>CM055975.1:47357500-48717735 GCA_029531755.1 Holothuria leucospilota | reverse complement strand
ATAATGCATGAGGGGAGAATAAAAAAGAATACTAAACAAAAAGTGAAGCACGTTGTGTACCACGCCGCGTACCATCGAGTAAGTTCAAATGTACCACTGGTGGTACGTGTAACCACTGGTGGTACGTGTACCACAGGTTGGGAACCCCTGTTCCACGGCATGCGGCTCTCAAAGCTGAGGTAAGCAGATGTGGCTCGACATTACGTTTAGGGAAAACCCCGCTCGTGCCCACTCATCTTTAATTGTGACTTTTTACTTGTTTTCGTAAGGAATTTGCCCTGCCAAGGATTATATCAAAAGGTTTTGGTTCACTGGAACTATGAAACAGGCGACATAACGTCAAGCAGCCTTAGGATAGAAAGAGGTAGCCGACCCGAACCCAGACAGGGTTAAATCAACTTGGACTATTAATTCAAGGGAAACAGTGGCCTTTTCAATGGGGGAGAATATTGTATTTGGAAGGAATCATTAAGGAAGCAGTCTGAGCGAACTATGTCCGATCACTGCCATCTGTTTAAGCGGTATTACTTCACTGAAACGGTAGGGTTTCCCCACTTCGATCCGAAAGCATTACTATAATCAAGGGGGCATGTGAGCACGTGTCCCTCCTTACCTGCCTCTGATATATGGATGTTGCCAATGGATGGAAACCACATGATGAGGGCGGTAGTGTTTTTACCATTGGAACACTTATTGCACCACTAGTGTTTATTATTGTAAGATGACTCTCATTATTGAGAAATGTACATAAAAAATTGCTTTCGGTTACTACTACATTAAATTGCTGAGGATTCAATCCAACTTTTCTTCTTCCCCATTGTACACCCTTGACACCTACCCACACACACACCCACCCACACACGCACGCACACACACAAATTTACCTTTTATATATGTAGCTTGGATGAGCAAGCACTTTTGCTGCCTCTTTAACGTTCCTCTAATGAAATTTGAGAACACCAAATTTACCATAGTGAGTTAGTGAGTTTCTTTGGACCGTCTCCCTACAACTTAAAGCCCTACAGAGGTGTGACTCTTGGACCCACGCCTACAAGGGGATCTTAGGAGTTGCTTAATCCAAGGCCACTTTCACCCCCACTCGAAAGCTTTGGTCTCGCCAAGCCACTGAGCGTGATGAGGTACGTGAAGTTTAACATGGTAGAATAGGAAGAAAGGAGAATTGTTTTGACAGATTAAAAAGTTTCCAAGATTATATTATACAGTCGTAGTCAAGAGTTAGAATGCATGCTTTGAATTCTTATTATCGTTTTGTACAAGCTCCTCTTCTTCTGAATGGTTTATTCATTTACTAATTTAAGAAAAGAAACCGTAAAACGGTAGGCTCTAAGGCCTAGGTTTTTCCAGTAGCGGCCCCTTGGCCATTTGCGGCCCACGACCTGGCTAAATGACCCGCGGAAGATACCAAGGAGCCAAAAGTTTTATTAAGGGCTACTTGAGAACCCCTGCTCTAAATTTTCTAAAGACAGGCATAGCTCGGGTCTGTTTATCTCAAATCCGCAAACGACGCTGTTAAAATCAAAGGTGCTAGTATGATTTTGGGCACAGGCGTAGGTGGCCGGGGGAGGGGCTGGGGCCGCAGCCCCCAACCAAATATTTTTGTGAATATTCGGGCAATATGCTGAGAATTTTTCGGGCACCTAATCAAAGAAAGATAATGCAATAGTGAAGCTAACGGTAATCAATAGTTTAAAAAAACTTAATTGGTAATTAAAGCTCTGATTTGAATTGCACCAGCACCTATATATTCGGTATTAATTCACCCGTGTGTTTTTTAATGGTTTAACTTATATTATGATTATAAGTGGTGTATTTAGGGGGCCACTGGGCCATGCCCCCTCACTGTTGACGATTTTTGTAGTATCTAAAATACCTGACCTTTTTAACAAAAATTTTGCTTCAAAGGTAGCACATGTGGCACCAGATTGCATGTAAGGGTACCTTATTTTTTTCAAAAATATTCAAAGGGGAGGGGGACACACCTCCCCTTAGACCCCTTAGGCCCCTCCCCCAGGCCGGCGATTACAAACATACTGCAATCCCCCGCCCCTAGAGAGAAATCCTGGCTACGCCACTGATTATTATCACTGTTATTATTGTAACGACTTCCCCCAAAATTATAACCAATATGGAAGGGTAGCAACACGGCAAATATTGGTCTGCGGTGTGTGTGATAAACAATGCATGCCTATACGATATGTATATTAACACGTTGAACGTGCGTGGAGCGCGCGAAAATTTGGGGTAACATTTTTCCGGCAAGTCATTACAGATCTCTCAGATCCTCTCCAAGCTTTTACAATTTCAGATATCGGATCCCCTGATCTTACAAATGGCAACTTCATTTGTCTTTAAAGTATGATTTATAAATGGAATATCGAATCTTTAAAAATGGTACTTCTCTCTGCACCTGAAATTTTTCTTATATTGTTCAAGCTATTAATGTTATATACGTCAGTCCTTTTCATCGTTTTAATAGCGAGATTCTTGCTAATAGTTGCAAATTGAACATGCCCATTTAACATTAATATAAATTCATAATAATGCGTAAGTTAAATCTTAAGGCTATTGTAACCAACCCCCCCCCCCCCCCACCACCATCCCCACCTCCCAACAAAATGTGGATCTTTCCAGTTTCCCTTTTAGTTGTTATAATATTTTAAAATCCAAAGAGGTTCCCACCTTTTTCCTGATGGGAACATTTGAATTACTCCAAATGGGTAAAAGTAGTACGTCAGTGGAAGGTCGATCTCCGATTTCGGCATCTGCAATGTAATGTTCCCATCACCCATCATATTTGGTCACTGGGATTAAACCTTTTTTACATTAAAAATGCATTTTTGCGTAATAAGTGAACTTTTCAGCTTGGTACGCAAAGCGTAACTCTAGATGCAGACTCCTCGTGGTCGACGTTACATGGATACATATTTTGAGCTGGTTCTGAAAGATTTCCGTACAACAAAAGACAGAAAAGACTTATTCTAGAGATGCTTTGCAAAAATTCCCCAGTTTTATAACTTGTCTGGTTGACAAAGTGTCGTTATTCTTATCATTTACAAGAAGCCGCAATTTTTTGCTTTTGGCCAGTCCTTACAATGTCACAAGCTTAATTTCCTTTACCAGATATTTTGATTCCTTCGAATCTATTTCCATTCATCCTCAATGTCCAACTGCCATTCAAAAAAGATTTCAGGAATGCACTAGGTGCTACATACTTCTTCATTCTGATACCGACCTACACACCCTATCCTTGTGTGGATATAGAGAGAAAAACAAAACGAAAGGAAAAGAAAGAGGTTCGGACAGAGTTAGTCTGAAATATCAAAATCGAAGTGCTACACACTGGCGCCTGCACGCAACCCGAGGGAATACCCTAATCAATTTCTACCAAATACTTTAGATTGAAATCAAAAGACGTTGAAGCTGTGCTTCTTTACGGGCCTCCTCTCGGGCCTTATGAGGCTTTTTTTTTCTTTTTTTGCTATGAGGTGTATTTTTGCATGAGTGATGGATCTTATGAAATTTTCTGTCGCAAGCATTTCACAAATGCCAATATTTTTCACGCCCTTTTAGCCAGGGTTTGATGATAACTGCCAATTGTGACCTGACAACCCCCTCCCGAACAATTCCCTTCCGGAAGATTTCCTCCAGGACAAATCTCATCCCGGGATATCCCAAAACAGACAACTCTCACTCATGAAATTATCCCGCAGACAAGTTCTCCACCAGAGAATTTGAAATCGTCCTGTCGAAAGAACTGTTTGGGGGAAATTGTCCAGTTGAGAACTGTCCGGAGAGAGTTGTTCGGGAACCATTTTCAATAGTCTCAAACGTAAAATAGGAACACAAAGGTTTGATTCGTTTGTGAATCTTCAATGTTGACTGATACTGTCTTTCTGAAAAGTTTTAGTGTGATCATAAACATTTAAAAAAAATACCCTTTGCTCTCATAAGTAAATGTTGTTCAAAGTTATTGCTCCCCTAAGCAATCGATCCTTAAACCACAAGATGACATAATGAAAATTTTTTGGAGTAACAGTGTGCAATACACCCAGAAATGGTAAGAGAGGTGTTCAACCTCGACTAAAACGCAAGCAATGTAATTATGTGTCCTAAGTGGAAGAACTAAAATCAGGTAACAAGAACGCCTTTAGATTCAAATGATGACGTAAAAATATCATTGAAAAATATAATGATTAAGTGGTTTGGTATGGCTTATACTAGGTTCGACAGAAGAATAAATATATGACTATATAACTTGGAAATGACAAATTCAACATGATAACTTACCCTACGCTGTAACGTGATGTTAAATGACGTCAAAAAATTCAGCGTTGATGGAAGAAGGGAATATAATGGGATATTACCATCTTCGTAAGGAGGTGTCGCTAAGGGCAGTGTGGGGTTGATACAAAACACACTATAAATAAGGTGTACATTGCCCTACCAATGTTACAGCAAAAATCTGTTTTTATTCCACTGAGAGAAATAATGCAAAGGTGTCAATTCCTATCCGGTCAACCAAACAGATGTTTCCTTGTCTGAATGGCCTGGGTTACCCACAGTTGCTCTCAGCGTTTACTACGAAACCTATAAACTCAGATTACATTCGGCCGGCCCAAGCCTAAATTTGGTGTCTTAAGCAATCACTGAAGTTTGAACAGCCGTCAACCCTTAAATTTCCAGACATAACTCAGGTCCCCTGTTTTCTGTAAAGCGGTAGGGGCAATGAACACACTACGGTTAGTGCGGTCATCTTCTAGCCGCATTCGGAATAATGATTAGATGACCAATATGTTAACTTGAGGATAGTAAAGATCTTTACGACTGGCGCTATTTTGGCCGTTATAAATGAGCTTGAAACTTGCTACGAAAATGTCGATTTCTTTTTGCAACTCAGCGCCTCACCAGTAAAAAGTTTGGTAAAGTTAGACAAAACACCTAGCAGTTGTGCCCCGACCGATTCTACCCCCTCTACCCATTAACGCCACGAAGGCAAATTCGACTGCCCACTATATGGCACAAGGTAGATGAAGTTAACACATCAGGGGTCATTTGGGGTCTCTAGTTCCATATCCATAATCCCTTTCTCCGTATCACCTTTGGCTACTGTTACATGGACTTTTAATGGGCCAAAATATTACACCCCAAATGCACTTTAGAGTGACAGCTCAAAAACGAAACATTTTAAACAAACAGTTCTTAAGAATTTAAAGTCCATTAGGTAGACTGTGCTTGAAAACGTATGTTGAGGTGGTTCTGTATCTGATGATTGTAAGAACCTTAAAAGTTAGAAGGCATACCCGGTACGATTTTAGAGGGTCCACGGCTCCATCATTTAGGGTATTGTACCCCTGATTTCAGAAATGGCAACTTTAATTACTTAACGATGTTTCTTAAGATGTTAGAATGTTACATTATTTCTTCAGGAAAAGTCATCGGTAAGTCACTGAACCTTAGGGTCACCTTAGTGTGGTCCATATTAAATCCACCATCAGTTTTAAATATTATTTTGGTTTCACAGAGCTCAGATTTACTCAGCTACTAAACAAAGTTTAGGATCTAATCCTCAGTGGCGTTTGCAATTCTTTCTAACTCCCCTCTCCCGTGTTCGCTTACCCACTTCTAAACCGTTCAATCGATATGAGAGTAGCAGATTTCCTATGGCTCATTTTGATTTGCTTGCAATAAGCCTATGAAAATGTTTACTACTCAGAAATGGAAGCATCATCATCATGGTTTTATTCCACATGTATATAAAATAAAGGCAGAAGCACGTAACTTAAATTGTTAGCAGCAGTAGTTTCCATGTTATCAAAAATATTCTGAATAGTTACATTTTCATCGAACTATAGGGATATTAGGGCATTACTTCTTTCCTACCCAGTAAAAGTTTACCGCTCTGTTCAAATTCAATATAATACTAATATTATGTTCTAAACCGAGACAAGCTGTATTTGCATATGATGGGCAGCCTCCGTCTGCATTTGACGTCATTCCAAGTCCCTGAAGAACCTCGGTTGATTTGTACACATGAATCAACGTCGGATTGGTTGTTAGGCTCATCAGATTCCCAATTGGTGTATCCGTCAAGCAAAGGATTATCAACGCCATCATTTGTAATCCACTTAAAATCACGTTCTGTGAAATGTTAAAGGGTACATTAATTGTAATTCCTAGCCTCAAAATAGGAAAGGCTTACTTAGTATAAGGTTTTTTTTTGTAATAAAACGTAACTACAAATGCATTACATCCTTTCGAGTCTCACTGGTATCACCCGACATAATAAATCAACGGAAGTGGCCCTTTTGTATCAAAATTACCTCCTTTAGCAGCTATTTCTACCAAACACCACATTCCAGTAAAAGCATTTATGACTTAAAATATAATCAGCCTCCGGTATCTTTCAGACTGACAACGATGTGGTGTAATCCCCTTTATGTAACAAAGGATTAACGCGATATCAAAATTTGTTGTTGGAAGTGATGAAGGAATTTCGAACTACTTTTCCTTCGCATGTTTGACGAAAATAGGTTGGGTGGCGCTATTGTGCCTTTTAGATAACGAAAATGTAAAAATCAATATGTAACATGTCCACTTTTACACTTACCATTTCTGTTCCGTTTGGCGCCAATCCAGGCACGGTTGCCCCTCGCAACTATGTTTGCTACAAAGTCGTTTTCAGCTTCGCTTGTGATATCAGCAACCCATGTGATATCCTGCCCGAAGGTACGAACGCCCTCTCTCTTACACGCCTCCAACATAGTGTTGAAATCTTTGACTTTATTTTGAGAAGATGAATAGAGCATCTTGTAGCAATGATTGTTGAACTCTTTCCACCCAAACTCCGCATTGCAACTCACTGCATTGCAAACAATTTTAGAGTATATTGTTAGGATATGGGCAACAGATCTAAGAGCTTGCCAGACAGGCGCTTGTAACGCCAGTACCCCCCCCCCCCCTTGCCGCATACAAAATATTAGGGAGGAGACCATTGAATGGAACACATTATGAATGTGACATTCATAAAGGCACATATTTACTTCTGCCATGTTTCTACAAGTCTTAGTAGTATTAAAGGCAACTTAAAGTCTTGAATTTAAGAAAGAATGTTTCAAAGGTTCAACATATATTTCTTCAAAGACCATTGCTGAGGTGAGATATAAAAGCTTTGAACTTTATTCCCTTGATTTTAAGTGGTAGATGGTAATAATTGAAGAGTATTAAAACAATAAGGCACCAAACGATACGTCATTCCGATTTTGTGCCATTATTTTAACTTTCGTCTTGCCCTTTTTATCGGCTATAAAAGCATTTTTTCAACTATTGGCTATAACTTACTGGTGGCATCAAAGTTCCCAACTTTGAAAGAATCGTTGGTGTTAAAATTATCTTTGCAGAAAATCTGTACACGTTACACTTTACTTTCGAACATCGTGGCAGTATCATTTGTGTTACGTGGACAAATGGTTACTGCCTAGCTCTCTCACCACAGGCGTAAAAAGCAGGGGCTCCGGGGTGGCAGGCCCCCAGGAAAAAAAAACAAAATGTGAATACTAGGGCAAAAATGATGTAGACTTTGAAGCACTGGCAAAATTCATGTCATGTTGTTTATCTTTCAGAAATTTTCCTGGCCAAACACCTTTCCCCCTTTGTAAAATATCTTCCCCATGCCTATGGCTCGCACTGAAACGAAATGGATGTTTGCCATGTAACGGCCCTTCCACACGATCATACATTTAGTGAAAACACCATAACACGTACGTGACAATTCGTCTGTGAGTAAATTACACCGAGAGACTGTCTCTCATGTATTTCATTGGGCAGGTAATTGCAATTAGCCTATTCAATAGTTTCACAAAACTGAAAACCATTTCTGCGGTAAAAGAACTTAACAAAGTTTAAAAGTGGGGACTGGTGACCTATTAACACCAAAAAAGTGGGCTTTCAGGACCGTTTTATCCATACAGGCGGGGAATGGGACGTCACAGGGCCCCGGACTAAGAGGGTTGCATGCTCAGTAATTTCAAGATTACCGTAAATTGGGCAAATCTGACACCTAAGACAACTTTGGAGGGTAACGACTTGAAACTCATTTGAGAATATGTGGTTGTCGTTCAAACATCAAACATTGTTTTGTAGATGTGGGCCCAATCAAATAACTCTACATGATTAGGACCTCCTTAAATGGTTGAAACCGCTCTCTAGAAACATTCAAAGCTTTACATACTACTGCTGTCAGTCACTTTCTGATTTGGCGCCTTAACTGTTAATATACTGTACCTTGTTCAGCGTTTGTATCCACCTCGTTGGTTCTCTCTAGTGTAAAATCATCAGACTGGGTGACATTATCGCTTTCAAGCGCATCAGGGATGTGTTTTCTTAAAATGGCTTGCACAATGTTGGATATTACTCCTCTGTTACCCTGTTCGTCTTCAGCAAAGACAGCGAAGAAGAAAGACGCCACCTTTTGACCATCTTGTATCGGAACACGAATCGTAAACTCTTCTTCAGTGCCAAACTCTGATGGCGATGACAGGCTTCCATACTTGACACTGGCATCATCGACTGCGAGAGCTTTGAAGAGTTCACGGTGCCTGAGCTTTTTGAATGAGCTTGATTGTAAAATGACGTACGACGACGCTGAAAGAAGGACACGAAGGTCATGTATCGTAAGCAATGGTTGCTCCAATTATGATCTAAATATCTCCATGGTAACTAAAACCTTCATGGTAAGAACGTCGTCATCTTTTATTGTCTTACACGTTATAAGCAATAATCAGTTTGAAGAAAATAGTAAGCAACCTACGAAATAGAAAATCCACCACCTTTATGTACATTAAAGAAAAAGTTCTTTGCAGGCAAACTTTGACGCTTTGAACTTTCACCTCCACCGACCCTCAAATCTTTAGACACAGGCTAAAATTGTACAATTATACAAGCTGTTTACACATATGGTGTCGATGACTACTTGACCCTTTATTATACACGGTTCCACTCGAGAAGTGTTAATAATAATAAAAGAAAAATTAATTGAAATAATGGTGGCGTTAATGGTGATGGTAATGAAGATGGTGTTGATGATAACTGCTATGAAGACGAGGATGCTGGATACCCAACTTAAGGCTTTGCCGACCTTTGATTCGACGTCATCGTGGTTGGCTGCAAAAATTTGCATAATCACCAACCTACCCCCCCCCCCCGTCCCATTCAAAATCCGTGCATGTATTTACACCTGAAAATGTTTGATTGAATAAGGACTTTATCTGGCCATATCAAGTCTTATATGAACAGATTTAAGCACCCTAATGAGCCAAATAACGCTTTAAATGACCATATCAACTAGATAAAATTTGATAAAAGTTGGTGCCAGATATGCTAATTAAGCTTTATGTTGTCACATCAAGTCCGATGTAACTGCTTAATTGTCCATCCAGGTATGCAAGTTAAGTTTTGTTTGGTCATATCAAGCCAGACATAACCTGATTAAAGTCCGTGACAGGCATGCAAATCTACTTTTTATTCATGTCACTGATACACATTTTATGAAGTCCCAACAACTAAAGCCGAAGGATGAAAACCAGACAAATGCCCATTCTTGTTTTGCCTTTAAGAAACTTTTACAACTTCAGGTGAAACTTTTCTAAGTGCTGACTTGCCACTTTGTATAATAAGACTGGCATCTCCCCTGTCCCCAGTACGCTACCCCCCCCCCCCTCTGGTAGTAAGCTGCACATCATGATTCCTCTTCGCTCAGAAAGTAGGTTTATCTCGCAGATTTCGATCGGAAGACTGGAAACTATTTAAGTAGACCTTGGTTTGGATTAACAAACGTCCGGGCACCCCTAGTCTACGTTTTATTTGAAGTTGTCACACCATCCTTGTAGCACCATATGTATGTACATTTTGGTATTTGCAAAGCAAGAAAATCTTAGCATGTATACATCAAACAAGATAGAACGCAGATGTGGGATAAGATAAATTGACTCGATGTTTTTGTTCCAAATTGAATAATACATGGTTACTTATTTGATTAGCCAGGAATGGGTAAGCAAAATTTCTCTGCTCCGCTGGTTATCATCAGGTAAGGGGGACTAGTCCAGCACAAAATGACGTCACACTTACAACAAATACGAAAATATGTACTTACCTACGCCACTATCAAAATCATCTCCAGGAGCTGTAAACGTAAGGTTAACTACAGCGTTTTCAAAATCTACAGACGATACTGAAAGGTCCAAGATTCTACTGGGTGGTAGGATATCGGACTCCGGGGTCCATCCCATGGGAACCTGAGACACACGGGCGGCTCCAGCTGAAATGGTGCGAGTGAAACTGGGCGCTTTGTTCCCAGTAAGGGGTTGTTCTGTATCCAGTGGATTTGGATTTCCTGAAAGGGAAAAACAAACTTTGTCATGAGTTTCCTTAAAGTAATATCCCAGTTGTCCCAAAATTTCCCGCAACATCCCAACAAAGCCGGCTTAGAGTAGCTTCTCCAGTCTCAGAAACCACAGCAAATCATTATCCAAGGTCAACTCGTTTATGCTGAAGAATCTTCACTCCGTACCAACCCTTTTCAGGCAGTCTACTGTATGAACACTTTACATTGTGAACCTAATCGTGTAACATCACATTATTCTTGCAAAAATTTATTCGAGCAGGAGAACCCCCTTCACCACCACCACCACCACCACCTCCTTTAAATATGTCTTGCCTCTGTTTAAGCGGTAGAGAGAGGATTGACTTTATGTCCTTTGTTGCTTAAAGCGGTGATGCTTATGAGGGGATTCGCATGACCCCACGCACCACATATTCAAATACAGAAACACAAGCTCACCCTAAAGTCCATATCTCTACCTGCATTTCCCCATAACAACTGCATTCCACTGCTTGTATTATGATCCATATATTTGTGTTTCTCTTGCCATTAACAATTTGTTTAATTTTGAGTTTCCCATCGCCCTCCTTCATGAACCAAATAGTCTGAAGGTTAAGTGATTCCTTGACCAAGGGCAATACTTTATCGCAATGTGCTTTCAAATGATTCTGTTTTATTATGAAGTTGCTGTGTATTCACTTAAATGTAGAATGTTTCCGGTCCATTGACAACGACTAACCCTTTTGTCAACCATGCATCACATTATGAATTATCAAAATGTTACCTCTGAGATATCATGCCAAACTTTAGACATCCTATGACCTCCAATGACGTTTGACCGCCATCTAATAAGTTCTTTTTCACAAAATAATCTTTGTCACCTTCGTGCCAAGTGTAAGGTTCATCAAAGCATTAAAGGGATTTGCCAAGGACTAAATTCAATGACTTCAACTAGAGATACAGTGCATTACAGGAAATCTGTGATGTCATCGCGGCACATTGATTAGACATAGCATAAAATTTATTTATAATATTGAAATCGCTCTAGGGAGTATTAAAGAAAATTGTTTGCTATACCCTACATATGGTGTAGTTTTATGCTAGATCTAAAAGGAAAGATATTCAAAAATTCCAACAGTATCAAATTTTAACGACAAACAGGACATTCAATTATAAAGAAAGCAAAAGGAATCTGAGGCAATGTGCCCACTTAATTTACATTACATCCTGTGACCTTGATGAGAACTGGAGGTATTTCTTTACGAAAGTAACCAATCTTTAAACTGAGGTATCTTGAGTAAGGAATAGAGTATTGCTGCAGGCTTTGGAGGAGAAAAATTGGAAAATGTTTCGTTTTCACATTTGATCCTTGTGAAATGCCATTGGAATATGCCTTAACAAGGTTTCCACAATTTTAACTTCTTGATCATAGACAACATTTCTCTTCCCAAAGAAAATTGCCTTTTCCCGTTCAATGTCACAAAGTATGAAGCCTCTCCAGGTTATTTGTTTCTTCGTCTTTTTAACCTTTTTTTAGGTTTGGGGTTTACGAAGTTTTCACAATTTGACCTCTAATAACCTTTTACTTCCACCAAGAAGAGAACGATTCCTTCACTCAACACGGGACATCACATCCCAAGTATGAAGGTTCTTCAATTTTACTCTTCTTTCATATTTTCACGTAAGGTGACCTCAGAAAACCGGTGACAAGTACTGATCAAACCTAAATTGTGCAACGTTTCTGAAAGGGTCAGTGAGATGAAGATTGCTAAGGAAATTTCATCCCCATACTGCCACCATTTTAGTCGCAGTACGTCTCTCTCCCATACCAACGCACTTCACGGCTTCCAGATGTACTATATCTCTTTTGAAACACTATATATACTTATTGTACGGAAGCCGAGAAAATCGCGGTGGTGTGAAATCCGACATGCTAGTTTTCCCACCCCTTTCTTCGGTAAACATGGGAAGGAGAAATCAAGATACGATTTCTCCTAACCATTATCCACTGATAATGTGGACTGGAGAAAATCAAAGTCAGTGAGGGGGTACTTAAAGAAAGGACCATTACACAGTGTCCATAAATGGACGCGCCCGCACATGACACGGATCCTCTTTTCAATTTAAGTAGCATAGCTAGCTCGCTCGTCGACGATTTCTCCAAACCACGGTGGGATAATCCCACGTTGGTAATAATATAACCAAAGATTATATAGCGTCAATCCGTGTCATGTGCGGGCGAGTCCATTAATGGACAGAGTGTTCGAAAATAGACACTGTGTAATGGTCCTTTCTTGAAGTAACCCCTCACTGATTTTGGTTTTCTCCAATCCACATTATCGGTGGATACTGGTAGGGAGAAATCGTATCTTGATTTCTCCTTCCCATGTTTACCGAAGAAAGGGGTGGGAAAACTAGCATGTCCGACTTTAGACCACCGCGATGTTCTCGGCTTCCGTATTATTGCGTAACGATCTGTAAAGCTACCTGAAATTGTACATCAGAAGCAAAACAACAACGTATGCAAAATGAGGCAATAAATGACCTCTCGCAGTAGCACCGAACAGAGCTTTTTGTTCAGCTCGTTCCTATGAAGGGACTGTCGGCGGCAGACCCGAATGGCATAAGCCGCTGAGAGCCACTACCAATACTAGTAGAGAGTTGTGCCAAAGGTTTCATCGGTTTCGAGTACCATACATGTTGGGGGAAGGTGTTGCCAGAATCACAGTCGACATGACTAAAATGCAAGAACCTAAAGTCATTTTGTCCTGTCAACATCGGGCGGTTACATTGATATTCCCTTCGGTAAATCAAAAAACAAGTGTTCTTGTGTTGACACTAAAGTCCTCCTTACCAAGTGTAAAATGCACTCATTCTTTTTTGTTGAGATACCGTGTCCACAAGTTTTCATTTTTCTCCTCCACAAGACAACAGAGTTCAACCTCTTAATGTGACAAACTAACCTACCAAGTATGAGAAGAAGCCATCATTTTTATCTTGAAATATTTGTTTACAAGCTAAGCTTCTCAAGCCGACATACACAGGCCTTCGTGATTCTCCGGACTTATTTTGCCTCCGGCAAAGAATCAAAGAGTCCTTTGAAGAAAACTTTAGTCAATTCAGAGGATCTTACAAAAACTTACCATAGGATGGTAATTCACCGTTCAACAGATCTTCAGGATTGATGTAGGGGTCGATACGTGAACCCTCTGTTGGTTTCATCACAATCGCTTCTCCATTGTTTTCTACACGTACAGATATGCCGTAGTACCCAATACCGGTAAACCCTGTAAAGGACTTGGTGTATATTCCGTCATTTTTTGTAATGTCAAACCCTGCAAAAAAAGAGAAGTATATCAATTTTCATTCAAGCTGGTAACTGAAAGAAAAAATCTCCAATTCCGACAGGACATCTTCACTGGAAATACTGGGGATATTCTCCTCTGTGGCTTCACCATTATTGAATAATAGACGCGGATTTGAATTGACTTGAATATATCACATTATGAGTTGAGTTCATTCTCACTCAGTGGTCGGTTTAGCTAAGGCTGAGAAAGCTTTAGATTGTGAACTAGGGCTGAACGTGTTGTGTTTTGCCTGCCATTCCACTGTGCTGTACAAAACTCATCTAACTGACATTACTACAGGAGGGGACTGAAACGTTCCAGGTCATCATGAGTGGATGAGAGGTTTCAGTTTACAGCTGACTAAACTCAGCCGTTGGGCCCTGAAAATGGATAGAGCACCAATGATCTCACCTCCTCCATTGTCTTTCAAAATGACCTCGACAGGTCCCAGATCACGGCCATCAGCTGTTCTTGGTCTCTCAATTGTAGCTATAACCCTAGCTTGAATGATGGCATAAAATCCCTGGGTGACCTCAGCGTAGGCTATTAAAGGACGATCGCCAGTGACCAGTGCTTCAGTCCCACTGAGAAACGACTTGATCACGATTGGTTCAACCTCTTCCGAGGATGGTAACGACGAGACCGATACAGAGATATCGTGTGGACTGTTGTCTAGGTTCGTGATGGTGAATGTCCATGATCCAGGCTGAAATTAATACGATGATTTTTTTTTTTATTAATGATAGAACAATTCTCCTTGTTTTCAATCATGTTTTTCTCCAAGTATTTGGAACGCTTTAGCCAAAAACTTTTCTTCTACTGTGGAAAGTCTTAACTGAAATCCGATCTTTTCATCTCATATTTGTAGCAGTAGTTATTTTGTTTGTGTTTTAGCTTTTATCTCATCTTAAATGTAAAAAAATATATATTTTATACTTCATATTCATTTTATCACGTTTATTTCATTTTATTTTATGAAGTATTTTAATGTTTGTAAATGAAATATCTTTTCCATTTTATTGGTCATTGTTCTGCTTTTATCTATTGCAAGTTAAACACAACATAAGAATATTATATAGTAAATGTAATATTGAAAACGAAGGAGTAGAATCTCTATTTCAGTTTTCGGGCGAAAATGGAAAATGCTGGAACAATTTGATCCAAAGGCACCGACGACGCCTTGGGAGAGGGTAACACTCCCCGTAAGGCGTGAGGCCCCAGAGCCAAGTCCCGTGACTTGGTCCAGGGGCTTAGCCCCGAAAGCTTTAGGGACCACTGCTTTTATAATGTAGCAGGACTGAGTGTAGAGGGTGAATAGCAGCGGGCCGAAGCTTCACAGAGAAACGACACAAGGGGGTCAAAAGTTACCTTTTACAGTCTTAATGCGTTTAGTATTGGTTTACCCCATTTGACATGGCACAGTGATCCATTTTACTAAGTTATTTTAAACACTAAGTTTTCACTATTTTAATCATAAAAAATGGTTTTGTCTACCTGCTTTTTGTTTTGGGGCTCCATGACCCACATTGGTTAAAGATGACTGAAATTTTGGTGACGACTGAAAATTTCCTTTAAAATTTAGTCAGAAAGGGTCCACGGGTATACGATCCTGAATGTAATCCGTATTTAACAAATTTTGGTCATTAGAATAAAGATTTCAGCGGTCAATCAACATCATTGGGTATCCACGAGCAGGCATTAAATATAGTTTTTACTTTCTGAAGTAATGAATAAAACTCTCGCAAACAGTCGGCAGGATGATGCAGTTAATGAAGGAAAGTGTTCGATGGCGGGAGGCGATGCAAGGGTTTTCGAAGAAATGAATACACTGAAAGCGGCAGTATAAGTATACACTCATTACTACATCAAATATTACTAAATTATTACACCAAACATAAAATGTTTCATGAGTATTTAAGTTCCTATTTACGACTAGATTTCTGAAAATTCATATGCATTGAATTTGTAATGAAACATTCAATTAACTGATAATATATCCAGCAAGCAATTCTTCAAAACAACCCCCACAATTTCATTTTCCAAGGAAAGACGCAAAATGATGGGTTTGAAGAAATGTTATCAGCAGTGGATAGTCTGTGACGTCACAATATGGTAACACCGAATAAGTCGATGACAAAAAATACTGCGCATTTATACACATCAACGTAATCTGGCCGAGTTTGTTCTCATCGTCGAGGTGACCTTTGACCCAAATGCTGGTATGACCGCCCCAGTATATAGGGAAAATAGCAAATGACGCCGCAAAAAATCCCGAAAAAATTGAAGCTACTGCAAATGTTCAATGTCGTTCATTGCATAGCACGAAATTGATCAGCGACATTGTACATTTCTGTACCCACGATTAAGGGTTTACGAAAACAAAATGATGAAAATGTCACGTCATACCTCGGCTACTCCTTGGATTGAAAAGGTTATTTTCTTAAAGTTCTCGTTTCTCTCGTAACCTTGGTAACTGTTGCCAAGTGTGTCACCAGATGGAGATATTAAAAAGACGTCAATCGCTGAAAGGTATAAATAAAACATGTTGTAGTGTAACCTGAATTACACTCTAAAAACATCCTGTACAGATTTGAACAAATGGGCACTGAGCCCACATCTGGTCAAATATGTGACTAGATTTGGTTTATTTTGAACAGAAATGTTTAATTTTGATCCGAAACTAGTCAAATATTTGATCCTTTTCTGTTAAGTGCCCATTTGATCCGTTTTCGGGTCAATTTGAACCGCACGTTTTTAGAGTGTACGTATTGTAGTTTAAGTAGTAGAAACTATATAATTTGTCATTTTTTTTGTATTTTTACCCTTTTCCCTCATATTATCTTCCCAGGCCTCACTCATCTTTCTGGGAGATGAAAGATGGTATACTGTCTCTTTTTCCGGCTTCCTAATAATGGTTCCAATAAGAAACCGGACTTACCTTTACAAACAAAAGACAAGGACTTTCATCTAAGAAATTAATTTGCTTTATTTATGATGATTATATTTGCGAATACTGAAGCGAAATACTGCACTTGTGGTTAGTTAGTTAGTTAGATGAGGTTTAATGGTCCAGTTTCCAACCAACTGGTTCAAGTCGAGCCTGCCACGGCCTATTTTCCAGTTGTGGCTCACTGGCTTGTTTTCCCTTACTCCATTGCTTATGCGGAGCATCACGCATAACCGCAGACGGTTCCACTTTTAAAGTCTTTGGTATAAGGTGCGTTTACACAAAAAACGCGACGTTTCCCGCAAAACAGAGGGTTCACACTGCAGCGGGAAAACGCGACGGTTACCGCAGCGGGTTTTTGATAGTACTTGTAAAATAGCCTACGCCGAAGCCTGATGTGGGACATTTGATGGCTCTTTTTGTACACGACGGGTCAAAAATATATCAATAATTAAAAAGGGGAATGAAAACTATGTTTTGGTAAACAAAATTCACAAATCAACAACTGTTTAGTGGCATGGCAAGGGAAGAAGACGACATGGATGCTATTTGTAATGAAAAATGAGATAACACCTTAAGCATTTTTTAAAGTGTGCTTCTTTTCCGTCGCGCATCAGCGTGACACAATCTCCGACAGTACTAAGATAATTGTTACTGTATACGCCTTTTTCTTCTCTTTGGACAACTAAGTACAATATTTATGTCAAAGTTGAATGAAATAACCCCAATTTTATACGTCCAAGAAGCTCGATCCAACACCATCAACAATCCAAATTTGGCATTTGTAAAAAACAGGGGGAAATGGTGGTGGTGGGGGGTTTGTTTGTTGTATAGGCCTATTTAACTATTCAAAGCCATTTTAAAATTCTGATATACTTCATTCTAATGCTCGCAATTTTGTGAATACCCCATAGCTTCCGTCAAGCTTCTTCTCTTAGCCCCTGTATTTGCCTCTAGATCCGTACCCATCAATGTCATCATGTAATGCCTAAAAACCATTGTGTTCCTAATTAGAACTAATTTTGTCCCAAAAAATTGGGAATTTTCTTTCAGCTTCGACTCTCAAACATTTAACATTTAACTCTCCATCCTCCTCCTCATCATCATGCTCTGCAGTCTGCACAGCACAATGAAAAATCCAAACACCTGTGTGCCAAGAACCCTATTGTATGGCGAGCTACCATTGTTCTCCGAACAAAAATCGCACGATTCCCGCTTTGAATCAGTCTGAGATCGATCGATGCGGGACCTGCCGCGTTTCCCGTAAAACGCTTTTCGAAACGCGATTTTGGTGTGAACGGGTCCATAGAAATACGTACAAAGTGATTTGCTTTGCGACTCCCGCGCCGCAAAACGCAGCAGATTTCGATTTTGGTGTGAACGCACCTTAAAGGTGCGTTCACACCAAAACCGAAATCTGCTGCGTTTTGCGGGCGGGACGAGAAATTTTTTTCCCCAAGACAACTAGGGGCAATTTTACTCCAATGAAAATTTTGAAAATCTCCCCATTCGTTCTGAGATAACAAATTTCGCGTCCCGCCCGCAAAACGCAGCAGATTTCGGTTTTGGTGTGAACGCACCTTAAAGGTGCGTTCACACCAAAAACGCGCGATTCCCGCCGCGGGAAACGCGGCGTTTCCCGCAAAACAGAGGGTTCACACTGCAGCGGGAAAACGCGACGGTTCCCGCAGCGGGCTTTTGATAGTCACTAGTAAAATAGCCTACGCGGAAGATTATGTGTGGCATTTCGTGGTCTTTTTGTACATGCACGGGCCAAAAATATATCAATAATTCAAAAAGAAAATGAAAACTATGTTTTGGTAAACAAATTCACAAATCAACAACTGTTTAGTGACATGGGAAGGGAAGGAGACGACATGGATACTATATGTAATGAAAAATGAGTTAACACCTTAAGCAGTTTTTAAAGTGTGCTTCTGTTTCGTCGCGCTTCAGCTTGACACAATTTTCGACAGTACTAAGATAATTCTTACTGTATACGCCTTTCTTCTCTTTGGACAAAATATTTATGTCAAAGTTTAAGGAAATTACCCCAATTTTATACGTCCAAGAAGCTCGATCCTACATCATTAACAATCCAAAGTTGGCATTTGTAAAAAAAAAGGGGGGGGGAATGGTGGTGATGGTGGTGGGGGTTGTTTGTTGCATAGGCCTATTTAACTTTCCAAGGCCATTTTAAGATACTGAAATACTTCATTCTGATGCTCGCAATTTTGTGAATACCCCATACCTTCTTCAAGCTTCTACCCTTAGCCCCTGTATTTGCCTCTAGATCCTTACCCATCACTGTCATTGAATTACAGCCCATGGGCCGAAACTTTAGGGTGCGACTCATTCCGTCCTGCATAAATGAAAATTATTTGATTTTCCCTCCAAAAAGCCACCCTGCAAAAACATACAGCAAATCATACAGTATGGGAATAGAGATAATACTTAGCACTAGCCTAACCTAACAAATCAAGATTGACTGATCTGGCTATGTTGGTTATTTCACTTTATATGTAATGCCTAAGAACCATTGCGTTCCTAATTAGAACTAATTTTGTCACAAAAAATTCGGAATTTTCTTTCAGCTTCGACTCTCAAACATTTAACTCTCCAACATCCTTCTCAGGCATCATGCTCTGCAATCTTCACAGTACAATGAAACTCCAAACACTTGTGTGCTAAGAACCCTATTGTAAGGCGAGCTATCATTGTTCTCCGAACAAAAATCGCACGATTCCCGCTTTGAATCAGTCTGAGATCGATCGATGCGGGACCCGCCGCGTTTCCCGCAAAACGCTTTTCGAAACGCGATTTTGGTGGGAACGGGTCCATAGAAATACGTACAAAGTGATTTGCTTTGCGGCTCCCGCGCCGCAAAACGCAGCAGATTTCGATTTTGGTGTGAACGCGCCTTAAAGGAGGAATTCTGTTGAAGTAGTGGGTGACCTACTCTACCTGCAACAAACTTCACTGTAAAAATGACAATATATGTCAACATTATGGGTCAAGTTTGTGCATACCTTCGTGACAAGGTTGTAACTCCCTAACAGGACTCGGACTTTATTCAGGGGGCAAGTCATGACAGGACTAGCACTTTGCCAGAAATTTTGAGATTGCGGAATCGCAATTGGCTCAGAAGAGGCTTCAACTAGACTCGGACCCGGAGGGGATTTCAATAACCCGAATCCACAATAGGAAACTTGGATTAAAATGAGTAAAGACTCCATTGTCATTCCTACATAGTGTTATGAATGAATGGTTACCCAAAGTCTCTTGCACAGACAGGTTCAAACAATGAAACTGACTCCTGTCAATGACGTAATGACTTGATTGTCATTGATGGATACAGAGAGCACCTGTTACGTTCCCCCATGACTGGCAGCTTAAAATGCCGCTACGGACAGATGAATCCAAACATTGACTTTGTTTTGTTTTTAATCCATGTGTAAAAAGTAGGCCGCTATCTTAACAAATTGTTCCGTTTTATGCTTTTTCGTGTAATTCGTACACAAACACACGTTTAGTTACCCCGGTCGATCATTCAGCTTCCGTTCTACCAACCCCATCCTCCACCACCAACCCCATTGAAAAATCCTAGATACGCCACTGGTTGTATGTGTAAAAGATTGTAAAAAACGTGTTAAGCTACATCGTCAAATATACTCCGGCACGACTTGGAATTAGCCAGGAATCGGGTTACTAGAACTGGAATTTGACTTGGGTTTCGGAAGACTAGGCTACAACCTGGTTTGGGGTCGTGCCTTTGCAATTCTTTACCCAAGCTGGAAAATCACCACCGATCTTCTCATTCTGACATAAACGACAAAAAGTTCCCAAAATGCATACATTGAAACTCCAGATCTCATACCTCTAGACACCCATAATTTACTTGTTTTGAAATGAATTGAAGACGTGCTTCCAAATGTGAATTTTTTCGTACATGTCTTAAATTAATGAATACCGTTACTGCAGGGAGTTGTTAGGATGGAGATGCAACGTTCTATACACTCTTTACACTCTTTGAAGCAATGTTTGTTTCCGGCGGTAATCTTGCTTTTCTCCTCAAAATTCTTATCTCAATGCCTATAGAACAACTAAGATCACTGATGCAATGTCAAAATGACAATGAGAAGACACACCCCTTACGTTTCACTCGTTATCTTTTCGTTACCAGCCGTCATGCAAAAATTGGTCGTTATTCGTCACACTTAACATCACTTCATTGAAAGTCAGCAAAGAATTCCTTGTCCACTAACTTTTTAAATATGTTTGGAAATTTGCTAAAATCTGAGAGAAATGTATAGACTTGAGCAATGTTTCTAGCAGACGGCGTGTTAAAATCGAGGGGTTACAATTTTTAGTACTTTATTTAATCGTTTGATGCCAGTCGTTTTTCTGAAAATCCTGATTGAAACTTGGACATCAGCGGAAAAAAACCTCATTTCAAAGCATGTGTAAACAATGGCCTTTGTCTTGGGATTACTTGGAAAGGAAAGGAGATCACCATTTAAAGGGTTTAGTCTACAGAGACTTAACAATAAGAACAAAGAGACCTGTCAATCAAATAGTGGTGCCTGAAAAGATTTAAACCATTTCCAAATACATATTGTCTGACAATTTTGTGCGTTGTATCTCCATCTAACAAGTCCCTGGTATTGACTGCGTGTTCAGAGCGTTGTTCTGCCTTATAACTTAAGAAACATTTTATTGCACTGGGCAGGGATTCTCGGGTGGTGTGTGACGAAAGCCTCTTGTATGCGAGTTTATACTAAAAAAATGATTGTTAAGACCAAAATCCGCGTCTTTTCAGTATTACCGTATATACAATATTGGCCCTACAATCTACCACTGGGTCACTTTAAAGCATGTTGTGGGCCGTCAATGACCATCGGGCCACTGGGGGTGTCTTCGTACTATGGTATGAAGAAAGAGGCAAATTGAGTTATACTTACCTTCGTTAGATTTAAAATAAGAGAATATAAAATTCGTTTCTTTGCCAACCGTGGAATCGACATTAACGGAGTCCTGGACTACAGCATCGGAGGCTGCGAGCTCAAAAACCCTCGTCATTAGCTATATAACAAAACAACATCGGAATAATCGCCATTAGCTGAATAAAAACATAACATCGGGGTTATCGCCATTATCTGAACGAAGAAAAAACACCTAGCGCTCGAATTTAGACGAGTGACAAAACAATATCGGGGTTATCGCCTTTAGGTAATTAATAACAATAATTTTGGGCTCATCGCCGTTGGGTAAATAAGAAAACATATCATAAGGAGTCCATTTTTATTACGTTTTCAAGTAACTCTTATGTCACCTGAGACGTCACACTTTTTGAATTACAATATGGTGACCTACCTTTACTCGTTTCAATATCTTTAGCTACAATGGTTGACCTTAGCTTATTGATAATACAAGTACTGTTACAACTTGCTCCAAGCTGTTCTTGCATTACTTCAAACAGGAAAGATGTTCCGACATACTCGGGTACCGCGGGTATCCACATTCACTCATGGTGACTGCACTGTGACATTACTTAGAACAATAGTTTCAGATTCAAGCCACACTTTGTTTGGTCAGTAATGACTCGTGAAGACCCTTTGAATGTGATCTAGTATAACCCATTACATAGCAGGCATTTATAGTGTGCTCAATGAATATCTCTTTGGGAAATTATAACTCAGTACAGGTTGCTTTGTCTGGGGTCAGGCCCGTAGACAGACAAGGTACTGAAGGGGGCGAGATGGCTTCCAGGGGACGAAATATTTTATCAAGGGGCAGTGGCGTAGGAACCGGGGGGCCAAGGGGCCATGGCCCCCCAATATGTTTTGAGGGGGGCCAAATGTCATTTTGGCCCCCCCCCCCAATAATTGCGACAGTTTACAGTTTCGTTTTACCCATTTTTGCTCTTAAGGAGGACAATTTCTCTAATAGAAACCTAAAATTTTCGGCGCGCTACGCGCGCAGGAGAGATATTCTGGTTTCCTCAATAGTTTTATTTTACATCACTAGATAGCGCAAGTCATTTCCCCCTTACCATAACACGTAGGACAAGTACACAGTTTATGTAGAGGTCGTAAATTTCGTCCCATATTGCAATATTGCAAAACCTAGTTACTGTTCTCTTGTGTGTCATGCGGTACGGCCAGTTGGTGAAGGACTCACCGAGCAATATTTGGCTATTTCATCGGATAGTCAAGGTAGTTTCGATACAATTCATATTATCTCCTATACGGTCTAGAACCCCTACAGCTTTTCTTTCTTATTGTTTTTAATAATTACATAGGCCTATGTTTTTTGTGAAAAATGACCCGAAAAATTTTCGCGCGCTTCGCGCGCTTTGCAGTTTTACAGTTTAGATTCCGGAAAAAACATTAAATCAACTCGGAACTTAGCTTCTTCAGTATATACAAATTTTATGCAATATATGACCCGAATGAAATGGAGGTTAATACACAGGCTTTCTTCAAATCCCACCTCACCAATACTCGACGGTATTGGGGCTGTCGGAGTTTCGGGTCGTTGGCCGTTCGCCGGGCAAATCGTGGGGCTACCTCTACTCAACTTAATAATAAGTTAACACACTCTGGCTGTAGAAAATCTCAGTTCCAACTAATCCACTGAAGTCCATGGGGGATAACTCAACGCTGAACAATTTTGAATAAAGTTGGATAGATTGTAACAGACTTAAAGTGTTAAATTCAAATCAAACTTTACAAAATTTGCACAACAAGGACACATCTTGATGGCTTCAAAAATCCTGGCAAGCGCCACTTCAGGTGATATGGGATGTATTAAAATCTCAGATTTTCTCGGTACGCTCCGTCCACGCAGACCTATCAGGGGCGGATCTAGGGTCTTTTCTGAGGGGGGTCCAACATAAAAAGGGCACATTCATTTTTTTAAAATTTTGGTTCCCATGAACGTCAGCGAATACACAACTTACCGCATATTGACAAAGATAGTTTTAAACCAAAAGACATGAAAAAACTGGAATCAAAACCTGGAACCTAAAAAGTGAAATTGCAAAGCGCGCGAAGCGCGCGAAAATTTTTTGGGTAAGCCTACACTTATAAGAATTTGAACTAAATTAAAGCTTACATCAGTATATAGAACAATTGAGCGGACAGTTGGGCCCTATCGGGCATAACTTCATTGTACTTCCCTCCTTGAGTCACTAGTCGTACCGTACGACAGACACAAGTGAGCGTTAACCAGGTTTAGCGAAATGCGATTCAATTCCCGACATTTACATAAATCCATGTATTCTACTTTTTAACTTGAAAAGGGGGAGAGGGTTTGTACCAAGTATAACTGAACTGAGGAATAGTGGACAAAGCGTACCGAAAGTTTTGGGTTTTATCCCAGAAATTACCCTTATGAAAGCCAAAATAAGTAAACTGACCATGGGTGGCGGCAGAATTTTTCCAACAGGGGGCCGGGCCATGTCAGCTACCCCAAGTTCCGACATTCCCTATTTCGAGGGTATGATGAGAAGGGCAAATGTGGAAGCCTCATTATCCCATGTAATTGCAGGCATATTTTGCATTATATTACTTAATACTTCCTGATCCGAGTTGCGCACTGATAGTGCTCTTTGAATCTGGATCGTGAAATTGAAAAGCACGCGAAGCGGGTGAAATTTTTAGATAGGCTTACACATAAAACATATGACGAAAAGAAAGAAAGAACTGTAGGGTTTGTTGACCGTATCGTGTGTAACATACATTGTATCGAAAACACCTGGACTACACGATGAAATAGCCAAACTTTGCGCCGTAAGTCGCTCACCAACTGACTGTACCGCATCACACACACAAGAGAACACCAACTAGATTTTGCGATATGGGATGAAAGTTACGACCTTTACATAAACTATGTATTCTGTCTATATGTTACTTGGTAAGGTGGACAGGACTTTGTGCTATCCTGCTATGTGGAGTGGAACTATTGAAAAAAATAGAGTGACTCTACAGCGCGCGTAGCGCGCCGAAAATTTTGGGTTATTATTACAGAAATTATCCTCTTGAGGGCAAAAAACAGGTAAACCGTCGATTAGTTGTCGTCGGAGGCTGCGTACTTTCGACTAAGACTCCCCTACGAAACTGTTAAACTTCTTCAATAGGGGGCCAGCCTTCCCAGACGGTAGGCATGAACCCTTCCCCTACCTGGCGCCACCGCTATCTCGACTGGGGAGGAGGTTAAAATACTGTATATTGTGTTCCCTATAAAGTTGCGGCGCAACTGTCAAAAACACTGTCAGAACAGATGACTGAAGTCGAATGTTTGCTTTTCATTTGCGACAGCAAACCGGTCATCGATCCAAAGACGTCAAAAAAATTGAACCGACTGACATGGCGTTATTTGACCTGGTGGTGATTTTATATGGTAATTTTAAAGTCAAACAAATACCGATTCGTCTATTGTGACTTCTGTTCAACTCTTGGCTGTGGACTTTACCTAAGACTGGCTTTTTATTCCCATCACTAGGTCAACACTATAACAGAAGAGAGTAATTCCAGACTATAAATATCGTAGAGAAACATATTTACCTACTCTCTCTTGTTCACGAGAGGATGGATACTAGAGGGTGGAGGGAAGGTTTCGTAGATGTAGCGTTTAGGGAGAGTGAACAGATCATTATTTTGTAAGACCAAAAGACTGACTAGCAATGACCTTTTGGAATCGATATTAAAACCCAATAGTAATACGTTGCATAAAGCACTAGCTAGTGAGTATGACGTAATATCTGAATGCCCAAGCACGTCACACGTGGTTCCAAGCGAAAAGTGATTAGAATGCCTGATTGTCACGCAGACATACTATAGTCACATCCTCTGTAAAACGATTGCACTGTTCGGGTTTCGAGGCGGCCAATATAGGCTACCGTAGTCAAATATATTGCCGAAAGTTTCTGCGATACATGGATAGACTAGTGAATTGGTCGATACTGGATGAAGGGCTCGGAATTGGACAACACTGTCATTACCTGTGAAACTGTCTCGTTTTTTTTTTTTTTCTAGTATGAAAAAAGAATTTTTTTTGAAAAAGGGCACATTGGAAAATTTGAGGGGGGTCCGGACCCCGGCGACCCCCCTGGATCCGCCACTGGCCTATGGTGGCGCTTTGCTTAGATAGTAAATGGGGTTCAAACTTCCAATCCTCGGACCCCAAGTCCAGGCCAGCTCAACTAATCTGTCCTCACAGAAATGTGTTTTATAAAAAAAAAGTCAAATCAAGCTTTACATTTTTTCACAAAAATTGCACATCTTGATGGCTGCTATCAAGCCTGACAAGTGCCATTCCCGGCGATCTGAGACGTATTCAAATCTAAAATTTTCTTGGTACGCTCCGCGCCAACCTATGGTGGCGCTCCGCTTAGACAGTAAACGGGAGTCACCCCCACAAAATCTCCAGTCCTCCAGAGCCTCCTAAACAAAAAATAACTCCTGCATGGTATTGATTTTGTTTCCTTTTGCTTTGAATATTTGTTTTTTTGCTCAAATTAAAATCGGAAGAATCACATTGAGCAAATGTGTTTTAGTGTGGGAAGGGGATTCAAGGTCGAGAAGTCACATCTGGTCTGGTCCCCCCCTCCCCAATGTCAAACATCTTCCTACGCCGCTGAGGGGGAGATGTGTAGAAATGTGTTTTAAGGCAATGGCAACTTGAAATTTTGTAGGCTTCTTCCCCCTCCCTGTCCCATCCCTTGGCTACGGGCTTGCTGGGTTTAATGGGTACAGAAAACAGATCTCTTTTAAATGAAGAAGGGCCAGAACTTAATTACGTGGGAGAATTCAGTGTCTGCAGGGGATTAGCCCTTTGCTGTTCATCTTTGGGCTGAGAGCTGATATTAATATTTTGATTCCTCCGTACCAGAATTTTTTATTGTATGTTAATTGCAATCTTATGTTTTCTACTGGTATTGGTCTAGATTGATTGTCTTCGCTTTAGTATTTCTAAGATAGCTTCGCACGAAATTAAGCTCGGCCTTTTTATAGAAATTTAAAACCTTCTTTTTGCCCTACAAATGGGAAATGATTTTCGCAAAAACTCCACGCCACGCCTACGAGCATTAGGAAGTATTTGGATAGCCTATTTCTTTCCATGCAGACTCATAGCTTCTATGTGCGAAATATTTTAGGGAACAAGACAAACTGAGATGCACTAAGGCAATGGCACTTTTTAATTTTCTAGAGGTAGGGGCAATTTTTCTAGTGGATGCCAACCCCTGTCCCCTGGATACGGGTTTCTTCATTGATTTTATCATGTTTGTATTCTGTATAAAATATTTCAGATTCATCATCAAATTGGGGAAACTACAATAGTATGGCAGTCATTTTGGTATGACTAAATCTGTTCGAACAATGACGACACACTTTGTTAGTGATCCTCTGTCTAAATGTATATGATGTGAGTGATAACATGTTACTTAGATTGCGAGTATATCCTTTCATAATGTAACCATAGAATGGGTTCAAAGATATATATGTACTCATGGGCGTCCGGAGGGGGGCAAGGGGGGCAAGTGCCCCTCCCTGGAAAATCAAAAACTTGAAAAAACGAAGAAAAAATAAAGAAAAAAACGAAGGAAATATAACATCAACATTTCTTAACAGTTCAATCAGTGTGAATTTCTACTCTCAAAACAGGAATTGAATAAAAATATCAACACTCAGGCCCCAGCAGCCCCCGAGCATATTTTTGGTATTTTTTAAAGTTTATATTTACGGTATTGCTTATGTTTCCCCCCTTTTTATACGCGGTAAATAGGCCTTGGAAGTGCCATTTCCAGCGATCTGGGAAGCATTTTGGGCCAAAATTCTTGCACTCCGCGCCAACCCATGGTGGCGCGGAGCGCTGAGAGTCTGTCTAAGGGCTTCACCACCACCCCCTTGACAAATTCCTGGCTACGCCTTTGTCAACACTGTGAAAAGTAGCATCTAAACTCTTTTCTGGGAGTAAAATATTTCCCATGAAAAAAGTTGGGCCGCCTAAAAATTTGCCCCCCCCCCCCCTTGAATCTTTTTCTGCGGACGCCCATGTATGTACTACCGCATACTTACAACAATCCTTCCTGTACTTGATGAGGCCGAACCACCGCATTGTGAGTTGTCGCTAAAAGCATTACTTGCTCCTGTTGAGGTGGGATCATCCGTTTGAAGATAGAACTTCCCTCCTGAGAAATATTAAAAACAGATATCTTTGTTGTTTATTGTTATGTTATCGAGAATATCGATATAATATACAAAATTTTTATTCTATTTCTGGCATTTAGCCGTCCTCAAAAATACAGGCCAAGAAGCAAAGTAAAAGACATTGCCAGCTCTTATCAATAGGATGGTTTACCATCACATCGATCCAGGGGGAGCTACCCAGTGTCCTCAGTGCCATCTTATTCTCTCTTTTCTCTCTTCTGCCTTCATGACGTCCAGTCCAATCCTGGGTCACACCAGTGGCGTAGCCAGGGGGACGGGGGGGGGCGAGTTGCCCCCTCTGGAAAAATCTTGGGGGAAATTTTGAATGTGAATATATGGTGAAATTTGCGCATGATCTGGTAAAATTTTAAATTTCTCAACCAGTACACTTTACTTATTTAAAAGTATATGCCACACTGGCACAACCAGTCCTCATTTAAGGTTTTCAGAGATGGAATGATGACTCCATGCTTATAGTTGTTCTAGTTATGTTTTACTGTTTTATACAGCATGGGATCTCTGGACCTCTGACAAGGGACTCTGTCCTTTTACTGTATACTTCCAATGTTTCTTGATAATTAAAGCAGCAGCATTGTGGTATATGCAGTTTGTTAGAATGGGTCAGTGGTCAAGTGCTATACTCTGCTACAAGGGCAGGTCTTCGTAAAATTTGCTCTTTATGGTGTTAATTTGGTGAACTGATGAAGGGAAAGGTGTACCATGGTGCACTTAATTACTGTACTTCACCCATTGTGATTCTGATCTACCAGTAGGACTCAAGAAAAATTCATTCCTAAAAAAATAGGAATTCTTGGTGATGTATTCAATTTACATTTAGCACTAAATGTGGTACCATTTTGCATCTAGCTCACCTTATATGAGCAAAACTTTTCCAAAGGGGAGGGGGACACCCCCTCCTCTTAGACCCCCCCCCAGGACGGCGATCAGTCACATCAGCCAGGTCAGAGGAAAAGAACCCGGACAAAATTTTGACCTGCGGAGAACACTGATTATTAGGAAGCAGATCACTGATTGGGGGAAATCTTGGTGCTCTTGCCCCCCCCCCCCTGACAAAAAACCTGGCTACGCCACTGGGTCACACGACAGTCACACCATCAATCCTGCTGTCGTAAGCTGAGAAACTTTGGAGTGAAAACTTTGAAGGAATAATAATTTGGGTTTTGAATTAAAAGCGGGTCCACCATCAGTGTGACTGGCATCCTGTCTGTGAAAACACGGTACCCTGAACACACCATTGCAAAACTTGACATTGATACCTGTTTCATCGGCTAAAGTTCTTATGTTGTCTTGTGCACTGTCACTGTATGCGATTGAATCAACGATGGTTCCCCGTCGTTTACATTCTGCTTGCATCTCGTTTAGTTTGGCTATGTTGCCATCCTGACCGTCTGTGATGAGGATAATTTTACCACTCTCACCCTGGGGAATGATCTTTTGGAAATGAAGAAAAGGACTGAACATAAGGAAGTTTACTGACAATATTTGCAACTAACATAAAATGAAATGTAGCAGGTACTCGAAGAGAAACTAAAAACTAAGCACTTGTAAACCTGCTACTTTTCGTCTAAACCGATAAATATTACAACCTTATCGATGGGAAATATTTTCAAACTAACCAAAAATGATAGTAAAAAGGCTTCTCTTACACATGCGATCTTGTCTCACCGGAACAAATTATTTTATACTTCATGGAGGAAATAGCAGCATGTTTACTGTGTCTTTGTTAAATTGAAATTTATCCTTTGAAAGCCTCCTATTGGCTTCGTACCGCCGTGGGCAATCTTTCCTTGACCATAGGGCACGAGGCTGGCCTAGAGATCTCCAACACTGCATCCAGCTGCCCCCCATGTCCCATGTCACAGTCACATTCATGGTCATAACGCAAAATCTCAGGATGAAATTCAAATATAGTAACTGGGGATGTTGTGGAAACTGACTCTCTCCTAGAGATTTTCCATGATGGCAGAAAATACCATTTTGCAAACACAAGTTCTGTTAAGAAAATTGTCACAGTAAGCGATAGAGTAAAACTACTTTCAATAAGCTGCGATTTGGAGGGAACACGAAACTTATTCAATTTCATATCTGTTCCAACCGAGACATGTCTGAAATGAGTTGGCAAAGTTTGCAAACGAAAAATCTCATATTTTCAAAGTGTACCCTCTTCCCGAACTGCATCAACCCCAATTTACATTGCGTAGCATAGGTGCATGAGGCAGGACTCTGGGGGTTAGGAATTTCCCCCCCCCCAGAGGCAAATGCAATTTTTAAGGACAAAATTCATGTCATAGTTGTGTATGAGGGACAATTTCGGGGCAGACTCCCCCCCCCCCTCCGTGTTGTGAAATGTCTTCCCTACGCTCATGCCTCGTTGATAAGGAATTGATGCGCATGTATCTCATCCTATTTGTACAACGGACCTTCAAAAAGTGTCAACGAGTTATGATTTGCAATCGAATTCTGCTCTGAGCATCTTATGAACAACTATACTTTACTGTGAAGTTGGAAAATCCATTATAAAATAGCATGAAATTCCTTTCCCATATCACGTTATCACCGAATGTGTGAGGTCCAGCCTTACGTTTAAAGCACTCTCTATCCCGCATCCGATACATGTTCCTCCATTTGCATCTCCTACGATGAGGCCTGCGAGTTGCTGGCGAGTACTTTCTGAATCAACGTCTCTCAAAGTACTCAGAGTCTTTCCTAAATCGTCAAAATCTATGACACCAACCCTGCAACCTTCTGAAATTGTCGAAGTCAAATAGGTTCTGACCGCAGAAGCCAGTCTGTTTGCTCGATCGTTTGTCTGTATTTGGGAAGAAGTATAAGACCGCAAATGGGTTTTAGCGTCTCTAGAATGAACGGTATCATTATAATTTGCACATTAATTTGTGTTACATGGACAACATACATCCCCTGAACATGATATGTCACATAACACTTACATCACCTAACATTGCATACCCCTTTTAAAATGGTGGCCCCCTTTCAACACCCGGTATGACTACGAACTACTGAACTATAATACAGAGGTCAAATGTTCTTTTCCTTACGTTAGTGTCGCCTTGTAATCATTTTTAACGGGCCTTGTAACCATGGAGCTAATACTTGGACCAGGTAGTAGCTCCATGTTATAACTCCCATGTGGCTTGTTACGGTAGGTCAACTACTTCTATTTTTAAATTTAAAACGAATAGGAGGATACTACCCTGCTTAACAAGTGAGCACATTTCATGGATGCAAACCAATTACCTCAAGGTGGATTCATTATTATTACGCTGATCTCATTAAATAAGCCAGACGTGAGTTAGAGAATGGACCAGGAATGCAGTCATCCTAGCTTATATTCACGTCAGATGTTCGGTTTTCGGTTTTCGATGTATCTGAACTTGATGTAATCATGTTTGCTAGTAGAAGATGAATAGACTCAAGTATTCACGTGTAATTTTACGGTTTCACGTTGATGTTTTTCTCAATGTTCAACCTTTTATTTTTTACTTTGAATTGTTACCTGATTAGTTTGCTCAAAGAGAACGTAAAGTTTAAAAATTCCGATGGCAGGGTTCATTCAAAGTAGGAATGCATACGTTTATTGTAAATAATAGGATGAAAATTGAAAATAAAATCAAATTTTCAGTCAATGGTCTGCCATCAGAGTTGCTTGCATAGAAATTAAAGGGAGGCGCTCTAAATTTCCACCCACGCCATTGGGTAATGGTCTTTTTTACATGTAAATTTAGCGATATCACTTACAGACATACTCCCAGATGTATCCAAGACAAGAACTACCGGCCTGCCAGCTTCTCTGACTCTAACAACCTTAATAGTAGGTTGGACGTCATCGATCTGCCTTGGAGCATTGACATTATCTAAAAAAGAGATATATAGCAACGTTCCTTTTCTTCAACTAGATTCCTTCTCCAAAAGTACCCTAACATTTCATGTCTAAACTTCCAGTTTTCAGTTAAAAAAGTAAATCTTAACATGGAGCTTTTCAAATCATTGTGTTCTTCTACACATATCAACCTCATTACAGTTCAAACCAGATAACATAACCGCTAACGCTAAGTAGTTTTATATTGTAACAACCTCCCATAAAATAGCTTTCTTCAAAGCGGGAGGGGGCGGGAGTTTTAGCCCCTCCCAATCAAAAATGTGGTGGGGTGGAACTATGTTTCCGTCCCTTCCATCCAAGGAGGAAAGCCCCTTACTTGTTTCCCCTGCAAGAAATGTCAAAAAATGCAGTAATTAACCCTTTTCCAATATGTTGCACTAAATTGCATCAAAGGACCCTCAAATATTCAAAAAATTATCAAAGGGGAGGGTGTCTTCCCCTTAAACCCGTCCCCCAGGACGGCGAGATCCGAACAACGTTATGTCCCCCAGTCGCAAACACCTTCTTACGCCTATGCGTCAAATTATGTAGGAGTATGTGATATGTCATTACCTCGGCCATTGCTGCACGCCCACACGGTGGTTTCTTACCCTCCTATGCACCTGCGAAGCCCTCATCCCTTCCAGCCCTTCTAGATTAGGAACTGTACAGAAGCTTTCCATCAGGTTCCATTGTAACCTCCCAAAAGTTGCAATTGTTTACCTCTAAAGTTATCGTTTCCCCTCATAACCCCATACTGTTTTGATTTACCTCTAAAGTCATCGTGTTCCCTCATAACCTCCCAGCTGCTCCTTCCTCCACATAGACGATTGAGCTTGTTGTTGGCCTCAGAATTATGAAAGGTTTCTGGGTCACTGGGGTTGTTATCGCAAAAATGAGTGATCTACGGAAAGCAAGTCAAAAGACCAATGTATAATGACCAAAAACTGGAGGGGTTAGGGGAATGATGTGGGTCTTGAGGAGTCTAAGTGGGGCAAGTCAGAACCCAAAACAGATAAGTTTAATCTGGGATAAAATAGTAAAATGTTTATCAATAGATTGAGTTGCGATTGACTTTGGTACATCCCTCTTCAAAACTAAGGTGCAAAGAAGAGAAGCAGATGACGTCACGGATAGGGTTTGAATCACGTTGGACGACAATGGGCTGCACATTTCATACACAAAGTAGTGGCATGCGCATTTTCATTTCAAGTTGTACTTTCTAACACGCTGCTAAATGATGCTGTTGTACCCTCCAGTTCATATTTTGTCAGGGGAATGCCATCCAGTGTCCTGAAAAATATACAACACCAATAACGTCTTAATACGGTTTACTTTTTCCGTGCAAAGCGCGAACTACAACATTTGTTTTCTTCAGAGGCGCCGCCAGAATTTCAAAGAGTGTGTATGGGGAAGGGGGTTGGGGTCAAAACGTTATCGGTACGCATTGCTTCTGTATAGTGTATATCTTTCTACAGAAGTTCATGGAGGTTAAGTAGAGGGAGGGGATACTTTCCATGCCCCTCTGGCGGCGCTACTGTATGTTACTGGTGCTCGACATACTTGTGGTAAATTTAACATTCCGAACATGATGGAAGCAGAGAATTCTGGCTGGGAACTATTAGCAATGGATACACAACCCCTCTCGTAGCCATCTTCCGGGCTTCCTTGGCAAAGCCTGTAAGGTTTGTCTTCATTGCCTGTGTACTTCAAAGTCATCATTCTCCACAACCGAGGGCATCTTGAAAGGAATGATAAAAGCACATAAAGCGACTAACTTTTCTTCTTAAAAACAAATACTTTTTCTCACAGTGAAGTGCACATATTGGTATTAATTAATCGGTTTTTCAGATGATACCGATGTTCAGTATACCGAGGTACTATTGAGAGCCCGTAACTACGACTAAGCTTACAATACCGACAACACTATGGGTTATCGATATACCATCGGGTCCCTAAAGCCTACATTTTGTACATTATGGTATTGATTTTTCTAAGAATACCGGTATTTCAATCTATACGGTACCTTCGATATGCCTAAGCTTACAATACTAACCATATTCAAATACACCAAAATACCACGTATAAGCCCTTTTTTAACGATGATACGGTTTGTAGTATAGCCGACACTAGTTGGAAGACACAAAGAAATAATTTGACGGTGCAAGAAAAGATGGCAAAAAATTGTGATGGCGGAAGGGAATTGACTGCTAGCAGCTAAAAAAGTGTGATTTTGATGGCAAAAAGGCGAGTAGATAGCAAATAGTGATTTAATGGAGGTATCTTTCATTTGTCAAATAATTGAACAAATAATAACTCTAAATGAGTAACGCTAGTAAAGATAACATCAAGTGAAATAAACTTTCAAAATATGAAACTTACGCGACCGGCTCGAAAAGTCCCGTTTCGGAAGAGCGATAGAAGTACTTTGCCCGCCTTCCATCCACAACCTTATCGGGATACTCATTGAAAAGCCCCCAGCGGAAATGACCCCATTCGTGGACTAGCACCCTTCCTGTTAGGAGAACAATTCAATGCCTCAAGCAGTATGACAATGGGGGAGGGGTAAAAGTGTTTCATGAGGAAACTACCTCACCAGACACCTAGTTCTTTTTGCTTCCCAAAAAGAGTGAGAATGATTTAAGTTGTAAATTTTCTTGAAGCTAAGGGGTGGGGAAGTTCCGACTAATCTCTCTTAAGGAATTCACTGGTCTCAACTGATCGCAAGGAGTTCAATCTATTTTTGACATGCTAAGGTCTTTATTTATTTTCTATTTTTATTTATTTTTTAATTTTTGGCAAACCTTGACAAAAATCGGCACAAAATGGTTATTTCATCTATTAAATATGTGAAGAACTGACCTTTCTAAAAATTTTCAGCTGTTACTTTCTAATTTCACCTATGGCTGGACTGATATGCTGAATCAGGGATAGCGAAGATAAAATAATTTTTTCAACTATGGCTGGACTGATCTGGTTAAGCAGGAATCTCGAAGATAAAATAATTTGACTCAAGCATCCTTACAAGAATGTACTTTAGAGCTCCTTGCATTTGAAAGATTTTAGGTAAAAGGTTGGTAACATGATATAAAGTACTTATTCAATAGCATGGTGGGGGTAAAAACAGTTTTTTAGCGCAGGCAATACAGCATGTAGTTAACATAGCTCACCAACTGCATAAAGTTTGTCAAATCATAACACTTTCAAACTGTAATCCCAGCAGGTAGAGTGGTACTCTCGTCCATTTTGAAAAGAAAGGTGGCCTAGGGAAGTTAGGAAGGGTTTCAAGCATGAGAACGATTGATTGGCCCTAAAACATTTAAAAGCGGCAGTTATGTCTGTGACAGCATTAATTAAAGACTTTTGAGCTGTAGGTACTACTTGACGACCGAATGGTCCTTGAAGGAGCTATGACATGCCCCCAAATATATTTAGACATATCCCCATAGTTCTAAATCCAGTTGGTGACTGTATTTTCATTGGCATTCATTCGAACAATAATAGCACCACTCTAGTTGGTACTGATGACTTAGTTGTGTTCCTGATTAGGCTCACAGTCACACACAGTTTGTTTTTCAATATTGCCTCGAGCAATTGAAATTCAGTGCAGACTATTGTGGCTGTGTCTTGGAAGTGTTCTACTACCAGGGAGCTGTTAGGAAGGAGATACAACGACTAAATCTGTCAGACAACATGTACTTGAAAATGATTGAAGTCTTTTCAGGCACTGCCGTTTGATTGACAGGTCTCTTTGTTCCTATTGTTAAGTCTCTGTTGACTAAACCCTTTTAACGATGATGTCCTCCTTTCTTTTCCAAGTTATCTCGAGACAAAGGCCATTGTCTATACATGCTTTGAAGTAAGGTTTGTTTCCGCCAATGAACAAATTTTAATCAGGATTTTCAGTTAAACGACTGGAAACAAACGTTTAGATAATGTACTTCAATTGTGCCCCCACGATTTTAATACGTCACCTGCTGGAAACATTGTTCAAGCCTATACATTTCTCTTAGTTTTTAGCAAATTTTCCCGTCATTAAGAAACATATTCGAAAAGTAAGTCGTTAAGAAACTCTTAGCTGACGTTAACTGAAATGATATTTAGTGCGACGAATAACGAAGAAAGTTTAAAATTTTACATTTTTGCATGACGGCTGGCAACGCAAAGTTTATGAGTTCATCGTGAAGAATGTGTGTGCTCAAGGTCATTTTGACAATGTCTCACTGATCCTATAGTTGATCCTAGTTGTTCTAGGTATTGAGACAGGAATTTTGAGAAGAAAAGCAAGGTTACTGCCGGAAACGAGCATTGCTTCAAAGAGTCTAAAAAACGTTGTATCTCCTTCCTAACAACTCCCTGCTACTACTACACAGTTGTTTGTGTTTAAAGTTGGGTTGGGTTAGTTGGGAGAATTGTTACTGTATGGGATGAGCTTAGAGTACCTTTAACTTTCCTGTCTCTGGTCATGCATTTGTAAGAAAAAAGTTCAATTCGGCGTTACTGATTATCATATTCTCGTGTCTCTTCGTGGTCGGGACTCCTTTTGTTGCTATTCTTTTATTTCAGGTATTCACCCTCTGTTGAATACAGCTCGGACTTTTCTGAGGAATCACTGCTTACCAGTCGGTTTGAAGGTGCTATCAGTGCGCAGTGAGTTCGTTACAGATTTCAGGTGGAAATGTGTGATTGTACATCTATTGTTTTGTTTACGGACTTGGCGTGATTTGAAAGTATGCAGATTTAAATGGCAGCTTGAGAACGACTCACATTCCTCCAAAAAGAGTGGAATTTTAAGCTTTTGCTTACATCATGTTATAACATGATCGGGCACTATTCCCTAAAAAATTCAACAGTTCACCGACTTGGTAGCGTCAGATAGTGAACCGCCTATCCCCCCCCCCCACTTCACTTAGTATAATCGAGGCCCATAACAAGGCCAGGGCTCATATTTTAAGCCCCTACATAAAGTACTGTGTTTGCTTGGCTAGTGATATGACGCAGACAAAACCATTGGTTGTTTATGGACAACAGCCATATGGGTGATACACGTACACGTACACCCACGGCCGTATGCGTATTCGCAATGCGTAGGTTGGCCTCATTAGTAGCAGGCGCGTTGCTACGGGGAGCCTGGCCCCCAGATGTTTGCTAGGCTCCCAGAAATTGTGTGTGTCCTAATAAAATGAGCAAGAATTAAGGACGGCGATCAAAGCGGTGGCCCTCCATTTGATTCCTGCCCCCCCCCCTAAAAATTTCATCCTAGCTACGCCCCTGATTAGAAGCCCTGCTTGGTGAAAGCTTAGGCTAGAATTTGGACATTGTTGTCTCGATATCTAGGGTGAGGAATTTCATGTAACAAAAAAGCATACCTTGCGGCAAAGATCTGACACACAGGGAGATGGAACTCAACTCCAAAAATTTGTTTTGTTTATTCATTCATTCATTCATTCATTCATTCATTCATTCATTCATTCATTCATTCATTCATTTATTTATTTGCTAGAAAGAATTTATATTTAATTTTCTTTCTTCTTAGAGTGGCCCTGTTGGGTTACGCCTTTGTACTTACCAAAATCCCCGAAATTATCTTCTAGGCTATTGTCTAACAGAAAATGTGACGTAAGGTGAATGTATATTGCTTGTTTTCCGCATCCTTCGAAATGTTTGGTGTATGGAGACGGGGCTACCTCATCTGGGGAAAATCTTGGGTTTCTCGGTGCAACGATGATGTCTGCCCCTTCAAATGTCTCACTGGTGGCACTCTCATAAGAAGGGTCGTCCGGCCAAGATGGTGGTACTAGGATCGATACCTCCTTGAAGAAAGCGCGCTTCCTTGTGGCATTATACAGGTACGGAGACGCCCTGTCAAACATCCTCTAAAATGTGTGGGAAAGGAAAGGAAAAACTTTTCTTTTTTAACATGTATTATGATGAGGTTTATAAAATGAAATATGAATTCATACTCCACATTCTTACTTTATTCAAACTTTTTAGAATGAGGTTTACCAATTTTCAACATTAGGTGAATTGCAGCTGGGTATCCACACACAAACGGTTGCAATATACGAAAGCCGAGAAGTTTGACAGCTTGGAAGAAACCTACATACCTTCCATCAGTTCTTCTATTCATGTTACTTTGTTTCTAAAATGTATGTGCCCGACAGTACAGTACAAGAAAAAAATCGCCTTTCCTTACATCTTTACAATGATGTGCCCCTCCGTAAGGCCTAAAAAAAATTGTTTGTTTGTCCTCAACCGCCCGTACGTAATTTCTCTTCCGCTCGTGTTATTTTTTACTTTCATATTTTTTTTTTGTCTTTTGTATTGTACAAACCAATATATTTTCCCACGAAACTTATTTTGTTCCTAAATATATACTGAAATACCTTGCACCGAATGGCCCATATATGTTGAATATCCAATCGGAAGCAGAACAAATATACTGTGTTATACCTCCATACGACGAAAATAGAAGAAAAAGTTACCGTCAATCGACATTGCCACTCCCAGACGTGTTAGGTTGGGATTGATGTGCTCACTGCCTACGCCTGAGGGACTGAAATGTGAAAACCTTTCATTCACTTAGGTGTGCGTTAGGAGAAACTTGTAGCATGTGGCGGGGGGGGGGGGGGGCTCAGACGAAATTACTATGTTTTTTCTTCATTTCATAGTCTTTGATGGAAACTAAATGTTTTATACGGCAGGCCTGATTTTTCGGAACAGAGTGGGCACACTTCAATCTGTATCTCACGGTTTCTCACCTGCGAACTACCAGACTACAGTAACATGCTCTGATATTTCCTTCATAGCAGGTGTCGAATATGTACTCCTATATTGACATACATACTCTAACGTTGGTATTACAAGTGCAAGCAATACAGATGGGAATAATACACAGGCGCCAAGCGGGCAAGCGCTGGTCTGAATATAATGCGCATACACGCGCTGGGCGTGCACTGTAAACATTGAGTAAAAGTTATTTGATCGGGTTTACAGCGATGACCTAGTGGTCAGGGAGAGTGGGGGACGACACGAGCGCTGTCTTCTCGGCCCTCTGTGGAGTGTGGACTTTGGAGGGATATAAAAACACTTGCACATCCCATTGTCATGCTATTATGTTAGCAATAAACCACTAACAGTTCATCCTACAAACACATGTCCATATGTTTCATTGTCTTGTGCCGCTCTCCTGGGAGGGCTCAAGCCAAAAAATAAAAATAAAAAAAAAATCAGCCCGCCTGACCACCCTTTTGGGCAGGTCTTGAGGACAAACAAACAATATTTTTTTGCCTAATGGATGTGATGTCTGAAAGTGGGGGCGCATGCCCGGGCAGTATACAAAAACGGCTGTAAGAGAGCAAGGGGAGCTTTGTTGCACGCCCTGAACAATACGTAATAGTTAGACAAATAGGTTGAGCCCGAAGAGTGCAGGAAAATCATTATTTAAGACATTTTCACTATTGTGTTACTTCGTTTTTATAATTGCAAATTAAGTTACTACAAACAATTTCTCCTGCTTTCACATGCCTGCCATTCATTCTTTTTATAATTAATAATTTTTGTGAAGGTCTGGAAAATGTGCTCCCCCCCCCCCTCCCCCGCTTAGGGCTTAGTTTTATTAACTGTGGAAAAGTTAAGTAGCTTCGAAAGTGGGTAACAGTACCATAATTTTCTGAGGAAGATCAGGGTTACGAGATTAAGTACACTCTCCAAATTCAATGACATGTTGTAATAGGTAGCCCATACTTAGACGTGATCATGGGAGCAAAATCAGAAATGTCAGGTAAGCAACTTTTAACAGAGGCTACATCCGAAAGCAAGGAGGCGTGATGCCAAAAGCGTAGAAAACAGGGTACTCACAGGAGTGTTTAATTTTTCGTTTTGATGGCTCCTGCCGTCTTTCTGGACCATTTTCATGAAAATTTCTCAGTCCACTAGGTGAAATGTGCAGTGGTGATTTAAATTAAAAATAATAATTCAAACTAACCATCAGCCGAGTCGATGAAGTTGGTGATAGTTGGTGAAAAAAGGGGATGGCGGGGGTCTGCAAAGGTCGCGGAAAATAGTTCCACACAAGATATTTTTCAATAGTAAAAGGCCCAATTCCACTAAAGTTGTCATACAGAAAGCTGAAATAATGAGACACCTGTATATACTGGAGACGCGCCAAGCGTGCAGAAAGTCTCATTGAGAGTTTGCATTCCCATGCATGCTATATACCATGACGTACATCTAGCATTATTGGTCACCCTTATTTTAGGAGTTCGGGTCACAAAGTATAGAGGAAACGTAGGCAACGCTGGAGGAAACCTTTCAGTAAGGTATTTAGAGTCTCCGTCAGCTGTGGGGTATTTTATCAATAGTTTAGAGAAAGGAGGGGTCATTACTACCCTTGCTACTCCTGCTCGTGCAACATCTGCCCCTATGCATAATAACAGTAGACGTATCCTGATTGTAAAATCCATACCGTTGCATAATGGAATACATTTGAGGTAATTTCAACAATTGAGCTGAAAGGGAAAAAGCGAGGTGCGCGAAAAAATTTTGGTAGTTTGCGGAAGTGTTGTGAAAGAAAATATTTAAAACACATTCATTACTATTTCGAAGCAACATTCTCTTCTGCTACATTAATATATAGCTTTGACCCCTTTCCTAGCCAATTAATATTTTTCCTTTTAAATCGAGTGGAGGAACGCACTTGTCCCCTCTGATTACGAGGAGCATATACGAGGACACAGTAGCGTACACTGTTAAAAATGTTGGGCAAATATTAACCAACTTTTTAACCAACGTTGGTCCAAATATCAACATCCCAACAAATTGGGTAAAAATTTAACCAGTTCAGTTGGTTTAAGTTATTATCTAGTAGTTGGGTAGTACTTTAACCAACTACTGAAAGAAATTGTGTACCCAATAAATGGGAATCCTATATTGCCCACACAGTTGGTTAAAGCCAAATGCGCTTATACCTCTTGTTGGACAAAGCGTATTAACCAATACTTGGTAAATATGGAGGGTTGTAGTCTCTCCAGATATAGCATACTGGGAATTTCTTTCCCAGGGGCTTATTTTTTGATATATATTATGCACTGTATATTGGCTAATGATATCTATCCCTTTCGAGCTTTCTTTTATAGTTTTAATGAATCACTGGTAACTGAGGTCATATCTAATGAGTAAAATACGTTAATTACTACAATATATTTTGCATGAAATGTCTTTAATGCACAACAGTCGTTAAAAAAAAGACGTTAGAAAATGCATCTACACATTGATAGGTACATTGTTGGTTAATGGCAACCCACCGGCCCCAGTTAAAAATCTTTGGCTTAATAATCTGTTTCGTTTGTCACCGAGCTCCGTATATAAATTAGTCCAAAACTATCATTTTCCTAAGGCACTGTAAAATAATGTTATGAAGTTTTGTAGTTCCATCAATAAGAAACAGTCATCCTGAGAACTAGCTGTTCCGCAGCATTCAAAGACAGTTTACTCTTTATGCCGAAATGTTTCAAATTACAATATATAAAATCTTATTCGGACGTGAAAGAGAATATACAAGATTCTGAACTTTCATTGGATAGCCGTTTTGCGCTAAATACGAATCGTCGAATCTCATACAAATGTGTGCTAGTTCGTACTACTATTTTAACAATTTTGTAGAAATAGCGGTCGCTTTTATGGTCTAAAATAATGTACGAGTTTTCCTCTTTGGCCAATATAAAAGATGCCAAAGGGAATCATTCAGATTTTGGAACCAATTGCTGATTATGCAAAGAATTGTGAAACAAATCGAGTCAAGTGTACTGTTGTTTGGCGCAAACACTGCAGCCAACAATTTACCCAACTAATTAGCAAAAATCACCCAACAAGTGGGTAAAGTGAGAATATGCCCAACTGTTGAATGGAAGGTTGTCGTCAGTTTAACCAGTAAGTTGGGTATTACAATACACGTTTATGGAAGGGAAATTTTAACCATTTTGTGAGCAAACATTGACCAACATTTAAGCAATAGCTTTTGCCCAACAAAAACTTTGCCCAGCGTTTTAACAGTGTAGCCAGGATTGTGTCATGGGGAGGGTTTTGGAGTACGACATGAGGGAAAGGTCTAAGGGGAGGGAGAAAAAACGGCTATTTTAGGTCTCCAGATGCAAAATAGTGCAATATTTGTGCCTCAAATGTAATAAAGTTTATAGTAATCATGTGTTTTTTGCAATTATTTTTTTCAAAGTTGGGTCTTGGTTGGTTTCAACCCCCAAAACCCTCCCCGTGGCTACGCCACTGCGAGGACATACTACTTACATATTACCTATACCAGGGAGTTGCTATTTGACAAATAGCAACTCCCTGCCTATACTTTTGAAGTACAGCATGTGCATAGAAATCAACTTTTTGGAAGTGGTCTCTTACCTTGATAGCGCCAATCAAATTGCTGTTCACCGGTTCACTTTCATGAATAGCCACCACTACTCCGGTGTACTCATTATTTTCAAGTTTTATTGCAGACGGCTTCGTCAGTGCCTCAGCTCCAGGAAGGGATGAAATTACTACGACTACCAAAACGGCTGTCACCCTCAGCTGAAATGTTGTCATTATTTTACAACTATGGTCCTTTTCGGTGACAGGACGATAAATGTCTGGCCACGAGCTGAAATAAGTGAGACTGTTTGAAGTTACTATATGGCCTCCCAAATAAACTAAATGTAAGAATGCCCCTCGATTTATAGAGCCATATATTTAACAAAGTATTTGTTGCTATAAAGCTCTCCTCCGGATACCGAAAGGTGAATCGTTTTCACACTGCCTTCCCCCGGATCCTTACACGGGAACTGAGGTCCAAAAGTGCTGGTGTGATAAATTCATAGAATATCAACGCTACAAACTCTAGCACATCCTGTGTATGTTATAGGCATCTGTAGTAAAATGTCATTAAGTAGGTTTGCAGAAATTTCCAGGTGATCGTTCGGGCATCCAGGGGTTATGAGGTTACAAAGACTGCTTTTCCAGTCGAGTCAAAGTTCTAGTAGTATGACCAAAGCCGAAATATGTTTAGCGGTTTACTATCCTCTTTCCAAAAATAGCTGGCAAAATTTGCCAGTCCATTGCATCACCATAGTTACCTCCCGGTAATGAGCAAACAAACATCACGCAATTCACAGGAATACTGATTAATAATATATCATGCAAACAATCTACCCTCCCCAAGAAACGCGCGGGGGGGGGGGGTAAACATAAGGAGTCTAAAGTTTGTTCGCTGGAGAGGTATCAAGACTGTGGTAATAACTCGAGTTATGTACGCCACACGAGTCAGACTTTGGTGTGAAATTTACAGACTCGAGTCTCACTGGTGTCCCACACTCAGGTTCGACGCAGCGTCAGTCACTACTCGCAAAAGACTCTAAAAGACTGGGGTTCTAATATTATTTCCGTAAGTTTAGTATGAGGCATTCGTGATTCTCTCTGTTGCAATGAACTTGAAAGATTTTCAACTTCGGCTCATGGTCTATAAAAAGTAAAGTTCGAAGGATTCACCGTGACTGAGTTTCAAAATTTAGAGACACGACTTGATTCGAGACTTTACTTACAGTGAGTTAACTTGGCTGGAGTCATGCTTCAAAAGACACCTAGTAAGCCAGGTTTAACTATTAACTCAAAAATTATTTTAAAGTAACCCACAATAATGAGACTTGGTTTGGCACAACTTACATAATTGTTTGACTGGGAGTGACTTGACGTAAATACACGGGGAATCGAGGTGATTTTAACCTGCGCAGACACTCGAATAGTCTTTAATCTTACCTACAGTGTTAAAATTTGTGTCGACTCCAGTCTCGATTCCATGTGATGCGACCTGAGTCTCGACACCCAGTGACATTTTGTGAGTGTGAAGAAATCAGGTTAGTGGTGATTTCAGAGTGCTTTTAATATGATAAAACTCATCCGAAACCTGTTTTTAGAAGATATTAAAGCATTAAAGTGGTTTCAACCAAGTAATTCATTTGAAGTCACGGCTTATTAGTTGTCCTAGCTTTCAGGCGCACTAGCTAGTATTACTAGATAGTTAAATAAATCGGTAGTTAAAAGTATATCTAAATGATCTATCCAAATGTTTTCTTTCCTCCGACCTTCTCATTTGAATACCCCTATTTCTAAATGGTTGTTTCGTGCTGACTTTTCTAATCAAGGGAAAAACCAAGAGCCACTTTAGTGAAAACGGAAGGAAACAGGAATTTGTATGCACCTGCTTTTTACCACAAACCAAAAGGGCAGTTTCCGCTATAGACGCTAGATTTATGTGGTATCTTCGAAATCTCCTCGAAATAATGCTTCATAAAATTTATTAGGTTTGCTTTGGTTTTTAACCGTGACAACAACTTGTCTCTCCACTGTAACTGTGTTAAGCATTCTTCCTTCCAAATCTTTCGATGCAGGTCATCAATCCAGTAGAGAATATTCAACTTACAAAATTTACCAAATTTTGTACCGTCACACCTGATGTAGGTCATTGGTAACAATGGGTCGCTTACGTCAAAACTATCAGGCCAGAAATTGATTAATTTTCACACTAATGTTTTTTCCTTTTGATCTATGACTTAAGTATGGTCACATGGATTGCTTTAACTCTTCTCAATTTGATTTTTCTGTTGTCATTATCTTTCCTACTTGTTATAATATGTTTGCCATAAACACGGTGAAACCGTATTTAGCATGTCAAACCCATGCTGCTATGATTCAGTGGGCTCGTTTAGCCAAAGTTCCCCGAGAAAAGGCCATTTTCCCGGGTGAAAAATAAAGATGTCTTAAGTCGCCTGATGGCTAAATCCTCCTATTGAATTCTAGCTCATGCGCAGGAGGAAACCATTAAATGGAGTTCTGTAGCACAGTTTCCAAAATGAATAACACGTTTCTATCATACCTACAAGAATAAAATAGTTCCATTTATGACTTCATAGCAGTATACAGGGAAGGGAGTAACTACTCCACTTCAAAAATTGAATTAATTTGTTTTTGCACTTTTTTCTTCGAAATTTGGGCTTACCCCCTCCCACCTCCACATTTTTTGTGAAGTGAAAACCCTGACCCTGTTCTGTAATCCTGTATCCACCCTTGGGCAGTACCAACAGTAACACCGCAACAAAACACCATAAAAACGAAACTTCCAACGTTTCTATATTCCGATAAGTCTTCATTAAGGTCAGTGTTAGAATAAGGGTAAGGTTAGGTGTTACGGTTACGGTACATCTCTATGTTCCGACACAAAAAACCTTATACTCTATCCTTACATCCAATGTAGGCTTGTCGGATTATCGAAATATAGAGTAACGCATATGTTAGGAAACCTTAAAGAGGGGCTGAGCAAACAAAGTCCGCTCCTCTGGGTAGGTCCCCCCTCCTGGCGGCATTTAGGGAGACGTGTTTTAGTCTACTGCAATGAGGACAATAAAATTAGTAAACATAGGGATGGGGAATGGCTATTTCTTGCAAACTTTCAGAAAGTTAAAGTGACAACCACAAGTAACATACTCGGTCACTTTGGTTGCCAAAGTTTGACTAAAAGCTTCCTTTACTATCAAGAACTTGCCCCCAAATTCAAAGGCGCCGACTAGATTTTCACTAGTTGGAAGAAGTTGTCAATACCACAACTTGTGAGTTGAAAATAGTTTATCTTAGCAGAATACATGTTCTAGCACCATAAATCCATTTTCAGACTACATAATTCCAACCATTACAAAACTCATACAAAAGACTGGAATTGAAAACTCACCGGGTTTTCACATGCCCTTTCAACTTCAATCCAAACAGAGTCCGCTATTATTTGTCCACTGTCACTGATATAGTAAGCAACTACACGAACACTGGGTACCATTTCATAGGACACTGGGAAGGTAAAACCATCAACATTTGCAACAGCTCTTTTACCATAGGCCATAAGTTTACCTCTAGAAACCACCTGGCAAAACAGAAAAAGGTGCATGTTATTTTTTCTTCGGCTATTTGAGTCAAAGTGAAGTCCTTAACATTAAATGAAATCCTTTCCAGTACAGGCTTACTTATATGACAAAGCTGTTGCTTTTTGGGGGGCCTTTACACTTATACATGGTTTCTGAAGGAGGCAGTAATTTTATCAAGTAATGTTCCACGCTTAAATTTCATGTTATGCCCAGGCTTCCAAATGTTTCTCTTTTTTTTAGGTTTTTGATTGGTCCCTTGCTGAAGGCAAAAGGAATCTTTGCAATCACACGGGAGATTGTGTATGTGTATGTGTGTTTGTGACGCGTGGCTTGTAAAAGCGATATCTCAAGGTAGCAATGATGGATAGTTTTCATACTTGGGATATAAAATTATCATATTAAGAGAAAGATCGCTATTGTTTTTGATGAAGGTCAAAGGTCACTTGAGGTCATCAGAGGTCAAAAACCAAAAACCTTGAACCAGAAAGCCCACAGGGATAGCGATTCCTTGCCGAAAGGAGATGCTTTGTTGCACTGAGATTTATCTCTCAAATCTATCTTTCTTAACTACATCATTTTATGATGTTTCAAAAATTTGACCACTGCTGACCTCACATGACCTTTCAACCACACCAAATATAACAAAAAAGAAAAACGTAAGTGTCTTGAAAGGAGTTCAACTCCAATGGATCTTGGATCTTGAAAATTCTTGAGAAATTTTGCTTTTTGACCTCTGGTGACTCCAGATGACGATCTTGGAAATTCTTGGGAAATTTGCCTTTTGACCTCTGGTGACCTCATATGACAATCTTGGAAATTCTTCGCAAATTTTGCTTTTCACCTCTGGAAACTCCATATAACAATCTTTCAAATTCTTGGGAAATGTTGCTTTTTGACCTCTGGTAACCCCAGATGACCATCTTGGGAAATTTTGCTTTTTGACCTCTGGTGACCCCATATAACAATCTTCAGGAATTCTTGGGAAATTTTCCTTTTTGACCCTTGTTGACCTCAGATGACGATCTTGGGAACTCTTGGAAAATTTTGCTTTTTGACCTCTGATAACCTCAGATGTTGATCTTGGAATTCTTGGAAAAAAATTTTTTGACCTCTGGTGACCCCAGATGACGATTTTGGAAATTCTTGGGAAATTTGCCTTTTGACCTCTGGTGACCCCATATGACAATCTTGGAAATTCTTCGCAAATTTTGCTTTTCACCTCTGGAAACCCCATATAACAATCTTTCAAATTCTTGGGAAATGTTGCTTTTTGACCTCTGGTAACCCCAGATGACCTTTTACCCCCACCAAAAACAATAGTGTTCTTCCTTACATCATAACAAATCTATATACTAAATATGAAAAGTGTTCTCCATTCTTATCTTGAGGTATTATGATTACGAGCGTTTCGGTCTTTTAGCTCCAGTGACCTCAAATGACCTTTGACTTTCACCGAAAACAATAAGATTCTTCCTCTCAACATGACATATCCATATACCAAATATGAAAAGTGACTGTCATTGCTATCTTGAGATATCATGATTACAAGCCATTTACAAGGTTTCCGCAGTTTAACCTCTGGTGCCTCAGATGACTTTTGACCTCTACCAAACTCAATAGCGTTCTTTCTCTCAACATGACAAATCTATATCTGCCATTCCTGTTTTAACATATCACAATTTCAAGGTTTTGGGTCTTTGACCTTTGGTGCACCTCAAATGACATTTGACCTCCACCAAAAACAATAGGTTTTTCTCTCAATATGACAAATGTATATACCAAATATGAAAAGTGTCGGTCATTGCTATCTTGAGATATTGTGTTTACGAGCCTTTCGGCATTTTACCTCCGGTGACCTAAAATGATCTTTAACATTCACCAAAAACAATAGCGTTCTTTCTCTTGACGTGACAAATCTGTATACCAAATATGAAAAGTGTCGGTCATTGCTAACTTGAGATATCGCGTTAACAAGCCGTTCATGAGGCTTTCGCAGTTTAACCTCTGTGACCTCAGATGACCTTTGACCGCTTCCAAAACAACAGCGTTATTTCTCTTGACATGACAAACCTTTATACCAAATATGAAAAGTGTCGGTCATTGCTAACTTGAGATATCTTGTTTACAAGCCGTTTATGAAGCTTTCGCAGTTTAACCTCTGTGACCTCAGATGACCTTTGACCTCTACCAAAAACAACAGGCTTCTTCCTCTTAACATGACAAATCTATATACCAAATACGAAAAGTGTCGGTCATTGCTATCTTGAGATATCGTGTTTACAAGAAGTTTACGAGGCTTTCGCAGTTTAACCTCTGGTGACCTCAGATGACCTTTGACCTCCACCAAAAACAACAGGCTCCTTCTTCTCAACATGACAAATCTATATACCAAATATGAAAAGTGTCGGTCATTGCTATCTTGAGATATCGTTTTCACAAGCAGTTTACGAGGTTTTCGCAGTTTAACCTCTGGTGACCTCAGATGACCTTTGACCTCTACCAAAAACAATAGGGTTCTTTCCCTTGACATGACAAATCTGTATACCAAATATGAAAAGTGTCGGTCATTGCTAACTTGAGATATCGTGTTTACAAATTTTTCGGTATTTGACCTCTGTGACCTCAAATGCCCTTTGACAGCCATTAAAAACAACAGGCATCTTCCTCACAACATGAAAAATCTATATACCAAATATGAAAAGTTTCGGTCATATCTGGAGATATGGTGTTTACAAGCTCGGCATCACATACACACACACACGACATCACCATAGCATTGATACCTTGCCTGCCTACGGCAAGGAATCAAAAATACGACATTTCAAGACTGGGATCATGATGGATCCTTCTCGTACTTTGTATAAAAATATGTTACTTTAAGAGAGAGAGAGGAAACCTTATGGGTTTGTTGGAGGTCAAAGGTCATATGAGGTTATCACGAGTGAAACTACGAAAACCTCGTAAACTAAATAGATAGTGGGCGGTACCTCCAAATTGCATCCGACGTTTCGTGACGAACGAAAAGTCAGGGCAGGGTTGAATATTTCTACCATTACAAAATAAAGTAAATGTTTTCACAAGCATAACTGTTACATTAATACTACTATAATTCAAATTACCTAATTATAAACACGTGAAAAGGATGGGCTGTGATTATAGCATGATTAGAAATACCATATGCTTAACGAGTTCTTTGATGGCGTAGTGCATTAGAGCTCAGTTTCTCACGCAGATGATCCTGGTACAAATTCACCTGAGACATATTTTTTCATTTTTGTGTTATTCAGTTTTTGGTGCAGTTCAAAGGTCACATGAGTTCGGCAGAGGTCAAGTTGTGAAAACATCGTAAAAAAATGATATAGTCAAGAAGTATAAATTTGAGGGATGAACCTCGGTGCAACAAATCACCCGCCCCCCCCCCCCACTCCTTCACCAAGGAATCGCTAAGTCTTTTTTTCTGGCTAAATGGTGCTTTTGTACCCCTGTGTTATTTTCAAATGTTTTAACTTTTCATTTTATAGAAATATTTATAATCCAAGGTTTGGTTTGAATATACCACAATTTTTTTAATTTGACTTTACATATCAAACTTCATTTCTTTCTTATTTCCAACAGTAATTTCCCATTGGGATAGAACCAAATAGATAATAATTAAGAACACGAAAATGGATAATACATGACAGATTTTCTAACCCTGTCATGCCTATAGAACATTACAGGAAAGCCTTTATTATACCTTTACCTTTCATTGCAATCATTATTTAAATGATTATTAGCTACAGTCAGTGCTTACTAAAATCATGGGCTTGAGGTATAAAATTTGCATCCACAGTATGCCAATATCTGCATGAAACTTAACAAAGGTCTATTACATATTACCATATTATTATCTCATCCCCACATACGTAGTATGTGGGGGATGAGATATTGTGCTTCGTTTACCATTGAAAAGTGCACACATTTACCTCTGCCAGTCGCCATAGCAACCATAACAATGGAAATGCATGGTAGGGAAATTTGGGGCTTTATGACCGCTACTCAAGGGTGGGGCAAAATGGAGTGGTGAAGGTCCTGTTTCCTGGTCATGTGACCAAATATGCCTAAAATCTGGGTCAAAGGCTCAGATGGTCAAATGACATTCACAAGGTCAAAAGTGTGTCGCGAACTCCTCCTAAACTAAGTTTAAGATTGAGCCCAAACTTGGTGGGCGGGTGCATAGTCCTTGGAACTTGTGCCTGACATACCCTCAGCATGATAGGTCAAAGGTCAAAGGTCAACCATCAAAAAAGGTCAAAATAAGCAATTTTCCAAATCTGGCTATAAAACCTGAATGCAACAGTAAATGGCCCTGATTTCTTGACATAGCTTTTGTATTGAAGCGCTCTTGGCACAACTTGACACTTGTTCTTCTGAAGTTAAAGGTCACGAGGTCAGAAGGTCAAACGACAATTTTGGGGTCAAAAGTGTGACGCACACTCACTTAAAACTGAAGGTACTAATGACCCCAAACTTGGTGAGGGGGTGCATGGCCCCTAGAATTTGTGCCTCCAATATCATCAGCATGATAGGTCAAAGGTCAGAGGTCAAAGGTCACCATAGGTCAAAATAAGCAAATTTTTAAATCTGGCTGTAAAAGCTGAACGAAACATTTAACGATCCTCATTTCTTCGCATAACTTTCCGATGGACACCTACTTTACACAACTTTACACTTGACCTTCTGAGGTCAAAGGTCAGAAGGTCAAACAACAATTTTGGGGTCAAAAGTGTGCCGTGCGCTCACTCAAAACTGAAGGTACTACTGACCCCAAACTTGGTGTGGGGGTGCACAGTCCTTGGAATTTGTGCCTCCAGTACCCTCAGCATGATAGGTCAAAGGTCAGAGGTCAAAGGTCAAGATGTTCAAAAGAACAATTTTTTTTTTAAATTTGGCAGTAAACACTGAAAGAAAAGGTAAATGATCCGTTACATTGATCACTGCCTTTTCCTGACACTCAAAATTCAGTTTTCACCTGCGGTTTAACAAACCCCACCATAAAAGCCACACAATGCAGCCCTCGAAAATAGCCTCGGCATTCGGCAATGCCGAGGTAAATGCTGAGACAAATTGACTTGACTTCGGCAAAATTTTGCCGAGGCGATAGATTGCAGGACACGCGTACGGGGACTTACCGGTTACGAAAGCTGCACACTAGGCCTATAGGGCGCGAAATGCAGCTTGGAGTAGCGACTTGAAAAGAAATCGTTTTCTGATAAAATTTCCACCACAATCGTAACTTGAGCAAATATATTCAGTATTATTGCTTTATATACAAAACATAGTTGTAATTTTTCAAGTTTTAACGGAAAATCTTGATTTAAAAAGTTCGTTACGATGGGTATTTACTGTACGTACAAAACTCACTATCTGCTGCCAAGAAAGTGATCACTGTACACACATGAGTATGACACGGCAGAGTGCGACCTTTAGATTTCAGAACCAGCCGTTTTATCTTCTTTTATTGTGAAATAAAGTGGGAAATATTCCAAAAGCGGCTGTACTGGTTTTATCAATGGAATTCCGGAGCTTAAAGAAACAAATTACTTTAACCTACTGTGGTAGAAGTTTGTAAACAAGATAGGCCGAACTTTTGTTAACTTTCCATGCACATGGCTGCATGTATGACTTTTACTGCCGTTTGCATCGGACAGTTACCTAATGCCAAGGTAAAGTGTATTTTTGCCGAAGTAAATCATTTTTACTTCAGCAATTTTTTGCGGTAGCCAATATCTTATTTGGAAGGGCTGCAATGACTTGATCAGATGCACACTCATCTAAGCTTTTTTGCTAAAACTTGACCACCTCTAGTCTAAGTAAAAACCCCTAGAGTGAACTGCGATCACGCGTGTCAAGCATGACTAGTTCTTGGCGCCATAAAAGTAAAACTGTACGCGTGTCCCCACCGTAGTAAAAGTCCAAGCGCGTCCCAGTATGAAGCATAACTAAGTACGAGCACGGTGGAACTGATGTTAGGCCTAGGTTTAGGCTAAGGTTACGCTAAATTATTAATAGGAATAACGCTAACAAGCTAGGTAGGCCCTAGGCCTAATAGGCTTAGTTAAAATACACGCTTGGTTAAGAACTTTGACCAAGTTTGTGAGCACTGTGGCTCATCACGGAATTTTGGCTGTCTGTAACTCTGTTGCTTACCTTCTCTTGAAGAACTACCTAGCCTTATTCTTCTCTTGCATGGCAACAACGACGTTCGTGTGCATCGCAGGGGCCAAGTTCAATTCACACACGCACACGCAATGCACGCACGCAAGTACAGTCGGTATGGTGTGAGAGCGACTGCGCTGCTTTAGTACACTGGATACACTCATATACTGTAAGCAGCGCCAAGTTCCAAACAAATGACGTCACAAATAGACCGTGTGAATCATGCAGGCTACCTGTGATATGGCCGCCCGGCAGACGGCGTGTGTTGAGATACTTTTTTCAATTTCGGGTGCTATTTTCAAAAAAGCTAGCCCCCCAATTCCATTTCGAGTGCTACTTTGGGATTTTCGGGTGCAATTTCCTATTCATTGATAAATGGCCCTAAATGCATAAATAAAGACAGCGATGGGTTTTCTATAAACTATGCACACACTAACTAGCCTACTTCCCTTCAAGTGCGGTAGAACAGACCGGCCAGCCTGACATGGCAAAAAAAGACGAGTGTGTTGGGACGTGGTTAGCTATTTCCATCATGAGCCATTCATACACAATGTACGCGAGTAAGTGTGAAAGCGTACCCCCCCCCCCCGTACGTACGTAGTGCAATAGTGCTATACACACCTGATATTGGCTTGTAAGGAATCAAGTTAACTAACATCACAGCAGTTCCGAGTTCCAAGCAAATGACGTCACAAACACACTGATATGAACCAGGTAGTCAAATAGCAACTTCCTTCCCACTACCATGCATGAATGAGCAGGGAAGGGGACTAACAGACTAACTCATGGACGTAGAAGCTGTACTCGATCCATTGAGGTGGGGGATTGTGCACTGTTTCGGAATGTCGTCCTGGGAGAAGAACCCAAGAGTATGGGGTCCCATCTCCTTTAGAAAGTATTTTAGATGCACTTGGTGCAATATTTGAGCAAATTTTAAGCAATAAGACTGCATATTTTTTTTTTGACATTTTTACAGAGCGTTTTTATCGTGGAAATGAGGGTAAGGAGCCCACCACATTTTTGACGGGGGTATGCTTTAGTCAACCAACCCCCACCCATTCGCCACTTATGCCTCTCACTAATTGCATCTTTATACGTTTACCATGGATTCTACCACCTCTAGCCATCTGTCGTTGAGAATCCTGCATTCTGATTGGTTAAACACTGACCTGCTTTTCCACAACGTACGGTCAGTAAATCTATACACTGATAAAAATGAAGTTTTCACACATTTTCGGTGGTAGAAGAGGAATTAACCACATTTGTCGGACTTTTATTGTCTCATAAACCGTCTGGACTCCCAATTTGCAAAATAACGGACTCGGTTTCGCCTCGTCCGCCAAATGCGATTTATTCCTTAAACAGCACGCACTGTCAGTAATATCGGGAATTTCCAGTCTGCGCTTTTCATACTTTCTTTCAGAGCACATTAGTTTTGATAGGGCCAATACAAGAGGCTCCTGAAAAATTGGAAGGGACATTGATCGCTACGTTGTCACCACCAACAATTACTCGGAAAGGGGTGTATGGACATTAAGCACTCAAAACATCTATTAATCACATTGTTGTAACGAGTCATGACTCGAGTCATTAATTTTCAAAAGGAAAATGACTCGAGTTACATTGAAAGTAGTAAATGATTCGACTCTAATTCTGCAAAACTGAGTGACTCTTACAACACTGATAAATCAGAGAGACGAGCGGAGTGATGCCAGAGGGCAATCCACTGATCTAAATGTAGGACTGACATTAGTCCTGCACATGTCTTACATAGGTTCTTCACGTGACGTCATTGCGTTTCAGTCTGGCATACTGGTCGTCACTGATCATGCGCAGAAGGTGTGTTATCGATACGCACGCACGGTACGGCCTTAGTTACAATTTTGTACAATGGACGTCTGGCCGTCAAAATAGAGAGACGAGCAGCGCAGTCTGGCAGTGACGTCGGTGAAGAACCTCTGTAGAGGGGTTTCACGAGACGAGATCGCCCGTCTCTATGGTTTTTGAAGGGCAAGATCGCGCGTCTCTGGAGGTTTTGAAGGGCACGAGTCCATTGTGTCACATTAGCATCTATAGTTTTGCTGTGCGTGTGTGCTGTAAATACGCTTACTGCGTGTTAATACCACCCGGAAGCTGGCGGGTACCGTAAAGATGCCGGAATGAACAAACATCTCCAGCTCAAGATTAGCCTTCCCTTTTTCCAGTTTCCCCTTAGTGTTCAAACTAACGACAGTCATAGAACTGATTAATTATGATGAATTAATTATCCTCGTAGAGCTTTTCTTAGGCCATGTCGATCATCACCAACCCATAACAATAAAATTACAGAGTGCCACACCAGACTCGGAAGAAGCAAAAGGATGTATTGGGATGAGATCAGTAACTCCTTGATTGCCCTCTTGTCTCAACTTTACCCAGCGAAAATCCATCCACCTGGAGACCGCGGTAACAGTGTGTCCAAATCCTACGTTTGCCTCACAGATCCCAATGAAACACCTAGGCATGTTGGCAAAGAACACGACTTCATGAACTATTCAGGATCTAATCAAACATTTTGGATTACGAGCTTAATACTTCAGTCGTTTGTCCACTATGTTCTCACCATGATGATACTGAAACAATACTTAATTACATTTAACCCAGGTGAAACTTGTTTACATTTCAATCGATCACTAAACCTCACGCACCAGTGATCGTTCGGTTTACAAAGCGATCGTTCGATTTATTTCCATGACCTTAGCATAAATTGTACTCACAAAGTAAAAAATCTCTGGCGCAGCTGTTACAGAATTGAGAAAGACTTCCACCTCAAGGTCATCAAATTCAGGCTGTAAAGATTGTATTAAGAGTGTAAATATCTTCTTTGACTTTGTTATAAAAATGCATTTATTAAAACCAACAGTCCGGACTATTTTTGGGAACTTTGTAGTAATGGTCTGAAGATGATATTGTCGTCTTTTCATTTTTCAAAACAACCACAAAGAGACGTCTAACATTTAAATATTAGCAGTCCTCCTATTTTAAAATTCTCTCCATTCAAAAGAAAAATGCACTGTTTTAAAGTCTTTCTTCGTGAGATCATGCAAGTAGTATATTGTTTTCCTGAAGTGAATATTGCATTCTAAAAATTCGAACTGCAGTCCCTATCATGTAAAACGTTTTGAGTTTGTAGAGCTTTCTTTTAATCTAAATGCTGAAGTAAAGAAAACTATTAACTAAAATATTTTTCATTATATATTTGCTTAGTATGAGAGAAATGTCCTGTAAATCAAAAACGCTATTAGCTATAAATTAAGCATGGCACAGATATACAATACGTATATCTTGCAAGCAATATTCACATACAGTATTCTCTGGTAAAACCCAGATAGATTCAAGATGACTTTGGTGTCACAATATCATGTAGGCTAAATTTGTTTATAGTACCATAAGCAAAACACAATACAATATCAGGCTTTCGTTACTAAGTACCAACTGGGTGGCTATTTTTCAGTCAGTCTCCTCCAATAGTACGTCAAAAGAAGTTTTCCGTTATGGAAACATATCATTATCAATGGGCCATTGCTAAAGGGATTGAAATGCATTTAAAAATGCCGAAAGTATGCTCTTGTCTGGATATCCAATTTCCTAAATGTTTTCTGCGTTTCTCGAAACAATGGGATAAAGATAGGACGAAGAAAGCTTTGTAAGACACATTAATAATGCTGAACTGAAACAAACTACTTAAAGATGCAATGCTCACCCTTACGACTTGGTTTGGAACTTCAAGGACAAGAAATTCATTTCCATTTGGGCTCTCAAAGGGTCGGATGTTGAACTCTAGTCTAGCGTTGTTATCAATTGCAGTCACAACAGTCTCAAGCTGTAGGAAATAAAAGGTTGGATAATTACTTTATAGGTGCTCTGGAAAACTTCTTAACAGGCAAATGTAGTCATTCCACTTTCAAATTGTCATTAAGCTCTCAATTTCAAAAGGGTGTACAAGCATTCTTAGATTTCTGGTATAGTACTGTGTCTTTTGTAAAGTGCATGCTTAATCAAGTATTTCTAAAGGCGAAACCCTATGAAGTCACTGCATGAAGAAAGAGCGTCAAATGATTTGTCTCAGCAAAACCAGAACGACTCCCTAGAGTAACACCTTCCAAAGTGGCAAATCTTTGCTGTATGGTATAATTTTTCGTTACATGAAATTTCTCAAATTAGATATTTAAAAAGATTTCTTCAATTTCTAACCCACGATTGAGCAGGGAATCTTAATAAGGCACCTCACACATGGCGCATAATCATATGGACTTTTGTGCATGTGTCACATCCGTATCGCTTCTGTCGTAGTAAACAGCGAGTGTTGGTGTCTGCGGTCATATCACTAGCCTAACGAACTTAACACACAAAATCACGAAATTTGAACGTGGCCTGGTTAGGTGCCGCCACTATATTAATCGAGTCTGTCTCAAACTAAAGGTATTCAGAATGGTAATATTTTATAAATGTTAGCATCCTTGTGATAATTGTGATTAAATTTCTATTTTCAAGACAGGCTAAAAAAGTGTTCCAGCATGGAAAAGTTGTGAGAAAATTGTCACATATTCCCAATACTAGATATTAACCCCATAAAAGGAATGGGGTCACTGCAGTTACATAGTTGTGTATAAATCTTAAAGCCTGCATCCAATAAGGTGGTATTTTCAGTAGGTTTCATGGTAAGAAAAACCTTGCAAAGTGCAGATTGACATTATTTGCAAGAAATGTATTTATTTGGCCCAAAGCTTAATGTTAAAATAGTACATTTCACTACATTTTTCAAAATTATAACAAGACTGAAGTATAAGTTTTTGGTTATCTAGATTAAACATCACGATCCCTTACTAGTATCCGGATGTTGATGGCATGACGTGGAACGTACAGACGAAAGTTGACTTGTCCTTTGTCATTTGTGTTATCCTCGAGTGGTTCAATTCCATCACCATTCCATGGATCCCTCTGTGCTTCTCGAAGAATCATCTCTGCCTGCTGTCCCTCTATTGTTGCTGTGGCCCTGACTCTCACACGGACGCCCGGAGCTGGTTTTCCATTCATGAACTTCACATCAGCCTAATTTAAGCACAACAGATTTTAAGTGGACATTCTGACATGATTAACTTTTCATGAAGTCATTCTACTATGTAGAATGATATTCAATCTGGAGGTTTCAAGTGCACTGTAATATCAACTTTATTCTGTGTATTCCTCAAACATTTGCACCCACATTTCCTTCCCCACAATTGAAGTGTCTCCATTAAGTACACAGGCCCTGTTCAAACTTTATTTTGTGTGTGATTTCGAACAACTGGGTCATTGACATTTAGTATTTAGGTAGAATGGGACACTTTCTACCATAAAAATTTTTTGCAGTCCACCCGGTATGTACATAAATAATTTCTTGAAGGGGTAGGAGGAACTACTTTAGTTATCTGTTTTTCAAATGCATACACGAATATAGAACACTGATGGATTTGGGTATGGAGAAGGAAAAATGGTTTTTGTAGTTTACATTGGGTTTTCTTGTAAAGTAGTCAGAAGCTAATGCTTTTGTTGAAAAAACTCTAATTTCCCTTTAAGGCTTACCTTCACTTCATACGGTAATCCCTTCTTAAAGTACCTTATGGTTCTTGTCTAGGAAAACGTGTAAGGACTCCTCACAAACTTAACGGAGATGTCTGAAGCATTCTCAGAGTGACCTGTCGCATCCTCCACAACTGTAACTTCAATGTAGAGATTTCTGCCAACGTTCTCTTCAAACCAACCTTCTCCCAGAATATTGGTCTCTTTTTCAACCGCTGCGTCACCGTGTCCATCCAGCTACATTAGAGTTCCACAAACCAAGGATGGTAATCACATGTACAAAATCTTGTTCGTACTGAATCATAAACGTGAAGTGTTATGTATAAGTAGTCACAGATTGGAAATCTGTCCACACAAACAATATTTGTAAGCACAGTGGAAGCTTGAAAATGCTCGGCAGGAATTTTGTTGCATCAGTCGTTACAATGTTAGTATTTTTGTGCAAAGTTATAACTTCTTTTGTATTATCACATGGGTCTTCAACGAATTGGTCAGCTTAGTGAGTCATCTCATGGCCAAGTATGGTGTAGGTCTCCTGACTAGCTATCGGACCCTACAATCTCACACTTGGTGAAGCCCACTGGTTTAATGCGTGAAAAGCAAAATTGTTCCTAAAATCAATTCTCCAATAAATGATATGTATTAAAATGGTCTAACAGTCATTACTTTAACTTACTATATTTCTGAGGAAATTGTCCACAAAATGTAAGCAAAGAAAACTTTACATTTAGTTCTGAGATTACTCTACTGAAATTTCAAATGCACCTCAAACATCTTACACGTACCATGACGCGTTCTAAGTAAAGAATTGTTGGCTCTTCACCATCCTCATGGACCCCAACCTTCATAAAGCAGCGACCCCTGACAGGCTTTCCGTATGTATATCTGATCAAAACAACAATTTTTAAATCTATAAATTAGTAACAGGTAGCCGATGAGAAACTTGATGAGTATTGTTCACAAGCCAAAGTTGCTGAGAGATCTTACAACATATATTGAGCTGCATGACATATTATGAAAAATATCTTTCAAATATTCTTCTCACGAAGGAGAAATAACTTTTAAGTTTGTTAAATAGTAATACCATACCTATCTTTTGGAAAACAAGTAACCTGTTCATCTCGAGAAATTGAAGACCAGAGAAATGTTGCAAGGTTGCATTTTCTCACTTTATGTGCATAATATTTGATACTCTGTAAAACAGACTTCAGATAACCAAACCAATTTTTCCAGCATTTCTTCATGTGCTGGAGAGGTTGCCAGCAACTTCAAAATGGCAGCCATTTTGATCATGTAGTGCCAACATTGCTCAAGACATGATCTTTTACTCCCCCACTTGGGATCCTCTACATGTTTAGAGTAGATAGTGGTAAAATAAACCCGTTTTCCCGCAGCATACTGAAAGTTCTCTTCCAAACATCCATATTTATTTTCGCAGGGACTTGTCGAATGACCCCCTTTTGCCGAAAATCAGCAGTTTTAGCCAAAAAGGATTTGTGGTCAACTTTGAGTACAATACTCTTGAAATAATGACATGACGGAAATACTATAATATTGTGACAATATTTTTGGAAAGCCCTTTCATCTTCTTGTTTCGTCTAAGTTGCAAAAAAGAAGTAAAGTTACATTTTACGATGATTTAATTAACAATACATTATGATGAAAGTAACAACTGCAAAGGAACTGTATTAGAATATATACTAGATGTAAATACATGTTTTTTATCTATGGAATATGCAAGCTATAAATACCATCAAAGGTATTATAAAGGACAAAAAGAAAGGAATTTCAAAATAAGTTTTGATGACTGCTGATGCAATTTAACCTCAAACATACAAATGTAGAGTTGAAAATGATTAGATGAACGGTGTATATGGCATTGGATCCAAGGATCTACTGTTAAGTCCCACGTCGTTATGACGATGGTTTTAAACCTTAAAACAGAGTATTGTAAACACCGGCTTGAAAAGACAGATGAACGGAATTTGGTGTTAGGTTATATTACAAAATATCAAGGAATTTTCGAACTGTATGGATTTGGTGTAGTTGAAGAAAGTACGAAATTCTGCATTATATGATGGCTCATACCGAGATCAACTCGAACAGATATACTCTCGTCGGTTGGCAATATGTAGGATGGTGGGTGGATCTTCACAGAAAATGCTGGAAAAACTGAAAGAGACCGTGTATGACAGATGAGACAATTTGAGGTAGGATTAATGAAAGTGATAAAGACTTAATAAGTTTTACGCAATCGGGGAAGGTTCGTTTCAGTGAGTGATAAAATCAAATCGCAATATCATACAATATTTAAAAAAGTGATGGATAATACAGGTACGCCTTCAATTCGTGATGGAAAGTTTGTAATTTGAATAATTATTCCATTTTGATATTCAGTCACTCTACTTATCGGTTTTATTCCATGATCTATACCCGAAAGTTCAACTTCACTCCCACAACATATGCATTCAACCATTCCATTCATCCTCCAATACCAAAGTAACGCGTGCCTCGGAATATCTTTCTTCGCCATCCTGGCACTTAGCCAGGAGCTTTTCTGTTTTACTTTTGGGTTTTAATAGGTTATCACCTCTTAATCCTTCCCAATTTCCTCTTCCCCCATTACTTTCTTGTCCGTGTTGTTCTGAACCTCGGGTATTTTATCTTTCTTTGATTTGATCACAGAGGACAGTGTTTTGATTCTGCTTCCATTGTGACTTCATATCTACAGGATCTAATCATATTGCTGCAATAATTTAAAGACCAGAAATCCCAAAGGCTTAGTGATTCCTTGCCAAATGGGGATGCTTTGTTGCACTGAGGTTTATCCCTCAAATTTATCTTTCCTGACAACATCATTTTATGATGTTTTAACAATTTGACGTCTGCTGGCCTCACATGACCTTTGAACCCCACCAAATATTACAAAAAAGGAAATCTGAAGTGTCTTGAAAGGGATTCAACTCCAATGGATCTTGGATCTTGAAAATTCTTGTAAAATTTTGCTTTTTGACCTCTGGTGACCCCAGATGACGATCTTGGGAATACTTGGGATATTTTGCTGTTTGACCTCTGGTGACCACTGATGACTACTGATGACTATCTTGGGAATTCTTGGGAAATTCCACTTTTTGACCTCTGGTGACCCCATATCATGATCTTGGGAATTCTTGGGAAATTCCACTTTTTGCCCTCTGGTGACCCCATATCATGATCTTGGGAATTCTTGGGAAATTTTGCTTTTTGACCTCTGGTGACCCCATATAACAAACACTGCACTATTTTTCAAATAAGATATGTTGTAATCTTTACTACATATTACATTTTCTGGTCTTGAATTGTCTTAAACTGATAGAAATGTAGAACTGAATGATCATTTCATGAAACTATTTCTTCCAAAGTGATGTTTTTTTCACTAAGTGACATAACTGAGAAATCTCGGAAACGTAGCAAAGAGATGAAAGAATTACTTCTCACCGGTGTGGAGACTGTGCAAATCCACTTTGGCCCTGTCCTTTAATAAATAGAAAGGATGCAGTAAACGTACATTCTTAAGCAGAGAGGAAACCACCTTCTCAAAATGAATAAAATACTTCTGACTTCAAACAACTCTACTGGCAGGAAAAGAATTTAAATAATATGAACTGGTAACCGATTAGATCATAGATCAGGATGTCCCCTGTCCTGTGGTATTAAATGGTGTTTACTACCACTCAAAAAGTTGACTTTTTTTTTTAATTGTTTTTGTTATGTTAGAGTATCTGCAACAAACAGTGAAATGGTCGACAAAAATAGGTAAATTTTCTTCCTTTCCATAGAAACACAATACTTCAGCACTGCCCAACTGTACAAAATTGTGCCTGATCTTGTACAATATTCAAGAAAATACTGAACATTTCAACACTCTTCTCACCCACAGTTTCTTCCCTAACTCTGCATTTGACATGTCTTAACAATCCATCACTTTGTTTTGGGGTGTGTCGTAACAGTTCTCTGAAAAGAAATCTTTCCATACGTGTTGTAAGATTGCCATGATATTCTAACAATGATAAAAAAGAATCCCATCATCAAAACCTATACCAGAATCCTTTTTTATCAATCAGCTTACTTCCCTTGCCCCACCCAGCCTTCTAGATAAATGGCACTGGAACTGCCACCAGTAGTTTTGTGGTTGTTACCCAGTACTCGCTTCAGCCCTGTGGGACAAGGCGCATGGCCCTTGATTCCTTTCACACATTACTCATGTTAGTACTGCTAGATATTTGGCACTGTTTAAAAATCATATGCTTGCCCAGTACCTTATTAAGAACAAAACACATCTCTGAAAGGCTCTTATTTATTACACCCTAAAGCCTTGCACTTTCAGTTTGTGCCTTTCGATATATTGGCATAATGTTTCAGAGAAGTTATGTCACAATCCTTAAATATACAATGCAGATTTTAAACATGTTCAATTGTCAGAAAATAACTGAAACGAGAAACTGCATGATCAGGAACAATGAACCTGTTCTATTAATTAATTCAAATGTAAATATTCTACTTAATGACATAAATGAAAAACTGAGGCACATAACATGATGTCAGACAAGTCAAAAGGCTGGTGTAACACTGCACAGACTATGCAAATCCACTCTGGTTCTCTCTTATCATTAAGGAAAGTGCTGCATCACATCATGCAGTACTACTAAAACTAGAGAGGTTGCTGTCTTAGCAGACTGAAATACTTCTGACTTAGAACACATGCATCTCATACACAGGATTTATTAAATAGCATGAACTGCTAATCCCTACACTGACTAGGACCCTCTTTCCCACTGTGACTTTAAATCTTAGGAGAGCTTCCCTATCACTCAGCAGCTGACTTTGTGATTAGATCAAGTTAGCCAATTTACAATTGGATGAAGATCTATCCTTCTCCTGACAGTGCCAGTGTTAGTGTTGCACTAATGATCAATGGGAAAAAAATATGCCTGGTCTTTCAGCATGCAAAGGCAGTATGTTATGCACCTATGCATTATAAGCCACAATTTGTAGACCCACAAAATAAGCAGGATTTCTTAGGAAAGTAGGCTTTCTTTTGCAGGAGTGTCTAGTGATGACTCTCTGACAGAATCATTTCTCAAGTTTTGCAAGGTGTCATATGCTTCTGCTGTCTGTTTCTGATTGCGCCGTGCTGCATAGTACCTTTGCTGTGTCTCTTGACTGTGGTCACAAAGTTCAGCGACCTGCTTTTCTCTTTAAGATAATTTCCAAGTTCCCCTACGCATGTCGAATAGACTTTTCGCAATTTAGTGGCTGAAAATTTCGTTCCTGCTGGAACAAATTTTCTTATTTGTGAGCTCACATTTTGTAATTGTGTTCCTGTAAAGTTTATGAAGACAAAGCCAGTATGGCCTGCATTTTGGACACAGGGACGGATGTGACTGATGTGATATGTAACTTGAGGGATCTAATATGCAGCAGGTGGACGACCCATGTTGAGTCACCAGAGGTCGAATTGTGAAAACATCGTTAACCATGCTCAAGAAGAATAACTCTGGGGATAAAACTAAGTTTGCTACGACAACATTTTCCTTTTGGCATGGAATTACTATGCGTTTGGGCTTTCTGGTTGTTATTATTATAGCCCAATGTAGATTTATGCATGGTCATACCTTTGTTGACGCAATGGGCTTGCGTGTGGGAATTAAAGACAATGCCTAGCGCCTACATGGAGCTTTGAAACAGTGATTCCACACGAGCTGCGTTAAGTGATTATAAGACAAAGTTGCTATACACAATTGGCACTTGTTTTTATTGTTAGCAATGTTTTATTTCATTTTACATTGCAAAAGGTATTTGATTATTATAGAAGATCTCACCCGTTGGGGCAGGTAGGACAAAATGCCTTGAAATTTGGGAGAAAGTACAAATTGTGGGCATAACCCTCATGGTTTTGTGTGCGTAATTAAACAAGGCGTCACACAAAAAACAAAAGACAAGTTTACCATCCCTGATAGCAAATCGGAGTGTCCGACAGCGGAACGTCGTCTGACCGACCAAATTTTGCTATCAGGGATTTTCTTTCTATAACAGCTTATTATTTACTATACCGACAGGTTGATTTCATGGCGCAGAGGGCATTTAGGCAAGAAGAACGAATCTACTCGGGAGACTGTAAATCTACTTACAGGCTGCTCTGCAGGAAGTGATAATCTGACGAATTGAATATCTATGATGAGTTCGAGCTAATATAGCGCCAAAAATAACATTTTGAAAAGCTTTAGTATTTCTTGTTCCATTTGACATTTTTTGTTTTCTCATTAGCATACAATATTAAACTTTTTAATTTCTCCTGTTTCATCTCCTTGACCTTTTACTATTACAATACTTTTGGCCAAATTCCTGGGGGAATATCTGTATCATTTATCACCCACCCTTTTTAGAGGGGTACATATCCCTGTCCCTCAGGTTCGCCGCGCCTGTATACACATGATCTAGAGAGGGGCTTTTCCGTCTCAATCCCACCTTCCCCCTTTTCGCCACATTTTTTTGAGGAGGGGACGAGCCCAAAAGCTGTACTACAAATTATAATGTATCCTTATCTTGGTTGTCAGATGTCAAGAAATACTATTAAACAGTGTCTAATTTCAAAATTTTCTTCAGCTCTTTCTCATCGAGGCTTCGCACATTTGTCCCTTGTAACTAGGTTCGAACTTCCCCTCACAAAGTTACCCCTCCCCCTTTTTGTAAAATCCTGGATTAGCCTTTGAAGAAAGAGCTTTAGTGACGTAGCTAGATAGTGTATACGGGGGCAAAGACGAAAGTTTTCCAACAGAGTACTCCGTTCAAAATTATAGAAGTTTTGCTATTAATTTACTCATGGGCGACGATCATGGGGGACATCGGGACATGTCCCCCTCAATATTTAAATGGAGGGACATAATATCTGTTGTCCCCCCCCCCCAGTTTTTAGAGGTATGCAGAAAAGTAAATGTTGTTACACATATTTCCGATATGAATAATTGTGATATTAGCCTATTAATGGCACTTGGGGAGAACTTCAGATTAGAAATATGTGTGTCCTCTAAAATGGACCAAATCGCTTGGCTTCCAGGGGCCTTTGCCCCTGGACCCTAACAGGGGACCTATGGAGGTTTCTTCTAGGCTTCTTTGATTTTCCTTTGCAGCATTTGTCAGGGTTTGCTTTATTTACGGTGCTGTCGTGGGAAGGGTAGAAAGTGAGGGGGTCCCATCACCTTTGAGAAATTTTGAGGAAAACAAATATAAAAATGTACGGTATGTTTTTATAGCATAATCGCGGGTACTATGAACCTTTAAAACCATTTTTATAAGTGTTTTGAGGGTAACTTATACTCAATACATGCAAATGTTGTTATTGTGGGTCTATTGGACCCTCCTTGTCCCATGGTCTAAAGCTAGAGCCTAGACTGACCGAGTCCGCAATTCCTCTATGAGCGGTAATAGGATTTGCCCCCTTCTACCAGTACCAGATCGTGTCTTTTTCGATCTGCCTTGTAGAAATTTAGATGAAAAGTACAATTTTGGATCGTTGGCATTTTGTCAACAAATCCATGTTTAAACCTCGATTACTGGGGCTTCAAACAGTATAAAAATAGCGAAATACTTACATAGTCACACGGATTTCTGTTTCATCCTGTGCCGGCGTTCTCCCCGTACTCAAACACAAATGTACAATTTAAACTTTACCACAGTAAATGCATGGAAGTACTACCTGCTTCCCCAGTAAATGCATCTTTCCGTTGAGTGTTATAAGGCTTCTGCACAGATTGCGTAAGCCCGGAACGATCTTGTCTCCAGCACTTATGACTGTTACGTAACTCCGGAATTTGGTATAGTAGCCACAACAATGGATAGCTCTTGTAATTGGATTTCCAACTTCTAAGTTCACAGATCGGGCAGTGTAAGAAAAGCTTTTTGACAATCAGAAAAAATAAAAATATTTGCAAACATGAAAATTTAATTTGCAGGAGAATTTGGGAAAGTTATAAGGTGAAAGTTGTTAGTCTTTTATTAAATCTCTCAAGCCGCTAATGTCTACATCGATACCCCTGACACTGATTTGAATATCTTGGATTCATATGTTTTTTTTTGTCTAAACTGAATGCATCAAAATCGCATTGGCAGGAGCTGGCGGGGGGCGACAGCTCTGGAAGTCGATAAGTTGAAGAAAAGGTCATTTTAAGAGGCGTTTAGAAGTTGGCGTAATCATTTAGCGTTTTTACAATTAAACATGCACAAATGCGGTCTTCCGGACATCATTTCAAATACAAGACTGATAATGTCATAATCATAATGATTCAACAAATACATTATTGTTTCAAGGAAACCCCAACTGTTTCAAATGTTATTCTTTATCAACACATCGATGAACTTCGCTAGACAATCGTTTGACTATTGTTGCTGTAAAATTACATCTTTTTTATCATACTGTGCAAGGGTTTGAAAAGCCCATGCCGATGGTGCACTGCTAAATTAGGCCAAGGATTCCACACTTGGTGACATCAATTCTTTTTAAGCTACCCATCTCACCCTCGCCCCCTCCTCGCCCTCGTGGCATAATTTCTTCCACCCATCTGTGTCACCATTTAATTTTGATAGATAAACCGTGTGCCATAAGTCTGTTCACCCCTTACCCCCCCCCCCCCCCGCACCACCATTAGACACAGTTTTCAAAAATGTTTTACATGAAAGTTACACATAGTTATTACAGTCTTTAGGAATGTCTTTGTGTAGAGATTTAGACGCTGTTGTTGTCTCCTCGTTGATCACCAACTTCGCAAGGAGGCCCTCTTACACACGGTGAACGCTTTTACAGCATAATTTTTACGGGGTTTTGTATCAGGGTCTTAAAAACTATTTCTTTCAAAATGGCCAACAACTTTTGCCCACAGTCTAGCAAATCTTTTTTCTCTAGTCCATTACTGATTTTCTAAGACACCGGTTTCAAACGTCCGAGGTACGTGACCCCTTTAAATTAACAGTATCCCTACCTGAAAAAAATGTGGACAATTTCAGGTTGTGCTAGCCGACGGTGTATTTTCAGCTTGAAGCTTACTGAGAGGAAGTTTAATAGATGGCGTTCCACGATAATGAAATAATGATCATACTGGAGTCTGCGGTAAGATGGAACGAACTTAAATTAATGTAACATGATATTCTACGGCAGGGGTTCCCAACCTATTTCTACTGGGGTACCATTTCACATTTTTCTGATGCCACCGAGTACCACTGTACCCATGGCCGTATCTAGGATTCTGAAAAGGGATGGTGTGGCCTCCAGTGATCGCTGTCCTTGGGGAGGGGTTCTAGGGGAGGGGTGTCCCCCTCACCTTTGCGAAATCTGCGAATAATTAAGCACCCTCAGATGCAATCTGGTGCAAATTAACATCATTTTGAAGTCAAATTTCTCGTACAAGATTTGTACGATAGTGCACAGAGTTAAGCAGAGGACTAATAGGCAAAATGAACAATAAGACTACTGTAGCGGTGTAGCCACTCATTGGGATTTATCCCAAGATCTTGGGATTTTATTTGATGAATAAGCGCACAATGGCTGATAGCAAATAGCTGTCAGTGTACAGCCACTTGAGGGATGCATGAGGGAGAATAAAAAGAATACCCCCCCCCCCCCAAAAAAAATGAAGCATGCTGTGTACCACGCCGCGAACCACCGAGAAAGTTCAAATGTACCACTGGTGGTACGTGTACCACAGGTTGGGAACCCCTGTTCCACGGCATGCTCTCAAAGCTGAGGTAAGCAGATGTGGCCTCGACATTTCGTATAGGGAAAACCCCGCTCGTGCCCATCTTTAATCGTCTCCGAAGATAAAGATGTATTGTGACTTTTTACTTGTTCTCGTAAGGAATTTGCCCTGCCGAGGATTATGTCAAAGGTTTTCGTTCACTAGAACTATGAAACAGGCGACATAACGTCAAGCAGCCTTAGGATAGGAAGAGGTAGCTGACCCGAACCCAGATAGGGTTAAATCAACTTGGACTATTAATCCAAGGGAAACAATACCCTTTTCAATGGGGGAGAATATTGTATTTGAAAGGAATCATTGAGGAAGCAGTCTGAGCGAACTATGTCCGATCACTGCCATCTGTTTAAGCGGTATTACTTCACTGAAACGGTAGGGTTTCCCCACTTCGATCCGAAAGCATTACTATAGTCAAGGGGGCATGTTAGCACGTGTCCCTCCTTACCTGCCTCTGATATATGGATGTTGCCAATGGATGGAAACCACATGATAAGGGCCGTAGTGTTTTTACGATTGGAGAACTTATTGGAGCACCGGTGTTCATTATTGTGAGATGACATTCATTATTGAGAAACGTGCATAAAAATCTTGTTTTCGGAAACTACATTAAATTGCTCAGGGTTCAATCCAACTTTCCTTCTTCCTCATTGTTACACCCCCCCCACACACACACACACTCACACACAAACACATTTACCTTTTATAGGTAGTTTGTATGATGATCAAGCACTGTTTAAACTGTTGCTGCCTCTTTAACGTTCCTTTAATGAAATTTGAGAACACCAAATGCCTTTACTATAATACTTGGCCATGGTGAATTCCTTTGGATTTCTCCCAAAGCACCTAAAAGCCCTACAGAGGTGGGAGTCTTAGGCCCACCCCCAAAAGGGGATCTTAGGAGTTGCATAGTCAAAAACCACTTTCGCCCTTCCCCAACCGCCAACTTTGGTCTCGCCAAGCCACTGGGCTTGATGAGGTACGTGAAGTTTTACATGGTAGAATTTATAGGAAGAAGGGAGAATAATTATTTTGACAGATTGAAAACTTTGCGAGATGATATCATACAGCCGTAGTCAAGTGTTAGCATGTTTTCATTTCTTATTGTCGGTATGTACACGCTCCTCTTTTTCTGAATGGTTTATTAATTTAAGAAAAGAAACCATAAAACGGTAGGCTCTAAGGCCTGGGCTTTCAAGTGGCGGCCCCTGGGCCATTTGAGGCCGGCCGGAGACGTGCATTAAAATCAAGGGTGATGGCAGCGGGGGGGGGGGCATGGTAGCCCGTCGAGGAAGGCTGCCCCCCCCCCGTTGGGAAATTTTTTTTAATTTCGTCAGGAAGTCTCAATCCGTACGATAAAATATATAATCCCAATGACTTTCAGTCGCTCCGACGATTTGCTTGAGTTTGCTCATAGGAAGGGCATATATTCTTAAATAAAGACCCCAAATTTTCCCTTGAAAAACTCAAATTTCTCAAATTTTCTTCCATAAAAATCCAAATTTTACAAAATTTCTTCAATAAAACTCCCACATTTTCAGATTTTTGTAAACAAGCCATTTTTTCGGCGCTCTTTCGCGACGAAAATTTTGTGTTCCTCATACTTTTGTCAACTCATCGCCTTTGTCGGGGTTTTGGGTTGCTGCCCCCGTCGGGGAGCTTGGCCTCCCTGTCGGGCAAATCCTGGCGCCACCCCTGATTAAAATAATCCGAGAAAGATAGCGAGGAGCCCACAATTTTATTAAGGAAACAAGAAAATAATGTTTTAGCCACTGCAAAAAGAATTCAAGCTTGAATTCAATCAGGTAATTGACTGAGTCAGTCACTTACAACAATAATACAATTCAAGCAAAAGCATTACAAAACGAAGCCCTCTGCCAGAAACACTTGAGAATCCCTGCAATAAATTTTTTAAAGACAAGTAAAGTTAATGGGTCCGTTTATCTCAAATCCGCAAATAACGCTTTTAAAATCAAAGGTATACCTAGTATGATTTGGGGGTTGATCTCTCAGATCCTCCCCAAGCTTTCACAAGTTCAGATATCGGACCCTCTGATTTTAGATATGGTAACTTCAATTGTCTTGAAAGTATGATTATAAATGGAATCTCCGATGTTTAAAAATGGTAGTACTCTCTGCCTCTTAATTTATTTTGTGTTGTGCAAGCTGTTAATGTGGTATATGTTGATCCTCTCCATTGTGTTAATAGTAAGGTTTGTGCAAACAGTTGAAAATTGAACATATCCATCTAAGATTAAGATAAATATTATAATAATGAGTAAGATGATTAAACCTTAAGACTATCATTACCCCCCTCCTAAAAGTGTGGATCCCTCCAGTTTTCCTTTTAGTTGCTATTCTATTTTCAAATCCAAAGAGGTTCCCACCTTCTCCCTAATGGTAACATTCTATATCTTGTCTGGTTGACAAAGTGTTGTTATTCTTATCATTTACAAGGAAGACGCAATTTCTCGCTTTTATAGAGTCTATCATTATATGTCACAAGCTTACTTCCTTTTACCAGATATTATGATTCCCTTCGAATCTATTTCCATTTATTCTCAAAGCCCAACTGCCATTCAAAAAAGATTTCAGGCATGCACTGGGTGCTACATTTTTCTTCATTCTGAAACAAACCTTCAGGTTCCATCCTTGTATGGATACAGAGAATGAGTAACAAAACGAAAGGAAAAGAAAAATTCGGACAGAGTTAGTCTGAAATATTCAAAATCGGACTGCTACGCACTGGTACCTGCACGTAACTGGAGGGTTTACCATAATCAATTTCTACCAAGGCGTTGAAGCTGTGTGCTTCTTTAGGGTCCTTCTCTAGGGTTTTATAAGGTGTATTTTTGCATGAGTGATGCATCTTTGCAATTTTCTATCTCAAAGATTTCACAAGCTTCCAACATTTTTCTCGCCCTTTTAGTCTCAGGTTGATGATTATTGCTAATCGACACGGTACAAATTCCCCTAACAATTCCCTCCCGGAAGATTTCCTCCAGGACAAATCTCACCCCGGAATATTCCCAAAACAGACAACTATCACTCATAACAATTATCAGGCAGACACTTCCCCCCCCCCCTCCTACCAGAGAATTTAAAATCGTCCTGGGAGAGAACTGTTTGGGGAAAATTGTACGGCTGGGAACTGTTAGTAGAGTGTCCGGGATCCATTATCAGTATAGTTTGAACCGTACATAGTGACACAGAGGTTTGGTTCATTTGCGAGTCTTCAATGGTGACTTATACTGTCTTTCTGAAAAGTTTTATTGCGATCGTATGCATTTACAAAAATACCTTTTTTACTCTCCTAAGTTAATGTTGTTCAAAGTTATTGTTCCCCTAATCAATCAATCAATCAATCCTTATGCCATACGTACAGAGGCATAGATGACGTGATGAACATTTGAACATTAAACAATCTGCCCACAAATGGTAAGAATTATTCAATCTCGGCTAAAACGCAAGCAATGTAACTAGAACTGCATTTGCTAACAAATACGAAGTATTGTAGTGCGCTGCGATGCTTTTAGGCATAACTGCTGATGAAGTTGAAACATTTGCAGAAAACACGTTGAAATGATTTTTATTTTACTTTATTTATTTTTGCAGCTTGAAGCCATTACGGACACGCAGGCCACTGTGACAGGAAATGGGTAATGACTGCCGAAACTGAGAGAAGTTGAGATCATAGGCGTAGGATGCAAGCCCCAGTCAAAAATGTGGGGGCGTATGCTCACCCTGAATTCAAGAACGAAAACCTCTTATTTGTAGCATCTGTAAAATAAGGGGAAAAAATTGCAGGCGCACTACAATAATTATGTAGACTAAGAGGAAGTACTAAAATCAGTTGACAACATGCCCTCAGTTCAAATGATTACGTAAAGACATTGAAAAATATAATGATTAAGGGTATAAAATGGCCTATACTAGGTTCGACAGAAGGATAAATATATGACTACATAACTTGGAAATGACAAATGCAACATGATAATTCACACTACGCTATTACGTGACGTGAGATGAAGTCACAAAATTGAGCGTTTAAGGAAGAGGGGAGTATAATGGGACGAATGTATCACCATTTTCGTAAGGTGCTAGAGTTGGGGCCCAACTGAGAACACCTTATAAACACGGATTGGCCCCAGCTGGGGCCCAGCAGGGGCCAGATGGGGCCCACCGGGAATGTTGACTGGGTAAATGCAGTGTGGATGCAAACACACTTTTAAAGCATAAGGTGTACATTGCACTACCAATGTGCAGCAGAAATCTGGTTTCCGGCTACTTTGAGAGAAATAATGCAAAGTTGCCAATACCTGCCCGGTCAGTCAGGCAGATTTTTTCTTGTGTGAATGGCCTCGGTTACCAACAATTGCTCTCAGAGTGTACTACGAAACCTGTAAACTCAAATTACATTCTGCAGGCCAAAGCCTAAATTTGGTGTCTTAAGCAATCACTGAAGTTTGAAAAGCTGTCAACCCTTAAATTTCCAGACATAACTCGGGTCCCCTGTTTTTTGTAAAGCGGTAGGGGCAATGAACACACTATGGTTACTGACATCTTCCAGCCGTATTTGGAATAATGATTAGATGACCAACATGTAAACTTGAGGATAATGAAGATTTTTACGATTGGCGCTATTTTGGCCGTTAAATAAGTTTGAAACTTGCCACAAAAATGTCGATTTCTTTTTGCAAATCAGCGCCACACCAGAAAAAAGTTTGGTAAAGTTAGACAAAACGCCTAGCAGTTGTGCCAGACCGATTCTACCCCCTCTACCCACCAACGCCAGACAAATTCGACTGTCCACAAGGAAGATGAAGTTAACACATCAGGGATCATTTTGGGGTCTCTAGTTCCATATCCATAATCCCTTTCTCCTTATCATCTTTGGCTATTGATACATGGATTTTTAAAATTAATGGGGCAAAATATCTCACCCCAAATGCACTTTAGAGTGACAGCTCAAAAACGAAACATTTTAAACAAACAGTGCTTAAGAATTTAAATTCCATTCGGTAGACTGTGCTTGGAAACGTATGTTGAGGTGGTTCTGTAGCTAATGATTGTTAGAATCTTTAAAATTTAGAAGGCTTACACGATGTGATTTTTAGAGGGTCCACGGCTTCAGTCATTTATGGTATTGTACCCCTGATTTCAGAAATGGCAACTTCAATTACTTAACGATGTTTCTTAGGATCTTAAAATGTTACATTATTTCTTCAGGAAAAGTCGTCGGTAAATCACTGAACCTTAGGGTCACCTTAGTGTGGTCCATACTAAATCCATCATCAGCTTTACATATTATTTTGGTTTCACAGAGCTCAGATCGACTTAGCTACTAAACAAAGCTTGGGATCTAATCCTCAGTGGCGTTTGCAATTCTCCTTAACTCCCCTATCCCGGCGTACTCTCTAACCTACTTCTAAACCGTTCAATTGATATGAGAGTAGCATGATTTCCTATGGCTCATTTTGATTTGCTTGCAATAAGCCTGTGAGAAATGTTTGCTACTCAGAAATGGAAGCATCATCATCATGGTTTTATTCCACATGTATAAAATAAAGGCAGAAGCACGTAACTTATATTGTTAGCAGCAGTAGTTTTCATGTTATCAAAAATATTCTGAATAGTTACATTTTCATCGAACTATAGGGATATTAGGTCATTACTTCTTTCCTATACCCAGTAAAAGTTTCCCGCCCTGCACTGAAAACCTATACTAGTCCTAAACTAGTCAGGATGGTGTCTCTCCCAACTAATTTGACTGACTAGCGTAAAATTGGTCGGTAGATTAGTCAGTGATCACAAACTAGTCAGTTGATTAGTCCGCGGACTAGTCAACTGACTAGTTTGTGATCACTGACTAATCCACCGACCAATTTTACGCTAGTCAGTCAAATTAGTCGGGAGAGACACCATCCTGACTAGTTTAGGTTTTCAGTGTGTTCAAATTCAACATAATATTAATATTATGTTCTAAACCGAGACAAGCTGTATTTGCATATGATGGGCAGCTTCCGTCTGCATTTGACGTCATTCCAAGTCCCTGAGGAACCTCGGTTGATTTGTACACATGACTCAACGTCGCACTGTTTGTTAGGCTTATCAGATTCCCAATTGGTGTATCCGTCAACAAAAGGATTATCACCGCCATCATTTTCAATAATCCACTTAAAATCACGTTCTGTGAAATGTTAAAGGGTACATTTATTGTAATTCCTAGCCTCAGAATAGGAAAGGCTTGGCTAGTATAAGTTTTTTTTTTTTGTAATGAAAAGTAACTAAAATGCATTACATCCTTTGGAGTCTCATTGGTACCACCCGACAAAACAAACCTACGGAAGTGGTCCCTTTTGTATCAAAATTACTTCCTTTAGCAGCTATTTCTACCAAAAATCACATTCCGGTAAAAGCATTTATGACTTAAAATATAATCAGCCTCCGGTATCTTTCAGATTGACAACGATGTGGTGTAATCATCTTTATGTAACAAAGGATTAACGCGATATCAAAATTTCTTGTTGGAAGTGATGAAGGAATTTGGAACTACTTTTCCTTCGCATGTTTGACGAAAATAGGTTGGGTGGCGCTATTGTGCCTTTTAGATAACGAAAATGTAAAAATCAATATGTAACATGTCTACTTTTACACTTACCATTTCTGTTCCGTTTGGCGCCAATCCAGGCATGGTTGCCCCTCGCAACTATGTTTGCTACAAAGTCGTTTTCCGCTTTGCTTGTGATATCAGCAACCCCTGTAATATCCTGCCCGAAGGTACGAACGCCCTCTCTCTTACACGCAGCCAACATAGTGTCACAATCTTTGACTTTATTTTGAGAGGATGAATAGAGCATCTTGTAGCAATGGTTGTTGAACTCTTTCCACCCAAACTCCGCATTGCAACTCACTGCATTGCAAACAGTTTTAGAGTATATTGTTAGGATATGGGCAACAGATCTAAGAGCTTGCCAGGCAGGGGCTTGTGGGGCCAGTAACCCCTGGTCACAACATAATAATAGAGAGGAGACCATTGAATGGAGCACATTGATGAAGGTACATAGTTACTTCTGCCACGTTGCTACAAGTCTTAGCAATATTACAGGCAACTTAAAGTCTTGAATTTAAGAAAGAATGTTTCAAAGGTTCAACAGGATATATTTCTTCAAAGACCATTGCTGAGGTGAGATATAAAAGCTTTGAAATTTATTCGCTTGGTTTTAAGTGGTAGATGGTAATAATTGAACAGCAATAAAACAATAAGACCTTTAAAAGACACATCATTCCGATTTTGTGCCATTATTTTAACTTGCGTCTTAACCTTTTTATCGGCTATAAAAGCATTTTTTCAACTATTGGCTATAACTTACTGGTGGCATCAGCGTTCCCAACTTTGAAAGAGTCGTCATTGTTAAAATTATCCTTGCAGAAAATCTGTACACTTTACACTTTACCTTCGAACATCGTGGCAGTATCACTTGTGTTACGTGGACAAATGGTTACTGCCTAGCTCTCTCACCACAGGCGTAAAAAGCAGGGGCTCCGGAGTGGCAGGCCCCAGGAAAAATACAAAATGTTAATACTATTGCAAAAAAGATGTAGACTTTGAAGCACTGGCAAAACTCATATCATGTTGTTTATCTTCCAGATAGTTTTCTGGCCAAACACCTTTCCCCCTTTGTAAAATATCTTCCCCATGCCTATAGCCCGCACTGAAACGAAATGGATGTCTGCAATGTAACGGCCCTTCCACACGATCATACATTTAGTGAAAACACCATAACACGTACCGTACGTGACGTATCGTCTGTGAGTAAATTACACCGAGAGACTGTCTCTCATGTATTTCATTGGGCAGGTAATTGCAATTAGCCTATTCAATAGTTTCACAAAACTGAAAGCCATTTCTGAGGTAAAAGAACTTACAAAGTTTAAAAGTGGGCATAGGCGTAGGAGGCGGGGGGCTGGGGGGATGCAGCCCCCAACCAAAAAATTTTGTGAAAATTCGGGCAAAATGCTGAGTATTTTTCGGGCACCTTCTGAAAGAAAAATAATGCAATGATGTAGCTAAAGGGCATTAATAATTTAAAAACTTCCTTGGTAATTAATATAAAGTTCTGATTTGAATTGCCCCAGCACCTGTATGTTCCGTATTAATTCACCAGTGTGTTTTTAATGGTTAAACTTATAGTATGATTATCAGTTGTGTATTTGAGGGGCTAAATCGCCATGCCCCACCCTCACTGATGCTGATTTTTTTTCTATACCTAAAGTACGTACATTTTTTAACACAAAATTTACTTCAAAGGTAACATATGTGGCACCAGATTGTATGTAAGGACACCTAATTTTTCAAAAAATTTTCAAAGAGGAGGGGGTTATGCCGATTTTTGTTTAATACCTAAACACGCAAATGTTTTAACATAAATTTTACTTCAAGGTAGCATATGTGGCACCAGATTGCATGTAAGGACACCTAATTTTTCAAAAATTTTCAAAGGGGAGGGGAAACCCTCTCCCCTTAGACCCCACCCCCAAGCCGGCGATCAACGACTTCCGCCAAAATTAAAATCAATAAAGAAGGTAGAAACAAGGCAAAGTATTGTATACTATTGGCATGCGGTGTGATAAACGATAAATGCCCATATGATATGTACATTAACATCTCGAACGTGCGTTGAGCGCGCGGAAATTTTTGGTTATATTTTTCGGGCAAGTCGTTCCAGCCCCCCCCCCCCCCTTCATTCATTTGGGCTCCTACGCCTATGAAAGTGGGGACTGGTGACCTATAAACACTAAAAAAGTGGGCTTTCAGGACCGTTTCATCCATAAAGGTGGGGAATGGGACGTCTCAGGGCCCCGCACTGAGAGAGTTCCATGCTCAGCAACTTCAAGATTACCGTACATTGGACAAATCTGACACCTAAGACAACTTTGGAGGGTAGCGACCTGAAAGTTTCATTTGAGAATGTGCGGTTGTCGTTCAAACACCAAACATTGGTTTGTAGATGTGGGCCTAATCAAATAACTCTGTATGATTAGAACCTAATTAATCGAAGCTTACAGCTTCGATTGTAGCGATTACTTTTTTTGAAGTGCGTAACAAATACAGACTTGTAAAACACCGCATTGTAGTAACACTTTCTTGGTATGGAATTACATGATCGCGACCAGCTACACAGACTGTGCACTCCAAAACGGTTATGATTTAAGACTCTAACACGGAAACTAACCTAGGTGTAGAAAATCGTATGACAGTTACGTAGGTGATTCCTGCAATTTGCACACTTGAGTACTTCCACTCGACCGCTGTCCAGTAAGCGTTAAATGGACACATGTTGGAAAAAGAAATAGTTTCGAAAGTTTTCGACAGCAGATGTATAGCATTTGGTGGTAAGTTTTGCTACATAAGAGATTAATGAAATTCAAATCGAATGACATTTTTAACGGACAAGGGAAATACAATTACATGCATGCAGAATACCAGTGATCGTTATGTTTTTTGCTTTAATGCATTAGGGCTACGTACCATAGAGCAGGATATATCCTGCTCTATCTGTCTATGCTAGGTACAGTTTGACGAAATCCTGCAGTTAAAGTGGGCATGACACGGCCAAAATAACTTTTGTGTATTGCAAGATTGGGTACAGTATTGTAAAAGTATCATCTCACACACAATTAAAACTGGCGCAGTTCTGCGTAAATAGAATTTGAAGAAAAACGTCCAGAAATCCAATTTCAAAAAATGCCGCAACAGGTCACCTGACTTTTATGACGCAATTGGCGGCACCCCGCACTGCGCTATGTAAGGACGCGTATCTAGATGTGGAACTAATGCTTTGGGAAAGTTTCATATCTTAGCAACTTCATGAAAATGCTTACATCAAAATACAGAACACAAAATGCAAAACAATGATGTGCATGCTAAGGTGCTCATGCACTCGAGCACACGCGCTACGACGAGTTTGCGCGTACATACACGTCATTGGCGCCGGACCATGTCGGGGGCTTGGAAGCACATCATAGACCCTTTTCCAAATAGCAATTGCAATGGACTGTGGGATAGAATTTGGTATGCGCCCTTTTTGTCAGTGGCATATTACTGTGGCGAAAAACGACGCATACCAAACTCTATTCCACAATTCTTTGTAATTGCTATTTGGAAAATGGTCTATTGGCCAGTATGAACGCGTGCATATGAGGGCGCGTGTTTTAGTTTTCCTACATACATAATACTCAGCTCAGTTTCTGTGAAAAAAGTATGCGGTATGGTCGCGCGCGCTGTACAGAACAGTTATGCACATGTATGATATGAACAGTCCATAACAAGCGCTTGTTATAGGCTGTTCAGTGGCAGTGTTATTGCGAATGCTAAAGCCCGCGCGACTCAAGTATCACGATAGCACAGGTGTTAGTTGAGATAATGTACCTACTAACGTGCGTTACCATGCCTATGATAGATGAGCTGCCTCGTACATGCACAGAAGTGCTACTGACCGTGCCGCCAATGACGTCACGTCTTGAGACGCGCTGACTACGTTTTTTTTTTCGTTTTCGGATTTCAGATGGACTGAGTGAGACCTGTTGTGAGAATTTACAAGTTCGTATTCCGATGTATATGGACGTAGTTTAGACAGAAAAACATTCGCTTCATTTCAAGATGTGCCCAAAGAATATTTACTGAGAAACTTACTTTGGCAGTGTCATACACTGCGCTAAGTAATTGGCAGTGTTAGTATATGTATCAGTATCAGGACACTGAGGCTGCGAGCCTGCGACGGGTAGAGAGCAAACTGGTAGTGGAACAGTGGAAGTGAGAAAAAGCAGAGAATTGGAGTCTTTCTAAGTTATTCCGTAGAACTGTAACTGTAAGCTACCTAAGCCTAGCTATAGGCTATCATCAAGTATAAGTACTGTATTGGAAGAACGGAAGGCAGTTTAGTTAGGGCTATTGTACGACCTAGGCCCCTAGGCCTAATCATACGAATTAAGTTACAGTAGCCTAACAGTTGTAGTCCACTGGAAAGTTACTAGGCTATAGCGAAACGCATAACCCCAGCTTTACTCGTTTCTCCCCGTAAAATTATCCTTTGCTTTAAATTTAAGTTAATCAGGCCTAGGACATTCAGGAAACTGTTTAAAAAATCACAGTACACTCTCAATCTCAGTATCAGTGAAGGAATGAGAGCAATCTGTTCGTCAAAACAATATAAGGTCACAAACTGATTAGGCCTACTGATTGATACAGTACTGTAGTCTGTACTGAGAGCAATCTATTTGTCGATGTAAGGTGACAAATTGATTACTGATTGATACTGTAGTCTGTACCAACCGTGTAGACAGGGCTTAAGATGATTTTCAACGTCTTCAACAAAGAAGAATTCGTCACTAGCCTACTTCAATTTATACACACAGTCCCATAATGCTATGGCTTCGATATGTACTTGCCTGCAAGTACAAACCTGTCTAGTTAAATGGTTGAAACGGCTTTCTAGAAACATTCTAAGCTGTACACAGTTACTTCCTGTCAGTTACTTTCTGATTTGGTGCCATATGTGTAAAAATACTGTACCTTGTTCAACGTTTGTATCCAGCTCGTTGGTTCTTTCTAGTGCAAAATCTTTGGACTGGGTGACGTTACACTCTAAAAACAGTTTAGCACAAAAAGTTGGGCAATGACATTTTGAGCAAAATTTGCCAAATTGTTTCGTCCAAAATGCTACAAGCACGTCGTGCACGTGTTCAACCCTATCATAGGGTTGTACACGTGAAGTTATAACCTCTTGGTTTAATCTTGCGGTGCCCAGGGCCTTTTTTCCAGTTGTGAGGCACTGGATTGGTTTTCCTTGCTCCATTGCTTATGAGGAGCATCAAGCACAATGGTAGTCCATTTTTAAAGTCTTTGGTATGACTCGATGTGGGAATCGAACCCGGTCCTTCCACATGAGAGGCGGATGTTCTACCACTAGACCAAACACTTGGTATGAGCATATGACTTAATTTAAAGATTTGATACTCCACATATTGTTCTTAATTATCATTAGCAGTTAATTTTAATAGGGTTTTGAAATTTGAAAGTTGCTTGTCATATGATTTTCACTTTATGACTGGTAAAACTGTTGGACCAGTTTGATATGTTATGAAGTTTCTGGTTTCTTGAAATAATTCATTGTACTTTTTCCTTCCTTAACAGTTTCCCATACCGTAAGGTTTGTTGTTTTTTCTGAACAGAACATTGTTGCTGGTTGTACAAAACAAAAATGTTAGGAAAGATTGTTTAATTTATAGATGAACATGGAACAGGTACATCGTTCAGCAGGCTACATAATCGCAGGACTACAACTTGGAGGATAATGATCCTTGTATTTGGAAAACCATCTTAAAGGCAGATACTCAATGCCCTAATCTGTAATCAAAACACTCCCTGCGCATGCTGTGTAATATGAGCCACTCTGCATCTTTTGAATTTGAAGTCAATCTGAGAGCAGAACCAGTTGAGAATTTCGTTGACTCCATATACACAAATTATAGTTTGGGGTGACGAGTAACTGCCTTTTAAGTGTGGAGCTACATGCTAAAATTACCATCTACTTGGTTTGCAGTCTAGAATTTTCGGGTGTAAATTTCCAGTTGCTTGTGTTCCTGGGTGAATACAGACAGGTATATTAACTTTGGGTGCCATTTTGTGTCATTACTTTCTTCATTTTGCTAGTGCTCAAGTCTTTTCTCTGGTAACACTTATTTATCCCTGTAAAAATGTCTAACCAACCTACATTTCTCCTTTGAATTCAGGTGATGACATGTCAGAAGAAGAAATTACAATGATGAAAACGTGGATGGAACATAACGACAAACCAAGAGCTACTCTGGAGGAGTACATGCAGAAAACAGTGAAAAAGAGGACCAGGCTAATTCAGACAAGTGGCTTTGAGGAAGCAATCAAACAGTATCCAAAACTTTTGTGTCCAGGAATGGTAGGTGTTACAATTGCAGTAGCAGTTAAGCTGAAGACAGAATTAAAGAAGGGACAAAAAAGATATGTAAGCTTTACAAATGAGTAATTATCACCTGACTTACAATTACTGGAGGTTGTAATCTGTACATGCAGGCCATTTTACACAGATAAGTATTTAAGTGTTAGGAGCTTTACTGAATTTTGAATTCTTTTTATCCTTGCTGTAACTAGTTACTTCACCACTCCATACCTATAGTTGTTTGTGTATGATGTGCAGTATTCAGGAAGTAGCAGTCTTTGATCAGAAGCTTTCAACCATTTTAGGGAGAATCCCACCAGACACATACACTTATTTCCCTACCCACATGCCAGTTACAATGTAGGTGTCAGTTTTTGGAAAAAACGTGCATGATAAGGTATCTCCACTTGGACAGAAAAAAAGAGTCAAACCAGTAATGTTTGAGTAACAAGTGCATTATGCATTAAATTAAATTCTCTTCCTGTACACATAAATTTTATTTACTGAATTCTTCAATTACAAACTGTTGATCATTACAGATTGAGTAAGACTTTCAGCTACGATTCCCAAATGCTGCGGACAAACTATATCAAAAGTGGCCAAGTCTTCACCAAACAGTCACAGTTTTTGCTGAGAAAAACTTTCCAGGATGGAGACAACAATTACCATGGGACTATTCGTTTCGTAGGTCACAATTCATGTTTTGTCTTGCTTCTACCGCCCAAGATTGACTAGAACATTGAACAAAATGTAAAAACAATGATTAACTTGCTAGCTTTTTTGTTTACATCTGGTGCTTAGAAATGTGCCCGTTTTTTCCCCTTCATGTTATTAAAATTTTTCTGGAGTAGTAGTTTGTAGTCAGATACTGTGAACCTTTTTTAAAACATTACACACACATCATTGTGATTGGTATAGGTTGCATATTGTAAATACAAGGAGTACAATTCTTGCAACTCACCTGTGTTCCCTTAAATTGAATTGTTCACTCAGCAAGCAACATTGTTGTTTCAAAAATCCCAAAATATTTGAACTATTTGGAACAATATAAGTAAGGGTTCAAGGAATGTGGTTAACAAAACTTAATTGTTTAATATATAGAAGGACACTAATGTTGTGGTGAGGGCCAACTGAGTTTTTGTATGCGGTTCTGGAGATGTTAACAGAGGAATTTAACAATTGTTGGCCTGAATGAGCATTAAGCAAGCAGGTATAATGTCACAGCCTGTCATTGATAAACAATTTTTCTTTTATTTGAATTAAGGGTGGTCTTACTTTGAAGTAGATGGGAATCTGAGGTTTTTCAAAGGGGTGCAAAGTTTGCAAAATTTAAGTCTTTAGTCATTTGTACATCAGGAAAGCATGGAGTAATGTGGAAAAAATTGGTTGTAAAGGTCAAGAATAAAAACAGAGTATGAATCCATTTGATGTCACTTCTGCTTGTCTGGAATTCACTTTGGGTTGAAATCTGTGATAACGTCATCTTTTTAAGAACCACATAAATGACTTGAGTACGAGCTTCATAAGAAGTTCTAAATTACTTTGTAAGATTGCTCACCTTGTACCAACCTTGTGCCATGGAAAAGGTTCCTAATCAGACTAGGGAGTAATTTTTCAAGACAATGTAAATGAAACAACTTATTTTCAGTAACTTTAAGAACATAGTACATGCACCAATGGAAGTGAATATCAGATTATGTTCCACCATTAACGATACTGTCAGTTACATGGAAAATGACTGGAGAAAAACATAGGTGCAATTTTTATAGATTGTTTTCTCAACATATAACATAAATAATCATCAAAATAATCAGTTCAACTCTATATGAAGATCACTATTAAATTCACGTCTTGGCGAAATGTCCCAGAGCAGCTAAAGCTTGATGCACTTACAAATTCCTTTGGTTTGGTATTATTGCATGCACGAAATCCCTTTCAAGTTTTTAGAACCGGAGAGATACAACCAGTTGTAGTTGGTGACTTGGTCTGCTTATTTATCACTAGTGTGGTAATGTTTCTCAATATAGTTGCATAACTATCTTTGTTGGTTACATGAAAATGCCACGCCAGTTTCAATTACCGAGCCAGTGCTCTGTAGTTTAGCTTGTGTGTAAAATTTGAATTCCCTTTGTCAGTCTTAGATTGCTTTATTGTCTTTTTTTCAGTGGATGATGAAGAAATAGCGTTCTTGGCCCTGCCAGTGGTATTTCAGAGTAGACACAAAACCAAAAAAGGGAAAGGTTCTTCCTCCGTCACCTCATGTGTCAAGTCTTTCATAGACATACAACCAGTGAGTATTATGATATTTATTCTTTGCTCTCTTTGTATGCATGTTTCTTCATAGAGTAATTTTGTAACATTTTGTCATTAAATATATTCGACCACTTCATACTAGCCATGAGGTACATATTACCTGCAAGTTACATTCAATATTTGTGAATTTGGGACTGCAACAGAGATTATCTGTTTGAGAATGCCATTGCAAAACGACCTTTAATTTTGAAAAGAAGCATAGTTACAAATGGAAAGGATTCAATGTCACCTCCTAGCAGTCAAATCTTTCATGAAAGGGAAAGAGAAGAAGAGGGCTTCTTGTAATGAATTGATCAGGATTGTCATCCTGGAAATGGATATCAATGTTTTAGTGTTACACTCTTTTAAGTTTGGCTACACTGATGCAGAGATGTACAAAAAGAAGACTTTGCTCTTGCATTCATTACTGTGGATTTGGTTGTACATTAACGCGCTATTCTTTGATCTGTTATTTATTTATCTTGAATCATATGATCACAATCCTTCGATTACCCTTCACAAAAGAATCATTATCCTGTTTACCTGTAGATCTAGATGAACAGAAGTGGCAACTTTTAGTCAAAGCCCCAGGACTCTTGTGTTTTACTATATAGTAATGAAGCAGGCCAGTCTCCGCAGAATTCTAAATGAGATTTGTCTTTTTCTTTTTTAATTCACAGAATTTAACAAGCATTGACTTGTATTGTGAAGAAATAGATGCTAAAGCTAGGCCTCAGCCCTTTATAGTCATCTTATGGGATTTACTGCAGAGAACAAGGCAGTTTTTTGTTTTATTTGAAAGGAGACCTCTCCCATCGCCATCACTGTTAAAAGCTATAGACACCTTCTTTAAACTGCATTATGTTTTTGATCTGAACTATCAGGCTGATTGTGTGGCATCATGGCAATTCTTGCAAAACATAATCTTTGAGATGAACTCTACTCAGGGTTTTCACTCATCATTTTTTTCAGGAGTCACTGACCCTTGAGAATAAGTTTACAAGAGTCAAAACTAAAACAGATGGGGTCAAAATAAATAGAAGTTTAATGCAACAAACTTTATTCCTGTTTTATTTTTATTTTCTATATCATTACATATTGCTGAGGTGAAAAGCTGTGCGTCAGATTGACCCCAGAGGTTTTGTGCCTGTGCGTCAAAATCAAAAGTTGTGCGTCGTTAACCCTGGTGCCCGAGTCAGTGAAATCACTGCTACTGCGTCAACAGAAATTAATACTGTGAAGGCTTTTAGGGCCTATAATGACTCTCTGTGAACTTGGTTCCTTTCGAAATGAGGGAAGAAATATCGTCGTCATTAAAGGTATTTGTTTGCAATATGGATTCTTGTGTCAAAAATTGCTTTCAAATATAACATATAAAAGCATTTACTTCTCCTATTCCATCTGGATGTTTACTTGAAAAATGAGGAAATGTGATATTTCTTATATCATTACTGATTGTGAATATTACTTTCTAAAACTTACTAGTTGACTATACCTGATTAAGCAAAGAAGTGTAGAGATAGAGATTTTATCTGCAACAAAAAGGAGAAGGCTATCCTTTTATCTTTAGATGCTAATTTAGGAACATTTTTAAGTTTCTCCCTTCCGTTAGCAGCAGTAAATGTGAGGAAAAAATCAGTCTGATCACATCCCTTTATTGTAGTCTTGCAGAATTAAAGATAAAGTCAAGGTTGTTTGTTTATTCTCAAACATGGGGCCTCTCCCAGTGTTGTTGATGTTTAAAAGAAAGCTTTATGCATAAAATCGAGCTTCATTTTTGGAAGTACGGTAACTTCTGAGCAATCAAAAATGGCCGGTTTTCTCAAAGTTTCTGGCACAGGTGAAAACGCTGTGTGAAAACTAGTTCATTGAGTCCTCCCTATCTCATAAGCTTAAGGTTCTTAAAACAAATTAAGATTTGTTAAGGTCAATTGGTTGCTTTGTATTAAGGTTTGAAGGAACTTCTAAGCAATCAATTCAAAAGTGACCAGTTTTTCCAAAGTCTCTGGCAAAGGTGAAAACACTTGTGAAAACTATTTCGTAGAAATCCTCCCTATCTCATAACCTTAAGGTTTTTAAAACAAATTGCGATATGTGGCGGTCAATTGGTGCTTTGTTTTAAGGTCTTTTAAAACATTTGCTACTGTCTGGTTTTATCTTGACTCTGATTTTAAATGGTTTGTTTGAGCCAACTGTGTCTATAACATTGCGTTAATTTTTATGCCTGATTAATAATAAAACTGGTGTATAAAACATTTGTTATGTCACCTACATAGGTTAACAGAGATTGAGTGGAGCCTTATAATTGAACCTTGAAAATGAAAAACTGTGATACTTCTTTTCTCTTTACCAATGTGAATATTACTTTCCAAGACTTTTAATTTCTGATTGACTACCATGATATCCAGCATAGAAGTGTTATTATGTAATATATATGTGGGATAAAAGAGAAAAAGTTAAATTGTCGTCTTGAGGTGTTAATGAAATGATGCTTTTAGGATGTTTGAGTTCCTACCTTTTGCTAGCAGCATCAAACATGAGAAAAATCGGTGAGTTATCTCATAAGTTTAAGATCCTTAAGAAATTATGATACATTTACAAACAATTTATTGTTTTGGTTTCAAGTTCTTTTAGAACAATTTGTTGCTGTTCAGTTTTGTCTTGAAAAAAGTTATGTTACGTATGACCTATGAATTATTTAAGCTAACTGTATTCATGACATTTCTTTGATTTTAACGTCTGATTCATTAAGACTTATGTAATCACTGTTCACTGATATACATTCAGGTGTTATATGAATGAGTTAACGTTTTAGATTGTTCAAGAGATACGAGTGTTATAAATACATGATTTTGGACCAGACTTAAAATTTCATGTCGTTTTTATGGGGTCATTTTCTTGAATACGCATATATAAACCAGGTCTTTCCATTTGATGACCTTTGTCAGCTACCGTAGGTAAAACCTATATAATTGCTAAAAAGTTGGATAAAGTTTGCCCAACTGTGGTAGCATGAGAAGGTGGTAAACCCTTGAGCAATTTGATTTTGCCCAATTACTTAGTAAAAATGTTGCCCAATAGTTTAGGGAACAGGTGTGCCAAACACAATGTAGCAAAAAGTGCTAAAATTGTGTCATGTGCTATGTTTCCCCAATTTTTAGCACTTTATTGGGCACTTTTTCCTAAACTTTTCTTAGAGTGTATCGTTGTCAAGCGCACCAGGGATGTGTTCTCTTAAGATGGCTTGAACGATGTTGGATATTACTCCTCTGTTACCCTGTTCGTCTTCAGCAAAGACAGCGAAGAAGAAAGACGCCACTTTTTGACCCCCTTGTATCGGAACACGGATCGTAAACTCTTCTTCCGTGCCAAACTCTGATGGCGATGACAGGCTTCCATACTTGACACTGGTATCATCGACTGCAAGATCTTCGAAGCGTTCACGGTGCCTTAGCTTTTCGAATGAGCTTGATTGTAAAATGACGTACGACGACGCTGAAAAAAGGACATGAAGGGCATGTATCGTAAGCAATGCTTGCTCCAATTAGATCTAAATATCCCCATGGTAACTAAAACCTTCATGGTAAGAAAGTCGTCATCTTTAATTGTCTTACACGTTATAAGCAATAATCAGTTTGAAGAAAGAAGTAAGCAACCTATGAAATAGAAAATCCACCACTTCAACGTATGTATATTAAAGAGAAAGTTCTTTGCGGGCAAACTTTGCCGCTTTGAACTTTCACCTCCACCGACCCTCAATTCTTCAGACATACGCTCAAATTGCACAATTTTACCTCCCATCATGCAACACCTCGTGATTCCATGAGATGCATTCAACCGATCAGACTTCAGTGTTCATTCCGATCCCACAGAGAGAAGACGTCCCGCTTTCTCTCTGCGGCTTCATTGTGTTTGAGTGTTGTAGCCAGTCCAGTGCTCGCACTCAGTATTCAATAGACTTCAGTCGCGCTTTATGTTTCCTCCTTTGTTCAGGCTTGTTTCTTCTCATCTCCTTCGAATTCCAACAGTGTGTTGCGTTGAGAAGAAGTCTCCAACAAAACTACCTTGTAGCGCCAGTAGGCTACAACGGCTACGAGTTTGAGGTTTGTTAACTTACTGTTAACTTACTGTTTTAGCACCTTCATCAGGACTGGGCTTCTGGCCATTGACAGTTCGAACGAGAGAGATTTTGAGTCTTGGTTTTTGAGGTGTGTTACTTACTGTTAATATCTATATCAGGACTAGGCTTCTGGCCACTGAAAGTCCTATCGAGATTGACTGGGACTGGAACTGCAGGGCTTTTTTGATAAGAGAGAATCTTGGCTTCTGGCCTTTAAGAAAGCATCTCATATAGGAGTGGACTCGGCTTCTGGCCATTTAAAGTTCCATTGCAGGCCCTATACTTAAATATTTTTTGTGTGCGTTGGCTTGGCTTCTAGCCAGTAAAGCTATATTTAAAGACAGCATCTCATTAAGGAGTGGACTTGGCTTCTGGCCATTTAAAGTCCTGTTGCAGACCCTGCATCTAAATATTTTTTTTTCTTGTGTGCATGGGCTTGGCTTCTAGCCGCTTAAAGTGGACCTAAAGTCTAAAAATTCAAAAATATATATTTTAGAAGTTACAAAATTAATCATATTGGTCCAACTCCCATTGTCATAGCTTATTCCATTGCTGAGATATTAAATGTTAAAATTTATTCACTTAAATCCAAACAGTTCATTGCGCAATAATTTTTGACATTCTTGTTGTACAACTCACATTAAATGCTTTGTTTTCTTTTAAAATTAAAAATGTTTATATGACCTTGACCGCTTCCTGTTTTCTTGCATGACATGCTGTACAGAGAGGGCTTATATAGTCAAGTCACCCCAAAGCAGTAAGAATGTGATTACATTTTGGCACAAGGTGCGGTGGCTTTCAGAAAAACAAAGAAATACAAAGATTGTTATTTGAGTAGTACAACAATGACATCACAAATTATTGCGCAATCTACCTTTTTAAATCGAGTGAATAAACTTCAACATTTTATATCTCAGCTTAAGAAAGTCCTGTGAAGATGGGAATTGGACCATTGGAATTCAGTTTTCATGCTCTGTAATATATATTTTTGAATTTTCAGACTTTAGGTACACTTTAAAGCCTTCGGTACAGGTTTCGAGAGTTTGTCAAAATATTAAACAACCCAGTTTGTTACTAGAGTGGCGTTTTGCCTCTGGCCTTATTAAAGCTCAGTAGGTTGTTTACAACAAGTGCATGTCATATGGAGATTCCGGGGACTTAGATTTATGAAGAGTCACTCTCAGAGGCTGTTGAAGATTGTTTAAATGAAGGAGATAAATTAGAAGAGATAAACTTGAGACAGACTATTTTGGACGTGAAAAAGCAAACTAATGACCTCGTGTTTAAAGTGGAGTCAAATGATTCGCAAGAACGGGGCTCATCGTCTCATGATGCCCGAAATAACCCGTCAGACGTTATTCAGTTATTTTCACCTAATCGCGAAACAGCGTCTGCTGACCTAGATAAACAGATTCAGGAGCTCCTAACTTCTGATCACAGTGATAATGAGGGCACCAGTTCAGTTTTTGCTACTGAGGAGAATAAAACCGAGATCATTCTTAACAGTTTGATTGCAGACCTGGACAAGAACAAAACCGTAGGGCCCTCAATTCAAGCAAATTTGGCCAAGTTGATACAAGGGCTATGCTCGGATGGGCTAGCTGAGTCCCAACTAAAAGAGCAAATGGGGACATACCACAGACCGTCTAACGTTGAGTTGCTTCAAACCACAACAGTGAATAACCTTTTTTGGCAGAATCTTCAGCTCAAAACTAAACGGGAGGATATTAAGTTGCAAAAATTGCAGTTACTCAATATTAAGGGCATGACAGTTTTGACTTATTTACTTAATGATGCGGTGAGCTCCGAAGCCTCCCTTGACAAAGAAACGTTGCTAAAGGGACTGACAGATGCTCTTGCGTTTTTTGCGCAGGAAATAAGAATTTGAATATTTTCCGTAGGGAATAGATAAAACCTGAATTGAAAACTGAATTTCAGGGTTTGCGTTCTTTGTCACTGCCTTTTACTACAAAACTTTTTGGAGATAATGTCTCTAAGAAAGTTACTGACATTTCTGATGCAAATAAAGTGAGCAGACGTTTTCTGGATCACAATGTTTCACGTCGTAGAGATATGATGCCTTTTCGAGGCAAGGGCAGGGGCAGCTCTCGAGGGAGACAGCCACGGTATCAGCCCTACCCGGATCGGCCTTTTTTAGGGAGAGGTCGATCGAGAGGCAGCCTAAGACCTCCATACCCAGGCAAGAATATGACGAACCGCCGATAAAAGGTGAGGTAAGTCAGTGTCCATTAGAACAATCTTATTTTTCATTCAGTTCTACTGGAGCCATGGGAGGCAGAATTAAAAATTATTATGAGAATTGGAAAAAGATTACCTCTGATAGATTCATATTGTCAATTTTCTCAGGTTATAATATTGAATTCGAAACAGACCAACCAGCTCAGCGTTTAATAAGCAGAGCTACTTTTTTCTCTGAAGAGGAAAAAACTTTAATTAGGCAAGAAATAAGAAAACTCGAAAAGACAAAGGTTTTAGAGCCTAATTGTCATACAAAGTGGGAGTTTGTCTCCTCAATTTTTCTGCGGCCGAAAAAAAGACGGCAGTCAACGCATGATTCTGAATCTGAAAAATTTCAATGCCTTCGTACAGTATCACCATTTTAAAATGGATACTCTTCAAACTGCAGTAACTTTAATGAGCAAAAATTGTTACATGGCTTCAATAGATCTTAAAGACGCCTATTATTCTGTACCTATCGCATCCTCTAGTCGTAAGTTTCTAAGATTTGAATGGGAAGGAAGTCTGTATCAATATACCTGCCTTCCCAATGGCCTTGCGTCAGCACCTAGAATTTTTACAAAATTATTGAAACCAATTTTTTCTTGCCTAACATGTCAAGGACATACCTGTTTGGGTTACATTGATGATTCATTTTTTCAACATGATACTTACCAAGGTTGTGCTAACACAGTGTTGGAAGCTGTTGCCCTCTTTCAGAGCTTGGGTTTTATTATACATGATGAAAAGTCAGTCCTAGAACCCACGCAAAGACTAGTGTTTCTGGGATTTCTGCTGGATTCGACTAATATGACTGTACGCCCGACAGAAGAGAAAATTGTTCGGGTTAAAAAAGAACTACTCAAATTTAGGGCATCTAGTGAAAGTACAGCTCAGGAATTAGCCCACGTAATTGGAGTAATTGTTTCACTCTTACCAGCAATCCAGTTTGGCAAACTCCATTATCGTAATCTGGAGTTAGGCAAGATTCAAGCTCTGAAAAATAGTTCGGGAGATTTTGATTGCATTGCTCAAATTTCACAAGAAGCAAAAGAAGAGATCAATTGGTGGATATTGAATCTAGAAACTGCATTCATGCCTGTAAATGATCCACAGCCTAATGAGATCATATTTACTGATGCTTCAAGCATTGGATGGTGAGCATTTTGTGCTACAGCTGGTTGCAAATCTGCAGGGGGTTGGTCTCCCATTGAAAAGGTGAATCACATTAATGTATTAGAACTACTTGCCATTTTTATGGGCTTAAAAACCTTGTGTGGAGAGATTCAAGATAAACATATCAGAGTAATGTGTGATAATTCCACTGCAGTCTCTTATATCAATGAAATGGGTGGTACTCACTCAGTTGAATGTAATAAAGTGGCAAAAACCATTTGGCTTTGGTGTATAAAGAAGAATATCTGGTTATCTAGCTGATTTGTACCAGGTAAAAGGAATATAAAGGCAGACACCTTGTCTCGCAAATTTAATAGAAACACAGAATGGATGCTTGAGCCTAAAGTCTTTTCAAGGCTCACTAAGCCATGGGGTATGCCTGACATTGACCTGTTTGCCTCAAGTTTGAACAAACAAATTACACCCTTTGTTTCTTGGAAAGAGGACGTGAATGCGTCTTTTATCGACCCTTTTTCATTCAGATGGTCAACATATTTTTTCTATGCCTTTCCCCTCTTCAGCATGATCGCACGATGCCTCAACAAAATACGCCAGGACAATGCGAAGGGGATTTTCATTGTTCCAAACTGGCCTACGCAAGCGTGGTACACAAAGCTATTGAAAATGACCATAGATACGCCAAGGCTTCTGCCTCCAACAAAAACTTTACTCTCCCTTCCAGGAAGCCAACAATCCCACCCCCTCGGCAACAAACTTCAACTTATCGCATGCCTCTTATCCGAACGTCCCTCAGACGGAAAGGTTTACAAAGAAAGACCTCTGACATTATTTTATCATCGTGGAGAACAAGCACGAAAAAGCAGTATAATTCGTACCATAGACGGTGGATTGAATTTTGTAAATCCCAAGGATGTAGCATATTTTCCCCCTCTGTAGGAAACCTGCTGGAGTATTTGACACAGCTGTACAGTGCTGGTTTGGGATACAGTGGTTTGAATACGGCTCGAAGTGCCATTTCAGCGTTTGTGTCATGTAACGGGGCTACAATAGGCTCTCATCCGTTAGTCTCCAGGTTCATGAAGGGCGTTTTTGAACTTAGACCCCCACAAAGCAGATATTCCAATATTTGGGATGTATCTCTAGTACTCAATTTCTTACGCAAACAGCATCCACTACAGTCATTGTCCTTAAGGGATCTTAGTTATAAACTCTTAATGTTAATTGCTCTGGTGTAGGCAAAAAGAATTCAAACAATTCACTGGCTAGATATTCAATGTATGCAGAAGACAAAGAACTCGTATATCTTAGTTGTCAAAGAACTTATCAAACAATCAAAACCAGGCAAGAAGCAAATACAAGTTATTTTGGAAAATTTCCCTAACGACGAAAAATTGAGTGTATTTTGTGTTTTGATTCGATACTTAGAAGTTACAAGACCGTTACGTGGATCAGAAACAAAGCATTTTATTAGTCATGTAAAGCCACATCACGCTGTATCCAAGAGCACGCTAGCTAGATGGCTTAAAGACGTGATGGCTGCTTCGGGGGTTAATATGCAAGTATATAAGGCCCATAGTACGAGAGCAGCTTCAGTTTCAGCGGCTGCTGATAGTAGTGTTCCGATGGAATCAATTCTCAGCACAGCAGGTTGGAGTTCAGAGAGAAGTTTTACAAAAAACCTAAAACCTATATTGCATTCTCAAAGAACGTTTGCTGAAAGTGTTCTATCTTCTACGACAGATGTTTAATCTACGAAGAAAGCAAAATCTGTTGATTTATGTTAATACTACAGCCTATTATGTTCAATGTAGTAAAGCCACACATATGTTGCTCTAGATTGTCTAGTCGTAAGGCAAACGCTAAGTATCCAATATTACCGTTACAACTAAGAAGCTTTAGGGCAGAAAAGTTTGTATATATGTTAAAGTTACGATTAAACAAAATGTTGCAGCTTTTTCAGAAAGTCAATTGGCACATAATAACTTCAATTTAGTTTTGGTTTGGTTTCGTGTTGTTTTCTGCTAATAGGTTTCCAAAAGAACATGGAACGTTGAAAATACAACATTGAGTCATGTTACAATCTTTTATGTTTGTCTACCTTTTTTCAAATGGTCAGCTACAACTTTGAAATCTCATGGAATCACGAGGTGTTGCATGATGGGAGGTAAAATCCAAAAATTAAACGAGACTTACCTGTAAGTTGAAGTTTGGTTGGGATTTACCAACCATCATGCGACGGTGAGGGATTACATGCCCTCCCAGTTACACTACTACAACTCCCAACCCGTCTGTTAGATCACTGTCGCTGACCATTCTGCTTTGAAACACTGAAGTCTGATCGGTTGAACGCATCTCATGGAATCCCTCACCGATGGTTGGTAAAATCCCAACCAAACTTCAACTTATAGGTAAGTCTCGTTTAATTTTTGGATTATACAAGCTGTTTACACATATGGTGTCGTGACTACTTGACCCTTTATTATACACTGTTCCACCCGAGTAGTGGTGATAATGATAAAAGAAAAAATAATTAAAATATCGGTGGCGGTAATGGTGATAATGATGGTAACGATGATGGTGTTGAAGGTAACTGCGATGACGACGAGGATACTAGATACCCAATTTAAGGTTTCTGGCCTTTGATTCCTGAACTTTTGACTATGACGTCATCATGGTTAGCTGCAAAAATTTGCATGATCACCAACCTACCTGCACCCGTCCCATTCAAAATCCATGCATGTATTTACATCTGAATATGTTTGATTGAACAAAGACTTTATCTGACCATATCAAGTGATATATGACCAGATTTAAGCACCTTAATATGCCAAATAACGCTTTAAGTGACCATACAAAGCTAAATCGAATTTGATATAAAAGTTGGTGCCAGGTATGCTAATTAAGCTTTATGTTGTCATATCAAGTCCGATGTAACTGCTCAATTGTCCATCCAGGTATGCAAGTTAAGTTTTGTTTGGCCATATCAAGCCAGACATAACTTGATTAAAATCCGTGACAGGCATGCAAATCTACTTTTCATTCATATCACGACGGCGGAGCTCAATGGCGGAGACCGTTCTGTTCAGCCAGTCTAGAACAAGACTTCGCAAGTCTGGTAGTTCCGTAGTTCTGGTTGAGTTGAGCTGTCCCTTGGGGACGTATAGCTCCTTCAGGGAGCAGAACTCCTTCGGGAGTATTGTTTGGTTTTCGCCCCTGGCTCTTCGCCAGAGAGTTGAGGGGACTTTTGACAAACAAGCTTTATTCATATCAAGCCTGATACAAATTTTATGAAGTCCCATCAACTGAAGCCGAAGAATGAAAAACCAGACAAATGCCTTTTCTTGTTTTGTCTTTAAGAAACTTTATACAACTTCAGGTGAAACTTTTGTACATGCTCACTTGCCACTTTGTATAATAAGACTGGCATCTTCCCTGTCCCCGGTACGCTACCCACCAACTGGTAGAAAGCTACACACCAACTGAGGGCTCCTTTTAGCTCAGAAAGTAAGTTTATCTCGCAGATTTCGATCGGAAAACCATTAACTGTTTAAAGGTCAAAAGCAGTCGCCCCAAACTTATTTTGAAACAATAGCTAAATGTCACAAATTTCTTCTTATTTCTCTTCCAAGTATCTTTCATAATATTTTAGGACATAAATATTGCATATTTAAGGTAAACCAAGCAGTTGCTCCTTGTAAATTTTACAATTGAGTGAGAAAAATACTGTCACTTGATTCTCAAGAACCATTCACGAAATAGGATAGTCTACTATACAATTCTTTATTGGGGTGACTGCATTCTCCCTTTAAGTAGACCTTTGTAGCACTATATACCAAAATGTAGGCCTACATACGAACGCAGAATGTGGGATTGGATAATATAAACTCAATGTTTTTGTTTTAATTGAATAATGCATGGTTATTTGTTTCAGGGGCGTCAATCCGTATTCAAATGTGGGGGGGGGGGGACGAGGGACATACATGACTTAGCACAAACCAGTCCCTTTCCTCCCCCCCCCCCTTATGATGACTGACGCCCTATTCTAATAACAGGCCCGTAGCCAGGAATTCTAATATGGGGGGGGGCACCGATACCTCATAGAGGGGCACCGAAGAAGATTATGTTTGTTGTCAGTAGTACCACCACAGGATTACAGTTTGACGGAACTACAGGGGACTATATCTCAAGCTTACCACACATAGCTTAAAGGTATCGGTTTTACGTGTGCACATACGCGCGCCGAAGCGCGCGAAAATTTCACTCTTCTGATGGAAATTTTTCCCTCCGCTTGCAATACAGAGACGTAGATATTCTCCACAAGTGAAGGGAACAACACTTTAATCACGATATATCTTCAGCTCAGCAAGCGCAGGTGAAGCCGGTTAAGTACTTTGCGAAAGGCGAGGTGGGACCAGGGGCTGCCATTTGGCAGGCTTGGTGTGATCCAGTATGATTTTGTTGGGACCCAGAGGGAAATTCCCAGAATATGTGGCGAATTAACAATATGGGAACACTAGTATGGAGCTTTGAGCAGGACTTTGAATGACAGTGAGAGCACACCAATGTCTTCACAGTTCACACTTCGGATGGTCATTATCGTATTTCTACTTTGAACGAAATTTTACATGAAAAATAAAACATAAAAAGTAAATTTTGGAATAAATTTTTAAAAATTAGCTTCAAACCGTATAGTCGTCGTGGAGCGAATGTTACTCAAGGTACTAGATTACTACATGAAAGCCCCTTGATGTCCGGGATCTAACTTTGAGACTTCACCTAGCTTTGGCTGGAAGAGTTCACTTGAATTTTTGTACTAATAATGTTCATGGGTGATATTACTTCGCTTGTGAGAATTGCGCGCGAAGCGCGCCGAAATTTTGCAGGAAAATTATTTACCACGGTAAAACCTGCATACAGACTCAGCAAGGGGTGGTGGAAAGATTAGCCCGACGAAGAGACCAAGCTCCCCTAAGAGGTCCAGCAACCCGAACGCGAAATTTTGGGCGACCGGCGAAAAATTTGGGGTTCTGTTGAAGAAAAATTGAAAATATTTGGTTCTTATTAAGGAAAGTTAGAAAATTTGGGTTTCTATGGAAGAATCTGCCCTCTTCGTCCTAGACAGTTCCAATTCTCCCGACTAAGTTACTCCTTCCAAAACTGTGTTGAGCCCCTCCTTGTGCAGACACAAACCTAGTTTATTGCTTAAGGGCATATCCTGTTGGGCGTACAAGGCCATAATATGTAACCAGAACATTCTCTGCGCATGGTGTATGTTGTGAGCTTTGATGTTTATCAAAGAGCATTCACCTATGACCAATTGAGAATTTTGCTTTCTTCCAACCAAAATGTATTTGGGGGTGATGAGTGTCTGTCTTTAAGAACAAAACCAAGAAGCCGGGCGACTGGTCGCCAGGGGATGCCCCCTTCCATCACCCCTGGACATTGAGACACTTTACGTTTCATACAAAATGATTATCATGATGTTGAGTCTGAATTAAGAATCTTCCTCATCGTAAGAGAAAGAGGATGAAACTTTTTATGGATTCAGTTTTGTGTTTTTCCGGGAATCACACCTACACGAAAGAACAATAGCCTAATTGTAGAACCTGTACATTTATAAATTAAGCCAACATATCTGAAACGGGTGTTAAAACTACATGTAACTAAAGATGAAAGCGCGCGTAGCGCGCGAAAATTTTTGACATTTTAGAACAAAAATGTTACAGAGAACAAAATACGTTCATTATTAAACTCCTTTTGGGATCATTTTTGGTTACAAATCGCTTGGTGTCATACCAGGGCCACCGTTTACATTTACTAAAATTTTATTTTTGATCGATTTTCCGTATAGGGGGCACAGTGGTCCGCACGGGGGCACGGCCCCCTTGTGCCCCGGCCTGGCTACGGGTCTGTCTAATAAGAATTATCATTTCAAAGTTAACATGACCATCATTGAGATCTGCCAGGTGAAATACATTTTACCATGTCCCAAAATAGCTGAAACCACGCTTCACAGCGTGGATCATTGTCGGAGATCATGGACCCGACCAGGCCCGTTGCTAGGGTGACATGTTTTGGGGTGTGAAGGTGACTGTCCCAAATTCCGACTGGCTGGATGTTTTTTCCAACTGAGTGGAGACGTGTAAATTGCACTTTATTTATGAGCGCTCTGCGTTTTGTATACAGCAGTGGGGATCCTTCCTTTGTCAATACATAAATGTGTCGTCCTGGGGGAGGGGTCTAAGGGGAGGGGACGCCCCTTTGAGAAATTTTTGTTAATTTAAGGCTGCTTAGGTGCAAAACGGCGCTATCTTTGGGATATTTTTGGAGCTGATCGTATATGGCTGGAAAATGTCCATAATTTAGTGAATTCTAATTTTCCCGACTGGCTAGATGTTTTTACTAACTGCAGTGGCGGCGCGTAAATTGCACCTTTTTTATGCATCCTGCGTTTGTATAAAGCAGTGGGGATCCTTCCTTTGTCACTTTAAAAAGGTGTAATCCTGGGGGAGGGGTCTAAGGGGAGGGGTCCCCCCTTTGAGAAATTTTTGTTAATTTAAGGTTGCTTAGATGCAAAATGGTGCTATCTTTGGGATATTTTTGGAGCTGATCGTAGTATAGCAAAGTTGTGAAGGACTAGCAAGGGCGTTTTCAGAATGCTTTTAAGTCGTAAGTGTATTAACAATCACCATCTATACCAATAATGGCATCGGCGAAGCGCTCTGTAAAAATTTTTGAAAAATGTTTAACGGCAACAAAGTACTTTTAACCTTCCACATCATGCTACAAATTAGACTGAATGCAGTGGCGTGCCCAGGATTTGTCTCAAGGGGACGACATGCAGTATGTTGTGTGACCGCCGGCTTGGGGAGGGGCCTGAGGGGAGGGGGACACCCCTCCCCCTTTGAAAAGTTTTGAAAAATAAGGTGTCCTTACATGCAATCTGGTGCCAAATATGCTACCCTTTGAAGTAAAATTTGTGTTAAAAAAATCGGAATAAGTGAGGGGGCATGGCCGAATGGCCCTCCCCTCTGCGTACGCCACTGATTGAATGATCCCATATTGATGAGAGGCCCCTTCAGATGTTTTGAGATGTATGTCTGTTTTCGGAGAGTGTTGTTATCAGAATAGTTCCATGTATAATTACCTTTTTAATGGTCATAAGAAGGAGTGCAAACCGTGACGCAAGCGCGCGAAGCGCGCCGAAATTTTGTCATCATATAAGATTTCCCTGGCGAAATCTGCATCGAGACACTTAACAATTGCCCAACAAACCTACATACCACTCAAAAAGCCAGTCAAATAGAGCCACGGCACTACTCTTTTACGCAAATGTGGGGGGACATTTGATATTGTGTCCCCCACCCATCGAAATGTGGGGGGGACTTGTCCCAGGATTGACGCCCATGATTTGTTTGATAAGACAAGGATGAGAAGCAAAAATTTCTCTTCTCTGCAAATTATCATCAGGTAAGGGAGACTGACCCACTACAAAATGGCGTCACACTTACAACAAATACGAAAATATGTACTTACCTACGCCACTATCAAAATCGTCTCCAGGAGCTGTAAATGTAAGGTCAACTACAGCCCTTTCAAAATCTACAGACGATACTGAAAGGTCCAAGATTCTACTGGGTGGTAGGATATCGGACTCCGGGGTCCATCCGATGGGAATCTGAGACACATGGGCGGCTCCAGCTGACATGCTGCGAGTGAAATTGGGCGCCTTGTTTCCAGAAAGTGGTTCTGTAGCCAGTGGATCTGAATTTCCTGAGGAAAAGCAAACTTTGTCATGAGTTCCCTACACTAATTTTCCAAACAACAACAACAAACTGTCATGAGTTCCCCACACTAATTTTCCAGTTGTCTCACAATTGTCCCACAATATCCCAACAAAGCCGGCTTAAGGTGCGTTCACACCAAAACCGAAATCTGCTGCGTTTTGCGGGGGGGGGGGGGGGGGGGGGGGAGCCGCAGCAGATTTCGGTTTTGGTGTGAACGCAACTTTAACAGAGGCAAGACATATTCGGAGCAGGTGGTGGTGGGGTGAGGCGCTTCTCCTGCTTGACTAAATTTTTGCAAGAATAATTTGATGTTACACGATTAGGTTCACAATATAAAGGAAATGATACAGTAGACCGCTTAAAAAGGGTTGGTACGGATGGAAGTTTCTTCAGCGTAAACGAATTGACCTTGGATAATGAAGTGTTGTGGTTTCTGAGATTGAAGAAGCTATTCTAAAGGTGCTTTCCCACCAAACCGAAATCTGTTGCGTTTTGCTGGGCAAATGGCTTGTACGTATTTCTATGGAAGTGTTCACACCGAAATCATGTTGTGAAAAGCGTTTTGCGGGAAACGCAGCGGCTCCCGCATCGATCCATCTCCTATGACTGATTCAATGAGGGAGCCGTGCAATTTTTGCTCAGTTGTTTGGAGAACAATGGCAGCTCGCCATACAGTAGGGTTCTTTACATAGAGGTGTTTAAATTTTTCATTGTTGTGCAGTGCAGACTGCACTGAGGGCAGGGCTGAGGAGATACTGAGAGAAAAATCCGAATGACAAAACAAGTTCCAAATACGAAAGCAATGATTTTTAGGAATTACATAAAAAGTGAAATAGCAAGACGAATTTTGATTTCTGATGTTTAAACTTAACAAGGCTTCTATCAGACTATCTCTACCCCTGCATTGTATGATTTGTTATGTGTTTTTGCAGGGAGGCGTAATTTGGAGCGAAAATCAAATCATTCTGATTGCTAAATATGCAAATATGTGACATCGAAAGAGGGACATAACCATATATGGCTAATGTTAGCCTTTGTTTTTTCAACCTTCATTTCAAGGACACTGGTAGCATTGTTATCCCCTGAGAGGTCATATTAGTGAAAGTTAAAATTGTTTCCTTGGGAATTATTGATATCACTCACGAAACTGTAACCTATCTGATCAGTAATTAAGAGATAATTTATATAGGGTTAACAAAAGAAATCTCAACACCGTGCAACACTCCACATAATTATTTTTGCATAGGCAATGAGTTACTTCAGAAACCTTCAAACTTAGAAGACATATATCTTGAGAACGGTAAATGATAATGAAATAATTCCAACAGATCTTCCATTGAGGGATTTTATTCTTAAACTGACAAGTGAAACAGCTCTTTTTGGTGGCATGTCACCAGAACTTCAAAAACTCCTTTGCAATAAAGTACCCCACCCCCTCCAGGAAAAAATAACATTTTGCTTTTTTACAACTCTCTCTTCCAATCTTTGATGAAGGATACTGGAGCTTCTTGGATGAATGAAATCGAGGTAATTGCATAAAAATGTGACCAAACGATTGTACTTTAGCTCTCCAATGAGAACAAAAGGCTACAGTTATTATTATCATAAAACTGTCGAAGAGTGGCCAGAGCCGACGCGAGGAAAAAAAAACACGTTTTAAAGACTTTTTAATGTGTTGTTTCATTTTTCATTACAAATGGTATCCAGGACGTCTCTTTTCCCTTCCATTTCACCAAGCAGTTGTTGGTTTGTAAATTTCGTGTACCAGAACAGCAATCTTCATTCTTTCTTTTCATTATTTCTTATTTTTGGACCCGTGCATGTAAAAAAGAGCCAACAAACCTCACACATCCTCTTCGTTTTGGTAGGCGAAGCGCGCTGAAAAATACTTGGCTTTCTTCACAAAAATTTGAAAATTTGCTTCCTATGAGCAAAATTTAGCAGATCGTCGGGGCGACTGAAGGTCGTTGGGATTACATATTTCATCGTACGGATTACGGCTTTCCGGCGAAATTGGAAAACTTCCCCCTGCCTCCACCCCCTCTGGCGCCACCATTGTTTTGAAAGGAATCAAAAAGTCCTTTGTACAAAATTTTAGTCAGTTCAGAGGATCTTTCAAAAACTTACCATATGATGGTAATTCACCATTCAACAGATCTTCAGGATTGATGTAGCGGTCGATACGTGAACCCTCTGTTGGTTTCAACACTATCGCTTCTCCATTGTTTTCTACACGCACAGATATGCCGTAGTACCCAATACCGGTAAACCCTGTAAAGGCCTTGGTGTATATTCCGTCATTTTTTGTAATGTCAAACCCTGCAAAAAAGAGAAGTACATCAATTTTCATTCAAGCTGGTAACTGAAAGAAAAAAATCTCTACTTCCGAAAGGATATCTACACTGGAAATACTGGGGAAATTCCCCTCTGTGGCTTCACCATTCTTGAATAGTTGACGTATATTTGATTTGATTTGAATACAAGCTTTTCATTGATAACAGTTTGTTTGAGGAATAATATGGAAGCCAATCACATTATGAGTTTTATTCTCACTCAGTGGTTGGTTTAGCTAAGACTGAGTAACCTTTAGATTGTGAGTCCGGAACTTGAAGGGGCCACCTAGGAGCTAGGGCTGAACGTGACGTGTTTTGCCTGCCTTTCGTCTGTGTTGTACAAAACTCATCTAACTGACACCACTACAGGAGGGGGCTGAAACGTTCTAGGTCATCATGAGTGGATGAGAGGTTTCAGTTTACAGCCCACTTAACGCAGTCGTTGGGCCCTGATAATGGATAGAGCACCAATGATCTCACCTCCTCCATTGTCTTTCAAAATAACCTCTACAGGCCCCAGTTCACGGCCATCAGCGGTTCTTGGTCTCTCAATTGTAGCTATAACCCTAGCCTGAATGATGGGATAAAATCCCTGAGTGACCTCAGCGTAGGCTACTAAAGGATGATCGCCAGTGATCTGTACTTCAGTCCCACTGAGAAACGACTTGATCACGATTGGTTCAACCTCTTCCGAGGATGGTAGAGACGAGACTGATACAGTGATAACGTGTGGGCTGTTGTCTACGTTCGTGATGGTGAATGTCCATGATCCTGGCTGAAATTAATACAATGAACTTTATTATTACTAATGATAAATTAGTATTGATATGATTGTGGTGGAATGACTTCGGTCTTCTAGGTGTAAACAATGATTTGACACGTTGTTGTAATTATTCCAGTAAGCAGTACTTTATTGAACGCACAGGTATGGTAGACTACCATGGGATAGTATAAAATACGATATTCAACAACTGTGTTTTACCCTGCAAAAAAAGAATAATGAATGTCTGAATAAATGAGCAAATACCCTAGAGTACACTAAACAAGTGACACATGAAAAGGTAAAGTTCCTTTAAATTCCCTAAGAAAACCCATAGTTGGTAGGTCAAAGGCGTAAATTACACAGAATGGCTACTAAAGGCTTCCGTACGTTAAAACTGTCCAAATAGCGACCAAAGATACCTAAATGGCCATTAAAGGCTTCCGTAGATTCTTAATAAGCGTATCTCCCACATAGATTTACATGAATGGTCATTAAAGGCTTCCGTAGATTCCAAATAAGCGAGACCCTACTAGACTTACAAACAACAACCATCATGAATTACATAGGTCTGTGGCAACTCATAATTTATGTAGTGATCAAATGTTAAGTAAGATTAATTAGGAACACTAAGCTCATCACAAATCTCGTCATTGAAAGCGCACAAGCATCGCACAGGCACAGGTAGTAATGCAGCCTAAGTAAAAGATCGTTACATAACATTACACGGTAGGCCGATCGAGAACGTAGCAAGAAGTAAACGATAAAAAACAACTCCTAAAACCAGTGCAAGCAACAAACCCTAAGGCCTGATATAAATGCCCTTGTGTGTAAATAAACTTAAACCATCACATACCTTCACAACCCAACGTAACTCTAAGAAAACACGACGATTTAGATGCGATATTCAAAAGAACCTGGACCAACGTGGTAATTGTGTCTAACGGCGTGAAAACAAGTAAGCTACGGAAGAGCATAAATGCCTTGTTCCATGACAATGATAATGATAAATTGATATGATAATTGATAATGATAAACTAGTATTGCTTTACCCCCTTTGACATAGCACAGTGATCCATTTTACTAAGTTATTTTAAACACTAAGTTTTCACTATTTTAATCATGAAAGATGGTTTTGTCCACCTGCTTTTTGTTTTGGGGTTCCATGACCCACATTGGTTAAAGATGATTGAAATTTTGGTGACGACTGAAAATTTCCTTTAAAATTTAGCCAGAAAGGGTCCACGGGTAAACGATCCTGAATGTAATCCGTATTTAACAAATTGTGTTCATTAGAATAAAGATTTCAGCGGTCAATCAACATCACTGGGTATCCACTGAGCAGGCATAAAATATAGTTTTACTTCCTGAAGTAATGAATAAAACACTCGCAAACAGTCAGCAGGTCGGTGGAGTTGATGAAGGAAGGTGTTCGATGGCGGGAGGCGGTGTAAGGGTTTTCGAAGAAATGACTTCACTGAAAGCGACAGTATAAGTATACACTCATTAAATATTACTTGCGCACTCATAAAAAGTTTCATGAGCATTTAAGTTCCCATTTGCGACTAGATTTCCGAAAATTCATAAGCATTGAATTAGTAATTAAACATTCAATTAACTGATTATATATTCAGTAAGCAATTCTTCAAAACAACCCCCACAATTTAATTTTCCAACGGAAGACGCAAAGTGATGGGTTTGAAGAAATGTTATCAGCAGTGGTTAGTCTGTGACGTCACAATAGGGTAACACCGAAAAAGCCGATGACAAAAAATACTGCGCATCTATAGACCTTATGCATATGATGTCACAAAGCAAAGATATTACAAGCATAGATTCCAAACTTAAAATGGCGCGCTGACTCCCCATGGAGGCCAATATATCGGGGCGGAAGTGCTGATCACTGTTCAGTCGTTTTGAAAACAAATAGGCAAATGAATGTCTTACAAAAGTATTAGTACTTGTTATTTCGGAATGTTTTTGACTGAAGAAGTACGACGCCTCAATAAATTCCACTTAAACAAGAATAACTTATTTCTTCAACGGGGCATTCCACGTATTTACACTTGAAAATTAACGCACAATGACTGGTTTTGCAAGTTCATGGACATTCATTGGTCAGTTTCTATGGTTTCTTCAAATGACGCACTTTTATATGCGCGTTCAATTACTTACGCGCTCACAACGGAAAAGCAACTAGCGCGTTTGTTTCCAGAGCGCGCAGAACTGTACGTCTATGATTGGCCACAGAGGAAAAAAATCGGGAATTAATGCTGACATTAATTCAGAATTAATGCTGACATTAAATCAGAATTAATGCTGACATTAATTCCATTTAATGTTGACATTAATTTTATCCAATCAGCATGCATTTTTTTATGTCTACATAAAATCGATTTAATGCGGACATAAATTCGAATTAATGCGGATATAAATTCGAATTAATGCGGACATATATTCGAAATAATGCGGACATATATTCGATTTTATGCGGACATATATTCGAATTAATGCGGACATATATTCGAATTAATGCGGACATACATTAAGCCACTGAGAATGCAGGAATATATGTCTACATATATTCACTACTTCCGACAACAATTCACGCACTTCCGACAACAATTCACCACTTCCGACAACAATTCACTAGTCACGTCCACCCATCTCGTCAACAGCCAATCGTAGTCATTGTTCTATGGATTATGGATTCGGTAGGTCACTAAATGGCGGGAATTCTCTATGTTTACACCGTACCCAGTATCATCGGGTCATTTTTACCAGTCTTACGGCTAACAACAAGGCTAAAAACAAGTTACATCGCCTTGCCCTAGCCCTGGGCCGCCTTTAGAAGCACTGTTGTTAGAGGTATAAAGCTGAAGTGATCGGTCAGTCTAGTACTGCACCGTGCAGTCCACTAGCATAGGCAGACTGTAGCGGTGGCGCGCAGTCGATAGATCGAGCGACAGCGAGTACAAAATCAGCGCCAGGAATCGTGGTCTATCTGATCTCTTACAAGCGCGACGATTGGCTGTTGAATATTGTCGGAAAAGAATGAATTGTTGTCGGATTTTAGTGATTTGTTGTCAGAAGTGAATATATGTAGACATATATTCCTGCATTCTCATTGGCTTAATATATGTCCGCATTAATTCGAGTATATGTCCGCATTAATTCGAATATATGTCCGCATTAATTCGAATATATGTCCGCATTAAATCGAATTTATGTCCGCATAAAATCGAACTTATGTCCGCATAAAATCGAATTTATGTCCGCATCAAATCGAATATTTGTCCGCATTAAATCGAATATATGTCTGCATTAATTCGAATTTATGTCCGCATTAAATCGATTTTATGTAGACATAAAAAAATGCATGCTGATTGGATAAAATTAATGTCAACATTAAATGGAATTAATGTCAGCATTAATTCTGAATTAATGACAGCATTAATTCCCGATTTTTGTCCTCTGTGGCCAACCATATTAGTCAAGTATTTCGGATCATACACAGAGAAATGTATTCTGCGCGCATAGAACGCGTTGTAAAAGTGCACACACGCTAACCTCTTTCTTTCAACAATGAAATTTTCTGTGACGCGTTCTTATTTTTGTACGCAGATCGCGGAACAGAATGGCGCGCATGTCAAATTTACACTTCCGCCCCGATAAATACATCTCCATGAGGAGTCACTGAGCGTAACAGTGTAGGTATAGGAGTTTGGAATCTATGCTTATAATATCTTTGTCACAAAGGAGAAAGTACGCCCTCCTTTGGAAGAAGATGGCGGAAAAGCGCGTATCATTGCAAGTTACACCAATAAATGCAGACAGCTGATTTGTCAACCATATACGCGCGTAAGTCTACTACACGTGCGGCGAAATCCACGCCGTTTGTGCACGTGTGCTGCATTGTTTTCACCCAAAATGACTCAGTGTGATGTCAATGCATAAGGTCAATACACATCAACGTAATCTGGCCGGGTTTGTTCTCATCGTCGAGGCCACCTTTGACCCAAATGCCGGTATGACCGTCCCCGTTTATAGGGAAAATGGCAAATGACGCTGCAGGTCGAATTTATGATCCCGAAAAAATTGATGCTTCTGCAAATGTTCAATGTTGTTCATTGCTTAGGACGAAATTGATTAGCGACGTTGTACATTTCTGTATCCACGATTAAGGGTTTTACAAAAACAAAATGTTGAACATGTCACGCCATACCTCGGCTACTCCTTGGATTGAAAAGGTTATTTTCTTGAAGTTCTCGTTTCTCTCGTAACCTTGGTAACTGTTGCCAAGTGTGTCACCAGATGGGGATATTAAAAAGACATCAATCTCTGAAAGGGTATAAATAAAACACGTTATAGTGTAACCTGAATTACACTCTAAAAACGTCCTGTAGGTTTACAGATTTGAACAAATGGGCACTGAACCTACATCTGGTCAAATATTTAACTAAATTTCGTTCGTTTTGAACAGAAATGATTAAGTTTGAACCGAAACTAGTCAAATATTTGATCCTTCTCGGTTAAGTGCCCATTTATACCGTTTTCGGTTCAATTTGAACGGGACGTTTTTAGAGTGTACGTATCGTAGTTTAAGTAGTAGAACAATTTAATTTGTCATTTTTTGTATTTTTACCCTTGTCCCTCATATTATCTTCCCAGGCCTCACTCATCTGTCTGGGAGATGAAAAATGGTATGCTGTCTCTTTTTTCAGCTTCCTAAGAATGGTTCCAATGAGAAACCGGACTTGCGTATACAAACAAAAGACAAGGACTTTCATCTAAGAGATTACTTGCTTTATTTATGATGATTATATTTGCGAATACTGAAGCGAAATACTGCATTTGTTGTACGGAAAATTTTACACTTTTGGAACAAGTACTAATAAATATAGAATAATAGACAACTGTAAAATACAAAAGCCGAGTAAGATTATTTAAAAAAAAATAAGTTTCTCACAGAAAGAATCGGCTACGCGCCTGCTGCTCATGAAGTTCAACTCTCATGATACGCATGTACCATTGTCCTATCACAGTAGCTACCATATTCAGGCGCAGTTTCAATATGACCACTAGTATGTCAATCAAAGTGAAGTCCCTAATTGTAAATTTTAGTTGACTTTATCTTTAAATGTGTTTGAGGTAATCAACGATGCAGCAGGACCAGCTTATGTAATGTGTTGGTCTATACTTACTCAGTCTAAACCCACTTTTAAAGACTGATTACGTTTTGACAAAAATTCGGAGTCTTCTTACACAGCTCATCAAAATGGTGACAAATTTGTCCAAGAATGTTCGATGGTATAGTTAGCAGTGGCAGCACCAATTTTTTTAAAGAAGACGGATGGTAGCAGATGTAACTCTTTGGGTCAATTACGTGTCGCCTACAAAATTTTTATGTACCGAGAGAGATTGGGGGCAAGTGGGGACAGATAATTAAGGGCGTAATGTAACCCATGCTCCTCTAATAGAACAATCAGTGATAACCCACATGCAAAAATACACAAAAGACAACTTAATTTATATGGTATCGTGCAATTACATAAAAATGTCTATCTGGTCACATTTGACGGGTTCCGTTCATCACTCCATTTCATTCGTCATTTGTTATTTTGTGGACCTAAGTACTGCCTTTTGTACTTAGTTACATGTAGGATGCCACCAATTGCCTCCCCCCCCCCCCCCTCCCATTGAACTGAACGCTAATCTAGTCCGTCTCGCGGTTCACGAACCTTTGTAAAGATAGATCTTTGTAGAAGATAAAAATAGGTGCAAGTTATCCTTCATTATGTTACTTCACAAGTTTTCAAGTGTGGGTACCATGTTCGTTTGTTAAATTAAAGAGATTCTGTAATGAGGTCGTGGGACACTTCACTAAAATGTCACGTTTTACATAGGAAGGATATGAATAAAATGTCTATAATTCCTTCAGTCTCCTTTGTTATTATTTCATTTAATAATAATTCGTCATGGTAATTTCAAATTCAATTCGTTTGGTAAAATATCTACATGAAAATTTGTTTAGCACATCAATTGGTTATTCGTCTATGCTGCGCACCCCATTTTTAATGAAAATGATATAGCGTAACATTTTTCTGTTGAATTAGTGGGTGACCCACTCTACCTGCAACAAACTTCACTGAAAATATGTCAGCATATGTGTCAAGTTTGTATGTATGTACCCTCGTGACAAGGCTGCAACTCCGTAACCGGACTCGTACTCTATTCAGGGAGCGAATCATGACTGGACCAGCAATTGACTAGAAATTTTGAGATTTGCGGAATCGAAACTGGCTCAGAAGAGGCTGCAAATGGCTCAAACCCGGAACTGATACCAATAACCCGAATCCATAATTTATAGGAAAATTGGATGAAACTTACTAAAGGTTCCATTGTCATTCCTCCATAGTGTTATGCATGAATGGTCACGAAAAGTCTAACACGCACAGAGAGGCTCAGACTATGAAATTGACTCTTAATGACCTAATGACTTGAGTGTCATTGGTGGATACAGGTAGCACCTGTTAAGTTCCCCAATGACTGGCACCTCAAAAATCCGCTACCGACAGATGATTCCAAACATTGCTTTTTCTTTTTAATCCATGTGTAAAAACTAGGCCGCTGTCCTAACAAATTGTTCCGTTTTATGCTTTTCTCGTGTAATCCGTACATAAGCACACGTTGAGTTACCCTGGTCGACCATTCAGCTTCCCTCCTCCCACCCCATCCTCCTCCACCCCCACCCCCATTGAGAATCCTAGATCCGCCACTGGTCGTACATGTAAAACATTGTAAATACCGTGTTAAAGCTACATAGTCCAATATGCTCCGGCGCGACTTGGAATTAGCCAGGAATCGGGCTACTAGAAATGAAATCTGACTTGGGTTATGTAGACTAGTCTACAGCCTGGTTTGGGGTCGTGCCTTTGCAATTCTTTACCCAAGCTGGAAAATCACCACATATCTTTTCATTCTGCCATAAACCACGAAAAATTCCCAAAATGCGTACACTGAAACTCTAGATGCACTCATAATTCACTTGTTTTGAAATAAATTGAAGTCATGCTTCCAAATATGCATTCTTTTCGTACACGTCTTAATGAAGGCTGCTATTGACTGCATGTTCAGGGCTTACTAACCATAATTCTGCCTTATGACTTAATTAAAGGAAATATTTCATTCCACTGAGCAGGTATTCTCGGGTGTTGTGGGACGAAAGCCACTTGTAAACGAGTTAACACTGTAAGATGAAAGTTAAGACCAGAATCCACTTCTGTGCTGTATAGACGAGTTGGGAAACTTCGATGTACAATGCATGCTGGGAAGGAAAGTGTACCATAACAGACACTGCATGTGCAAGACAGATATTTTGTATAATCAAGCACAATTTCGAGTTTAAAACTATGGTTTTCTAAACATTATCAGTCACGGGTCAAAGAGAATTCTTTTTAGCGAAAAAGTGCTCTTTGAAGTTAATCGCCTCATCTTGGATCGAGAAGATTGGGCAGAATGACGGAAAATTGTGAAAGACAAAAACAACAGTCGCTCGAAGTTTTCGTATCTGTGCGAAAATGTCCGTGGACTTGATCTGTGGTACTATATGGTACAGCAACATCTAATTTCCCAACTCGTCTATTCCCGTATAAACAATGTTGGCTCTCCAATCTTCCACTGGGTTACTTTCATTAAGCATGTTGCGGCCGTAAATGACCATCGGGAGCCCACTGGAGTGCTTACGCACTATGGTATACAGAAAACGGCAATTTGAGCCATTCTTACCTTCGTAAGATTTAAAATATGAGAATATAAAATTCGTTTCTTTGCCAACCGTGGAATCGACAGTAACGGAGTCCTGGACTACAGAATCGGAGGCGGCGAGCTCAAAGACCCTCTGCATTAGCTATATAACAAAACAAAGCATTGGATGGGTTATTGCCATTAGCTGAATAACCAGAAAGCCCAAAGGCTTAGTGATTCCTTGCCGAATGGGGATGCTTTGTTGCACTGAGGTTTATCCCTCAAATTTATCTTTCTTGACTACATCATTTTATGTTTTAACAATTTGACCTCTGCTGACCTCACATGACCTTTGAACCCCACCAAATATAACAAAAAAGAAATCTGAAGTGTCTTGAAAGGGATTCAACTCCAATGGATCTTGGATCTTGAAAATTCTTGTAAAATTTTGCTTGTTGACCTCTGGTGACCCTAGATGACGATCTTAGGAATACTTGGGATATTTTGCTGTTTGACCTCTGGTGACTCCTGATGAAAATCTTGGGAATTCTTGGGAAATTTCACTTTTTGACCTCTGGTGACCCCATATCATGATCTTGGGATATTTTGCTTTCTGACCTCTGGTGACCCCATAAACAATCTTGGGAATTCTTGGGAAATTTTGCTTTTGCTTTTTGGCCTCTGATAACTCCAGATGATGATCTTGGGAATTCTTGGGAAATGTTGATTTTTGACCCCAGTGACGCCAGATTACAATCTTGGGAATTCTTGGGATATTTTGCTTTTTGACCTCTGGTGACCCCATATAACAATCTTGGGAATTTTTGGGAAATTTTGCTTTTTGACCTCTGGTGACCCCATATAACAATCTTGGGAATTCTTGGGAAATGTTGCTTTTTGACCCCAGTGATGCCAGATTACAATCTTGGGAATTCTTGGGAAATTTTGCTTTTTGACCTTTGGTAACCCAAGATGACCTTTGACCTCCACCAAAAACAATAGGGTTCTTCCTTACATCATGACAAATCTATATACCAAATATGAAAAGTGTCGGTCATTCCAGTCTTGAGATATCATGATTACGAGCTTTTCAGCTTTTTACCTCCAGTGACCGCAAATGACCTTTGACCTTCACCAAAAACAAAAAGTTTCTTTCTGTCAACATGACAAATCTATGTACCAAATATGAAAAGTGTCGGTCATTGCTATCTGGAAATATCGTGTTCACAAGCCGTTTACGAGGTTTTTGCAGTTTAACCTCTGGTGACCTCAGATGACCTTTGACCTCTACCGAAAACAATAGGATTCTTTCTCTCAACATGACAAATCTATAAAGGCCATTCCCATCTTGACATATGGCGATTTCAAGGTTTTCGGTCTTTGACCTCTAGTGACCTCAAATGACCTTTGACCTCCACCAAAAACAATAGGATTCTTTCTCTCAACATGACAAGTCTATATACCAAATATGAAAAGTGTCTGTCATTCCTATCTTGAGATATCGTGATTAACAAGCTTTTCGGCTTTTTAACTCCGGTGACCCCAAGTGACCTTTGACCTTCACCAAAAATAAGAGGGCTCTTCCTCTCAACATGACAAATCTACATACCAAATATGAAAAGTGTCGGTCATCCCCATCTCGAGATATCGCGATTACAAGGTTTTTGGTTTTTGACCTCTGGTGACTTCAGATGACCTTTAACCTCTACCAAAAACAATAGGATTCTTCCTCTCAACACGACAAATCCTTACAGGCCACTCCTATCTTGAGATATCGTGATTACAAGGTTTTCGGTCTTTGACATCTGGTGACCTCAAATGACCTTTGACCTCCACCAAAAACAATGGGATTCTTTCTCTCAAGGTGACAAACCTATATATCAAATATGAAAAGTGTCCGTCATTCCTATCTTGAGATATCCCGATTACGAGCTTTTCGGCTTTTTACCTCCGGTGAACTCAAATGACCTTTGACCTTCACCAAAAACAATAGGGTTCTTCCTCTCAACATGACAAATCTATATACCAAATATGAAAAGTGTCAGTCATCGCTATCTTGAGATAACGCGATTACAAGGTTTTCGGTTTTTGACGTCTGGTGACCTCCGATGACCTCCGACCTCTTCCAAAAACAATAGAGTTCTTCCTCTCAACATAACAAATCTATATACCAAATATAAAAAGTGTCGGTCAATCCTATCTTGAGATATCGCGATTACAAGCAGCGTCACAAACACACATACACACACACCCACCCACACACACAAACACACACACACGTACACACACACACACACGACATCACCATCGCATAGATTCCTTGCCTGCCTACGGCAAGGAATCAAAAAACATAAAATCGGGGTTATCGCCATTATCTGAATGGCAAAACACAACATCAAGGTATCTGAATGAAGACATAAAATCTAGAGCTCCACGTTAACTGAGTGACAAAAGAATATTGGGGCCACCGCCATTAGGTAGATAATAACAATAACTTTTGTGTCCTAATGTGTAAGAATTAAGAAAAAATAAATGTTTGAACGGAAATAAACTTTGAAGTATTTCCTTCAAAAAACAAATAAATAAAATGCGTAAGAGTTAAGAAAAATTAAATGTGTGAAAAACACATTTTGCGCACGAAATCAACCTAAAACTTTTAAATGCCTACTTTCCCTAAATTAGGTATATAATCTGCACTGTCGTTTAATTCTCATATAAGTCTCTCGGACGATGAAACGAACGTCCCGACGACAAATTCGGATGTGACATTGTCAGGTTAAGACCCTTTCTGCCTTTCGGATGGCTGGTTGATTTACTGAAAACATGGCAACCATACACTGAAAACCATTCTTACACGACCATTCCTATACGGTATCACACACAAAATATGTCGTACGGTAAGGTATATACTGCGTTCGAATAATTCTTCTATCCTTAACAAGTATGTCGTGTCTCCTTGCCCATGACAAGTGCACTGTAGAACGATTGTTTTCGACAAGTCCTCTTTTTGCTAGTTCGCACTGGCGTCCGGGCGGATTTGTAAAATTGCCAACAAGGTCCGGATTTCATGTGTTTCCCATATGATCCCTATTTCTGCTTTGCGGGTTAAATAGTTTGAAAGATTTACTGGTGATATTATAGGTCTGACTAGGTAATATACGGATGACTTGAGTCCGTGAACAAATACAGCACCATTTTGCATCTAGACACCATTGAAAACCGGAAAAATTTCCAAAGGGAAGGGGACACCCTTATACCCCTACATCAGGACAGTGATCTATGTCCTCCTTGCTAGAAAATAAATATGGTAACCCTAGGTTGGAGACAAATGGTATGATGTAGTGGATATGTAGTTGAGTGGACATGTAGCCTATGGATAGGGTGATGGACAAATGTAACAGGGATATACTAGAAGGTGAATATGGGAGAATTGCAGGCAGAATAAATAAAAAGGGATGCATAATTCAGTATGATTCTTGTACTATCTCAGCTCAATATGATATCCACGGTCGTACACAGCGGGGGGAGGGGCGGGCAATTACCCCCAGAAATTTTCAAAGTACACTGTTTCCAACTTTGACAATATACAGAGAAAACGCAGTAAAATATAAGAAATAGCTGTGATCGTAATGATAGAACTTAAACAATTTCAAATAGGCAGAACAATATTTTCATGCCTATACCTGTACACATCACCAATCATTTACAGCTCTATCAGGATGTATTTCTAGCCTACTTTTCCAAAATTCTCGCGCTACGCGCGATTATGCATAGCTACTAATTTGTTGTTGTTATAGGTAGCTTAATCATTAATGGCTTAAAAACGTTTTTAAACCGTACCAGTTTAGTCATAAAAACGTTTTATAACCAATAACACTCCCTCTCCTCCCTTAAACCCTTCTCTACAACGGAGTTCAATGGCTGGGGTCATGCTTCACATCATATCCACCACGCTCTCAAAAATGACTTTTGTCGCACTCATTCACAACTACTTTTCATTTTCCTTTTAAAGCTGAAATCCCTCAAATATTGCACCATTTGCTATCTATACGTTCTCCTGAAATTACAAAGTTTCGCCAAGGGGGAAGGAGACACCCGCTCCCTTTAGTCCCCTTCCCTAGGCCACAGATCAGTAATGCCTACTTTTTGCCCCCTAGCAAAAAAGTGTATGTGCGGCCTTGTGTATTACCATTTTTCATGGACTGATTTTTTCCCATTATTTGAGAAATGGCAGACATGAGATTCGAATTTCAAGGCTGGGTACATGCAGCTTAAAACACGCGGGAAGTGCCGTTCTCGGCCATCTGGAGGGTTTGTAAAGCCAAAAATTTTCTTTCACGCTCCGCGCCAACTCATGGTGGCGCTCCGCTTAGATTGTCTTGACAAGCCTGACCCTCGGCGGTGTGGGCCCCCCATTTAATACCTAGGCCCCCCTAAAAATTTCATCCTAGCTACGCCCCTGAGCTGCGCGCTAATATATTTTTGTGTAAAGTTTGGACTTATTCAAGTGGCCCAGTCTCCAGAAACTTCAAGTTTAAAATGCTAGAAAAATCCAAGCTTACGAGCAGTAGGAAGTATTCTGATATTTCTTTCCATACAGGCCCCTAGCTTCTAAGTGTGAAATATTTTAGGAAACGAGACAAACTGGGATGCACTAAGGCAATGGTACTTTTTAATTTTCTAGAGGGATGGGCAATTTTTCTGGTGCCCACCCCTGTCCCCTGGATACGGGTTTCTTCATTGCTTCTATTCATGTTTGTATTTAGTATGAAATATTGAAGATTTATCATCAAATTTGGGAAACTACAGTAGCACGGCAGCCATTTTGGTAAGACTAAACTTGTTCGAAAGATGGCGATACATTTTTTTCGTGATCATCTGTGTAAATGTGTAGGATGTCTGTGATAACATGTTATTTAGGTTGCTAGTCTCCTTTCGTAATGTGGCAATAGAACGGGTACAAAGATATGTATGTGCTACCGCATACTTACAACAATCCTTCCTGTACTTGATGAGGCAATACCACCGCATTGTGAGTTGTCGTTAAAAGCATCACTTGCTCCCGTTGAGGTGGGATCATCCTTTTGAAGATATATCTTCCCTCCTGAGAAATATTAAAAAAACAGATATCTTTGCTGCTTATTGTGATGTAACTGAGCAGCTTGTCAATATAATCATTTTATTATATTATTATTCAACTTCCGGCGTTTAGCGTCCTCAAAAATAGGCAAAGGAGTAAAGTAAACGACATTGCGAGTTCTTATTATTAGGATGGTTCACAATCACATCGATCCAGGAGGGTTTCCAGTGTCCTCAGTGCCATCTTATTCTCTCTTCTGCCTTCATGACCTCCGGTTCAATCCTGGATCACACGAAAGTAACACCATCAATCCTGCTGTCGTCAGCTGAGAAACTTTGAAGTGAAGAAATAAAAATTTTGGTCTTGAATTAAAAGCGGGTCCACCCTCGCCATCTGTGACTGGCATCGTATCTGTGAAAACATAAGGGAAGAGGGCATTGTTTCACTGCACCCGTAGACCTAGGACCCGGTACCCCGAACACACGATTGCAAAACTGGACATTGATAAGATACCTGTTTCAACGGCTAAATTTCTTATAATGTCTTGTACACTGTTACTGTATGCGATAGAATCTACGATGGTTCCCCGTCGCCTACATTCTGCTTTCATCTCCTTTAGTTTGGCTATGTTGCCATCCTGACCGTCAGTGATGAGGATAATTTTACCACCCTCATCTTGGGGAATGATCTTTTGGAAATGAAGAAAAGGACTGCACATAAGGAAATTCACTGACAATATTTGCAACTAAGATAAAATAAAAGTAGAAGGTGCTCGAAGAGAAACTAAAAATTAAGCACTTGCAAACCTGCTACTTTTCGTCTAAACCGATAAATATTACAACCTTATCGATGGGACATATTTTCAAACTAACCAAAAATGACAGTAAAAAGGGTACTCTACACATGCGATCTTGTCTCACCGGAACAAATTATTTTATACTTCACGGAGGAAATAGCTGCATGTTTACTGTGTCTTTTTAAATTGAAGTTTATCTATGGCTTCCTACCGCCCTGGGCAAAATTTCCTTGACCATAGGGTACGAGGCTGGCCGAGATTTCCAACACTGCATCCAGCTGCCCCCCACCCCCCCATGTCCCACGTCACAGTCACATTCTTGGCCATAAAGCAAAATCTCAGGATGAGTTTCAAGTGTAGTAACTGGGGATGTTGGGGAAACTGACTCTCTCCAAAAGACTTTCCATGATGGCAGAAAATGCCATTTTGCAAACACAAGTTCTGTTATGAAAATTGTCACAGTAAGCGATTGAGCAAAACTTTCAATAAGCTGCGATTTCAAAGAAACACGAAACTTAACCAATATCTGTTCCAACCGAGGCATGTCTGGAATGAGTTGGCAAAGTTTGCAAACGAAAAAGCTCATATTTTTAAACTGCATCAACCCCAATGTACATTGCGTAGCATAGGTGTATGAAGCGGGTCTCTGGGGGTAAGGAATTTCTCCTACCCCCCCCCCCTTCGCCGAGAGGCAAATGCAATTTTTAAGGACAAATTCATGTCATAGTTTTGTATGGGGGACAATTTCAGGGCAGGCTCCTCCCCCCGTGTTGTGAAATGTCTTCCCATACGCAGGGGCGTATATACATGAATTCGCAGGGGGGAGAGGGGGTTGTGAAATATTTTTGGACCAACTACATTTCTTGCAGACCGACTCCTGCTGACATAATTGTTCGACCCGAATTTTCAAGGACCTTTTTTTTCACCTCAGATGCTCTTCCGAATTTTCGGGGAACTCTGGTTTACTGTTACAAAGGCACCACTGGACTGGATTTGAGACCGACTTTTGGTGCTCTGAGACCGACTTTTGGTGCTCTGAGACCGACTTTGGATTTTCACTGGGGATGTCACCCCCCCCCCCCCCCACAAACACACACCGTATTTACGCCCCTGCCCATACGCTCATGCTGCGTTGGTAAGGAATTGATGCGCATGTTTCTCATCTTTTTTGTACAACGGACCTTCAAGAAATGTGTCAAGAAGTTATAATTTGCAATCGAATTCTGCTCTGAGAATCTTATGAATAACCATACTTTACTGTGAAGTTAATAAATCCATTGTAAAATAGCATGAAATTCCTTTCCCAAATCACGTTATCATTGAATGTGAGGTCCAGCCTTACATTTAAAGCGCTCTCTATCCCGCATCCGATACAAGTTCCTCCATTTGCGTCTGCTACGATACGGCCTGCAAGTTGCTGGCGAGTACTTTCTGAATCAACGTCTCTCAAAGTACTCAGAGTCTTTCCGAAATCGTCAAAATCTATGATACCGACCCTGCAACCTTCTGAAATTGTCGAAGTCAAATAGATTCTGACCGCAGAAGCCAGTCTGTCTTTTCGATCGTTTGTCTGTATTTGGGAAGAAGTAAGACCGGGAATGGGTTTTAGCGTCTCTAGAATGAACGGTATCATTATAATTTGCACATTCATTTGTGTTACATGGACAACATACATCCCCTGAACATGATATGTCACATAACACTTACATTACCTAACATAACGTACCCCTTTTAAAATGGTGGCCCCCTTTCAGCACCCGGTCTGGCTACGGGCATGAACTATAATACAGAGGTCAAATGTTCTTTTCCCTAAGTTAGTGTCACCTTGTAATCATTGTTAACGCGCCTTGTAACCATGGAGCTACTTGGACCAGGTAGTAGCTCCTTCGACCAGGTAGTAGCTCCATATTGTAACTCCCGTGTGGCTTGTTACAGTAGGTAAACTCACTTTAAACTATTTTAAATTTATAACGAATAGGAGAATAATACCCTGCTTAACAAGTGAGCACATTTCATGGGTGCAACCAATTACCTCAAGGTGGATTCATTATTATTACGCTGATCTCATTAAAAAAGCCAGACGTGAGTTAAAGAATGGACCAGGAATGTAGTCATCCTAGCTTATATTCACGTCAGATGTTCGGTTTTCGGTTTTCGATGTATCTGAAGTTGATATAATCATGTTTGCTAGTAGAAGATGAATAGACTTAAGTACTCAGGTGTAATTTTACGGTTTCACGTTGATGTTTTTCTCAATTTTTAACCTTTTATTTTAACTTTGAATTGTTACCTGATTAGTTTGCTCAAAGAGAAAAAAGTTTAAAAATTCCGATGGCAGGGTTCATTCAAAGTAGGAATGCACTACGTTTATTGTAAATAATAGGATGACAATTGAAGAGAAAATCAAAATAGGTCAATGGTCTGCCATCACAGTTGCTTGCATAGAAATTAAAAGAGAGGCGCTCTAAATTTCCACCCACGCCATTGGGTAATGGTCTTTTTTTACATGTAAGAAGCAATAGCGATATCACTTACAGACATACTCCCAGATGTATCCAAGACAAGAACTATCGGCCTGCCAGCGTCTCTGACTCTAACAACCTTAATAGTAGGTTGGACGTCATCAATCTGCCTTGGAGCATTGACATTATCTAAATAAAGATATATAGCAACGTTCATGTTCTTCAACTAGATTCTTTCTCCAAAAGTACCCTAACATTTCATGTCTAAACTTCCAATTTTCAGTTAAAAAAGTAAATCTTAACATGGAGCTTTTCAAATCATTGTGTTCTTCCACACATATCAACCTCATGGCACCCGATAACCCGATAACATAACCCGAAACCCGATAACATAACCGCTAATGCTAAGTAGTTTTGTTTTGTAACAACCTCCCATAAAATAGCTTTTCTTCGTTACTTCTCGTCAAAACGGGAGGGGGCGGGGGCTTTAGCCCCTCCCAGTCAAAAATGTGGTGAGGTGGAACTATGTTTCCGTCCCTTCCATCCAAGGAGGAAAGCCCTTTTCTTGTTTCCCCAAACAAAAAAAAAATACAGTAATTTACCTTAAAATTTGTCCAATGTGTTGCACTAAATTGCATTAAAGGACCCTCAAATATTCAAAAAATTTTCAAAGGGGAGGGTGTCTTCCCCTTAAACCCCTCCCCAGGACGGCCCGATCCGAACAACGTTACGTACCCCAGTCGCAAACACCTTCTTACGCCTATGCGTCAAATTATGTAGGAGTCTGTGATAAGTCATTACGTCGGCTATTGCTGCACGCCCACAAAGTGGTTTCTTACCCTCCCACCTGTGAAGCCCCCATCCCTTCCAGCCCTTCTAGCTTAGAAACTGTACAGAAGCTTTCCATCAGGTTCCATTGTAACCTCCCAAAAGTTGCAATTGCTTACCTCTAAAGTTACCGTTTTCCCTCATAACCCCATACTGTTTTGATTTACCTCTAAAGTCATCGTGTTCCCTCATAACTTCCCAGCTGCTCCTTCCTCCACATAGACGGTTATGTTTGTTGTTGGCCTCGTAATTATGAAGGGTTTCTGGGTCACTGGGGTTGTTATCGCAAAAATGAGTGATCTACGGTAACAGAGGAAAAGCAAGTCAAAAGCCCAATGTATAATGATCAAAATCAGGGGGGGGGTTAGGGCAGGGGCGTCAATCCGTATTCAAATGTGGGGAGGGGGGGGGGGACGGGGGACATACATGACTTAGCACAAACCAATCCCTTTGGTTTTGAAGAAGGGGCGTCTTCCTATTGGCCCTTTCTCCCCCCCCCCCTTATGATGACTGACGTTATCCTATTCTAATAAGAATTATCATTTTAAAGTTAACATGACCATCATAGATGATCTGCCAGGTGAAATACATGGAGTCCACGGAATTACTTAAGATGTTATTTTCATCATGTCCCAAAATAGCTGAAACAACGCTTCGCAGCGTGGATCATTGTCGGAGATCATGGACCCGACCAGGCCTTTTGCTAGGGTGATATTTTTTGGGGTGTGAAGGTCCCAAATTCCGACCGGCTGGATGTTTTTTCCAACTCGGTAGAGGCGTTTAAAATTGCACTTTGTTATGCGCTCTACGTTTTGTATACAGCAGTGGGGATCCTTCCTTTGTCACTACATAAATGTGTCGTCCTGGGGGAGGGGTCTAAGGGGAGGGGGAGTCCCCTTTGAGAAATTTTTATTAATTTAAGGCTGCTTAGGTGCAAAAAGGTGCTATCTTTGGGATAGTTTTGGAGCTGATCGTACATGACTGGAAAATGTCCATAATTTAGTGAATTCTAATTTTTCCGATTGGCTAGATGTTTTTACTAACTGCAGTGGCGGCGTGTAAATTGCACCTTTTTTATTCACCCTGCGTTCGTATACAGCAGTGGGGATCCTTCCTTTATTACTATATAAAGATGTCATCCTGGAGGGTCTAAGGGGAGGGGGCGTAGCCCTCCCCTTTGAGAATTTTTTGTTAATTTAAAGGTGATCGGTCGTCTTGAAATATTCTTTGTGACGTCAGCCTTTTCCTGACATGTTTCTGTAGTCGTTACTCTTCAACGGATACACCGTACAAGTAGCTGTGATGACATCGGTATAGCTAGCAGGTGTACAGCTACATGTCGTCTTTTCTTGCTTACCGATTAGCTATACCATACTTGTACGGTGTATTGGTTGAACAGTGACGACTACAGAAACATGTCAGGAAAAGGCTGACGTCACAAAGAATATTTTAAGACGACCGATCACCTTTAAGGCTGCTTAGATGCAAAATGGTGCTATCTTTGGGATATTTTTGGAGCTGATCGTAGTATAGCAAAGGTGTGAAGGATTAGCGAGGGCGTTTTCAGAATGCTTTGTAGTCGTAAGTGTATTACAATCACCATCTGCATGAGCGGATCCAGAAATTTTGAGGGGGGCCGAGATGGAAAATCTCATGTGCACCAAAGGTGCACCACGAGCGCGAAGCGCGGGTTCCTACACGCGGTGTCCAGGGGCCAGCGATAGGGCCCCTGCAGGGTCCAGGGGGCGAAGTCCCCGGAAGCTCTCGCAGTATTGCATTTTAAGAGCACAGAAATCGGCTCCAAGCCTTATGTCAGTGAGATGTTATACTTTTTCATGTTGCATGGAATTTGATGTGTATGGCTCAGTATAAGTTACTATATGTACCTGCAGAAGTTCCGGAGAATCTAAGTTATCTTATAACTTACACGCCAACATTATGAGCCCATGCAGGTAACTTGAAACGTTTTTGCCATAATGGGGGTTTTATTTTCGTTATACGGTATTCAGGTATAGGCCGTCAGGTGAAACAATTGCCCGCGAAAATTTGAATTTACATTTAAAACCATTGCTATTACAAACGGTGTCAATTCCCTTTATGTGTGTCTATCAATTAGAAGGTGGGTTCGATACTAAGTTTTCAGTTCTCATAAGAAGAGTAGGGTGACAAAATGAATATCAGTTGCTTTATATCCTTACAATTCTGGCTCCTCTGAAATCACGTTTATGCACACGAATAATTTGGCTTATGGTAGAACCCCACCGATGAGTAATGCGAATACTTTTGGGACCTTATTGATAGTAAAAGGAGCAATTCAAGGCTAAAACTGCCCAGATCAAGCGAAAATCAAGAAATATTGAGAAGACTTTGCAAAAATCGTGAAAGATTTCAAATGATTTTTGGTAAAAAGTGATAAAAATAAATCTATCACTCAATAAAAATGTACCTCTCTCCGTAAGCGTAAACAATTGCGCGCGAAGCCCGCCGAAAATATTCGGTATAGAGCCTCCCGGGAGCTCTGCATTAATTGTACACTGAAAAGGGGGACCAAGAGGACTCTCACAACCTGACATCCATATGGGAGGAGAGATGATATATCACCTTCTTTATGGATTTCTGAAGGGTATACCCTTCAGAGTCTATGACCGATGGTGCCGGCGGGAGTTGGTGATTGGGGGAACAGCAGATAACTGCTAAACCGTGCCTTTTTAGGCAGTGGGATTTTGTATACGCTATATACAGGAGTGGGAGAGCCTTTTCTTGTTAGTATATGAGAGTGCAATCGCAGGAAAGGGTTTACCCTCCCCTTTGAGAAATGTTTGTTAATTTTAGGGAGCCTATATTAAAAATGGTGGTATCTTTGGGTCATTCTAAAGTGATTGTATGTTTAAAAAATGTCCACAATTTAGTGAATTCTAACTTTCGTTCGGGTGAAAAGGGGGGGGGGGGTAAGAGACGGTTAATATATTGTCTTCAAACCTCCTTAAGTCCCAGGAAAAATCATGGGCGTGGATCCATCTCCAAAAGTGTGTGTGTGGGGGGGGAGAGAACTTTTCCACATTTGCGAATCTCCGTCCTGGTAGAAGAAGCAGTGGTGGTAGCCAGAATTTGCGTCACGGGGAGGCAATAAGTTTTGTGATTGTCGGTATGGGGGAGGGGTCTAAGGGAAATTTTTCTAGAACTGAATGCCCTCAGATGCGATTTGGTGCAACAAAAGTGTACGATTTTTAGGTTATTTTCCTTCTAAAAAATTTCGTTTTCCTAGGCATAATTGCAGTCTGTTCCATCATTTTTGAAAAAGTGAGGGCGGACTTTTTGACGATGTCCCCCTTCCAAAAAAGTGAGAGGGACGCGTCTCCCCGTCCCCCCACGATCCACGCCCCTGGGAAAATTGTACACGCAATTATACCTGTGTGGAGTCCACAGAAACATTCTTGGACTATAATAAAATATTTCCTTTACATTTAAAAGGATATCCAAGGTTGACAGAGAACAGTATAGAGCCTCCCGGGAGCTCTGATTTAGTTACAGTATACAAAAGAGGGACCAATGGGATTCTCACTACGCGACATCCATATGGGAGGAGATATGATAAATCACCTTGTCTTTTTAGGTATAGCAAGAGGGATGGTGGACAGGCAAAATTCTCTTCAGAAAAGATTTTCGTCGTTAGTGAACGTCGCGGTAAAATGTTTGGAAAATAAGCAATGGCAATTACAAACTTTCAATCTTTCAAACCATGTGCCAGACTAGATTAGTCAAAGATCCCATAATGATGAGAGCCCTTCAGAGAAGGAGATGTACTTTTTAGAAAAATGTTTGCACTGGAATAATTTCTTGCGTCATAGCTTTGTAAACGGCATATGAAATCGGGTGTAAACCCTGTCGTATGCGCGTGAAGCGCGCCGAAATTTTGAATAAAATATTAGTCCATGACAAAACCTGCATTCAAAACCTGCATCGGACAATGTCACTTTCCAACCAACCATATATGCTATTCAGAAACGAATCTTCTGACTGAGAATTCTTAAAAGCACTTTTGCTCCTTTGTTCCCCCGTGAGTAGTTACCGAAAGCTATTGATAATAAGGACAACTCTTGACACAAGTCTTGACGCTAGCGGAGCGTGCGAAAACTTGGAATTTGTCAAGAATTTCCAAAACTTATGATAGTTTGAGAACAGTTTGTGAAAGAAAATGGTAAAAACAAATAAACCAATCATCAAAAATACATCTCACCCTCCACCCTCCACAGAAATCTGTAGCTTAAACGACTTTTGGGACCATTTTAAAAAATTTTCAAGAATCGATGGGGGAGGGGGACACACGTCACCCATTGCCCACTGTGCCGACGCCACTGTCTGTAGCTTAAAAGCCTTTTGAGTTCATTTTAAAACTTTTCAGACGGTTTCAAAATCGAATAGGGTATGCACGCCGTTACTTTGCCTGCAACAGCTGGTGCCACTGTGCACAATAGCACGTCACCTGACAGCCTTTCTATTGTATTCATTCTGCCATGTCTGTATGGCGAAAACTTTGCCTCTCAATCTCTCTAGATTACAAAAACTTTCACTCTTTAACACAAAATTGTTACTAATTTCAGTGCATCTAGCAGGGCCCATACTGCATATGTCACGATGTTTACTTATTTAGATCTTAAGTCAAGGATCATTACTCAGCTATTCACCTGTTTTCGAAAATTGTAGCTCTCCTTTCGTCGCCAACCACTGTGAAAGATATCTAAAGAGATAATCCAGCTATAGCTCCACCCAACCCCTACAGAAATATATACTTTGAATACGTTCTTAGACACTTTTATTAATTTTTTGCTCTTAATTTTTCTTTCTCCTTTTCTTTTTTTCTTTTTCTTCCTTTTTTCTCCTTTCCTATTTTTCGTGGAGAGGGGGGGGGGGGGGCTCCCAGGCCCCCCTGGATCCGCGCCTGCACCATCTATACCGGTAATTGCTTCGGCGAAGCGCTCAGTGAAACTTTTGAAAAGTGTTTAACGACAACAACGTACTTTCAACCTTCCACAAGGGGGGGGGGGGGCATGCAGTATGTTGTGTGACCGCTGGCCTGTGTCCTTACATGCAATCTGGTGCCACATATGTAACCTTTTGAAGTAAAATTTGTGTTAAAAAATTTACGTATTTTTAGGAACTTAAAATAAAATCGGAATCAGTGAGGGTGGGCATGGCCGAATGGCTCTCCCCTGTGCGTACGTCACTGATTGAATGATCCCATATTGATGCGAGGCCACTACAGATGTTTGGAGGTGTATGTCTGTTTTCGGAGAGTGTTGTGATCAGAATAGTTCAATGTATAATAACCTTTTTAATGGTCGTGAGAAGGAGTGCAAACCGCGACGCATGCGCGCGAAGCGCGCCGAAATTTTGTCATCAAATAAAATTTCCCTGACGAAATCTACATTCAGAATCTGCATCGAGACACTTAACAATTGCCCAACAAATCTACATGTCACTCAAAAAGCCAGTCAAATAGAGCCACGGCACTACTCTTTTACGCAAATGTGGGGGGGACATTTGATATTGTGTCCCCCACCCATCGAAATATGGGGGACTTGTCCCCCCGTCCCCCCAGGATTGACGCCCATGGGTTAGGGGAATGATGTGGGTCTTGAGGAGTCTAAGTGGGGCAAGTTAGAACCCAAAACGGATAAGTTTAATCTGGGATAAAATAGTAAAATGTTTATCAATAGATTGAGTTGCGATTGACTTTGGTACACCCCTCTTCAAAACTAAGGGGTGCAAAAAAGGGAAGCAGATGACGTCACTTATAGTGTATGAATCACGTTGGACGACAATGGGCTGCACATTTCATACACAAAGTAGTAGCATGCGCATTTTCATTTCAAGTTATACTTTCTAACACGCTGCTAAATTATGCTGTTGTACCCTGCAGTTCATATGTTGTCAGAGGAATGCCATCCAATGTGTTTAAATATACAACACCAATGACGTCTTAATACGGTTTACTTTTTCCGTACAAAGCGCGAACTACAACATTTGTTTTCTTCAGTGGCGCCGCCAGAATTTCAAAAGTGTGTGTATGGGGAGGGGGGTTGGGGTCAAAAAGTTATCGATACGCATTGCTTCTGTTTGGTGTATATCTTTCTGCAGAAGTCCACAGAGGTTAAGTAGCGGGAGGGATACCTTCCATGCCCCTCTGGCGGTGCCACTGCATGTTACTGGTGCTCGACATACTTGCGGTAAATTTAACCTTCCGAACATGATGGAAGCAGAGAATTCTGGCTGGGAACTATTAACAATGGACAAACAATTCCTCTCGTAGCCAATTTCCGGGTTTCCTTGGCAAAGCCTGTAAGGTTTGTCTTCATTGCCTGTGTACTTCAAAGCCATCATTCTCCACAACCGAGGACATCTTGAAAGGAATGATAAAAGCACATAAAGCAACTAACTTTTCTTCTTAAAAACAAATACTTTTTCTCACAGTGAAGTGCACATATTGGTACTAATTAATCGGTATTTCAGATGATACCGATGTTCAGTATACCGAGGTACTATTGAGAGCCCGTAACTTCGACTAAGCTTACAATACCGACAACACTCTGGGTTATCGATATACCACCGGGTCCCTAAAAACCTACATTTTGTACAATATGGTATTGGTTTTTCTGAGAATACCGGTATTTCAATCTATACGGTACCTTCGATATGCCTAAGCTTACAATACTAACCATATTCAAATACACCGAAATACCACGTATAAGCCCTTTTTTAACGATGATACGGTTTGTAGTATAGCCGAGACTAGTTGGAAGACACAAAGAAATAATTTGACGGTGCAAGAAAAGATGGCAAAAAATTGTGATGGCGGAAGGGAATTGACTGCTAGCAGCTAAAAAAGTGTGATTTTGATGGCAAAAAGGCGAGTAGATCGCAAATAGTGATTTAATGGAGGTATCTTTCATTTGTCAAATAATTGAACAAATAATAACTCTAAATGAGTAACGCTTGATAACATCAAGTGAAATAAACTTTCAAAATATGAAACTTACGCGACCGGCTCGAAAAGTCCCGTTTCGGAAGAGCGATAGAAGTACTTTGCCCGCCTTCCATCCACAACCTTATCGGGATACTCATTGAAAAGCCCCCAGCGGAAATGACCCCATTCGTGGACTAGCACCCTTCCTGTTAGGAGAACAATTCAATGCCTCAAGCAGCATGGCAATGGAGGAGGGGTAAAAGTGTTTCATGAGGAAACTACCTCACCAGACACCTAGTTCGTTTTGCATCCCAAAAAGAGTGAGAATGATTTAAGTAGTAAATTTTCTTGAAGCTGAGGGGTGGGGAAGTTCCTACTAATCTCCCTCAAGGAATTCACTGGTCTCAACTGATCGCAACTAGTTCAATCTATTTTTGACATGCTAACGTCTTTATTTGTTTTCTATTTTTATTTATTTTTTAATTTTTGGCAAACCTTGACAAAAATCCGCACAAAATGGTTCATTTCATCTATTAAATATGTGAAGAACTGACCTTTCTTAAAATTATCAGCAGTTACTTTCTAATTTCACCTATGGCTGCATGGACTGATATGGTGAATCAGGGATCGCGAAGATAAAGTAATTTTTTCAACTATGGCTGGACTGATCTGGTTAAGCAGGAATCTCGAAGATAAAATAATTTGACTCAAGCATCCGCACAAGAATGTACTTTAGAGCTCCTTGCATTTGAAAGATTTTAGGTAAAAGGTTGGTAACATGATATAAAGTACTTATTCAATAGCATGGTGGGGGTAAAAACAGTTTTTTAGCGCAGGCAATACAGCATGTAGTTAACATAGCTCACCAACTGCATAAAGTTTGTCAAATCATAACACTTTCAAACTGTAATCCCAGCAGGTAGAGTGGTATTCTCGTCCATTTTGAAAAGAAAGGTGGCCTAGGGAAGTTAGGAAGGGTTTCAAGCATGAGAACGATTGATTGGCCCTAAAACATTTAAAAGCGACAGTTATGTCTGTGACAGCATTAATTAAAGACTTTTGAGCTGTAGGTAAAAGTCTGATACTACTTGACAGCCGAATGGTCCTTAAAGGAGCTATGGCATGCCCCCAAATACATTTAGACATATCCCCATAGTTCTAAATTCAGTTGGTGACTGTACTTTCATTGGCATTCATTCGAACAATAATAGCACCACTCTAGTTGGTACTGATGACTTGATGACTGATGACTTGAATCAGTTGTGTTCCTGATTAGGCTCACAGTCACACACAGTTTGTTTTTTAATATTGCCTCGAGCAATTGAAAGTCAGTGCAGACTATTGTGGCTGTGTCTTGGAAGTGTTCTACTACTACACAGTTGTTTGTGTTTAAAGTTGGGTTGGGTTAGTTGGGAGAATTGTTACTGTCTGGGATGAGCTTAGAGGGCCTTTAACTTTCCTGTCTCTGGTCATGTATTTGTAAGAAAAAAGTTCAATTCGGCGTTACTGATTATCATATTCTCGTGTCTCTTCATGGTCGCGACTCCTTTTGTTGCTATTCTTTTATTTCAGGTATTCACCCTCTGTTGAATACAGCTCGGACTTTTCTGAGGAATCACTGCTTAGCAGTCGGTTTGAAGGTGCTATCAGTGCGCAGTGAGTTCGCTACAGATTTCAGGTGGAAATATGTGATTGTACATCTATTGTTTTGTTTACGGACTTGGCGTGATTTGAAAGTAGGCAGATTTAAATGGCAGCTTGAGAACGACTCACATTCCTCCAAAAAGAGTGGAATTTTAAGCTTTTGCTTACATCATGTTATAAAATGATCGGGCACTATTCCCTAAAACAGTTCACCGACTTGGTAGCGTCAGATAGTGAACCGCCTACCCCCCCCCCCACTTCACTTAGTATAATCGAGGCCCATAACAAGGCCAGGGCTCATATTTTAAGTCCCTACATAAAGTACTGTGTTTGCTAGGCTAGTGATATGACGCCGACAAAACCATTGGTTGTTTATGGACAGCAGACATACGGGTGGTACACGTACACCCAAGGCCGTATGCGTATTCGCAACGCGTAAGTTGGCCTCATTAATAGCAGGCGTGTTGCTAAAGGAAGCCTGGACCCCAGATGTTTGCTAGGCTCCCAGAAATTGTGTGTGTCCTAATAAAATGAGCAAGAATTAAGGACGGCGATCAAAGCCGTGGCCCCCCATTTGATTCCTGCCCCCTAAAAATTTCATCCTAGCTACGTCCCTGATTAGTAACCCTGCTTGAAGAAAGCTTAGGCTAGAATTTGGACATTGCTGTCTTGATATCTAGGGTGAGGAATTTCATGTAACAAAAAAGCATACCTTGCGGCAAAGATCTGACACACAGGGAGATGGAACTCAACTCCAAGAATTTGTTTGTTTATTTCATTCATTCATTCATTCATTCATTCATTCATTCATTCATTTATTATAAATATATATATATATATATTTATTTATTTATTTATTTATTTATTTATTTATTTATTTATTTATTTATTTATTTATTTATTTATTTATTTATTTATTTATTTATTTGCTAGAACGAATTTACATTTAATTTTATTTCTTCTTAGAGTGTCCCTGTTGGGTTACGCCTTTGTACTTACCAAAATCCCCGAACTTGTCTTCTAGGCTATTGTTTAACATAAACCGTGACGTAAGGTGAATGTATATTGCTTGTTTTCCACATCCTTCGAAATGTTTGGTGTATGGAGACGGGGCTACCTCATCTGGGGAAAATCTTGGGTTTCTCGGTGCAACGATGATGTCTGCTCCTTCAAATGTCTCACTGGTGGCGCTCTCATAAGAAGGGTCGTCCGGCCAAGATGGTGGTACTAGGATCGCTACCTCCTTGAAGAAAGCGCGCTTCCTTGTGGCATTATACAGGTACGGAGATGCCCTGTCAAACATCCTCTAAAATGTGTGGGAAAGGAAAGGAAAAACTTTTTTATTAACATGTCAGTGGCGTAGCTATAGAGGGGGAAGGGGGCTTTCGCCCCCCCCAAAGCCTCCGAAGGCCTCTTTCGGAAATTTCTAGTGTCTGTCGGAAATAAATAAAAACAATTCATTTGAAACACTTGCAACACTCGTTTTTAAGCAGAATTACACATCGAAAGGGTTACTGACAAGGCCTGGAAGTGTCATTTAAGGCAATCTTGGAGATATTTTAATCTAATTTTTCCGCGCGCTACACGCTAGATGATAGTGACGCTTCGCTTAGATAGTACATCATTACTTCAAATAATAATCTGTCGGAATTCTTTTGCTTTTGCCCCCCCCCCCCCAAAAAAAAAATATCTAGCTACGCCACTGTAACATGTATTATGAGGCTTATAAAATGAAATATGAATTCATACTCCACGTTCTTACTTTATTCATACTTTTTAGAATGCGGTTTACCAATTTTCAACATTAGGTGAATTGCAGCTGGGTATCCACACACCAACGGTTGCAATATACGAAAGCCGAGAAATTTGACAGCTTGGAAGAAACCCACATCCCTTCCATCAGTTCTTCTAGTCATCTTACTTTGTTTCTAAAATGTATCTGCCCGACAGTACAGTACAAGAAAAAAATCGCCTTTCCTTACATCTTTACAATGATGTGTCCCTCCTTAAGGCCTAAAAATTGTTTGTTTGTCCTCAACCGTCCGTACGTAATTTCTCTTCCGCTCGTATTATTTTTTTACTTTCATATTTTTTTTTTTTTGTCTTTTGTATTGTACAAACCTTTATTTTCCGACGAAACTTTTTTTATTCCTAAATATATACTGAAATACCTTGCACTGAATGGCCAATATATGTTGAATATCCAATCGGAAGCAGAACAAATATACTTTGTTATACCTCCATATTACGAAAATAGAAGGAAAAGTTACCGTCAATCGACATTGCCACTCCCAGACGTGTTAGGTTGGGATTGATGTGCTCACTGCCTACGCCTGAGGGACTGAAATGTGGAAACCTTTCATTCACGTAGGTGTACGATCGGAGAGACTTGCAGCATGTGGCGGGGGGGGGGGGGGAGGGGGATTTCAGACGAAATTACTATGTCTTTCTTCATTTCATAGTCTTTGATGGAAACTGAATGTTTTATACTGCAGGTCTAATCTTTAAGAGCAGACTGGGCACACTGCAATCTGTATCTCAAGGTTTCTCACCTGCGAACTACAGTAACATGCTCTGGTCTTTCCTTCATAGGAGGTGTCGAATATGTACTCGTATATTGACATACATACTCTAACGTTGGTATTACAAGCAGGGGCGAAGCGAAGGTGTCATCTTTGGGGGAGGGGGTGTAGAGACTATGTTTTGCCGACAGATCTGGTAATGCGTAGCGCGGAAACGACCTTTAGCGGGTGAGGCCCAGGGGCCCGCCTTAGGGACCATGGTGGGATCTAGGGGCATAGCCCCACGGGAGGGGGCAGGGGGCGAAGCCCCCGGAAACTCTGAGGTTGAAGCATATCTCTGGGTGAAAAATTAAATCTCCGGATGGATATTTTTTGTTCATAATGCATCGTCAAATGCAAAGATCCCCCATAGTTTTGATGTACTAGGCTATTCCTCTCGTCAAGCCGCTATAGTTTTAAGTGGTTGGGATTCAGAGGCCCTCCAGTGTTCAGCTAGGACGTTTTCTCAATGCCACATTAACTGATCTGTGGCATGGGGGAGGGGAGGGGTGCCCCCCTCCCCTTTGGAAATTTTTGGAATTTGAAAGGTGCCTAGATTGCAAATGGTGCAGTGTTTGAGTGGATTTCTGCCCTAATGAGGAACCTCAAATTTACACCCGGGTAGAATTTGCTTGTCAGATTTTTATTGTACAACATTTGTCGCCGTTTATGCGACATTATCGCACAAATAGGGGCTGGTTAAAACACTGTGCACGCCTTAAGGCAACTGTTGGGGGTCTAAGGGGCGAAGCCCCCGGAAGCTCTGAGGTGTTAGCATAATCTCTGGGTAAAAAAATAAATCTCTGGGTAAAAAATAATTCTCATGCAGGATAGATATGTTTTGGTTCATAATACATTATCCAATGCAAAGATTCCGGATAATTTTACTGTAATGTGTTAGGCTATTCGTCCCGTCATGCCACTATACTTGAGGAGCTGGACCTGTCGTTTAGAGTTGGAACACTATGCGTTCAGCATTTGAATACTAGACGCGTCAGGCGTTCAAATACGGTAAGTGTTCTAATAGGCGTCCGGCATTCAAAAAGCGAGAAAATGTGTTCAGAATTCCAACACAAGGGTTCAAAATATGCTTTGAACGCCAGGACGGGTTCTGTATCAGTTTCATTTTGGTGCACAAAAGATAAAAACCAGAGACTGCAGTGAAGGGAAGCCACGTGCGGCACGCATTATTTTTTTCCCAGGATGCATTATTTTTTCCCAGGACTCGTTTGTGGGTAAACCGGATCCTCGGGGTTTGCAAAATGTGTTTGAAGTCAAGGTTAGGGTTTAGAAAATGGGCTAAGGATGCCTACTCCATGGGTAATAGGGTGCTGCTCCCCATGGTGATGATAAAACTGAGGAATAATGTGCAGAAAGTGGTTTTTCAAGAATGTCATATGACCCGAAATAGTGCGCCTATAAGGAAGCCTTTGATTCCCCTTCAGGGGTGGCGCCTGGATTTGCCCAACAGAAGGGGTAAACAACCCAAAGCCTCAACGAGGCCGATAGAGTGCCGAAACGATGTCTGAAAGAAAAATTTGGCGCGCGAATCGTGCCGGAAATTTTGGGCTCTATTTCGAGAAAATTTGAAAAAATGGGCTCTTACCATGGAAAATTTGGAAAAAAATTGGGTTTTTAGAGAAGAAAATTGGAAAATTTGGGAATTTTATTGAAGAATTTGCCCTAATTCAGACCAAAATTAAGTAAATTGTCGGGGCGACTAACCGTTGTCGGGGGACTACATATTTTATCGTATACATAACAGCTCCCCGACGAAATCGGAAAATTTCCCCGAGGGGGGAGCAGCCTTTCCCGACGGGGGGGGGCAGCCTTCCCCCGTCTGGCGCCACCACTGATTCCCTTTCTTTCTCCTATTTGCTGCCGACGAACTCAATCACTCGTCCAATTAAACCGACGGCCGTTGATACGGCCGTAAACGGCCGTCACATGCATGATCAATTTGCCGACGGGCCTTCAACTTGAATGGGCCAATTAGATAATGAGCTGAAAATCGAAATAGCCGATAACAGACTGGCCACGCGCTCCCGTTCTCTCTTTCTCTATTTTCCTTTCATTCTCCGTCTTCCTTTTTACTCCCTTCCTTTCCTTTCCCTTCTCTCTTTTTTTTTTTTTTCCTCCTTTCCTCTTTTCCTCTTCTTTTCCTTTCCCTCTCCCCTTTTGCCGACAGACTGAAAATTTGCCGACGGGCGACCAAATATTCTGCTTCTGCTTCTGCTTCATACTGTGCAAACACCTCCAAAATCGGTTATCACGCACAGGTCAGTGTGGAAGGGGAGTTGCTTAGCTGCCTAGATTTTAAAGTGCGCCTTAGATACTAGATTTTGAAGATTAACGTTGGCTAGGCTAGATTTGAAAGAGTAAACATCAGGTGCTGCACGTATGTTTGGTGGAAGAAAATTCCATTCACGAGCAGTTCTTGGGTACATCGAGTATTGATAACATCTCTTACTAAAAGGAGGGGGAACAATTATGTGGGTGCCTTGATTATGCCTAGTGGTCCTACTATGGTTACTCTGCAGCTGGATGGTGGAGGGAGTGAAGTTATGAACCTCCTTATAGATAGCGATGAGACGAAGTCTGGTACGGCGCTCTTCAAGTGGTTCCCATTTGAGATCTGTTAACATGTTGGTGACGCTATCCCTGTAATTATAGTTGTTGAGAACAAAACGGGCTGCAAGTCTTTGAATATTCTCAAGTGTTGTTTTGTCACTTTTGATGTAAGGATCCCATATGGCCCCACAATACTCCAGCTTTGAGCGGACTAGCGTTTTGTAGGCAGCTTCCTTGACACCTTTGCTACAAGAGTGGAGATTTCTTTGTAGTAACCCAAGCATTTTATTTGCCTTGTTGATAATTTGCTTAATGTGATGTGTCCAGGTAAGATCATGACTAATTTCGACTCCTAAATAAGGCTGATGCTTAACAGCTTGCAGAATCCTCCCATTCATGTAGTAATCCACAATAAGGGGTTTGGTTTAATGGGAAACATGCATAGAGTAACACTTAGAGACATTGAAAGACATTTGCCACGAGGGTCCCCAATTACGGTGAGTCAATGTCTTTCTGTATATATATCACTGTCCTTAGATGAATTAATTTCTCTGTACATTATGCAATCGTCGGCGAAGAGTCTAACACTGGATGAGACCATGCTAGGAATGTCATTTATGTAAATCAAAAAGAGCAGGGGACCTAAAACAGTTCCTTGAGGAACACCTGATGTAAAAGATGTTCCTCAAGTAGTTTAGCGAGGTCATCCACAAGGCCAGCAAGCTGTGTGTCACAGGACCTACCCAGTCGAAAGCCGTGCTGATGGTTGGTAAGAACTTGACATTAGGGGTGTGACACCCCCACCCCCCCCCCCGCTCGCTGCGGCCCTGATTAGAAGTGCAATCAATACAGGTGGGAGTAATACACGTCCGTCAAGTGGGCAAGCTCTGGTCTGAATATAATATGCATACATGCGCTAGGCGTGCACTGCAAACATAGACTAAAAGTTATTTGATTGGGTTTGCAGCGATGGCCTAGTGGTCAGGGAGAGTGGGGGACGACACGAGAGCTGTCTTCTCGGCCCTCTGGGGAGTGTGGACTTTGAAGGGATATAAAAACACTTGCACATCCCATTGTCATGCTATTATGTTAGCAATAAACCACTAACAGTTCATCCTATAAACACATGTCCATATGTTTCATTGTCTTGTGCTCTCCTGGGAGCGGTCAAGCCCCCCCCCCAAAAAAAGAAAAAAAATCCGCCCTCTTGACGGCCTTTTTGAGCAGGTCTAGAGGACAAACAAACAATATTTTTTTGGCCTAATGGATGTGACGTCTGAAAATGGGGCGCATGCCCGGGCAGTACAAAAACGGCTGTAAGAGAGTAAGGGGAGCTTTGTTGCACGCCCTGAACAATACGTAATAGTTAGACAAATAGGTTGAGCCCGAAGAGTGCAAGAAAATCATTATTTAAGACATTTTCAATTATTGTGTTACTTCATTTTTATAATTGCAAATTTAGTTACTTACTACAAACAATTTCTCCTCCTTCCACATACCACCCATTCATTCTTTTTATAATTAATTACTTTTGTGAAGGTCTAAAAAATATGCCCTCCCCCCCCCCCTCCCCCGCTTAGGGCTTAGTTTCATTAACTGTGGAAAAGTTAAGTAGTTTCGAAAGTAGGTAACAGTATCATAATTTTCTGAGGAAGATCAGGACTACGAGATTAAGTACACTTTCCAAATTCAATGACATGTTGGAATGGGTAGCCCATACTTAGACGTGATCATGGGAGCAAAATGAGAAATGTCAGGTAAGCAACTTTTAACAGAGGCTACATCCGAAAGCACGGAGGCGTGATGCCAAAAGCGTAGAAAACGGTACTTACAGGAGTGTTTAATTTTTCATTTTGATGGCTTCTGCCGTCATTCTGGACCATTTTCATGAAAATTTCTCAGTCCACCAGATGTAATAAGCAGTGGATTTAAATTAAAAATAATAATTCAAACTAACCATCAGCTGAGCTGATGAAGTTGGTGATAGTTGGTGAAGAAAGGGGATGATGGGGGGGGGGGGGGCGTGCAAAGGTTGCGGAAAAATAGTTCCACACAAGCTATTTTTCAGAAGTAAAAGGCCAGATTCCACTAAAGTTGTCATACAGAAAGCTGAAATAATGAGACACCTATATATATATATATATATATATATATATATATATATTGGAGACGCGCCAAGCGTGCAGAAAGTCTCATTGAGAGTTTGCATTCCCACGCATGCTAGGCCTATATACCATGACGTACATCTAGCATTTTTAGAAGTTCATGTCACAAGTTCGGTAGAGGAACCGTAGACAACGCTGGAGGGAACCTTTTAGTAAGATACTTAGAGTCTCCGTTAGCTTTGGGGTATTTTATCAATAGTTTGTATAAAGAAGGGGTCACTACTACCCTTGCTACTCCCACTCGTGCATTCTATGCGCTATGCATAAGAAAAGTAGAAGTATCCTGATTGTAAAACCCATACCGTTGCATAATGGAATACATTTGAGATAAGTTCAAAACAATTGAGTTGAAAGGGAAAAAGCACGGTGCGCGAAATATTTTTGGTAGTTTGCGAAAGTGTTGTGAAAGAAAATATTTAAAACACATTCATTACTACTTCGAAGCAACATTCTCTTCTGCTACATAAATATATCGCTTTGATCCCTTTCCTAGCCAACTAATATTTTTCCTTTAAAATCGAGGGGGTGGAATGCACCCCTGTCTCCCCTGTTTACGAGGAGGCATATACGGGGACATACTGCATAGATATTACCTATACTTTTGAAGTACAGCATGTGCATAGGAATCAACTTTTCGGAAGTGGTCTCTTACCTTGATCGCGTCGATCAAATTGCTGTTCACCGGTTCCTTTTCATGAATAGCCACCACTACTCCGGTGTACTCATTATTTTCAAGTTTTATTGCAGACGGTTTTGTCAGTGTCTCAGCTCCAGGAAGGGATGAAATTACTACGACTACCAAAACGGCTGCCACCCTCAGCTGAAAAGTTGTCATTGTTTTACAAAGTGTATGGTCCCTTTCAGTCACAGGACGATAAATGTTTGGTCACGAGCTGAAATAAGTGGGACCTGTTTGTACTGTATGGCCTCCGAAAATAAACTAAATGTAAGAACGCCTCTCGATTTATAGAGCCATATATTTAACAAAGTATTTGTTGCTATAAACCTTTCTCCGGATACCGAAAGGTGAATCGTTTTCACACTGCCTTCCCGGGATCCTTACACGGGAACTGAGGTCCAAAAGTGTTGGTGTGATATATTCATAGAATATCAACGGTTCAAACTCTCTAACACATCCTGTGTATGTTATAAGCATCTGTAGTAAAACGTCATAAAATAGGTATTGCAGAAATTTCCAGGGATCGTTCTGCCATCCAGGGGTAGCAGGTTTCAAAGACTGTTTTTACAGCCGAGTCAAAGTTCTAGTCGTATGACCAAAATCGGAATTCGTTTAGAGGTTACACTACCCTCTTTCCCAAAATGGCTGGCAAAATTTCAAAAGCCTATTGTACCACCTTAGTTACCTTCCGGTAATGAGCAAACTAACATCACGCAATTCACAGGAATACGGGTTAATATATAACACATACATGATCTACTCTCCTCAAGAAACAGGGGTGAACAGGAGTATAAAATGTTTTCGCTGGAGGTATCAAGACTGTGGTAATAACTCGAGTCATGGACGCCGCACGAGTCAGACTTGGGTGTGAAATTTACATATGCGAGTCTCACTGGAGTCCCACACTAGAATCGACTAAGCTTCAGTCACTACTGGCAAAAGGCTCGAAAAGACTCTGGTTCTAAATAGTAAAGCTCGAAAGACTCGCCGTGACCCGAGTGTCGAAATTTAGAGACACGACCTGATTTGAGACTTTACTTATAGTAACTTGGTTCGAGTCTTGCTTCAAAAGACACCTTAATTTAAAGTAACCCTAATACCTGATGAAGGATTTGGCCTGAATAAACTCATACGAGACTTGATTTGACACGACTTACGTAATTTTTTGACTCGGAGTGACTCGACGAAAATACACGGGGAATCGAGGTGACTTTAACCTGAGCGGACACTCGAGTCTTTAATCTAACCTAAAATGTTAAAATATGTAGCGACTCCAGTCTCGATTCCATGTGATGCGACCGGAGTCTCGACACCCAGTGACATTTTGTGAGTGTGAAGAAAGGAGGTCAGTGGTGATTTCAGAGTGCTTTTAATATGATAAAACTCATCCAAAACCTGTTATAAGAAGATATTGAAGCATTAAAGTGGTCTCAACCAAGTAATTCATTTGAAGTCACGGCTTATTAGTTGTTCTAGCTTTCAGTCATATTAGCTAGTATTACTAGATAGTTAAATAAATCGGTAGCTAAATGTATATCTAAATGATCTATTCAAATGTTTTCTTTTCCTCCGACCTGCTCATCTGAATACCCCTATTTCTAAGTGGTTGTTTCGTGCTGACTTTTCTAATCGAGGGAAAACCCAAGAGCCATTTTAGTGAAAACGGAAGGAAACAGGGATTTGTATACATCTGCTTTTTACCACAAACCAAAAGGGCAGTTTCCGCTATAGACGCTAGATTTATGTGGTATCTTCGAAATCTCTTCGAAATAATGCTTCATAAAATTTATTAGGTTTTCTTTGGTTTTTACCCGTGACAACAACTTGTCTCTCCACTGTAACTGTGTTAAGTATTCTTCCTACCAAATCTTTCGATGCATGTCATCAATCCAGTAGAGAATATTCAACTAACAAATTTTACCAGTTTGTACCATCTTACCTGGTGTAGGCCACTGGTGACACTGGGTCGCTTACGTCAAATTATTAGTCCAGAAATTGATTATTTTTCACACTAATGTTTTTCCTTTTAATCTATGACTTAAGTGTGGTCACATGGATTGCTTTGACTCTTCTCAATTTGATTTTTCTGTTGTCATTATCTTTCCTACTTGTTATAATATGTTTACCATAAACACGGTGAAACCGTATTTAGCATGTCAAACCGCAGGAGGAAACCATTAAATGGAGTTCTGTAGCACAGTTTGCAAAATGAATAACACGTTTCTATCATACCTACAAGAATGAAATAGTTCCATTTATGACTTCATAGCGGTATACAGGGTAGGGAGTATCTACTTCACTTCAAAAATTGAATTAATTTTTTTTGTTTGCACTTTTTTCTTCGAAATTGGGCTTACCCCCTCCCACCTCCACATTTTTTGTGAAGTGAAGACCCTGACCCCGTTCTGCAATCCTGTGTTCACCCTTGGGCAGTTCCAACAGTAACAACGCAACAAAACACCAATAAAAACGAAACTTCCAACGTCTCTATATTCCGATAAGTCTTCATTAAGGTCAGTGTTAGAATAAGGGTAAGATTAGGTGTTACGGTTACGGTACATCTATATGTTTTAGTCTACTGCAATGAGGACAATGAAATTAGTAAACAGTGTTTTACGTTTCTTCTCGCTATTGTCCCTATATGCAGATGGCAATCCTTTGGCGGTTGTCGTCAATTGAAAGTCTTTCTTAAATTTCAGCAAAATCGTGGGTAATGCTACTTATGCCAAAAAATAAGGAAAAAGAAACGATAACACACTGGCTGCTGGCCACTGGCTGCAGCAATGTAGGTTTGACCTTAAAAACAGGGAAAATCCCGTTTGTGTGCATCTTTAATCATTCCGAGCGCCACCTATTATTCATCACTTGTTATCATAGGAAAAGCGCAGCTCGGATGGTTTTATCACAGGTTCTGGTCCACTAGAAAAATTCTACTGACGCCATTACGTCATGACATCTTGCAATTGGGAGGCAGCCAGTCTGAATCCCAACCTGGTCAAATAAAGTTGGACTATCTGAGGTTATCAATGGGGTGTGCGTTATTGAAATAAACTGCTCTGTAGGAAGAATAATGGATAGGTTTTAGGAAAGAGTTTAACGAGCGTCAAGTTGGATCATTGCCAACTGTTAAAGTCTAAAGCTGCTCTGAAACTGTGGGCTTTTGTCCAAGTTCGATTCGAAAGCAATGGCGTGACTAAGGGGATCATAGGATCACGGGAGCCTCCTTCTCCTTCTTTCATTTCTGTTCCCAACGTGCCCCAAAATATTGGATCTTAAAAATAATTAAGAACACACTGTCGTAAGAACCGTATTGCTCTTATCAAAGGGACGTTAGTTTCAACGACAGTGTCCGTTAGAGGGACCTTAATTGAAACGCCCGTGTCCCTTACTGTTAAGCATGGTATTCATAACTGGGAAAGATTAAAAAGCACTGCGGCTTACTGCAAATACTTTAAAGAGCACAGAGTTCACTCAAGTCTTTCTATCTTCCGATTTAATACCATTCTGATCCACCGCAACTCACCTTCATTAGCCATCTTTTACACAAATTGCTTTTTCAGACACTGTTTAAACTGCAATTTTGCTGCCTCTTTAAAGGGTCTGTTGCATACTGCCTCAAATATATCTAGGAATATCCCTCTGTATTGGTGACTGTACTTTGACATTCCCACAATAGCTTCATTCCGGTTGTTCAACGATTGCTAGTGCAGTGTCCCCAATAAAGCTCACAGGCAGTAGTGTGTGGATATAGCCTTGAGCAATTAAAAATTAGGGCAAGATACTGTACCTTCGTCTGGGAGGTGTTCAAAACAGTTAACAAGACAAATAAGACAAGATAACAAGACAAGTAAACTGTCTGGGACGAGACTGTTGGTTCTTTAAATTTTGACCTAATGACATTTGAGAACTCTATTTCACCGAACTTGTATTTCACAGTAAGGAGTCCTAGGGACTCTCTCTCTCTCGCACCCCAACTGAGACGTGGTCTTTGAACCTTACTCGGACAAGGGCTCGTAAGCACCCTCAGTCCAAGACTACCCGCCTCCTCTCTACCCTGGGAACCCGGGGTGGAGCCTCTCTTATATAGGGGAGATTTTTTATAGGAAGAAGGAACGAAGAATAATTGTCTTGACAGATAGAAAGAGTTCCCAAAACTATTTTAAATAGTCATTGTTAAGTCAGGGGAGGATCCAAAAGGGGTCGACGAAGGCCGGATGTCTCCCCCCCCCCCCCTCAAATTCCCCAATGTGCCTTTTCTAAAGTTCAACTTTCCTCACACGATCAAAGTAAAAAAAAACGAGACAATTAAATTCACAGCAAGGATGGAGAATGAAAGTTGCCAATTTTCAAGAAGATTTCGGTCATCCCTGTCCAACATTGGTAAGATTTCTCCTATACTACAGTCACATGCCGCTGACATTTGAAGTCACATGGCTGTCCTGGTATTCCTAGAAACGCGGCTTGTGAGGGCAGTACTCCGTTTTAACACGGTAAAAGGGCAGTAAAGTCTGCATGAACAGATGAAAAGCATTGTTTGTTTATGCAGACGATTTGTAAATACGTGTGGTGTGTAGTGGAACTTGTACATGTAATACAAATAATGCAAATATCACGTGTATTCACCGTGATTACTTCAGTTTCAAACATCCAACTTGACTGATAACAATACACTGATGAGCGTCCCCATGAACCAGTACTCTCTAAAATCTTCAATGAGTAATGGTATTCCTGCTCATGATTAAGGACCCTCAAGACCTGATGAGAGATACCACGTAGTCATTTTCCCTTTCTACAAATTCGCTTTATTTGTAAGTACCGGCTCTGGAATGAGTCCATATGCCACATCCGAAAAAATACTAAATAATGAGAATTTCTAAAATTAAGTCCAAAGGTAGCATTGAGGAAGAACCGGGGAATGAGGGAATATATCCCCCTTAATATGGTCAATATGCAAGTTGAAGTCAGGAAATGGCTGTGAATCTTCCACGAGAGCAGTGAATGTGAGTGCATGGCAACTCTTGTTCATTAGCAGACAATGCCAACCCAACCCCCTCCAAGAATTTTTAAAGGAAATTTTAAACATCAAGGTCTGTAAATTTTAAAGTAAAGATTGCCTTAATGCAACTTGTAAAGGCACGGAAATGGCCGTTTCCGGCAAATTGGGACAGACGCGTACTAGTAAAGGGTACGAAAGCCTACGAAGGGGACATCGACCCCTTGAGGATACTTTTCTCATTTTTTTATTACTCATATTGCTTAAAAGGTTTTTAAAATGCATATTTGCTGCACACTTCGAACACCTATCCAGTTTACTAGTTTTCCGTATTGTTACTTCCCATGGGACAATTTGGTTACAACTACTCTAAAGCATCATTAAACCCACAACATAAAACATTCACCCCTCCCCCCCCCCAAGCCTTATGCGTTCTCATTCCCGGCCGCCTGCTAGTCAGAAGGAGTTAAAGATGTCAAATTGTGATTTCTGTGGTCTGGTTAGGGTCCATCCAATGTTATTATCCTAATGCACAGAAATTTGTACATACTTCAAGCTTATGCCTTTGGATCTCCACAGGGGCGTTACCCTTAGACCCCACGTGGTGGGGTTCTGGGGATACGCTCCCACGGTACCTTAATTGGTCACCGTCTCGGTATTTCAACCTTTATTCCCTCCCTTTTACACCTAGATACGAGCCTTTAAGTATCAGCAAGTTTTGATCTTTTGTAATTGGAATGTGCACACCCTTTTCGTGACTTAATTGTTATTTGACAAATTAGTGAAGAGACCCAAAAGTTAGTTGTAATATGACTAAAAAAAGCCATTTGTTTAGTTTACATTCTGCAATCGACAGTAGTTTCGATCGTTTTAAATATTCATAGATCTATTAAATATTCATTATTTGGGGTTTCTATCTCGTTTTTGAAAAAAAAAAATCTGTCATGTTTCAAATCAAACTAATGTAATGGGAAAATAAGTCTTCAACGATTAGTACGTACTCGTACTTCTTTGTGTATTTTATCTTGTTTCTTATACTCTGAATAACTCATGAAGCTTTAGGCAAACTTTTAACTTTGAGTCTTTGAGTCTTAATGTAAGACTCTTAAGTTAAAAAGTTTAAGTCTTATGTTACAACGGGAACTCCCAACCCTCCATCATTTTGAGCAGCTTGTATGATTTACATTAGAATAATTAAGTGTGGGTATGTTTCTTACATAAATGTTAATTTAGGTATTACAAGTTTATTCCTTTAATACGTGAGGACGAGGAGTACAGGCAGGCTCTTTAAAAAACAAGCATATAAGTTGAGCAGAGACCAAAGTTTCCGGAAGCGGGTTCTTTTTTCTAGCAGGACAAATGGTCAATCCAGACAAGTCAAATTCTTGGATACCAATCACGTGACACACTCTTCGAAAACGAGGTTTTGCAACATTTTCCTCGTTTTGACCCCGGATTTTGAGAGATCTCTTTGATTCTCTGTGGCCTAGAGACCCAACTTTTTTAAGCCTAACCCTGATTTTGAAATAAAATTGCTGCAAATTTTTAGCAAATCACTTCCCTTATCTTTCCTGCACAAAAAAGACAAGAAAATCAACACCATCTGTAAGTGTGAAATAAAATAGCCACATATGCTGTCAAAAACGGGAGTTTTATACATCTTTGCATAAGTGAGTTTTCCATTTTCCACTGCGTTGTTCTAGACGTATTCTAGTAAGGTTTACTTGCTCAAGTCGGTGTAGAATGAAATTCCGTACACAATATACTACTAATCTTATAAATTGTTTTTGCACATCCACTACTTAAAAAACTGAAATCGGCCACAAAAAACTTTTGGAGACTTGAAGATATTCACCCCGGTAAATAGATTACCTAAGTCTTATTCATCTCACAATCATGAAAATGCAAATAAGGAAACTAAACAGTTTTTGCAGCAATTATCTCGTTTTTTTTTTCAATTTGCCACTAACTTTTTAATGACTTAAGTACTCATGTGAGTAAACATCCTAAGAATTTCTATTTTGCACTTATTCTTTGTCTTCCTAAACAAAGCAACTTTGACGAGAGTTAAAATGGTCGAAGACACCATTAACCGATTACGTGGCATCAGTACCTCCAAGGTGTTTTTTTTTTATTTTTATTTTACAGTTTGGTCTTTCACAAAACCGTCCATCGACGAGCGGTATGCAGCCACGCTTACAAGTTTTACCCTCCATAAACTTAACAACAAAAGATATTACATCACTTACCACTACTGATAACTGTGGAGACGGCCGACAGGCCCGACAGCAAGGGTCAGAAACTCCAGTGCTAAGCTAAACACATAATGGCAAATATTTCATCTAAGTTAATTGTAAATCAAGTGACATTATTACAATTGTGCAACCACTAGTGGTCAAATGACGGTGGTCACATCTACACACTTATATAGTAGAATGCCTTCTTTTCGTGTAGCGTAAGATATCATGCCCATCCGATTAATGTCACGCAATAAACCTTAATTTTTACATGGAATAAGAAACTACCTTGCTTCTCCAAGATCTGTTTCTACAACAACAAGAATAGGAGTAGAAAGCGGGGACGGGCGGCTCCAGTTCCCAATCAAAATGTGGTGGGCGGAACTATGCCTCCGCCCTCCCCCCCCCCCTTAATCCAAGGACGAAAATCCCTTATTTTGGTTTATTTTGGTGCCTCTGTAAGAAATGTCATAAATTTGCAGTAATTTATCCTAAAACTTGTACAATATGTTGCACAAAATTGCATCTAAGGACCCTCAAATTGTCAAAAACTTAGACCCCTCCCCCTGGACGGTGATCCGAAATAACTTTCAGCCCCCACCGGTCAGTCTTGAACAGCTTCCTACTCCGATGGCAACAAGGATATCGTGGTGCTTTACTTAGGCCTGTACCCAAAATCATTAAAATGACGCGTGTTGAATATTGTCGTTTGATATAACAATAGATATGACGGCGTTCAAGGACGGCTGCACTCTTTTAGCCTGTGATTGGCCCATGTGATGACTTTGTCTCAAGCTCTGTAGATTCAACTGACATTTGAAACTAAAAGGTGGAAAATGAAATTCGCCTATGAAATCCAGATATTATGAAGCTAAAGATAAAAGTCCGCAGATATGGTTACTACATTAATTTACAAAACTGTACACTTGCCATCTTTAGTTCCTTCCAATTGTCAAGAGAACGTCATTTACCCAAACTAGACAAACTGTATTTGCATATTATGGGTAGTTTTCGTCTACATTTTATGTCATTCCAGCCTCCTGCAGGACCTCGATTAATTTCGACACATAACTCCAGGTTCCATTTGTTGTTTGGTTCATTTGGTTTCCAGTTGGTAAATCCATCTAGCGTTGGGTCATGGTGATTCCTATCCCCGATCATCCATACGAAAGATTCTCCTATAACAAGACAGATTAAGTTATCCGTAAAATGTTCAAAATAACGGAAATAAAGTATTCAGACATCTAAAGAATTGTTTTTCGAAGTGTTGCAAGGATGGGCTATATGTTTGCTTACCGAAGTGCCCGGTCCTAGTGTTTGGTAGTCATCCTAAACACTAACGTGAAATTTCAAAATATTAACGTAACTACCTCTCACTCACCATTACCGGTTCGCTTAGCACCAATCCAAGCACGGTTGCCCTTGGCAACTATGTTTGCCACAAAGTCGTTTTCAGCTTTACTTGTAATGTCAGCAACCCGTGTTACATCCTTTCCAAAGGTACTGGGACCTTCTTCTTTACATGCAGCCAGCATAGTAGTGAAGTTGTGTCCCCTTCCGTCTAATAAGTAGAGTAACTTGTAGCAATGTCTGTTGAACTCCTTCCAACCATATTTGGTCTCACAACCTACAAAAAGACCCATCTTTTAGAGAAACATAACAAGCATAGCAGTATTTCAAATAATAAACTTGAGCAGGTAGAAATTATTCGGCTCTTTTTAATCAAGTACTTGAAAACTTATACATCGCATACTTAAACAGTAGGGCTGAGTCGAGTCACTGGTATCCGAGTCCGAGTCCGAGTCCTGATGTCCGAGTCCGAGTCCCCGAGTCCCTGTGCAAATTGAACTTGTTTTGTTTTGAGTGCAAGAGGACGAGAACTAAATGAAATAGTCTTATTCTAACCTTTATTCCTTCCCCTAATATTAAAGATGGCCATAGATCCAAACAACAAGTAAACGTAACAAAATAAAGACTATTAAATTTCCTCTTATGAACATCGACGGATAAGACACGGATCTACAATTTCCAGAAAGGTGGCCGACCAAATAATAGAAGAGCACTGCAATGCTTCACCGCACGCGCTGTGAAAAAAGAGAAAAATCGGTTTTTCAAGCTTTCCAGAGGTCTTTGTTACCGTATATTAAATTGAATTATTTACTACTGACAGTTCCAATACCAAAAGTTAACTTACTTTAAAATTAATGGCTATTAAGAGAAGGGGATAAATTCCGCTGGGCTCCGCCTGGATCCGTGCCTAGTATATAAAAGATGGCCGACAGTGTTTACCAAAAGGCACCCCATCCCCCGATCATGGACCAGCATGGCACGTGCCCAGGTGCCCCCAAAAATTACATTATTGTATTTTTGGGGTAGTTTGTGGAGATCATCTGTGCTAATTTTCGTTTTGTAGGCTAAAATGTACGTAAGAAGGAAATCTATGGAGTTCATTCGAGTGGGGGGGGGGGAGTGAAAGTGACCACAACCTTTGCCCCCCCCCCTTTCGTGACTGGCGCCACTGTAGTCTTGAGACGAATTAAGGACGGAGGGCCCCCACATTAGTTGGAGCCCAGGAGAGTTTACAAAATTTGTTCTTTGCTGGGATTTCCCCGCAGAAATCCCATAATTTTACTTGCTTTTTACCAAAAAATCATGGACTAGGGGTACTTATTTCGGAATATAACCCATGGGTTTGATTTCTTCAAACTTCGACGGGGAGTTGCCCCAAGTAGTATTTTAGGTACCAAGATCGAGCTATGCAAGAGGAGCACATGGTGAATGCTGAATGCTTACATAATATTCTGGTATGATGTAGCAATACATGATTTGTCATTATTACAAGTTAATCAGCCTGTAGGCTCCTGAAAATTGCCCCAGGTCTGAAACAAAAGCTTGAGTACTAGGGCCTGGAAAGGCTGGACGCCAGTATCTTATTTCGACCCCGTCTGGTACACGTTTTGGATACAAATAACATTAAACCATGCTCAGACCTGAAGGTAAATTCTCCAAACATTTGATCACTGAATGCTTACTATACAGGTTCAAAAGTGCAATCCCATGGAAGATGTGTTTAACATTTCGTGCTGAATGTAGCCTGAGACTGAGTCGATAGTCCGAGTGTTCACTGTTCATACTGCACACTAAGTTATGCACGGTACGTAACATGTAGCAATGGTATTGTACGCAGTTTACGTAATGATATTTTCAGCAGATTTTTTCGCGTAGTTCCGACCTGAGTAATTTTACGGTAGTGGGAAAAAGTAGTCGGGCTCGAACCCGGTCTCGGTCAGAGTCCCCGAGTCATGTTGTTCGAGTCCGAGTCCAAGTCCTGGGCGCCGAGTCCGAGTCACGAGACACGAGACACGACAATCGGGACTCGAGACCGGTCTCGAGTCATCCAGCCCTGTTAAACAGTGACGGACCGATGATTTTGGGAAAACGCTGAATAGTTTTGAACATAAGAAATACACAGTTTAATGGCTCTCTCTCTCAAAATAAGGCTGTTCAAGTTATATTTAATGTCACAGGTTAACTTCGATACTTCCATACATCGAAGCGAAGATTTCACAAGGCATGCATGCATGGATGTCATTATCACATTTATCAACGTTCAATGTTAAATGTACACTGTCATCTTACCTACTTTAATTGTGTTCTTTACTCCAGTCATATTTTTCTTGGAAGGTAATGTTCTGTGCATAGTTCCATCAACGGTGGTCATTACATTGTATTCTGTTGCTGTATCATCATCTGTCATTACGTTAGAATTCATCCTTGCAAATATTTCCTTGGACACATCAGTGTTCGGCTTTGTCTCATATTCTGATGCTGTTTTAAGCATAATCGTTGCTTCAATCTTCTTGCTTGCGTCAGTCTTCCATTCTATATCAGGTTTGATCGTAGAGTCGATGTGTGTCTTGACACCAGTCTTCCGTTCTACATTAGATGTGATCGGAGAGTCGACGTTTGTCTTTGCACCTGTCTTCGTATCTGTATCAGGTCTAATAGTGGCGCCAGTGTCTGTTTTGACACCTGTTTTCCAATCTGTATCATGTCTAACGGTAGAGTCGATGGTTGTCTTGGCAGCAGTGTTCCAGTCTGTATCATGCCTGGTCGTCACGTCGATATTTGTCTTCACACCTGTCTTCCGATTTGTATCAGGTCTGATCGTAGCGTACACGTTTGTCTTGGCATCAAGCAGCCAGTCTGTATCCGGTCTAATAGTAGCGTCGATGATTGTCTTTACATCTGTCTTCCAATGTGTATCAGGTGTGATCGTAGCGTCGATGTTTGTTTCGGAACCAGTTTTCCAAACTGTAGTAGATTTGATAGTAGCGTCAATGATTGTCTTGGAACCAGTCTTCCAGTCTATATCAGGTGTACTCGTAGCATCAATGTATGTCTTGGCAGAAGTCTCCCGGTCTATATCAGGTGTGCTCTTAGAATCGATGTTTTTCTTTACACCTGTATTCCAATCTATATCAGGTCTAGTCGTAGCGCCGATGTTTATCTTTACACCAGTCTTCCAGTCGGTATTAGGTCTGACCGTAGCGTCAATGTTTGTCTTGGAACTAGTCTTCCCATCTGTACCAGGTCTGGTCTTAGCATCAATGTTTGTCTTGGCACTAGTCTTCCAATTTATATCAGGTGTGTTCGTAGTATCAATGTTTGTCTTGGCACCTGTTTTCCAGTCTTTATCAGGTCTGATCGTGGAGTCAATGATGTTTGTCTTCACACCAGTCTTCCAGTTTGTATCAGGTCTGAGGGTAGCGCCGATGTTCGTCTTTGCACCAGTCTCCCAAACTGTATTAGGTCTGGTCGTTGAGTCAATGTTTGTCTGTAAACCTGTTTTCCAGTTTGTATCAAGTCTGATTGTAGGGTCAATGTTTGTCTTTGCTTCAGTCATTCGATCTGCATCAGGCGTGTTTGTAGCATCAATGCTTGTCTTGGCGCCAGTCTTCCAATCTGTATCAGGTGCTCTCGTGGCATAAATTTTTGTCTTGGTTCTAGTCTTCCAATCTGTATCAGGTGTGCTCGTACTATTAATGTTTGTCTCGGCACCAGTCTTCCAGTCTATATCAGGTGTTTTCGTAGCATTAATTTTGGTCTTGGCTTTAGTCCTCCAATCTGTATCTGGTCTAATTGTAGCTTCAATGTTTGTCTTGGCTTCAGTATTCCAATCTGTACCAGGTCTAATAGTAGCGTCGATGTTTGTCTTTCCCCCAGTCTTCCAATGTGCATTAGGTCTGATCGATGTGTCAATGTTTGTGTTGGAACCAGTCTTCCGATGTATATCAGGTGTGCTCGAAGCATCAATGTTTGTCTTGGCACCAGTCTTCCCATCTATACCAGGTCTGGTCTTAGCATCAATGTTTGTCTTGGCACCAGTCTTCCAATTTATATCAGGTGTGTTCGTAGTATCAATGTTTGTCTTGGCACCTGTTTTCCAGTCTTTATCAGGTCTGATCGTGGAGTCAATGATGTTTGTCTTCACACCAGTCTTCCAGTTTGTATCAGGTCTGAGGGTAGCGCCGATGTTCGTCTTTGCACCAGTCTCCCAAACTGTATTAGGTCTGGTCGTCGAGTCAATGTTTGTCTGTAAACCTGTTTTCCAGTTTGTATCAAGTCTGATTGTAGGGTCAATGTTTGTCTTTGCTTCAGTCATTCGATCTGCATCAGGCGTGTTTGTAGCATCAATGCTTGTCTTGGCGCCAGTCTTCCAATCTGTATCAGGTGCTCTCGTGGCATAAATTTTTGTCTTGGTTCTAGTCTTCCAATCTGTATCAGGTGTGCTCGTACTATTAATGTTTGTCTCGGCACCAGTCTTCCAGTCTATATCAGGTGTTCTCGTAGCATTAATTTTGGTTTTGGCTTTAGTCCTCCAATCTGTATCTGGTCTAATTGTAGCTTCAATGTTTGTCTTGGCTTCAGTATTCCAATCTGTACCAGGTCTAATAGTAGCGTCGATGTTTGTCTTTTCCCCAGTCTTCCAGTGTGCATTAGGTCTGATCGATGTGTCGATGTTTGTGTTGGAACCGGTCTTCCGATGTATATCAGGTGTGCTCGTAGCATCAATGTTTGTCTTGGCACCAGTCTTCCCATCTATACCAGGTCTGCTCTTAGCATCAATGTTTGTCTTGGCACTAGTCTTCCAATTTATTTCAGGTGTGCTCGTAGTATCAATGTTTGTCTTGGCACCTGTTTTCCAATCTTTATCAGGTCTGATCGTGGAGTCAATGATGTTTGTCTTCACACCAGTCTTCCAATTTGTATCAGGTCTGAGGGTAGAGTCGATGTTCGTCTTTGCACCAGTCTTCCAAACTGTATTAGGTCTGGTCGTCGAGTCAATGTTTGTCTGTAAACCTGTTTTCCAGTTTGTATCAAGTCTGATTGTAGGGTCAATGTTTGTCTTTGTTTCAGTCTTCCAATCTGTATTCGGCGTGCTTGTAGCATCAATGCTTGTCTTGGCGCCAGTCTTCCAATCTGTATCAGGTATGCTCGAAGTATCAATGTTTGTCTCGGCACCAGTCTTCCAGTCTATATCAGGTGTTCCCGTAGCATCAAGTTTGGTCTTGTCATTAGTCTTCCAGTGTGTATCTGGTCTAATTGTAGCTTCAATGTTTGTCTTGGCTTCAGTATTCCAATCTGTATCAGGTCTAATAGTAGCGTCGATGTTTGTCTTTACACCAGTCTTCCAATGTGTATTAGGTCTGATCGTTGTGTCAATGTTTGTGTTGGAACCAGTCTTCCGATGTATATCAGGTGTGCTCGACGCATCAATGTTTGTCTTGGCACCAGCCTTCCCATCTGTACCAGGTCTGGTCTTAGCATCAGTGTTTGTCTTGGCACCAGTCTTCCAATTTATTTCAGGTGTGCTCGTAGTATCAATGTTTGTCGGAGAACCTGTTTTCCAATCTTTATCAGGTCTGATGGTGAAGTCGGCGATGTCTGTCTTCGCACCAGTCTTCCAATGTGTATCATGTGTGATCGTAGCGTCAATGTTTGTCTTGAAACCATTCTTCCAATCTATATCAGGTCTGATCGTAGCATTAATGTTTGTATTGGCACCAGTCTTCCAATCTGTGGCAGGTGGTCTCGTAGCATCAATGTTTGTATTGGCATCAGTCTTCCAATCTGTATCAGGTGTGCTCGTAGTATCAATGTTTGTCTTGGCACCTGTTATCCATTCTGTATCAGGTCTGACCTTGGTGTCGATGATGTTTGTCGTTACACCTGTCTTCCAATGTGTATCAGCTCTGAGTGTAGCGTCGACGTTTGTCTTGGCTTCAGTGTTCCAATCTGTATCAGGTATAATAGTAGTGTCGATGTTTGTCTTTACACCAGTCTTCCAATGTGTATCAAGTCTGATCGTAGAGTCGATTTTTGTCTTGGCACCTGTCTTCCAAACTGTATTAGGTCTGACCGTAGAGTCGATGTTTGTCGACGTCGTCTCCAATTCCACGTTACCCTTTGATTTTGTCAACTCGTCTATCTGATTTGTCAATTTGTCGTTTACTGTATCCTTGTCCGTCGTCTTTTGAACGTCTATCATTGTGACATGGCTGATGCCTTGCCTCACTTTAGTGGGCGTCAATGGTTTTGCCGTCGTCTTTGGTCCTGTGGTGATCCGCGGAGCTTCGACTAACACATCCTCTGTTATTCTTGGTGCATGGGCATCTTTGCTTACTTGAAAACTGTCATTCCGTAATATAACTTGAACCATGTTAGATAGTTTTCCTCTGTTGCCGGATTCATCTACAGCAAAGACTGCAAAGAAGAAGGAAGACACCATCTGACCCTCTTGCAATGGAACACGAATCGAAAACTCCTCCTTAGTACCAAATTCTGATGGTAATGAAAGATTTCCCCATAGAACATCGTCGTCTTCGATCGCACATGCGTCAGGGGAACAGTCGTGCTTGAGTCGATCGGTAGAGTTTGAACGCAAAATTACGTATGATGAAGCTGTTGTAATTAGAACAAAGAGCAGGGATAAAATACACAACTATTACGTAATTGATTTAATTTGAGCGATGAATGTAAAGTTAGAAAGAACATACGTCTGGTGCCATGGAGTTCATGTCATTCCTCGTAAACCCTGTTTATCTCCGAAAACTCTCACAGGTCAGGCCACAGTGGGGTGGGGACATTTCCCATTCCCTTTTAAGTTCCCATTGTACCAATTTCAAACACGATATCTGGAGAGCCGTTCTCATGTGAGGTGTGCTTCCTCCGATATCTAATATACCCTGGCCACACCACGAGGACATTTTGCCGTCAGATGCAAATCATTACATTGAAACCCCAGAAGGGTGGACAGCCCAGTGTCTAATATGAAGTGAATGGGGAAAGTCATCTCCCCTTCAGTATTTTTTAATTAAAGAACTTACAAATTTAACCCGCAGTTTGAGGGATTCCCCGAAGTTTAGCTAAGGTACTGTGAAGTACTACCCCTCAAAGTTGGTCTTATAGTATGTTCCTGAACTGATGAGGCCCTTTGTGAAATCAGGATGGTGTGACAAATCATGAAACTGCCACTTTAAGGGATAGGTTAATCAAAACATAAAAACTTAGAATTCTAATGAATTTTTTATCGATTCTTTTTGGTCTGATTCTCCAGATGTGTAGCGGATCAAGTTACTACATAAGTATGTTATCCATATTGAACTTGGAGCAAGTGGAATCAAGTCATCTCCTCAAATTGATGAACAATGGTTAGTTTTCTTTGTATTTCAATCCATTGTCCTGACCTTAAAATAGAAAGAGATATAGATTTACTCATACGAAATGTAAAAATATTAATATTTCCATGCCTCGTATGCTTCCACATTAAGAAAAACATGTGATTGTGCTGAAAACCTTTTCAAGAAAGTTTAAACAATAACGAAATAATTTGAGGCTTTAATGTTGTATCTGCATGCTTCAATTTTACGTTTGATTGAAAATTTGAAACTTTACTTGCTCTGATAATATCTACAGAACCACACACAGGAAATGGATGCAAATTGTACCATAATGCTTACGTTAATCTCTTTTTTTAGAATATCAAAAAACATAAAATGCAGATGCAAATTTCTTCGAACAACTAAGTCCCGTTCTGCCATTGTAGAGTGTTATGAATAATCTCCTGTGTAGATATTAGTCTGTGTGATTTTACAAGCGGTGGGTACAATTGTAACGGTTGTGTTTTTTCATGACCTACATGAACCAAACAAATTCTAGATGAGTGATCTTACGCGGGTAAAGTGCCCGCGGCTCCATGTTTCATTCGGTAATGTTACTGCACAATGGTAATTATGCTAAAAAATGCCTGTCAACACTTACAGTCACAAGCAAAAGAAGCTATGTCATCGATTTGCAAAAGTCATTGGGGATTGACACCGATATTTCTTTTTAGAGGAAGCAAAAAGGGTCATGCATGTACTTGCCATTTTTAGAAACTTCTGTCAGTCTAATTTAATTACATTTATTACACCTAACTTGAAAGCTCGTGCAATAAGTCTAAGATAGAACCGGTAATGGACATAACATCTGAATAAGGGCATGCAATCATGAATAAAACATCTACTAGAGTGGTGAGTATGAGACTCATTTTAACGGCGAACCATACAAGGTAGGTTTTCTGCCATAGGCTATAGTAAAACTCTTTTCGTATTTTTACCCTTTCCGCTGTCCATGTCCCCTCCTGGGGAAGTACAACTAATATTGACGATGCCTTCCTCTGCATCCACAAAAGTTACAGTAAGGTCAAAGATTGTGCTTGGAGGAAAAATATCCAATTCTGGGGTCCATCCTTCGGGGATCCTTGAAACATAGCTGGCACCGGCAGAACATTCACGGTTAAAATTTGGTACTTTTGCGTCTGAGGTCTCAGTAAAAGGCGCTGCAAATTGAAGGATATTACACACTTTGTCGGTTACAATTCGAAAAACATATTGTAAAAATTACGCATAAAATTAACGCATTCCAAAGTAGTTGAGATTTCATGCACTGTACAGTATTTATACTGGGGTTGCGAGACAGTTATAGTGTAATGTATTTAGTTGCCAAAACTGTGGCGGAATCGGCACCGTATGACAAACAGGTTTCTATCGTACTGTTACAATAAATCGACGCCAGGATTACTTATTGCCTGCAAGGGAAAACGAAGGCTCAGTCCCACTGGATAACTCGTAATCCCCGAGAAGATTTGCCTTTCCATAGTTTAACATGTCTACCCCCCCCCCCCCCCCCATCCGGAAAAATATTTATCTCCCATGAAAGGTATCTCGCTCCGCTTTAACTCCTTGTCTGGCTATATGGGTCTCGCTAGGACTTGTCTATCAATTTTCATGTAACTATCATGGAGATTTTGAAAACTTGGGTAGGCCAATTACTTAGCAAACGATATCACTTATGTAGCATTGACATTTTACTCAAATTAACACATTGTCAATATCTGACTCTGCATCAGATCGTGTGCAATCCTTTAAACCCTCGGTAATTTCATGGATGCGCCCATAATATTTTTTACATTTTTCTATACATGTACAGAGTTTGAGGTTGACAAAAGTATGACAAATCTTGTCTTTGATTTTTTTACCTTAATTTCTGTAACTTTCAGTTTTATAACCGGCAGATGTACACCGCGCCGACCCGACTGCGACTAGACTAAAAATCAGTCTGGTAGCACTCGATCGGTGCAGTGTGCCCATTGCCTTTTTCCTAACCGTTAAGTGTATATGTTTCATTCCAAAAGGCCATTCCAACGTTGTCGAATTCTGAATCACCTGGTCTTGTACTTGGTCGTAATACCAGAGTTTCATCATCACTCTCTGCCCGCACTGATACTCCATAGAAACCGATCCCAGTAAAATTAGTGAAAGTTCGGGTATAAAGACCGTCATTTTTAGTGACGTCAGATCCTGTGCAACGATCGACGTGGGTGAAAACATTATTATTGAAAGTGGTAAATTAATATTTAGTGTGCATAAATCGTAGCAACGCAAAGTAAACATTTAGAATATCTGCCCTTGTTACTGAACTTTGTACATTTATACAGTTAAAGGTGATGATTCAGATACCGAAATTAGTTTGACTGTGTTTTTGCATTTGTGTGACTATTTGACTATTGTCCAAAGAGTAGATGAATTGGTTGTTCTTAAAATTCTGGGATTCATAAAATATTCGAACCTAAACCTTCAGCTTACATTATAACCGGCAGATGTACACCGCGCCGGTGATCCTATGTAAGTAGTAAGTGCTTTGTGGATTTACTAAGCAACACCGTCAAAGGTTTGATATGTATAAGATAAGCACATCGGAGCATGGTGGTGAGATGAGTATCTGGTAAAGGGCTCAACTATAAAGGTTAGGGTGACATATTTATTCCTTTTACTTTGAAGAGTGGTACTGGTTATACATCCCGCAATAATTCTTTCTGAGAATAGGACGATCGAAGGATATATTTAATGTTAGGATCTCAAACTTTTATTTGCACTAAGAAGAAATCTTTTTACTTTTTCTATACTAGTTCTGCGTTCCTAAAAAGTAATGATACTTCTGAGCCAATATTCTCACCAATTCCATCATCTCTCAAGATCATTTCAACCGGACCAAGGTCATGACCGCTTTGCGATACCGGTCTTTCTACCGTCGCAATAACTCGGGCGTTGACGATGGGGTAAAACCCCTGCCGCACTTCCGCGATGGCTACAAGGGGTGTTTGTGGGGTGACCTCTGCTTCAGTACCACTAAGATATGATCTAATTTTAATTGGAGGTACTCTCTCTGCCGTTGGTAACGAAGACACGGAGACTGTGACATCGTAAGAACCCACAGAACGACTGGTGATTGTAAACCACCATTTACCAGCCTGAAAATCAATCAGAGGGAGCTCAATCGATTTTTGTGCTCGGTTTTTTTTTTTTTTTTTTGTTTTGTTTTGTTTTTGTTTGTTTGTTTGTTTTTTGTTTTTTGTTTTTTTTTTTTTACTATTTTGGTTCGTTGTCTTTGCTCCTGGAACATACTGTCCTGCACGATTAAATCTATTTCATTCTAATTTGAAGTTATTTTTATATCGAGTACCAAAGCTAACTTTGTGCGTACAGTGTAAACGGTGTAGGGTAGGAAGGGAGTTTGGTAACTACGGTTTTAATATATTTGTGTAAAATCCAAATTGTGCTTTTAATTGCATACTTTGCAATCAAGCATCGTATATAACCGATCGCACAACACTACATTTTAATAACGTTTCACTTACCTCAGCAATCCCCAAAATATTGACTGTTATATTCTAGAATCCAAATCCTGCTTGTATCCTGCATAGTGACTGTCGAGCCTTCTTCCGTGCGGGGAAATTAATTCAACATGAATAGCTAACAAAAAACAAGAGTTAGGGTTTATGGCGGCATTAGAGATGATTCAGGTGAAAAACGAGGTTGCCCCTCGACTTAAAATTTACTCTTACCCTAAGTCGCCAATGCGACAATTTACATACAACGAAATAAAAATATAGCCTTATGATTTAGCGGATTCAAGCGTCGCCACTGTGACGTATAATCGTAACAGAACCATAGGGGAACCCGCCCTCTATTAAGGTGGAGGGAGGAGCGACAGAAAGAATAAAAACTATTATAAAGACAGAAAAAGGAAAATGTTGCCATTTTGCCTCAAATGACATGACTTCGTCAGTCCAAAATTTCAGAATAATATGACATGGTTTGATCCCAGCTTCCTCTGCAATATTCGAATGGTGGCGCTGCTAAAAGTAATAGAGAAGTGATTCTCCCTTACTTTCAAACTGTAAAATTTTAAAATGAGAACAAAGACTTTTATTAAAGAGACCTTAGACTTCTCTCAATACTTTAAAGTATCATTATAAAAACAATTAAAAAAGGATAAATAAGACCTCATGCAGCGAGCTTCCTTTCAGAGAAACCAGGCTTTCTATGCTTGCTTATAGACTGCAGCATTAAAATACTTTTTGCTTAATAGAAAGTACGTTACATCCTTATGTTAATGGTTTAAGTCAGAAAAAGAACTCTTAATAGATAATTAAATTGCTCTAGCATATCAATTCATAGCAATTGAAATTATTGGTTTCTGGAAAACTGTGACCTTTTTTCCTGACCAGACAAGGACATCCAATGAGCTAAAGGATTAAATGGGCTTAAAGGATTAATCGTAGAAAGGATTCTGTTGGTGTCATTGCCTTATGAAAATAAAAACCATACAGACAAAAAATTTGAGTACGGTACTTACCGTTTCCGCTCACAAAATAAGAAAATATCAATGTTGTCTCCCTGCCAATCGTTGGATCTATTTCAAATGATCCGGTTTCTTCTGAGTCGCCTGCTGTGAGTGTAAAAACATTGGAGAACACCTGCAAGAAATAATGTAAACTTTCCAGTATACTCATTTCTAGTTACATCATGGTTTATTTACCCCGCCATGTTGGACGAAAACGTGAGGAGGGGAGGGAGATACGGCTTGAAATATTCCAAACATGACCAACTTTGCCCATGCGTAAAGTGCACTATCAATGGCCCCAACGCCTCATCTTAAGTGATTGATCACTTCGTGTTGGCAGGGAGTAATTTGATTTTTGAGTGGGGGCAAAGCAGAGGGAATACCAAACGGTACCTAAAACATGCGGTCCAGGAGCCCCCGTGGGGCGTTAGTGGGGTCCAGGGGCAACTGCCCGGAAGTCCTGTGGTATTAAAAGAATTAAAACCATTAGAATGAAAAATTTGGGTATCTTAAAACTCATCGGATGTGCACTAAACAAATCACAAAAATCACATTTTGACCATTCTAATAATAGTCTTACTCAGAACATGGAGCTATTACGGAACTCCATGCTCAGAATAACAGGTCGGTTTTGTGTTTAAAGACAGATTTGCATCACCCCAAGTATGACTTTTAGTTGGGGGTTACCAAAAGTCTCAGCTGGTGTGGCTACTCTTTGATTGACATCAGAGTTACAAAATTCAAAAGATGCAGAGCAGCTCATATTACACAGCACGCACAGAGAGTGTTTTGACTGCGGTCTTTTATGCTCACCAGGATGTGGCCTTGAGCAGTGAACTTTTTGTGTCTGCACAAGGAGAAGCAGTAAAGACAATTATGGGCGGGGCTTACCACCAAGTAAAAGTCATACTTGGGGTGATGCAAATCCTTCTTTAAGGGGGCGTGGCTTGTGGATAATGGAAGAGTTTGTGCAAAGCTATGGAACACGCAATGTGTTCCACAGGAAATTTTCAAATGGATGCGCGAAGAAAACAGCGTTATTCAAGACATATTATTGCAGCATTTTGTTTTCATTTTTTAAATGCGGTATTACCCATTACATGAAAATTCTCCTACCCTCCCCATTGGCCTACTTTCTTTTATGTTTCATTTTGGACGATGGCTGGAACAAGGGCCTCTCAATATTTTTTTATATTGCTGGGAAAAATAAGGTAGTTTCGAAAATGCAGTTTACGGCATAAGTTTATGTGGACGATCAAAGTTTGAGGGTTACAGTATATAATACCTTCCAAAATCAATCAAGTGTTATTATGGGTAGTTCTTACATAGATATTACTATGTTCGTCGGGAGTAAAGTGTCAGGAAAGCTGTTTTAATTGGAAGCTCCATCTTTGTTACTTCTGACCGGCGAAGCCTGTAACCTGTAAACTGTTGTTTACCACTAGTGCAAGGCTTCAAGTCACAACAGCGAGCCGGCACCATTGCTTTCAAAGAAATTTTAATAAAGGTACCAAACAAAATTTCCAACAATAATTGCCTCTCGCCTCCACTTTTGCGCTCCGCCAATGCATCAGTTAATTTCCACTGCTAGTGTGAGCGAAGTGCGCAGAGAAAAATCTTTCTAGCATTTTATGGTGTCTAATATTAATGTTTCCTTGATTTTAGCTTGCAAACTTTATCCATAACATTAAAATTTATGTAATTTTAGCTTCCTGTCGTGGGTTTTTTTTTTTACTTTTTTATTATCTTTTGAGGTCTGGGAGGAAAGCAAAAGTAGGGAGGCAAGTGCCTCAGTTCCCCCCCCCCCCTTCGTAATCCCACCGATACGTGTACAGCTGCTTCTGGTGCATTTCTACACTATTACATTTTGCATTCAATTAGTAAAGAAGCTTAGAAGAGATGGGTCTAGTTGTTCATAACACGTGATTTCAACATGAAAAAACTACTCTTTAATTAATTGAGGACCAGGGACATAACTGGAGGATTAAGGGTTGGTGCCCCCGGCTCCCTTCCAAGACCAAGTTGGCATCTCTGTCGCTTGCTGAGGGTAACTAAGGGTATGGGTTGTTTGACCCTTCCTCTGATCGTCATGGAGCCCAGCACGCTGTCACCTACAAAGCTCGTTACGTCACTTCTCAGATGTACGACATGTTGTCATGGAATCAGAACTGCGGTTGAAATGTTTCCCAAAATTTAGCCAAAACACTGCCAGGTACTGGCCCACAGAGATGGATGTATGGTCTGTCAAATCATCAGTGAGGTCAGATGTAAGAAAACGCATGGGGTAGAAACTTCAGCAGCTTATGGTGTTTCGCCACGGAGGCTGTAATCAGTGAGAAGCCGCTGTTTCCTGCTTACAAGGTATACTGTGCATACTGTTTCTTCTTTACAAAGACATAAACTAAAATTACTGTTACCTGACCTGTTTGAACCACCATATCTCCACGAGTGGTTTATATACAGATAAGGCTCCCTCCGCTTACTATACTGTGGGGTACTGCGAGGAACAACTAGGGCCACTGACGAAGCTTGAACTCAGGACACTACCATCGTTTTGTAAATGTCATCCACCAGTGACAATGAAGTTCTCCCCTTTTGGGAACCGTCGTGAAATGCCCTATCTGAGTTTCACATGTTGTTAAGTAATTTTAATATTATTGTAATATTTTAATAATTTTACTTTGCTACTTTTTTATTTTAAGATAGTGACCCCTTTAAATGTAGAAGCGTGACTAAATTTTTGCTTTTAATGTTTTTCTCATCAATTTCGAGTTTTAAACAATTCACAAACCAACTCCCGAAAAGCTTAAACCTTCTTTAATATATGTTTGGAAAATTTGAGGCTTCCAGACTTTTTGATAATTTTTGCTACCTCTTTAATGTCCTATCTGATGTAATCGTGCAGGTTTTCATAATCTGAGAAAGGTGGCGCGCTTTTGGAACACTGAATACACACTAAGACTAACCTACATTATACAACCAAGTATAAATTGATGGTCACATAAGAGGCATATACTTGCAAAAAGTTAAGACTACAACCGAAAAACGCAGACTCGTCCGTTAATCACAGCAAGCTAGATGTCTCGTAGCCACACGATCTCAGTTTTATTCAGCGATAATCAGAGCTTTCTTTAAGATCATCGACACGCAATCTTCCTCTTCAGTTTTCTCTCCATTTGTGATTGCTATTAATGATATTTGTAGGAAATCAATTTATTTGGGTCTTATCCGTCAAAAAAATTGCTATAATACAACAACGCTTCCACTTAAATCGCTGTTGTGTTGAGCTTCATTATCGTCATTTGGCATCACCATGAAGTACAGGAAAGTAACGAAATTTTACCGAAATTCTTCCCGATGATGTCTTTTGCCTTCCACAATCTGAATTTTCACTGTAGGCTTGGAGAGCGCCTCTTGAACGGGGGTCATCAGTTTGTAAGTAGAACTTTCCTCCTGTAATGAAAAAGGTGAACTGGTTTTTGCCAAAGAATGCGTGTTCAATGTAACATCGAAAACTATAGGCTCCTCTCCTAGTCATGACACAAAGGTCGTTGAGTAGGTAAAGGTGTGCGATATAGTATGATGGCGACATTTCAAATTTATACAAAGAAAAGGAACAAATGAGAATTCAAATATAACTTGCGTTACACATTTTAACGGGGATAAGCGGAAGCCCATACTTATTGCATACATAAACCAAATTTTACAGATCTACTTTTATTCCCCTAATGGGATGTTTCAGGACATCATATAAATACACAAGGTAAATCAAGAAGTTATTCTGGGAGAACTTAACACATGTTTTACCAAAATGTTGTCCGACGTGACTTAAAGACAGACAGTCATCACCCCAAAGTATATTTTTAGTGTATGTATATGAAAATTGTCAGTTGGTGACTGCTCTTTGATTGACATCAAAGTTTGAAAATTTGAAAGATGCAGAGTAGCTCACATTCCACACAAGGCAGAGAGAGTACTTTTGTTACATTTTATAGCCTTGTATGCTCACCAGGACATGGCCTTAAGCAATAAAACAGGTTTATTCTTGCACAAGGAAGAGCCTCATACAGTTATGGGAGGAGCTAGAAGATGCATAGTTGGGAGAATTGGAACTGTCTGGGATCATGAAAATTCCCCTTTAAATAGCCATTAATTAGAATACTAGCACTGAATTTGTAGTGGCTGTATTACACTTGAAGATGATATACAGCGCTATGCACAGTAAGTCTTAAACTCTTGAAATGGGTGATTGTTTTATGACGCCAAGGAAGTGGCTTTGATATCCCAACTGCACGTCCGGTTATTAGCTCACTGACTTAACTATTTATATCAGATTTGGCTTGTTTTTACTTGAAAGGTCAATTCTAATGAGAAAACCGTAGATTGCTGTTCAATGAAAAACCGTCCCTACTCTGTTTCGGCCAGGGATCGAACCCTTAACTTTTCGGTGGCTAAGATTGATTCCATCAAGTGACACCGCCAAGGCTATCCAACAGCAAATACCAACCCTGGCAACAGCTACACTTATAAAATAAACTTAACAAAACTATTTTACATTACAAGCATAGATTGTATCATTTGTAATGTTGGCTGAACAAATTATGTATGAACCACGAGTCAGTGGATTTCTTTCTTTGAGAACAGTATGTCTTAAAATAAAGTTACAAGAGTTTAAGAATATATCAAAATAACAGTTTCACGAGTTTAATTATATATCAAGAGAGGAAGCGGGATTTTACCAGAAAAGGGTTTCACCGACGTCATGTGATCTCGCGTCTGTTTGGTTTTGAAAGGCAAGGGTCCAATGTTTCGACACGCGCAGTAAGCGTACTTACAGGTGTCAAAGTAGTATCTATGGTTATGCTGTACTGTAAGTACGTTTACTGCGTGTGTGTTTTGCCCTTATCTGGCGGGCAATCTCAATCTCGTGACATCACATGAAATCCCTCTGTAGATAAAGGATTTTCCTAGGGTGTCAATTCTTACCTGTGCCTTCAGATAACACCCTCAAGTGTGCCTGAGCCATATCACTGTATGCTATAGAATCAATAACGATACCTCGTTTGATACATTCAGCCTGAGCTGCCATTAAATCTGCTATTTTACTATCCCTTCCGTCCGTGATAAGAATTATCTTCCCAGTCTCGTTCGCCGGAATAATCTTAAAAAAAACAGAAAATAATATTAGAAGTACAGTATAGTTGGTACGCTAGGCTGCACTTTTCTTTAACTACTGAAATTACCAGATGTAATGACACAAAACAATGTTTGTTAAGGTGATAATAATTGCAAGAAAATTTCAACATTGAAATAATACAGCTAAAACTTGTCAAAGGGTTTTCCCTTTGTTGGGATCGGCTGGAAGGTGATTGTGAGTCCTTTGCTGGGAAGTGGAGGGGTATTAGTTATCACTGTAAAATGGTGGCGAACATGACACACTTTTCCTCAGTCAAAATATACCTCTAACGTACTTTTGTCAATTTCCACTGAACAGAGAACAAATCTGGAAATAGGACAAATTCCCCTATCCGGTGGACGCAATATGCTGGAAAAGAATTGAAATGCTTTTAGAGCTCGATTAATGACATGTTTCCCTTTCAGTAAGGCCAAAAAGGATTAATATCGATAACGTACTTTTAAAGCTTCCATAACTCCGCAACCGATGCATGTACCACCTGTGTGGTCGCCTACAATGAGACCAGCTAGTTCTTGTCGACTTGTCTCGGAGTTAATTTCTCTCAGATGGCTGAGTATTTTGCCCGAAGAATCGAAGTCTACAATGCCTACTCGGCATCCGTGTGCAACCGTCGAGATGAGAAAACTCTTGGCCACAGACTGCAATCTCTTTGACCGATTCATAGTCTAGGAAAAAGATATTGGAAGATATCATACACATAGGAGGATACTAAGAGACCAGAGCGTCCTTTCCGTTGTTCCTTAGAGAGAGAAATACTTTTAGTATCGTTGAATCAAAATGAGATGGGATCATTGGCCCTCTGGAGAGGCCATGTTTGCCAACGATCTCAAAAGATCTTTAACCCAGTCTCTTAGTACAGGGGTCAAGGGATGGCACCCTAGAAAATATTGCCCCAGAAAACTTGCAAAAAGTACTATTTCACCTATACATCTTCACATATTCCCCAGGCCCGAAAAATGTGACGCCCTACTAGAAGCTATCTTGCACCCTGCAGTATCTTGTCATGTATGAGAAATATCGAAGTGTCATTTAAAAAGGAGATGGCTCACTGACTAGCAAATATAAGGGGAAAATAGAGAGTGGAGGCCTAATCACACCTACAGAAAAGTTAAGTCAGTTTAAAAGGGAACTACTGTGTTAACATTGCCTCAAATAACGTATATATAAAAACGGTAAATATCTTTTACCATTAGTTATATCTTTAATGGTTACCTTATATAAGGCATTCTCACAAATATAGGCCTACTCTGGCAAATGTCCACATATTACGTACTATATAGGAGTAATGAATTTTCCATCGTTTGAAAATGTGAGTTTTTACGTTCATTAAGAAGTGAATCTCTTTCAGTGAAAACCCTTTTTTTTTCTTGAAAATAAAATTATCAAGCTAAATTATTTGAACTTCTTCCATTTAAAAGCTGTAAATCACGGTTTTAAAGTCATGGAATCTTGTGTATCACAAGCGCAATATTTCTTGAAGAAAAGCCTAACATTTGCCTTAGTGGCTAAAAGAGTAAGTCATTGTATCATCTTGGTTGTAAAGACTCTCACTAAATCAATGGGATTCGTAAAGCCAGAAATATGTGATCAAACTAATAGCTCCATTGTAGATTAATTATAGGTTCCTTACCGACATACTCCCTGATGTGTCTAGTACGAGTACTATTGGTTTTCCAGCTTCATTTTCTCTGATCACCTTAAAGCTAGGACGAACATCTTCAATCTCTCGAGGAGGGTTTCTATCACCTGAAGGAAAGTATAATACTTGTAAATGTTGTCTTTTAAACCTGACGCTGTTAAGGGTTCCGTCGAGTTTAATACTTAACGCAGGAAGCACCTTCTTTTTACTTAATCCTTGAAGTCCCAATCTTCCTCACCTCTCAAGTATCACAAACTTTTATTTTTCGTTATCTTCCCCAAGTTAAGCGAACTTTCATAATTGATATATCAACTTAACAGATGCACTTCCTCTTTCATTTACCCCTCAGTCACTGGGTTCCCCTATAACTTCCTAAGAGATACAATTATATTTCATTGTCTTACTGCGAAAGGCACAGCCTTCCAGGGTGCTGACATTCTCTCAAAAGGGAGCTGTTATTACTTACTCATTAAGTAGTCATGTTCCCTTAATAACTGCCCATCACAGCCTCCATTTTTCATTAACCTTTTCAAGTTATGTGCAGTTTCCCACAAGTAATTTCCTTCCACGGGCTGTCACTTTGACACTGTCGTTAAAGTCATCCTGTTTCCTCAAACCTTCATTGTACTCATGTCCTCTGAAGCCATCGTGTTCTATCATAACCTCTTAGTCTTTCCATTTACCTCTCTACAGCCAATGTGTTCGTTCCGTCATGACCTCCCACTTTTTGGCTTACCGTTAAAGTCATCGTGTTCCCTCATAACCTCCCAACTGCTCCTTCCTTCACACAGACGATTATGTTTGTTGTTGGCCTCAGAATTATGAAGAGTTCCTTGGTCTTCGATATCGTTGTCACAGAAATGGATGACCTACCAGTAAGACGAACGAAATCAGAAACGAAAAAAAAACTTGGTTTCTATCCATTATATTTTAAGTTGCTCATCCTTGGTTTGACCTTTATGTTTGTGTTTATACTAGTTGTATTTCACGTTTAAGGGCCGTCTACCCGATCATATATTTAACAACAACAACAACAACATTTATTTCGGTTATGTGTTATAAACAGCTTCCAATATATATGTATATATATATATATATATATATATATATATATATATATATATATATATATATATATATATATATATATATATATATATATATATATATATAATATATATATAATATATATATATATATACAGAACTAAAAGACCGAGGGCTATCCACAAGAAGCTTAGCAAAGCTTATGAGCGTGGATGCCCCCTTAAACATACAAAGTGCAACTTAATAATTTACAGAAAAACAATAACAACAACAAGAGAAACAATGACAGACATTTTTCCATGATCATCGTCATACAAACGGTTGAACACTTGTTGAAAAAGATGAAACATGCAGCTAAGAGTTTGAATACCTTAATACATGTTGTAAGTTGTTCAAATTTGTTGGGGAAGCAGTCCACACGATGATCATGCGTTTGTACATGAGCATCGCTATACAAATGTATGATGATGTTTATGAAGAAATGTATGACCTTGTAGACGGGGCTTTAAGATTCAGTGAAACTTATTCAAAGGGTAATAGGCCTATATCAACTGACACGTAAAAATCATGTTATCTGCTACGTCTTGATGAGCACTTCGGGAATTCTGTTCATTGCAGAAACATCTTTAGTCGTTGCAGTGTAGCCAAAGGGTTTTTTAAGAAAGGTCATAGTGGAGAAAAGCTAAGCTTTCTCCTAAAAGTAGTGACGATAGGAACACATGAGTTAACGGGAAGCCCCAAGAAAACCCTTGCCATAGTGCAAGCTAAGTAAAGTTTATGTTCAGCTTTTGGTGTTTTTCTACACAGTATGAATGCGTGTAGCATGTTTAACATAAATACGTATCTTCTGAACGTTTGAAAGAAATGTGAAATCGATCAAAATGCAACAGACAAATACTTCATTTGCATGTGACATTCTCATTCTTATTCTTGCCTGAATGTTCGGTTGAGAAGTTGTGTTTGACATTTACTTGGCTTTCTCTTACTAGTTCAATGTCATAGCACCGTTTTATGTAATTTATTTCTTAGGGTACAAGGCATGAATTATATTGCCTTCTCATGGATATCAACTATAACACAAATCATCAAAAGAATTGATAGAAGTGAAGTATATAGGGGAGGAACCTAACAAAGACACGTTCAAACTTCGTAATTCTCGTACATGGTGTATTGTGTTAGGTTATATTAACACCCACTTTTGGGTCAAATTGACCTAATTTTTTAAGTGAAAATTACACTTTCTAGTGTATCTCATTTTCAAAGACATCCATGTGGCGGGAAGATCCCGCCATGGGGAGAAAGGCTTGGAAGGAACATCCAGGGGGAAGATCCAGGAAATTTTCATAGCCGGGGGGGGGGGAGGGGACTGTTCCTAAAAAGGCAAGAGATGGTACCAAAGATGACCTCAGACCCACCATACTCGGGAATTGGGTCAAAACACATCACTAACATCCATATAGATTGTAGAAATTTAACTCTAGAAAGACATTTGTCACTCCAGGTTAGGGTTAATTCCTTTCTCTATTTTCCTGTCTGTCATAACGAAATGTCTTCACTACTCATTCCTTGTCTCGTGTCAAGGGTTTCTTGTCATTGATGAAATCAACTGAGTTCGTGAAAAAATGACCGTAATTTCACTAAGTTGAGAAGATTATCCGCTTACGCAACATGGACATATCCTCAAGACACACAACTTTTGATCGATATCCATGGGAGGCATCGCCCCACAGCCTACTCTTTTAATTCAGGGCTGCCGCCACCAGTAACTCCCTACCCCTTACTGGTCAACATCTTTAAGCAGTTTAACTACCGGTACTATAAATGGTAAGAAAACGTAGTTTCATATCGTCCGTACCTGTTCAAAACTAAGATGTTTATTCATCATGATGGAGGCGGTGAAATGTGGCTGTATCTGTTCCGCCACCGACAAACATCCTCTCTCGTATCCTTCTCTCTTGTTACCGTTGCACCTCTTAAGTGGTCTTGCGTGGATTCCTGTGTATTTCATTGCACTCATATTCCACGATTGGGGACATCTTAAGAAACAGGAAATGTGGTTTAAAATACACCTTCCTGCTTGAAAGTATACCGTAAAGCTAGTCGTTTGTCACTCCAAACATATTTAGGAAACCCCAAGTATCTATATTCACCATTAACAAAATCAGTTGCGGTGCGATGGGCAGTACGCCTCACTGTAAATGTGTAAAGTCTTCATGAACAAACGGACAAATACACCGAACGATCCCCGTTTTGTCGTCTGACATTCTATTGTTTTTCAACTGAATTAGATCGGAATCTACCTCACAGCGAACGAAATGAATGAAACTCATGCCACAATTTAATTGTCTTGATTGGAATCATCATTCAAATCAGTAGATCATCTAGACCTCACCAGTTTCAAAGGCAAAAAATTCAGTACAGGGGTGACTGGGCATCAATCAAAGTCTCCACCAAGCCAGAAGAGACCTTGCAAAATATTGAAAATCTCTGCACTAACTGGGCACTTGCAACTTAATGTAGTTTTATCAAAGGAGTGATTCCTAGGCAAGCTGCCAAAGAACAAAAACGATTTTTTTTTGGCAAAAAGGGACTCTTTCAAAGACAAACTAGCTGCATGTAAGGGCCGATAACAACTGACTCTAACAACGATTATCTAATCTCTTGGCTTCCCAAAGTATGTGGGAAAACATACCAATAGAGAAACCAACGAGCACACCACTCGTAAAAACCAAAGAGTGTAAAGAAAATTTGGTAATAAATAGGCACTTTATAGCAAAAGTTTCGTACCGTGTGTTTTTTTTTTTTCAATACCATCATTTTTAGCCTATGTATCTGAAAGGATACCAAAAACATCTAGCTTTCCTACGGACGGTGAATTCGAGGCAAGTATTAGCACCTCGATATTGACACTGATCAAGACTTTAAAACAGTTAAGTTCACATGTGTAGGACCCGGACAAACTAAAAGTCTCTCTACTGATTACCAAACGCTTACTTCTTAAGAACTGTCATCAGAGACTTGTCTTCATAAACGTTGCAACAACTATAACTTAGCAGTACAAAAAATAAAAATTGCAGTTTTTCTACCCTGCTTCACAGCACTAAAATACTATTTTCTTATCAAAAGTGTTAATGCCTGTCGCAGTGCTCGCATTAGGCATCCGGTTTGCAGGATTCCCACACTATTCCCAACCATCCCGCAAGTTTAAAACTCGCCTATGGAACTTGTTGAAAAAAATGACTTTTTATGTTGCAACTTGAACCAAAATCCCCCCCCCCCCCCAATGTTTTGAAAGGGGATTTCCTCCTAAAATTTTAAGACCTATAGTACCAACACTGGTCCTTTGAAGGGCATTCATTTAAATGTTTCAAACGAATAGATTCTGTCTACAGACATAACGACCGCCTACACTATTTTTGTAGTCTACACAATGATACTAATCTATAACTCTAAATTTACAGGATCATGAAACGTTTGTGTTCAATTTGCAAACTATGGACGATTTGTAACAGATGTTGTTCTGTCTGTAATTACATAAAAATGGAGTTTTTTCTCACTGTATAATGTTTAAGTCAACCGGAGGACACTGCAGTTTCCTTATTTTTCATCAAAGTAGGACTTGATTCACTTCCTATTCTTAAAGATGTAAACAATCTATTGGCTACCAGTCTTTTATTAGACCAGGGAGTTGTTATTTAGACATTAATCGCTGCACACCGTCTTAAACCTGGCACTAAATTGCCATCATAAGTTAATCTGCACTTCTAATGATCTAAGAGGGATTTTTACCAGATAAATGCTGCGTTCGCTACACGTGTATCCATAATAATCACAAATAATGTAAAACCGTAATAAAGTCAACACGAGGAGTTTACCCTGTTCTGGGGATAAGCAAATTTGGGAAATCTTTTATCTTTTTATTTTGGTGGAGGTTGAAGGAAGCAGGAAAACAAAGACAATGGTGCACCCGTAAAGAAATGCTATACTTACGCTACAGGTTCGTAAAGACCCGTAGTAGACGATAGATAAAAGTGGTCGGAGTATCGGTCGTCTTCAACGCTATCCGGATACTCGTTGAACAAACCCCATCGGAAGTGACCCCATTCATGAACTAGCAACCTTCCTGATAAAATATAGTGGAAATTGAAATTGCCAAAGTGAAGTTCTTACGCTCACTTAAACCAGTGAGATGTTATCCGAATGTTATTCGGATAGCAACTCCCTGCTTAAACGATTCATCTGAGTAAGTCTTTTGGCATGTGCGGTTACAACCCTTAATGTGGAGCAGTTCACTTTTCAAAATGGCCGATTCAAAGGGACGGGGATACATTAACTTTTATCAGCCTCTTTGTAAGGTACCTAACATACAGGGTGGGTGGGTGGGTGGAGGTGTGACACCCCCCATTCAAAATCAGCAGTCGGTAACTATGCGATTCCAAGTCACTTTCCACAATTGACTTTCATGCACTTTTTTGGTGCGCTCCGCCAGCACCGGCAGTGGTACGTTTACTTCTCTCTGTATTACTCCTGAGAGGACAGCTTGAGTTGACTTATTGTTCAAAGCACATGCAACACCTACCATCATCCATCCTTCTCATTTACATATCCCTTAGGATCATGGAATCAACCGTCCTTTGGTGGGGTGGCAAAGTGTCCCAGGGAGGTACTTTTCACTTCACGGATGTATAGCCCCCTGTGGGTTGGGGGTTGTATTTTCCGCCTGTCGTAAGAGGCGACTGAAGGGAAGGACTTGCACCGTATTTGACCTGTATTTGAAACCAAACTTGAACTTGAACGGTGTTTGAAACCGTATTTTAACTTCACCTTTTCTAGTTGGCACTATATAACACATTCGTGTTGGTGTGTCGTTAAATCTCATCTATTTAACTGTTTCGCGGGTATATAGGCCTACAAAATACTTTACCTTGACAAAGCATAACTGTTAATGTTCATGAGAAACTCCCATTGCGGTGGGGTAGGGGTTGGGGTGACTGCAAACATTGTCGTATGGGCCGGGGGTGATGAGGGCGGCCGCGCCCCCCCCCCCCCCCCCCCGAATTTCAGAAACCTGACTAATTCGGGCAGATGTTTTGTCTCATTCGGACGGAAATTTGGGCAGTTAAATTAGGTCTGGAGTCGGGCAAAAATCACCGCCCTTCCTGCAGAAAGGGTGATATGATCTCCAAAGGCAGATGACTTTACTACTTTACAATACACGAGGCGCCGCCTTTGCCTGCAAATTGCGTGATCTTTTTAACCGATTTGTAAACACTGAAAAAAATTAAACTTTCAGGAAACGTTACCAAAATCTCCGAAAATATCTTCTAAGGAACGATCCAAGAGAAATCGAGATGTGAAGTGGATATGGATTCCTTGTTTTCCGCATCCACCGTAATGGTTTGTATAAGGAGGCGGTGGTAAGTCCTCTTTCGGGGAGAATCGTGGATTCGGAGGAGCAATGATGACATCTGCATCACGAAAGCTCTCGTTGCACACCTTTCCATAGGAAGGGTCGTCCGACCAAGTAGATGGTATCAAAATAGTCACCTCCTTAAAGAAGGCGCGCTTCTTCGTAGCATGGTAAAGATAGGAGGACGCCCTGACAAACATGCTCTGAAATGAAAGGAAATTCGCCTGTAATGCCTTCTCTTGGATATGACTCATCTCTTTACAAAAGTGGATGCATTTGAACAGTTATGTTGACCAGTAAATTAAACTATTTGGAGACGGGACCCGCCAGTTGAATTGTTCCCGTAAAACCTTTCTGTCTGTTTGTCTGTCTTTGCCAATAGGTATTGAGAGCAATATCGACTACTGCTCGAAAGAGTTTAGGTCACGTGACACGTTACAATTTATAGATTTACAAGTTCGTGACGTCATGTGGAGGTATCATCTTCTGGCAGTTCAGAGAAGCAAACAGTAGGTCTTAGCTAGTAATAGCTTTTAACAAGTGGAGCTTCGCGATATAAATACCATAAAGGTTACCGTGGCTTGTTGATATCATTGGAATTAAGATGGAATTTTGTTTTGCTCAAGACCTAAGTATGGACACCTTGCAACGTTAATTAGCCAATACTCTGAGTGCGCACTGTTAGTAATGAGCAAAACACGCTTTCATACAGTTCAGATGGCACACTCCCTCTATCCATCGGAACCAAATGCGCAAAATTACCACCGTCTTGAACGAGGCTAGGTTGAGTTTTGGTCCTTTTTTGCGCACGACACCTACCCCTTTTCCCTAGAGAGAGTGTCTCAGGACAAATGTCTGGGGATGTACCGTCTCAGCAGCTTCCGAGACAGGTCCCTGGACCCTTGCACACCACTAGCGACATCGCCACAGAAGAACCAGCGCCGTTTCTCAACATTCTATGCCCCTAAAGGCCTACTCATTTAAAATTATTAGCGACACTGAATGTGTCTAACATCGCTTAGCGCAGTATTTCTTATGCTTTTGTAACTTGAGGTCCACTTTTGATTGTTGAATTTACCAGGGGACCATCTTGTGCTATTCACTGAAGAATGAAGTTCACCTTATGTTAATAACTTTACCATACTGTACACTTTTCATGAAATAACGTATACTAACAAACTTTCATTTGTATCTGATGTGGTCATCTTTTCAAAAATAATGAAAGAATAAAAACGTATCCATTTTTATTTATTTTCTTTTTGTTTTTGTTTTATTTTTCGAGCCAACTTTGAGGCCCAGCCTATGGCGCTCCGGCTGAGAAAAGCTGGCCAGCTCAGCTGGCCGAGCAAACGTTTTTAAAAAATTCGACGGCAAACCTTATTAAATTAGATTGGAGTATTAAATGAGAACACAGCGAATACTGTTTGATAAATGTCGATAGACTTAACTTCACCTTAGATTCACATGAATTTTTCTTATATGTAACGTTGAGAATAACTTGAAAACAGACGTTTGAAATGATGAAAAAAGGGGCCAAAAATACACTAAAAGCAATCCGAAAAAGGAAGTCTTCAAATCTGAGGAAGGAAATATATTTACAAACAAATATTTGTTACATATATTTATATATATATATATATATATATATATATATATATATATATATATATATATATATATATATATAGTAGATGAAAATCCGAAGACATAAACAAAAGATGGACAAAAGAGAGTACTGTTTTTTAACGTCAAATATTTCCGCCCCACGTGGGGCCTTCTTCAGCGACAATTGAAAGCTTTGAATCTAAACCAAAGATATTATAAGCATAGATTCCAAACTCATATAGACCTTATGCATATGATGTCACAATGGAGAAAGTGCTCCCTCTTTTGGAGGAAAATGGCGGAAAAGCAAGTTACACCAATAAATGCAGACAGCTGATTTGTCAACCAATGGTATACGCGCGTAAGTCTACTACACGCGACATCGCGACATCCACGCCGTTCGTGCACGTGTGCTTCATTGTTATCACCCAAAATGGCGTCAGTGTGATGTCAATGCATAAGGTCTATACCTACACTGTTACGCTCAGTGACTCCTCAGGGAGACGCATATATCGGGGCGGAAGTGTAAATTTGACATGCGCGTCGTTCTGTTCTGTGATCTGCGTACAAAAATGAGAACGCGTTACAGAAAATTCCACTGTTCAAAGAGGTTAGCGCGGGTGCACTTTTACAACGCGTTCTATACGCTTAGAATAAATTTCTCTGAGTATTATCCGGAATGTTTGACGCACAATTCTGCGCGCTCGGGAAACAAACGCGCTAGTTTATCTTCCGCTGTGAGCTCGTAAGAAATTAAACGCGCATATAAAGAGCGTTACTTAAAGATACCATAGAAACTGACCAATGAATATAGGCGAATAAGTCTATGAACTTTAAACCAGTCATTGTGCGTTCATGTTCAAGTGTACTTTTGTATAATGCCGTCAGTAAGAAGTAAAATTCTTGTAAGTGGAATTTAGTATTGAGGAGTGAAACTTCTTACATTTACATTGTTTCGAAATAACAAGTATTAACACTTTTGTAAGACATTCATTTCTCTGTACGTTGTCAAAACGACTGAACAGTGATCAGCACTTCCGCCGCGATATATTGGGCTCCATGGGGAGTCAACGCGCCATTTTAAGTTTGGAATCTATGCTTATAATATCTTTGATCTAAACACACACATTAGTACATGCATTGAGTGTAAAAATAATTGAGTAATTAGATGAGCGTAATGAGCTACGTCACAGAGTTATGATAACTACAATTACAAAATAATGGAAACAAAGACGCGCATTGCTTTGCGTCCTAAAGAGGGATTTCAAGTGAAGTCACGCGAATGAGATTCCCAGGAACAATTGTAACTAGGTCTTGTCGTGCGTGCGTATCGATGACACACCTTTTGCGCATGAGTAGTGACGGCCAGTATGCTAAAATGAAACGCGATGACGTCACGTGAAGAACCTCTATAGGTAAGAATAAAAATTTAGGGATTGGGTTTATAAAAGTAAAGAAAAATTTGGCAGATGCGGGTCACAGGTATAGCTCCTATCAATGACAAGAGCAATGAAAATAAAACGAAGGCTTAGAAGGATATTAAAGGCTATTAAAGACCAAGCAATCTAGTTTGAATAGTAGACATAAAAGTAAAAGAGTAGTAAACATTACAAAGAAGAACCATGAAAGAGCGTAACATTCTGAGTTCTTTAGATGAAAAGCTTACAACTATAAAGTGGACAAAAACTTGAAAATTGTTTCCGATAGTTACAAAATGAGGTTACCGCAAAAAATATTGTCTGAGCTACAAAGAATCAAGAAAAGAATATCCCTTTAGTAGGCCTAAATCTCTGTTTAAACCTAATTTAAAGGATTTTAGTCGAATGATCTACTTTAGTTCTTGTTTTTTTTTTCTTTCTGAAGTGGATCTGAATCCTGAAGCCACGAGGATGCATTTAATATCGTGGATGTTGTGATTCGGTGAATTAAAATGTTCCACCACAGGAAGCCCACTCCATTTGTCTAGAATAGATGTTTTGTGGTTGTTGAATCTCATCCGAAAAGGAGTGGCGGTTTCTCCTACATAGTTGCCTAGTTGACATTTGGTACAATAAAGGATGTAGATGACATTATGTAAGTCACATGTTAGGTTTGGGGGGGGGGGTGATAGTAAAGTTGTTACCAGGTGGCCTGAAAGAGGGTTCGCTATTGATGAAGTTGCAAATTTGGCAACGTGGTTTTCTGCATTTGAAATTACCCGTACTATCAAAACCTAGAGGAAGGGAGGAGGAAGTGAGGATAGATAGATAGGTATACATTTAGATGGGAAAAGGGAAGGATTTTTTGAGCAATTTTTCATCACAAGCAATGGATTTTGCTCAAACTTGTTTAAGAAAGTTGTACGAGAAATTAAGTACTGTTTTACAGTATTTATTGCTGCAGTACATGTTACTGCAGTATTTTTTACTGAAATACTTGTTACTGGCTTAGTCTTTCTTGAAGTCGTTTTGTTACTGCAGTATTTGTTACTGCAACATATTATTGCTGTATTTGCCACTGAAGTCATCGTTACTGAAATGTTGAGGTAATTTCTACTACAATTGTTACTGCATGATGATGGTGAGGAATGTATATCACACATCATAAGGGTATAAGATGGAGAACAGGAACCTTACTGCCATTCATTTCGGGTAAAACGATTCATTCATGAGGGCAATATTCGGTGAAGGATGATGACACAATTATTATGATAAACTATGCACCTTACGAAAGTAATTTTTTGTATTTTTTATTGTTCTAAAATGTAATTCAGTTTCCAAAATGTAATTTCAGTTACATGACATCTTAGATTGCTTGATAAGGTTTTAATTTTTTAAATGTCGAAAAAACTTTACTTAAAAAGAATAAACCTGAAAGCACCATTTTGCATCTCAACCTTCTACCCAGAATAAATCTTTATTTTTTAACACTTTCGTGCAGGACGGCAATTCGTCCCTTTCACAAATAGGTATGTCGGAAAGTCACCATTTAGTTTGATTAATTATTCAGTTTTTGCTAAACAGTCGCTACGGCATTTCAAAAATTTAATCCGGCAATTGGGTTCAAAATTTCAATATGGGGTAAATTTGGCCTTGCCACCTCTTTCCCCCAAATATTGACCCCAGCCTGTGAATGCAATTCTAACGCATTTAAGACACAATGTTGACCTATTCCAACCCCCCCCCCCCAACGTTCTAAGTTTGCCATTTGTGATGGAAACACTTGATGGACGGGCAATACTGTTTAACCTAATCCCCGACCCCTTCCTTGAGAGCACATTGTTGTTAAGAGCGTTGATAATAAGAGCCGATTACAGTTGTTTTGTTAGGAAGTTTCCAAACGACTTAAGAGTTCTAATTATTTACAACTTGGTGTCCTTTAAATAACGGAGATTATTACTATTTTGCACAAGCGAATTACTTATTTGGTCTGTTACATCAATTGCCGTAGCCTCCATAGGGGAAAGAGGGTCGCGCCCCCACCCCCAAATTGGAATGCAGCCATTTTATTGGGAAAATTACTGGTCGTAAGAATAGTTTAGTAGAGGTTTTCCCCGGACTAAAAAAGTTCAACCTTTGAAAACATATTCCTAGTTTTAGGCTTAACAATTTCAAAATGCCATTAGCCACCGACTCTAAATCCTTTTAGCTTATGTTCGAAAAAACGTCATGTGTTCTGCATACAACTTAAATACAGTGTTGCAAAGAGTCATTAAATTTTCCAGTCGAGTCGATTCATTTACTACTTTCAATGTGACTGGAGTCATTGTATTATTTCTATGAGGACAATTATGATTCAGTTGCTAGAGTCATATCCCTTTTGAAAATTAGTGACTCTAGTCATAACTCATTACAACACTGCTTAAATACCTCACCACTGCCACAAAGATGTAACATCTTAGCCTAAACTATTTATACTTAATTATTCTGTTTACAAGACCTCATAAAATGCCTGAATCGTCAACAGACTTCTTTCCTAAACGGCTGGGGTTGTATGCCCAAATTAATTTGAAGAAAAAAAGGGCCTCAGGGAAGTGCAGATACTGCGTTTACTTACTTTGATCGATTCTATCAGTGCATTATTCTGTGGTTCATCTTCGTGGATAGCGACCACTATTCCAGTGTACTGATTATCCACCAGCTTTATTCCAGACGGTTTGGTCAGAGCTTCAGTCAACGAAAGAAATGAAGTGACTGAGATAATGAGTAAGAAGAAAACGCACGTCGGTGAAGGCTTTTCAAAAGTAATCTTCATTTTTTGAGAAATGTCATAACCACTGAGGTAATAAAATCACACAGTACACAGTCCTATGTTCTTTCAATCTTTGTACATAACTGCAAGTGAGGACTTTATAACGATACACAAAATAACGTTACAACGTGCTACTACAGGATCCCCTCCCCCGTTATTTTCTTCGAAGAAACTTTCCACATGAGATCTGTAACCTATAATACTAACAATCCCATCCTGTTTAAATGCTTAAAGGAAACAGCATGATACTAGACGCAAGAGTGTAAACAATTGCGTGATGGATACTTACAGGCAATAGCAACTAAAACTTCCTTTGGTAATTCAGCTACCAATAATACGTAAAGACAAAAATACATTTTCACGTGAAGGGAATAATCCTTTTCTTACCATTCAGTTTCCTGTGAGCGTGCGGACGGTAAATATAGGACACAGAGCCATGTTTCCATATCCGCAGCAAAGGGGGAGGGCGGCAAAAGGGGAGCGCTAGAGAAATTTAGAACAACTTCCCCCTTAAAAAAATTAAACAGTGACCCCTCTTTAACACTGTGTATGGCTACCGAACTACATATTCAAAACTATGACTGACTACGACCTGCATATTCAACACTGAGTCTGGCTACGTACTTGCATATTCAACACTGTGTCTGGCTACGGACATGCATATTCAACACTGCGTCCGGCTAAGGACTTGCATATTCAACACTGTGACTACGTACCTGCATATTCATAACTTTTTAATTGGTCACCAAACTTTCATAGACACGAAGAGACAGCAAAATTCAGTCTATGTTGTTTACATAATTGCTAAGGTTTTACAGCGTCATACTACTCGATGCCCATCTCAGACTGATGACCGGCCTTGGATCACAATTCTAATGACTCGAACTCTAAAAGGATGGACTTGTTCTCGGTCTCATACACGCTGGACTGGTTACTCAGTTATTAATCGCTTGGGACCGTCAGAAATTGTTACTTTTATGCACTTCATCCTAGGCCACAAAGTCTGTGTGAAGCATAGTACAATATACGCTATCTACGCTGGATAATGGGCGTGTCATAGCCTAACTGCGTTGTGGCACATGTGCGTAGGTGCGTAGCAACTCGCGCAGTTAGGTAATATGCTTAACTAAATAAACGTTAACTGAATTCAACTAAATTGAACTGAACTTAACTTCATTACACAAAACTAAACTAAACTAACCTAAAACTAAAGTAAAATAAACTAAACTAAATTAAACTATAAATGAACTAAATTCAACTGAATTAAACTAATCTAAATTAAGCTAACTATATTAAACTAATCATAACTAATCTAAACTACACTAAAGTAAAGTTAACTAAACACAACTCAACTCAACTTTCCTCTATCAAACTATCCTAAACTAAATCTTAACTCAACTAAACTACACTTAACTAAACTATGAACTACAGTACACTAAAATTAAAATGAACTAAAACCTGCACTCTCAAAACAGTTGGGTAAACTTTTACCCAAGTTTGGGTAAAAAAAAACTGCCCAAAGTTGGTCAAAATGATTCCCATGGTAGGTGAATTTTTCCCAAGGAAAAGGTAATTTTTGACCAACTTGGGTGGTTTCTTACTTAACAGTTTAGGAGGTGGCATACGGACCCAACGGTGGGTAAAAGTTTACCCAACTGTTTTTAGAGTGTAACTTATCACATATACGAGATTAATTCTACTCTGCTAGAATACTATATTTGATTCTTATGATATTTTTGATGTATTCATAAGCTCGCAACAATGAATTCTGTCGTTCCAGGTGTCAACCGTGTATACGCTCTATTACTTGTGATATGATTTGGTTACTGCGACTTTACAGACATGGGCTAAAGACTGTATAACGCCGTGTGCAAAATACAAGTTCTGTATGCCAAATATCACTATACGGAGCCGCATGGGCGTAGGAGACCAAGTTGATGGGGGGGGGGGGGGGCTGTAACGACTTGCCCGAAAAATACAACCAAAAAGTTCCGCGCGCTCCACGTGCATTCAACAAGTTGATGTTCACATCATATTGCCATGCATCTTTTATCACACGGCATGCCAATTACATACAATCGTTTGCCGTGTTACTACCCTTCCATATTGATTATAATTTTTCGGTAGGTCGTTACAACAATAATGAATAATAATCAGTGGCGTAGCTAGGATTTCTCTCATGGAGGTGGGGGCATGCAGTAAGTTTGTGATCGCCAGGGTCTAAGCACTTCTCCCCCTTGAAAACTTTTGAAAAATCAGGTGTCCTTACATGCAATCTGGTGCCACATATGCTACCTAAGAAGTGAAATTTGTGTTTAATATATTAAATATTTTAGGTCCTGAAAAAAAATCGGCATCAGTGAGGGGGATGACCCAACGGCCCCCCCTAAATACACCACTGATAATCATAATAAAAGTTAACTATTAAAAAACACCGGTGAATTAATACCCAATATAAAGGAGCTGGTGTAATTCAAATCAGAACTTTATTTTAATTACCACTAAAGGTTTTTAAACTACTTATTACCATTAGGTACACAGTTGCATTATTTGTCTTTCAGTAGGTGCCCGAAAAAATTCTCAGCATATTGCCCGAATTTTCACAAAAATATATGTTTGGGGTTGCAGCCCCCAGCCCCTCTCCCCGCCTCCTACGCCTATGAGGAACCGGTTTTGTCTGCTGGAGAGTCTACCAAAGTTATAGAAAGTGGTGAACTACCATCCCGAGGGTCCAGCAGCCAACATCGTTGATGCTTTTACCGATGAAACTAGCGTTAACTAAAGGGTTAACTAAGGCAACGTGAGGGGGAGAAAAGGGGAGAAAGAAAGGGTTTAATGGATAACTTTTACACCGTAAAATAAATCAAGACATTAGTGTGATGCTTTACTGCGCACTGCCACGTACCCAACGTAGGAAGCTGAGTAGAGTTTTTCTAAGCCCCGTGCACCCCCTACCCCCTATCATTATTTATCCTCCCCAACAGCCCACTATATCATGACGTCAACCAGCTATCAGTCCTATTAAAGGCCTTTTTAAAGAAGTGGTACTAGTCAAATTGTGATGTTTTACTTTGTTCAATATCCATTCAATGGCATGGGAAGATAGTTACAAATTTTATTCTATTGCACCTTTTACGGTTTTACCCCTGGTCCCTTGCTAAGCGTTACCCGTGGAGCACATCAGACCTAGACTTCACGTTTAATTTTCATCATTATTTTAATATTAATTTAAATATCAAGCTATAGGTTTTTGTGAACCTCGTGTTATTATGTTACTTTTAATTGCTGTTGAATTTCATTTCATGCTTTTGCTACGTCTGTTTTCTTTCCTTGTGAAGCGGTCACGTAACGTAGTAAACATCGCTATAGAAAATCTGATTATTACATTATGGTGGTGGGGGATTTTGGATTCTAGATCCTCTGTGGTCAGGTGGTGTGATCCGAGATCATTCCCACTTCCTACACATACAAGGTGTACACGGAAACGGTTTTATGGCCTTCAACTTCACATGTTCATGAAATGAAAAAAGCTGGTTGCGCAATTTCGAATTTGATTTCATAGGATCAGGAATTGTAAACTATAGAATTACGCAAATGCCCACTACGTTTTTATTCGGGATCTGGAAAAGGGGGGAGGGCAGAAGAAACGATATCTCCCACTTGTACTTCACCTGTTCACGGTCATGATTTCATGGATTTGTTTCTTTGTTTTTTAAATCTAACTTCATATCATACGGTGTGCCAACCAGGGAAAACTTTCATGTAAATCTCCTTTAGCTCCCAGTCCCCTACGTAATTTCTTCCACACTCGTATGACTGTGCCTCATATCAACCTTTAGCCAACCATACGACCAGAGACGAAAATGGTAATCCCCCAACTGTTGACATTACAAAAATATTGCGATGTGTTTGGTAAGACAATAGCAATCCTAGACAGGGGTTCCCTAAGTTGTTAACGGATTCTGCGGAATCCTTCAAGGAGAGTTTATTATCTTTTATACAGAGGAAGGAGGCAATTAGCTTTTGATAAGTGTAATTGAGTCCCCTGGTTTCCTTCTTCACATGTGCATCGTGACATTCATGAACAGCCATAAATTATACATTTTATTGGTTTCCATGGTAACAAGATAGTGTTTGCATAAAATAGCAGCAACTCCAGTCTTATGAATACTGCTCATCCTTAATCATATTACTGTACTTTTTAAAGGTTTCTAAATTTGGCAGACGAAGGTCTGTGAATTGGTGCCTTGGTATTTAGAGAAGGCTCCAGATAATTGTTATGATCCATAGCAAAAATGTTTTGACTTATCTCACCCTCTCCCCTACTTAGACCCATATCGCGTGACGTCATGTTTTGTTTGCACCGCCTTTTCGGAGAAGCACGTTTGGAGAGAGTTCGAACTTAATATATGCATGCTACATCTATGCACACACCTTGTAATTGAAGTCGATACACAGGATCATATTATCTGTTACGCTTGCTCAAGTCGTCGTCCAGCAGTGAAGTAAGGTTTAATACCCGGGAATTTTGATTCACATCTTTGATTTCAGTCGGTTACAAACACTAATTATGGATCCATGTAAGTACCTCTCCAAACATTAACCCCTCCTAAAAGTCCTCTCCCCAAAAAGAGGGTGAGACGATGGCAACGAGCCCATGTGGAGGGTTGTGTTCAACTTCAAAACGACAAATTGCACTGAGGTCTAGCAATGTTTTACAACTTCTATGGTGGAACACCATAGACACCTATGTTCAACATTCTGTCCTTTGTTTCGCCTGTGCTCTTTCACAAACAGTTGATTTCCTTCGTCGACGTCACTGTTTATTTTGCTGGATGGGACGGGATGGCAACTCCCTGTTAACACTTACAATGGCCAAGTAGTGTCATAGGCCAAATATATACTTTTGAGATCTGTTATTCTAAAATATTTTTTTTTGTCTTTCGAAAATGTAAGTAGGAGTAGGCAATATTTCTTTACTTAAGCTTAATTTACATATCTGAATATTACATATCTCGCAAAATTATAAATTCCGTAAAAGATACACAGTCGAAAGTACAATTCTCGCAAAAAGATGAAAAAATATTGATATTTTTTACAAAATGGTATTAATGGAACATCGAAGATACTAAACTTCTTTCCATCAGTCGAGTAATGTTATGCATGTTTAATGCACGCTACTCACCAACTACGAAAGCTTAGAAGTACCATCAAGATTGAAAGGTATGAGCTGGGAATGCAGTAGTATCTATTATGTATTCAGATCAGGCAGCCTAAAAGGTTTACTGCCGGCTATACGATGCACATGACAAACCTTGTTAATACGTAGCCTCCTAAGTCTCAGAGGCATCAGTCATGGGGGACAGGGTGACACGTTGGTCTACCCCTTTTGTAGGTGGGGAAACAATATTACCCCCCCCCCCCGGCTTATTCCATGATTGTTAATGGCGCTAACTGATCGTAATGAACTGAGTATTTAATATAGTGCAAAGAAAACCGAAATACCATCATTGCTAAAACATCTTCAAAAAAGAATTTTTCCCGCCCGCTTCGCGTTAATGCCATAGATTTCCGTAGGGGTGGGGTGAGTTGTGTTTTCGAGCAAATGACGAATGTATCACCAACCTTTCAAAATAACAACTTTTTCCGCTCGCTCCGAGCTCCGCTCGCTCCGTGCACACACAGGCACATTACATGTAGGGAGATGGGATAATTGATCGACATGTAATGTTGTTACGTCAAAAAAGGGGGTTTTGATACAGCGCTATCAAATATATTGGATAACTGTGATGTATTAAGGGTTGTTGGTTGAAATATATTTTTAATGATTATTTTCTGTGATTGTTTGAATTTTTTAATAATTTTCTTGCTTTTGTGGGGAATTTTTACTGTGTCGTTTTTACTTCTTCGGTGCTTTTCCTCCATGTTGACCGAAATGTACTCTTGTTCCAAGCTTTTTAAAATCCAATTTTGATTAGAATTTTATCATTACGAATGGGGATTGTGACATTTTGCAATATTTTTCCATAATTTATGAAAAATATTTCATTCGTTTGGGAGGCCATTTTGTTTTTCCACCGTCTGAGTTAACCTAGATCTGGCTAAAATTCCAAAAATTAAGTTTGGACCTTTCTTCCCATAAAATATGACCAAATTTTAAGAGGAGATGATTTCAAATATATTTTTTTATCGTTGTTATTATTTAATACAAATTATTCATAAATTTTTCCTCTATTTTGTTTTGATAGCGGTTTTAAATGAGTGAGACCTAAAACATTTACTTTTACTGCTTGATTTTGTATTCAGGGGACCATAAGGTTTCCAAAAAAATATTGCGTTGGAAAGTTGTGTGGTTGCCTGTGAAGTGCCTTTGGCCTATGGCCTATAATAGCGCCTTGCTTTGAACCTCAGCCTCAGAGACCCCCACACCCTATTGTTAGGCCCGTCGAACCAGTTACCACCGCATTTATCCACTTGGCTATAGGGCCTATAGCCTACGTAGCGCCTCTGTGGCTGCCGCCCCCCCCCCTTGGGCTGCCGCCTTCAGTTTGTTTTTTCGCAGCGATGAGCTGAACGAAAAAACTTCGTCCGCTCCGCGGGGTATAGGGCCTAGAGAAGTGGTTTCCAACCTTTTTCAGCTCACCGCCCCCTTATAACGAATAGGGTTGGGCAAACGCCCCCCAACCTATAGAATAGTATATTGCTATATATGGAACGACAATGATAAAAACACATGTTGAAATAAAGGGTATACCTACACATACATCGTTTTTACGTGTGGGTGCTGCTCAGGATATCAAAACAGCGGTGCAGGCCTTGAGAAACTGACTCTCTTTTAAGATGCCGAATCCGTAACCCGCGATTTACGAAAGAGTGAAGGCTTCATGGGGGTCAGGAGCAAAGCAATTTTAGGGAAATTTAACAGTTGCCAGGGGCCCCACCGAGATTTGGACCGTTCCCACAATGGACCCATTGAGCAACACCCCAGTGGGAGACCGAGGACAAAGCCCCCGGAAGCTCTGGGGCATTAACAATATTGTCAACACACGAATGAGGCACTGTCAGTCAAATTTCGACTGTCTTCCGATTACAAAATAACTTTAAATAGGTACTGAAGAGATTACAAAAATCACCCTTAGACCTTTTGTATTTCAATAGTTACTAACTAAAGTTCTCTTTGATGTTGCAAGGGCTTGTCCTGTGGGTGGGAGGAAGAAGGATGGTAGGGGTCGCATGGAGCTCTGAAAGTCTTATGCTACTCAAGCAGTCCTACAAGTAAAAATAATGAGAAAGTCGAAACTGACACACTGACAAATTGCATTTTTGAAAACATTTTAACGTTTTAGTAAAAGTTATCTATTATGTTATGGTTACGTCACTTTTGTCAGTATGTCATGTTTATGTACAGCAAGGAAAAAAAAACTAATACTACATTCGAGATAAAACTGGCGGGGCAATTTTAGCCATTTTTATCTACTTAAGGGGATATGGGTGTCCTTGCCAGGAAAAAAATGGAATTTTAACACTGTCAGATGCAATTTCGTGGCATCTGGCAGGGAAGGTAATGCACAAACTTTGCAGTGCACATAAGGAGATAATGTTAGACCTCGCGACGTTTTGACTTCATTATTGCACTTTTGCACACCAGTTTGAGAGCTCGAGGAAACCTTCTGGAAACTTGTAGGGCCCCAAATTAAATTGAGTGACCCATTTTTCCAAACGTACCCCAGCCGTTCCCTTAGCACTCATTGCCCCCTGAGTTGCGAAAACGCCCCCGTTGGGAACCACTGGCCTAGAGCTAGCCTCTGACGTGTCCCTTTGGAAAATTCTCCCTCCCCTAAATAACATCTTGGTCCTATTGCTATTCCAAGCACCGTTCCCTTTCTCCATTTTATTTTCACGTTGTTCTTTTTTTCAAGAGGATGAATTATAGGAGTTATTACGAGAAAAGAGACATAGAGAATAAATTTAAAATACTTTGCAAAGTCTACTACAACACGGGTTAAAAGTTCTCGGGTTGCTTTGATCCAATACACCAACTTGCCAACTTGATTTTCTAGATGAAATTTAAGTAGGCTGGTTTTCCATTAAGTCATGCATGGCCTTGTATAGTAAATTGTCAAATTTTACAGCATTATTCTTCAGTTTCCCGGCGTTTGCATAGACTGATCGAGAAATTAATATGAAAGTAGCACAAAAGGTTAATAAAAACAAGAATGAATATTATAAGACAATAAACCTGATGTTCTAACTTTTTTACATAAAACAAATCGAGACTTCATTTGCAAGTATATACATTACCCTCTTACTATTTTCCTAGATTAACTCATTCAGTGCGTAACTTTTGCCAGCTTCGTTTAACATTGAAATAGATCATCGAAAAGTTTAAAATTTCCTGCTAGGAATATTTTACGTTTTGAAGTTATCATGCAATCTGTACGCTTATTATGAATTTTTGATGTGGTTAGAATATTCCGGTCCTGTATAAGTACTTTCTTCTTAAACTAAAAATCGAAATATTCAATGCATTAAGTTCCATCAATTTATGCAGCTGGTAGGAACCCATTTGACATACTTCGTTGAAAACCGTGAATTTAGTTCAAGTCAGTATATGTCATTTATCACCTATGTATCATCAGTTGTCTAGTGTATCTTCAAAAGGACGAACTTCGCAGGGTGGGGGGGGGGGGGATTTCTGTCCCCGAATTTGCCTACGTAGCAAGTCTATTGTTACAAATATCAGTTTATACCTATTGTTACGTGTAAAACTACAACTTTTACATGAGCATTTATTTTTTTTTTTCGAAATCGGTGAGTATACTAGACGAGGACAAAGCCATATAACTCATTCTTTTACAAGTAAACTTGGAGCATGTACTGACTTATACATACTTAGAGTCTGCATTGTCTTTTGAACCCCACAATGCTATTTTCTAAGCGGGGTATATTATAACACAAACCTATTGCCTGAGGCCGTTGCAATTGCAACGAGCAAGAAAGACATTTCTGTGGAAGCGATTTGTCTCAAGCAAATGTGTCTTGTAGCTCACTGCTTCATCCAAACTACATCCATAGGCCAAGCAAAGGGCGGGGGGGGGGGTAGAAGAAACAGCTGATCGTTTTTCTCACAAGGTGTCGCTTGTTATCTGCGACGCTTAATGACGCAGCTAGATACCTACCACGTGATGCATACGTAGTGCGTAAAATCTCAGGTTGTGTCCCATCTCCCCTAAAGCATCATTACACACGGAACCTGCATTAACTTTAAAAGCAGTGGCGTAGCCAGGGGGGACAGGGGGGCGAGTTGCCCCCTCTGGAAAATCTTGGGGGAAATTTTGAAGTGAATATATGGTGAAATTTGCCCATGATCTGGTAAAATTTTAAATTTCTCAACCAGTACACTTTACTTATTTAAAAGTATATGCCACACTGGCACAACCAGTCCTCATTAAGGTTTTCAGAGATGGAATGATGACACCATGATTATAGTTGTACTAGTTATGTTTTACTATCTGTTTTATACAGCATGGGATCTCTGGACCTCTGACAAGGGACTCTGTCCTTTTACTGTATACTTCCAATGTTTCTTGATAATTAAAGCAGCAGCATTGTGGTATATGCAGTTTGTTAGAATGGGTCAGTGGTCAAGTGATATACTCTGCTACACGGGCAGGTCCTCGTAAAATTTGGACTGATTGTGGTGAATGTGGTGAAGTGATGAAGGAAAAGGTGTACCAGGGTTCACTTAATTACTGTACTTCACCCATTGTGATTCTGATCTACCAGTAGGACTCAGAAAAATTCACCAAGACCTGAAGACAAGCAAGATAAAAAAAAGCTTCCTAAAAAAATAGGAATTCTTTGTGATGTATTCAGTTTACATTTAGCACCAAATGTGGCACCATTTTGCATCTAGCCCACCTTATATGAGCAAAAATTTTCCAAAGGGGAGGGGGACACCCCCTCCCCGTTTTTCCTGTGAAAGGCTGCCCATATTTGTTTTCCCACCATTTATTGACTGGTCTTCAGGGCTGTAATGTCCGAGTCCGGACTCGGACTCGACTCTGGACTCGAATTCTGTTTTTGGTCGGACTCGGAATTGGTCCGGAATCGGAAATGGCCCGATATGGACTGCAGCTAGACTCGGACGGAGAGTCGATTCCAGCCGAGTCCACAAAAATGAAAGTTTCATAAATGTAAGTTATGACTACATTGTTAGTTGGTGCAAAGTTGAACACATGAACGGTCACATACAGTCAACAAAATTACAGAAAGAGCCAGGGTATGGAATTGATTAGTAGAAAGTTGAGTGTTACTGCACAGTAGTTCAAAATCATTTGTACGAGATATTAAATTTTCAAATCGCCGGACTCGGAATTGGCCAAGAATTGGGGCACCTGGAATCGGAATTGGCTTGGAATTGGAGAGTACTGGACTGGGAACTGACCCGGAATGGTGGCCAATGGAGTCAAAATTGGCCCTGAATCGGGATAGGTGGACTCGGTTACAGTCCTGCTGGTCTTCCTGGGCACGCCACTTGATTTTCCTGCAGTAGGCTCGCTACTTGTTGTAGCAGTGTTTTCATTAAGATTTTAAACCTGACCGTCCGTGAACCCTCAATATTTGTTTCAAGGTTTCCAAGAAATTTCAAAGGTCCCAGTTTTACTCTGTTATCTGAAAGTAAATAGCGGTCAGATAGCACTTTCTAAACTTAGTGCTGGTTGGCTTTACTGCGTTGGACCCGACCATCACCGACGAAGGTTTTTGTGGCAGATCACGTTTAGCACTGCAGCAGTAACTATAAAATGTCTAAGATAAGTAATTTCAACGGAAATAAATTAGAAAAATCAAAATCGCCCAAAAATTGTTACCATAACTTTGGTATGTACTTCATACATTCAGAAGATCGGTTTTGCAAAAAAAAAAAAAACAGATATTTTTTTCGTCATACCAAATATCTTATCTTCACTTTTCTTTTCTTTTATTAGACTTACATAACTTGTTTGTGAACTTGTTGCCACTTCTTCGCTAATGTCTGAGGGTGCATACTAATATTATATTTCGAGACTGGTTTAAAATGAGCTTGGCTTTGCAAGCGCCTCGTTAATGTTTAATATTTGTGAAAAGAGTTTGTTAACTAGGCCATACCTTTTTGTAGTATTTCTTTACAAACGTATCCTTTTAAGCATATCCTGTTAAACACGTCATTTTAAATACATCATTATGTATATTAATATGTCACCATATTCATATTTATCCTAAGATACACTTAGATAACATGTATATAAATATTGCAAGCGAATACGCAAGCTGCATTAAAGTATAATCATCCTAAAAAAGATATCACATATTTTCAGTTGTGAGTATGCTTTTGAGATCATGAGAGCAACTTTATTTTCCTTTTCTGTACTGTATCTGTACTTGGCTTTCCTACATGGATCTCTCAAGCCAGGTAAGTTTACTTTCCAAATTTCTCTGTAAGCATAAAGTAGCAAGAAAAAATTCAGAAAGTTTCTTTAGAATCATAGGTCTACGAGATCCTTCCAATGTAAGAAGAAAACAATTGCTCGAATTTTACATTTTACTTTTACCAATTTTGTAGCGCAAGGGTGATGTGTTATGTTTGATGTGATAAAAAAATTGGGGCAAAAATCCATGCATTCGGGTCAACACTTTGTAGAAAAGTTACGGTACGTAGAATAAGATTAAGAGCTCCAGAATTTTTTTGTCAAAAGTGTACACAAAATAAATGTAGATAAATTTTCAATATTTATGTGTAATTTTCCTTTTTTGCACAAGATACTGTAATTTTTACAGTAATTATGTGTAAGTTTTACTTAAATGTTTTGGTGTTCTTATTTTACTTAAATTTTGAAGCGCTTTTCTGTACGTGAATCTTCAAGGTATCTAAAAATGTCATTTTTTCATATTTCGCCCGAAATTTGTTTGCTTCAGCCCGAATTTATTTTGACATTTTCACCTGTCCCCCTGTCCAGTATTGTACCGGTATGTTTGGAATACTTCTCATCACCTACCAGTAATGTGCCTAAAATAAACTGTTTCGGTTTTTAAGAAGGCATGGGATTCGATTTAAGTACCTGCTGTATTTTTGTCCCAATTTCTCTATAATTTGAAGAGAAAAGACTTGATTTAATTGAATGTACCAAAAGTTTGGTTCGAAACTTGCATCATTCAACTGTAGTAATTTTACCTTTTCACAAATCTGAGATTTGACGAACATGTGGGTCCCCTCTCAGTACTTTTCAGTTCGACAAAATATACAGTGATATTGTGTTTCTATGTCCGTCTTAATTCTGTTAACTTCGCAAATAGGGGCGTGGCCAGAAATTTTTATACGACACCGCAAGGAGATGAACCATTTCACAGGGGGCCTAGAAAGATGGCTTTGTAGGTGCGTACGAGGTGGACCATGTGGAATTTATCTTCAAATAGGCAAAACATTTTATTTTTATAATCCTGGAAATTTACACCAGGGTATCTGTGTATGGAGAAGTAAAGTTTTTGGAACAAAGGTAACCAGACAGGAAAATAAAAAAAAAATACTTTTCACCAGTTGAATAAATAATAATAATTATTGCACTATCTTTCCCTCTTCTAGCCGAAGCGGTAGATGACTACGACGTCAGGATCGTGCAATTCGGAAATGTTTCAGGGTATCTCGAAATTCACTGGAATGGGAGCTGGTATGGCGTACTTCCACGTCTTTTTGACGACAATGCAGCAAAAACAGCTTGCAGGTAATGACACAAATAGAGGAGAAATAATATCTCCCCAAGTTGCATTAATGTCTCGGTCCTTTAAGAATGTTAAAATTTTCATACCGACCTCCTTTCCTTAATAAATTACCTTTACCCTTGATATGCATTATGCGAAATTTGAGGTTAGGAAACTCATTTTCTTGTTTGAATTATCTGGCAAATGGTAGGGATATCCGAGATTCAGATGGGGTGGAGCATGCAGAACAAGAACAATATCACTCTTAAAATTATTGGGCAAAAAACTGCGCCTAGTTGGTCAAAGAGCAGCAAAGTTTTTCCAACATGGGCACTTTTTTGAAAAAGCAGTTTCTTTACCCAACTGTTTGTCAGGTGGCATACATACCCAACAGTTTTTAGTGTGTAGTTGTAGTAGACCCGATTGACATTTCAAAATATCTTTAGGACGACAGTGTGTATCCCTTAGCTTCTATTTACACGGTTTCTTATTGCTCTCAAAATAGGTAATGCCTTGAATTTTTGGTCTTTTTACATTATCTGAAGAATGCAAGAGAGAGACAAGATCACGAAGTAAATTTATATTTTTCCTAAGTCATGACTTCTTTAAAAATGAACTATTTAAGAAGAATTAATTACACATGCTAAGGTCTGGCATTTAAGTGATTGTAATCACATTGAGATTTTTGTTTTAAAGCTAGAAGCACATCCCCATGATCACTCCTAAGGAAAACGTTCCCCCACCGCCATCTGTTGATAAGCAAGGTTCCCCATTGATCTACCGGAACAGTTGAAGCCACACGTATAGATTGCATCTAGATTAATTAATATTTTTAGATAGAAATGACCATCCTTTCTTGACCTAATCAAACTTCTTCAGCGTCAAGGACATAAGCGTAAGAACCTGGGGGCTATAGCCAGTGGCGTGTGCAGGATTTCGAAGGTGGGGGGCACAACCTGTGATTCCCCCGAATGACATGGAGGAGTGTGACAACTGCACCGAAGGTGCACCACGAGCGCGAAGCGCGAGTTTGCACTCGTGGGGTTCAGGGGCCAGCGCCAGGGCCCCTGGCGGGGTCCAGGGGCAGAGCCCAGGTGGGGGTCCAGGGGGCGAAGCCCCCGGAAGCTCCTGCAACATAAGCTAATAAGACCGCCATAAATTGGTTCTAGAGGCCTTATTGATCAGGTTTCGTTTGTTTCAGATTTTGTAAAATTCGGTGTCAGTGACGGAGAGTTCAGGTTATCCTCTATGCGTTGAAAGCTGCAGTGTGCTACAGTATGTGTCACATACATTGACAGGACTACGTTAAAGATCACGAGGCCAGTCAAGAAGGCTGCTTGAGATGATCGCAAAAGTTAACAGCGCTGTTTCATCCTTAAACCTATATAGTTTACCATTACAGATGTTTAAAGTGACTAGCGCGAAGGGCGAAGGGAACTTAATGATAGTAGGCCTACCTGCACCATATGAGACAGATATTGATATTGATAGCATCCTGTCTGATTATTCACTGGAGGACAATTGGAAGAGCTCTATCCTTTGGTAAACGACCAAAAAATGAAAAAAAAATTCTCTTCTAATATCATTCTGTAGGCTACTTCTAAGTTGTGAGTGCCAGGGATGGCACCAGGATTTGCCCGACAGGTGGCCAGACGGGCGGAGGCAGCGACCTGAGGCCCCGACAGCCCCGATGCCGTCAAGGGGATGGTGAGGAGGGATCTGAAGAAAATCTGTGTACTAAACCATGCCATTGCGGGACATATATTTCATAAAAATGGGTGTATATACTAGAGGAACGTAGTTTCGGGGCTGATTTAATGTTTTCCCCAGAATCTAAAGTGTGAAATTGCAAAGCGAGCGAAAATTTTTTGGGTTATCCTTTACTAAAAAGAATCGGTATAATTATTAAAAGTTAATAAAGGTCCATTGTCCGGGCAGTTGGTCCCTATCGGGCATAACTTACATTGTACTTCTCTCCTCTTGTCACTATAGCCGTATCGCACAACAGACCCAAGAGAACATTGACTGAATAACGTGAAATGAGGTGAAATTCCCAACTTTTACATAAATTCATGAATTCTACTTCTTCAGTTACTTGAAAAGGTGGAAATGGTTTGTATTATATTTATAGCTATAAGTAACAGAACTGTGGAACAGTGGGCAAAGCGTACCGGAAATCTTGGGTTTCATTGTAGAAATGACCCTTTGAAAGCCAAAAATAAGTAAACAGATCATGGGTAGCGACAGAATTTTCAGAGGGCTGGGCCATGCCAGCCACCCCAAGCTTCGACAGCCCCTCTGTCGAAGAGGTGGTGACAAGGGGATATGACTTATTATCCCATGCCGTTTCAGGGCATATTTTACATGATATCACTTAATACTTCATGAGCCGAGTTGCGCACTTTATATAGTGTTCTTTCGAATCTGAAACTTGAATTTGCAAAACGCGCGAAAATTTTTGGTAGGCTTACACAAAAAAGATATGTGATCAACAACATAAAGAAAACAAAAAAGAAAAACTGTAGGGGTTCTAGACCATATCGGGAAAAATATACATATTATCGAAACACTTGAACTACCCTATGACACAGCCAAACTTTGGTCCGTGAGTCGCTCACAAACTGACCGTACCGCATGACACACATTAGAGAACAGTAACTAGGCTTAGCGACATGCGATGGAATTTTCGACCTCCACATGAACAGTGTTCTCTGCCTTCATGTTTCGTGGTAAGGTTGGCAGGACATGTGCTTTCTAGCAATGTGGAATGGAACTGCTGAAGATCCTGGAGTAACTATACAGCGCGCGTAGCGCGCCGAAAAATTTGGGTTCTTATTAGAGAAATTGTCCTCTCTCAGGCGCCGTCGGGGACTGCCTGCATACTAGATCGTATCGATTAAGACTCCCCGATGGGGCTCCCCGCCCCCACCTGGCGCCATCCCTGTTGAGTGCTCAGTGTCACTTCAATCTTTTTCTCTTCCCCTAACCCTTAAATCCCCCGACTGGCTTCAGAGGTGGGGGGCCAGTGCCCCCTGCCCCCCCCCCCCTTTGAACACGCTACTGGCTATAGCCTCCCTCCCCCTCCCTCCGGAATTCGATCGAAGCCAATTTCTGTGGCGGCCAAAAGTCGGGCACTTTTCTCCAGTAATACAGGGATTTCATGGGAAAAGGGGCTCAGCCTCTCCTAACCCGGAGGAAATATCTCTAACGTTGACGGTACTGGAGTTGACAAATTATTCCTAAATTGTAATGCAATTTAGTTCTTACACGACGTATGCTGTGTTCCATAAAGTGGAATAAACCGCGTTGTTTATAGAGGGAGTATGGCAATAATGAGTTCCAAAATATAACTCGAGTTAACGACTTTAGAGAAAATACTGGACTCTGCAAGTGGCAACGAAATTCTCAAATTGCTTTGGACAGGAAGTAATATTATACAGTCCCCTTCTCTGAATTCAGTGTTTCCACTTTGAAGGAGATGTCCCGGCAAACGGAACATTTTGAAGAGTTTCAATAACAGGGGAAGTTTTCACGTTATATCTTAGGGCAGACTGTAAAATTGTAAGCCTCAAAATCCCAGGAAATTCCGGGAATGGTTACTGGATTTCAGAAAATATAAGGGCAATTTTGGAGTTTGCATATGCATTATTGGTCAAATTATTATTTGAAGTAATTTTTTTTGAGACATCTCCCGCCCTGTTCATGCAATTTTAGGTTGATTGATGCTTAACTTTATTTGAAACCAATGTCATATGATAAAACTTAGGACACTTAGTCATAAATTGATGACAGGCCCAAAGTTTCCGGAGGACTTACAGATCTCACAGGCCAGCGGATCACAAAGGGACCGTGACTTCCGAACACCAAGTCTAACCCTAAACGGTGTTCTACAGGCACAAAATCACTTCAAACGTGCAACAATCTGATCAAGAATTATTTTTCTAGAACTTGACAGTTCCAAGCCCTGGTCCCCTCATCATCAGGTTTGAAATGGTACTAAAGAAACACCTTAATTATGTGACGTGATTAAAACGTACATAGTGCATGTGGAGACGGCAGAAAGATCCAGTTTCAAATCCACAATGAAATTTCATCTCAATCCCTCCTAGGATTTTTCTACCTCCCCCCCCCCCATCTTACCTTCTAAAACCCACCGGTGTCCCTGGACCCAACGTAGCCTAATATTTTAACTTTCTATTTTCAACAGAGATTTGGGTTTCGATTACTTGTGTCGGCGAGAGTCAACCACTGGACCTTCTCAACAAGAGGTGGATACGTTTAACCAATCTCCCCTGTGCACGGGTAGAGAAGAGTCGTTGTCATCCTGTGAATGGACAATGACGTCACAGAATAACGTTCAAGGAACTTCAAAACGGCTCGTGTTGAAATGTGTCAGTAAGTGTACTTATGAATTTTAAAATTAAAGAATTGGGTACAGAGGGATTTCATGTGACGTCACGCGCAATGGATTTCCAGGCACTGAAGGGCAAAACACACACGCAGTAAGCGTATTTACAGCACACGCGCACGGCGTAACCATAGATACTACTGTGACACAATGGACGCGTGCTCGTCAAAACAAAAGGACGCGCGATCTTGCCCTTCAAAATTGCGTCCAGTTGGTTAAAGTCACGTGACTGAAACCCCTCTATAGGTGTCAAAAGAATATGCACACAAACCGCCTTAAACTATACCTGGATCAAATAGGGAGATCAAGGTCGATTTTGAGTGGTCTGGCCTACTTCGAACTAACGTCGGTTTTGGTCTCAGGGGTCTGAGTATTGCAATTGAGTGATTCAATAGGTAAAGTGGGCAATATGTTGAGGACCTGCGAAGAAAATAGGTTGCCTAAGAAATACACTCAGATAGTTAAGACGATAAACAGCTTGAAAGATAATTGTTCGAGCCACTTAGGCACTTTGCAAATGAACATACTAGAAAAAGCACCTTAAATATACCAGTGAGTTCGGTTTGCAACTCCCTGCTCAGACTGAAGTATTTCTTTCAGTGAAGTATTTCGTTTTATTGTCGGTTCTTGTAAGAAACGCGTTATGCTGTTTTAACTTCCGAAGAATATGGTACAGGCGAAGAAAGTGGGACTGAAGAGCTACAGCCCCGTGCCAAAAATGTGAGGGATGACACTTTTCAAGGAGCAAGACTTTTATTCCTTCGCTCTGCGACATTTATCAAAATTTATCAATAAAATATCATACTTTTCAACTTATGTACTCCCAAAACTGAACAAACTGTAGCACCAAATTCAGTGGCACCGGCACGGGGGGGGGGCATGGGGGGCGCGTGTCCCCCCCAATCGATTTCAGAAATTTTTTTTTGAAAATTTTAAAATGATCCCAACAGGCGTTTAAGCTATAGATTTCTATATGGGGTAGGGTGAGGTGTGTTTTCAACCGAGTGATGGATCTATTGTAACCATTTTCCATCACAAATGGTTCTCAAACTATCAGAATTATCACAAATCCTTCGCAAACTTTCAAAATTTTCGCGCGCTCCGCACGCTTCAAACCTTACCTAAATATTGTCCTAATTATCAATAATTTCCGGTAGCAACTCCCGCAGAAGCACAACAACAAAAGCTGAAAGCTGTTTACGAATTCTCAGGTAAACTCGGACTGGCTTTGTGATTGGCAAATAGGTTTGTTGGGGAATTCAAAGTGTCTCGATGCAGAGCATGAATGCAGGTTTTGTCATGTTTATCTTATTTAATGAAAAATTTCGGCGCGCTTTGCGCGCATACGTCACCGTTTTCACTCCATCTCATGACCATTATTAAGGTTATAACACATACAACTATTGTGATCACAACTTTTCCGAAAAACAGGAGTACATCCTCAACATCTTTAGGGGCCTATGGGATCTTTCAGTCTAATTTGCAGCATGATGTGGAAGGTTGAAAGTGCGTATATTTGCCGTTATACATTTTTCAAAAATTCTTACCGACCTTCGCGCGCAGCCCCTACCGGGATAGATGGTGATTGTTAATACACTTACGACGAAAAGAACGTTCTGAAACGTGCCTTTAGTCCTTAACCCCTTTTACTTTACCTATCGGCGGGGGGGAAATCCTGGCGGCGCCACTGACCAAATTGCATCATAGGACCTTCAAATATATGGATCAGGATGGTGATCTTGAACGTTCAGCAACCGATCCCCCAGCTAGAGACCAGCTTCCTACGCCTATGAGATATGACAAATAGTGCAAAAGTCCGTCATTGAGGATTTGACCCATGACGCATTTTAAAAATACCCACAGATCTAAGCGTCAGTAGACTGTGGATTCGTTGGCTCATGTCCCAACCTACAAACGGAAAACCATTCAAAATCCCTTTGTTAGAATTTCTGGAGGTCGGATGGTATTTTGACCCGTTGTAAGGGGCTTTTATCGTAATTTGCAGTAAATCAGTGTATAAAGATCTAATACTCTAAATATGTATTATAATGCACAGATGCCGGAGACGACGTACTACGTTTACACGGTGGAGTAATACCAAGTGAAGGAACACTTCAGATACGGTGCGATTCTGATGAAGATTGGAGAGTATTATGCGGAGGACAACAATGGGATGCTCGTGACTGTAACGTTATATGCCTGCAAATGGGGTATAAAATGTGTACACGGTGGGAAAGTAGCCAATCAACGACATGGAATACTTCTGACGTCATCTCTTCTGACTTATTATGCGGTTTTACTGAATCTCATTTCTTGGAATGTGATATGAGTTCAAGACAAGAGTGTAACAGTGATAACGATGGAGTTGCATGGATGAGCTGTGGTGTAGGTAAGTTTGGAATTTCCGAAAAATTGGTTCTTACCGGACCTGGGAAATGAAATTATGGGCAATGCTCCCTAACCCCCACCCCATATTTTTATTCATGTCTCACAGTCTCTTTGTTTTCAAGTCAATTGCCACAACCACGGATTCCTTTGGTGGTTTCATGTAAATAACGGTAAGCAAAAGCCTGCCCCTCCACCCCTCCGTCGGCCCTACAAACAAGCTCTATGCGCGGCCAAACTTTACAAACTAACTTCGGGCCCGATTTTTATCACGTTCTCATTTGTACTGAGAACTAGCTAAGTCTGAATTCAAAGGGATTTAAAAAATGGTGGAAGTGAAAAACTGTTTTTTGAAGAAACCGTCAAATATTGTAAACAGTTTATCGATCGTTTTGTGACTGCTTCCTCGTATTTTAGCTTTTAATTCAATTTAATGCGCGTCCTCGCAGAATAATGCTTACCATTGCATACGGTACCAGGGCAGACTATAAAACCGACATCACGGTCTCACGAGGCAGGGGATTGGCAAGGGCTGCTCCCTTCCTTTTCGGAAAAAATAAACCTGCGTTTGTGGGGATTCGTGTAGCAATTTTCAGAGAAATTTAGAGCAAATGTTTCCAAGCTCCTCCCCTGTCCCACCCTACTCCCAATTCAAAATAGTTAAGTACCCATAGGTCTATAATGGTCGATGCAGTGTTTTGCGTGTGAGGGTTTGTGGGTGAAAGAATTGTTCAAGTTTAGACCTAGAAGCGAAGACTTTGACATTTTGACAAGTCTCAGTAAATTACAAACGTCGTGTAGTGCCAAGGTAGCTTTTGCAACATGATGTTTTAAAACTCCAGAAGTCTGAATGAACTCAAGTACCACACCCTTGATCAAAACAGGGAGGCTAACTTCCTGGGTCCAACAGGCACCGGAATTGCAAGTTTATAAAAGAAGGCTCGTCAGGCTGATGGCAGAACATGTATGTTTCTGGCAGACATAGGGCTTTAACATTCTATCGAATAATTTTAAAAATCTTGCTGGTTTTCAAATAGACATGAATATAATGCTTTTACTAGACATGGGATCAGACGGAGTCAAAATCAGCTGGTGCCAAAACGGCGTTCCCCTACGGCGTTCCTTCCCACTGACAACTCCGATTCTGGATCAATATATAATAACAACCAAGATGACAGAAAGTACGGTGTCCTGTAGGTACCTTAATATCAATTGTAACGGTAACATAGACTATCGTAGTAGCTTACCGGTGCATACAGATACTTAAATATAAATATTAATTGGGGTCACCAGAGATGAAGCTATGAAAACCTCTCAACCATGATATCTCAAGAATGATAAATTTCGGTAATTTCGTAATTCGCATGTTGATGCCCCACACTAAGTTAAAAAGTTCAATAGTGTTTAGTGAAGGTCAGAGAACACTTAAGATATAGCGCACTACACAACCAAAGGTTTTCTGAGACGCTTTACAATAAAAATAAATCCACTAAATAGAGGCCAACTCAATGCTTCGTTAGACAGGAAGGTTTTTTAACTTAGCCTTAAATATTTCAATACTTGAACTACATTTGGTGTCTGGCAGGGTATTCCAGGCTTAGGACCATATAGACGGGAAAGGACCTGTCAGCAAATGTGGAATTGCTTGTGAATGGCACAGTAAGGGATATTGACCCCTGGTCACTGGATCGTAATCCTAATTGCAGGATCCTGGGTTGTAAGCCTAATAGGCCTATATTCCATAATACTATCAACAGAACATGTCATTCTGCCACTACCTCCCTGCACCACCCGAAACCGCTGTCTGGTACCAACCGTTTGAATGAAGAAACCTTATGGTCATGTGATATCTCTTTCTGCAAGGAATCACAGAACAGACGTTCTGGTTATATCTCCTACGCAGGGGCGGCGCCAGGGTATTTTGAAAGGGGTGGCAAACGTGGGGTGAGTAATCGCCGTCCTGCGAGAGGGGTCGAAGGGGAGAAGGATACCCCTCCTTTTTGAGAAAATTTTGTTAATTTAAGGTTGCTTAGATGCCAAATGGTGCTTTCATTTGTTATATTTTTGTACTGTCACCCCACCCCCACAAAAGTATGCCTTAAAAACGTTATTTAGACGATTTTATTTTTTGAGCTAAAAGCCGTAGGGGCGGCAAATACCTGCCCTGCCACCCCTGTGGCGCCGCCTCTGCAGTCCTACGTATGATTAACAGTATCGTTTTACTGATAGGTAGAAAAAAGTCAGTGACGACGCCCCTTTCAATAAGTATAGGAGGAGTATGGGGGAGTTATCCAAAATATATTCCGTTTTCCTTTCAGAAGCGAATATCCAGGGTACCACTACGGATGACACTCTTTGTGGGTCGGAACACACGTGTGCTAACCAGTGTGGTGTATGGCAGAGCGAAGGCAGATGCAACTGCGATACCGCTTGCAGTACTTTCAATGACTGTTGTTTTGACTACGACCAACAATGTAACACCGAAGGAAAACCAACCGTGGATCAAGACAGCTATCTGCAGTTCTATCACGATTCTGGCCTAAGAAATTTCCTTAAATGTGTCCATGTAGCAAAACACGTAAACAGGACAGCGTACATTGTCGTGTCGGAGTGTCCTTCTGGTTATACACAGCCGGGGACGGTAAAGCAATGCGAAGAGGCTTCATTGGACCACGATATGTTTGGAAGAACCCCGGTTTACGATAATATCGGAGTAACTTTTAAGAACGTTTACTGTGCAATTTGCCATGGAAGAAAAGTTGAAAACATCTCTCCCTGGACGATAGGGAAACACAGGTTAGGAAAACTGACTGTTAAAGATGATGTTTTTAATATAGACCTTCCTATTGGTAACAAATATGACCCTATTGCTGATTTTCAATCGAGAAACTTGAAGCTGCGTGCATGTCATCAAAACTTGAACGTTTCCTGCTCAGAATCTTTGAAAAACTCGACGGATGCCGAAAAATCTTTGAATTTTCAGACAAGATGTCGTCTTTATTACGCTCCGATAAAAAAACTTGTTGCCATTCATGGTTGGACAACTTTTCGAAACCCAGATTGTTACATTTGTGCCGATCTGCCTCTAAATAGACCTCCAGAAGGTGCAGGATACTGTTACCACTCCACCAATTATCTATGTTATGATAGTGGAAATAAACCCTGCCATTTTCAGAGAGCAATTATACCTATTTTCCATGGTGATTCCATTTCTGTTCATTTCAACTTTTCAAAGCTAAATCAATATGCCCAAAGGAAAAATAAGACCTGTCGAGGTGACGGGATGACCTATGACCCCTTCCTTGACGTCTGTCGACTGCTGGAGTGTCCAAACTACTATTGCCACGTTGGTTCAAAGTGTGTACCATGTTCTGGTAAGTTTTGTGGCCAGATTGTAGTATTTTCATGGATGTCAACAGGTGGGGACTGGGGGCACATCCCCCATACTTTAACAAGGGGAGGGAATTCCCACCCCCGCCCCCTCCCCAAACATTTTTGTCCAGAATCCTAACAAAAATGGAAAGCACATATTTGATTTTATAGCTTGCAATATACTGTAGCTGATTCAATGAAATCGAACTCCTAAATAATGGAAACAGCCATTTAATGGATTAAAATTTCGAGAAAACGCCTCAGATTTTATCACAGGTCATGCGACCTCTAAAGTTTGCGAGGGTCCTTGAGTGAGGTCCGCATTCCTCGCTTCTAGGGCTTTGTGAATCACGCTTTCAGTACGGTCCGGTCGATGTCATGTCGGCCCTTTCCACCACGTTTGAAAAGCTGCTGATGCTTTTGAATGATTGTTTTAGAGAGTGTAAAATGTAAATTAATGACCACGATTTGCATTTGACACTGGGACAGAGGGAGACAGGCATGCACAATTGGGAATATTAAAAATACACATGTAGGCTATACATGATTGGTATAATAGTGTATATGTGTGCATAGCCTTTCAGCCCTCTCGCTTAAAGCAGAGGTTAAATCAAGCAAAAGAGATCGATCGAATAAGGTGGAGGGGACAGTTAACAGAGCATATCGGGTGAAGTGTTGATTGGTTAGACCGGAGCGCGTCCGGCGTAGGGTTTCTGTTTGTTGTCTGCAAATAAGGTTGGGTATCCTTTCAACTATTGGTATCAACCCGTCTTGTACTGGGATGTGACACATGAGCCCACGGGAAGACATTTTACAAGAGGGTGGCGGTGTTTGCTCTGAAATTGTCCCGAATTGGAAAATGATAATGACATGACTAATATTTCCCCGAAGACGGCATTTCCCCTGAAGTCTACAGTTTGTTTTACTTTCATTTTTACTTTTAATTTTTTTAAATGAACTCATAAGGTATTTAAGCTATAGAGTTCTGTAGGAGGTAGGGAGAGGCGTGTTTTTGACAGAGTTATGGATTTATGTTAACAATTTTCCATCACAAATCATTTGAAAACTATCAAAGTTTGCGCAAATCCTTCGTAAACTATCAAAATTTTCCCGCGCCCAACGCGCTTTTAGCCTCATTCCTTCGCTTGGTAAACCATATCAATACGGTTTCAAACGTATTCGCTTCGCATCATTCATCGTTTATTCTTCTAAGCCAATTGTTCTTGTGTACTGGCGTGGTTTCAGAGTACCACGGCATTGTAAGCTAGTGATTTCTTTTCGCCTTCCTGTACTCTTGGGAAGACATATTTTACCAAACCTTGAAATCTTTTTAAACGTAACCACGTCGCAGACTCGCATTCCAATTGGCAGCCATGTTTGGGGGGAACTGATAGTGTCTCGGTGCAGAGTCTGCGTGTTAGTCATAGGAATGATTTTTAGTGCAAAACTTCGGCTCACTTCCCGCGCATTCGTCGTGGTTCGCGTTCTGTGTCTTATGACCATAATTAGGGCAATAACACGACGGAATATTATTCTGCCCTGCCCCAAAACATTTTTCGGAAAATTAGAGGTTCATCTCCCAAACTCTGTAGGGACCGCGCATCAAGAGGGGATTATGGTAACACTTGTCAGGTTTGTAGCATGATGTGAAAGATTGGAAGTATGTGTTCGTTGTTAGATTCAAAGCATTTTCACGGCGTGCTTCATGGACACCCATTATTGGTAGATGGTGAACGTTATTACATGTACACATTTCTAAATACACCACACTTTGGTTATTCCTACTCCCTTATCACTCCCTCTCAATTGCACCCTGATTGTCTGAGTTCTCATTGCTCATGTTAGTATCGCCATTTTGTAATTTCCCCAGAGCTTAAGCCTATCTCATGCTGCCAGCTTTGGAGGGGTCCCAAACCACAGCCAAAATATCACTAAGTATTGAGAGGTTCTAAGCATGTTATCAATTCAAAGTTTTGCCAAAGATAGCACCATTTTGCATCTAAGCCACCTACATAAACAAAAATTCTAAAGAGGGGGACAGTGGCGTAGCAAGGGTTTGTGGCGCCCGGGGCAAGAAACGAAATTGGCGCCCCTACCCCATAGTCGGGGGTAATCTTATGAATACTTACACAACTCAAGATCTTAAAAAGAACAAATATCCATGGGCGTCCGCAGAAAAAAATCAGGGGGCAAAATTTTTAGGGGGGCCCAACTTTTTTCATGGGAAATATTTTCCTCCCATAAAGAGTTTAGATGCTACTTTCACACAGTATTGACAAAGGCATAGCCAGGAATTTGTCAAGGGGGAGACGAAGCGCATAGATAGACTCTCAGCGCTCCGCGTCACCATGGGTTGGCGAGGAGCGCAAGAAATTTTTTGCCCAAAATGCTTCCCAGATCGCCGGAAATGGCACTTCCAAGGCCTATTTACCGCATATGAAAAGGGGAAACACTAGCAATATCGTAAATATTATTTTATTATAAGATGAAATTGCTATATCAATATCATGCTCATGGCAAATGGTAGTTCCAACATTTTTTAAGTGATCTCGATTTGGCGCCCCCCTAGAGGTGGCGCCCGAGGCAACTTGCCCGCCCCCCTTGCCCCCCAGCTACGCTACTGAGGTGGGACCCATTCTACCCAATTCATAGTAAGAACAGTTATGTTGTGTTATGTTTTGTTATGTTAAGTTATGTTAAGTATGAGAAGTTTTCAACATAGGCTATGATCAGTTCGAAACTTTGCCAAAGATAGCACAATTTGCATTTAAGCTACCTTAAATGAACATAAATTCACACCCCCTCCCTTTAGAAAACACCTCCTCTGCACGAAGTGATTTTACCATGAAAAATGATGTTTTAAAAGGAAAAGTGTCGGCGCGATCTGCGTGCAATTGTTACCGTTCACTCGCTGTACCAGAAAAAGCTTATAAAAAAATTAAGCACTCATTATCGCAAAAGTCGTTTCTGAATTAACTAAATGTACATACCGCGTTTAAAGGCTCTCTCATCTCACCCCATGCAGTAAGATTCTCCCTATTAAGTTTACTTTTAGCCCCTCCTCCAGTGTAAACAAAAACACCTGTCTGCATGGTGCACCTCCAAAACAGAGGCACAGTACCTAGCCTGCATCGACTTTCATTTGCTCGAAGCCATACATATTGACACACAGTGACTGTGCATGTGTAAGCTTAATTGAGAGCACAACTGACTATACAAGTCATCGTTGGCCAACCAGAGTGAGGGAGTGTATTGTTTAATGAATGTCAATCAAAGTGCAGTCATCACCTCTATTTTGAACGCTAGTGCTATTCCTAAATATGTCTAGGCACCAACTCCCTGGTTTGGGGGATGTCATATCCCCCTTTAATGCTAGCGTCCAAATTTTGAAACTCACATTCGCCCTGGACCTCACCAGGTGCCCATATAATAACTTGAACTGAGCCATTAACATCGAATTTCATAAAATATGCAATGATATAAAATCTCTTTAACAGAACAACTGGAGCCGATTTCGGCGTTCTTAATATGTAATAATGCGAGAGCTTCCGGGGGCTTTGCTCCTTTGACCCACTGGGGCTCCGCCTCTGGATCCCGTCAGGGGCGCCGGAACGGGTGCACACTCGCGCTCCGCGTTCTTGGTACACGTTTGGTGCACTTGAGATTTCCTATCGTGGGCCCCTTCCTCCTCGATATTTCTGGATCCCCACCTGCATAATGCACTGTGAATTGTGAAACAGAAATTTTTCATACCAGTAAACTATGATAAATAGATATGGGATGATAGACAACGCAAAGGAAGGTAATCTATATTATTTCAAGAAATAAGGTTCTCAAAGACAGATATTCACTTCTTGAGCTCATGAGTAATTTGTTTACCCTAACTTTCAAAATTTTAAATAATTCAGCACCTGTGCTGCGAGCTGAGAGCCGAGATGCCGGCAAACGGTTTTAAATATTATAAGTACAGTACAAACAGCTCAGTTGTATAAGTATAACATACATGTCAATACGTATTTTATCTCTACGTATACATATATCTATAACCGTGTAACCCTAACCTTATCTCTATGCGTACCATGTGTATAACCCTATCCCTATCCGTATGCGTACCCTATCCGTATCCCTACTACGTATAACCCTAACCCTATCCGTATCCCTACTACGTATAACCCTAACCTTATCCCTATGCGTATGCTATCCGTATGCCTACTACGTATATAACCCTAACCCTATGCGTACCACGTACGTCACTTCCGGGCACCGATTCTCCATTCGAACCAAAGTGATATTCCGTTTGTGGTGTCCTGATGCAATTTAGACATGTTTTCTTTAAAAAAGCTTAAGGTAATCAAATGAAAAAGGAAGGGCATGTCTGCATGCAGCGCACAGGGAAAACTGTCTCTTGTAGAAATGTCATGGGTATAGTAGGAATAGGAGGGACATCGTAGAGAGTCGGGGTGGCAACCCAGGTACAAAAGGGAGAGAGTAAACGAAGTTTACTTCTTGTATCATTTACAGGTATGTACACGTTCGGCAAAAAGTGAAACAAAAAAAGTGAACCAAAAGATCCTGGAACAAGACCAACAACGAAAATATGTAACTCAGCAATGTTACATATAAATTCCTAAAAATTCGCAACAAAACAAACAAAACATCGAGGTCCTTTCCTTATTCAAAATAACGTTATGATATTTCTAACATTTCGTTAACACTTATCATTCAATTCATTCATTTGGCCACAGCACCTTCCCTTTTTCCATTTCACCTCACTCCGTAATTCAATAAAGTTTTCAAAGAGACAGCATTGAAAGTGTCAACATAAAGTTCCCCTCCTTTGTGTATGGTTATAAAGAATTGTACTCCGCAAACGCAATTTGTATCTCCCGTCGAACGGGTGCACAGTAAAATAAGTCGTAGCTAACTCAACCTATCGTCCGCTAAGTAGGCGCATAACTAACAATGAACACACAGGATTTTGAACTTACCGGATTCTGTTCGATGTGCTTCCGGCAAATTACCGGTTGAGGGACTATGGAGGTGATACGAGACAAGATAGACCTACTCCTTCAGCCGCAACTTGCACCTCCAAGCAAAGAGCCGCAGGGAATGCATAATCCAACGGATCCTCTACACACTCCGGACCGAACCCATCTATCATATAGGTGACTTTTCGAAAGTCTCCTCGACTCTCTGCCGAAGAGCCGAAGTCGAAACAAGGCGTTACTCCCGAAGGAGTTCTGCTCCCCAAAGAGCTACGTCCCAATTCATCTCCAACTGAATACAACTTACGCGGCTGAAGGTCGGTTCACACCCCAGTGTAGCGCTATAAAGCTATGAAAGTTGACCACTAGTCTGAGCTATGTCCGTGATTGGCCAGAGAGACAAAGGGATAACCATATATGGTTCTTATAGCTTTATAGAGTGTGAAAATTTTGGAGTTTGAACCGGCCTAAAGTACACGTGTTTTTCGGGCTGCAAGAACAATGAGAATTCCCTATTCATACTCACGATTACGTAACACACACTACAAGTGTAGACCTCGACAGTTTCCACTCACATGTGAATACAGCTGTGTAACATGTGACAAGAAAAGACATTGTAAGAAGATTGACTGGATGGGGAAAGCAACAGAAGCCACGTTATATTTACCTACATAAGAATGAAAGCAATTCTTTAATATCCTCAGTGACACGGAGAATACTTAAGTCCGTACCGTATCGTACTTCTCATGTGCTAAAAAATAATCGAAGTATCAGCTGTTTGCAATTGGAAGCAAGTGAAGTACAGGAGACTCATGAGGATTGAAGTGAATCCCAGAATTAGGTTTTGTGATTTTACACAACAACAATGGTTTCCTCCAATCGCGTAGCGGCTTCCGTACATACTTGGGGATGCAAATCCCTCTTTAAAGCGCCCTTGATGACATTTATGGCCCCTTCGGTTACCTATTGATGATAGCTAAGCGCGCCAAGGACGCATTAAAATATACCGCACTTTAAATCTATTTTAGGGATACTGAACGTTAGGACTTGAAAGAATAATTCACTATCAGAAAATGTATAAAATACATTTACGAAAAGCCCCTATAAAGATCCTGTCCGGATTTTGGCTCACGACTTTAACCCACTGCGCAAGCGTATTCTGAATAAATTTCGGCCTACTTATTCAGAATACGCTTGCGCAGTGGATTAAAGTCGTGAGCCAAATGCTCAGGTCAGGCGCACACGGTGAGAAAAGTGGCACTCGTGTCAGAAAGAATCAAACACGTTTGATATTTGAGTCTCACCAGAATTAACACGCCCGCACACGTGGGAAATTAGCTGAGCAAAGTGGCACGAGAGGCAGTTTGCTGAGCTAATTTCCCCTCGTGTACGGCAGGCTTTAGTGGTCTGGACTGTACATCACAGGGAATTCTGCCCACGTTATCAAGCTCGTACCCAGACAAGATACTGAAGGAAGGCGAAATATATAGCTTTCAAAAGGGCGAAATATTTTTCAGGTGAGAAAAATGTGCGAACGGCGATGGTAACTTAAAATTTCCTAGGATGCGAAAATTTTCTGGGGGCGCCGCCCCCTAGACCCCTTGGCTACGGACTTGCACATTTTGCAGTTCTATTTGCTTCAAAAGTTTCAACGTTCTGTTTTTCCAGAATAGTTAAATTATTATCAGTACAAATCGATTTTTTGCTTTACAGCAAAGTGCTATATAAATCAAGAAAGAGTATGCTGCCACACATGCAGTGTTACTTCCCTATCAAAACTTGTGTTATCAGAATAGAGCCATATCTAGAAGAGAGGGTCCAAGAGGCCCGCATTAGGGTCCTGACGGGGCCCTCGCAATATTACATGTTAAGAACGTAGAAAATCAGCTCCAGTGACTCTTTTAAGGAGATTTTATGTCATTTCATATTTTGTGTAAATCGATGGTAATGGCTGAGTACAGGTAACTATAATCAGATTATGAGGTCCATGGCGAATCTGAGGTTGTTTCATAATTTGGACATCATCATTAAGCGCGAAATGAACAGTTATGATGATTATCGACAAATTGAACTCTTTACATGAGGGCATTTGTCAGTCCTTTAAGCCAGGCTGCCAGGGCCAAGTTTTTCATGGGGATCTTCTCACAAAAAGGACCAGTATCATACAATCGAAGTGAAGCATCATGACCAGTTGGCGCGTGCGCGTTGAACATTATCACCAAAATGCTTCCTGAGGGGCCGAAGTGACACTTCACAGACCTTGCAACTGAATAATTGAATATATTGCAGCCAAGCACACAAAAGCAGGTAACAGGTCATTCGATTCTAACCCAAGACCTAGAGGTATTTTTCACCTTTCTTGTTCAGTTTTCATTCTCTTATTCATGCAAAGTATTGTTAATTATTATGTCTGTATGTTGTCGTATATAGGAGGGGGTTCCTCCTCATTACAGGGACCCGAGGCATTTCCCACCGTTTCCCTTAAAAATCCTGCCATGAGCTAGGAGATCCTGAAAAGGGAAGGGTTGCCATGTGTTCCTCCAAGTATTCCAGTTGGTGGGAAATGACAAACTTTTACAATCACGCCCACATACGTATACGTTTGTGGTATCTTAGCAGACATGGAGAAACTTTATAAATGTCAATCACAATGAGCTGATAAACCTAACCAAGCACAAATTTCAGAGATGAAAGTGTAGTGCCGTCGGAAGGTTTCTATTATGGAGGGGGGGGGGCGGGGTTGAACCATTCAATTCCTCAGGTAGGTGCCCCTTTCTCGGAGCTGCCCTGTAGTATGAATGTACCAATAGAGGCGATGAGAGTCTGACTAAAATGTGTCAGTCTATTTCTAACACAGTTCCTGTCAATACTTCCATCACGGCACGAATTGTTGGAGATACAGCCACTGAGGGCATTGTAGAAATCCTCCATGGAAGAAAGTGGTATACTGCAATGAGGGCGCTTTTCGATAGGAAAGCTTCGGAAGTGTTATGCAGGTAAGAACAGGGGCTAACAGGACTACTTCCAGTTGAGAGAGGGCTCAAGCACTCTCCCTAAAAATTTTAATGCACGTTTGTCCAAAAGTAGCATACAGTGAAGACTTGTATTGTGAGTACAAACTCCCGAGTACGAGTACAAAGCCATGAGTGCGAGTACAATCAAGACCTTTAGTAAGAATATGAGGACGAGTGCAAAGCCATGAGTACGACTACGAGTACAGAAAAATGTACTCGAGTACGAGTACGAGGGTGAGTACGTTTCTGAGTACATGTATAGAATTTAAGGGAGAGTAATATGACAATTGTAACATACAATTGTCTTTAAGGTAACTGTTTGTCTGTTTGAAAACATATTACAAGTAAATGCTGCACTTGATTTCTATTTACCACTATCAATATCACATCTTGTAAAAAATGAAATGCTGGGGACTGACTCTAGAGTTAGAGTTAGATGAGGTTTAACGGCTCAGGTTCTAACCAATTGGCTTAAGTCGGGCCGGCCACGGCCTTTCTTCCAGTTGTGGCTCACTGGCTTGTTTTTCCTACTACATTGTTTATGCTGAGCACCAAACACAATAGCAGTAGGTTCCATTTTTAAAGTCTTTGATATGACCCGGCCAGGAGTAGAACCCCAGACCTTCCGGCTGCAAGTCGGATGCTCTAACCACTTGACCATAAGGCTGACTCTAGAGGTGAATGAAACAATACATGTGGCTATAAAAACGCTTTGCCTCCTTCACTTTATCAGACCTTAAGCAGGAATATTAAGTTGGGGTTTGAAGCCGAATGACCAACTTGCAAGAATAGCCATTTTCTACCAAATAGATCACAATTAGCAAAATTATCTTCTCTGAGAAGAAATTATATTTTAGTAAAGTGCGGTCTGCTGCAAAGCAGGTTTTCAAATTCAGTGGAGGTGCAAAGGTTTGGATTTACCAACAAAAAGAGACTGAAGAGGCTGAATCCAGCCTATAAGAAAAACTGATTATACAGGTTTTAGTTTCGAATTTTGGTCTGTTTCTTCCCTAGTGTTTGTCAGTGTTTAAAGATTTTAGCATTAATCCAATAGGTTATTCCAACAATGGTCAGTTAAGGTTCAGCTTTGAAGTCCTAATGCATGCTTCAGGCGCGGAACCAGGGGGGTGAAGGGGGCAGTTCCCCCCCCCCCCGAGGTATCTTTTAATGTTTATTTTTACAATATTGCTAGTGTTTCCCCTATTTATATGAGGTAAATAGGCTTGGGAAGTGCCATTTCCAGCCCTCTGGGCGGCATTTTGGCCCAAAATTTTCTTGCACTTCTCGCCAACCCATGGGTGGTGCGGAGTGCTGAGAGTCTGTCTATGGGCTTCGCCCCCCCCCCCTTGACAAATTCCTGGCGACGTCCCCATCATGTTCTCCACAAACATGTCGGTCGTACAGTCTTATTGGAAGTGCTTATTTGCCAACTACTAAAGGTAATGCCAGATGAGTCATTAAGTTTTGAAAGGTAGACTGACTAACTTACTGATCGAAGGTAATTTCAAACACTGTAGTTCTAGACCAGCGCTTCTCAACCGGTGGGCCGCGAAGCTCTCACAGGTGGGCCACGAGATCCGCCATAAGAAATAAAAAAATTAAGAAAAAAGAATAAACTTTTTGTAAGGTGGGCCTCAGAAAAATTCTGAGAGTGAAAGTGGTCCTTGAGTTATAAAAGGTTGAGAAGCGCTGTTCTAGACTACACCAAGGCAAGATGTTTTCTTTTTGAAGTGGGGGCCAAAGTACTTATTGCAGGGAGTTGCTAGAGCAACTCCCTGCTTATAGACATAAGGAGATGATACTCTTAAGACTATTTAGTGCCCCTAACGGATAGATACTGTTGTAATTCTTTCAGTGTGTTCAAGGACAGGTTCTTTTTAATGCTTTGTTACTGCACCTTTTAGAAGTGCGATTTATTTTTGTTTTGAGATAGCCTGAGAGTCTGTAGTGAACAGCATAGTAAGCTTTACATTCTCACAAGTTCTATTAAATTAGAAAAAAAAAAACTCAATGAATATTACAAATATTATTATCCTGGACCGAGATGTATGCACTCATGAGTACATATCTAAAAGTAAGGGCCTGAGTACGAGTATGAGTACAAAGGCCTGTGTGCGAGTACGAGTACGAGTACGAGTACGAGTACGAGTACGAAACTCGAGTACAACAACTGATATATTGTGCCCGAAAAATGGCCAACCGTCTTTGTGTCGTAATAGAGGAGGGGCTGCAGCCCACCGCCTCTTACGTCTTTCAGTAAGAATACAGTTTTATGCACCCTCCGGATGGAAAGGGAACGAAACTCGTGATGTATGTATTGCACCATGCGTAGACTGTACAACTGACGGTGTAATAAATAGGCGCATGCTTAAATGCAACAAGTGATCTCCTAAAACTTTATAAATAAATAAATATGTATGTATGTATGTATGTATGTATGTATGTATGTATGTATGTATGTATGTATGTATGTATGTATGTATGTATGTATGTATGTATGTATGTATATATAAATAAATAATATAATATATAAATAGAATAATAAGTAAAATCTTTTGTTTTTTATCATTTCAGGGAAAACGATCTGGAGTATGAGCCGACGTCTTTTATAGAAGAAACAAACTATTCAGTGAACAGTAGCTGGTACACAATTGAAATAAATTGCGATGGTAGTGAGAGCACCCTCAGTGACTGTAGTACGACTTTTCCAATAGACTTCATCGAGGAAATCAACACTACGGTGGTGGCGATCACTTGCACTAGTTAGTATTCTCGACTTAAAGTATCTCTTAAAGGGCTTTACCGTCTAATGCTACAAAAATACGTTTTCTCAGACTGCAAGTGAACTCGTCGGTAAAATTTTCATCTTCACAGGACATGTCGGTGCTGAGTAACATTTTGAATTTGCTAGCTTAAAGGCAGTAAGCAGTCACCCCAAACAGAGTGAGTGTATCCTGTCACTCTAGTTCATGAATGGCCTATTTTGATCATGTGACAATATTTTTGTAAGTGAATTGTGGAATTGCCTTTAATTAGAAATATCAGATTGCCCAGTAGATAGCAATTTCAACACTCTGACATTATATTTGTCTTCATTCTTCTTTTCTTAAAACCTTTCTTGTACCTTCATGAGCACTATGCAGAGACACTCCATTCTTCCTACTCCATTTTCTACCGTCCATGGGTCCCATACCCCATTGCTACCACGGCCCACTGTTCCCACACCCCATTGTTCCCACATCCCATTGTTCCCACATCCCATTGTTCCCACATCCCATTGTTCCAACAGCCCATAGACCCTTTTCCAAATAACGATCACAAAGGATTGTGGGACAGAGTTTTGGTGTGCGTCGTTTTTGTCAATGGCATTTTATTGTGGCCAAAAACGGCGCACACCAAAATTCTGCCCCACAATCCTGTGTAATTGCTATTTGGAAAAGGGTCTATTGCTTCTACTTAAAAGTGAAAAGACCGCTGCCCAAAAGTCCTAAAGTATACATGTAGACAGACAGAGACACAGACATACAGGAAGACAAATAGACGGACGGACGGGGGCAGGCGGGGCGAGCGGAGGGAGGGCGGGGGAGGGGGTAGGTAGGCAGGCAAGCAGATATACCTATATTAAAATCCAATTGACCGTAGGACCAATGGGGTTTAATTTTTGCAGTACCCTGCATGAGCTTAAGGACCAAAGGACTATAACCGATTATGCAGGTCCATTGCATGTAAACTACATAAGAAAGAGACCATCGTCAAAGTCACATAGCATAATAACTTCAATGGGAAAGATGAGCAAGTCACGTGAGTAGTACACGAACTATATGAAAACTTTTGCGCTATCATTTTTATACTTTTTGCATGGAAGGAATTCAGTATTTGTTATGTCACCCCTTGAATAAGCTTTGAAGATGATAAACACACCAAAAGGGTTGGTTCTTCTATTTAGCAACAATTATTTTGAAATGAAAGAAATTTAGCCTAGTCCTCTTAAACCACGTGATCATGAACGCCGGAAACATGCATAGAACATATCCTTCCTCAGTGATGTATTTATGTGTGTTTTACGTCAGAATATCTTCTTTTTGTACTTAACGTTATCGCTCACACAACTGCATAAGGAAAGAAGGAAGTTGTTTTTGTAGTGCCGCAGAAATCGAACATCAACTTGGCATTTCAGTGTGATTCCTACAGTAGAATAGCACCGTATTGAGAAATTCATTTGAAAAAGAAATTGTTAACGAGGTTCACAATTTTCTTTATTGCAGATAAATCTGAAACTAGAATAAGGTTAAGTGGGGGCATATTACCTTCAGAAGGATTCGTCCAAGTACAATTCAGCCAGAGCGGACCTTGGCATTTCATATCTGGTAACACTGATCACTGGGACTTGAGAGAGTGCAAAGTTGTTTGCAGAGAGCTCAACTTTACAAAAGGGTGTGCATCGTCAAGTAGACTTCCACTGTCGCCCTCTATTAGCATAGAAACGATATTTGCAGTAACACGTCACTTCTATTGCTTCCCGGACGATGACAGAATTCACTCTTGCCGGAGTGAGCCCTACTGGCGTGACCTGGTGGAATCTCTTGCCTGGGTAACGTGTGCGATTGGTAAGAAACAATATCATAGCGGGTGCAGTGCCGTATGAGGCGTGGGGAGGGGTCGGGGAAGTTTGTCCAGAGATTCGGACAAAAACCTTGTGCCCCTCCCAAATTCAGATGGTCTCATAAGCTTATGGTGTAGTGCATAGGCTGTCCTTTTTCAAACTGCTTCTGGAAGAGTTAAGAAAAAAAAATCAAAATCAGGGTTAGTGTTGAAGAAATAGGTTAGAGTTAAGTGCCCAGGGAGAGTGAAGGATGTTCTTACATAACCCGAGTTCAAAGTAAGGAAAATGAATCAAAATATTGGTTTCGTAATTTTGTCACATGACCGGTGTCCGTGAATGTGATAAGTGACTATGCATCCTGCAGAAAAAAAGCACCAGCTTTGTGCACGCAAAAATGTAGTGGCGCCCATGTCTCTGGCAGGGGCCCTACGCTCTGACAAAGGTGACGGGTTGCCGCCCGCTAAACGCACCCCACCCCGCCGGTTGAGGAGCGTGCTCCCCCTCCCCTCATCGGGGAAAACCGTAGCGCTACATCTGTATTATTAGTATACTGTTCCTTATTTTTCCTTAGTCCCAAGAGGGCTGACACCCACATTTTCTTTAACTGAGAAAACTTTTTACAAAGATGACGTCTGAGATCAGGGTTTCTGAACCGGTAGAAAGCAGAACGCTGTCCCATGGGTCATGAAGTCGGCCGGAAAAAATACAAACTGGATGTTGTTATTTCTATCATGATTTTTAATGTATTTTATTTCATCCCACATGGGGAATTTTAGTGTAGAATAAGTTGCTTACTGTTGAAACTTGCCTGTACGGTAAAGCTGTCATAAGTGGAAGTTATTTCCATTCATTTTTTTAGTTAGGCCTAATGGTGAAAGGTGGTCTCGGGGTAACCTGAACAATCAAAACTGGGCCTCGAGTTGCAACGGTTGAGAAACCCTTTCTTGGATAAAACATGATATGTTCTTCAAAGCTTTTAACTAGTTGTATATTTAGAAATTCTCAACATGGAGTGATTTTGTACATGTGGCATGACACCCCTCCAAGGCTGGTACTGACACAGACAGCTTAACATTTTATTGCGCCCTACTACTGGCTACCATACCTCCCTGGGGTCATCCTCCGTGGTGTCATCCCTAGATTTTCCAAAAGGCACATTAGGCACTATGCCTGGGGCCTACAAAACTCCCGAGGGCCCACGAAAATATCAAGTGCGTGTATAGTACTAGCCTACGTAGCACCTCTGTGGCTGCCGCCCCTTTTTAGGCTGCCGCCCCTCAGAGGAATTTGTTTTTTCGCAGCCATGAGCTGAACGATAAAACTTCGTCGGCTCCGCGGGGTAGTATAGTACATAACACAAACTTCCGACATCAGGACATAAACGTAACTTCGTTACATCCCATAGTGTTCGCGATAGCCGTGCTCCTGAGGTATTTACTATTATATGAATGAAACTACTGCCGGAATTCGAACGCTGTAGTATAAATAACCTAAACACTCTCCTACATCTAGCCAAATTTGCTATCATGTTTCGTTCACCGTGGCGAAGACACTGGTTGCCAAAAAAGGACGTTGCAACTCCAATAAGACTTTTACTTTCGGCAATATCTACTACGCATGCTCTGATGACCTTGAAAATCTGGAAATAATCACGATCATGCCGTTCCGTCAACTTCCGCCAAAAATTGAGTTTATTGTGAAAAAAATACTCAAATTTATTAAGAGAGTGAAATGTGCTAATTCAACATGGAAACTATGATTTGTAAGAGATGCTTTTATGCCTACAATCTGATAAATGCAGCTATCTAGTCTAGTGAGTTTCAGCATTTTTTTTTTTTTTTGCTTTTTAAACAAAACAGGACGTGAATCGGGTACTAGCCCTTTATTAAATATTATTCGTTACTCGCCGTCATATAGGTCTACTTTACTTACTTTCCTTATAAGTAACTCTGAAACCCATTAAAATGCCACTTTTCAGAGATTGAATGATGCGATGCGTTTTCTACGAGTTGGTCCGTGATCGCAGCCATGCTATAATATGGCCAAACGGTCTTGAAAGCCTCCTCAACAGAGGTGACGCCAGAGTTGGACAAGAGAAGGCCATGATCCCCGTCGATGATGGCTGGCCCCACATCAAGAAGTTTTAAATTGCGTGTTGGGAGCCTTGGAAGTTACAATAAAGTGCAATACTCCCCGACGATGATCAGTCTCCCTCACGGTTTACCTGTTTTCTCACAAGGAGGGCGAGGGGCAATTCTCCATGACATATCTAACATTTTCGGCCAGCTTGGCGCACTAGGGCACTGTAATGTTATAATTTCCCCTTTCATACTTTCGTTCCATAAAGTTAAATAGCACACGCCCGTCCTTATGTCCACATAAGCTAAAACAACGTGCACGCCTTTATGCTGATTTCGCAAGTTTCATCACCAGTTGCAAAGACCTTGTTTCTCTCTTTTTCTGTCTTACAGCAAACATTTCGGGAAATTTGTGGGGCAAACGTTGCAGGGGTCATCATTCACTACCTGCTGTCCCCGAAAGGGCCCTGGTCAGACATCCCGATTGTTCATCTATTTATGCTTTAAATAACTATTTTTTCTGAGCTCACTTTTAACTGTGCTAACAATATTTCGGGGCGCTAATTCGCCTTTGAATAATGCAAGTGAAATTCTCTTAAGAACTCTTAATTAGCACAAATTTCGTTAAATTGAGTCTTCATTTGGTAAAATACGCTGGTCATGGAATGGTATTGTATACAAACTTTCTTCTAATGTCTTCTTCACTGCCCATCTCATCCATGTATGCAAACACACCATGCAGTAATAGGAATCAAGTGAGATAGTACTTTTGCATGAACGGAAATTTGCAGTTGTCTAACAGTTCTTAAAGGGGCGCTAATGCTATGTCATAATCTAGTCTATTTAAGACCTATTGAAAATACAACCTGACAATTTCTGAGCATGTCATCCACAAATTCAAATTCCATGAGCTATACAAGCGCCTAGATGGCAGAAATACGTCTTATATTGCTCGTATAATTCTAGACATTTGGCAAATTATATAACTTGACGTAAATTGGTCTCTTTTTCGTATTGGGAGAATCTCTGGGAAAGGCTAAAAATGGACTGGGTGGGGAGGTAAGGGGGGCTCTTCATCTCCTCATCCCTATCCGTGGGATGCTGGAGGCGAAGCTTCTCTCCCTTCTCTCCCCTTTTTACCAGTAAATGGCAAGAACTATGCTACTTGAAATACAAGTTTCATCAGAACGGCAGCCCAACAACTTTATTCGTCTCTTTTTTTTCTCTCTCTTCGTTTCAGATACTAAAATTGAGGGGGCTACTGTTGCCATATGTGGCAGCTCACAGACTTGCCGAAACAGATGTGGTTCTTGGCATGGTGCCTGTAACTGCGATCGCAAATGTCACGCGTTCGGGGATTGCTGCTTTGATTATCAGGAATTCTGCGAGCAAGCGCCAGAATTACCCGAGTTTTTTATTCCATTTCCAACAAAATTTGACCTTCACCGCTATAACTGTTCAAGATCCGAGGCTCTTCATTTCGATATTATTATGATTAACTCTTGTCTTGATGACTGGGTTCCTGATTTGATCTCGTCATCGTGCATTGCAGATGCAACGCTAGGCGTATTGAGCCAATTCGAAATGACTCCTGCGTTCGACGAACAAGGAGTAGTTTATCGTAATCGTTTCTGCGCCCTTTGCAATAGAGTACCGACGAGCAACATCAGTGAATATTCTTCTGACTTAATCGTCAAAGTATCAGATCCTAATTTCGTGAGGTATTCCGAAAGTACTCTAGGGTTTCCTAGAAAGTGTTTCAAAGGTGCCACTGACCAATGTTTTGATCGCCGAAGTAATCTGGACGAACCAACTGCAAATGGGATCAAAATGTGTCCAGTATTACATTTACCAATCGAAATAATACATAACACTGATAAGTTTCGTAATATCTTTACGTTTAAAAATAAATTTTGCCAGGAGTGTCTCTTTGGTACTCCTGTCGATAATCCTGAATTATACTGTTCTCTTGATAAATGTCCTCTGTCGGGGAAGCCAGATCTTGGCTGTCTTTTATACAGCACAGAGATAGAAAAGGCAACGCTTATCACTGCTTTAAGAAGGAAAAGCTCGCAAAGCACTACACTGCTATGTTCGAGAGTTGGTGAGGCTTATGACCTCATTACTTCTCGATGCCGTTTCTTTGGTTGTCCGGAAGGATTTTTTTACACTGCGGGTGGCTGTATTGAAGGATCGCCTCCTTACAATGCCCCTAAGAGTGTCTTAACTAAGATTTCAAGAGACTGCTATAATTGTATGACGTCACTAACCGTAGACGTTGCACGATACATTTTTGACATGGAAGTTTGTAGCCTGGTGTCAAATGCTTCAACAAGTGGATCAGGACCATTCTTAGTTAACATAGTCACAAACAACATTTTTGCATGGCTTTATGTACACAACACCTTAGACAGAATTTTACTGCAAGCAGCCGCCAAGTCGATGGTATTCCATGGATGCGGTGCAGCGGTTATTTACGTAAGCCTTCAATCGGATGACTTGATAAAAGAGGGTTGTGATCACATGACCGACATACCGCATCTACTTCCGGGGTTATGTCATCTGACCAGCCACATTTTCACCGTCGCCTACGAATACGCCACTGAAAGCGAGACTTTTCAAAGGAATAATAATTTTACTATTCCCTGCTTGAATTCTCTTATAGCACTCCTGGATTGCAGACTTTCACCAGGACAAAACTCCGGTCGTTTCAACCCCGAGAGTCACCTGACCGAAAATGAGGTTATGGTGCCTGGTCACTTGAGTCAAAGGCTGGATGAGTTCACCTCGCAGCTTAGGAAGAACAACACGTCCCTCATTTGCACTTATCAAGTTAATATTCTTTCGACATTGCATACCACCTTAGGTAATTGCTGCCTAAGCCTAGCGATTATTTCAATCACTGTTACCATGGTTACCTATGGTAAATTTAAGATTCTCATTAGCATACCATACTATCGTCGTATGAATCTTCTCTTTGCTCTCTTCATAGTCTGTGTCGCCCAGATGTTTCTTGAGAAATTTACTTCAAACTATGTGCTCTGCTGGATATCCGCCGCTTTCCTGCATTACGCATGGCTTGCACATATCCATTGGCTATCCGTTATATTTTACCAAACGTTTTACAAGTTTAAATACCAATTGAGAAAATCTCCATTCAATTTTCGGGAGCGTGGGAATAAGCTCCGTTGTGGATTCTTTGCATGGGGTTTACCTCTTGCCATTGTACTGTTCTGTAGCTACCTGAGCATCTGTAACTGCATCCCGGGCGTTGTTATACATTACCACAGCAACGGTAATGTTTGTCTGATAGGTGACGATGTTGCCATTGTAGTTACAGTGTTTTTGCCAACATTTGTTGTGATTTCCTTTGGCATTGGCAGTCTGATCTATTCTTTCAAACGTCTGGCACAATTGAAGTCGAGTATTTCACACCATCAGCAAGCTACGGGAGTCTATGCAACCCTTTCGTCGGAAATAAGAGACAATATTTTGGTAAGTTATAATGGACGCACGTATTTTTTTGCGTTCCAGAATTCGTTCCAAAATTTTTAATGCAGAGACAAATATAAAATGGATACAAAGTATTTCCACAAATTCAAAAAAAAAAAAAGACACCAGAAATATAGTCCCAAATTTCCTGGGTTAAGGCATGGTTATTTCCTGTTTTTCCACCTGTATGCTACATTTGTAGTCTCTCATACTGTCGAACGTAAGAACAAAAACAAAAAAGGAGATCAGGAAATTATTCTTGACCGAAAACTACCCCAAGGGCAAAAATTTCCCTAATTTTTTGGAAAATTCTGGAAAAGTGGAAAAACATTTGAATACATGAGGCTATTCTTTAAAGTGTATTTCTTTATGCTTTTCTATGCATCACCCATTGTATAGGAGTTTGTTACTGTATGTAAATGATAGTGAAACGTTTACAGCCTACATAAAAAATTATTTTCTAGTAAGCGTAAGGTACTGCAAAATTCCTTTTCGATCGTCTGGACATTTTAGGCCAACACAGTTACGAGACAATGAAAAGTGAGACTTTTCTTCAATTGTAATTTTAAATACCATTTTGCATGAATAAACTTGTCTATCTTTAGTACACAGCAGTACTTCTGAAACATTCATTGTCAGCAATTGCCCAAATTTAGAAAGTTGTGTAACTCTTAACTTTGGTTATTGTCAATGTATAAAAAATGCAGCCTGGGTACGACCGGGAGTTGCTATTCCGAATAGAAACCCCTAGTACAACCACTCTCATAGTGTAGCGGTTAGACCATTCACCTTCGAGTTACCAGGAGCCCATGGGGGCACTTGACGGTCCCTAGTCATGGCCTCGCCCTCCCACACTTTCCTCTACTCCGCTCCTGTAAAAAGACCAGCGGCGGTTGTGGTAAAATTTATGGGACTATTTTTATCATCATCTATTACAAATTGCTCTGAAAGTATCAAAACTTTCTCAAATCCTTCGAAAACTATCAAAATTTTCTCCCGCTTACAGCTTCACCCAATTTTTCACGTCCGTTTGTCACGGTTTGTACTCTATATTTCATAACCATATTAGGGCAATACTCGCACGGAAGTAGTCTAAAACACTTCTCCGAAATACATCCCCAACCACTGTAGGGACCTCCTACCGAGTCGCATGTAAAGAGGATCTAAGAGGCTTAGAGCAATCTGATAACATGAGTAGCCAATACGGTGTCATTTGTAGCATGATGTGAAACAGGAGCGTAGCCAAGGGGGCGAAGGGGGCAGCCGCCCACCCCACCCCACCCCCACCCCCCTTGAGCAAAATTTTGGTATTTTTTTTTACAATGTTTCTAGTGTTTCCCCTATTTATATGCGGTAAATAGACCTGGGAAGTGCCATTTCCAGCCATCTGGAAGGCATTTTGGACTAAAATTTTCTCGCGCTCTCGCACACTGGCAGCATACTTGCCAACTCTGCCGCTACCCTAAGGGGACAAATTGTAGGCCTACCATATCAGGAACACATGGTATCTAGTGGTAAGCTTATGTACAAAAGCAACATCTTACACTTGTTTGAAGCTGTTATGTGATTCTGCATACTTGTAGAATGATAAATTATTTGCCAGCAATATGTGTGTATTTGATTTCTATATAGTTATTCCTACAAAATATTTCATAAAACACATAATATGTCTCCTTATATGCATACAAAATACCGCATAAAATATGCACCAAATCACATATTTTCACATTAAAAACACAAAAGCTTCTCACCGTGGGAGGCCTTCCCACACACCCCCTCCCACACCCTCCCCTCCCTCGCGCGCAAGGGCGCTCGGGCTCGGTCGCTTCACTCCCTTCACCCCCCCCCCCCCTTGCCAAATTTCTGGCTACGGGCCTGATGTGAAAGAATGGAAGTATGTTATTGTCTTTATTGTCTTTATAAATTTTTGAAACGTTTTAAGGCGAGTTTCGCGGGCACCCGTCATCGGAAGATGGTGAATGTTAATACAATTACTAAGAAAAAGCGTTCTTAAAGATGCTTGTTAGTCCATCACCCTTTTGTCGGTTATTCCTACTACCCTCCCTCGCTCATTTCCCGTTGCACGCGGTTCGTCTGAATTATCATTGCTCATGTCAGTATCACAATTTTGAAATTATTACAGCTTCCGGGGCACTGTGTCGGTCTGTACCAGCCTTGAAGGGCGTGCCATGCCACAGCCGAAATATCACTAGATAATAAGACTTTCTAAGCATTTAATTAGTTCAAAGATTTTCCACTATTTTGCATCTCAGCCACCTTACATAACAAAAAGTTCTTAAGGAGAGGCCTCCACTTAGACAACACACCCTTCTCTTATACCTTGGCAAACAAAAGGAGGAGAATTAACTGAATGATGAGAATATTTCAACTTAAGGTTCGCAAATTCCCCAAAGATAGAACTAATTTGCATCTAACCCACCTTAAATGAACAAAAGTTTATCAAAGGAGAGGGAATACCCCCTTCCCTTAGACCTCCCAAGGACACCACCTGCACGAGGTGACAAAGGATCCGCTCCGTGCAGACTATCGCAGGTGCACATATGCACAATTTACACTGACTTCATGGGTTTGTCCGAGATGGGATTTCATCTTCTGTGGTGCCACCCCCCAATCACTAACTTCTGGCGGCACTACTCGCAAAGGTGTACATCTTACAGGAACAATGCAGACGCCCAACATTTTGCCCCCCCCCCAATTTTTTTGTTTTCCCTCCTCTTGTCCCCTCCCACTTTTTAAATCCTGGTGCAGCCACTGGTTTAGTGGCTTGCGTTCGATTTCTACTGTATGGATACAATGATGTATTCCTTTTCTGTTACACATCTGCTTTGTTTACTTTCTTATCTTTATATGGCGGTGGCATATTCTTGTGATTCTCCCGCGCCCCTCCCCCGTCCCCACCCCCATTCTACAAAAACTTTGGTCATGTAGACTTCCCACTTCCAAATGAAAGTATTTCTCAGCCGCAATTTTAATGCCCCTTACAGCCGTGTATGCAGAATTTTTTAATCATGGTGGGCGTTGTACCGATTTTGACAAACGCCGAGTGTAGCGACCTATGAAAAAATGCAGCGACTTTCTTTTTTTCTCAACCTGGAGGGGCGTGCCCCCAACGCCCACCCTCCTTCATGGATACGCGCCTGGCTTAAGTCTATCAGAGTCTGAAATCGCACAAAATGTCCATACCTTTTGCAGCCCTTCGGTTGCGTCTATTTTGGGACGGATTGCACCATAAGACCATACTGGGCAGATTAGTTTTTCTGTTATTAGACTGGTGTTCCAACTTACGGGCCCTGTTAGCCACTCAGTGGCGTAGTAAAAATATCATAGAGCGGAGGGACTGCACCATTCATGGGTGACTCAAATCTTAAGTGGTGTATTTTTCAATTCTTTTGAGTTCTTCCAGTGGGGAATACAATGGGTCCTAGTTTTACGTGGAAGGCGGGCTGGCACCCCAAGCTCCCATGAAGCTATGCCACTGCTCACATCCCATTTATACCCCGTTAAACCCCGTTAAGCTACTTTTTCCTACTCATCCATCCCTTTTGTAAGCAGTGGTTAAGTTTCCCGTTATCACATTTCTAGTTAGGTTTAGGGGAAGTCCCAAGGGTACTCAGTCTTGGACAAGAAGTTAAGTTTGTAATTAGCCCATGTTCTGTGGATAAGGGAACACATCATCTGAACTGCATAAGACCGCGTATTCTGCCCATGACCAAAGGACCATGGACCTCTGAAGTATATACAGCAGTCCCCAAATAACCATACATTGTGTAAGACTAGCGCCTTGAGCAAGCTTAGGCTAATAGCGGGGATGACATGGAATGCGGGGCGGACCGTTTAAAATGACGCATAATATGTAAATGTACAAGTGCAAGCATATTTACACGTAAACGCCCCGGTATACATGCACGTAAACACACACAGTTAAACTTCTTTAGGTAGCACACCTCTCATTATTCCTCCATTGACTTACGTACTAATTTTGGTCCGTTTCGTGGCATCTGGACTCCTGTGGAAGTTTTCAAAGGGCACAGGCTAACCCCTCACAGGAAAGCTCACGAGAAGGCCTTTCACCCTGATTTTCATATTTGTGTGCTATGACCTTGAGATGTTGAGCTCAGAGAACTTGTATAATAGGATGGTGGTTCAAGGTTTTCCATTTCATTAAAAATGCCAGTTTGCATCACAGAATGATATAATACAATACAGGCCTGAAATACTCCCCCATTTTCTTAATTTTTGCATGAGTATTTCAACTCCTTTCCTACCACAAATTGGACACACTTTAGCAACATACTGTACCCCAATAAGTTTTCTAGTGCGTTAAATTCGTAGGGTAATATCCTCCACGGGATATTTTCTTGAATTAGTGGTGTGCTACCTTGAGTTTCTTTTTATTCTTTGCCAACAGCATCTCCTTTTACTGTTCATGACGTCAGGATTAGGTATGGCGGTATTCCTCTGGCCGTCCGTTGCTGGACTGGGGTTCACATTCGAGATATTTGCTGCCCTCAACGGGGTTATTCTTTCTCTTTGGTTCCTACACAAAGAAAAAGCTTCGGGTCTTTGGCTCAAGTTTCTATTTCCAAGCCGTTTCAAAGAACAGTGACATACGCTTCTGACATTAATAAGGCATAGTGAAATTGATGAACTTTAACTACGGTCAAAGTTGCCAGATAAAAAAATTGTGAGTGAAAGCTTTTCTTTCAGGTGTTAAGACTTATAACTTTTTGGATGTCAATTACATGTTATTATCAATAAGGGCTCTTTAAACGTCGTGAGATAAAAGAAGTTCATTCTTTCAGTGATAAAAATTATGTGATCAATGAAACTCAAGAAAATATGAAGTTGATAATTAAAATAGCACTGTCATGTTTTGGAGTTCTTATTTGCTGATACGGATAGCTCCCCCAAATAATTAATAAATTGATAGAAAAGCAACATGGTTGTGTCCGAGTTTTCACGTACAAGGTGATTCATATTATTAGAGATACAGAAAAATCACGAGTGGGTAATATTTGAAAAATTCAGTTGAACATGCGAAAATATCCTTAGTTTTATAATAATACCAATACCTCATTTAGATTATACAATATTTTATATGGGAGTTGTAAGGATCGTAGATGTTCCTGAAGTGTTGGATTCACAAGAAATAGACGACTAGTATATCATGTATTATTTTTATCATTAGTGTCTTGACCACATGTTTTTCATACTTTATACATATGACACATTAATGTATCTAGTATTTTACTGCTGATATTTTGTTGTTCCATTCGTGATATTTAGCTTACACTCTTGTTGCCAGCCAGTCATGAAAACCTAAAGTTTTGAGCTGAAGTTGCACAAAACTTTATCAACGCTTAAGTATGCAAAAGCGACGCTTTTAGGATGCGATTTGCGTGGGGCGCTACACCACCAAAAATTTTCAGTGCCGTCTGTCCGTGGGGACAAAAATTACCACTTTCTTTTGCTTTCATTTTTACTTTGTCAGAAAAATTCTTTTATTGGGGGTCATAGAAATACCTGAAAAGTTTACGATCACAACGTTTTACTAAAAGTGAATTAGTGTCGGGTGGAAACATTGTTTTGTACAGATTTAACCAGAGACTAAGCCCTCCCAGATTTTACTGTATTAGGAAACTATTTTTTTTGTCGGGAAATTATTACATGTTTTAGTGCGTATACAGTGCTATTTGTAGATATGTAATCGCTGTGTAAAAATGAAGCCGAACATTATTAAAATATCCGTAAACGTGTTATTTTCGGTGCACTTCCCACTTCATCTTGTTCTCTTGTTGTCCTATCATAACTTCCCATAGAACAAAGTTAGTATAATTATTGTAAACCTCCCTAAACCTCTATGACCCTCCACCCACCACCATCAATCCTGCTGCATCTTGAAGAAATCGACCGGCGTTTAGTTCGTATTACGCCTTTTTGAAAAAAAGTCATAGACAGTCTGCAATTTTAAGATCTTGTTAGTGCGTATTCAATGCCATTTGTAGAAAGTTAAAATGCTTTATTCTGGGGCCACAATTGTGGAAATACCCCAAATCTGCCCTGGGGCTTTACCTCCTGGTCCTCTACAGAGAAACATTACAAAATGGGCCCTAACGCGGTCAACTGAGCCCCACGTCAAAAAGGACCTCATGTTCCAACCATGCAAGTGCTACCTCGGAGCTAGTACCTCCAGTGAAGAAATCGATCTAACTGTTGAAGGGTTGTAAAAGCAAAAAAGAAAAAAGAAAAGAAACACGCGTGCCCCAAGGTAAAATTGACATTGCCAAATGTTAAACTACGTTTTTTTTTTGTGCTCAGGTTATCTTGTCCTCTCGTTATATTTGAAATTTCCATTTTGTGCTTTTGATGAGTTAACCGTTATTGACACAGATATTAAGTTTAAATTGCCACTTCGCTCGATTCATGTATGTGTTGTAATTGTATCGCAGACCTATTAGTAAGACTTGAGAAGTATTGTGTAAAACTCTCACCCGATTCGTAGTTGACCGACTTCCACAGACAACGTACGAGAAACTGACACTTACTATCTGCAAGCTTACTCACGTCCACAGACATGTATGAAAGGATTACTTACACGCACATGTATGCGCACACTTACACGCACACGCAACATCACATACGAGAAACGGACAATTACTATCCCTTGGCGTCCACGCGTCCTCAAAGACGTACGAGAAACGCACAAGTACAAAACACGTACGAGAAACGGCTACTTGCCATCCGTTTCTTACGTACTTGCATGGGCGTCCGCAGAAAAAAATTCGGGGGGGGGGGGGCAAAATTTAGGGCAAAATTTTCATGGGAAATATTTTACTCCCAGAAAAGAGTTTTGAAGCTACTTCACATGGTGTTGACAAAGGCGTAGCCAGGAATTTGTCAAAGGGGGAGGCAAAGCCCATAGACAGACTCTCAGTGCTCCGCGCCACCATGAGTTGTCGCGGAGCGCAAGAAAATTTTGGCCCAAAATGCTACCCAGATAGCTGGAAATGGCACTTCCAAGGCCTATTTACCGCATATAAAAGGGGAAACACTAGCAATATCGTAAGTATAAACTTTAAAAATACCAAAAATATGCTCTGGGGGAGACTGCTGGGGCCTGAGGGTTATTCAATTCCTGTTTGAGAGTAGAAATTCACACTGAGTGAACTGTTAAAAAATGTTGGTATTATATTTTCTTCGTTTTTTCTTTATTTTTCCTTCGTTTTTTCAAGTTTTTGATTTTCCGGGGGCAAGTGCCGGGGGCACTTTTCCCCTCCCCCTTGCCCCCTCCGGACGCCCATGCGTACTTGCGCGCACAAGGAACTATTCTGAGACGAAAAGTCAGTTGGTCAGTTCTTGGATGACAGCGATCCAACTGTTCACACAATAAATAAGTCAACCTGGCGACAATCGTGCGAGTTCTATCCTCAACGAACGGACCTATCCCCTTTAAACAATCCTCCGCCTGGGAACGCTTCAGTATAAACGTTTTCTGTTTTTTCGTAATCATCGAAATTTGGTAACTTTAAAAGCATTGTTAGGAACTATGTTCGCATTTGTATCATTGCTTGATAGGCGTAGGAAGCTGTTCGAGACGGAAGGGGGAGTGGTTTCGGACTGATGTCCTGGGAAGGAGTGTCCCCCGTCCCTTTGAAAATTTTTTGAATATTAATTTTGAGGGTCCTTAGAAGCAATTTAATGCAGCACAGTGGACAAATTTTAAGGAAAATTAATGCAAATTTCTCAACTTTTTACAGAGAAAACAAATAAGGGGTTTTCTTCCTTGGATTGATTGGGAGAGCAGAAGCTTACTTCCGCCCAACTACAGTTTTACTCGGGTTAAAGCCCCGCCCCGACGCTTCCTACGCCTGTGCATTGTATTTTTTCATATCAATGTTTGTTATTATGTTAACTGGCAGCATTTATATTGGTGACATTGTATTAGATCAGTTCATAATGTGTTTGTTAGAAAAAGAGAACTCCGAAAGCTAATAAATGTTAAAAAATATGAATTTCTCATTGGATATCTCCATAAACTGGTTTAACTTCTACGAATTATGAATTCTATAAGAAATCTTTATATTTTATTTTAACTGCCCCGGGGTCCAGGTTTGGGAAAGGCGCAGCTTATCCATAACTGTGTAAGGCATCTTGGTGCAATGACTCACCCTCCTTGTTTTTTATTCACATGTCTGTTCACACTTGAAGAAATGCTCTCTAACGAGCATTCATTGATGGATTTTAATGAAACTTGGACACAATGAACAATGGGTGCGGGGCTACGTTTGACCAACGGGAAGTGGAGGTCAAAGTTCTTGGGGTCAGCCTACAGATTATTATGCGAAAATCTTCAAAATGTATCTCCTTTCTTCCCTAGCACCCTATGTTCTTGAAAGTTGGTCATCATTTTCCCTAAGTAGTGCTTCTTTTAGGACATACAAAGATACTGGATTTCAGGTTACTGAAGGTCATTAAAGCTCAAAAGGGGGAAATCTTTGATAGGTATTTCTTTGTAACCGTAAGTCGGATGAAACCCAAAGTTGTTGGCATGGTGTGTGTAATTACCATTTGGTTCCCTAAATGTGAAGGTCATTTAAAGGTCATCAGGAGTCATTTTCAATAACGTAACCAAAATTAGTATTGCACCCAAACGTTGTAGATGTCATCACCATATGGCTTCGAAAAATCTGAAGGTCATTTTGAGGTCATTGAGGTCATTTAAGGTTAAATTTGTAATTACAGATTGATTTGAACGAAATTTAGAGCCTGGAATTATGGAGGTCAGTTTGAGGTCATCAGTGGTCATTTGAGTTCAAATTTGCAAAGATTGTTGGATATACATGAAACTGTGTCAAAAATTTGGAAGTATTGTGGATGTCATCAAGGGTCGTTCAAAGTTGAATTCCAACTATTCACAGGTGTTCATATAGGCCTACTACTGGGTGCCATACCTTTGATGATAAAGACATTTGAAGTTTCCATATTTTGAAGGTCACGCAGGGTCCATTCAACAAAAAGAACCTTAGTGTCCATGAATTCTTAATCATAAGCATGAAAACAAAATGGCTTTTAACAAGGCACCACAATTGAACCCGTTTATTACTTGGTTCCATTTTTGTATGGTGTTCATGCAAAAATATATACCAGAATGTAACTAAAGATATTACCTTTACAGACCAAATGTTGGCTTGGTTTGAAAATGAACGGGTTTGGGTTTCTGCAACGTTGGTGTTCTTGTTGCTCGTATATTATTGAGACAATGCTTTAGTGCTGATCGTTGGGGAATTCACGTTGGCCAAATGTTGGCCGCTTCACCGATTACAAAGTATATGACCACAGCCAAAGTTCAACAACCATATCCCAATGTTGGTCCAACATAATCTGAGATAACAGAAACTTGACATTAAGCTGTATAAATACTCTTTAAAGTTGCTAACCAAACCGAAACGTGAGACTCGTGAGTGAATATCGAAAACTGATCAGCCAATGGCGGATCCAGGGCTTCGATTAAGAATGGGGAGGGGGGACTTATTCGTAACAGCGATACTTTAACGTAAGAACACCGGAGGTGAGCCGTGGGGGTAGCCAATAACCCCCTCCCCGAAAATTTTGAAAAAAATATGTCACTGTGTGTAATTTCTGGGATAAAGAAATAAAAATTTTCGGCATTTCCGTCGGCAACAAAAGGGAAAAGTATTTTCAAATCTGCGAATGAAGGGGTAGGGGTCTCGAGGCAATATGGAGTTTAGTCCCAAGCGAAGGATACTTCGGAAGGCAAACAAGCCAGCAAGTACTGCTGGTATGTGGACAGTATGACACTATTTGCTGTTAACTGGCAAAATGGCCATCTTTCGAGTACTAGTTCAGAACCTCCAAAGTTGTCTACAAAACATGATCTAAACCAGTATTTCTAGGTGAATTCTTGAATATTTTTGGGGTTCTTGCGGTTAGAAAAGCCGGCAAAAGCAAAAACATTTTGTAGCCTACACACTGTCAAGGGAAGTCGGATCTGGGGCGCTTGGGCAAAGAGTGATGACCTCCAAAGGAAATACGGCATAAAACCAAGTTATTATGAGTTGCTTATACTGTGGACAAAAGTATACGTGACTCCAATTTCTATCAAAAACAGTTTGCATGGAAAAGACAAATTAGGGCCAAGGACAGGAAGGGTGGAAACATAATAAGGGGTGAAACTCTGGAGGTGAAAAGGAGGTTGATGGGTGGTTGAATGGGTGAGTTGTTCATAAAGATTCCAGGCCTATAGCCAGGGGCTCAACTTGGAGGGAAACGGTTTGTGATTGCAAAGGCATCGACCTTAGCTCTGAAAAAAGTAAGGGGATGGCATTGCCCCTCCCCTTCTACTACCTGCCCCATAGCTAAAGACACAAGCTGCTCCTCTGCTTATCTCTCTAATCCCTGTCAAGTCAGGTGACAATAGATAACACTATACAGATACTTGAATGCTTCTGAAAAAATTTATTTATGTTTTAAACAATACACAATCACTATCCCCTTCACAATTTGAGTTGGGAATTTAACCCTGAATAAGAACAGCGGATGACCTCTAGTATGTATATATATATATATATATATATATATATATATATATATATATATATATATATATATATATATAATATATATATATATATATATATATATATATATATATATATATATATATATATATACCATGTACGTGACTATGCCTTTTGAGTTTTGTTTATTTCTTTAAGTATTGACACATAGTGAACGAATATTGCACAAAAACAATGTCATTAATTCCTTTTGGTGAACACAAAAAGGACCAGAACTGTAAGTCCATACCAACTTTCAGATAGCTTATCATCAGTACAAAGAGCAGAAGGGTGCTAAATAACTCTTTAAGTGTAACAGCATGAAGAATACTGTAAAACTGCACACATACACAGGGTTCTGATTTTACATACAATTCTTTCTTATAAGTATGAATATTCATGAAGGATTTAGTAGAACAATAAGCTTTGCACACCACAATTATCAGGCAAGATTACTTGAAAGAATAAAGATGATGAATTGCTTATAGTTTATCACTTTTGGAATATAAGAGAACTCAACAAGAGATCTGAATGTAGACCAAAGGTATACATTACACATACATTAAACTTAATGACACATCTTTTGTCCATACACTATGATCCCAGAAAATGGGAAACACTGAAGATGCATTTCACAACTCATTGTTTATTTTCCTTTTTTACTGGTGTCAAAGTCTCATTCCTTATGACTGTGCAGGTTTTTCTTGTTCTTTTTCGATTTCTACATTTCAAGCACCACCGCAACACTGAAGCAGACAAGACAAGCTAAGTACAATCCATCACTTTTTCCTTTTCTTTCCATCAGCCCTACCCCATTATTTATTATCTAAGTGAAACAGACAGGATCAAATACACATAATAACTCTATTTTATACTCTGAGATGCTACTGAAACTTAGCTTTAACTGACGACATATACCAGGCGTGCACAACATTTAGCCAAAGGCCATATTTAGCCTTCTGAACAATTCTACATGTTCTCATTTACAACCCCCACCCCTTACCCAATTTTCAAATGTAAAAAAGCACAAACTAGGTAACTAATCTCATCTCAAATTTTCCTCAGTTACTTCCTTTGTCTATCTTAAAAATTTTCCGAAGTTACCTCCTTTGTCTATTTTGCAAAGAAAAAAGTCTTCATACGATAAAGGAGCCTTGTAATTTCAACTTATGACGTTTTGGAAATAACCATCTAGTTGAATACATATTCTGCTTGAGAAACAATCTGTGAAAGATGGAACCTGCCACTGGTTGCCTGGAATGCCCCAAGGGAAAATACACTGTGCATCCCTGGCACATTCAGACAAGAGCACTTTATACTGGATAATAATTTCTTTGAAGAACAATAACATTTTGACTCTAAAGAAAGATATTTCATGTGCGTAAGCTAATGCATATTTTGTGAGATACTAAACCTTACAAACATGAAGCATGATACTTTCAAGAAAAACTTAAGGAAAACTGGTATTCCCCTAAGTTGAGCAAAGGGTTTTTAACCCTGTAAGCATTTTTCCAACCCTGCTTATTAATAATGTCCCTTACACGATGACTAACAAAACTTTTAATCCCTTTTTTGAAACAATACAACTGAAATTTACTTCAAAGTTACACATCTAAACTTCACAGACAGTTTTTTTTTTTCAATTTTGCAGGTAAAGACAGTCAGGTGAAACTAAAACAGGAAGTGTGAGAGTTTAAATCCCTATCCTGAGAAGGAATCACTCTGAAAGAAAACCAGACTTAAAAAGGGTGATTACTAGGACTGGACATAAGTTAGGGCAATGGGTGACTGGCCCCTAAAGTTTACAAAGTTATCCCCTACAAGCACAATCATGAGGCTTAGGTTTTACTGACAGGGTGATTTTTCAGAAAAAATCCAAAAACAGCCCACTGGGGAAAAAAATTAATTTCACCCATGGTGACCAACCAACATATTCATGGTATGAGAGCATTTCTGCTACCCCTGAAAGGTAGGTTAACACTACCTCTCTTCACAGTCACTCCAAAGTCGGATTTTTAAAGCTTTTACTTGGTCCTACATGGTCTCAACTGTAGGACCCTGGCCCTTCACACAAATACACCAGGTTCTGCAAAATTATGAATTGTTTCTTCTTTCTCTCATAACTGGAGCTTGAAGACACTTTACCAAAAGCTTTATCAACAGCTGTGGGGCCCCTTAAGGTACTGGGCCCATAGCAATGGCCTTTTTAACACCTTATCCCAGTACTGAGTATCGTACATACCTGTGGTACCGTTTTGGCTTTGCTTTTGAAATACAAGAGCATCAATGATGCTGTAGCTCAACTGTGATTTCCTTCACACAGGTACTGTTATGTAGTTTCATAAGGGATCCAAACCAAGGAATCATGGACAATAATGGTTTAGCCCCTTCAGTGCTATTGATGTAAATGGTCACAGCAGTGGCATATCAGAGTTGCCCAGCTTGTGACAATTTCTTTGTCTGTGGGCACAATACTGTACTATAGGCAATTCTGCTGACAAAAATGAAGATCTATTTATATCCCAATTTGTCAGGCCCATCCAAAACTGATTCCTACAGCAATATGGCAATATATAATATCATACAAAACCAAAACTTGTATGGAAAAGCATTGGCATGGATTTACCAGCTGACCCTTTGTGACTCAAAATGGCATTTAACATCAACACAAAGTACACCTATGATGACCCATCATCCACTCAACACTCTGGCCAACTTTGGTAAGATTCTGACATGACCCCTTTTATTTAAAGGCTTTTGCTTGATTCTACTGTTTGACCTCTCTTTGACACCAAATGACCTTTGACCTTCTTCAAAAGGACAACTTTGATGACCCATCATCTACTGGATACTCTGGCCAACTTTGATAGGATTCAGACACAACCCTAGAAGTTGAAGGCTATTGCATGATTCCATTGTTCAACCATTTTATGATCCCAAATAACTTTTGACCTTCTTCAAAAGTGCAATTATGACCCATCATCTACTCACCACTCTGGCCAACTTAGGTAAGATTTGGATACAACCAATAGCAGTTGAAAGCTATTATGTGATTCCAGTGTTTGACCTCTTTATGACCCCACATGATCTTCGATCTACTTCAAAAATACATACCTGATTACCCATCATCTTCTGAACACTGGCCAACTTTGGTAAGATTTGGATATAACCCTCTCAAAGGTGAAGAATTTTGAGTGATTTCACTGTTTGACCTCTCAATGACCCCAAATGAACTTTGACCTACTTCAAAAGTACTACTCTGATGACCTGTCATCTACTGTACACTCTGGCCAACTTTGATAAGATCTGGTTATAACCCCTAGGAGTTAGAGGCTTTTTGCAAGATTTCACTGCTTGACTTTTCTGTGACCCCAAGTGACCTCTGACCTACTTCCAAAGTACTGCTCTGATTATCTGTCATCTAGTGAATACTATGGCAAACTCTGATAAGATCTGGATACAACCACTAAGAATTGAAGGCTTTTGAGTAATTTCACTGTTTGACCTCTCTTTGACCCCAAACTGACTTTCATCAAAAGTACGACTGTCACGACCCATGATCTACTGAACACTCTGGCCACGTTTGGTAAAATTTGCAGATAAGCCAAAAGAGTTGAAGGCTTTTGCACGATTTCACTGTTTGACCTCTGTATGACCCCAAATGACCTTTGACCTACTTCCAACTGTGATGACCCATCATTTATTGAACATTCCTGTTATATCTGTAAAGATTCAGACATTGCCACTAGGAGTTGATAAATTTGGCATGATTTCACTCTTTGACCTCTCACAACCCAAATGACCTTTGACCTACTTCCTGTTACCATAAATAACAAGACCTTGATATGTGTTATAACCTTATCAACTTTGACAAGGAAGTCAAAGAACCTGCTGACACCAGCCTTTTAACCAATGTTGATGGACAAACAGAGAGACAGAGAGATGCATTGCCATGCCAATAGCTCAACTAACAAAGGTTCATACAAATGACCAACCATTCCTTCACAATTCTTAACCCTCCCCCCTTCCCCCACCCCCTGGCTTACCACTTTTTTGTAATCTCTACTAATGCTTTTTGCTTATATGTGAACCCACTGAAGCTATTTTTTTAAATTCTGCAGATTCCAATATATTTTATTCAATTGAAGAGAAACTTTTCTCACATTACAAAAAGTGCATGTGGTTCTAAAGGATGGACTTTTCTACTTCAAATTCCACACAAAACAAACATTTTGTAAATTAATACTGCTTCTGAACCTCAAATTAATGTGTGGAATGTGTAACCTTTCTAATGGTCAAAAGTAAAAAGAAAATAATGGACACTGTAACAAAGGGACATTGTGTGTGTATGTGTGTCAAATGAACAAAAATAAAGCATGTCTATAGGTATTTGTAGTATTTACATAGCATACATTATAACATCAGCACCATAAGCTAGTTTATATATAGGGAAATACACTTCAAAGTACATTCTTTGATATAAAATACTGTGAAAATAAAATAAAAAAAAAACGAAGTAATAACAGAAGTTATCGTAATCATGGCCTCACAAATTGTCCTGTGAGTCTAACAACTACTTTGCATTACATGCACACAATGAGCGGTAGCCTATTATGTTCATTATGCTTGCAAAATCAAATATATATCTAGTAATGTCAAAGATTTGCCTAAATGATCTTGTAGTTTTATGGTTAGACCTACCTTCATTTCATGGAGAGCTTTCTAATCAATTATAATTTTCTTTTTGGCACGACTCTTCCCAAACAGATACAAAAGTGATGGGACTAACTACTGCTACAACATTCAGACAACTGTGCTAGCACTACTGACATAGACCTATGCAAGATGTTGTAACATTCACAGCTACCACACCCAACTTGCAATATATCAACCTAGGCAAAAGAACAATAGGATGCATTGTACTTAGAACAATAGGAGGGCATTCAATGCCTTGACCTGACAAGGAAGACAACTAGAAAAATAAAAGAAATTATTATACTTGAATACATCTCACTTAATCATATTGCCTACAAAATACCAGAAGCATATTTTTGCTGAAAAAAGAGGTTTTTGAATGATCTCTCCCCTGATTGTTCATGCCATCTATAACCTAAGTCCCAAAACCCTTCTCATAAGTTTGCTTCCATCCTGCACTTTCCAACGCTTTAACACCACCACTGAAGTATATGATGCATGCTGGGTAATTTCAAATGCAACATCCCCGATATAAGCGGAACCTTACACCATAAAAATTTCCTCCATCTTTGCAAATTATAAAGATGGTGACATACACAGATGAGTCGTAACATGATAGTTAAATGTCACGGAATAGGTACCAGGACATGACAATCAGTTACAAAGCACTTTTCAACCCTCTCCTTCTCCGTCATTTTGTCCTCGACTCCTCTTAAATTGGTTTGTGAGTCTATAACTATAAATGGATAATCATGTCTGATATTGGCATATTACTCCCAGACAAATATTTTAATAGATGCACTCAATATTCCTCTTCCTCACCCCCATCTATCAATTTAATATCCGTACCTATAACCAGGCTCGTAAGCTTTAGAAGCTTCAAACATGTCATCAATAAATACTCCAATCTGATTTGGCTTTCTGCTTCTTTGGCTTTCCCCAACTGTCAAACCTAGATGAAGTTCTCATCCTTTCTCCTATGACTATTCATTAGTCATCTTCATCTCATGAATAATGCATCAGTGTTGTGGATTATTAGGTGAGAAAACCCCACTTTCATGACTCTCTGAGGAACTTGCCCTAATGAGAAGTGTCCTGGAAGTAAGGGGTGATGAGGGTACTGGTGAGGGGTTAAACCTAGGTGGGGTGAGACGTCCTGGTGACATGGCACCACTCTGGTTTAATTTCCACATGAGCTCTTCATTTTCCATGGACAGACGTTTGTTGGCATTAGTTTCTCTTTCAAAGTTCTCCCGCAGAGCCACTTGCTCAGATGACAATTGTCTTTAAAGATAAAAAAGAATACTTTAGTAACCTGAGTTTAACTAATCACATGACATAAGCAACTTTGCAACTAACACAAGTTCATGTTTGGAGCATGTAATGTATAATAACCTAGTACAATCAATCTCTACAGGACCTCATATCCAGCCTGAGTTACAAACTACTCAGCTACACCAGGAAGCTACTAAACAGGTAGAGCTCTACAGTTCCACACAATTAACTTTCAATAGCCACCGTCCCCCTACACTTCAGGAAGATCCTCACATTGCATCCCCCTCCCCCTTCTTCAAAACAAACATGCTATATTTCTTTTATTCTGCTATGGATCAGCAAGAGTAAAGCCAAATTCCAGAGTGCAAAATCCAAAACTGTTTGAGATATATGAATGAATGCGAAGTGGCCAAACCTCCAACAACAAAAATTCTAAGATCTATTTAGTTGTGCAGATTATTTCTTTTTCCTAAGTCATGATTATTTGACTTACAATGTATCATAATTTTTACTAATTCACTACGGCACCAGTTACCTCAATATACTATGGTTAATCTTCTATGAACAAGTTTTATTTTCAAAACGGATGTACATTTTATCTTTATCTGGACAACTCCTTTCACGTATCACTTATTTCTACAACATTTTCAATTTTTTATGTACAAGCCACATACTTCACTGGCAAAATGGTCAGGGATTTTGAGCAAATATGGCATTCTCAGCCTCCATCCCAAGGGAAACAGAAAAAGTACGTGAAAATAAAGAAACTAATGGAAGTCAGAAATGCCTTTAAAAATCAGATTTTGTTAATGTCCTATTTCAAATGACAATTTTTCATTAATAATTTGTCACTAAAATTTGGTATAATAAGTGTATCGTGAAACATCATATGAACCACGCAAATCTCTTCATACTTTGCTCTCTTCTGTGATGTTTCATGATACACTTATTATATGATACACCTGTTCATATGATGTTTCATACTTCACGCAGAAATGGCTCCTCATGTTGTTTAAGAAATTCTGATAATACCAGACAGTGTACAAATAAGCAACCGGGAAAGTGCAATAGCCAAATTCGAACAACAAAGCTTCATTCTTCTTTACAGTCAAAAATTCTTCATATTTCATGCAACAACCATCACATGCCTGTATGTGTTATCTTTCTCTCAAGATGCAGCGTACATACACACACTTTTGAATCATGAAAGAAGCAATTAATCTGGTCATGCACAACATACTTGATAACAAATGAGATGAAGTAATATTTAGGTGCTACATTATATACATTTATTAAAATAGTGGAACAAAGCATTAACAATGAGCTGGTGAAGTGACCTTTATGTGCAGTGACTGAGAAAATGCGAAAATCATTAAGAAACATATTTTTTACTTAAAAGTGACCAATACAATGTAACCAAGCTAGACAGTAAGAATTCTCTTTTTTACTTCAATAACTGCTAATTTAGTCCACATATTTATACCATACAAAACCTTTCATGTCACAAATGGTCAATTATTAACATTATAAATTATTCATATCACTATGTGATGTCTATTGTATTCTTTATGACCACTGAACTGTAAAAGCAATATTACCATGACAACCATGTTTACATTATCCACTGAAAGCACATAAAACCCCCAAAATGTCTGTATCAAGAGCATTACGAACAATTCTGTTCCGCAAGTGCAACAGTGGACTTTGGAACCCACAAAAGGTTCCATACACACAAATGAAAACAGTTTAATGTCAAATTATTGAAAGTGCATTGCAAGAGTATAACGTGCTGCCAATGACTGGTTAGCTGTTACTATGCAGTTAGTAATTGTATCAATGCAGGTTTTATAAAACAAAATTCCCAACTGAGACATGCTTGCAATATGCTCTTGCCCCAAACACATTAAAAATTCAGCATTTGATAATATTCCAGACATCTCATTTCTCGAAATTACAACAACATGACAGATGGCGATAAGGGGAGGCCCAATGTTATGTACGAATTTTATACATCAGATGATACAACTGAAATCTAAAGGTGCAGAAATGGATGACACACATATGGATATTTTAAACTTGTCACACTCTTGAATTTTACCTTAAGAGCACATGGTGATCCTGACAGCACTCCCAGCCCCAACCCCTTCTTTTTTCCAACCCACTTTTGTATGGATACATCTTTACAATTATGCTGCAATTCTTTTGGTGAGTAAACTAGACTCAGAAGGGAAATGTGGAAATTTAAGACAGAAGGTCCCAACTTCACAATCCAGAGTTCAGGAATGGGCAGTCCTCAAACACACCACAAAATTCTCACCTTTCATAAACAATTTTTGTTTCCACAAGGGCATTTAAATCTTCAACTTTGGCCTCGAGACGCTTTATCTTGTCGTTCTTCTCTGGTATCGTAGCAACCTAGAAAGGAAAACATCAACAGCAATTTCCTAGCCAAGTGAGTGCAGTGATACAGGGCAAGATGACAGAAGCAGAGACAAGCAAGCATGAATGCAAAGTTCTAGTTCATTGCATTCTAGGAACTGACAACTATGAAAGTGCAATTTAGATTAGAAGCTAAAACAGCCCAAAGGTACAACCCAATTTTTCCTAAAAAGCAGAAATTATGGTTATGCAACTGTGCCCCTGAGCAAAACTTTGATTGCTGCCCTGAAACAAAAATGTGCTCATTGCAATATTAAACTACATGAAATCTTTAAGTGTAGTGACAGTGATAATGTGCTTTTTCCTATGTGGTTAGCCAGACATGGAAGTGAGAATGTACTTAAAATATAAATCACAGCTGGCAGACTATCATTTGTAAAATAAAGCGTCGAGACTCCAAATTTGGCAAAATAACCATTGAGGCAAAGCAGAGTACGTTATTTTGCCAAATTTGGAGTCTCGACGGTTTATGAAACCAGAAAGCCAAAAGGCTTAGTGATTCCTTGCCATATGGATATATTGTAACAAACATGAATCACCCACATGACAAGCATGTGATCCCTCATAGTTATCCTACTTAAGATATCATGTTAATAAGGTCAAAAGCTTTCGAAATCTTGTGACCCAAAATGACCTATATGCTAAATATAAACAATCCACTGGCTAAGAATGAGATCCCTCATAGTTACCCTCCTTTAAAATATGATGTTTACTAGGTTTTGACCTTTTGTGACCTCAAATGACCTTTGGCCTGCACAAAAAATAATACTGATCATCTTCTCAATATGGTCAATACACAAGGTAAGTATGTGATCCCTCACAGTTACCCTTCTTGAAATATCGTGTTTACAAGGTTTTGACCTTTTGACCTCTGGTGACCCCAAATGACCTTTGACCTCCACCAAAAACTATAAGGATCATCTACTCATTATGGGCAATCCTCATGTTAAGTATGAGATCTCTCACTGTTACCCTCATTGAGATATAGTGTTTATAAAGTTTTGACCTTTTTACCTCTGGTGACCCCAAATGACCTTTGACCTCCACCAAAAACAATAGGCATCATCTGCTCAATATGGGCAATCCACATGCTAAGTATGAGATCACTCACAGTTACCCTTCTTGAAATATCCTGTTTACAAGGTTTTGACCTTTTAACCTCTGGTGACCCCAAATGGCCTTTGACCTCTACCAAAAACTGTAAGGATCATCTACTCATCACAGGCAGTCCTCATGTTAAGTATGAGATCTCTCACTGTTACCCTCATTGAGATACAGTGTATATAAGGTTTTGACCTTTTGACCTCTGGTGACCCCAAATGACCTTTGACCTCCACCAAAAACTGTAAGGATCATCTACTCATCACAGGCAGTCCTCAAGTTAAGTATGAGATCTCTCACTGTTACCTTTATTGAGATATCGTGTTTATAAGGTTTTGACCTTTTTACCTCTGGTGACCCCAAATGACCTTTGACCTTCACCAAAAACAATAGGGATCATCTACTCAGTATGGGCAATCCACATGCTAAGTATGAGATCACTCACAATAACCCTTCTTGAAATATTGTGTTTACAAGGTTTTGACCTTTTGACATCTGGTGACCCCAAATGACCTTTGACCTCCACCAAAAACTGTAAGGATCATCTACTCATTACAGGCAATCCTCATGTTAAGTATGATATCCCTCACTGTTACCGTCATTGAGATATAGTGTTTATAAGGTTTTGACCTTTTTACCTCTGGTGACCCCAAATGACCTTTGACCTCCACCAAAAACAATAGGGATCATCTACTAAATATGGGCAATCCACATGGTAAGTATGAGATCCCTCACATTTATCCTTCTGGAGATATCGTGTTTACAAGCAATTTCCAGCATATTTACTATTTGACCCCTTGTGACCCCAAATGACCTTTCACCTCCACCAAAAAGAATAGGGATCATCCGCTCATTATGGGCAACCTACCTGCCAAGTATGAGATCCCTCGGAGTTACCCTTCTTGAGATATCATGTTTACAAGGTTTTGACCTTTTGATCTCTTGTGACCCCAAATGACCTTTGACCTCCACCAAAAACAATAGGGATCATCTACTCAATATGGGCAATCTACGTGCTGAGTATGAGATCCCTCGGAGTTACCCTTCTTGAGATATCGTGTTTACAAGCAAAGCGTCACATACACACACACACACACACACACACGACATCACCATCGCATAGATTCCTTCGGCCTTCGGCAAGGAATCAAAAATAATAGTGCGACAAATGTGGTTTATTCCTATTCTACCACCCAAAGTGTGTAAAAAGCTTCATTTTTATCAGTTTTTACATTACTGACCATGTGTTGTGGAATAGCAGGTCAGTGTTTAACCTACGAGAATGCAGTATTCTCAATAATGAATGTCTAGAGGTGGTAGAATTGTACTTATGCACTGACATAGTATTCTGTACTGGTGCAATGTAATTGTATGTATATATCCTACACCACTACTACTAGTGAGTACAATTTGAATTCAAAATTTGGTACAGTATCCCTCACTGGTACTCATGAATATACTTTGTACTCATGGTTTGATATAATAATCCCACAATGTTACTAGTGAGTATAATTCTGCCAATACTGTGGTAAAATATCCCATACTGATACTACTAGTGAGTATAACTTGTACTTGTGCTTTGATACTATATCCTACCACTGGTACTAGGGAGTAAAATTTGTACTCATACTTTGGTGCAACATCCTACACTGGTGCTAGGAAGTATATTTTGTACATATATAATATCCTATAATGGTTCTAGTGAGTATAATTTGTACACATGCATTTATACAATATCATACACTGGTACTAGTGAGAGTGATTTGTACTCGTGCTTTGATACAATATCCTACACTGGAACTAGTGAGTATAATGTCTACTCCTGTTTTGATACAATATCCTATAGTGGTACTAGTGAATATAATTTGTGCACTTGTGTTTTGATATAATACCCTATACTGGTACTTGTGAGTATAATTTGTACTCATGCTCTAATAAATGAGCATAATTTTGTAATCATACTCACATGAACTGAAAATTGGAACATTGATGATAACACTTGTGACACCGTTTGAATTCAACTTTTAATCTAGACCTGACATTGTTTTCTTTTTACCATGACTAAAATAGTTTATACTTAAATTTTGAGTCTGTAATATGCTGTGCTTTGCTAAGTGAAAACAGAGTGAGGTATTACAAAAAAGGTATGCTACTAAGGAATGGTATGCTTTAAACTCCCTTCCTTGCTAGCCCTGCCCCCATCCCACTACCCTCCTCCTTTTTGCCCTTCTGTAACAATTTTCCATCGTGCTCTAAGACACTGACAAACATCATCTCTCCTTCCTCCATTCAAAGCACACATAAATCAAGATAACCTATAGAAAGAACGGATCTGACATTGGTATACACTTCCCACAATGCCTTGGTTCATCAGCCTTTGCAAGCAAGATCTTTCATCATTCAAGCAAACCTGACTCGCATGAGCAGTTGTCATGCTCATTCATTCTGATAACATTCCAAGAGAGCAGGAAAGGGAAGGTTAGTTCTACAACAAGTAACTGACCTCCTTTTCAAGATCTAAGATCTTAATCCTCATATCTTGAATTTCTTGATTCTTCATCCCAAGAACTGTCTTCAAACTCTCAACTTCTTCTGGTAGATGTTTGAACTGGGCCACTGCAGCCTGGAGGGGAAAACCAAGTTTGTTTACACTAAACTATGTGAACTTGGAAACATTGAACACTCCTAAGAAAGTGATACACTGTGAATTTTGAAGAATTACCTTCCTCACTGACATTAACTGTATCACAGTACAACTTACAGCAGGCCACAGCCAATTTTTCAGCATGCTTATGCAGGGGGAAGGGGAGGGAGTGTTCGATTTTTGAACCCATTTAATGGTGTGGAGAGTCTAAGTTTACTAAACTTGTGTTGCAAACTTCTTGATGTCTCCATTTTATCCCTGAATATATCTTAAGGAGCACTATCAACCTTTTGCTGTCCCCATCCCCTCCCCCAACTACTGGGAGATTTTTCAACTTCACTTTCCTGAGGAACCCTTCAAACTCTTTCACAACAGTGCATTCATACATTTTAAATTTATATTCAATTAAAATTACCACTTTATTTCATACTTCTAACAGAACAGGCTACACGCACCCTATAGCTGGCGGCATGACTCAACCTTATCGAGACCTTATACAATGGCATCACACCAGCATCATTTAAAAGACAAAAAAGGACTCTAGCCAGATAAGACTATGGTACACATACTGTGCGCACAATGCAGCCTACTCACACGCATGTAGGCTAAGGCCTGTACCTAACTGGCACAAAATATTAGCTGTCTGTATTTGTTTTGGTGTAAGATGTAATACTAAGTCCCTGCCTAAGCCAAGGGTGCACTTTCTGTTCTGTGATCTACTATTGACTTCTACTTCCATATTTGTGTACTGCAGACACATGCTGTTGCTAAGGGATAAATGTAACGCTACACATTCCAAATCTAAAGAGAACATGGCAAAATGGATTGAATTTCATCCCAAAAAGTTTATTCTTTGCCTCTCGATGTGAAGTTGTAATGATGAACACCATAAAATATCTTTGCCCTGTTATTACAACCCCAAGAGCTTAAACTTAAGGAGAATTTCATTCACACTGCAAAAGGGACATTTGCCTCAGGGATCTGGGGTGAAAGCTCTGAGAATATTTGAAATTTTGTCTTCTTTACATGGTATTTTCTTCATTTCTGAATTTGCTCCTTTCCAAAAAGTGCAGGTGTGTGCAATTGTATCCCCCCCCCCAATCTTTAATTTTTTTGACTTGAGGTGAGTTTAGTAAACTCTAGAGACTTGGTAGTGCATAAAATTTTGATGGACTCCTAGAAGTGACTGTTGAATATCTTCCTCTGCACTGTGTATCTGTGTGATCACATATCATCATCAAGTACCCTATGTTGCCAAGGATGGCATTAGTCTTCTTATCAATTGAGTATTACTGGGTTCCTCAACAAGAAAGAACCCATGCTGGTCCAGGATCTTCCCCAGACCAAATAATGAAACGTTCATAATAAAATATGTCAGCACATGCATGTAAAAAAAGTTTCTACAAAAGCTTTAGAAATTCCACAATTTCTGTCATTTGTGAAAACTTTTCCAATGCTGGAAAGTACAAGTTCTAATTCCATGACTTTTCCAGGTCACAAGAATCCTGGATTTACAAATATTACCTGTACTTTTGCATCGGAGTCTTTCTGCAGGGCATCCTCTAACATTGTAATCTTCTCCTGCAAGTTTTCACATTTGAAGGTGAGAGTGTAATTCTCATCCTGAAAAACATAAAATTGTGATCTTCATAAGTCTACGAGAAATGGTAATTGAATATTCAATTCAAGCAAGGTGGTCCTCAAGTATACCAGGTGAGATCACATTTTCCCCAGGCTTCACCACCAGGACCCAGTTTCATACAGAGTTACATGCAATCTTAAGTTTGAACTATTATGCAAAATCAAACTTTGTATTGAGAATAACTCATTACCAGACATTGCCCAGACCATTATATACTTGTCTGACTACTTCAAGTCATCCAAAAATGTTCCAGACTAAAAGGGCAAGTGCAGCCACCCCAATTAGTAAAACCCTGTATCCTCATTCTTGTATTCCTCTTTTAATCACATGATAATACTTTTGTATTAAATTGTTACATTCATTCACAATAACTCACTGTTTACACCTTTAGTAGGCAAATATGTTCGAAAAGATCATAAAACATACTTAAAGGGAAACAGCAGGAGATTTTTACAATTAAACTGATGATTCAAAATGATAAAGTTGAAGCAATTCTTTATTCTCTTTGTTTTTTACTACTATTGTTGGGCTTTTGTTTAACAAACTGCAGACTGGTAGTGGGAGTACAATGTCATGAGTACGAGTACAAGGGCAGTGTATGTGTTGTGAGTATGAGTACATCCTTATTCATGTATGAGTACAAAACTTTGCATTAGCCCCTATGCAGAGCTCTCAAAATCTGTGAGTACAGGAAAGAGTACAAATTAATTCTCATGAGTACAAGTACAGGCAATTGTGCAAACCCATGAGTATGAGTACATACTCACTACAAGTCTGCAACAAAGCGATACTATTTTTGTACCTGTAGAACTTGCTCTCTAAGTTTAGCCTCGCCCTTGATTTTAGCGATGGCTTGTTCATGTCTACACTCCTCCTCTATCTTTTGTTGCTCCTGCTCTCGTTGCATCCTTGAGACGTATTCCAAATGCTCTAGGTCCTGTTGGTGGAGTTTGTTTTGCAGTGATGTAGCCTCCTCTTCCATCTTAAGGAGAGAAACACATTAAAAGGAAAACAGGTTGAAATACTTGGTATTTGGATCTCAAAAAATGAATTTGGTGACCTCATGTCTAAGGTACTAAAAACTAAGTTTATATGCAGACATTATTTAAAATATAAATTTTGAAGTATACACAACACTTTCTAAATATTGTAAAATTTCTTTCAAAAACTCACACTCTCCCTTTTCTATTAAAAATAACAATGGATGTAAAATAATCACATGAGCCACTTTTCTGATCCCTCCCCATACTATCAATCAACTTCATAAGCTGATCAATCCATTGATCAACACCTCCCTACCAACTAGTCAATCCACTGATTGATCGTTCAATAAATCAATCAATATGTCAGTAAGTGTATGATATGCTATAGAAACACAAAACTGGGTATATGAAGAAACCTTGTAAACTAGTAAGTACTCAACCTTTTGACCCAAGGGACCACTTCCTACTCCATAAAATTTCACAGACCACTTGTCATCCCACTATCGCAAAACACTCTTGTGGACCAGGCAAGAATCAATCCACTAATCCTTGGATCACAACTCCTACACTTAAGTAAATTGAACCAGCTGCAAACTCACCTTCTTATATCTGTCCGATTCTTTCGCCAGTTCGTCAACATGATTCTGCTTCACTAAAGTACAAACAATAACATCATATTCAGAAATATTTTTCCTCTCTGCATTCAAAATAAACACATCAGTGTTTCGTACTTTCAATGAGAAGACTAGTTTAGCCAAGTTTAAATACCTTCTGGGGTATGCGCGCCCCCACAGCAGCCAAAATTTCCCCCACAAAGATGTTGAGGAGGGTTGCTGGGTAGGAGGGAAGGTAATTAGATGGTGAGATTCAGTTTGCACAGTTGTGTGGCCAGTTCCCTGACCGATAAATATTGTTACATTACAACAGACTCACAACTGTGCACACAGCCAGCTTTACCAATGTACATTATCATACTGGTCGTACTGCCAATAAGCCGGATAAGGAGCTTGGTTTTAATAAGAAGATCCCACAATTTTTAGATACTGAAATTCAAGATATCTTTCAAAACTTCTTCAAGAGCAAGATATCTATTTTCAAAACCCAAACATAATACTTTATGTTAGAAAGAACAGAACTTGCTCTTGTTTTTACACATTTACACACTGTGCATTCATGTATATAGTAGCAACATGGATCTCAAGCACAGCATATGTTAGTTCTTTGATTTATAGATACATGTCACAAGTATTCTCCACCAAACACACAAATTTTCAAGGGAATTCAAGACCATACAAAATTTCCATTTTCCCTTCTCCACAGGAGCCATGGTTTATTGATCACATCATAAATGACCTACAAAACATGCTGCAAACGGCATTCTTATTCCAGACGATGTCATGTGACATATGCATAACTGAGTGACTACAGGTATAGACAGTTGCTAGACAGTAACTATCATACAGAACATATGGAAAAGTCCCTTGCAACAAGGCTGTCAAATTCTGATGAGTATTATAAAATACAATAACCTCCCATAGAAATAAAAATGGCATAGCTGTCCAAGTAATTGATATTTTATGGACTAATTATGGCAAGGAAAAACATTCTGAGGTAGTGACAACTACACTAATGCACCTATGCATCACTTATTACAAGAATTCTTATTATAATCATATTTTAATGGTGTTTCTTTGCAGCTGATTGCTAGACCTGTCAATCACCTTCACCTTAATAATATCTTGTCCAGAAACTACCTCCATGACAACCTAACAGAATCAACAATGCTGATGAATAATCAAGTAAAAAGCACTTAAGAACATTTAAAAAATCAATGTTGCATGACATGTTAAATTTTAGATGGACATGACAAAAATTAGAGCATTCATTATAAAAACTAACTTTAACTTCTACTTATAAATATTTGCATTCTTCATACTGAATGAAAATATCTCCTAGTTTTCAGCATCATAAGTTGAACTGAATATCACACCTGAACAACAGAGAGAAAGAATCTTTGAAAAATTCTGTTTCTTTAAAACACAACCAGCGAAGATTACACATTATATTTTATCATTTATTTTTCAGTGCTTGCTCTTCTAACACCTACAGAGTGTGTTCATGTTTGTTTTACATAAAGAACTAAAGCAAGAGTTATCAACTCATTTGTTTGTCTCCAATTTCATACAGACTAGTGTTGCATGTTTCCTTGTACTAAGCTACAGTACATGTAACATGAGCCATTAACATCAAACTTTCGCACTGTGTGCAATACAATAGTGTTGTGTGGAATACACTAAACACATTAACACAAGCAAACCTACTTTTAAGTGCATGCATTGCAAACTCCAGTCTGTTAGCTGCATGATCTAGGCTATGCAAAGCTGTATGCACCTTCTGACTTCACTTCAGTTATCATTCTTCAGTCATTATTTTTATTATTAAGAGTGCTTCCTGTGATCAGTACCTTAAGAATATTGTTTTCAGCATTGCAACTCATTTATGGCTTCAACTAAATTTTTCCTTCCAAACTTTTGCTTTTGTTTTATCAGTGCAACATATATAACGGAAATTTGTACGACATTGCACAATACATGCTGCATGTGATGTGTACATGTTTTTGACCAAAATACAAACGCATCTAATTAACATTTCTTCTCTCCTTAAATCATCACTTAATCATCTTCTGCTTACACTAACCCCTTCCACAACACTACTAGACTTGCAACTTACAACTTTCAAGCTCTGCCTCATGCTTCTCCGCCATGTCTTTTTTCACCGCCTCTGTCTCTCTTTCATGGCACTCCTTCAAGGATACTATCTCTTTCTCATGATACTTTTTGGCCTCAGTTAGTTCCTCTCCCAGTTTAATAATTTCTTTTTCTTGAACAGCTGAAGAAAAGATTGTAACATTGTAAGAGTTTCTTCTTACGACTGATGTAAAATAGTACGCGTATTTGGCTGAATTAATTGACAATGCAAAGCGTTACTTTTTCGACGTGCACTCATGAAAAATTTACGTTTTGTAGTAAAACTGATGAAGGTCCCAGAAAATGTAAAACACAGACAAAATCCCAAAAGTTTAGAATAAAAACAAAATCCTCAAAACATACAAAACACAAAACTGGCACAATATGCAAAGTAGACAACATCCCCAAAGTGTACAATACAGACAGGACATGTGTCCAACAAGATCCCAGAATAAAAAATAAAATGTGGCTAAAAAAATGTTAAATGTAAAAATAAATGTCTGAAAATCTGGCAAAATTGAATGGCTTAAAGACAACATCTAAGTAATCTAACTTACAGATTTGTTGTGAGGTCTCTTTGACCTGTTCTTCTAAGTGGTTTATCTTTTCTTTCAAAGCTGGCACTGCAAATGCATCACACTGAAAATAAAATACAACAGATAAGTCTTACTCCGACCACATCTGCCACAAATGCTTCTAAACTTCTGTTTGTGTTTATCCTTGACAGTTTACTCACTAAAGTAAGTTGAGCCTTAAGTTTTTACAAAGAGCACTTGTTATTTGCATCTTTACTAACCTACATTTTGTTCCCACAAACCTCTTCCTCCCCACTTTATGCTGCCATTCCCTCCCTTGTCTCACATCTGTTCTATTCTGTAATTTTCATTTACCTCCCCTTGCCTCACCTTTTATTATCCCCCCCCCCCCCCATATTCTGAAACCTTAATTGTTCCACATAATTTTTTAACCCCATCCAATCCTTCAACATTACTCATTTTAACCTCCTTCAGCCTAGTTGCATAATTCCCCATTGATGAAACGAAGTGATCCTTCCACTTGCCCAACCCACTCAACCTCCCCCTCCCCCCCCCCCCCCCAACAGAGAAAACTTACAACACTCTCTGTCAACAGAAATACCCCACAAGGTATACCATGTGCCTTAATAGATTGCATAATTTGGCATATAAACCTGCCCATTTTTTCATGATCCCCTCTTGATTATTTGCATCTCAAATGCAAGTGTCTTTAGCTACAGTCCAGCAGGGATAGCATCACATTAATTCCATAAAAGCAACCCCTCCCACCAACTTTGCACCCCATATCCTTCCACAGCATCTCCCATTGGTATATTTATCAAGAATGATGAAATGCAATAAATAATCCTCCAAGTTCAAGTCAGACTGCTCTAAGCTAGGAATGTTCCTTCATAACTACAAGTCCACTCACTTCTTGTGTCAAGAACTGAACCAAGACTGCCATGGTTTCAAAAGCTTTAGCATTGACTTTGATCTGCTGGCAGGCTGTATCCAATTGCTTGGTTTGTGTTTCGCACAGTGCTTCCAATCTCTTGACTTCTTCATTAGTCCGAACATCTGGAATTGATGTATAGACTACATCTGGGGGTGTACTTGATCCTGACTTCAGTTTCTTTATCTTAGCTTGCTTTGGATCTGAGACGGAAAGGAAAATGAGCATAAGCCTCTGACTTCTATAGAGAATTTAAAGTTACACGATTTCTGGATTCTCAAAACTCTAGATTGTCTTTTGATACATGAGAACACAGCTAGGGGTTTAAATATTTTCCATAAATCTCTTTCCAGAGCAAATTTCTGTTGTAAACATCTTAATATGGAGTAACTGTATAAATTTTGAGGTATGGAAAGGCATTAATGTAGAAAAATTGAAGTCTCTTGGCAAAAATTTAATTCTTCATTTAAAACAGCTTTCAAGGGCTTTTTGTGCGGGTAACAGTCAAGCCTAGAAATACAAATAAGGTATTTTGTGATGACATTAAGTAATTCATCCTCAATGAACTCTTTGAGTGAACGTAGAACACTTCCAATGTTAACTGACAGGGGTACTAGTACACAGAATAGACCTACTGCCATGTGTAATGAAGGGCTTTGAAATCGTTAAAAACATGCCAGATTTAACAGCAATCTCACATTTCAAAATGCAATGTTAATGTTCCGAAACATAATAGACACTTGTAACAAAACTGTTAGAAGGAGATTTGAATACTTTCACAGTTAAGGTTGGAGCGGCTGTATGCACATTCTAAGCAGAACACATTCATCTGAAGTATATCTTTCATTCAATCTAAATCACTTTCCATGAACTGGAATACCTAACAATAGTCAGATTTTATTCCTACCTTTAGACAAAATTGGCTTTCTGTTTATTTTTGTTCCATCTGCTGTAGATGATGGCTTCCTTGATGCTGGGATTGCAAATCCTGCCCTCCTTGTTGGTGCTAAATAAAAGAAATATACTCACACCTATTATATGGAAACATTACATATGCAGTAAAGAAAATTTTCATACCTTTAATTCCAGGATTTACACATACAGAACAAAAGGCAATTCAAAGTCCAGCAGCTGGGTATTAAAGTTTTCATTCAAGTGGTGAAGTTTTCATAGACAAATGATCCCCTTTTTTATAGCTTAAAATAATTTGTTCATCCAAACTGAAATAATCTTGAGTCATTCTTAACTCTTGTGATGCTTACATACCGGGGAAGAATAAATGTTGCCAAAGTTTGTTGGTGAAACTTAATGGTTTAATAACCAAAAAAGCTATATTTAGTCTGCATCATGTTGATAACGCAAATGCAATATTTCCCCTTAACTGTTGTAAAAGTTCAGGGTTCCTTTAACTAGAAAGGAGAGGCACTCACAAATTGTAAGCATTGCAGTTTACCACATGATCTTCTATCCAAATGTTAACAAGAACTGACAAGATTCTCGTTAATCATTGTTAAACTTGTTGTTAGCATAAACATATATGTAATGAACCATGGCAGACTGAGTATTAAGTCAGCCTGTATTAAACACAGCTACAGTCACACAAATTTGTTGTTATATTTAGTATAAATATACCTATAATTCAGGTATCACAATTAATCTTTCATGGTGCTATTTCGATTGGTACTAAGCACTCCATATTGCCAACTAACAACTGCTCTACCATACTGCCTCTCATATACTGTAGAGTATTGGTTGTACCATAAGAGGATGCAACTTATTCCAAGGGTCAACTGGTTGCAAATCACACTTAAAGCTTTGCTAGCCGCAGCTAGTATTCCAAGCTCTTACAGATTGTTTCAAGTTCACAATGGTTATTTATACTCATAGTAACACAGATCAACAACCAAACCTCACTTACTTTAAACTTGTATGAGCTTGTGAGCAGTCCCAGGGTCTTAATACAAACAATTCACTACCAAGCAGCATAACAAGTTGTCAGGGACTTTTACCAGTTGACTACAATCATTAACAAGTTCTTCTGAGTTTGAAAAATTCTTGCCAGTTTCTGGACATATTCTGGGAACTACCACAAGCTGTTATGGGCGTTAAGCTGTTTTCAAATTTCCTTTTACAGGTTAACTGTTCATATGAATTGGTAATAGTTGTTACAGGTTGGTCACCCTCACCAGCTCACAAAATGAACTGTTAATGTGTGAGCACACCAAAGCTGTAATCAGTTGACAACAGCTGGTACTGTAGTTTGCAGTACATCCAATAGCAGACAATAAAAGTTGCCAATGTTTCTGAATTACCTATCCCTGACCACCTTGTATGCCACTTGATATAAAATGCAAGGCCTCAGTATAAATTCTTTTAATGAATATGTTCTCCAACATACCACAGTTTGTAGTCTTCTAAACATTTACCATGATTTCCTATAATGTAGGTCATTCCAATCACCTAAAGTTTCCAAAGCCAACTTCCACTCTACCTTGTATGACGTGTAATATCGTGTAAAATCGTGTAAACAAATGAAATTTACTTTACTTCTATTTTAGATCTATTGCTTGTAAATATTTTCCATGCCTTTTTAATGTCAGTAAATTTTAAGTGTTTGTAAATTTTAAGTGTTTGTTTTTACATTATGTTTTGTAAATTCGCACTTTATGTATTTCTCTTGGATCTAAATAAACTTGAAACTTGAAACAAGCCAACCAAAGACGACTATTCCCTGGCTGCCTGGAAATCTAAAATTACCCCAACACAATTCAAACTGAGCTCTTAAACTGACTTGGCCAGCTCCTTCATGCCTGAATCTATTTCTATAGCCTGCCTGGATATTTTACCTGCGTCAACATTAGTCACATTACTCTTCTGAGTCTTTTCTTTGACTGGAGGGGGCTTTCCGGTGGGCGGGGTAACCAGACTACTTCGAGTAGATTTTCTCGCACTCGAGACATTCGAGACATCTGTGGAGAGAAGAGACATAGAACTTGAACACAAAGGAAGGATGGATGGAATTTCTTCTACGATGGATTCAAGAGCCTCTCCTTGCAGCGGTAAATTTATACCACTATACAGACAGATATGACGGACTAAATGTAGAGTTTGATTAACAGTAATAAATGGCCACTTGAACAAACTGTAACCTTTCATTAGAACTTGCTTGGCTTTCTTTCAAGCTTGTACAAAATGCTGTATATATTCAATACAGTGAGCAACACAGAACAGACTTTGCACCAGATCGTTTAAGGGAAAGAGCAGTCCTTCCAATATAAAACTGTATCCCCCACCTAGTTTCTTTATTAAATAAAACTTCTGATGAATTTTTATAAATAACAGCATCCCTCAATTTTCACACAATTTGCTTTGTTTATTATATTTTTGCTAAGAAAGAGAAAATGCAGAGCTTGAAATTACACATAAAGTTTTTCAAATAAAATAAGCAGCACCATACTGCAAATGAGTGATTGCACTGGCTACAAAGCCAGCTTTGACAAAAGCAAAAATAAAAATTCAAAATTTGTGACATTAAATACACTACGAAATGCATGGAAACAAATGCTGGGACATGCAATGGTAATGAGTCATAACCAAACAATGCAGAATGAGATAAAAACACTTGAAAATTCTCTGGTGATGGAAAATAACGGAGAAATATGCTGTAGGCAAGGAAGTAATTACAGGAAATGACTAAAGCAAATAGCAGTGTTGATCAAGGCCAGAGACTGTGCTGCACTGCATGTATCAGGATGACAGAATAAAACTACCTCAGAGTATGGAAGTACTGAGGTAGTACTTCCATGCTCTGAGTGTGTGAGGCAGTAGCAAGCAGATGGAACTAAAAATGATGTAGGCTACAGTATGACACTATCTGAGAATGAGATGGAATGACTGGATTATTGATTAATTGATTGATTGGTTGACTGATTGATACACTGTTTGAGCAGTACTGGATTGGCTGATTGACAGACTGGTTTACTGATTGATTGACACTGTTGGTTGATGAATTTTTGGGGGTTGATTCCCCTACTGTCATTTTGATTAGGTGATTGAAGGCTGATTGGCTTCATTGACTAAATGACTTTCACACTGACTGATTAACTAATAAACTGCTAGGCAATTTACTGCAACCTTATTTCTTATCTCTGTAAAAAACACTAAAAATTAGGAGTGTTCACATGACATTCCTTGGAAATATTTTGACAGGAACAGGAACACTTCTTACTTAAAAGACATGGTTTCTGTATAGTAAATTTCAAAGCATGCCTTTCCACCACTAAAAGCATTTACATTACAAGTTCAAGCTGTGTGGGCTATTCTGGGAGTTCAGTAATAGAACCTGCACTGCTCACATTATACTTTACAGAACACAGAAAGGAACCACACTGAACATAGCTTTCAAGCATTTCAGGCCTTGGGCCCGACATTTTACATGTACAGTATGTCACCACAAAGCAACCATGCACAAGGGCTTACGGTTACAACTTTACAAGATTGGGATAACTTTAAATCAAACTCCCTAACACTGCATTTGGATCCTTTTTCAAATTTAGCTGGCAATCTCAGATAGGAAACCCAGCAAAAAAAATAAATTGCATTGGTAGAAAAACTCACCACCCATGACCTGGTGGCAGCAGATCAGAACCCTGAACCTCCAGAATGCTACTGACCCAACTGTTTCACATGCTACTACCGGCTACCTACTTAGGCATAGCTATTGCTTTTATACTGTACCACAGAAGAAGCAATTGGAAACATTGCATTTCAAAGCAGTATTGATATTTTATGCGGCTTTTTAACTGCAAGAGTATCCCACTACCAAGGAAGCACCAAAATGTTATTTTTTCATCTCCCTTCAAAGTCCAAGGCTGGTTTTCCAATGTCAATGATGAACAGGAAACATAAGGAATGTACATAGTGTTTGTTCTTGGACCCTCAACTTGGTCCTCAGGTCATTCCTAAACCTCAAATTCCTGCAAATTAAACCACTAGAACAAATATTTCATTTCCTAAAGAGGACATGACAAGTGTCAGCTGTTTTCTAAATATTTTGTGGCAAAGCAAAATACAAAAGAACTAACCAAATGAGCCACAACCACATAGCAATCTTTGTTTTCAAAAGTCTTCTATCAGTTTGACAGGTTCTTACTATGCCTGCAGCCTGTAATGTTTTACAAGTGAAAGCACTTTCTGTTACATAGTTAAGAAAATGAGAAATACTGTCAGGTCACATTTTTTTTTTTTTTTTGAAATTAGGTTTGTAGAGAAGAGTCACCTGACTTAGGTGCCCACTGCCCATGAACTCAGCAAATGAGAGTAGCACTGTAACTAACTTGAAGGTTATCAGGGACTAGGGCAGGCAAAATTTCCACTGTACAGTGGCAGCTTCCCCCCCCCCCCGCCATAGACCTGTAGTACTCCTGGATCTATACTGGCTACACTCCTAACACCAACTGCCATGAACTTTTGCCAGAATTCCTCATCGATTTGCATACCAATTGTATGCCACCAAAATTTAAATATATGATTCTCCAAGAAAGAGCAAATTCATCTTAGTTATTTAACAAAAAAAAATAAATAAATACTAATGCAAGTCTGATTATGAAACTTTCCATGAGGCAAAGTCACTTAGGTTTTAATGTGTGACTTCTGTTGCTTTACACAGTGACTGCAGGACATTACAATTTTAGCTCTCACTTGCAACATGGAAGTGTGCATCAAAACCAGCAGAAGTCCAGAAATTATGTCAAATGTGGTAGGCTCATGAATATAGTGGAAATTAAAAAATAATCTGTCAGTGTTTGCAGGTGTTAGAATATGAACGTTAAAAAGAGTTGAACATATGACATCTGTGGTGTGGTTACTGTAGCAGGGGGCAAAATCCCCCACAGGAAATGAAGTAAAAGACATCTGAAACAAGCCAACCATCTAGAATTTTGATCCCTTGGTGAACTACGGATTATCTATTAAGCGGGCCGCCCTCATACAGCGCATGAACATTATGCAGCTGGTCTATTACAAATTTTCAAAGAAATGTAATTGTATCAGCCTATAAAAGCAATGCTTGACTTTAACAAAACATCTCCTTACACAGTTTTAGAGTGCTGTGGCAGTTTCTTAGTGACAATAATAATTCTTTTAATTTGGAAAGCACCATCTATCCAGAAAACCTACTCAAAAGTCTGGAAAACGCTTTTCAAGATCAACTACTGTAAAATTTCATTCCCAAACATTCCTAAAACCCCAGGGGCTGTTGCTCCTGTTAAGACAGGTTGTACTATTATATTTGTTCAAGTCTCTTTAACAAGGGCACCATGATTGCATTAGAAGTCCATTTTTAAAGTTTTTGGTACATATGACCTGACAAGGGTTTAATCCATAGTTTAATTGTGATTAGATTTCTACTTTGCTATCCTGTCAATGCAAATTATTACCTTCTACTAGTAACAGAGACCATAATACTGTAGCACCGCACTTCAGTTTCTTCGATCCAGGCAGCACAAAATATTTGAGGCTCAATACAAAATCTTTTTAGAACCTCTTTGCAGTCTCTGGAGATTTAATATAAAATTCCTTTTGACTCAAATTCTCCAGAAGAGAACTTCCTGTACAAGTGTTCATGCATTTATTATTGCTTAATGCCTACCAGATGCCAAAATCTACCTCCTTTTTTTTTTTTCAGTATCCCTTTCAACTACCTCAATACCAAGTGTCTGAAAAGATATCATGACTTCACAATAAATCATGTCTGACACAAGCAGCATGAACCTGTTTCCTACAGTAATGCTTCAAACTGATCATTCCAATTTCACAAGACTCCATGATCTATGAGCAAGTCACCATGGCAACCATTTCTGGCCAAAAGTATTAATATTGCAAGAAAGTGCCAGTTACAATCTATTAGATTTGTTTTTCACATTTCCTGAAGATTTAAGACAAGAAGGCAAAACCATATGTGAGAAGAGAGAATTTTCATTTATTTGCTGTTCATGACAGTTTAAGATATTGGGATGAAATTGTAAAGCAAACACCTTTTTGAGATTGAGCACTCAGCTTGATTTTCTTTTTCTTTTTTTGCCAAAATTGGTTGAAATAACCACTTGCTGATATTTAGTAGACAGTGGGTATGTGAGTTTAATGTGTGTATGTCGTTGTAACACACTTACATGAATTATAATACCATACATGAGTAAATGGAAGAAATTGTTGCCAAACCAGAAAATTTAGACTTAATAAGCTATATGGAAATGAATTATTTTGTATCACAGAAATGAAATGCTTGTTTCAAATTGTGTGTTTAAAAGGCAGCAAGCAAGCAGGAGAGAAAATCCCCAAAACTCCCTAGAGACAGAGAAGATTTGAAAATTTGGGGGAAAATACTTTTATATACAATGGGTTGATTCTTAAAGACGTACAGTACTTTACATGTCACGCTCTGCATTTTATCACAAATTTTTAGCAGGGATTTTATATACTAATCCTGTACCTCACATGCGCAGTAATAAAGAAGAAAACTTACTACAGGATAAACCACTAAACTGAAACTGTGAAGGAAATTTTTTTTTTTTTTTTGCTACAAGCAGAGTATCAATACATATTTCCTGATTTTTCAAGAATTCATTATCAACTGCACAATGACAACTGTAACAATCCTTACAAACCATGTAAACAGTGCACCAAATAAATTCAAAATGTCTACTTAATACATCAATATTATCTCCAAAAGACCCCACCTGAAATTTACAAATTTGTTTCAAAATATTGGACAAGAATGGTGAAGAATTACTGTAGAATCAACCTTAACACAAACAAAACACAACAAAACAAGCAATGAAAACATACAGTACATACAGTAGAAGAGAATAAGACTCAATAACAGAAAGACAGTGACTCATGCAGCGATTTCCTCACAGCCCCCTCCTCTCCCCCCTCCCCCATTACCAAAGAAGCAACTGCCTCAAGGGGGAAGCATAAGGGAACAAGAGGAGCATACCACCAAAGGTCTGGTGAGAAGGGATACATCTTTTGCTTCCATAGCAGGAATGAAACCTTATCCAAGATGGTATCTTAAAAATCAGCCCCATCTCACAGCACCCCTCCTAACCAATTCCCTCATCCAACTGAAACCCTCTCCAAAGAGGAAATATATCTGATTGGTCATTCAAGGCTCAAAGGTCATACCTGACTGCAAATTTAATGTTAAAATTTCTATCTGCCTTATAAAACTGATATAATCCATAAAACCCTGCCAGTGAAGGCTCTCTTCCATTAACTCACTAAGCTATCTTTCATTTGCCAGGTAATACTGCGGATAAGTGAGGGTTACATACAGTACATGTAAACAGGAGGTAAGGAGGGGCAATGCAGATTGCAAACACTCTATCTGCTCCCGACACACCCCCACCCCCCACCCCTGTGCTTTGGCTGAAGTATAGGGAAGAAGGGCCTATTGCCGACCTGGCATCATTGGAAGTTTCTCCAAAATGGAGCTCAAGCAGCATGTGCATGGATGTGCCTAAAATGCATAATGTGGTACAAACTTAGTCACTTCTACAGCCAGTACTGAAACAAAATTTATCGACTTGCCAAGCAAATTACTAGAACCAATCTGCTAATTATTTCTTTAACCACCATGTGCAATTTCATGGTGAAGTGTTTCAATATTGTCTGCCCCAAAAATTTGAAAGTCTTACACTGCTCACCAAAACTGTCCCTGAATTACACTCCAGATATTCATCTCCTGAACCCCTTCCCCTACCAAGAATGAAGGCAGTCAACTAATACTGTACATTTACTAGGACTTCCTACTGAGTAAACAGCCTCTGTCCCATTTCAACATACCCAGCTGCAGTAACTTTAAACCCACCACCTTGCCTCTTTAATCTCTGCTGTCTAAGACCATCTGTAGACCAGGAGTGCGACTGACAATTAAACTCTAGGAGGGCTGCACAGTCAATGCTGAGAGAGTTCAGTGCAAGAATGGAAATGTTTTGAGAAACAAAATTTCAAAGTGCATTTGGCAGTAAAGAAGAACATTACTCATGCAAGCTGATGAATGAAACTTGCTCAAAAAGAGAATTAGTACTGATGGGGCTTGGTGATACTACTGTACTTACTTCTAAGTGGTGGGTTAGTTATCTTTCTGGAGGAGCGTTTTGCTGAAGAAGGGGTAAAAAAACAAAACTAAATCCTGAATTGCTGATCCTACTTTTGTGATCATTATTTAGCTCAAGATGATGGATACTGTAGATGAATTTCAAGAAGTAAAACATGTGGCAAGTGATGATTACTACTAGTGTATGCATAAAATGAAATAATCATTCTTATTTGATGTGCATCTATGAGAACTTTCACAGAAATAAATTCAAAACAATTTAAAATGTTTTAGGCATTTAGGTCTGGGAACCCAGTTCAGGCTCATGAATGACCCTGTAAAGTAGATTGTGAACACAAACATCCACAGTGGAATCGCTACTGTACTTTGGACTAATATTCGGAACACAACTTGGCAGGCATCTACAAATCATTTGGCAACCCAGCTCCCAGGATAACTATTTAATGTCCCCATAACAGATTAGAGTGTTTTCCCAGTCTTTAGCCACCTTTCCAAAGGCTGGAAGAGGTTGAGAACCAGGCCCCACAGCCAGAATAACCAATTTTGGGAGCACATTGATGCTAGAGTTTCGCTGGCCGGTGGGGGTCTAAAATTTTTGCCTACTTCAAGGACTCTAGATGCAAAATGGTGCGAGATTTTCCATTTTTCTTCATATATTTGTATTCCAAAAATGCTAGTCTCAATATAAATATTTTCTCCTTCAGTGCAATACCTTTCACTGAAAAGTCTTGAGGGATACATGCCCCTGTGTGTCCCCCCATGGCTACGTGCCTGTGGAGGACACTTGGTCTGCACATTTACCCAACAGCTGTGGCAAACCATGACATGAAGCAAACAGTATCCGAAATGGACAACCAGAAGTCATTCCAAGATGTAAAATTGAAACCCCTTGGCAGCACAACTGCATACTGCTCACTTAGTAATTAAGTCCCCAGAAAATTTCTAATGGTTCTCCCAGGATCTATGTGAGACAAGAGATGTGCAACATACACTGTAACTGCCACACCCCTCCCCTTTCACCAAATGTGAGGCCATATAATAAATGTGGCATAGATCACAAAAGATCAACTTCCCTCCTGGATCTTTTATCTTTAATAAGAGATAGGATCTATCTTTAAAATTTACCCTCCCCTGTACCTCTTCACATTATCCTTTCTTCTGCTCTTAAATCCCACATATCATCTTCAGATGGCCAAGAACTTGGCAAGAATCCATCTATCATCCTTTCACACTACTGTATGCTTTACATCACTCCACCACAGAGAAAGTAATCTGCAACTGATATTTGCAATGTATCTCCTTATCTATCACTAATGCAATGACACCTCATCTACATCCTATACCTATGATACTAAATGAGGTATCAATCAAACATGAAGCACACACATTTATGTTTATCAAAACATAAAAGATGGAAGCTTACATCATGCAAATATCAACTAAAATGTCTCAAATTTTGAACATAAAACATCTTATTATATTTGTAAAACAATAAACTAAGGACAAATTTAAAGCCATAAGTATTGCATTTAAACATACAGGCCTACACCCTGCAATACATTCATCTAAAGTTATGAAGTTTGCCTCTGACATCAAATTTGTCAACCAATAGACCCTTTTCAAAGTAGCAATTACAAAGGATTGTGGGATCGAGTTTTGGCATGTGTAGTTTTCCTCAATGGCATTTTACTGTTGACAAAAAAAAATGCGTACTTAAAGTCTATCCCATAATCCTTTGTAGTTGCTATTTGGAAAAGGGTCTATGAAGGGGTTTAGGGTTTCTCTTTCAACTTTAGAAGTTGCAGGGACTCCAATACTGTGAGGGAGGGAGGTAAAACCAAAACTTGGAGCACCCAAATAATTTTCACATTTATATTCTTTCTATTAGATCTCAGTGAGGAGAATATACATTCCATGATATGATCATCCTGCTCGATCTTTTAACCTAACAGCTGTTTCAGAAGCTCTTATAATTAGATATTTTCATTACGTAAAAACAGCTGGACCACGACTTTGGCTAGTTGTCCATTAGTAATTACTATACCCTTACCCTCTGTAGAAACATCGCTCTTTGAACTTGGACGGGATGAGTTAACTGACCCCCTGGAGTCTGCTCTGCCCCTTGAGTTCTCAGAAGTGACACTCGATGAGCTGGGTTTTCTAACTCTATCTTTCTCGGTGCGAAGCTGGAAGGTTGGAGTTCGCTTTGTCACTGTAAAATTTAAAAATTTTGTATAAAAATGTTGGCTCTCATACATGAACAAAAACGTGATTGTACTTTTTCCAAGTTTACGGCACATCCAAATCAAGCTAGGGTTAAATTGTTGAGTAAAACACAAACACTGGTTTCTATACAAAGTATACCAACATGATGAAAGTAGGGCACATTTCCTTTCCAAACAAAAGGTTACTGTACTATCCAAACCGGTTCATAACCTTCACCCCTTAAAACAAACAATCTTGTAAGTCAATATTGTCCTTTGTCTCATGAAAATAAACAACAGCTCATTTACAGTAAACTAATGCATCATGTGAACAGTAATATCCAAAGAGTGCAGTGCAGTAAATTACAGTGTACACTGTATGAGTATATAAACAATCTGACAGAAGTTATTCCCTGTCAAGTGTTCACAGTTAAAGCTTCATACATTCTTACAACAAATCCCTACTGTACATGAAAGATATCCAACAACTCACACCAAAACAACTGACTTAGAAATACTGTACATACAGTAAGAGGTGATATCAGTGTGATCTACAAAAATCTCCGTTGGAATCCCCAAAATTTTCCACATTTGGTAGTCAATGAGCTCCTTATTTTGATTATCTCATACATTTATATGGATTTCCCTATAAACTAACTGCAATTCCTGCATGTGAAGGGAGAATGACAGGACAGGACACCTGTGCAGAAGGGCATGTATCTTCTGTATAGAGAATGCCAACTGCCTGTATGAATTGCAAAAGCCATATAGACCTTTTATATACTGTATACCATGCACTTGATCAGTGAGTGCTTACTTCATTTCACTTACTACTGAAGATGAGGCTTTAACCTTATTACTGACATTTTCACACCTGAAAGGCAATAGACAGTCACCCCAATCAGAGTTAGTATGCCCTGTCACTCTAGTTCATGAATGGCCAATTTTGATCATGTGACAATGTTTTTGTTTGTGAATAGTGAAATTCAAGAACCTCTCCTTGCTTTACCTATTGTTTGTAATATGTTCAAAACGTCTTCAGAGGTACTTGTAATGCAATAAGAGGAGATTTGCAAGAATTTGCTTTTTCAAAGCAAATTTTGGGGTGACTGCCTACTGCCTTTAATGTAGTAGAATCATCAAAATCAATACCAAATAAATCATAACCACTGCAAAGATCTGTTTAATTAAATATGGCACTCTTTTGGAACACACTGTCAAAATTCTGTGCTGTAGTTACAATTTACACATTTTATAGTACTGAATGTACATCCAGTAAAAATAGTATCAGTTAACAATCCACAGTCGAAATGACACATATGCGAATTTCACACATGACCTAACACAGAAACAGCTGCAGATGTACACATGAAGTCTCCACTGTATCAACATTATATCCAGCAGCAATACATGCATTCTTTGTATCATTTCACAAGTACATACCAGGCAGAGAATTACTATACCACAAGTATGTACAGTAATAGTGATTGCAAGTATTAAAGGGGACATGGCACCACCCCCCCCCCAAACCAGGGAGCAGCTAACGACTCCTTGCCCAAGCATATTTAGGAATGGCCCTAGAGTTCTAAATGCAGGTGATGACTGCACTTTGATTGCCATTCATTCAATATAGCTACACTCTGGATGGTCGATGATTTGTACACTGCAGTCAGTTGTGTTCCCAATTAAGCTCACACACAATCACTGTGTGTTGATACAGTATATGGCCTTGAGCAAATTAAACTCAGTGCAGGCTAGGCACTGTGCTCTGTCTTAGAGGTACAGTATACTGGTATGTTTTGTTAAAACTAGAAGCAGGTCTAAAAAGCTGGTTGTCTGGGGTGAGATTAGAGAGCCTTTAAGCTACAATCCTCCCCAAAAGTAAATTCAACAATTTCCCCTACCCCTATGTTCAACTCAGAACTGTTGGGAGGTGGAATGTGGAACAACATTGAAAGGGGGCAGAGGGGATTTGGGGAAAACGTTGAGTGCGTGAAACTTGTGACAGTTTTGGCAATCTTGTTTCAATCGTTTTGGCAGGGATTATAGGTATGATGGCACAACCTAACAAGGCCACTCTAAGAAAGTTTTCGTTTTTAAAAAACAAGACAAAAGAATGTGAATCTGTTTGTACCTGAAAAAGTTTTGGCAGACTTGACCTTATTTGAGAGCTATAAATCTTTACCACAGATTTTTCCTTTCAAGAGATACCATTACGACAAGTTCAGCGTTTCCAGCTCAAGCCTAAATCAGAAGTAACCTAATAAGGCCAGCGTGCGCTGTTTACAATTTTTGTACAGAGCTGTATGTAGAGGTTCAGTGTAGGCAGTTTGTGCATTCAATTTGAGCTGCATATCTTAGCGTGCAAGTGCTTGAAAAACAGGTTCACGCGCATTAGCAGGGAGTTTGCTATATGCGCGTGCTGCATCAAAAATTGACGTACTGATTGTGACAGCAGTTTTGACGCACTTTGTTGACTGTATCGATGCACGACATTCGAAAGTGGCCTTATTAGGTCATGTCACTATACTTTGTAATACTGTACACTGCAGTACATGTACACAAAATAATGCTAGAGGTACGATTTCAGAAAGCTGTGTTCATTTGGATTGTAATATGTATCACACAAACAGCTGGTACAGTTAGTATATATTTTCAAAACTTGCAGATACTGAACACCTTCTAGAAGCTCCCTGTCTCTCACTCTGTTGCCCGTATGCCCTATGGGATTCTGCGACTACCAATGATGATGAAAATACCATGGTCTACTTTTTAATATTACATGATACTGTAACATCTTTTCCTTAAAGGGTATAATTTACATGCCATCATCCTGCTTTCAATCTTGAGTTATCAATATACAGTATCAATATACTGCTGTAAGTCTGTAAACCTAAGTACTTTACAAAGAGATCATTCGAGTAAATCTTAAAATGCTCTAAAATGATGTGTCCCATTTGATCCCAACTTACTGTAGATATAAAACATACATGAGTAATTTTGTGTCCACACTCAAAAATTCTGGCCACAGAAATTTCTTTAATAGGAGGTTAACAAAATCCCTACAGAGGGACATGCCTTGTTGTTTGAATTTGGAGAAACTGTACTGTAACCTCTGTGCTACACTTTCATTATTTTTTAACTGATCCACTCCTAAAAAGACTTATAATTTGAAAAATTTACTTTTGAAGTAATTTCAACTTTCCTTATCTGTACCCTATAATGTACGTAAATAAAATCATTAAATGAGCTGTATGTACACAATGCACAGGAATGATTGTTCACAAAAACTTTTTCCCCGATCAAATATATATCTGGCATGATCTGGGTATACTAATGCCTTTGTTTTCATCCACAGCTTTTGTTAAATGATTGCAATGCTAGACAACACATTAAAGCAGTTAGTAATATTAATATTAATTCAGTAATTCTCTCCAACTATCACATCTGTATGGCAAAGAAACAGAAACAATAATCTAAGTGTACTTCAAGTTCATTGTACAATTTGATATTAAGTTCAAATGACAAGTCAAGAGAATGTTTTACACTGCTTTCAATTTCCTGTAAGTTGTCTTCTTGTTATAAACTGATGTACTAAAAAACATTCTTACTCCCTTAAAGTTGACCAGTAAATGTGGTTTAGATACAGTATGTATACAGTACTAGGTATGAATCCAAAGTGCTCATGATCAGGGCTGGAAAGAATGTTCATTTCCCAGGAAGGGAGTCAAATTTTCCACAATTTTTCCCATATTTTCATGTACATAAAAGGTGTAAATTTCCCTCCAATGACCAAAATTTCCCTCCAAATACCCAAATTTCCCGGGAAGGAGCCTCCCAGCTTCCCAACTTTTTCCACCCAGGCTCATGATACTACTGTATTGTATGCACATTATAAGTGCATTATCACAGACTTCACAATGCTAATTAGGTACTGTACTGTACCTCCCTTTGTGTGGATTTACTCATAAATAATGCTGAATGTTAAGCTACTGCAGACATTACCCGCATACTTGCAAGGTACAGGAAATACATACATTGCACATATGCAGTAAAGGCTGGTGGTGGGGATGGGATACACAAACACCCCTCTGCCTGGGGACAAACATGACAGCTAAATAACCATTGAGGGAATCTGAGGCATTGTGTAACATAACCGATTGGGAATGAGACAATGAGACAAGTGAAAGTGATAACAAACTTCCTTCCTGAACAACTGAACTCAACAGACCTTGATACCAAAAATAAGTGGCTGATTACCTGCTGTTGTAATCATGGCTTCAAAATGGTCTTTAGAAACAGAGTATAAACTACTTTATTTGCCTATTCACATCTGCCAATTCATTCAATTTCTGATCAGTGACACTGACAAGTTTGCAGTGTACAGTATTCACTTTCATGTATATACTTCTGTATGGTGCTGTACAGTAGTACTACCTGTGGGTAAAGTATATTTCTCTGGCGGGTTTATATAGGGTCACAAAATATGACCCGGTGAATTCTCTCCCCTTGCCCCTTCCCCTGCCATTAAATAAAACATCACTAACAAACTGTACAGTACATGCCAGTTTTTACTTCAAACTATAAATGACAAAAATTACCCAAACCAAATATCATGCTATATTTGGTATTAAAATGTCATTTGGAAACTTTCAGATGGGAGTTTACTTCTGTACCACCACGGGTGTTAAAAGAAGGAAAAGCACCCCTTAGGCTGATAGGCTGCAGCCCATACTCACATTATGTTTCAAATTCTTAAACTTTGCCACAAACCTTAAGTTCAAAAATGCAAGTACTGTACTAGTATGCTTGCAGCCCATACAAATACAGTATGGCAGAGTCACTTGAGCAATTTTTTTCTGCTTCCTAGCAGCACAGGTGTCCAAAGCCCAGGAACAAAATCCCCTCCCCCTCCCCCTCCCCAATTGGAAAAGATACTGTCAAAGGCAAAATATTATCCTATGCCTATAACTTCATGCTTAATAGAAAAGTCATGATCCAGACTTATTTGATGTGTTAAAAAACTTAAAAAGGATCTAAAATATAAGCATTTTTATGAAAGTCTTCCATTTCATTCCTTTGTTTGATTGTCACGATAATGAAAGCTGAATTTATCACATTTTACAAGCACAGGTACCTACCATCAACTTGGAGCAAGAAGGTGAGGTGTCCAGGCCTCACACTAATGACCAATATGTATCTCTTTATTTGTCAACCCATTGTTTTGGCCTTGTATAAGTTAAGGTTCATAGTGTGCCCTGAGGGTATGGAAGTTTAGAAAATTATGATGCCCTTAATAAATGTATTCCAAGTATGAAAGCATCTTATTTTCACTAAATTCACTACAAAAAATTGGATGCTAATTTCTCACAAAAACAAAGCATGGATCATACATGTGAGGCCATGACATCATACTTGCTGCTCCAAGTTTACTTTTACTAGAAAATGTGGTAACATCAGATACTTAAGCTCAAAAACCAAACATACCACAACATACTTTAAGACATCACATGTAAATTTTGGTCTGAACTAATCTTTAAAGAGCTAACAATAGGCCCATACTTAAAAAATTGTGTCAGAGCTTACCTTTCACCTCCTTCTTGCTAATAGTTTCTTTTGATTTCAGTTTCTGGGACACAGTTTCTCCATCAGCAGGTGAAATCATCATGTTGGAATCAACAGATCTTCGTCCAGTATTAATCCTGCTTTTAACTTCTGTCAACTTAACACTAGCCTTTCCGGGCTCTAACGTCTTGCGTCGGGGAATGACGCTGGTTTTCGGTGGCACAGGGGGTTTGTTATTTTGAGATGGCTTAGAATCAGTTTTCACAGTTTTACCTTTTTCCTTTATGATATTAGATTCTGGTTTTGGTTTAGTATTTGTAATTGGTTTGACCCCAGTCTTAGGTTTGATTAGCAAGGATCGTTTCTTGGGACCCTGTGGTTTTGATTCAGGGTCCTTCTCTTCATCCCCTTTTTCCGTCTGGTCGCCATTGACAAGACTAGTCTCCTGTACCTTCATAGACTGTTTCAGATCCATAGTAACATCACCAACCACTCTTTCAAGTGCATTAAGATTCTCTGTCACAGTTCTGTTGCTACAACTACTGGAGTCAGAAAATTCTGCAGGTTGTGAGTTAGTATTGATTGTGAGCTCAACTGTGACTGGGGGTTCCCCATCACGTTTAGTGTCTTTCACATCTGTTTCCTTTGAAAAATCGTTATCATTTCCATTTTGAAGTGTTACATCTGTTACTAAGCCATCATCAACTCCTTCCAACAAATCCACAGGTGACAAGCCAGCTCCATGATGGGGCCCAAGTCCATTACTTTGGACAACATGACTACCATCATCCTCCTTCAAGGTCTTAACATCTTGGGTCCTGTCATGTTCATTTGTTGTTACCTTTGACACTTCAAATGTCTCATTACTCACAGGGCTGACACCATTTTCAAGACTATATGCTGTACTGGTGGTAAACTCCATTTCAACACTGCCCTCAATATTTTGTGGTTGATCCTGATCCTGATAAGAAGTACCCTCACTTTTCTGAGGGACAGAGTCCATGCTCCAAAATGCTAATGGATTAGGATCAAGGGTAGATCCTGCTGAAAAAGGAAGGAACTCCTCCTCTACAGGTGTAATGGGTTCCCAGATTGGTGTGTTCTCAAAGTTACTAAGATTCAGTAAAGGTTCGTCCTCCTGAAACCCACCCCTAAGCTCATCCGGTAGGAGATTTGACTCATTTAGAGCTTGTTCCAGTTCTTCTGGTGTTAACAAATCAAATTTGCACCGTCCAGTTGGTGTATCATAAAAAGAAGGAATGGCTAAAAACTCATTGTACTCCACCTCCTCATCAGTTGAAACAAAGTCCTCGGTGTCGTCACTCAGCTGTGACTTGTGATCTGTTGCAACTCTCACATGAAATTCCACAGGTGTTGATGCTGTTGGGATATCAAAGTCCCACGCTAAACTTGAATTTGACTTTTCACAACTAACCGAGTTATCCTCCCAAGTACCTAATGATCCTTGCGAACCTAATTCAAAAGTAACAGATGAACATGCAGGAGCATAGCTATCAACTCGGTCTTTGGTCATATCATAAGTTCTGTTTACCCTCGATTGACAATCTTCTAAAATGTCTGGTTTTGTGGGTGTGTCAAGTTCTTCATCGCTACCTGTAATGCTAGAAAGATTCTGATAACTGGGTACAGATTCTAATCTACCATAATCCTCTTCTTCCGGAGTTCCACGTCTCTGTTGGTACCCGTTTCTTATCTTTACAGTTTTAGTACACTTTCTGCGAGCACTATAACTACTTTGTAAATCTGAATTGTCATCACCAGGAACAGTAAATGTGTTATTTAATGTCTTTTCCTTTAAAGAAATGTGTGAAAACCTAGAGTTAGGAGACTTGGGGGCATCCTTCCCAAGCCAAGCAGGACATGTGACACTTGTGTGCAGTGGACTAACCTTCCTGTTCAGGAGTTTACTTGACGTTGCCTGTCTGTCCTTTGTTTTTGAGCTGCAAGACACTTTAACCGTGTAACAATCAATCTGGCCAGCCCCAGACTTTGAACTTTTGTATTTTCTTTCCTTTTGGAATGTCCCCTCTGTGAATGGAAGTGTCTTCGGTCGAGGTAGTCTTTTTGTACCGACAGTTGTCGTCTGAAATTTCTTCTGAACTTTAGTGTCCTGTCCACTGCTCTTGCTTGTTTTGCTCTGACCGTTCAAATGACCCAAACTTGGCGGTCCTGATGGGAATACTTTATAAGCGGGAACAAACAAACCACGAGTTTCGGCACACTCAAAGTAATGAATTCCATCTACCGAACCATTGTTTTTGCCAGTGTCATGATAAAGTTCAATTCCACAAAGATATCCCTGAGTAAAATGTGTCTTTCCTTTGAACCTGAGAATGCCAATTCTACCATCACTTGTGGTTACCTCCTGTCCAAGTAAGAGATGTTTGAAGCCAGAGCTCGGCGATGTGGGTGAAGGCAGGTTAACAGACCTAACAACTTCTGTTTTGGGTAAAGTGTGGGCTTTAGGTCCAGGCAGTAAAGAGCGTCTCGGTCTCGCAGAGGGGAGCCGTGTCTCCACCTGAGTAGACTGCAATAAACAAGAGAAAAAACAATGATAAATGGGAGACTCTTCACTTAGCTACCATATGGAATTACGACACAAGGTACCATAAAGCATTAAAGCCGGGAGCTCCCACTTGGACAAGGCAGTGCCCTGATTAAAAGCTATGTAATGATTGTTGCAATATGTTTGTACTATTTTCATCAACATTGCGTATTTGGTTTTGTAGCCTTTAAGTATACAGTACTGTACTGTATGAAGCACATTTTTCCACACAGATTATTAATGAGGTATGTGGGTGGAAAGTGAAGATAACTTCTTTCATACATTTCAAAAACAATGAGACATTAGAGTGATAAAGACCTATGGTATCAATTGAGAAAACAATGGATACATTATTATAACATGAAAATGCAAGCTACAACATAACAATTTTAACACTGGGAACGGGCGATTTAAATAATTGCCAAACAGTAACTTCCTGAATGATCCAAGAGAAAATTAAAGCCAGTGAACTCTGATATACTGTATCACTACTACTGTGTACAAAGATGATACCAGCACAGTAAGTGAAACACAGTAGCATATGGTCTCACCATAAAGAAAGCAGTGTAAACATCCACACTGAGTACTTGTATTGATATGTGTATTAGCTCCTGCTACTGTACAGATTCTCTCCATCCCACATGCGGTGTCATGTTCATATCCAATTATTCAATCAGTACCAATGTACACATTCCACTAATACAAAGGTAATAACTATCCGATCCTCGTCTCTCTAATGAACTAGTCGATTCTAGTAAATCACAAAATAGGAATTAATTAGAATAATACTCCTTCACTACACTGCAGTAGGAATCATACAATGGAAATACCACCATTAACGTGATAAAACTTTCACCACGTGACAACAGTTTACGCTTCTCATTATACACTATACCCCTGCCAGGGAGCTACTGTGCATATGTACTGTTGTTACCGCAGTAGCAGAGCACTTCTATGAAATAAATCTAGTAAGAGCTCTAGTCAGTACGTGACAGAATGTCACTGTAAATTTTGCTGTCTGAGATCTATTGCTCCCACTGCATGCATACACTGAGTTCCTTCAGTCAAGCAGGCAGACAGCCATTTAAAATGAGTCCTTGCAAAAGCAATCAATTGTGTACTCTGCAAGGGTCTTTCCATCTGGATATCCTATTATTGGAACATGGCGTGAGGGTGTTAAAACAGACAAGGTTGGATTAATGTCAATACTGTAATACCAGCAAACAGGAAATGGACAAATATTAAAAAGGGTACCTGACACAAATTATTTTACCCTGACAGATAGATTTGAAATTCAACAATCAATACTGTCTGGCTTTTATAGTCACTTTTACATAGGGCTAAAATTATTGATACTTCAAACTTTTACAGGTCATTCTAAAGTAGTTTTTGGCCTAATTTTGTACTTTATGAATAATTTTTGAGCTGTTCCAGCTGTAGTGAAACTCGTGTGAATTAGAGTACAATTGTGTACTGTGAAAGCAATTTTTTTCCATAAATAAGGGACACTTAAAAACAGAGATGGATAATTTACACAACTTTATGACCCGTACAAGCCACTAAAGAAGTTCCACCAATGTCCCTTTTTGTTCATAATTGAAGCACAATTTGGTCTTTCGACCTGGATAATTTTTCTCCAACGGAACCAATTTCCCCACAGATCATTAGTTTAAAGTGACTATGGCAGTTTAACCCAAATCTTGTTATGAAAAAAAAATACAGTTCAGTCTATTTCAATACAGCACATTATATTTTTGTTTCTGCATACCTCGTGTACAACATGTACCATGATACAGTAAGTATAAATATAATTTAACTTCTACATAATACAGAAGAACAATGAATTATCTACTGCCCCACTGAACATCTATGAACAATTTTCTCCACAAGTGGTAAGACTAGATTTCTAACAGCAGTATTAAAAGGAAATAGGTTCATTACTTAATTTGGGGTGATTCGAACTACCCTTTAAAGATGATAAAAGAGATGACCATCATGCACAAACAGTACACCCTTGGTTTCAGCAGATCTTTCAGATTTGCCAGTCTCATGATCATTTGGAAACTACAAAGCTATTTATTCCTACACCTACCACACATTCCTGCAAACAAACTACAGTGCAAAAACTCAGGAATGTTGCCAACCATCCGCCATCAATACTGACTACAAGCTATCTCTCCTGTTTCTTCACATAAAGTGATTTACTTCATATTTATACTGTAGCTGTTTAAAATTACAATGAGGGCAAATGCAGTCAAATCAACTATGACTGAGCATAGGTGATCAGGGATTCCGCCAGAAATGCAAAAAAGGGTGGGATTAATTGCTCCTAAACCCCTAGTCGAAATTGAAGCTGTCCCTGGCTAAAGTTACAAGTGGGTTCAGGGGGACTAAAGCTTGCTTCAAGACCCATATAAGGTGCATTTTGAAGGGTTTTAAAGGCCATTAACTTATGAAAGTCCAAACATTGCTGCAAAGGTGCCCTCTTCTTAAGTAAGAAACCAAGATATGGACAATTTTTTTAATTTTGATGGAAATGAAAAGGGGGGGATTTTACCCACCTTCTTCTGGAAAGGGGGGACAAATCCCCCCCTTTCCCCCCTTTGACAGAAACCCTGGTGATAATGTAAAGGCTCTATAATCTCACCCCAGACAGAAAAAATTCTCCCTTCGTTACTATGTTAACTTCTATCCCCTCCTCCAATTAAAAACACCTGTCTAGTACACCTCCAAGACGAGCCACAGTAGCCTGCACTGAGTTTCACATGATCAAGGCCATACTGACACACAACTGTGTGTGAGCTTAATTGGGAAAACAACTACTGTAACTGTATATGTCATCACTGACCAACCAGAGTGGAGTTATTGTTTGGATGAGTGTCAATCAAAGTGCAGTCACCAACTGTCACTAGATTTGTACCATAGGGCTATTCTGAAACACGTTTGGGGGCATGCCATAGCCCCTTTAAAATATAGTTGATTTTATTTTTATTGTTGAATTATTCAATTCATACAAGCAATCCCATTGATCTACCATTACTATGCAATATTTTATGTTTCATGTCATCATGAAAGATACCGTACTTAAAAAGACAAAAATACAGTAAAAAGAGATATGAAAAATTTTATGCTGGCAAATTTGGTTGGAAACACTCCTCAAATCTCCATGAACTTCTCTTTTATGATCTTCAAAATGATTTCCAATTCAGAATAAATGTCATCATTTTTAGTGAAACTATAAATCACATCTTTTAAGGACCCAAGTGAACATTTTCCACCCCATCACTTTATTGCATGCTTTGACAGTATATGAGTGCCTTTCGTCACTCAACAAACAGCCGAGGGCTTTATATTACAAAACACCCCTCTACCTGACACATATCATAAACAGCTCTGCTGGTGTAAGCAATTCTGATGATACATAGTGTAATTCATGTCCCACTTCCTGTAGAGACAGCAGCAAACCCTCTCATAAATACTGTACCATTCACAATCCTACGGATTTAAGTGATTTACATGCGTAGATGTAGATGTGGTATATGTGTGGTAGTGTTTCACTGGTATGTGTTATACCAATCATCACAAGGTTGCCAGCAAGATATGCAATGTAAGTTTTGTAATGCAATGGAAGTACTGTCATTTATGGCTACTCCAAAATTAAGCTATGTCAAGTATGTGTGGTAAAAACAGTCACACAGAGTCACTCAAGAGATAACATAGCCTACCTCACTCTTACCTCACTTTATAGTGATGTACATATCATAAACAGCTAAAAATACCCAGGTTTGGTATACAAGTCAAGGTTGACACATGTATGCTACAACCCCCTACCCCATCCCTAATCCACCCCTTACCCATCTCTCCCCATTTCCTCTCCCAATATCCCAGTGAAACATATTAAATACTTTACAGTACAGAAGAAACTCCTGCAAGTTCAAGTTTTCCAAAGAAAATGTTACAGTATTTCATAGTGAAATACAACAGTGTAACATTCTTCATCAATACATTTCTTGTCAAATCAACTGCAACATATGCAGCTACTACTTTGGCCTGCTTTTCACATTACTTAAATTACATGAATTTTTAACTATATTCTATTGATAACAGATCACAGATATCTACAACTCAAAAAAATGTTCCAAAGTACAATGATTTGGGGGATTTTGTACCATATTGTCATGTTTGACAGCAATGGTGCAGCTACAGTACAGCATCCCACAATCTGCAGGATGGGGGGTGCTATGGGACCAGCCTTAAGTATAGCAAGAAATGTACTGAAGGTGGCATGATCCTTGACTATAGTCAACATCTTGATGACTAAGCTGGTTTCAAACAGAACATAGTTACAGTAAGTATGCCTTTAGTGTAACACTGTGTTAAAAAGTATGTCTCAAAAAGTTAAGACAGACTGCCTTTTAGAAGCCTATGAGGCCTTCAAATTGATTTATATTTCTTTAAAGTGCTAGCCTGCAACATAAGACACTGAGTTTGAATATTGAAACTAGATGCAAATAATTCAATTACAGATTCAATCAACTATTTTTACTTCCTTCACTTTACTTCATCCTACCTACATACCTTCAAAAATTTTTGATCAGCCCGAAAAGTTTGATGTCAAAATGTTTTCAATCTATCATCCTTAAGTGGGTTTATGACATTCATGCAATTTGACTCTGCTGGTTGACATGCCCAGACTCATTCAAAGAATGTGTAGAAGTCAAAGTCGGGTTTCATGTTCTAATGTAAACAATGGAATACTCTTTGGAGGAAGGTCATTTAATGTCATAACAGCCCTCAGGGTAAAAGAGGGTGGAATGGCACGGTGAAATGGCACGCTTCTTAGTGAATGAAAACATTTAGAATGTATCTCCAGTCTGGGTCCTTCTCGTCAGAATATATTAAAAGTAAAAAAATCTAAAAAGCCCTAAAGGCAAAATATTTTGCAATCCTGTGTACTGTGTAATGGTACTGGCATGCATCAGAAAACTTTAAGAAAGGTAACATAATTGTGATTCGATTTCACCTGTGACTAAAAATAAGTAGTCTATTGAATCTGAAGTGCACTTCTTCAAGCATAGTTAACGGTTGATGCCAATGATAGTACAATTCATTCCAGTTCCAGAGATGCTAATTTGCAACCGTTGATGTGATACTGTATAACCAGGTTTGTAGCCAAACCCAGTCTCTTTAAAATAGTCAAAATAAAGCTGAGAGAGTCAAGCAAGACTGTTGCAAAAAATAGGATTTTGTACTCATTCTATACGTGAACAAAACTTGAAAAATACTAATGAGCGTACATTCCTTCCAAGTTCCTTCAAAACCAGTTCTTTACTGGTGTGGGTATTTGTGAATGACTATGTAAATACTTTAATACAATGCTACATCTCATACGCATCACTTCCTAAGGGGAGAGACAATTTTGAGATTGCTGTAGCACTGCACCTCCAATGTGACTCAAAGTTGATCCTCTCACCTTCTGACTGACTTCTGATCCCCTTTGGGGCACAGTGCTAAGAAGGGTTTCCAAAAGCCTGGCTCTGCTTAGTTGAGTAATGCATATTAGATGTAATAAGGGATAAGTAGGCCCTATATGTCCATGACATGGATATCATATTTACTACAGTTAGTGAAGAAGTTACTGGGTTTTGCCTAAGGGTACCAAACTTAAAAGCATGTTGTGGTGACCAAATTTGATGTTTTCAAAGAATGCAGGAAAATTTTCTGTATTTAGCAGTGAAAACCCCATCTCAATAGCACCTTGCATTTGGAAATTCAGTTTTCAAGAAGTGCTATTTTTCCAGCTTCTGCACTGCATGATGGGAACCTATGATGTCATCTGGACAAATTGATTGGATGTAGCTTTTGTATTTCTTACTGTTTATTCCACTATGAATATTTCATAACTTATTAACTTTGTTTGCTGAACCATACAAAACAGTTTAAAACTATATATACACCCAAATATATCAGTATATTCCAACAGTATCAAATTTCAAGGCCAAACAAGGTACAGTATTCCATTTAAGAATGACAAAAGGATATGAGGCAATTTGCCCACTTGGCATCACATTTTGTGACCTTGAGGAAACCTGGAGGTACAGTCAAGAAGGGATATCTTGAGATAGGAATGGAGTCTTGGTACAGGGTTTGGATGACATGTAGTGCAATAAAATTTTTCATTATGAGGTCTATACAAAATGCCACCAAGCAATGCCAGTAATTGAAAGCAACGTAACTCAATTGGCTCCACCCACTGTAGCTATACCCCTTTTGATACAACTTCATTTGTCCCCTGGTAATTACCGTCATTTCCTGGGTGCTACAATGTATACACCAACTATCTCTGGGCCAGCCTTAGTTCTGTATCATGTCCTCATCTTCAGCTAACATAGTGTAATACAGTATGCTGTTCTCTTTCTGCCTTTATAATATCCTCTCCTTCCTTCCATTCAATCTTCCTTTCTCATAACAGCAGTATCAGTAATATTAATTTCATATACATATCATTTATTGATTGATGGCAGAATAATAGTCTTACACAGTAATTTGGTTTATTTCCCTTTTGTAGGCTTTTATCTTTCATCAAGGAACTATTATCATGCTCTGATAAGTCCGCCAACAGCCTCTACAATTGCGAAAAAGACGATTCAATCATGATACAGTCTTCATCATCCTTCAATGCACAGTGGTGACTCATATACTGTATGTACAAGAGAAGGTCTAGCATGGGTGCCACTGAGTAACATAATGTACATTTACTGTACTATCAGCCTAAATCTGTAATGCTGTATACTGTATTATTACAGTCTTGTATAATGTAATAAGGGGTGAAGTAGACTTGTACAACATACTTGGTACAAGTACAGTTATGAAAGTGTAGTGTCTATGGCATGGTTGTGAACATAAGTAAATTTATACTTCTTTGTCATGACCACCTGGGTAAAATTTTGCATTCGGCTTGACTTCTGAAAAGTAAAAATCCATTCTCACAACTACAGTATGGAGTACTGCAAGCAATATTTACCTACTCAAAGAGACAGCATGTATGTCTACAGAGGAGTAACAAACTTCCCTCTCCCCTCCCCTTCTTGCCCTGGCCTGTCTTTCTCCCTTTCCCTTCTAATGCATGTATCAATTAAACGATGCACCCCACTACCCCTGGACATGGTCAGTCATTGTCCACATCAGTGTTGACAAAACTTGCCTCACCCCTCATTCATGTTGGTGGCTGACAATGGTGGTTCAATGACGGACATGTGTGTCACACTGACTTTGGTCAATGACCCACATTTGACTGACAATGCGGAGGGGGGGGGGGTGAGTCGGGTGCGTCATTCAATTGATAAGTGCATAACACTGGCCCTCTCTCTTTTCTCCCTCCCTCCCCTCCTAACCCTGTCACCCTTTGCCTGCCTTGATCCTCAAAAGTGCTTACTCTAACACACTGGACCAATGTTGACAGCTACAGTAAAATATAGGAAATGTGAAAATAATATGAAGAATCTAATAAAAAGCATTTAATGTCAAAAAGTACCACACCCTCTCATAGGAGTGTGCCTACATGCAGTGCCTTGAAGTTCATTCAGCTACAGCCTCATTGTACTTCAGATAAAGGGTGAGTCATACTACAGTACAACTCTGTCCAAGATAAAATCATCACACATTAATCACCACAAAACTATGAAAGATCTTAGGATAAGTGTAGCTATTTTAATTTACTTTGTAAACAGAGAGAGACATACAAAGAAAAAAGACAAGATATTAAACCAAGGACCATTAGCCACACAGTCCCACTAATTCTTTAAAATAGTAAATGCATGGTATCCTTTTTATTTTTTTTTTGTTAAATTGTATATCTAAAAATGTAATAGGCCTGACACTTGAGCAAAGAACACATATTTCACAAATCCCTTGATAGTGACCCCAATTCCTTTACATGAACAAAACAAACCTGTTACAATTATTAACCAGTTATGTGCGTATGACGGATACCCATCATGTCCTAACTTCATGCTACAGTACAGCGTATGACGGATATATCCATCTGTGATACGTATACATTGGTACACAAATTAATTCCCCTGTCGGATAAAAGTTTATACAATCATTTAATTCTGCAGTTAACTGGTTCAATGAACTCAAAAGATTACTACAACACATTACATTTTAGTTAAAACAGACTACATCATATTAAGTAACGGATACTGTAGAAAAGAACTGTCTTACACCTCATTTTCCACATTAAGTGTGTCAGTAAACTTCCTATTAAAAACAACTCATAAACAGTTGCAACTTTACTGCATAAAAAAAAATCTCATGTAACATGACAAATTTTACCAATCCTTCTATTTCCTTCACACATCTCTATGTTACAATGCCAACAACATACTGCATCAGTTAACACAGTTGCAAGCTGCAAGCTACACAGCCACAAGCTGTAAGCTACAAGCTAATCACAATCATCATAAATCCAATTGACTAAACTTGCTAAAGAAAGAGAATTGAAGGAACACAAAACCAGCAAGACATTTGTGCAATCCTACCAATACCCAAGGGGTGATGAAAGATTAATTTTCATCCAACCCCATGGGAAGGGGCCAATTGGTTTTCATTTGAACCCTTGGGCTCAAGACCTGATGGAAAAGAATGTCATCCCATAAGAGATAGATTTCGTCTAATTCTCTGTTCAGATTCTCTGCTTGCTGTAACAGGCTGCCGGTAACTACCACCTTATTGTGTAAGATACTGCTGACAGACTACACATGCAAGTAGGAGCCTAATTGAAGCTCATTATGTAGACCCTGTCTTCACAGCTGTCTATTTTTGTCATAGCTGCCTCTACGGGACAAATGGAATGCAGACGTTTACTTCTTAGCACTGTAGCGGGAGCTTTCTGGGAGGCGACAAAGTGACTGTGAGGCAATTAACAACTTTAAAGGTTCCCTTAATGAACCTATTTATTATCCCTTCTTTGTCAAAAACAAAGAAGATCATTTCAAATAGTATCTTTAATAATCGAATGAGAACGGACATTATTCGATCACATTTAACCTTTACAACAGTCATATTGATTTCAATTTGCAATTGAATTGGCTGAATTACAAAGGGTGAATGACTGCCATGCAATGGTCACTGAGAGTTAACTAGCCGGAAGGCAATAAACCAATTATTTGATGCTGTGCCTTCTTTTCAACTGTACATCAATAATACAGTTAAGCAGATCCCATATTATACAATATACACCTATGACAAAATTAAAATCAATGTGAATACTTTTAGTGATATTGACATAAAATGTATTGAGTAAAACTAAAATTTCCCATGGAAGTTATAATTAGACAAATAAATGAAAAGAACTTGTTAGTCAAATGAAATGGAATGAGGTCACTGCAAACAGCTGTTGATCCACAGAACAGATATATTTGAACACCTTGCAAGGGACAAATTGGTTTGATAAATTTGTGATCACTTTGAGACTACTGTATCTTTGTGATTGGAGGTAACGTTACATCACATACCTGCAGTGGAATAGCCAAGCGCTGTGGGGACGAGACTGGGGTAGGGTTATATTTTTTGGGGAGGGGGATCTGATAATCATGGAGACTGTAGGTTTGAACAATGACACTTCATTCTGACTTCATTCTGTCATTTCACTAAGAGCATGAAAACATCGGAAAAACCAGAAATCTCTGAAAAGGGATGAATGCCACTAGCACACTACCCCCACCACTCACCAAAAGGCTACAACCTTGTGCTACACAGTGATGATACTAGTGCTGTGGCTGAGTGGATGAAGGTGGAAGCACTTGAAGCGATGAACATTATGCGATATTGTCCTTACTCAAATCACTTACCACTGAACAGTGCAAAACCCGACTTCTGGTCTAAAAGTCAGGATTTTACTTGATATTCACACCACCAGATTATATCCTGTAATTTTGAAAAATCAATAAATTATAAAAAACCCTTATAAGCGTCCCAGTGGCTATAATCTGTAGGTGCTAACGTCTACTAAAATCCCGACTTTTAGGTCAGAGGTCGGGTTTTCCACTGTCCAGTGAAGGGCAATTTGAGTAAGAGCGATATCACGTAATGAAGCTTAGCAACCATGGGTTTGGGGTTCCATTTCCGGTTAGGCCGACGTAAAAGTTGGGCTTTTCATTCAAGAGCAATCTACAATTTTTCCCATCTGAACTGGCCTTTTCAAAAGAAACCAAATTTGACCTTAATTGTTGAGTTGGTTAACTACCTGAAGTGAAGTTGTAATTTATATGCCATATAGGCTTCTCGCTTAGCGCTGTAAAACAGTTGCCCTTCAGGTCTGAATCAAAATGTAACAATATAAATAGTTTACAGTATAAATAGTTCGAGATTCTTCAGAGTGTCATGCTTTCACTTCTATATTGATGTAGGTTTCACTAGGACATTGCACCAATTATTGAAATGATAGGTAGCTGATTTACTATGATGCTAACAGACAATTAAATCCCAATTTCCTCTAGGGTATTAAATAAGCCAAGCACAGTATTTCTTTTCATACCTTTAGGCTGTAAGTTACAGCAAATGTACTGCTAAATATAAAATAGATATCGGGGATTGCCAAGCTTAAAAGCTCTTCCTGGAAATTTACATTTTATCGTAGTTAAACATCAGCCTAAGTGCTCGATCCATTGACAGCTTTATATAATATGAAAGCAACATCTTCCCTCCCCTCAAAACAAAGTGGGGGACTTTTTGGAGCATATCCCAGTTTACATTTGCTTGATCATGACAACGTGAAACCTTCCGGAAACCTGATAGCATCAAAGCTTTTCAGAAGGGAATACTTTTGAAATCCCCACAACTTACTAAGGAGGTTTTCTTGAGTGAGTATACCCCTTGCTATCTACAGTACTGTACTTATTAAACAATTTTAGGCTTTCTAACACAACACTGTTGTGTTACGTAACAGTTTTAAAACCTTTATGTAACTTTCTTATCATACTCATTTTAAACACTGTTTTTGTTCCAGTGTTATTTTACTTTATACCTCTTCAAAGAGCATTTTTAGCAGGCTTTTGTAAAGCTTGTTTTACAGACATACTGTACTACAGTACTTAAATACTTGCAAATTAATTCCAGTATTCTACTTCCTTTTATTCCCAGATTAATTTTAAGGAGCCAATAAAAAGCTACTTGAACTTCTAAAATTATAACCGTTTGTTTCAAAAGTTTTGAAATAGTGTTGTGCTTACAATACAGTGTTCTGGGCAGTGAGATTGTGCAATTCCTGCACTCTTCTGACAAATTCCCCAAAACTTACCTGGTTTGGGAGTCTATGAGCGACGATACAAATGGGCAAAGGAGAATGACACTCGCTACTTGAGTGCTTGGTAAGTAAGGTCAGGGGCGTCCTCTGTTGGTAGGAAGTCTTTGCCTTGGAATTGCAGGCAATTAGGGAAATACATATGTAAATAGGAGGTAAGGGAGGAGCGACATAGACTCCCCAAAGTTTACCTGTGGTCTGGGAATCTACAAACCTTTCTTACTTCATCTACGTATCAGAAATAGATCCCGTATTAAACTAAAGGTTTAACAAACATCATGTGGGAATTTTACGTGCCTGTTAGGAAAACCTTTTGAGAAAAAGCTTCCTTCTTATTTCGGAACTAATGGTGACCCCCCCCTTTTTAATCAAAATCGCCCTGTTAATATTTTGAATGGGGAGATCCCCCCCCCCCCCAAAAAAAAAAAAAAAATTCTGACACTTTGAGCCCACAATGTTGCAATAATGATCTCTTTTCCTGAAACATATTTTATATCCTAATCCCTCACACTCCATACAGGGTTTTACATACAGTACTGTGCACAGGGCAACACACAAAGCACTCTCATACAAGCCCATGTTACAACCTGAAAGATATTGAAGATGGGGAAATACCAAATGCTATGATAACATCCCCCTCTTCTCCTAAATCACTGTCAAACAACAGAGTAGCTCCTGTGGACCCCATACACTTTAAGGGATCATTTTTTCCAATACATGTGAAGAGATCCTCCTCTCCCCCTACCCCAACCCCCCAAATCCATTTGGATCGTCTCATCATCTACCAATTAACTGCCTAAAATCTACATAAACTGTCATCTTCTGAAGAAGGACTCTGATATGCTGACATACACTTTACTGTACATACTGTAATAGTTGGGCAAGGTGAGGCCCTAAGCCCTTTGCTGAGCACTCTGATATTCAATTTTACATATAAATAGGAAGTACTGTAAAGAGGAGCAAAAAAGACTGCGTTTTTTGAAATCCCTGTTTTTGAGGCCAAAGTAGTTCTGACTGCAAAGAGAGTATTTAAATTCCCTTTTCCTTTTTTCAAATGGCAATTTTATCTTTATCCTTAGACTATGTCTCTTATGTCCCATGATGTGATAATCAATTACACTGGGGATCAATCATGTTTGCATTATTTCATGAGTGCAGAGAATGTACTCGTACTTTAGTTCCCCTTCCTATGGAATACTTTGGAAAATGCTGATTTTTGCCAAAAATATTTATATACTATATTTTAGAAATTTTGAAAAGCCTACAGTACAAGTATTTCAGTCACTTTCTCTTACTATATGCTTTTTGCAGCTTTTTAAAAAAAATTTTAAGAAGTGACAACCCCTTACTGATACTGTAAATCATACAATTCAGGCCTGCCTTCCCCAGGATAAAACCCAAAGATTGGGGGGTGGGGGGATCTTAGAGCCATTAGGGCCAATGATTTTTCCGCTTCACAAATCACAAAATTCCATTTTTAACTTTCCAATTCCATAAAATTCCGTTTCAAGCATAACTGCTTTCCGTGATTTTCTGATTTTGGAGTAATTATGTTGAAAACAAGTTCTAAACTTGTCTGGTTACGATCTTGAAGGCAGCAAACACTTGTAACACACAAGAGACCTAGCCAAACACACTATAGCATACTGTAGGCAAACTGGAGCCTATACCGGCAAAATTTTGCCGATTTTCGTAAATGTCCTACTTGTTTTCTCATTGTAAATTCAAGGGTTTTTGATGATTTTAAGGTGAATTTGCCACCATCTCAGATGGTAAAATGTCTGTGTATGTCTTGGGTATATGCAGGCATTCGTTTGACATGGTTCTGAAGAAAAATAAGTCAGTTTTTTGTCAAAAATTTACATGAATTTTAAGCCTGACAAGTTTTGCTAAACTCCGTGAAATTCAGTGCAGAAAATTAAATTCCTTTTTTTTCCGTGTTTTGGCCCTAAGCCATTGTAGGCCCCATCTCTGCTGTATATGCTATATCAAAAATATAGCTTTTACACATTCAACTTCATATACCAATTCTACTACTTCATCACATTGTCTGAGCCTGTACAGAGCCCCACTGTTGTTAAAAATACATATCGCAAACATAACTGTTATGAATTTAGTTTTCATAATTTAAAATGATTACTGACACCAACAGAAAACCAACCACACAACTGCTTGAAGGAAAATTCCATTTGACATAATGGCAGTACATTAATAGGAATTTAAACAATTTTCTTGCAGCATAGAAGTAATTACAATGACATGTGGCTTTCATATACAATTTGGATACCTGCCACTTGCCACGTAATGTAATTCTGAAATGAAAACGCCCCCCCCCCCCCACACACACACACCAAGACAAAAAGGCAGTAGCATTTGAATCACGGCATGACTGAATGTAAAAATTCTTAACATATGACAGTATTAATAAAAAAGAAAATTCTAAATTAATGTTTCCGAGTAGTTCAGAACCACGTCTTGTGTAAATACAGTTAACTTGCAAATTACTGTATGTTAAATAAACAAACAAACAAAATTCTATGATGAAGTTTCATGCAATTAACATTAACTTACTGGAAAAAAAAAACCCAACTTTATCCTGTGGCATACAGAAACCAGACATGTGTCCATATATACCCATGCTTTCAACACCGGAATATGAAGAATATTAATCAACATGACTAAGGACTTAACCATATGATCAATCATAGTTTACAACAGGTGCTCTGACAGTCAGGCAAGACTCCAAATAGATAAAATACAAAACAAACCCTACCTTGAGAGAAGAATCACCCGACACGGAGGAACAAATCACATAGATAAGCCACCTGTACATCTAACCATTTCAAACGACACCATTTCCGCAGAAAAAATTTATTTATTTTCAAATCCAAGCTCCTCAACAGTAATACACACTAAGATCTAGCAAGTATCTAACATCCCCACACGTTACTCTTCACATAGCCAACGCCCTAACACACTGACAGGAGATGAGAGTGTTAAGCTCAGAGAATGAGAGATGTCGAGACTCGTTCAAACACGTATAATACATGAGGAGCAAAGCACACACTACACTACGCTCACAACATCAGCATTCTAATGAATTTCTTCCACCTCCATAGACATAATTTTTCTTTCTTAATACACAGGGAAGGCTGATGAATGCTGAATGGCATTGGGATGGTTCGTTTTACTCTCCAGCTCGTGAATAATGTACAGCCGTGTTTAGCGTACAATGAATATTACTAAGATGCCTGAGGAATGAATTTACTGATGAAAAGAAACTACAGAATTAGTAGTTACGTCAACCGTCAACCGATGAAGAAAGATTGACGCAACTGGTAAAACCTCTTAAGGATGATACAGTTAGAGAACCTGCTGAGAAATGATGACAAGATGCAGGAGAGGTCAAAGAATCTTACTAGATTTTGGAAATTAAGATGAAATTGATCAAATAAAGGTGTTTTTCATCTGTGAAGTAGGATCCAGTTGTCATAATTCTCCCGAGAATGTAATTGTCTTTAGTTAAAAATAGTTTACTGGTATGACAATCATCTTGTGAAGATCATCAACTATCGATCTTAATTATAACACAAGTACCTCCCACTTTTACATGATTTATAAGTACAGTAAGATAACACTTATGGCAGGCTTCCAAGTCACCCCGCAAAATTTTGCTTATGATTTTATTTAATGCATTTAATTTAATGCAATTGTTCTGAGATAAAGGATACCCTCAGGACATTGGATGTAAAATTTCTGCCATTTTTATGATTTCTTCTGCTAATGTATCTTTTCTAACTATGGACAAGTATTTGATTATGCTTGACAGTTTTACATTAAGTATGTGCGAAGCTTTCCTGAGCTTTAATTACTGTCCAGATGTTTTTTGTGCCTAAAAATATGATTTTGGATGTAAAAAATTAGCCTATGCATCACATATTAATTCCGTTTTTATTCCCATCTTACATATGTCAAGGCAGTAAATGAAATGAGAGTGAGCTCACAGGTCATGACCCTGAAGTAAGGATAGAGCCACCTCTGTGCCAATCAACTTTACCTTGAAGTCTCATTCCTTGGTTGATGGGATTGTTCACACATGAAACAGATGAGGTATGTAAGTAGGAGTATTTTAATACTTTCTGTCCAGATGTGTTTTGTGGCTAAAATATTATGATTTGGATTAATTTATAAGCCTATGGACCACGCATTTATTCCATTTTTATTCCTGTTTTATATGTCAAGGAAGAATATCATTAACAGTCAATACATGTCCATTATATATCAATGTTAAGATTGCTACAGCTATGAAAGCAAAGGACACAAATTATAAGGGTATACCTATGACTACGAACATTGGTATTTGTGGATGGTTGAACTTGTTTGACAAATGGAGGTTTCAAAATAAAAGAACTATTTAAACACTGTAACTCTAGGATCAAAACATTACTGAGACTAACTCCGCGGCAGATGAAAATGTTCGTAGGTAGGAAAGATCAGATAAGTAGGAGTAAAACAGGCTCATGTAAAACATGATTCTTTTTTGTTTACAATTGCAACCATACTTATATGCTGATTATAAAGTAACTTACTTGGGTAAACCCCCTTGAAGTACCTACACAAACAACAACAACAACAGAGGCTGATCTGTTTGTCAGGGATGGACATTTTTTGTATTTTGATAAAGTAAAGGGCTACAAAAATCATGATGATATTTGCAATGAGGTTATGGGTTTTATGTTTATGGGTAACATCAACTCTACCAGTTTCTTTATACAAAAGGTGGTTTGTTACTTAAAACAGAAACAACAAAACATTCGTGTCAAGGACGGACTGGATAAATTTATGGTTTTTCACTTTTTGGTTGTTTTGTCGGATCTCTATCTAAACTAATGTAAGTTCACAATAAATTAATGTAGAAACAAAAGCTGTATTAGTTTCCTTGTTTACCAGATATGTGATAGTTTAAAGCAATCTTTCACTTCTGTCTGTGGAGTAAAACAACAACATTCCTAGGGGTCATGGACGGACATCATGGATGGACAGCAAAGGTCATCCAGAGGTCAATTTGCTATAAGAAAATACAAAAGTTACCAGCTGAAAGCTATTTACTAGCTACACAAAGCCATACCACAGACTTTGGAAAATTCCATCCTTCTTAGGTTGCGGGCTTAAAAACTGCATGGTTTTTCATGGACGGACACATTTCTGTCATGGACGGACACACTTTTCTTGTCGTGGGATGAAAATAAGCAAACTTTTTGAACCTTGGCTTTTTTCCTAACTTGCGGAGTTTTCACACTATTCACAGTGCAGGGGTAAACGTGAATAGATAGGCTCATTGCTTTCCACTCAATTCACCATTGGTTCTTCCAGTTAGTCACTGGGGTGTTAAAATAGTCTGTCATGGACAGACTTTGGATACGTTCTCCATCCATGACAGAATTTCTTTTGTAAATACAGCATGCATAGTATTACTTAATTTTTACCTAATGGTTGCACAGTGAAGGGCATATGTTTAGTATTGATAATTCAGCAGGTTTTTTTGCAAAAAATATTTACTGTGAGTAAAGAAAGAAAATTTCTCCTGCCGATTTTGCATCAAGGATGAACATTGTTGCATCAAACATAAACAGCCATGTGAAATGATTATCACACAAAACTTAAGAAAGTTCACGACTAAAATAATTATTTTAAATGAATGTCAGTGTTCGATTTTAAGGAATTAGCAATGGTTGTCCGAAGGGCTACCACATTGTAAAATTTGGTTGTCCAGCTCAAAATAAGGTAGTCCCAAGTGTAACCATTTTCCCAAGTTCGCAACCATGAAATTGAAGTGGCTTTCACTTTTAGACAACCACCCTCCCACCCCAACTTGAAAAAAAGAAAAACAGATATTTACTGTATAAGAGTGCTGCCTCTTGGCATGCATTAGTGTACATTATGGACATAGTTAATGTTATGATGTTCGCATTGCGTGTTAATAAATCAAACATCTCTAAATTGAAAGCACTGGTGTTACAACATTACCACTACGAATTTATAGCTTGCACGAAGGAATTCAGCTTCTCTGTGTACAGTGCAGGCCTAGTGGCCTACTAGTTGAGTTTGTACGGGGCACATATTTTGGCTTGATAGTGCTATGCACATTTCGATAAAGTGACTGCTTGGGAAGTTGTGGTGAACGTGCATAATCACCGCACTTTGCTTCAAATCTTTTGATGCAATTTTTAAAGTTCCTTGCTTGCGCATGCAATTCATCGAGTTTCTAAATGTAAACATCACATCACTTTTGTAAAAAGATCTGGTTGTCCCGACGGACTGTTTTTGCAAAATCTGGTAGTCCTGCAGAAGTCCTGGTTGTCTCGGGCGACAGGACTACCCTTAAAATCGAACACTGAATGTGATTAGTTAGTAATGTCTGTCCATGACATGCTTTATAAAACCCCATACATAAAATGGTATATTCCAAGATGTTTGGACGTCGTCAAGTATTTTCTCCATTTATTCCAGTAAGTAGTCATGTCTGACAAAAGTATGGGACATTTTTCAACATTGTATCCTTAAGTAAAATTTTGGGTCTCACATTCAACATCTAATCCATCACCCTCCACCACCCATGCAGTGATATGTAAAGTTTTCTAAGTGTTACTGTTTGTATTAATTCATAAATTTGGCATCAGCTGGAAGTAGATTCTTTAGTACAAACTTGAAAATAGGCTTGGGCTAAAATTTTGAGTTACAAGTGATTGATTGATTGATTGATTGATTGATTGATTGATTGATTGATTGATTGATTGATTGATTGATTGGTTTACTTGGTACTATGACATTAAAACAACAGAACAACAGGAAAAATAAAAGAAACAAAAACATCAAAAGGAGACAAAGGACGAAAACAAGAGAACAAAACAGAGTACCAAGGATAGCCCAAAAAGCCTTAAAAAAGCTTAATTCCATTGGGGTCCCTTTGGAAAGGACGGAACAACCGAGCAAGAGACAACTGCACAAGACTTACTACATTTGTGTATTAAATATTGTAATAGTCATAATCTGTGTTTTCATACAGTATATGTTTGGGTTTGCTACACCCCATATTCCAAACGTGAACTTGCTTCTGAATCTTTTCTGATAAGAAAAAAGGAATCAAATGTATAAAATTTTCTGCCAACTGTGATGCACCGTTGCCAAGACAAAACTTGAATATTTGATACAGTAGGTGAAGATTGTGCACTCACGGAATTTCAGTTTAACTTTGAATGGCGACCTTGAACTAGAATCAAGTATATGACCAAGCTTTAGTAAAACAGCACAAAACTGTCACAATTGTGGTATTCACTGGGAAATGTCACAGATTACATTACAGATAACTAAGGTTAATTTGTCTCCAAACTTATGCAGCCGTCAATTGTAATCTTCACCTAACCCCCCTCAAGGGTCGTTGCAGATTCGACGTCGAGTCGACGTCGAATCTTCAAGTCTCAAAAACTTGAAAATGGTGAAACTTGACCTAAACATTTTCCCGGGCAGAGTGAAACTTTACCTATAAAAAATGTTGGACGCATCGAATCTTCAACGAACGATTTCCGTAATTATGGTGAAAATGCGTCGAACAATAATTTTTCGATGGTCGAAATTGCGTCGTATTTCTGCACATAATTTTCACTATGTCGGGAAAATTCTGTTCTGAAATGTGGAAAATTGACCACATGCTTTGGCCTTCGCAAGTATTAACAGTGATGGAAATAAGCGGTATCGCATCGCAATTTGCGATGCAAAACCCGCCGATGTGCGATGCAATTCTCTTTATGTGTAGCATCATTTTGCGATGCATTCCCTGATTTGGTTGTGGCTGTCAATCCCTTCTTAACCGTCACAAGAAATGGTAAAAAAAAGTACATCAAACAAACAAGATTTGTAATTCCTCGACCGGTTCCCGACTTCTTTCTTTTTATGCTGATAATGTACCTTTCAGAGTACCCGTTAGATAAAAAGAATGTTACCAGGTGCCACTATTTTACCGAAAGTAACGCCTGTTACTCTCGAAGATCATGGAAATGACCTCCAAATTCTTGAAGCGTCCGTTTTAAATCTCTCTGTATGAGCCGACTTCAAATGGACTAAGTAATTGTACAATTCACAAGAATACTCCTAAGGATATGGCAAAATGAAAATGTGTGTCTAGCATAAGAAAAAATGGAATAAACATCGGTAAAAAGTAGTAAATATCACTAAAAGATATGTAAACTTCTTGTGAATGAATCACATTTGAATTTCCCAATCGATGCACCAGCTGTGATTGGCTGAAACATTAGACTTTCTGTACTGTGTAGCAGTGTAGCTTGGTTAAGCCTTCAGAATCTCTGTCGAAAAGAAGTTCACCGTATGAATTGAAGATGGTTGGAAAAGATAAAATAAACTGATGGTATTCTACAGTGACACTCTTGACATTAGGAAAAATTAAAAACACAAAGTTTCTTGCTCCTCAATGGAAGAAATTTCAGCCGCAAATGCATGGTTCGATTGAACAAGGGAGCTACTGCTCTCTGCGTACACGTTTGTACTATAGTAACAGCACGCCGTACTTTCCACAAAGCAGGATCGAGTACTTACGTGCCGACAATGCTCCACGTGGTCAAGAACATCAAAAATATTTTTAAGGCATGTGCAAAAGACCCTCATACAACAATCTGCAATATATTTGTGAGCTTTAGATTTGAAGTTTTTCTGTACGATGTAATTTTCTTCAGGATGTATTGGCACTTTTGTCATTGCCTAACGTGTAGCCTATATGTACACTGAAAGCCTAACCTACACGAGTGTATCTGTAAAAATTTCCTTACTGGAAGAGCTTTGCAGTGGTTAATGTTTTCTAATTATTTTTGTTCTAAAGTGCCCACCAATGTTTAATTTATTTGTTCTCTAACATGGTCATAAGCATGCGGCGGCTTATTTATTGACAGGATGGCATCAGTGGCAGGTCAAAACTTGAAAAAAAAATAACTATAAATTTTCCCCTACAGTATATATCACTGTTACGAGAAGCTACTGCAAAATATATCATGACTGTACAGTCTCCAAGTTGATCCAAAATGCAGTGGGGTTGATTGGAAACTTAAATTACTCTCAATCAAACTTGAGTACATGGCCAAGGGTAGGGGATAGGTTTTGCAAACTCCTCAACTGTGACCACCCCACCCCTCCCTAGCATCCACATGTGGTTTTTTCTAGGTTAAAATTTTATCACTTTGAATTGTTTCAGACTCAGCTTTTCTTCAGTTGTTTAGTTACCCTTACTTTAATAGAAGTCTATTTAGTCTATGTCATCCTCCTTTTTACCAAACGCACCCTAAGATGGTATTTGTGATTTCCCTTTTGATGGCCCTCATCTTCCTCATCTTCCGCAAAAGTGCTATACAATCTGACGTTAGTTGCTACACAAGTTTGAATTTGTGTAGCAGTATTTCCATCACTCATGATTTGAAAGCCAAATGTACACACGTACGCACACCTACTGTAATACACATGTAACGTGCGTAGCTAGCATCACAAATATTATGTGAAGACAAAACGGGCCAAAAGCTAGACAACGAATGCATGGTATTTGCACAGGTTTGTTTACAAGTGTACATGCTTTCAGACCAAGTCGTCCCCATTCCGTCAGACTCAACACGAAGCCAAGTTGGCCTCAAGAATCAGGCTCGCAACGCTTACAGAATTATATAGGCCTAAGCTTTTTCGAGGCTTTTTTTATGATATCCCTGGTACTCCGTTTTGTTTTTCTGATCTCAATCTTTTTCTCTCTCTGTTTTGTTTTATATTTTGAGAGTCGTCCAAATACACTTGTGTCATGATTTTTTTTTTATGTTGGGGACGACTTGGATGTTGAACGACTTGGTCTGAGTGGGTACGACTTGGTTTACTGTCGAGTTGGTTTGTGGACGACTTGGACTACCCATGTGAACATAACCACAATGGCTGCTGTATATTTAAGGTACAGTTTGAATTTGCCCAATATGTCAATGGAAGTGTAGCCATCAATAATGAAATGCCACCCCGCAGTCCCAAAGATATTTGGGGTGATGCAGTAGGTCCTTTAAATGTGTTATCTTTCTTAATAACATGTGAAAAATTAGTCTTAAGCTTTGTGAACCAACTTTTTATTCGGTGGTGAATCTTGAACTAACAATCATTTGCAGACTGGTGAATCTCTACCTAAAGAAAATGAAGGCCTTGGTGAATCTTCAGCTAAAAGATTTATTGTGATTGGTGAACCTGCACCTTACAATTTTCAGTACAGAGGTGAATCTTTGACTAATTATTTTTCCATTAAAGGTGAAAAGAAGTGAAGGCTTGAGGGGGGTAGGGTGAAGATAACGATTGACCGCTGCATTACATGTATACAAGAGGCAAGTTATATAAGGATATTTTGATCAATGATCAGGTACTGTGTGTGTGTGTGTATATATACATATATATATATACATATATATATACATATATATATATATACATATATATATACATATATATATATATATATATATATATATATATATATATATATATATATATATATATATATATATATATATATATATATATATATATATATATATATATATATATATATATATATATATATATATATATATATATACTGATATGACTAGGAGGTATGGCAGACCAATTTACATACAGTTTGTACTGTGACTTTCAGAAAACCAGTGCATTATTGTGTCAGCAGAATCCAGACTGGTATCACTGTGGTTTGGCCATGGAACCAGAAATTTCACTACTTCGCACCCCTCTTTTACAAAATTTGACATAAGAAGGGCCTTCTGAAGTGTAAAGCACCCACCCTTCCAAATTTTCTTAATTAATATAAATTAATTTGGTCGTAAATTTGACATCGGAAGATGGTAAATTTATAGTTTTTAACAGTAACTGAATGTTGGTAGCAAGCAGTCCTATTGCAATCCCCAATACTTCAAAGGAAGCCTTCTATCTCATGATTTCATGACTTACAACCAAATCACCAAACTGACAATACCATTTCTACAAGAAAGAAAAAAAAATTAATTTCATGAGAGTTCCACATTAAACATGTCTTGCTACATTTATAGCATGATTCAAATTAATTGTATCTCTGCATATTAATGGCATTTAATACACATCAATATACTGAAACACAGAAGTTGCAAATGTTACCTATTCACTTTACCAACCCTTATCAACTGATGTTGCCATATTTTCAGCGACTTGACAGGTTATGTTCCTCCAGACTAGACAAGTTTTCCCAAAACACCTATTAATTATTGAAACCATCGCATTTTAAACAATGGTAATTAATCATTTTCCGCTTCAATTTTACAATGGAGGCAAACCTAAACCAAGGCCACAGACAACATCTCATGGTACAGTACACTCTACAAATACTTTCTGGCTGCTTCAACTTACAATTAAAACAAGCCAGTTACCATCTTCCATTCTTCATGGCTCAGTTCACTTTCCCAAATGAAGTCAGATGAAGTGTGCCCTCACTGTTCTGTTCTTTGCTCTGAACAGCATTATGTAAACTGAAAGACTGCCCTCACTCATGGAGATGGATTGGCCACTAAAATATATTACACAACTCCTGACAAGAATATCAGACTAGATTCATATCTGGATACATGATGAAATATTGATTTTACACTGAGTACAATTTGTAACGGCGGCAAGTGTATAGTTTGTAGATTGGGTAAGGCTTACGCTTGCAAAACACTACTGTGCATAAGGAACAGGCTCTAATAATTACATGCTGATTACAAAGATATGATTGAATGGGTTTGCTCTGTATTTAGAAAGCAGCTACTTTAAAGGGGTCAGCATGAAATGTTAAAGTATATATAAGCTGGTAAGGGTAATTGTGAGACCTACAAAAGATCAGTTTATGTAAGATAAGTTACAAGCGCAGAATGTAATTTGAACACATCGTATAGCTCTTAAAGGGAAATATTGCATTTGGAAACGTATCTCAAAGTGATACCAATTTAATCCCATTGTGGTCTTTTCCCCTTTCCAAACATGAATCACAAATAACTTGCAGCAAATCAACACTAATCTCGAGATATATGGCCAAAAAGAAGTAGCAATTTCCTTATTGAACCGGCTCTTTACCAAACGATAAGCCATGCCCATAAACAACGGTCATACTGCTGCATATGCATTTAGGAAGAGCGGTCACATTGGGTCATATTTACACTAATTACGCAATATGTGTTGACCTTGCTTATCCCTGTGCTTCACACTCACAACAAGCTACCCACTGCAGTACGTACAGCCTGTGCTGTACTGTGTGATACTGCAGCCCACCCAGGGAGATTTAGTACCATCTCCCTGGTTCACCATGCAGTTCACATCTCATATAATGTGCGTTAGTCATTACAGGACTGTAAGATCATGGGAGTACTACCTGGGATCATGGTACTTTATCTGTGGAAGCCTTATTTGGACAAGTGGCATCACAGGTTCGTAAAATTTTCGTTTTCTACTACGGCCTAAACTGATAGAAGCAGTTGATGAAGCACCAACAATCTCTTTTACATCCTGCTATTTCAAAAAGGAAGCAACCTGCTAAGGCCCAATGGCTACAGTTTGAATTACAGTAACTATAACATTGTGTATAGCATACCATGAAGGTGATAAGACCCCTTAGTGTACTACCTGTAGTTCAATGCAGACAGTGTCTTAGTAATAATTCTCAGTTTGTTCGTATTTTATGAACAGTTTGTATATGCTGTAGAAGGCGTTTTGTTATATTGTCTGACGTAACGTGATAGAATGATGTGATTGGCCCATTTCAAATCAGGGGTGATGAAGGTATGGTTTTGCATGCAAATTGTTTGGGTGAACAAATTTGTCAGTTGTTACAGAAACGTTAATTACTCATTAATTAGTGCTCACCAGCTAGATTTTTTTCCCACTTACTGTACCTCTCTTTCACTGAAAGGGACCTGGTCGTATGTAAAAGAGGATAGATTAAATAAAACGTCTGACAAATGCAGTAGTTCCCAAAACAGGAATAGATTTCTAAGAACAGTTTTATATACTAATTTCTTTTTCAACTACAAAAGTTGTATTTACACTTCACACTTAGAAAAATATCAACCTGAAAATAATATGAAAATTTACACTTTCAGCCCATAGAATATTTTCATCGTAAGTACACTCACTGCAAAAATGCCAATGTTTCATAAAGAAAAGTAAAGTAGAAGAACAATAGATCATCAGTTCTTTTCTTTTTTTCAAAGTTGCACTTTTAATTACTCACAAGCAGCACTATGGTATTTCATTCAATGTCACTAACATCTAACAATTAATAGCCAAGGAAGACACATAAAATTTTAATTGTATAAAATGCATTCAATGTGAAGGCCTAGTGAACAATTAAACTGTTTTAGCAAATCTTGTAAAAATTTGAACCGTCTGAACTGTCAAAACATAATAATTTTCAAGTATCACTGAAGCAAAACCACAAACAAACCAACATCTGTATGTTTGTGGTTAAAGTACAGTAGAACCACTACACAAACAGACTTATGCCAACTTTCTCTCCATAGTAAATTAAATATTGACATGCATTACAACAAAAGATTCAGACATAGGCCTATGCATCATTACAGATGAAGAAACACCCAGACAGAATCCACAATTTTATAACCCTCCAGAAAAAGTAAAAAATACATTCTCACTTCCTAATTTATATGTACCTGTGAAGTCTACCAACATTACAAAAACACACTCTTTTTACCTGGAGTATTTTAAATTCTTATTTAAACAAATTATGACATAACATCAATATTTACAGTACTCACCCACTTCCTGTGGTATTGGACTAAAAACAACCCCACAACACACAAGCAACAAGCCACAATAAAGTGCTGTGGCACTTCAAGCTTAAGGCTTTGACACAAAGGTGATGAGAATCCAAGTGATTTGAAGCCTCAGTAATGTAGAAGACACTCGGGACTATCACCCTTCTATCTAGTGATTTGAAACTGAAGAACACCCAAGATATTGTTGATGACATTGAGACATGAAGACGAAAGCAGACATGATCAGATAAATCCTGAGGAAGGTTGGTGTCGTTAACTTCTTGGATTCCAGGCATACCCACTGATTGTATCCTAGCCCTACATATCTCCAGCTGATTTTAAAGTAATATGTTCCCCAAGTGTAATCATACATGTTTGATTTATAAGTTCTTCTGGGCTTCACGTTACTGTAATTATCCAGCTTAGGCTGCAGGATTCCTGAGTAAGTTTACATAATGGAGGCATACTTCAAATTACAGAATGCCACATAACAATGGTCATTAATATTACATTACATCATATCTTAAAATATGACCTATAGATGCCAGTGGTTTGCAAAGTTTCTAAAAATTAAAACTAGCTTAAAACATGCCAAAGGACAACAAAACTCATTGTAAATTTCAACCCAATGGAGGAGAACAAGTTTAAATTATCTGAAGCGACAGAGAACAAATTTAGACTTCCAAAACAGTATATGTTATGAGGAAAACCAACATCAAATGGCAAGGTCATCGCAGACCTGGCAAAGACAGAGGAGGAGAGTGCTAAAAGTAATTTTATGCACTATGTCAGCAAAATTGGTAGTAAAAAGACATGCAAAGAATTAAAAGGGAAGTCTTCTATAGTCCCAGTGCTCATTAAAACTGATTACTCAGCCATTCTTCTATGGACACGTTTCAGTCATAACTTTACAGTAATAAAAATTCGACTTCAAATTAAATTCTGCATGTATAACCCAAACTGGTGTTCATTTATGTGATTTCACAAGCAGAAATGGGTGATAACTTCAAAACAGAAGATCATGTGATGTGTTCCTCAATCTGTGTTCTTGCACGAGTTCAAACTACAGCCATACTTCTTGGCCTTCAACTCTGCAATACTGTCGCCAAAATCAGTATCTGACTTTACACTGTGTTAAGTCACTGCCTTTTAATATACCCAGAAGAATACACCCCTCAAATTTGAAGTGACTGAACAAATTTGATCAACAGAAAACTTGCAGGCATGCAATGGTTACATACAAAATAGGATGGAAGGAAGGGCAACATACAGTGGCCTCACATTCAACCCAGCATGACATCCCCCTCCCCCCCCCCCTGCCTGTGAAAAACAGAGACAAAGGAAGCTAAGAAAATAACTGGTGACACTAACCAGCCAACCACACGCCAGAGCTTTCACAAGATAAACACCACAGGTACCACAGCATACTCTAACTGTAAAGTTGTATTTACAAATTTATACATTAACAGTATAAATATTGATAGGAATGGAAGGAAACTTGAAATCTTGTGCCATTTGTTCATTGCTGGTACTCACTCATAGCCGCTATTTTCCATTTGATTATCGCATAGGTAGTCCTTTGGACAGCTTGTTATTGTTGGTTGCTTCGTAGTTAGCTTATAATCTCTACTGCCTCCAAATTGAATATAGGTGGATTCAGTAGTGCAGACAAGTACCCACGTTCAAACAGAATCCTTACCAATCAGGTCATATTGGATAATTAGATTATTAATAGTTCTGAAAACTTGGGTACAAGTATTGAAACATTTGATTTTCACATGCAAATAATCATACTAGTGGTGATTTTCACTGATAGGGCCTTTTAATAGCATGTACTGTTGAGCCCACAGTCAGACTGCCCAGAGGCCCCTCAGTTTCAATAACAGAATACCCCATAACATTCTCCAGCAATCCCAGTTTCAGTTCACTCATACAGGACCCCACAAACTGACTGAAAATATTCTTCTCAATTTCTACTAGAGAAGCAAAAACTGCCAAGGGCAAAATAACATTCAATCAGTAACCAGAAAAATTGCCCTGAAAACATGTGACAAAGCATCCTTTACATGGTTAAAGTGTACCTAAAGTCTGAAAATTTAAAAATATATATTACAGAGCATGAAAACTGAATTCCAATGGTCCAATTCCCATCTTCACAGGACTTTCTTAAGCTGAGATATAAAATGTTGAAGTTTATTCACTCGATTTAAAAAGGTAGATTGCGCAATAATTTGTGATGTCATTGTTGTACTACTCAAATTACAATCTTTGTATTTCTTTGTTTTTCTGAAAGCCACCGCACCTTGTGCCAAAATGTGATAGCGTTCTTACTGCTTTGGGGCGACTTGACTATATAAGCCCTCTCTGTACAGCATGTCATGCAAGAAAACAGGAAGCGGTCAAGGTCATATAAACATTTTTAATTTTAAAAGAAAACAAAGCATTTAATGTGAGTTGTACAACAAGAATGTCAAAAATTATTGCGCAATGAACTGTTTGGATTTAAGTGAATAAATTTTAACATTTAATATCTCAGCAATGGAATAAGCTATGACAATGGGAGTTAGACCAATAAGATTAATTTTGTAACCTCTAAAATATATATTTTTGAATTTTTAGACTTTAGGTCCACTTTAATTTATAACTCTATGACATGAAAATAAAACAAACAGAAAAAGTTGAAAAGTAGGACAATTGCCGCTACTGGAGAATCGGAGACGATGGAATAGTGTGAGAGAAACTACAAATTTGTCAACTGGTATTGCTTGTCTTGGAGATCCTATGCATAAGTAATCTCTGGTTAAATTTGAAGGCATGTCATAAATTGGCAAAAGTATCGCAAAGCACATTACTGGAAGAATAATACTGCACAACCATAAACAAGCAGCATACAGTAAACTTTTTATACAAGGTCTCTCCCACTGACATTAAGAGATGAAAGTTTTACGACTAAATAGAACCTACATCACAGTACAGTACTGTACAGTACAGCATAGTATACAGTACAGTACTGTACTGTACTGTACTGTACATGTTAATGAAGCTCAGTACCAAGGTCTCCCAGTTGCACCAGAGCACAAGAATTTGCACAGATAATATGCAGGAAGTAGTACCTACCTGCAAAGTAAATTTTAATGCCAACACTGTAGCTTCATAAAATTGCCCCAGAATATGCTATTAGTTTACCAGGGTTTAGTTGCAGGTAGGTGGGGATTGATACATATGTAAATAGGAGGTAAGAGAGGGGCGAGGCAGATTATTCCTATTTTCTTACTGTACCTCAAATATTCCATTTCACTTCCTTGCTCTGAGATGATCACGCCTATGTAGCTGGCTGTTCACGCCCTCAAATCAGTAAGATATTATGGGGAGGTGAGAGTGAGTGAGCGAACGAACTATCTCTGTCTAGCAGGGTAATTATGGTCTGGCTTGAGCATATCTTACACAAATGTTGAACACATGGTCCAAATTTGGGAAAAAGGTCTCAAAAACAATGATGACATGAGTGGGTTTGACAGGGGCTTTTACCCTTCCCACCCTTTAAAGTTGCTCTAAATGTTATATATTAAAGCTCTGGTATCTCTGCAGACTAGTCATTAAATATTATTTTGGGCAGGGAAAGGGACTCCAAACAATGCACTAAAGAAAGAATTTGGCACTACGAAGATAGGAATACCAGGTGGCACTCTTCAAGTACAGTATGTTTCCCAAGAGAACACATAAAACTTCAAACTAACTGATAGAGGAATGCAGGGTATTGTAATAATCAACTAGTACTATAGGCCTATGTCACTACTTTTGTTGCTAAGTACTACTGCATATTCTGTATAATCTTCACACACAAGATCTCTCAGTATGCTGAAGTGCCAGAGAATACTGGTTTGGCTCTTTACTGTACAAGCCAAAAATCTTCTAATTTGGCATTTTAAATAGCAAACAATGCAGTTGACTGTCATTAACATTTGGCTAGTTCACAGTGTTTGGTTCATTTATCCTCAAATTCCCAGTGTTTATTTCCATTCATACTGTAGCTTTGTACATTTCAGTATAAGAAGTTTGCGGCATATATTTGGCAAAATGCACTCAATAGCATGAACCCTAATAGTCAGAAGAACTTGGAATTTAAATAGACGACTTTGGAGACCCAAAAACCTCCGAGGCAAGAGCTCTGCACCGGAAGAAGAATGAGGATGAGTTCTCGGCCAAGATGGCGGACATGGGGGCGCGGTTTCAAAATTAGAGTCACGCGCAGCGTGCAAGATCATGCAAATTAGATTTAGCAAGGGGTAAGTATATGTCAGCAACGTGAATTTATCCTTACAAGATGCCAATTTGGCTGATTGTACTTAAGAGAAACTTAAAACCCAGGACTATGCCATCTCATCTTATCCGAAGTCAAAATACTCCTATACGACTATACTGTAAATAATGAAAATGAGGTCCACTGGGGATCTGGGAAATTATGGAAAAAGAACCCCCTCTAGTACAGGTTTCCTGGATTTTGAGAGCCTTATAATCATAATCAGGACAATGCATTTTTCAGCATTTCCATCAGCAATGAATGTGGAAAATTAAAGCATCCTGAACATTCAAAAAGAAATGGTATGTAAATTTTGTCTACAAAAAGTAGGGGTTCAGGGTCTGTTAAGCCCTGACTAGATCCACAACTTCATACTGTTATTCTGACTGGGGCAGAAAGAGTGATCTCTTGACCATAGATGAATGATGTAACACAAAGATCAGGGCTTGAAATAACCAAATGTGCCAGAGGCCATGGTTTTGAAGGCTTTTATTTGCCTTGATACCTTAAAACTTACCAAAAGCATAGCCAATCATGCCCTATTAAATGTTTTTCTGTGTTCTTTAGTTTCCACATTTGGGGCCTTGTTTCTCCTTTGTATTTTGCATTTGCCAGGACAAATTTCTGCCATCCACAAGCCATTTCACCTTGGCCTTTTCAGATCTCATTTTGAACTTCACAAGAAATGCTCCATCAACAAGCTACTCACTAAGAACCAGTTTATTTGATCATGTCCAAAGTACAGCAACATTATTTGCATATGAAAGAAAAAACCCTAAGGTGTACAGGTTTCCATGCCACTGCCACTACGATACATTATGATCATTGATCACTGACATGAATCAGTTTTGACAACGCCTTCCTCAAACAAGCACCTCGCTGGCTTGCCTCACCTTACAGAGTACTTTGCACAGTGCATGCACTTTTTAACAACCAAAGCACACAGGAGTGAAATGTACTGTACATACGATTACTGAGTCGACTGTACATTGCAACTGCTCTGAAACTGTATGTCTCTTGGCTATGAATACCAGGTCAATGCTAATGGATGACAAAATTAAATTGCAACAAATTTTGAAAAGTTTAACAGATTAAATTTTTTAAGAAGCTGAAATAATACTGTAGCAATGTAGGTTACACCCTAATGTGTGAGCAAGAGTGACTCACTCTAGAGCAACCTTGTGAGAAACTCTCATGAATGCTCCGTAAAACATTCTCCCTTTTTCTCTCTCCAGGTTCTTTCCCTCTCTCTCTCTCTTTGAGTGAGATTTCCTCTTCCTGATATTGAGGTGTTGATGCCTCGTTCTGATGTCTCTAAAACTGATGCTATTATTTTGGTCACTTCAACTGTACTGAGCAAGACCCTAGAATGTACAGTATAAAGATACATGGTACTTGAATACTCCCTGATTCCTAGAGAAACATATGGGGCCCTTTGGAAATCAATATTTCTAAAGGTGACTTAATTAAAACGGGCAAAAGAACACCTTGGTATCACCATGCAACCTAGAGAGTATAGCAAGAATTATTACATGAGCACTTTGTGAGAGGCTGAAAGTACTGTATATCAATGCCATATATTGAACTAAGCTCTGGTAGAACCACAGCACAGCACATCACATATATTTAATTGCAATGAAGTTGGCAAAATGTGTGGGTGTTCCGTATCATAAGGCTCCAACTTAGAATCAAAATTCCAAATGTTACGAAAGTAAAAATTCATGTGAGAGCAGTCATGCAAGCTCTGGTAGGTTACAAGGACATCTTCCAAAGATGAGAGAAGCCAAGTGAATATATTGATTGAGGAAACCAATGTTATTGATATTTCACCCAAAAATATTTTTTTCTCTGGGTTCTAAAGTATATCTTATACAGTTCTGACAACAACCTTCCAAGGCTAGGCTACTTTAGTCTACTGTAACTACTACACAGTGCATGGCACATACTGTACATGTATGTAAGGATGTGTCCATGTACTGTACTGGACAAGTTTCTTTACTTGTGAAATGTTTCAGATTTGAAAAACAGAGCATACTATCCCATTCTTTTACAGTGTTTCCTTTAGATATCTCCCTTCCACAATTGGCATCTAAAACTTGCCGCCCTAAAGAGTTCATAGCTCTGAATGTAGTCTGGACTTGATAAGAAAGTGACTGAATATTTTCTAGACTTAAACATGAATATTCTTTAATATTCATTACTTTGTTCTTACCATGACCAAATATAAGTTTTAACTACTGGCAAGGTTCTACAGCAGCTACACCAGATGGCACTAGTCTAGAGCAACGGGGACTCCCATTGCCCAAGCATAGCACTTGCTGTTCTGTCTGACTTGCGGTTTGTTCCGGCCCACAAAAGAATAAACAACCATGATACAGAAATTTATGTAACCTGTTCATCTGGAAAATCATGATAAAACTGCTGGTTTCCTCCAAAATAAACAATTTCAAAATGCCAACAAAGGTTCAGAAGGAACTCTACTGATGGCATTATGGACCTTACTTATTAGACAATCCACTTTCTACACTCTATTTGGATACCTTTCTTTCAAAATTCCAAACTGGCATGGCAGTAAATTAGCCTGCATTAAGCCTGGCCAAGATAAAACTCTCAACTAAATGTAAAGGAGTACTATAACTGTAGCCATTCCCTTTAAACGCTGCTCATGTGAACTTGAAAAGTGCATACTACAGGCACCTGATCTATTTTAATACTCCTCTATTCATTCCAACAGTACACTACACTACATTCTTGGAGTGCAGTCAAGTGTGTTAAATAGATTACACACATTGCCTGACTGCGAAATCAGATCACCAAAGGAGCGTATCGCAATACAGAAAAATAAATCTTGGTTTACAAACAACATGATTTCACTAGCTGGTTAAATTACATTTGACAATTGGTCATGTCTTTACTGTACACAAAAGGAACAAATTTAGCACAACACCACATAGTTTACTTTGACATTTTCTACACATTTTTTATCACTTTACAAGGAGATTAAGTATAATTCAGGAAGTCATTGGCAATGTTCGTTTACTTACAAAGCCCAAGATGAGGAAATGTGAATTAAGTGAATGATTTTAATGTGCCCTACAAGCTACAACTAATATACTGTGGAATACAATGCAATCAACATAGAGAGTATAGGGACAACATATCGTGATTTGCACTGCAATTATCTACCCAAGATCTCAAACCTTCTAAACATTTTGCTACTTTGAACAGGCAGTTGCCAGGTAGACAACTCCCTGCTTGAATAACTCCCAAGTTTCCAGGCTAGCCATTGCCAACACTATTAATGAGAAACAATACAACTTGCCCACCTAACAAACTAATTTCTGATTAGCAAAAACAAAGGGAGTTTCATTTGCTCCTACACTTGATACATTCTGAAAGTCAAAAATATAACAAGCATCCACCAAGAAGTTGAAAGGGTTCTAAAGCTTTGCAACTTCCAGGGACCCTAAGTGGGCCCCTAGACCCTGGCTTTCTTGGCTTCATGCTACTCAATGGTGTGAGTGCTTTGTGTGCACTCTTCTGCATTTAGTAATGAGTCAAAATATTCAGATATTGGCACTCTGATTTATTGGATAATCTTGTAGAGGAAAGTGTTAGCATATCTCCACAGGATGCAACTGAATAAAAAGTCTTATTACATCACCTAAAACATACAATTGGTATGTGCACCTTAATTCACATTAGTTCAAACAATAGCTTGCTTCTGATTGGTCAGTGTTGATTCGTGCAGTTAGTGGTGTACCTTAAGTATAGCAGACAGCACACACACAGCATTGTGTAGATATGGGCCAATGGCTTTGAGCAATCTATAAACTACTGTCGCTCTGTCAGCTGGGAGTTAGTTTTTAAATTGGGGGAGAGGCTAGAGAAGTAAACTTACAGTAGTAGGGAGAATTTTTACTTTCTTGTGAGATACTATTGACCTTTCAACATTAATGTGTGATACTGTTGACCTTTTAACATTAATGTGTGATACTGTTGACCTTTTAACATTATCTGTCCTACAGATTCAAGTCCAAAACTGTATGCAAATTTACCATACAACAGCAATTTAATCCCTTAGGAAATATCAAATTCATTACACAATGAGGGAAAATTGTATGTTAAAAGTTAATTTGTAAAATCTACAAACCTTTAATACACAAACTATAGTGGACTTTCAGTAGTCACAGAAGGTATGACTGTCACTGGCATAGATTGTTGACTATCAAACTTAGTAAAAACTCCCTGGTATGATCAGGGATGATACTTGAACCGAGTAGCAGCTTCCTGGTATGACAAATGCCAACATCTACTGTACATTTATCTCTGGTACAACAACAAGCAAACTTCAGCACAGTAGTCTAGATCCCCCACTGACAGTGTTGTCCAGTATACACTAAATGTTGCATTTCACACACTGACTCTACTTACCAATCCAACAGGAGCATATTTGCTCAGGGATTTAGAGTAAATAATTCTACAGCTCAAGAGGGATGCCTTTTCTTTGCAGTAACAGTTATCCTGTCTACGGTTTAGAATATGGTGCCCAGACCACTTTGAACACTGAGCAATTTAACAACAGTACTGCACTTACCTTACCCAAGTTTCCACTCTGAGCCAGACTGTAGTTGGACTTAAAAGAGCTTCTAAATGGTGAGGCCTAGATACAACTGCAGATAGCCATACAGCCTATACCAGCACAGTGCATACTTCTACAAAAAATCAAGGAACCTGTACCATAAATTTGTGTCCAGGGTTTAACACTGACACCAGCAGTAATACATAATTTGCTACCTGCTGAGGTGTAATCCCTGTCTTGGCCTCTTGAGATTTTTATGTCACAAGTAGGTCATATGAGGCTACTGGACTTAAATGTTTACAAAAGGATGAGTGCTTGTCCTATCACCATGGAGCTTTATGTGTGTATGCACACTATCAAACAAATTCTTTGATGTCATGCTGCTGGTGGGGTCAGTCATACCTCAGACTGAATGGAATGGTTTATACTGAAGAATAATTACTGTAGAGTGAAGTTATAAAATGTGGTACTAAGTAGCTTGAAATACTGAACAAAATTAAGTCATCACATTCCACAATTTAGAACTATGCTCAAGGCTGATCAAAGAATCACATGACTAACTGCAAGCACCATCCTAGTCCTAATGATTTATGCCAGATGGTACAGTACTTGCAGGCAAATTGAGGTAAACATATTTAATGATGAGGAGAGAAAAAGACTCCATAAACTTACTGCACCAGTGGTATGTGAATCTGTAAGAGCTTTTTTCTTAACCTACTACAACAAATGAACAACTCTTTTCCTATAATTAATCTGGCAATGTTCAGATCGTGTAAATGGCGCCCTCCTGCATGCTTGCTTCCCATCAGAGCAAGAAAGACACAGTACCTTAATCTACAGTTTAGTATTGAGCAAGTTCCAGCCACAGTTTACTGTAGCTTGTCAGCCCTCTTCTGTTCACTCAGCTGGCAATTTGCTTCATAAAAATCAGCAGAGCTTCACAAAAATCTTGGATCATAAAAAAGAGAACTAGGTTCCTTTACTGTACCACGATCACGATTCTAGCCATTCACAAATGAAATTCCATAAATTCCCCCTCAATCTCGCTGCTCCTAAACTTAAGTCCTCTTTAATAATTTGATGTGATGGTTTCATGAATAGCAGATGCAGCAAGTGTAAGCGTAAGCCTGTGAAGTGAATTAAATAATTTAATTATTTAGGGATATATACTATGTAAATCAGAGTTTGCATTTAACACTGACTGGAATCAACCTTTCCCACGACAATAGTCCAATAGTAGTAATAGGGGAGTTATGGAGGAGTGAAATATATTATGCACTTATGACCAAGGCTATGGATCTGTTGTAAAAATTTATACAGTATAAGTATTGCCTACTTTTGTGACCAAAAACTAACTTCCCTTCGAAAACTTGAAATTATTTCTGGGACACAATGAAAAACCTGAGGTAAATAGGTCGGGAAAGCGGAAACAGTTTGCATCGACACTATAGCTGGGCATACAGCTTCTTAGAGGAAGCTCACAACAGCCCATTCATTAATTCATTGAGATGAAAATTAAGTGCTTACATATTCAAAGTTTCTGGATAGGGCTGAAATATTCTTATTGTAAGAACTCCCAAATATTAAACTACATACAAGATGTAAAGAAAATAGGTCAAGTTTTAACTTTCAACCTGTTATAATGGCCTATTGTGTCTAAATACAATGAACTCCTTGACACCAGTCCTGTCAAAACATTAAACTACAGTATGCCTTCAAGGCCATGCTGTGAATGTATGTATGTATATGATTCAAACAGAGGTGCCAAAATCAGTTGATATTTTTGTTAAAATAAACACCACATAGAGTGAAAGATTTTCAACTGTCACTATAGTACATTCCAGCTACTGCAATGACACTGTTACCGTGTGTGGAGTACAATCCTGGATGATTCAGCCCCAAAAAGATGGTAATCTTGGAATATATCACTGACTATAAGGGCACAATGCCAAAGTTTCTCACACAGATAAATTTTACTCAAATAATTATGCATACATACTGGATCAAACAAGTAGTACAGGTATGTCTGAAAAAGTGAACTCAAGATGGAAATGCTAGGCTGGAAAAACAATACAGCAAGGAGGTATTTGCATATTCATACAACCAAGGGCTATCACCATTTGGAGAACCCCTGTGACAACATTTAAACACGTGACACATGGTTAGGTTAGTTAGGCCAAAAATACTCCACACCACAATAACATGAACCACTGACACAAGTAAAATAATAAGGTCAGAGACCGTTCTCACCTTGTTATTACGTCAAACAGGTGGTCCTGCCAGAAGGCCCTCTCTCGGTGTCAGGAACAGGTACTATGCCAGACGCCAAAGGATCAGGTGTCGAGTGAAGACCCTGTACACCGAGGTTAGTGGATGAGTGTGGAGTGTAGACAACAATACATGGTCACAAGGGCCAGCGATCGGATCCATCGGTCAACAGCGGGGTTGGGAGGCGGGAATGCAGATAGGAGGTAAGTATCGGGGCTCGTAGATTCACAAACCAGGGAGTTTTGGGGAATCTACATCGCCCCTCTCTTACCTCCTATCTACAATTGTAACCAGACTAGCACCGAGGCACCGGTGGGAGGTTCTGCGATCGGGAGCTGGAACTTGTGAGAACTGCTCTGGCGAAATCACCCTCAGAAGAAATGACGTTGGTTAAATAGGATGCCACAAAGGATGAAGGCGTTTTCCAGGCCGCTGCTTCCATGATTTGTTGAAGAGGGATACCCTGAAACCAGGCGGCGGATGAGGCATGTGCCCTAACATCATGAGCCCTGACCCGTTCGTCGTGGTTAGCGTGAGGTGAAATCATCTGCACGATCCATTTGGAGATAGTGTCTCTGGAGGCCGGAGAGTAGGGGGTCCTTGGTAGCAGGAACAGATTATCGGCCGTCCGTACGGTAGAGGTCTTTTGGAGGTACCATTTGAGGCATCTAACTGGACAGACGAACCGGTCCTCCCTGACTGAAGAGGTTGAGGCAATCGACGGTAGAAAAATGGGCCTCGGAGTGAAAGTTTCCGACTGGTTTTTGGATAAAAAGTCCGGGTCCGGGAGGAGGTAGACCCCCTGGGGGGAAAACCTGATGAATCCCTTTTTCGTTGAGAGGGCATGGATCTCGCTCCTACAACGGGCCGAGGCCGCTGCGACTAGGAACAAAGTCTTCTTAGTAAGGACATCCAACGGAGCGTCCTGAATGGGTTCGAAAGGAGGTCTCGACAGAGTCTCAAGAACCTTGTTGATTGACCAAGACGGGGCCAACTTTCTAGTCGGTGGCCTTCTGTTGAACATTCCCTTCAGTAAGCCTGAGATTGTTGGATTTGTGCCGACTCGGGAACCGTCGGAGAAGCCGGGGTGAATCGAAGCTATCGCCGACCTGTAGTTTCTGATCGTAGACACCTGCTTCCCCTCATCAAAGAGGGAGACGAGGAAGGAGCAGACTTCGTTTACCGTTGCTTCCAGGGGATTGCAAGCATTAGCGTCCGCCCATGATGAGAACTTCTCCAATCTGGTGTCGTAAGTCTTAGAGGTGGATTGCCTTCTAGCTCCGGCTGCAAGGCTAGCAGCTCTTTCAGAAAGTCCCTCCTCCTGCAGGCGTTTGGTGATAATTTCCAAGCTGTCAATTTTATGTCGGTCAGTCTCTGGTGCCGGACCCTTCCGTTGTCTTGAGTTAGAATGTGGCTGTCCGTCGGAAAGGCGAATGGCAGGTCCACTAGAAGTTCCAAGATAAGCGGGAACCACGCCTGGTTCGGCCAGAAGGGGGCGATTAACAGCATCTCTCCCGGCGACTGAGCCAGCTTTAACAGGGTTGTGTGAACCATGCTCCAAGGTGGAAACGCATAGGACGACAGGCCGGTCCATCCGAAGGAGAGAGCGTCTACCTTCCACGCTAGAGGGTGGTGGAACCGGGAGCAAAAAGTGGGAAGCTTGGTGTTCCTGTAAGTGGCGAACAGATCCACGCACGGACGTCCGAACAGGTCGAAGACTAGATTGGCCCATGGTTGTGATAGCTCCCACTCGTTTTCGTTCCGTAAACCCCTGGATAGGGCGTCTGCCTGGAGTTTAGCCTCCCTGCCAGGTGGGTCGCTCTGAGGTTGATGTCGTTCCTCTGACAGAGCAGGAGTAGATCCCAGGTGTCTCGGCAGAGGCGTAGGGACTTCGTGCCCCCCTGGTGGTTCACGTATGCCACTGCAGTCGAATTGTCGGATAAGATCGTGACGTCGAAGCCCTTGAGGTCTGAGATCCACCCCAAAACAGCATTCCTTATCGCCCGCAGCTCCAATACATTGATGTGTAGGAGTTTCTCGGAGTCGGACCATTGGCCGGCTAGAGACTTCGGGCCCCAGGTGGCTCCCCAGCCGGTGAGAGAAGCGTCCGTGGAGATCGACGTTTGAGGCCTGTGAAGTCGGAACGGTCTCCCTTGGAGGACATTCTCGTGATGGGTCCACCACCTTACGAACGGAATCACCTCCTCTGTGACCGGAATCGGAGTAGTGAGCGGATCCGTGTCCGGTTTGAAATGGAACAGCGTGTGGAACTGAACCGGTCTCATGTAGAGTCTGCAGAAGGGTAGCACTTCTACGAGGCTGGCCATCAATCCCAGTAGTCTTAACCATGTCCGGGCCTGGTGGGATCTTCTGGAGAGGATCAGGGTGGCCACCTCGGCCAAGGCTTGGATTCTCTCTGGAGTCGGAAAGGCTTGGCCTAGCGAGAAATCTAGGATCGCTCCTAAGTAGGTAACTCTCTGGGAGGGGGTCAGTAACGACTTTCCGGTGTTGATTATCCAACCTAAGGCTTGGAGTGTGTTTCGACCACGAACTGAGTTTGTCTCCACGGCCTGTTGTTCCGAGTGAGCTAGAATAAGCCAATCGTCCAAGTAAGCGAAGACGAGGACCCCGTGTTTCCTTAGGAAGGCTAGGACCGTCCTGGTTTGCGTGTGAATACTCTTGGAGCCGTGGAGAGTCCGAAGGGCATCGCGTTGAACGCGTAGTCTCTTCCTCAGTAACGGAAGGCTAAGAATCTTTGGTGTGATGCGTGAATCGGTACGTGCAGGTAAGCATCTGTTAAGTCCACTGACGTGGCCCACATTCCCCTGGACAGAGAGGGTATGATCGATGCCAGGGTTTCCATACGGAATCTTTTCGGTCTGATGAACGCCTTGTTGAGAGGCTTTAGATTTAGGATGGACGCCAAGTGTTGGGTTTCTTGGGCGTTAGAAGAAACTGGATCGGTAAAGCTCGTGAGCCCTTCCGGAGAAACCTGATGAATAGCTCCTTTCGAGAGTAAGTCTTGGATCTCCTTCTTGAGGCCAGGCGCTTGTCTAGATGGGCTGGAACTGGAGTAACTCTGAGCAGCCCCCTACTGGAGGCGGACTTGTAAACTCTATCAGGTAGCCATGTGATATTACGTTCCGGACCCAAGAGTCCGGCTGGATTCTTCCCCAGCTGTCTTGGAACAGCATAAGTCTCCCCCCCACCGCCGAGGCTGGACGGCAGGGTGGGCACCCTTAGGGCCTCGAGAACCCCCGACCTTCTGGACGTTGTGGACGAAGCCGGCCGTCGAGCTGTACCTCTTGAGGGGTTGAAGGCTCCCCTCTGGGACGTCTAATCTGCCTCGTAGAGGAAAAGGAGGGTCTCCTGGAGGATGTCCCCGACGCTTGGCGAGACTGGGTGGAAGAACCTGTTCTCCGACGGGACGACTGATATTGAAGGCGAGAGGAACTTAGGTTGGCCTTCTGCAGGTCTTTCTTCCGCTTAGCCTCTGTTTGCAAATGTGCATCAAATTGGCCGCCGAAAACATCTTCACCCGACACTGGTAATCCCATAAAACGGCGCCTAATGTCCCTTCCTGGCAGCCTCATGGAGTCCAGGATTAACTCCCTTTGGTCTAAGACCGACCTCACGGAAACTCTTGCGAACTGGTCGAAAACTCGTCTCGCAATGGGTCCGATCAAGCTAGTGAGAGTCGACAGATCCCTTCTCGGGATTTCGGAGGACGATTGACGGGAAGCCTTCGAGAGAACCTCCGCAATGAGTAAGAGGGCAGAAGAATACTTCAAACCAACCCGCGAGGCTGAGTCCAGTTGGTGCAGAGTTCTAAGAGAGCGTCTAGCAGTGAGAGATCTCAGTCTACCCGACGAGTCCGCCGATCCGACAGACGTAGGTAATCCTCGGCAGCTTGGGGAACAGAGGGAGCTCTGAACAGATCCCGCCAGTCTTTCTCGTCGACACGGAAGGCAGCATTCTGGTTTCTAGGAAACGCGGTCCATTTCTTTGCCGCAGCAGCTGCTCTAAACCGGTCTTCACATTCCGCGTCTACCGGTAAGGATTCTTTGACGGAGGAGGAAGGTCTGTTTAGAGTAAGTCTAGACTTGGAAGACACTTCCGGCTGGGCTGAGGCTGGGTAACCCAGCTGAGCACGCAAAATTCCTACCGCCTTATCAAAAATGTCCGGAGGTATGTCGGTGCCAAACAAGGGTTCATCTTCCGAACCAGAAGCATTGGAGTCCAACTCCGAACCCCCAACTTCCATAGGGGGAAAAAGTTCCAATTGGGAATCCTCCCCTTGATCAGAAACTAAGGGGTCTTCCAAAGGAGTACTTGAAGGCTGGGCCTCAGGTTGAGACGACATCCCTGAAGACTGGCCCACGGAGGGGGCTCGGCTAGGGCCGCCCTGTGAGAGGTTGGTCAGCAGGTTCAGTATCTGAGACAAGGCTTGTGAATTCTCCGACGGACTATGACGCCGGTGCTTACGGCGCCTGGGTGATCGTGATGGTGAGCGTGATGATGAGGAGTCGGAGGAAGACGAGTGTCTACGACGACGTTTCTTATGACCCTTGTGGGACTTTCCTTGATTTGGAACGACCTCTACCTTCCGAGGCCCGTCCTTGATCGTCAAAATCGGGGCCTCCTTGCGGGGCTCTTGTACAGGGAGAGCCAGAGTCTGAGGCAATGAGAATTTCCTTACCACCAGTTACCAGTGGTGGGCGTAAGTTAGGAATCCCCTCGGAATTTGTCGAAACCTGTCTACCGGAAAGGCCCGAAGGCCCAGGCAGGGAGGGATCCACCAGGATTGCCGTTACATAATGTCCCTCCGACCGAGAAGGATTGTCTTCCAGATAGTTGCTCGGAATCAACATCGGGGCCGACGAGGCCAGAGAAGCCGGAGTCATCTGGGTAGCCAGTACCGTCGGGACCGTGGACGTCGAGGCTATCACAGCCGTAGAGGAGGTCGAGGTAGAAGGTGCCGTGACCAAGATCGATGAAGAAGGCACCGAAATAACCGCCGAAGTAGCACCTTGGCCTGGAGAGTGGTTTGGGGGGGTCGGCTCGTTACATCCGTATCAACGGAGGCCGTATTGCTCGGCACCAATGCCATCGTTTTGCAATATACCCTCTTGGTTCGCATGGGAACCATTCATTCCGGCTTTTTTTTGCCGATTGCTCATTCCGTTTCTTGGCTTTTGCCCTTTCCTTTTCAGCCTTCCACTTGGCTAACCACTTCCACTGATCAGTCCAATCACGGCAAATGTAACATCTAGCGGACTGAGAACACGATCGGCAGGAAGGACAGAGGTCGTGTTCATCCCATTCCATAGCCATCACCTTCTTACACGTACGGCATTTAGCTCTCATGATCTGAAAGGATAATAAATAAAAGGTTAGCCAACACGCCCGGTCCTCCGTCGAGGACCGGGGAACAAAGGAGAGAGAAAAGCATGCATACATACAAGTATGAAAGGCTTAACGAGCAACCGAGGCAGCGCTTCCACGCTCCACTGAGCACGAAAGGATAACCCCGGCCAGTCCACTGGACTCGCCCGCATAGCGGGTGACTCAATACAATGGCTACAATAAGGCTTAAAACGACAACATAGGCAACCAAGCAAAAAAGGGCGGCCATTACGAAAACACCTAGAACAAAATGGCCGAAACATGCGTAACAACACGGGAGTCCCGAAGGGCATCTCCCGGAGCAAGAAAAACTGAAAAGGCAATAGTATAAAAACACAGCATGCAAATGAACCTCATAAGGCACAACATGCACAACATGCAAACTACTAGGCATGAGAAGCTCCGGAAGGAGCAAACTACACGAAGGGGAGACCAAGGACAAGCTCCCCAACAAGAACTCACTAAAAACGAATGGAAACGTACCCGAAGAGGGAAAAGAGGGGGGGGGAGTGGACTCCCGCGTCCACGAAGCCCCGAAAACCACCCGCCCTCAAGACACTAGGCTACATCGCGGAACTGGTCCCTGTAGAAGGCCTATGGCGAAAAACACGTTGCAAAAACGTGACTAAGAGCGGAACCTAAAAAAGGCCCGAAAAAGATCCCAAACGAAAATTATACTCATCAAAACCCACTGCAGAACACTTCTGATACCAATTCTGAAGGAGTCCACACGGAAGCAAGCTCCAAACTTCGATAGAAATCCAGAAAAACTCTGAAAAATGCGCAGGATCACAAAATACGTGTCTAAGCTCTGACGAGGCAAGTGAGAAGAGGACGGGGGAGGCCGCCCTCTAGCGGAGGCCGGCCTCCTCTTCTGTGTGATCAAACTTGCCAGGACCTTAATACGGGTAAGTGAGGGTTACAATTGTAGATAGGAGGTAAGAGAGGGGCGATGTAGATACTGCATATCCCAGTCAATACTACTGTACATAATGTATAGAACACACAAAAGTTTGCACTTTAAAAAATTTTCCAGGTTTATTTAGGAAGTTGCTAAACTTAGCAACTCCCTGGTTTAATTCATATGGCCCCTACGACTGGGGAAACAATTTTCTTGGCAACACTTTTTAATACTTGTTGCAACTCCTAATTATTTACCGCAATAAATCTTAAAAATTAATCCAATTTTAGCTCCTTCCCTTATTTACAAACAAGTCCTACTACACTGCAAACCAAAACTTGGCAAAATATGTAATCAAATATGTTTTGACAAGAATCCTTTCTGACAGGAACACTAACCACAGTTGGATTGACACATTTGATGTAAACACTATATGACATATTAATATAAATGTGACCTACATCAAAAGTGTTTACTTGGCAGCTTCTCCAATTTCAACTATTCTGATCATTTCAAATTTATGTGTAAACACTCTTTCATCTGATAAATGCAAATCTGAGATTAATTCTGGAGTAATAGATGAGGTAAGTAGGGTAAATATATTCCCAAACCAAAGGTAAGTTTTGGGGAATTTTTCTACTGTAACTAACTGCCATGAAACTTCATCTGAACTGATATGAAGTAGACAAAAGGATTTACTTTCTTGAGCTCAATACTGTCAGCATATGAAATGGGGGTCTGAGGTGGCAGGCCTCCACCCCCACCCTCTACCCTGAACTGCCAATCTCAAGGGCACAAAAATGTTTTTTCAGAGTGAAATTTACTTCATGACTGTTTGCCAATGAGGAAAATTTTCACAGCAAACACCTCTATAAAATGCCTTCCCATACCCACATGTTCAATACTGGTGACACACACCTTCATCAACAAAATTTCAGCTGCTGTCACTTCAAGTTAACCAGGGTCTGTAACTCAATAGTATGCCACAAACCAGAAAACTGATGTCAGATCAGCTGTCAAGCTGTAATGTATTAGGTGTATCCCAATATAAAACCAAATTAATACAAAAGAAATTTCATAATACTTTATCGGGAGTAATTCTCATTTGTTTTCAACAAGAGGCTTAAAACTTAAAACTACCATGCACCATCCAGTCTAGATGTGCACTCAGTGGCATATTTTATGTAAAGGGAGGCATTGGGCCACGCCCTTCTCCCCACCCCACCCCCCACTGTTTTTTTTTTTTTTTTAAGCACCTAAAGTACGTAAATTTTTGAACACAAACTTTTATTCAGATGGTAACATATGTGGCACCAGATTGCATGTACAGACACCTAATTTTTCAAAAAATTTTCAAAGGGGACTGTGTGTACTAAGCACTCTCAAACTAATTGTTTTCTTTTTTGGTTGGTAACATTATCACAGTGACAAATTTGTCAAGCAGTACCTGACATCACACTGATATCTTCAAACTACTAAATCAAACTCACAAGTTAACCAATCATCCCTTACTGTATTTCAATCCAAAGAAAATATACATAGAGATAGATGAGGCAAGAAAACTGTTGTAAGTTTTCATCAATCTATGTGCCATCCCCATCCAGGAAACACATCTAGGTTGACATATTTCACCATCTTATCCAACCCTGTGCTGCTCCTACAAACTGAATGTAAGTCATTCTTGGCCAATCCATTCACTTCCTGGTCTTAATCCTTTCTTTCTCTTCCACTTTCCCTTCCATAATTTGTCTAGGAATCCTTTCCTCTCATAGAGTACTATACATCCAACATGCCAACATTTCCTCCATCTTATTGTGTTTTCTGTATCCATTAAATGTTACCAAGTGATGAAGGGATTCTAGCAGAAAGTGGGGGTGGGGGACTGAAGGGGTGTCATATCCACTTCTGTTGTAAAGTTCAATGAACTAATAATTAATTTAAACAGACCACCAAAAATGCAACTTCAGAGAACACAATATAATACTCATACAATCCAAATACATGTCATTGTTGTCTTTGTCCTGTTAAGAAACTTCACATCACCTCAATTTAGGTTACAATGCAGATAAAACAAAAAACCATTAGTCCAACACCTCTTCCCCCCCCCCCCCCCCCAATATTTACCATGTCACTGCCAAAACTTGGCAGGAATGACTGACTTCCCCAATAAAATGTCTGAAATGAAATCATTCCTAAACACAGTTTTCTATCTTTTTACTGCATGATTGTCCACATGAGGAACATGGCATCTTCAGAACCACCTGATACCTTCTTCTGAACCATATGATACCAGTATTTGTCTACCAATGAGAAAGCCATCATCCTCCCTGAAGTGAGCCAAGATGGAAGTCTCCCATTTGTCATTGTCAAAAAAACACTCAACCCATGAGATTATAGAGGCCCCATTCCAATTACATTCTAATTTTCAAATGATCATAGTTACTTCTGACAAGCAGGTCAGTTAACATCACAGTATGAGGGATGCCATAGATGAGGCTCATTAGGCAAGCCAAGATTTCATCCTCTCCACTGTACACCACCACAGAATGGTTACATCTATCTTAAGAATTTTGCTTTGCCAGTCTTCTGGTGTGATTCAGGCATCTGTGACAATGTCTTGATATATAATCTGATTGGGAATTGTTACCTTTTTTGTCATTTTGACAGAGGGCATTTGAAAATGAAATCGACACTGACGATTAAAATCAAATGACCATGTAGTTTTGGAAACTGATCTATGGAGACTGCTCCCAGGATAATCTGACTGCATCTCTGAGTCATTCTCTCCATCTGCTGAAGATAACCACTAGGTTTTTGACTGCTTGCTGGAGATACAGTTGTACAGTATGTAGTTCTAAAATAAACCATGGTTATATTTAAGGAAATTTGCAAATTGGAAAGCAGCTTGCAAACTGTGTGCACTCAGAGCATCTGGAAGCAGCTGCTTGTGTCAGTCTCTTGGTTGCACAGTAACACAGTAGGTAACATATTGTTAAAAATATAACCAGCATCATGCAGTACACTTGACAGGTAGTACAATATGAAATTGAAAGTACTGTAAACTGAATACAGTAATTGACAAATGTATGCAGTATCATTCCAGGCTCATATGCAATAAGGTAGAGTGCTTGGTAATACCATACCATCCTCATGCCATATTGCACGTGCAAAATTGACGGTAGGTCATTTAAAACTGCGCGCACATGTGTGTGTAGTGGATAGTTTTTAGAGGCATACAAGTACAGTTAATGCCACTGAATGGCAAACTTATACTAAGCCAATACAAAATATCTGCATTCAAATAAATGAGTTTGTATCATCAGTATGGTAGAAGCTAAAAGCCACCACTGCATAAAGAAAGGTATTAATTAAATACCTTAGATTGATGGGCAGTACTACCATCAGTCAAACATGGTTTGTGTTTGTAGGACCACTGCCCTATTTGTAGAGTTCTAATACACTGACTGTGACAAACAATGAATGTCCTTCCTCCTAATACTCCTTACTGTAGATACCTGTACACAGAAGAAAATAATGGTTCCTGAACTTTTTTCTGCTGAAACATCTCTGATTTATAAATGCAATTTTATGTCGCAAGATGGCAACAGCCAAAAATCTAAATGACAATAGTTTTTCATCTAATGGTTGTTTTAGATAAATAGATTTTTCCATGCTAGTTTTTTATAATCTAGGGGCCACAACCAACTGAATCCAGTTTTAAAACAAGATTTTACATATCACTCTTTAAACACCCTTCAATTTACTGCAAAACCTTTTAAGTAGGCTGTACAAAACACTTTAATTAGATTCAATGCTTTCATTTTCTTTGGCACAGAACACAAGATCACAATTACAATGATCAAGTTGCGTGCAGCAGATCTAGAATGATTGAAGCACTGCCTAATTGAAACATCATTTTGCAATGACTTACTACCTTGACCTATTGTACACACTAATACATCTCTCTCAATTTAAATTACAAAGGTGACATAATTCTTAAATTTATACCTGAAATCTCTACTTCAAGACAGTTCCCACAGATTTGATTTAAATTATGTTACTGACTGAGGTTCATAGAATGCACACAAGCCACTTCATATGGTTGGATTGCTACATACTCAATTTTAAATTTCTGTAAGTGAGGTTTCTGTTCTTACACATGCAGCTTGTTTCTACTAATAAGTGCTAACCTTGAAAAATCTTTCTTTCTGTTAAAATTCCTTCTCATCCTTTTCTGCTTTTGTATACATTCTTACAGATATGTAATATAATGCATTAAATAATAATGCTCTATAATATGTTGCACTAAATCTAATAGCCTGAAGGTACAGTTATAGATGTCATTTGGATATTAAGCCTATTTTACCCTCTCTCCCCCCCCCCTGCCATGCCTGGAGAGTGAAGAGAATGACAATAAACAAACAAGCAAACAGGAATTTGGGATTATGCACTTCCACACTGATTAAAGCTGTGGTGACTATAGTACTGTTTGTTGTAATGCTGTCACTGCATTTATATGGTAACTGTTGTACATAAAAATCATTACTGTTGAAGGAACAAGCAACTGCCCTTGCAGAGCAACAAATTAACTTAGCTATTATCATATTTAAATACAGTATACACCTCATCAGGTTTGATATTAGCACAATTTTACTAGCACTTTGAGAATGATCAGACTAGCAACAAGTGAAGATGTTTACTCAAAGATAAATTTTTGTAAGGTGACTTGTTCCAGTTGTAGGACCATAAACAAGAGTCACAGTTCAACAGTATTTGCAAAGCCCATTAACATGTAAAGTACTGTAATTAATGTAAACTTACAGTACTGTAAGTCTTCCAATTACTGTAACTCCAATGAATACTACTCTCTTTACTTCAAAGTTCAAACTTGGTATTAAAGTTTCAATTGCTTACAGTAATTTCAAGATATGACAAACTTAAGGTGTTATTATCCCCATCACCATACCAAAAATGTACCTGAGTAGGCTCATATTATCCCATGTACAGTATCTGAGTAATGGTGAAAGCACTTGTCTAGGGCTGCGACCGTAGAGCAGTTAATCACAAAATGATTGCACGTGCAATAAGGATTTAAAAAGCCACATGCAATTAATTGTAAAAGTAATTTTCCTTTCTCCTTCTTTAATCCTTTTCGCCATTTGTGAATTTTGTAATTTCATGTCCAACATCATACTGTAGCTTCTAAAAAATTTTTGTTTCATTCTTGCCATCTATGAATCTAAATTATTTTATGTCAGTCTTTCCTGAATACATTCAGGCCTACAAGTCTATGAAACACAATACTGTAGGCCCCAAAATAGAGACCCAGAGCTTCTGCACACTGCATAGGAAAATATCGCAATTTTAAAAGTGTTATTAAACGATCACAAAATTTTGCAATTAAACGTTTCATAGTTTTGCTACACATTCACAGCCCTATGCATGTCCACCCCAAAGCAGCTCTTGGTGAAACTTGATAAGTACAGTACTCTCCAAGGATTTCAACAAGTGTAGGACTGTTTAAATCACTGATGCATCATGAATATACTGTACGGCATGGAGTATCTGTGTTTAACAAAATTACGAAAAAAATAATATGAGGAATGTGGAAACCCGATGTCTACTGTAGTTGGGGCATGCGGTGGAGGGGGGACGACACGATATGGCATGAGGGCTACAGTCCAAAGTCTGTCTGTGCATTTACAGTACATATACTTTGATCATCAAATCTATCAAGATATTGATTAGTGCTTACACCCTGTATGTTCCAATATTCATGGTAGTAGGTTGATTTGGTGTAGAAAATGAGGAATTCCCACAAGTATAAGACCCCTCTTCCCATGGCAATGAGCCCACAGCATATGTTCCCAAACATCACTCAATATGACAATAGGCCTAAACGTATTTATCGACAGTAATTTACACACTGTACTATGCTAATATAGATCCCCTACAATCTGATCAAAGGGGCAGCACAAATCAGCAAGAAATATTTTAAAACTCATTACCTCTTCAACAAGAACGACAAACGTATTGCAGACTACTAAACTGTTAAGTGAGGACTTGGAACAGAGTAATACAGCCAATATTGCAGTCACTTGCCAACTTGAAATAACCAGCTTAACTCACCCATGCTGAAAATTCCATATAGTCCTAATAGAAAAAACATCTGTTAAAGGTCACTCTTTTAAGAGCTGGAAAGCTGCTGGATGACATGAAACCTTTCTGCATGATTTTTTTGAGATCAAGCTTTTGGATGGATTCAGTTTTCAACTTTGTAGTTTCCACAAGCTCACATAGCTGAAGTAATGCACAATGTTAAGATTTATTGAGACAACTTTGCATAATTATTATACCACACCATCACCTCCTATTAATGATCAGTCTTTTCTTTTTGTAAGTTAAAATGGTTGACCTTCTTTTAACTAATACGTTTCACTCTACAGAATAATTACACTTCCATTTTGACTCAAACTGGTATGTAAAGTATTTTAAGAAAAAAAATGCCTTAATTCTTTGAAAAATTTTATGATTACCTTTTGGGAATTGTTGAGATGTGTTACAGTACAGTAATTAGTATTGGTTGATGACTAAAACCCAGTGTAAACTTCAATTGAAGTGAAAGCCTTATCAAGTTGAAGAGAGTCAAAAGTTATAATGAGATGTTTAAAGCTATATACTGTATAAACAACTTCCAACTCAAAGTTCACCTGCAAAATACAGATGTCATATTCTATGAATTTATAAAGTGCAGTAAATATGAACTGCTATGCACCTCATAGGCTAGTGCAGTAACACTTTGAACTGCAGTAATGCATTGCAAGCTTAAAAGTAGTCAAATTCTGGGAAACTTAGTCAAATCTGATGTTCAAGTTCTGCAGTACCCATAGCCATGCTTGAAAGTACATTGTAACATACAAAACTCTGGGTACAGACCTTCTTGAACATTTTTGCAACTCCCTGGCACAGAATTAAGGTTCCTCACAACTACATCCACCCCACCCCTTTTCCATGGCACTAACTTGAGCCAATCATGTAGCCTATTTAAAAGAAATATGGTTACAACATCTCCAGAGATGCCCATGTACAGTAAAACACTATCCAAAATGTACTGTACATTTGGACTACTGGGTGGAACCATCTACCTTGAAAGCAGCTCACAACTTGACAAGTCATGGCTTATCACAAACACCTCTAAGAACCACATTAAATTCCATACTACTAAAAAAAAATATAATTACAAGTTCTTTAATTCCCCTTGGCAGAACTAACCTCCAATACAAACTGATATGGCAATGACCAATGACCTGACCCTTAGCCTTACACCTGCTACACCTTCAAAGTAGCCAAGAGGAATAAGGTGTCTCTTTTATTGGGTGTACATGTTCAGAATGCTTACAACAGGTCCTTCACTTGATGGGATTCAATTTTATGACAGTGTCATGAATCAGTTGTCACCAGACTTGGAGACATTTTCAATTATTAAAATTCTCAGCCATAAATCAGACCACACACCACAGCGGTTTCATTTCAAATATTTCAATTTCCTTGGGGTATGTACAATTGTTAGTGTGGTCACAGCATGTAAGTAATACTGTACTCTTTGTACTACAGTAGTACATCTATGATTAATGGTAGACTTGCAGTGAAGTACAAATTTCTGAGAAGAACCATAGGCATATGAGGCAGGGGGCAGCAGAGGGCACTGTGGCCCCCTCAAACTTTTGGACAACCTAAATTTCCAGCAGAATATGCAGAAACATTTATGCAAAATCCTTCCAAGAGGGCCAGAGAATCGTGCAAAAAAGTTGTGTCCCCAGCCCCTGCCCCTGCCCCTCCCCCTCCCCCAAGTAAGCATTAAAGAGCACAAGTCCAATCCTGAGTACAAATGGGAGAACAAAAACCTGATTTTCAAATTATCTGAGTACAAGTAGTACAAGTCTGGTTAATAGCTCAGTATCTTAAGATGGTTGGAGCACACCACTAAATATTGTGCACAACTATCACATAATTGAATCCCCACATAACTGCAAGATCAATAATTAGTTGTGCATTTTATAATAAACAGAACTGCTGGGAGATCATCGATGGCATACTTCGTCCTTACCAATGGTGGGATAGCAAAGCTCTCCGACAATTGTGAAGGGTATATTTATGTCTTCCAACAAGATCCGTGGGTTCTGTCATATGTACAGAAGAGTTCACTGCTGGGACTTCATGTACGGTAGAGTACTGTATGGTCAAATATGCAAAATCACAGGCATGCATATGTAGATGCCAGCAAGTTATAAATAAATCTGCAATTGTTACCTGCTTACATGACCCCAACCTTATGATTGCATATGGTCCCAACACCACATGATCAATTATTCAATGCAAGCTTCAAATCGATGTCTCTTGAATCCATCTACAGTACCAGTCAATGACCTCCCATAAACGCACAACACACCAGGCATCTGATCTACCATACCGCATCATTCACAGGACACCTTTCAAGTTTATGTGCACTTTTTTAATAAACACAGTACAGCACTACAGTACACATACATAGTATATGGCAATCCATATTAACTCTATAACCTGTACAGCAAGTATGAAATTGACACCAACAATTTTGCAATATACCAGTCAATTGGACAAAGGAATGAAAGAGCTTGTCAAAATGAAAATCCCCGCAAACAGATTTGAGACCTGGTGTCAGGTTTCCATTTAAAATTAATTCTGGATTTGCCTCTTAACTTCTTTCACCATCTGTGAAATAGAATCCTTTTGACTGTCCATTATAAAGTACACATGTACAGTATGGAACTTCAGTCCCAATGTTTACAGTACGCACAAGGAAACAATAACCAGCCAATCCCCTGATGTACTGAAATCACAAAAACAGCAACTAAAATGTGGAAATACTAGGAGGAAAGAATATTAGTTATGTGTACAATATGGTTGGAAAATAGTTAATAATGACATATTAAATGCTAACATTATGAGGACAGGGTTGCCATGATTGCAAATGTGTACTGTACTGCTGTAATCTGAGAGCAAAGTGCAGCATCAATGTGGTTGTGTAAAGGAAGTTACAAGTATGGTAGAGTAATGAATGTACTGCAGGTCTGTCAAGGGGACTTTGCCACATCGTTTATCAAGATTGATGGAAAGGGGTCTAGTTTTACAGAAAAAGGTGGAGAGTTAATCTTTAAATAAACTGGTTAATGAGGAGAAACACCGATAAAACACTAACTGAAAATGTTTTTATCAGTATATGTGACAAAAAAGTACAAATGAAGTATTTCAAATACTTCTTTGTTTCTTTTGTTTCATGGTGACTAGCTTTGATGAACAGTAATGTTTTTTCTAGTGCCCATCATATGTATGTAAACTAATTCATTTGAATGTAATTTTGTTGATGAGTATGTACATATATGAGAAATGAATTGAACTGAATTAAACTGCAGCATGTACAATAGCCTCATATGGCACTTGAACATACTGTATGCTTTACCATGAATACAGAACTATTTCAAAAGTTTCAAATAAAAAGGAAATGCCAAACAAATAAATTCACTTTTTTATCAAGATCTTTTTGTGTTTTATTAAAAGAAAAACCACAGAATCTTAAGTATACATACCATTTCTAGAAACAGCTTCAAAATTCAAAATGATTGTAAATTCCACTTTAAATGTCTTCTCTTTGCAACTGAAGCTCATTATTTAAAACTGCAATGCACTCTGTGTCAAAATTGATCAGGCCAACTTGAAAGTGTCAATAGAAATGACAGTTTATAGTACAGTGCCCTGCATACTTTAGTAGGAGTTCGATGAATTGGTCAATAGTCCATTTCTTAAAACACAAACTACATAGAGGAAATATTAACAATTCATTACCCATGTTAACAGGGCATTAAACTGTTACTTCACCGACCACAAATTCATTTTGGCAAACAAAAGGAATACCGATAAGCTGCTCACCAAATACTCAGGTTAATTGATTACTATAATAATTGATTACTAGTTACCAATACTTCTGAACAGATACAGTACACTGTACGTACAGTGATGTACACCCGATTCATTTCCACTTTTAATACTATGTATGAGTTGAAATACTATGTAAAGGTCAAGATAAAATCCGAGATTAAAAAAAATATAACTTCCTTTGCAAAGTGCTAGCTGCTAGGAAACACATGACATCACTTCCTTCCATTTTCTGCAAAACAACACCAGGTGACAGAGATCTACAGTATATTCCTCTACAAAGAATATCTTTATTACTTCAGAATTAAACAAGCACAAATAACCACAGTCAGTGACCAATTAGGCATACACTAAGAGTGGTATTTACAGGTGAATAGGTGATCTACTTCCATCAACTTTTTCCTTTCAAAAACTTATTAAAAGATCAGGTCTTAAAGTACATTACATCTGTAATTCATTATTTAAGTGACAGTACTGTGTTGCAAAGTCTGACAGCTTCTAAATTACAAAGTTCAAACCAGTGTGGCTCAGAACAAAGTCAGAAGTTGTGCTCAAATCTGGATGTTTCTCATTTTTTTGGTTCCTTGCGTTAGCAAAAGGAACCTATGTAGTCAGCTTGGCGTGTGTGTGTGTGTATGTGTGTGTGTGCGTGTGTGTGTGTGTGTGTGTGTGTGACACTTGCTTCGGTACGCTGTAACTCAACAAGGGAAAGTTGGACTAAACCGAAACTTGGTATATGGATCTGTCATAGTAAGAAGGTGTGCCCTATTGTTTTTGGTGGAGGTCAAAAGTCATGTGGGGTCACCAGGGGTCAAAGACCGAAAACCTTGTTTGCACGATATCTCAAGGTAGGAAGCTTGGATAAATTTCATACTTGGTATGTAGATGCATTATGGTGAGAAGATGAATGCTGTAGCTTTTGGTGGAGGTCAAAGGTCATCTGGGGTCACCAGCAGTCAAATACTGAAAACTTGTTGTTAAAACAATATCTCAAGGTAGGAAGCTTGGATAGATTTCATACTTGGTATGTGGATGACTTATGGTGAGAAGATGAATCCTTTAATTTTTGGTGGAGGTCAAAGGTCATTTGGGGTCACTGAGAGTCAAATACTGAAAACCTTGTTAATGCAATATCTCAAGGAAAAAATCTTGGATAGATTTCATACTTAGTACATAGATACACCATAGTGAGAAGCTGTGCCATACAGTTTTGGGTGGAGGTCAAAGGTCATCTGGGGTCACCGAGGGTCAAAAACTGATAACCTTGTTGTTAGCACAATATCTCAAGGTAGGAAGCTTGGATAAATTTCATACTTAGTGGATGCCTTATGGTGGGGAAAAATATTATGGTGGAGACCAAAGGTCATCTGGGGTCACTGGAGGTCAAACTTTGCAAACCTTTTCAACTCTATATCTCAGTGTAGGAAGCTTGAATAGATCTTTGCTTTGAGGTGTTGCATTAAATCTAGCAGAAAACCCATATGAGTTTTGTTGGATGTCAGAGTTGAAATCACCAGATGCTAAAAAGCAAATTCCCAAGAATTCCTCAAGTCAAAAATATAAGCACAAAACTGTATCATTCCCGCACATTAAGATCACATTCACCCAATGACTGAAAGATGTGGGACATCTTTCAGAGATGCCAAGTATCTCAATTTTAATTGAAATTATAGTATTACGATTTTAATCCATAATTCTGCCATTATTAAAACGTGCATCAAATACTGCTTTTTAATATTGCAGAAGATTCTCTGCCCACAAAGCAGAGGACTGTTGTGAAAGTTCACTAGACAGACAACATTTGTCCTTAGATTAGGACATGTGAGCTTGCAGGAATTGGAAATTGGAATTGGTTAATTAAATGCTACTATGGGTTGTTAGTTTTATAAAGAGAACCAAGTTACTGATCATTTGGATCAGATACCACTGAGCGTGCATGAATTGTGATTGCTTAATTGAATAAAACAAATTGTAACTGTATCCTGTCTGTTTTGATATCCCCTGAAGTGCCTGTAGGCTGTATTTCTTCAGAACAATTTATTTATGCTTGAATGTGTTAACACAAGATGTGCATTGTCTACAGAGCAGATTTTGTGAATCAACAGAAATACTGGTTCATTCAGTAGTTGGCTTAGTTTCATTACATTCAGCAAGGAACCACAGTGCCCATTGGGCTCTTGTTCTTATTCCTTTTTCATATTTTTGCAAGAAATTATGGACAGTTCATAGATGGCAGCTCACATTTTTTAATTTTGACTTGGCCAAGAATTTAACAAGGAAATCTCCTTACAGTACTTACAATATGGTATAAGCAGAAAATTTCCAGTTAAGTATTTATCAAGCCAATCAACATAAGCCTACATTTTCTACAAGATCACAGCTTATGCCTCAGTGATTCAGATATGACATTTGAAGGGAAAATGCAGTCACCCCAATTTGCATTAACAAAACCGGTATCCTAAATTCATGAATGGCTCTGTTTAAGTCATGTGACAATGTTTTTGTTAAATACAGAATTTAAATACAAAATTGTTCAATTCATGCAGAATAACTACTTATTTACTTTAAATATGAAATATTTTTGTTTGGATAATCATGGAAGATATTTGTAAAGGAAATACAAGGAAATCTGTAAGATTCGGCTGATGTTTCCATTGGGGCCACTGTTCTTTCCCTTGATTAATAAGAGAGGGTTGGCTGTATACAATTATGCAATAGATCTGAGAATGGCCATGACAAATGACATCAGACACACAGGATAGGAAATACTGCACTTGATTCATGAAAATTTTGTACTGTATTATCAGCATTTTGAAATCAGTAGTTCAAAGCCATATTGCTGCAAAAACTGATTGTCTGCAAGGCTGCTATAGTTAATTTTTATCATGTGGGACAGGAAGCCAATACAGGAGAATACAGGGATCTTTCAATCTGATTTTGTATTGAAGAGAACATACTTGTATAAAACTTCTTCTCTACTGTGACTGTTTTATTCGTCCTTGGCTGCAAAGCCCAATATTTTCAAGCACAATGTTCTGTAAATGTGATTTCCATGGCAACAATTCAAGAATAACAGATAGATACATTGCATGTACAGAAGGGCTATACGACAGGATACAGTCTGTTTAAAGTGAAATAAAAGTTCCTTTGCCATTTTGTAGCACTGTAACTACTGTGCAGTATTTTAAATAACTTTGCTTTCTGGATGAGCAGTCCACAAAAGTAAAAAGGTGTACACTGCAACAGGCAGCTGTGTAAAGCCTTACTCTTATTTAACACCTGCTAGTGTTTCAGCATACATGCACCTCTGTGACTAGTACAGTACCCGCAGGCATCATACCCACTGTACATTACTGAGGCACGAAAACATTACAGTATACTACATTTAACAGTGTAAAATGAGAAGTGTAAATTTATGTTACACTAGCTTTTAGTAAAGTAGCACTACGTGAATACTGCAGTGCTGTACTTTAATTGTTGCAAGAGGCCCATGCATATGCTTTAGTACTAGACTTCAGGAAGTGCATTGAAAGTGTTGTATACCATTGCAAGGTATACACATTTGTATTTCAATGTGGTGCCACAATTAGGCTTGAGTGACTCCAATATTTTTGGAGTCGGTGCCCGTGGCCTTATTAGCCCCAACTCTGAATCAAGCCGTGACTCCTACAATGATGTAATAGCGATGTAGGAACATACTTTATGCCTAAGCAACAACAATCTGTTGACTATTTAATCTAGCGAATATCAATACACTAGTGGGATTATAAAACTGGCTCCTCTATGGCTAAGGTGCTAACCTGCTAGTGTCGGAGAATGATAGTGGCCACTGGCCAACATGAGAGGAACTTGTGACAGAATACAGAAAATGGCCAAAAGAACCAGTTATATTAATATTCTTTATTGAAACATTTACAATAAAGTAAATGTTTACTCCCAAAACTTCATTCTTAGGCATATTAATGACAATTGAAAATTCTCTTGAAGACATGATTCCTATGGAACTGTTACTCAACTCCTGGCTAGAAATTGCAACTCTGAAGTAGTATGGGGTAACCTGCCACAGTCCAGCTATAATGTAGGGGTGGTGCCAAGTGGGGGCAGGGGAATCATATGCCCCCACCCTGGTTGGGAAAGGTTGGGGAAGGTTGGGGAGTCAAGGAGTTTAAAGCACACAATAAAGTATCTAACCCCAGACAGTGACCAGTCACCCTTACAGTTTACCCTGTACTTGATTTTGCTCTCATTAAAGGCAATTCTAATAAAAATTCCATCTTTTCCCATTTTTTTCAATAAAAATCCACATTTTTCAATTTTCTGCAATAAAAACAACTTTGTAAATTTACATCAATTATACCCTAAAGGTTCATGTTCGCCATCCTTCCGACAACTCATACGTAGCTTTTGTCGGGGCTTCAGGGCCCCTGTCAGGCAAGTCCTGGTGCCAACCCCTGCCATGATGCCCTAAACAGTATTTCATTGGGGTGTACAAGTAAACGCCATACTACATTTTAGCAAGCTACGTATACTTAGTTTCATTTAGGTGAATATGTGCTATACTTCATTCATCGAGGTGTGGACATACAGGACTACATTTCATATCACAAGTATACTTTCTTCATTGAGGTGTGTTAATATGCAAGTCAGTAAGTGAATGAATATAATATTTCAGCCAGGTGTGTACTACACTTTACATGAAGTGCTATTTTAAATGCACTTCATTTCAGTGAGGTACTCAACTGTATGCTAGCTGTAGCCTACTTCAATGAGGAGGTTTCATGAGGTTTCATAGAGGAGTATACAAGATCTGTGAGGTTTTCACACAAAGAACTCTCTTTCACAAGTAGTGACAGCATGCAACAAACTGTGCCTCAGTAAGGTATGTACGTACATGTTGCACTATACTTCATAACTCGTAAAAACCACAGTATCCCTTTCCTGTCACCGGCAATGTGCAATACTGAATGACAGACTCACTGAAGATACTGGTAGGCTAACATACATGGAAGCAACAAACTGACAGATACCATGGCAGTATATCCATCACGTGCAATATTATGGGCGACTGTAACTATTACACTATGCAATATGATGGTATGAAGCTGCAAGCTCTTTTTCAATCTTACATCATTTACACTGGTATATTGTGTGCTGTAGGGTAGGCCAGTTATCACACTGAATCTTTCAAATTTTGACAAAATGAGGATCTAAGCCTTTTCAGTCTTTACACCTCAGTGCATTGATAGTGTTTGCATGCATGTAGGCTATGCAACAAGCAGGGGCAGCACTTCCCTGCACACAATATTTAATACTGTAATACCCTATGGTTCATTTGTACTGTGCAGGGTATTCTACAGGCAAGTGTCCCTACATGTGAGAGAATTCCAGTTTAACTATCACAATTTTACCTATGAAGGCACAGTACAATAGGAGTGCTAATCTCTTCATGAATGCAGGAACCAAAAGTGAATGAATAAAAAGTTTTAGGGTTTGCTGAGAAGCAACTTATTTAAGCTTGACTGCTACTAGGGTATGGTATATCACTCTACCTGAAAGTGATAATGATCCTGTATGGTGAATAAAGCCAACAACTCAACTGTAGGGGTCTGGGTTGGTCAATGGAGGGGGGCATTGCCTACATGTAAACAAATGTGGGGATGGAGAAAAAGGCAAGGGGTATATTTTGGGGAGCTAAGGGAAACCTAGAATTTCCCACCCCCTTCCCATACAAGAATGGTGACTGGTTCAATGAAGGCTTCCTTGAATGTTCCAGAACAACAAGCCAGTGACCAAATTAAAACTCACGATTGGTGACCCTCTCTGGGTTTGTTAAGATCTATTGCAAATGCATAGTCATATGTGTGTGGATAGTTTACTTTCACTTTCCCCCACACAAAATTTAAAAATGCAACCATTTTTTTTTATCTAGCCAGGGTAGCTACCTCCAAGATAGTACCTTCCCCATCTAAATCTAATGAGGCAGGGCACTGGATTGTCTAATTAGAATATATTTTTGATACTCCAAAACTTTGTCAAAACAGCTTCCTTTTGCATGTAAGCAACCTCACCCCAAAACATTACAAACATGTTTTGTTCTCCATCACCAGAGAGGACATTCTACAGTATTTCCCATCTCCCCTACAATTTTTTCTTTTTTTGTTTTTAAAATAGAAAAAAGAAACATCTAAACAATGCAAATGACATCTTGCAGCAGTAATCAGCAATTTACTCCATGTTACCCAACAGGAAACCAAAAAGGAACACTCTTTCTACTGTTACAGTACCTAGGATTGCACTGTTTGTGCCCTTTCAAAGTGCTGTTCACTTGAGTTAAAATGTCCAATCAAAACTGGAACCATGCTGTTTGCTGTCATTTCCTCTGTTCTAATCAGGTAATTACCTAATAGTATTAAGTGCCACTGTTACAAGTATACAATGAGGTAAGCTGTAAACCACACTCTATACATCTCTATAAAGCTGATTCCCTATGGAAAAAGTATGGCTGAAATGTTGAAAGGGGCCCCTAAAGAGCTACACTTTAAAGTGAATGCAAGCTACAGTGTATAAAAGATACCATTCCACCAAAGAGGTAGAGCCTCCTTGACTTCACCTTATTTTAGACTTCATTGATCTACCACCATCATTTTTATTTCTATGTCATTGTTACGTAAGTATAACATCCAATCAATGTAGAACATGGTAGGATTGCACACTAAAAAATAAGTTACCTTCACAGCAGGTGTTGAATATGTGCTCCTCTTTGGCATACATACTCTTAAAACCTACGAACAATGACAGAGATCATCCAAATTTGTTATATTCATGAGCCCAATATTATTTTAATCTCTCGTCTGTTGATTGGTTTCAATATATGAATATTCATATTGCACGAAGAGGCTTCAGCTGCAATATTCACTTTTACACAGTAAGTCAATGATACTTCACTTTGTAAGCTTGAAGAGGGCGAAAGACACACTAAAACCCCACTGACATTTGTCGTTCAAAACAGCATGACAAGACTTGCTTTAGTCGTTTTCCGTTGAATAATTATAATTCTGTTTGTTGTGATCGTATATATTAATAGTTAATAGCGTACATTTTTTACGCAGTTTGACAAAGGATTCTTCTGAAAGTTCACGGACGTTGGTATTGCGAGTGCAGTCAGTGTGGGTGCAGGAGTAATACACGTCTGCCGGGCGGACAACAAAATAAGACCACTGTATTTGAGGCTGGTCAAAGGTACAGTATACAGGATTAGGGCAGTAGCTTAGGCCCACAGGACCACCAGATGTCCCTAATAATACTGAATGCACAAGGAGGTAGAAGAGAGCCCCTGCATTTCCTTTTCTCACTCTCCACCCCACCCCCATCAAATTCTATAAAATGCCCTCAAATGACTTGGGTCATCCCTATTATCATTGTTCTATATTCTACCTGCTTTCACCTCAGAACCTAATGGCAGTACACTAGTAAAAAAAAAAACAAAGAAATGCTTGAAGTTAAATGAAAATCAAGTTGGCATGTTATTACACAGTCACATACTGTACTTCTACTTTTGTGTGGTAAAATTTCTTGTTCAAGAATGCTCTGAAAGGCAATTTTTACGTCCCAGAGAACTGCAAAACCAATGATCTTCAGCCAGAGCATTACATAATTATTGTGATGTGCTTTGTCATTCATCTCAAACAAAGTATGACACAAGAAAGACTCCATTTCTAACATTTTTTTCATTCATAAAACTGAATCACCTGCATATTCTCAAGATCACTTCACATTTTATGAGAGAGAGCACAGTGTCAATGCTCCCATCTTACACTTACACTACCCCAATCGTCATGCACTTTGTAAAAACAAATTACACTCCCAATAAACTCCCATCAAAGCCATTTAGTAGCTGGGAACATGGCACAGTTGGTTAGAGCTGACAATCGACACAGATATAATTAAATAACGAAAATCAATATTAATAACAGACAGCCTTCATTGGGAAGCATAAAATGCAAAATTACCCTTAAGACTAGAGCAAACTTTATATGTGTATGCAGAAGCTCCCAAAGAATTGAAAATTTTCTTCAATGGAATATGATATTCAACTTCTCCGTACAGGTCATAGAGCATTAGAGTGATTGGAGTTTGAAGCGCTCCAGGGAAAACAGAAGACTCGCAACCCAAACATGAGTCATAATCTCTTTACTGATCCCGACTGAGAATAATCAGATCAATTGGGTCCGCTGTCCTGCACTTGGTCAAAATGACCCAATTTTTGACATAAAACGGCCCAAGCCAGGAGACAGAGGAGCAATTAAGCTGATCAAGATTCGCATGCAGTGGCATGTAACCGTGAAAATTTGAATACTAACTGGCCAAACAGTGCAAAATTATTGAAGAAGCGGCGACGTACACGGCCGAATTTGATTCGCTTGCATGTACTATGTTAAAGACTAAATCGTTTGCCTTTCGTCGTACAACAGAGATATTGATTTATGAACTGATGCATTAGTTTTTGTGTTCCCATGCTCCCAGCTAAGTTTCAGTAAGCAGCAACCACTTGGAGGAATTCCTGTTAATGAAAGCTGCAGTAGTGTATACGCACTGTCATCATGTACAGATTTAATTAGCAAGTGCTCGCATGTTCTTTTGAAAACTAAATTCAGTCTCACATTCTTTATCAGCTTGAAACATGATACAAAAGCACTCAAAGAAGGCAAAATTTCATTACAAATATACAATGCATTTTTATAATTTACAAAAATTTAAAAGTTTGATCACAGAATGTTTAATGAACCAAAGATGGGAGGCGATAGGGAAATTCAATTTTGTATGAGCAAAATTCATTCAGTACAGTGGGCATACTAAGCAGGCCTAATGGAGTCAATCCATCAGTAATCTAAATTTTGCAAACATCATCTTTCCAGCAAGTTGCATTTGAAAAAGGCAATTAAATAGGCCTATATTTTGGTAAAAAGAACCATTCATTTATTCCACAGACCCAACCACAATTTTCTGGTTTTTGCAAAATACTTGAAAACATTCTAAGCTACAGATAACTTAATATCTTTGCCCTTACTTTGTTTGTCAAAATTTACAACCAAATTTCTTAAGGTACAATAATGAAATCACCACAAGGAAGTTACACATATCTACAAGACAAGAGGCATACAATTGCACAGAACTGAGTTTTCCCTGTCTTTTTTGTCATACACAACAATTCTTGAAAAGTAGGTCTTTGGAAGCATTCAGGGTCTAGAAAAGCGAGAATCCAAAGATCTGGACTGAGATCTGCCTCTAGAGGTAAATTTTTCTGAAAACACAAACAATGGAAATAATGTAATTACCTTTTCACAAAATTGAGCCAGGTACAAAAGATGTGGCTTACTATTAAACATTAAAGACAGTTTACTATAAAAACAGTGAAACATCACTTTCCATACAGTCAGCAGATGTGGCCAAGCATTGCTGACTGAAGATTCAGATCTTGCTTTCCGTACAAATATGCCATATCAGCAGTGCACTAAATTTTTTTGAAGGCAAGCAAATGTTGCAGTGTGGACATTTTTCTGGCAAACATGCAACATTCCAAATAAAGGATTTATTCTTAAAATATATGTACTGCCAGGACTCATGATGCCTACTGTACCTTTGTATCTATTTTCCATGGTTGCTAAGGTACTGGAAAAAATAAACTCCATAACCCCAAAATCCTTACTTCACATGGTTTGTAAGTACTAAGGACAAGTAAAAGAAAAAATTTTTACATCTCCTTTTTAAAAAAGGGGGAGAAAGCAGAGCAATTTATTTTTTATTTTCAAGATGGCTGCCATCTGAAATTTCTTCTGACAACCTTCCATTAAATTTCTGTACTCAAAGAAAAATGGACATCACATGTGACATTGTTACCCAGGTGACATATTGTTATCTGTGCAAACCTTCTCACAAAGATGTAATAACAAAATTGCAGTCAACTTCAGGGCATGTACAATTTTTTGCACTCAAAAAAATTGATCAGTTTGACTTTTGCATCCAGAAAATAATGTCCAAATAGCAAGAGGTGACCCATCTCCACAATCCCATAGCACTAACATTTTACTGTACAGCAAAAGTGTAAGTATACAGTACTGAATATAGTAGATTTGCAATCGCATGCCATGTAAAGAACATGCTTGAAAATTTCAGAAAGTTTTATGTTCAATGAAAATCTGCTCCTGAAAATTTTATTAATTGCCTTTACTTCATTCTGCATGTTCAGTGTAGAGTAGCATGACACAATGCTGGAATTAAGCTTGAATACTGCATGTATCACCTACGGTATAGTGCAAAATTTATTATCACAGCAAAATTCTTCTAGAATATAGACTATACTGTAGTCCTTTATGCTAAACTATTTTAAATTTTTAATAATGACCTCCAAAAGCACGGAATACTTCCATGCTCCAAGGTTATGACACCCTCACGCAGAAGTAGTTCTTACTTCTGATACCATAATAGAATCAAATTCATCCAGTCAAGACTCAAGAATGGAAAGGAAAACAGCTTACTGAAAGCTGCTTTGGGAGTTTAAGAGCAACGCACTTTGCAATGCAACTAAATCCAAAATTTAAAATGACCAATAATGAATGTCCTTCTGATGGCCAAAATATGGTTCAAATAATGTTGATTCTTCCCCAGTGTAATTTTTCAGAGCATCAGATTTACAAGAAGCTGAAAGCAGCTCTCAGATATTGAATCTGATGGCATGATGCATACTGCACAGACATCCACATGCATACAGCATTGTACTGTTCACTGGATAAGTAGCAGGAGTGGTCTACTGGTTAGGGTGCTGGACTTATGATCCATGGACTGGTGGTTAGACTCTCTCTCCCCTGGGCAAGATGCTTTATCTCAGTTGCCTCTTTGTGCAGAGACCCGTTCAATGGGTACTGTAAATGGTCATCCAGGGCACTGTTAGAGATGCTGCAGGACTTCAAGAGGATGAAATGATTTATCATTGAGCAGGGATAATATTGGGGTGCTGCACCTTTGGTTAGAAATGCCATGATATTGGCATTTTGAAAATGCAAATATTGTTATTCATATTCAAGAGCATAAAAAGCACTTAATAAAACTCACATCTACGAAAATTCATGTTCAGGGAAAGGGCATTTTTTCCAAAAGGCTTTTCATACTTTTTTATGCTTTTGTAACTGTTAATTTATTGAAGTACTTTCAATACTAATAATTTCCATAAACTTGAGACAACACTGTGAAATGCATAATATATCAATACAAAGTGTTTTATACTGACCGAAGCTTCAAAAGTTTACAACCACATGATAAGCACAATTAGTAAATGATGAACTACTGTACCCTGTACAGGATCACAGGCCAAGAATGAAATCAATTAACACAGCAACTAATCATATGCATGTGAAGGAATGACCCCATGTCTTCGTTAAAAATATCTACTGTACTGTATCTATTGTACTGTCATTGTACACAGTACTTTTGTGGAACACTAAAAAAATTTACAATTCATTGCCCCAGAGTGACATAAACATCATCTCTTCCAATGCGAACTACTTTAATATTTCCCCCACCCTATTCCAAAATAAAACTCATTCTGCAATACACTTTCTTTCCTCCATAAAATTAAGTTGTATCATTCATCCCTCCATACAGCAAGTACTGAAGAGAAAACAACATCAGAAGAAATTAAACAAAGATTCATTTTATCATGGAAGTCTTTGCGCCTTTGTTCAATTTCGAAGACCGCAAAATGGCACCAGTGCCATGACAACCTTCTGATGAGCGTATTTAATGCTTTGCTCGCAATGTCAATACTAGCCATCCTCCAAGATTGCATAGTAGAGTAACAGCCAAATGCCAACCAACCCAGTAGCTTATTAATTTCTGCTTGGAAGTCACCATGGAAGAGGGATACGTGGGCTAAATTCACGTTATCTGGGTGGTATCCATCGTAATGCAAAATGACAATTAGCACTGCTGCTGTTGGTAGGCACAGCAATTTTCATGCTTCAGTTGCAGTAAATGAATACATTACAGGAGACTAATATTGTATAGTGCTGTATGTTTTGTAGCATCCTACAGTATGCACAATCACATTTATATCTTATCTATGGCAAGTCTTATTTTACAATCTGCATACTGTATATTGAAGAGGGGAATCTCTATGATAGTAATGTCTTTGATCTTTATACTGCCTATTTTTATTTTGCTTTTTATTTTGCTTTTCTTTTTTTTTTTTTTTTTTTGAGGATGGGAGAGGGGATTTATGGTTTTTTTCTTTCTCCATGACTTCAAAACAATATCCAAGAGAGAACTTCTGTATTAAAGGGCATGTGCACTCATCCAAACCTTCCTTTGAATATCACTCAACTCTACTTCACTGATTTTATAGCCAACCCAAATGTATCTGTGCATCACTGGCACATAAACAAAACAATGTGTAGCACAAACAAGTTTTGCAAGGTTTGAAATTCATAATCACTTCTCAGTTCAATTTTATCAAAAATAACTTATGATGATTCCTATAATTCAGCACCAATTGAAGTATATATTCACTTTGTAATTACTATTCATAATTACTAAACCATGCTAATTTATGTTCAAATATTGCAACATTTGTAATATGCATACGGTACCCCATCAACTTAGGTGTGTTTCAAATGTCCCCTTCCTTAAGACCTCTCCCCCTGCCAACCATTCACAATGTTGCATTTGGCCTATCTATAATTTAGGCCAATACTGTACTCTGTTCTTATCTCTGCTAAATCACTCACAAGCATTGACATGAAGTCTGAGATGATCTAAGATGAAGTACTGTAAATCACTTCACCCTTTACATTACATCATCAAAACATTGTCATGTAAACATACCTACTTCCACTGTACACAAAACAGTATTTATGTAAATTCAAATATGGGGACAGTGTCTGATTTTAAGGGATATGAAGCACTTATCCACATATACAAAATGGTTGTTCTGCTTAAAACAAGGTAGCTCCACTTATCATTTTGGAAACAGTATGAAATTATAGACTCCAAGATAGTATGACTTAGGATAGGTGACAACTTGGCCCCGCTCCACATGGCAAGAAAATCAGTAAACAGTTGGAATAATATTGTGCCATAGGCCTATGGCACATCTCATGCTAGCAAAGCTCGATGATTAATTACAGTATACAGTATATTTTCCATACTTTCCATTTGAACAGCTACTTAAAGTTACTTTGTGCTTTCATATAAAGAAAATCATATTTTAAATGCATTAGACTTTACCTCTCAGTGCCCTCAAAATATTCTGTTGTACAAAGAACAAACTTGCACCCAAGTTCAGCAATATCTGGTTGGTCTCCCAGAATTCTAGTTTGATCTGACTACCATAAAAGTAGGGCACTGAGGTGAGTGCATTTGCCCCATTAAGTGTGCAAAATGAAGAACAAACCATGGCTAGATACAGTAGTTCAGATTTACCTAATTAAATAATAACAAATCAATTCCCATCTCCTCATGATGGATGCTTTTACACTCTTATTGAAGTACAGTATATACTCTATGAATACACTCACAGTAAAGAATGGACTGGAACTAGAAACCTAGTTTTAAAAAGAAATTTTGGAGCAAAACATGATGGGAACAAATGTAAATGCTTAACTATGAAATGCAACTATAAAATGTCACCTGGAAACTTCCACACAAGGAAAGTTCTAAAAAAGGAGATGGATTTATCATGATACTTCTATGTAAGAGACTTGCAAATTCTTATGCAAATGAGGAGACAAGTTTGGGAACTGCCCTCTACAATATGATCCATACTTTTCCCCATTAATATGAGTGCACTCGTTGTTGTAGAGGACATGCTATAATTAGGAATGTAATTATTCTCATTTTCCTCCTTCACAATGCTGATTTAAACCCAAACCTTGGTACTTATTGATACTCTACAAACAACAATTTATGAAAATTTGTCCCATTACATAATAATTTTCTAAATTTGGAGACATAAAGATGACTTGGATTTAGATATACACCTGTCTGAACTGTAATTTAATTCAGCACAATATGAAACTGGTCACAAACAGTACTGTATTTAAGATGATTTTATTTAAATTTTAAAGTTGCATATTTATTTGCAATAAGTTTTGGCTTTTCAAATTTACATCATGAATAATTTCTTATCACTGTCTGAAATCATATCATTTATTTATAAGCACTTCAGTTCTTCACAGATCTAAGGTTATAATATCACTGTTGACAAACGTGATCAGTGAGAAACACCGAAGTTAATGTTTGATACATAAATTGGAGAAGTGTTACACACTGCATCACTGTATAATAGAGTTGATAATACACTGATTAAATTTATGATACTCATACATAATCTGTAGACAGTATCATGTACTGTAAGATTCACAGAGTTGCAATATCAACTGCAGAATGTTCTGCACAGTGTTCATAAACCCAACTCCTGAAGATACTGTATACACTGTGACATTCACATGAAAAACTTCCCATTCTTCTGTGCACAATGAAGCCCCAAAACTGTAAATAAACAAAACTCTTGCCAAAATGAAAGATTCAGCAATATTTTAGGAAACAAACCATCAAATCAATCATGTTTGGATCTCAATGTATAAACTTTTGCTGATTTATGAGAACACCAGTGAAAGATTTATTATTTCTTCTACCATTAACGAAATATGAGTATCCTTTTTACACAGCCTAATGTACTGTATGTAGGGATGGATTATGGCCTATACTTATTCCCATTATCATCTACTGAAGCTAGAAATATCACCAACTGCCCATAGTAAAAAGTGATTAGTGCATTAACTTAAAGATGAAATGGCAATGTGAAGATTCTTGTAAATAATTGCATGTACCCATTCAGCAAAGCAGGGACAAAATTACAGCTGTCACAAACTCCCAACTATCTGACCTAAGAAAATGAAATGCTCTTAAAGGGTGTGCACACTTATTTTGGACTTCATCTGCTGTGCTCACTGTAATAATGCTACAACAGCAGCCAAAGTGGAGCAGGGTTATCAAGAGGGCATAATATAACAGTGTGCCGAGTAGTTTGTACTGTAGCATGATGTGCACTATTTTACGAGCAGTAGAAAACAATGCTTGCAAGGCATACATAGAGTGACCAACCCTTACTAAACTAGAACATATTTGGGCATTCGTCAAATTCTAAAAAAAAGTCACGTATACAGTGTATTGTACCATGGTGATGTCAGATACATTCAAAACTGTTCATATTTTTACAGATCTTGGCTTTATATGTATGTGTCAGGGGTAGAGCGTATACACTGTAGTACATGATTACATATCAATTGGTAAGCATGGCATGCCATAAACAGATGTAAAAAAAACATTTAGGATTTTATGCTCTCCATTGTGATTGTCCAATAAAGTGTTTCTGTCCAGTGTACTGTCTTACTGTACACCCTATCTGTACATATATATACAGTATGAAGACAATCAAGTTTCTCCATACTTTTAAAGTATAGTACACCAAACTCAAACCTCACAAGCTTCTTGACAAATTCCTTCAAGTTGAAATCTCTTCTTGTAGAAAATACCGTAATGTGCCCATTTTCTTTCATTCTTTGCCTTTCCTTTTTGTCAAACTCTCTTTAATAAATTTTTTGCCCATTCTGTCAATGCAACTACATTCCAAATATTCTAAAGATTGCTAAATTTGATGAATTCTCAAGATATTTCACCTTGCAATGCTGGAACCAGACTTGAAAAGCCTTTTTTTCCCTGTGAGCAGTCCCTCAAATTTTGTCCAATCCATTGAATTTCTTAGCAGTATAGGACAAAAAGTATTGAAAATCCATGCAGCAGTCTTCTTTCATATTTCATCTTCATCCGTAATTTGACATTTTTGACGATACAACATTACAACAGTCTCCCTGATACATTTTTCATACCAATGTTCTGCAGGTTTTGTCGTTACATACAATAAATCAAGGTGAGCTGTTTATTTTGATAGTTGGATTTGTTGAAATGAGAGTACCACTCAGAACGTTGACTACAGGTGTGTAAATGTGGTACAAGTTTGCTGAATAAAGAAGAGGACTACTGACTCCCAATATGGTGATTTTTTAATCAAAAGTTTATAATGTTAGGGAGAAGTAAATACATCTGATGAAATTTTAGAGTGCTGTGCACTACTTGCAATGTTAAATAGAATGGTGACATATATATACAATACCTGTACAAAGCAGGTAGGGAGACTGTGAAAGTTACAGTACAAGAGGTTTACTTGAAAGGGTTTTACATGTTTGGAGCCTAGAGGAAAGGTAGTGGTGTAGAGATGAGGTGGTACTGTAGTAGTCTAGAGTTGAGGTGGCAGTGGTCTAGAGTAGAGGTGGGAGTGGTCTAGAGTTGAGGAGGTATTAGTCTAGAGTTGAGGTGGGATTGGTCTAGAGTTGAGGTGGGATTGGTCTAGAGTTGAGGTGGTAGTAGTCTAAAGTTGAGGTGACAGTGATATAGAGTTGAGGTGGGATTGGTCTAGAGATGAGGTGGTAGTGGTCTAAAGTTGAGGAGGCAGTGGTTTAGAGTTGAGGTGGGACTGGTCTAGAGATGAGGTGGTAGTAGTCTAGAGGTGGCAGTGGTCTAGAGTAGAGGTTGTAGTTGTCTTGAGTTGAGGAGGCAGTGGTTTAGAGTTGAGATGGGATTGGTCTAGAGTTGAGGTGGTAGTAGTCTAGAGTTGAGGAGGCAGTGGTCTAGAGTTGAGATACTGTAGGATTGGTCTAGAGTTGAGGTGACAGTGGTCTAGAGTTGAGGTGGGAATGGTCTAGAGATGAGGTGGTAGTGGTCTAAAGTTGAGAAGGCAGTGGTTTAGAGTTGAGGTGGGATTGGTCTAGAGGTGAGGTGGTAGAGGTGGTAGTGGTCTAGAGTTGAGGGAGCAGAGGTGGTTCTGGTCTTGGGTTGAGGTGGTGGTCTAGAGTTGAGGTTGAGAGCAAAGTGAATGTCTTGCAAATGTCATGTTGCTGGTTCAATTATTTGACAATATGGTAATAATATTATGTGTGTCCAAGAAAAGCTGTCTGTCGATGTGACATAAAATAATTAGTATACATTTATTTTTCATAGTCATGTGATACAAATCAAATATTTACACAGGTTGGCAAATTTATGGTTCCCTCCGACCAGAGTTGGAGAAGATTCTAACTAAAACGCAAAAAAATGGGACTGTAATAAGATCCAAAATCGCTGTAGTGTGACCCGCGCTTTAGTCCCCTTATCACTGTTGTTAGAGTTACAGTAAGCAACTCTAGTTATTCACAGTACACACACTAGTACACAGTGTAACTGTGTGTCAATCTAACGCTAATTCTAACCCTGTGTGTCAATCTACAGTACCATACTATAAACATCCACTTCAGACTTACACAATACAAGTTGTACTACATACAGGAAGTATATATTGTAAATTAGTTCCAATGTAGGCTGTTTTGCAAAACAGTTTCAACAAATTCAAAAAGACACTGCAAATTACAAATTATTCACCAAAATAGCAAATCATTAACTTCTCAAAAGCTTTCCACAAAGCCGAGCTCTGACATTCAATTGTTGTTTGATGAGGCAAATTGGAGAGCACCACCCTTCAAAATCTACAGCATATCATCTTGAACTTTATACAACGACTGTAACAAACTGAAACTTACAACAGCTTTCGTGTGCACATTGCAAGTTATAATGTACATTCAATATGAAAGAAAGGATGTTGTCATGCTACTGTACTGTATTATGCACTGATGTTGATACTGTTCACATACTTTGAATAACTTTTGTATGTATGAATATAATGATAATCACAATGTAATGTTTAAGGAAGATGCTGTATATATACTACAATACTGTAAGTAGCCTGTATCACTTACAAACTGTAGCAGGCAATGGAAATCACAATGTTTATTAAGGAAGATGCAGTATACATACTTCGTTTATTAGACATACGGTACATATATACACACATACAGTAAAACCCTGTTCATCCTAACACATTGGGACCGATGGAAGTTCACATAATGAAAAAATTCTGATAAACATGGTCTTAAGTTTTGGCCTCAAGTACGGTACACTGGGTCCAAAAGAAACAGTGTTAAAACGTTTCCAACAAAATTCCGAAAAGTCTATCAAAATTGCAGCCAAAATTCCCCCAGAATATTTGGTTAAGTATTTTGTGATGGTTGGTATTGTTGTTTTAAAATCTGATAAACAGGGTTTTACTGTACATATTACATACAGTAACATTCACTACAGTATGTCCAAGAAAAATTTTTCAAAGGTGTAAGTAATCAGAATATCCATATTATACTCTAATTAGTTTAATTTAGGGAATGTGTTTGTACTGCACATATAGCAGAAATGATTTTATTGCCTGTATCACATACAGTATCTTGAGGAAAACCCTTCTGAAATCAATATCAATTCAACTCAGAAAGTCAGTGAATAATTGATCTGGTATTGCATCCTGTTTTTGCTGTACAAAATTAACATCAAACTACTACAAAATGCAAAACTGTGTAGCAGTTTCTGTACATACTGTACAACATTAGGATTTTCAATGATTTCGTGAAAAACAACCCAAGAAACCTCAAAACTGCTTTGAAAATTTTGGACACTAAATTATTCCCTGCAACTTATAAACTACAATTGAAGCAATATTGCACTTGCACACACTGTGACAAAAGGACGGCCATTTCCTTTGTATTACAAAATTACAAGGGGGCTTTCCCGGCTTCAGCCCCCCCCCTTTTTCGCCACATCAACAATAACCAATATGCAAAAACTTGCCTAATGTTAATCTAGGAGAATATTCAAGGGGGCTTTCAACCCACCTTTTCGAAATGTCTAGATCCACACCTGCATTCACAATACAAATTAGTATTTTAACATAACCTTCAGTAAGTTTGGATGTTTTAATGATAAAAACATTCAAACAGGAAATTATTGTAGGATATAGGTGCCCTCCCCCTCCCAGTTCCCCGCAACTCTGAAAGCTCTGCCCCTGACAGTAGTTAGTCTACTTATATGCATACCATTGCTGTAAGATTCAACTTCATTGAACATCTCTTTTTCATCACTTCATGTGTTCAAATGCTGAGCACATATATATAGACAGTTTGACTTGCGACTGTATTAAGAAACAAGTTTATACTGTACCTGGGTCTCATCTTAACCATTCAACACATAAATCATCTTTAAACAAAATGCTTGATTGAACAAAGTTGTTCATAAAAGTTTCGTCAAATACAAGTGTTCTATTGCATTCAACAACTGTACGATAGACTTGATCAGGTGGAAATTTCTTAATTGATTCCTACATGTATACTGCTAAGTATACTGATACACTGTACAAAATGCACAGGATAGATGAGCAAAATGCCCCAACATCAGCTAAAATCACCCCAAGAAAAACACTGAGAAGGGCCAAAAGTATCAAATATTACCAAAAACCCCTTCTTCCTCTCCTAAATAAAAGGAAAGTATGTCATATGCCCTATAGGCTGGTAATATAACTTCAGAAATCCTGGCCCTATCTTCAATAAACTGAAGCCTACTAGCATTGACTAACAGTATATAGGCACTGATTCTAAGCCTCATCCCTAACATCTCAAGCACGTTACCATCTCCAGTCCTACAGCTCTATAGCCAATCTGGGCCAAACTCTAGCACCATTTAGCAATACATGTAGCTCCCCATTTTTTTACATTGCCAGTTGGCCAACATTTAAGACCAGTAGTAATCTGTACTTCCAGTAACACACACACTAGGCATGGGTTTCAGTAAAGTTGTCTCACTGCAACAGTAAGTCTCACCTTTTAAAGGGAAAATGCAGTCATCCCAATTTGAATTAGTCTAGTAGTCTATCCTATTTCATGAATGGCTCTTGAGAATCATGTGACAATATTTTTCTCACTGAATTCTAAAATTTATGGGGAGTAACTCATTGGTTTACCTTGGATATGCAATATTAAAGTCCTAAATTATCATGAAAGGTACTTGAAAGAGTAATAAGAAGAAATTAGTGAAAATTAGCTGTTGTTTCAAAATAAGTTTGGGGGGGGGCTGCTCTTGCCCTTTAAAAGTTGTCCCCTTACAAACTTTCTTCCTAAGAATACAATACGCTCCGCAACGAAGTCTCCTGTCAACAAAGTCATTGCCCAGTGACCTTTGGGGGTGGTGACCCCACCACTTTGTGTGTTCATTATAACTACACTCAGGCCTTGAATTTTGAGGCATGCAAGCACGATTGCACACCATCACTTGCCACAAATCACTGTAAGAAGTGTGATTTTCTGCACATCTAGATAAAGAATGGGCACTCAGGTAAATCTAAAAGTTTCATAAAACAGCACACCTACAATACTCCTTCATTTCCTGAGGAGTGTGATGTGCAGCACACCTGTAAAATCTGAAATTCAAGGCCTTTACATAAACAATCATCTTTGATCTTTTCACAATTCATAACCTTAAAATTCAGTATAACAGACTCCAAATACTACTTTCTGCACACTTGACATGTACCCAATACAATACCTGTTGGTGTGTCATTACTTCCATTCTGCACAACAACTTGAGTGAAACTGTCTCAATGCTACTTTGTATAGTCTTTCTGACAGCTTGAGTAAATGTTATCATTTTGAAAACCATTGCTTTCCCCTCTCCATTGCCACCCTTTCCCAACCACCTTCAGTATCACACCTCATCATCTGGACCCACCATTAGTCTTGAGTTAACTCAATAGGTGATAACTTATTTTTTCTTTTGTGGCAAGGTTGCAACCTCAACTGGAATTTTTTTCTGCAGACACCTGGGGTTATGTCCAAGCCTCACATTTACTGTAACTTTGACTAGAGTTTCAAAAACGACACAGAAAGATACTTTCCTACTTTAGTAGCAGTTTACCTCATACTGTAGCCAGTCAGACTGCACATTACGTAGGATTTAGCAAACGAGACAAGAATTTGTAGTTACCAGCAGAGTGAACGAACCTTTTTTTTTGCTTTGCTTTACCTTGAGATGCATGTTGTCATGTGAGAGACGGAATAGATAGTTGTGTAGGCTATTGTCATGCTACTGTGAATCCTGGGGACCCAGAAGCCACCAATTTGCCACTTTTGTTTTTAATAATTCCATTTAGAAGTGATATTTTGTCCAGCGTTTTATGTCTTAAATGGTGCTGGATGTTCTGCTCGCACAAAAGACGTCGTTGGAAGGGTTCCATGAGGTTTGCAGTCAGAATTAGAGTGTAAAAATTGTCAACTTTTTGTGCTTCATACTGAGAAGTCTCCTAACTTGTTAGTACAGGGCTAAAAATAACCGGCAGCACTGACAGCCATGGCTGTCGGGCCCTTCCTGATGGCTGTGGTGCCTCAGTCAATGTCCTATGCAATAACATAGACTGACAGACAATTTGCTTATTTTGGCTGTGCCCTTTTTCAAGCTTATTTCGAGCCCTGTTAGTATGTATGTACAGTGTATGTAAAGAGTGTGGAGAATGCCTGTCGGTCTTTTCAGCTACATGCCATTCAGGTTTTAGGCTAGGGCATGCCCAGAGATAGTTTTCTTCTGAATTACATTACAGAGTTCTCTAGCAGTTTCTGCCCCTGACTTTATGCCCCTCAGAAAAAATCTCTGTGTGAAAAGCAGGTTTTGAACTTAGGCTACTTCTCCCTCTCTTCAACTTTTATTTCAATAAAGATGAAATAATGAGGGAGTTTGTGAGATCAGATGCAGTAGAAAACAAAATTCAAAGTTTTGTTGCAACTTGCTTGTAACTTTAGTAAGACTAACAATGTGTTACTGTATGTTACCAAGAGAAGCAGGCACAGTGTGAATGCAGCTTGCAAAGAAATTCATTGCAGGATCCATGCTTGTTGCCCATCATCTAAGTAAAAACCCCCTGTATTTTCAAAATTAGGCCTATTGTTTGTTAAATAACTAAAAACATGTTTAGCAGTCCATTTTTGACTCAATAAGAGCTATTCACTAGGACCTGGAAAACAGCCAAGTACTCTGCAAGGTGGAAGACATCCATGGTTCAGGGTTCTAGCTAGCTGTAGCTCTTGCATACTTAGTGCCGGGTGGCAGTTGATTTATGAAGCGCTGTCCTGGGGTGGTCTAAGAGGAGGGGGCTTAGATTCAAAATGGTGCTACCTTTTGCAATTTTTTGACCTAACTTTTCTATGTGTAATTTCATGGAGTTTTTTAGTTGATGTTAAATTATTTTTATGTGTTTTGGTATTTCTTTCATTTTTTTTTTTTTAATTTTTGTTATTGCTTTTTTAATGTAACGATCATCTGAAGGTGCAGAATACAAATGGCTAGAAACTGGTTTGTTAACTCATTATATGGCCTAATTAAGTTTGTTTCTTTAATTCAGCATTGCCATTTTTCATATTGCAAAATTATAACACATGCTTGGAATATGATAAAAGTAACGCATTTTCAGCAACGTTCCTGTTTAGTTTGTGGAACATGTGTCGGGCGGGACAGTACATTTGACTGTGAGTGCCGGGTGCAAAAGTGCTGTGGACGGAGCCGCCCGCTGTAGCTAGTACCCTGTCCACGGTGCACTGTACTAACAGTTCAGGCTAGCTAGAAAATTGCAAGCCCTTGAATGTACAGGTAGGGTTGTTGCAATGCAAATGTTGCATTGCAAAAAATTTCCTTCAATACTCAAACGATATCCCGATATCACAGATCCCATTTGTGTTTACTGAGGCACCATGTCAAAAACTGCAGTACATGGTAGTGCCCTATCGATGCGACATCCCCAGTACCAACGTAATGTGTGGCAAAGATTGCCTTCATAGCACAGGCGTAAGAAATTGGCCCTGTTTATCCTTCCTTACAGCAGTGAGGCTGGAAATATTGAAACGAAAAACAGTCGTATCATCTGCAGTAATTTTGCAACTGGGACTAGCACGATGCTAAATAGGTCACATGTTTGTGTGATCAGGATATCAGATCATCAGAATTAGAACAGAATTGGACAGGTCCAAATGTGGATGAACCACCCTCAAATTACATCGTTTTAAGAATGTACAAGGTAGCAAACAGAATTTAGTTCCTTGCGACGATGCTCAAATTTTATAAAAAAAAATCTTTTTACTTAAATTTAAGGGCACAGAGAAAAAGCCGATGCATTTATATATTCCCTGTTGTTTACGGTGTACTTCAGCATCAGGTGATTTTTAACATTGGTGTGAACAGTTCCAGTGAAGACAATGTATATTAAATTGCAAAGTTTATAACCCGCCATGAAAACATCGGGCGAGACACGAGTCTGTTCATTTGTACAGTTAATTTCTCCCAGTTGGAATTTAAAACATGACTAAGCCTACATATCTCGTTAATTTGTGGAACCTAAAATGCCATAATATCTATGATGTATGATTCAGAGCCTTCCCTTTATGTAAGCCTTGTGGGCATTGAGAACTGCAAACTGAAGTAACAGTGCACACAGCCCATCGCATGGTTGCTGTCGTAAACATCGCAGACAAGTTTCATCATTTTCATAATGCTTATTGCTCAGCACAGCTCTATCGCAATGGTTTTCTTTCCCTACAAAATGGCACAAGCTAAGTCTTGGCCCACTTTCTGTTCAGTTAACATATGTTAAAGGAACACCTGAGCTCCAAAGCTAGTGCTGACAAAATTATCGCCAAAAAAATGCGCAACTTGAAAATTCGGACGTGAAAGAGAATCTCCTCGCTCTCTTTGGTTCATTGAAGGTATCCCCGATGTAGAGCACATGTTGACTGTGGAGTGGTCGGAGCTTTGTATTTATTTCATACTGTAGTTTTAAATGCTAAAGCCTGCAGCCATAGTCACTGTGCGGTCTGCCGCACAGGCTGCTGATTTTTACTTCATAGAAAGTTGTCAGCACTATTGGAAAGAGTTGCTAATAATGTAGCCTACTTTACAGCTGTTTTTCGCACACACGCAAGGCCTTCTTTTAATGGGTACATGATGCAGTTTCCACTGTAGGCTAGTTGACATTTTACTACAGGTATATTCAATGCAATGATTGCGCATGTATTACAAGCACTTAACATGTTTTTCCGTGGGTCAGCCAATTTGCAGTGTGATCTTGCAGGTTTATCAACTAAATCTCCTTTGCTATTTTCACTCATTTTTTTGTGATTAGTAAAGTTAAAGAACTACGTGACAAACATTTTCAGGCTGCACATCAAGTTTGTGAGGATGTTTAATACATGGATTTTCATGATATTGTTTGGGCATTTTCATAAACGATATCAGGAGCAAAATCACATTTTTGGCCAATATTGTCATATCATAACAACCCTACTTGAATGGCCTACACACTTCACAGTACTTGTCCCACTACTAATTTTTACATCAAAATATGTGTTTAATTCGGGAATGTGATTCACTCAGTTATTTTATTACAACTAAATGCTGCTGTGTTTTTGAATGTTCAGTAAATTTACTTGTATGTCACACAAAATCTACAAACAATTAGGACTTGACCCTCCCTACAGACGATGTTGTTCGTAGTCACTGTCTCGTAATGCACGACGGGAAGTGACTTTCATTGTCAAAGAAACAATGAGTGCAGACTTGCTAGATTCTGAGTGGTTAGTAGCTCAGGCAGTTTCGCCAGGATTTTTGCAACCTTTGATCCTCAATAGATCTTATGCAAATATATTGTTCACTGTAAGTCATGCCAATATAACAACGCACTGACTTATTGTTACAGCCAAATTTTTCACTAAAACTTCATCCATTCATGCATCATATTTTTGGAAAAGCTTTCGCTGAAAGGTGAACGGGATGCCAATGGTTGTGTACATGTGAAATTTGGTGAGAAAATGTTGCTATTTGGTGAAGTGAGATGACGCTCTGTTGGCAGATATTAGTGTTAGCAGGACAAGGACTGTGAGGTGGAGTGTAGCCTAATATGCTGAAGCCATGCAACGTAATGCACAGTCCTGTTTGAGGCCTAGAAACTTCCATATCAGGTAAGACCTAGACTGGAAAGTTTGCATTTTGCGCGGGCAAGTAACTTGTCTGATGTGCGGCTATGATGGGCCAGATTCACAGACCTCTGCGCGGTCAAATGTTGGTCAGATCTTGCCATCATATGGGCACGTCGGGCAGTGCGTTTTGCGTTAGCTTTCTGGTAGGCCTATTTTTGCCTTGTAGCATGTCGGTCGTGGGCAGTTTGCATCACACGTGCGGCCAAATCTATGACCAGCAAATTTTTTGCACGGCCAGATGCCAAACCGCGCAGCTAGCTGTGTGGGACAGAACTTGTGCATACAAGGCAAGCTTTCCAGTCTGGGATGAGACTAGCAAGTTTATCAGTCTACAATCGATGATTTTGATGATACAGAAAAAGGTAAAATTCAGATCATGGCCATTATTCGTCTGGTTGAGCTATTCAATTACATAATAGGGGGTTACTTATCTTCAATTTCACATTTTTGTGGCAAATGATGTGTCGTTCTCAAAATAACTCTCTCATGACAATTTTTAAAAATTAAGTTATATAATACAATCAATAGCATTTTTGAGAAAGACTCTCTTAATAATTGTTATTTGTGCTAGCAAAATGTCTGAAAACTTCAGTATTCCTAGAATTGGACTGCACTAGTCTGCAGGACGGATAGGCCTAGGCCATCGAAATAAAAGTAAGGGAGAATGACGTCAGCCGACCTGGACTGAAGCCATTGATTTGGCTTGGTTGTATGGCAACAGAGCATCTGCGCGTATTGCAAATGTCACGTCATTGCTTTTGCCCCATGTATTGGCAAAGAAACTACAAGTTTTCAAGTTAGAAGTATAAAACAAAATACTTAAAGGGGAATTTTCATGATCCCAGACAGTTCCAATTCTCCCAACTATGCATCTTCTAGCTCCTCCCATAACTGTATGAGGCTCTTCCTTGTGCAAGAATAAACCTTTTTTATTGCTTAAGGCCATGTGCTGGTGAGCATACATGGCTATAAAATGTAATAAAAAGTACTCTCTCTGCCTTGTGTGGAATGTGAGCTACTCTGCATCTTTCAAATTTTCGAACTTTGATGTCAATCAAAGAGCAGTCACCAACTGAGAATTTTGATATACATACACTAAAAATATACTTTGGGGTGATGACTGTCTGTCTTTAAGGCACCATGACTTATTTCTGTTGTGAAAACTACTCCTAATCTTTCGAAAAACGGATAAAATAAGCTTTTACTTCTGCAGCAGAACGCACACTGTACGTACGGAGCCACATCAATCAACTGGTCTTTTGCCGTACAACGAAAGCGCCCTCACAATTTTCGTTGCTTCACTGGTTGAACATGCATGGATGCATTGTGTTAGCGTTCTCCCTTACTTTAATTTCTATAGACCTTATGCCAAATAGAAAGAGGGCGCTTCAAAACTGCATTCTGGGAATGATTATTCCATGATCAGACCACAGAAGTAGATCGTTACCATGGAGAAGGTTGATCGTCACAATGCTCAAGCTCGCCATTTTGGAATTATCCTTCCCATGGTGCTTCACGATCTGCTATTTGGCATAAGGTCTATGGCCTAGGCCTAGTGGTCATCATCCTATTCTGTCCTAGGCCTACTGCTTTTTTACTTCACAGTCCCCAAAACAAGTGAATAGGCCTAGGCCCTATAGGCCAAAGTTATGCCTAGCTCTAAAATGTCAGGGGCGGGACGCACAGAGTTTGGGGGTGGAAAGTAATGAACACCTTTTTCTGCCTCTGTCAACGAAAAACGGACACCTAACGTTAGCCTATGCCCACAAACTGTGTGATGAAGATCACACGACCCTACATCTCCTGCAGTACATGTACCATCCCTGCTTTGCCAAGTGATGCCTGTCTCCAACTTAATCTCGTCAGTAGTTAAGTTTTTCGAACTTCAGAGCCTCCCCGGTCGCGAAACAGTTCAGTTTTCCCCATGTTAATATTCATAGCCATGGTGATGCAAACCCGACCACAAGTCCACATAGACCTAACGTTAGGCCCTAAAGTCGGGCATGTCTACGAACGATCAGGCGGAAAATTTTGAAAGCACAAAAATTTCTGGTATATCTTACCATTTTTCCAGCCACAGAGTTCATTAGAACATAACTTCCTTTTGAGTAGCCTGTGTTAAAAATACTCCAGTCACATTTTTCCGTTTCTAGAAAAGTTTGGAGTTAGTATTCCTGAGTCTCCCGTCTCGAGTGGTGTTCCTCCATGCTCCATCAGCGCAGCATGCCATGTACGTAGAGTACTACGTACGTACTACGGTATAATACTCTGACTGTATATCTGTATAGTGTGAAGTTAGTTTTTCAAAAGCGACGTACGACCACGACAGGAGATTGTTTTGATACCGAGTCTCTGACCGAAAAGCAAGTAAGGGTTATCCTGCCGAAACTGCCAGTACTGTACATCGCCAAAGAAAGAAAATTTCGTAATAGAGTTACGCTGACTCTAAAGCTCTCTAGTGGAAACAAGGATTATGTGAGTAAGGTAAAGGCGCTCTTCAAGTACAGCAAATAGAGCAAAAAGCTTTGAAGTGGGAGGCAAATACTTGCTTCAACAAATAAATTGGTTCCGGGTGGTTCAACGTCGGCGGCTCATGACTAACCGTATTCAGGTTCACTACTTTGGCATGGTTAAAACATCCGTACTAGCCCCATATGGTTACAACAAATCCCGTCCAAGATTGTTAAAGTTCTTTCCACCCAGTTTATTACCAGCCCTTCCCGATTTAAAAGAAAGCATCTCATCACCTTCTGGACAACGCTTCAGTAGCCTGTAATGAGATTTCACTTTTCAAGGCCAATGTTCTGTTTAGTACAATAGCCTATTGTGGGTGATTTTAATGCTAGTGTATTCTGACCTGTCAATGCAATGGTCTGCACAGCATCACATTTCACTGATCTGTACAATTCATCATGAAACAATCAGTGAGGCTATTATTGAATTAAGGCCATTCAAACTGCAGTCACCAATTGTAAATATAGAGAAACCCGATCGATTGTTCAGAGTTTTAGGGGAGATCTCTTTTAGGGGTGGGGATGGGATGAGCTGTTTTTGCCCTAGCAAAGCCTGTCTTTTCCGGAGAAAAGTGCCCGATTTTTCACAAAGCTTCCCAAGAAATAGGTTTTTCCCATACTCCGGAGGGGAAGAGGGAGGGGAGGAGGGAGGGAGGGGAGGAGGGAGGGAGGGGAGGAGGGAGGGGATGCAGTCCGCCGGGACACCCGACTTGAACGCCTATGTGGATGTTCCTAATTATGTTTGTTGTGATGCAATATCCCACTTAAAATGGTGGAAGTTTTTGTAAGTATCAGATTATAAAATTTGTTCTTGTTTATTGTTAATTGTCTTAAGTTTTCAGGATTCTACTTTTCATGATAGACCTTATGCATTGACGTCACCCGACGTCATTTTGGAGGGTAAACAATGAAGAACACTGCATGCTAGAAGTAGACTCCGCGCACCCGTACTAGACTTGCACGGGTATCCAACCGGTACACCAATCTACTGTCTGCATTTGTTGGTGTAATTTACTATGATATGCGCTTGCCTCCAACGGGGAGTGCACTTTCAGTTCTGTGACGTCTTATGCATAAGGTCCTTTAGTTTTACGATTTTGTGGATAACTTAAATTATTGCATTTTAAATAAACTCTGTGGTTGCCTATGACAATTGGCCGTTTTGTATGCTGCAATTGACAATGATAAAGTAAAATAAAATCAGCCAAAATAAAATTATTAAAGTTATTAGCTTTTACTTTACAGCTAGGTCTCCTGTCAAAGTAATACTTTAGACTGATCATTGTCAACTTGGTGCAAGTTATGTAGCTCATTTACATTGCCGCATTTACCTCTGCGGGGCCCTAAGCTAGGCGTAAATTTAAGGTCCCTTAATCGCTACGAGTCAGCCGTGCAATGAACGTTTAGATGCAGAAATAATGCAAGTCCCGCCCCAAATGCTAACTATTTTAGCCTATATACAAAGAGGTAGAATTCAAAGAAGCTCTTCAATTAATAATAACATGTCAGTAAAATGAAATGAAGGATGTGACGATTTAATGGTTTTCCCAAATCTTACGTAAAGGCTTTCAGTTAAGTGATGTCTTCACTCAGTGGGCATAAATTATGGGAGGAATAAGTTTCTCCGGATCGCATTTTAAGTCTAGGAGGTAATTTATTCCTTAGGATAGAGGGGACAATCTACTCAACTGGAGTTATAACAATGTAGATCATCCCTCATGAGAAGGTCATCGGGGTGGTAGTAGGGGGATGGGGGAATGGCGCACCAGGGGTGGCGCCAGGATTAGCCCGACAGGGGGCCAAGCTCCCCGACGGGGCCAGGAACTCCATGACCCTATAATGGTGATGAGTTGCCAAAAGGACGACAAACGTAAAACTGTCGGTGAGCCAATCGCGCCGAAAAATTTCGACTTTTTTGCAAAATTTGAAAATTTGGGGTGTTATTGAAGAAAATTTGAAAAAATTGGCTTTTTTCCAAGGAAAAGTGGAAAATTTGGGGTCTTCATTGAAGAATCTTCACTTCCTATGAGCAAAATCAAGCGGGGCGACTGAAGGTCATTGGGATTACATATTATATCGTGTACGGATTAAGCTCCCCGACGAAAGTGGAAAATTTCCCCGACGGGGGGCCAGCCTTCTCCGACAGGGGGCATGCTATTTCCCCGCTGGCACCACCCCTGGGGCGCACACGAGGGGAACTGCACACATTAGGCATGTAGTCAGACAGGTACAGGTGCGAATCAAGATTAAGGGGAGGGGCATTATATACAAAATTCATGTTTTTTAAATTTCTAGGGGGAAAACATCATATTTCCCCTGAATGCCCTTATCCATGGGTTTGGCATACATGTGGGGTGACCTAACCTTTAACACACCAGATTGCCAAATGAATAAGGTAAGTATTGTGCCTAGAATTGGAAAGAAAGGGGCGAAGAAGTTGGTAGTCTTCCAAAATAGTGCTAAACCCAGAGCTCGGGACTTACGAAACACTTATAATCAGGTCTCAGGTAGGAACTCTGCAACAGTGGACCACGACACCTTAGACAAAAAATAGCTAAATAGGGGTTGTCTTTCATGTGCAATCATGTGTGGATCTCCTTTCAATGGGAACCTTATAAACTTTCTCTTTCTTTTCTTCATTCCATCAAAGACCTCAAACAACAACTGATGAAGAAACAGTTCGCTGCCTAGCAACCGAGACTGGCGAAGCTTTTTAACTCCGCACTGAATTGCTACAGGGAGCTGTCTACAGATACGACAGCAACGTTCGACTTTGTATATAAAGTACACAGTGCTAGAATGCTAGTACAAGTTGGAAGCCTAGATAGCTTGTACCAGAGTGCCGACAAAATGTTGCCGTGGACGGTTTTTCATATCGCACCACCCCATTAACTCAAGTGACACAGATGGATTGAAAAGCTCTTTGTATTGGCGTATGGTCCAAGGACCTTCCACAGTAACCTTGGTGGGTTTGATAGAGGGACAATGGCTAGGTGGAGAACAGAGTAAAACTTCGTAGTAATTTGTAGGCTCTATCCCTTTATCACTATGAACCACAGGAGGGTACTTAAATCCCAGTCCCCCCTACCTTGCACTGGCACCTTGGCTACCAGTCTGAGCATGTATCTTTTGTCAACAGAGCAAAAGCCAATGCCTAACGTTATATTGGTGATGACTAGTACAGTACTTCTACAACTTTTAAGAAAAGTCTTCATTACAGGATAAGATCTGAAACCACTCCCAAACGCGGACTACCAACCCACTACACGACCCTTGATGAAAATACCCAGAAAGCTTTAAAGATGTTCTGAATTTGTATGAACTAGCTGCATTGAAAGGAAATGTGGCTATTGTAACACCAACAATAGGGCCCCAAAGGATTATTACTCGTACTGACACAACTGAATGGAAACTTATACAAAAAGTTGTCCCTGACGTTAGACCTTTATGTTTGTAAACAATGGTACAGCAACAAAGTAACAAACAAGCAGAAAAGCACACTGATTGGCTAGCACTTGATGAAAAGGATATGACGTTTTGGTTTTACTCTTCCATCAACTAAATTAAGTGCTGAAAATGTAGAAAATTATATAAAACATCATTTATTTGGTTGCATTTGCGAGAATCGCCACAAAGATATTGTCACAAAGTTGATTTACAAGTAAAGATGATAGCCACAGACACCCCAGTCCCTTCATGATGCATGGGATTTTGATTAAAATAGTCAGTAATAACATTAATATGGTTCTGTGAGTGACCCTATATAATCAATTCCAATTCTTATCTCTAGTAGTGGGTAGATAGCATATGCCGTCACGAGGCCTCTGTGTGTGGTGTGACACTTCATGGTTTAGGGGCCGTGTCATTTCCTCCCTCCCTGTCTGCTTGCTAAAGACCGGGGTCGTTCACGATGACGACAGGGATCGTTCATCTATTTACAGGGGACGTCCTTTTCAGATGTGGGCAGAAGCGAACTAAATAGCCTGCGCTCATTGGCTTACTCAGGCACTTGACTCAGTGGGGTATGTTTGATGACCAGCGTCTATGAAAGCGTGACCCTTGTCTTTTGGCTACTTTTCGCATTAATTAAGTAGATTGGTGGCGCTCTCTCGTTTTTAATGAATATTACTTACTGTGATGAAAAGTAGTTGAACCCTAAAAGAAAGTAGCGCCCCCTTCAATATTACCCTTCCCCTGTGCAACAGAGGAATCATACCGCCAGATCAAGGGCGCCTTTAGTTTATAACTGGTTATAATGAATCCTGGGCGAATCCTGTGCTAGCTTCAGACTGGTATCGCTCAATCGGACCATACAGTTCTGTAATATACAGCTACCATCTACGCTGCTGCGGGGATTCCGGGGGAGGTATACTTGTGCTCTGTTTGATGCTTTTTATTTTTCAGTAAGAGGAATTCACCTCATTTCAAGGTGATGGTGTTTTTGTACAATTGCAGAATACCTCGCCGTGAAATAAGTCCGGGTGTCACGCGTGGGCCTAGTATTTAGTAATACACGATGTAGGAGGTGGAACAGTCTGCTATTGTGCTAACCTAGGCTAGGCCGTAGAGCAGTTCCTACATCATGTTGTATAGACCTTACGCCAAATAGCAGATCGTAAAGCACCATGGTATCGCAACGGGGATTGTGGGTGTAGTAAAATAGTCAAATACCAAATAAAGATAATGACACACAAGTGCAGTAGCTCAACAGTAGTGTATTGGACCAACTCTCACCTTCTGCAAAGCAGCATTTTATAATACAAGAAACTTGGCAACATAGTAATTTTAACAGCAACTCTGAAGTAAAGCAATCTCAAAGAAGTGCACTACATAAGTGTCCAAAGCCAAACACCCTCTGACCAACCTCCAATTTTTAGGCGGGGAAACAGAACCATAACATAACAGGTTAAAGGGCAAAGGAGGGCTAAGGCCCCATAAGATGCCCTGAAGTCCATACAACCTTAACTGAAAACAAAGAACCAACCAACACCAAACGAGCCCAGCACAATTAGATTCTACCACACTTATGGAAGAACTTGTCAATGTTAACTTTAAAGCAGTGCACAGATGTGGAGTTAACTACCCACTCAGGCAGACTATTCCACTCGTTAACAACTCTATGAGAAAAGCTGAACTTCCTAATGTCGAGCCTTGCAAAATTCTTAACTAGCTTCTTACAATGGCCTCGAACCGGAGAATTACATTGAACCTTTAAATAATTGCAAGAGGACAAAGGATTCCTTTCAGAGAGAAATTTGTACACCTGAAGCATGTCCCCCCTAATCCTTCTCAACTCCAGGGTGGTAAGCCCAAGATGCTTAAGTCTAACATGATAAGGTAGGTGTCTCACCTCGGGTATAAGGCGAGTGGCTCTCCTCTGAACTTGCTCTAAAAGAAGCTTGTCCTTTTCATAGAAGGGAATCCAAGCCTGGGCTGCATAGTCTAGGTGGGGTCTTACCAACTGCTTATACAGATTTAGTACAATTTCTTTACTAAAACTACTGAAATTCCTCTTGATCAATCCAAGCACCCTATTAGCCCTAGCAGCAGCAGCTGCACACTGTCTAGATGGCTTTAAATCACCTGTAATAACTACACCCAGATCCTTCTCAAAAGTCACATCACTCAGAATACTACCATTCATGTTATAATCATAGCTGAAATTTTTAGGACCAAAGTGAAGGACTTTGCACTTATCTGCATTAAAAGACACTTGCCAAGTCTGAGACCATGAAAATAACCTATCCAAGTCTTTTTGCAGTAATGAGGCATCATCCTTATCACTAACCTTCCTATAGAGCTTAGTATCATCAGCAAACTTACTAATACTAGATGTGAGAGAGCTATCAATATCATTGATGAAAATTAAGAAAAGAAGCGGGCCAAGAACAGAACCCTGTGGAACTCCACTTGTAACTTCTTTCCAAGAAGAGAAATTACCATTAACAACAACTCTCTGAGATCTACCATTGAGCCATGAATTTATCCAGTCAGCACAACTGCCCTTGATGCCTAACCTATGCAGTTTAACCATAAGTCTACCTAATGGAACTTTATCAAAGGCTTTTGAAAAATCAAGGTAAATGACATCAACACTGTGACCACAGTCAAGAGATAAGGAAACATCCTCAAGAAAGCTTAGTAAATTAGTACAACACAAGATCTACTCGGTAAAAAACCATGCTGTGACAGATTGAGTAACCCATTATCTAAAAGATATGTAAGCAAACAATCCTTGATTACAGATTCCATAACTTTGCACACAACACTGGTTAAACTGACCGGCCTATAATTGCAAGGCAAGCTCCGATCCCCCTTTTTGAAAATTGGAGTAACATTAGCAATCCGCCAGTCAGCAGGTACAAAGTTTGAATCCAGAAACTTCTGAAAAATAATGCAAAGAGGAACTGACAAAATCTCGGAACATTCATGGAGAATGGCAGGATGGATCCCATCAGGCCCAGGGGCCTTACTAGCTTTTAAACTCTTCAACTTATTACAAACCAACTCTTCAGAGAAGACAACATCACTAACTAAAGAAGAATTATCAGAATCCCTACAAGTCCCCCAAACAGATGATTCCTTGGTAAAAACAGATACGAAATAATCATTTAACAAATTAGCCATATCCTGATGATCAGTAACTAGTGTGCCATCATTACCTTGGAGAGGCCCAACACCCTCCTTAACCTTCTGCTTAGACCTGACATAGACATGAAAAGATTTTGGATTTACCTTAACCTCCTTGGCCAATTGCTTTTCAAACTTAGCTTTAGTGTCAATAACCAAATTTTTAACTAAGAGTTCCTGCTTCTTGTAGACTGCAAAGTCATCAGAATTCTTACTGACCCTATAACGATGCCAGCACTTACGTTTCTTCCTGGCTGCTCTAAGTACCTCTCTAGTCCAGGGCTTTAATTGTTCCACTCCTTTTTTTGTGACCTAATCAATTAAAGATGAGATGAGAGCCAAGAGCTCCCATAGGCCCAGTACACAATTAAAGCCTGTCCAAACTAGTCCTTGAACAGGACTCTATGCTACGTACACTTTGTTTTACTCCGCACTAGAGTCCTTGTCCTGCCTACACAAAAAACCCCGCAGTTAAGGTTTGGGAGGAAAATTTATCAGAACTTGATCGTTCCTACACTAATTGTCATTTCTCCGATTTTAAAACAATGCAATTCAGTTTATTATCATTATATTGTATAAAAGTATGCATTCACACTGCTCACAGGTGTGTTCTATGGCCAAAACTCACAGAACTCGCTTCGTTGTTCTTCAAAGAACGGCAGCCATATTGTCAGAATGGCTCATGGTAGCGCTTCCACATTTTTATGTCCAATTTCCTGAAATTAATTGCAGGATTTCCTTGAATTTTGTTACCTTTTCTTGGTTTCAGATTTTGAAGTCAATATACCGGTTTGAGGTGAACATCCATTTCTAATATACGAATATTTTCTCCAAAGTCGAAAAATGTGCATCTATACGACATACTGTATCCTTTTGCATACTACCCTGGTTACAACTTTTTACAGGGAAGTCAGTCATGTGACTGCACAGGCACTCTAAAATCTTGTAACTGTCTTAGTGTTAAGGTCAGTTTTTACCTCCAAATTTCACCTTCTTGCTCCTCTCTATTCCAAGAAAAACTGGTCAAGAAGCATAGATGCAATGACAAAGAAGGTTCATGGAAAGTATGGTAATCATAGGTGAATATTTGAAGCTGTGAGGAATGCCGGTCTGCTGGCAGACCGGCTAACCACCGGAAATTTTGTGTAGGCAGGACAAGGACCGTGGTACGGAGTAGGTTCTACCGTTAACGCAGTACACGGTCCTGTTCAAGGACTAGTCCAAACATGATACAGTAATCAGTGGCCTTGTTTGTGTGGACCCCTGGTCACCCCATATTTACATTTTGCAGCACATTACAAAGAACTGTCCAAACAAGATGATCAGTGGCCTTGTTTGTCTATTTACATTTTACAGGACACACAAAGAATAACCCTAGAAAGTAAAATCTCCAGTACTAACAATTAAACTGTGATTTACATTTGACATTACATACAAGGACCACTCTGTGATAATGGGAAGGATAATTCCAAAATGGCCAGCTTGAGCTTTGTGACGATCAACCTCCATGGTAACGATCTACTTCTGTAGTCTGATCATGGAATAATCATTCCCAGAATGCAGTTTTGAAGCGCCCTCTTTCTATTTGGCATAAGGTCTATGGCGTAGGCCTAGGCCTAATGTTAGGCCTACAGTAACAAGTTCAGGGAATAAAGTGTTTATGAGAAGGTCTAGGTACCCTAGGCCTAGTATGGAAAGTATGGCAATTGCACACCTGAGATTTTTTTCTAGATTTTTATTGCACACTTGAAAATTCACACTGCACACCTGATTTTTTAAGCCGACGGCGATTATCTCATATAACCCTAGACCTGTATATGTTACATTGACTTGACCTATTGGCTGCCTACGTACTATGACTCGAGACAGTGACCATTAACTTTCAATTTTCGATCAGTTAACATAACATAACATAACAGGTTAAAGGGCAAAGGAGGGCTAAGGCCCCATAAGATGCCCTGAAGTCCATACAACCTTAACTGAAAACAAAGAACCAACCAACACCAAACGAACCCAGCACAATTAGATTCTACCACACTTATGGAAGAACTTGTCAATGTTAACCTTAAAGCAGTGCACAGATGTGGAGTTAACTACCCACTCAGGCAGACTATTCCACTCGTTAACAACTCTATGAGAAAAGCTGAACTTCCTAATGTCGAGCCTTGCAAAATTCTTAACTAGCTTCTTACAATGGCCTCGAACCCGAGAATTACATTGAACCTTTAAATAATTGCAAGAGGACAAAGGATTCCTTTCAGAGAGAAATTTGTACACCTGAAGCATGTCCCCCCTAATCCTTCTCAACTCCAGGGTGGTAAGCCCAAGATGCTTAAGTCTAACATGATAAGGTAGGTGTCTCACCTCGGGTATAAGGCGAGTGGCTCTCCTCTGAACTTGCTCTAAAAGAAGCTTGTCCTTTTCATAGAAGGGACTCCAAGCCTGGGCTGCATAGTCGAGGTGGGGTCTTACCAACTGCTTATACAGATTTAGTACAATTTCTTTACTAAAACTACTGAAATTCCTCTTGATCAATCCAAGCACCCTATTAGCCCTAGCAGCAGCAGCTGCACACTGTCTAGATGGCTTTAAATCACCTGTAATAACTACACCCAGATCCCAGTTAATTGTGACAGGCGTGTGTGGTATGTTAAGGAGGCCTTCAAGGGTTTTGTTTAAATTTCTCCCAAGTATTTATTTAACACTTAACTTTTCGTGTGTACACTTGAAGTGTGCATTTGACACCTTGTTGCACACTGCACACTTCAACTTTTTTTCGTGCACACCCGAGATCTCGGCAAAAAGTGCCATACTTTCCAATCTGGCCCTAGGCTAGAACCAGTGTTACCTACCTCGGGGGAAAGCATCATACTTTGGCTAGGCTAGGTTTTTTCTGCAATTGTGCCCTTTTTTTGCCTAGTGTAGGGTAGTAGCAATATTTTAATGTACAGAAGGCCTTAGGCCTAGGCCTATACTTGAGTATTTTGGCCAGAATGATGTTTTTACGATGGAGCCAGTGGTGCTAGCATAGCCGCTCCAAGAGAAACACTTTGACTTAAGATTTTAACAACTTTCTAACTGAAGCCGTATTTGTAAAAGGGATTTGCCAGTGACAAAAGTCAATGACTTCAAAAAATGCAAAAAAGTTTTCTCTTGTAGGAGGTGAAAACCATCTTAATAGCTTGTAGCATTTGGAAGATACTAATTTTCAAAGAAATGCATTTTTTTCACAAGATAAAGTGCATTGTGGGAAATCTGTGATGTCATCACCGAACATTAATTTGAAACAGCATTGAATTTCTTTATGATATTGACTATGACACTGTTGTAGGGAATATTTAGCAACTTTGTTTGTTATGCTGTACATATGGTGTAGATTTATGCTAAACCTACATGGAAAGATATTCAGACATTCCAACATTATCAAATTTCAACGACAACAGGACATTCAATTATAAAGGAAAACAAAAGAAATCTGAGGCAATGTGCCCACTTTACATATTACATTCTGTGACCTTGATGAGAACTGGAGGTATGTTTTGACAAAAGTAAGTAGTCTTTAATGTTAGATATCTCAAGGTAGGAAAAGAGTATTGCTAAGGGGTTTAGAGGGCATGAACTGAAATTTTTTCCTCTTTCACATGGCACCCTTGTGAAAAGCCACTAGGCCCATAATCTGATACAGTTTAAATGATTTCTCCACAAAGTAGGCCTAGCAGGTGTAACTACTTGAACGGACAGCTTCAGACTCACTTAGTATACTTTTACAAGGCCACATGCACATTCTGCATCAGCTATATCATCTGATGAGTTGTTCTCAAAATAATTCAGTGTGGAATTTAATAATGTAAGTAGCCAATTAATTTTGGTGCGTGTTTTCGCATGGAGAAGTATTCTATAAATACTCCAGTACAGTTTTCTTTTCTTTTTTTTTGTGATCAAGCCAAGCAATAAAATTATCACATGGCAATGGCTCATAAGTCCTGGTTTAGTTCACTAATGGAACTCATTTTCATGTTTGTTAGGCCTGCAGCTCAGCTATACACTGTAAGTCCATGAGAGGACAGTGCCTGTAGCTCAAATGAAAAAGGTGAGTCACCCAGGTAGAAAAAAGTACATCTTGACAGCCAGAGTGGCTATTGTGTTCAGCATCATGGAAGACTGCAGTCATGCTGCTTGCATAGTACCAGTCACTAGGCATATTTCCTGAGAAGCTTCATGGGTGAATGCTTACACACAATACTCGATGAAGTTGAACTTGACTTAATCCAAGGTACCCAGCTTATGCTTGCTATGACAAAGACTAAATTTTGAAAGTAGCTAAGGGCCTTTTCCCAGCATGTCTAGGCCTAACATCACAGCTAGAACACCCAAGTTAGTCACAGAGGTTCACCACTGAGTACACTCCAGTGCAGCTTAGCTTTGGTTGTATGAGGGAGCTGTTACAGATGGAGGTCAAACACCTAATCCATCAACCAATATGAAAGTGAGAATGCTTTAATCCTTTCTGTTAGGGGAGATTTTGATTGACAGGTCCTTAATTCCCTACTCTAAATTTGTTTGACCTAATCTTTGTAATGAGAATTTGATCATTTATTAATACTAAGGTAATCCTCAGACAAAGATTTCATGGAGACAATGCTGTGAAGTAACCGCCGTTGACAGGTGTGAAACATTCATTTCATTTACATAGTGATTGTTCTACGTAATGTGTGAGATCCCGCCCCGCATGCGCAGCCAGTTCGCCCTAGCTTGCATTACCGCAGTTTAGCGCACTTTTCGGGGAAAAAATTTTCACCTTTCTTGCTACCGTTTTCTGTGTTGGATTTACAGAATTACGATAGTATACTTATCTCTGGATTTCTCAAGAGGATAATTTTTGTGTTTTGTGAGCGGATTGTCTTGTTTCTCATGGATTCGAGGGAGATTGTGGAAGGCGCAGCAACTGAGCTGCAGCCGAGTAGTGAAAACGATCGCCTAACGTGTGACGGAGGTATGCAAAACGTAGTGCCCACGGGGCCTAGCGTTACAATGTTAAATTCAAAGGGATCGTCAAAACTTGCCCAAAAGGGACAGAAAGTGAAGAAAAAGTCTAGCACTGCTAGCACCAAAACTGCTACTAGCAGAAAAAACATCTCTGGACCTACATTCATTAAATTTCAATTTAAATGATGTAACTGCACTTCAAAGTGATCCAATTCCTTTGTTTTTTTTTTTCATAAGTAACTACAGTAGCATTTCATTTGGCAAAGTCAATACGTCTAAAAAAGTGATGCATTCTTTCCTAAAGCAGAGAAACATGTATCCATGTTCAGTAAGATATTTGAAGTTGTACTGAACCCTTTTGAAAAGTATAAACTGGCTTAAAGAGATGAAACATTTTTGTTTTCCTTGATGACTGGCAATATCACTGCCAGGGTTAAAATCATCCCAATAGCTGTTTGAGATGAAGCAGATAATAAGAACCATTGTCACCACACCTTAATCCTGTCTAAGTGGTTAAGAATTTGCAGGAGCAAGACAATTGGGAGCTTATTATTAGTAAACCACATTGTTTCAAAGAGAGAGAGAGAAGTGTTTGGATGCCATACATGACAGCTTCCTGGTTATACGTGCAGTAGATTTTGGGAAGTGGTGGCTATACTACATAAACTTCTGTAATTTGACATGTCAATAATGTTAGCTTATACCAGGGGTTTATAGTATGTTCAGGTTTCCACTACTGTACTTTCAGAAACTGTCTTACTGGTTGCAGAACTTCTATTAAGTACAGTCTAAGCCTAGTCCACATGAGTCAAGGGAGCGAACGTCATCTTTAAACTCAAAATATGAGTAAATGGTACTAGTACTGGCATGTGACAACTGTGCTATAGTACTTTTGAGATTGTGTATTCAAGAAGTCACTTACAGTAACCCTAACCTAACCAGGTGCGGATCCAAGGGGGGACTTTCCCGGGCCCAGCCCCCTATTTTGCCATATCAACAATAACAAATATGTGAAAATTAGCATGTTAATCTCTGTAGGAGAATATTCAAGGAGGCTTCAGCCCCCCTTTTCAAAATGTCTGGATCTGATGCCTGCTAACCCCTAAACTGACTAAACCTAAACCTTATCCCTAAATCTCTAAGCCTGACCCAAACCCCAGTTCAGACCCCTGGCTGAACTCTGTTGAAAGTAATGGGTGATGTTTTCTTCTCTCCCCACATGCAGAAAAAGACATAGCCTTGGCTTGTAGGGTTCTAAGTTATTGTAACCTAAGGGCCTCAGGTCCAAAACTAATCAAGGTGAATGTTCTTCATGAAAAGTAGAGGGAGCTGTCTCCCACTAAAGAAACCACTGTAAGGTAATATTGGCAATACACATTAATTACTACAGTATTTTAATGATTGTAAAGAAACCAATTCAATCTGTGTAGAAAAGTTGCAAAGTGTAGGGCTGTGCATAGTATGCCTGGAGAAGCATTAAGTAATATTGTACCACACTTTTTCTTTCCTATTACAGATATGAGAAACACAGGAGGGGCTACTTAGGAAGAATAAAAATGGCAGTCAGTTTATCATATAGACTGCTCAGCTCCATTCTTCGAAGATCAGTATCTTTACCAATGTTGCAAGAGCAGTTTCAGGGTTTGACTCTTTTACGAAACTGCATACCTGTACCACAAACAAAGCCATGCACAAGAAATACATTGTATAGTAATGAAGAAAAGATCTTTTCAGCAGACTTCCTTCATGTTGGCAAGCATTCTTTTCAATCTTTGGGGTGTTTGAGGCTCTTTTCTGTGACTGCTATTTTATCTGCACAAGAGACAGAGGATTTAATGAAAGAGCTTGAAGCTGAAACTATTACCAATAGAAGGAGAAAGCTTTCCCCAAATGATGTAATGATTAATGTCGGAAAATTGGTCCCACATAAAGTTTTGAACTTAACTGATGAAGCAGGAGTTGTGCATAAGGCTATATCTGCTGCTAAGGCAGTTTCTTTAAGTCAGGAAAGAGATTTAAAACTTGTTTTGGTCAACCAATTCACCAAACCTTTACCTACATACAAGCTTATGACAGGAAGTGAACTTCACGAGGAACAGAAAAAATTTAATGAACAGAAGAAAGCTAAAGCAGGCCCAACTGTTGTCAAAGATGTGAAGTTATCAGCAAGCATCGGCTCAAATGATCTCAATGTAAAGCGGAAACATATATCAGAATGGTTGTCAAAGGAGAAGAACATACAGATTAGAGTCAGTGTGATACAGAAGCGGGGTGTGCAACTATCAAAAGAAGACTTGGTAGGTACAGCGCTTGACATAAGCTTCACAAAGGGAATGGCAAAAATGCCGTTGCTATCTTCCACCAGTGAGCAGCATCACAGTAAATGGAAAGGGCAAGTCAGCAGAAATGAGTCTGAGGGAAGGGCATGGCAGTATTTTTCATCTTCACAGTATTATGTTATTTGAGAAGCAGTAGAAGTAACCTAGAAGCACACAATTTCATCATGGATACATGTTGATCTTTAAGCAAATTTGGTTACCCTTCCCCAAATTTGTTAGTCCTTGATGGAAAAGACAATACTTTTTGTACTTCTTGTTCAGTTTTCTCCAACAGTTACAGTTTTCCTACAACACTGTCTTCTGAGAATTTTCTACAACACTGCACTCTAGGAATGTATATAAGTGAAAGGGAGGGCACTGACAGCAAACTTAAAAGGGCATGATGGCAACTTTTGCCATCCAGGCGCGGATCCAGATATTTCGAAAAGGGGGTACTGAGAGCCCCCTTGAATATTCTCCTAGATTAACATTATGCTAATTTTCTCGTATTTGTTATTGTTGATGTGGCGAAAAAAGGGGGGCTGAGCCCGGGAAAGCCCCCCTTTGGATCCGCGCCTGCCATCTGCTACAATGTACATGTACATGCATTATTCTGGGGCACCACAGCAAACTTCAAGGGCATGACGGCTTTTTGCAGTTGGTGCTGTTGGTTACTGTATGTCAAGCTCTGAAGGTACAGTAGTTTAAATGTAAGACAAAAGAGGACAAGCACAAACATTCAATTTGTCAGTTTGTAGTTTCAGTTTCCCTCTCAGGGCTAACACAGATTTCTTTAAGTCATAGTTAAGCATTAATACTTAGCAGTATGAGGTTTTTGATTCCTTGCCGAAGGCAAAGGAATCTATGCATTCATGATGGCGTGTGTGTGTATGTATGTGCGTGTGTGGGTGTGTATGTGTGTGTGTATGTGTGTTTTTTGACACTTTGCTCGTTAACACGATATCTCAAGAAGGGAAACTGTGACAGTTCTCAAACTTGGTACATAGATGCCCCATATTGAGAGGAAGAACCCTATTGTTTTTGGTGGGGGTCAAAGGTCACCGGGGGTCAAACCCAGAAAACCTTGTTAACACAATATCTCAAGGTAGGAAGCTTGAATGAATTTCATACTTTGTATGTAGATGCATTATAGTAAGAGGAAGAACCCTGTTGTTTTTGGTGGAGGTCAACGGTCACCTGGGGTCACTGGGGGTCAAACCCTGAAAATCTTGAGGTAGGAAGCTTGGATGAATTTCATACTTAGTATGTAGATGCATTATGGTAAGAGGAAGAACCCTGTTGTTTTTGGTGGAGGTCAAAGGTCACCTGGGGTCACCGGGGGTCAAACCCTGAAAATCTTGTTAACACAATATCTTGAGGTAGGAAGCTTGGAAGAATTTCATACTTAGTATGTAGATGCATTATGGTAGGAGGAAGAACCCTAATGTTTTTGGTGGAGGTCAAAGGTCATCTGGTGTCACCGGGGGTCAAAACCTGAAAACCTTGTTAACCTGATATCTCAAGAAGAGAAGCTCTGACAGTTCTCAAATGTGGTACATGGATGCCCCATATTGAGAGGAAGAATCCTATTGTTTTTGGTGGGAGTCAAAGGTCACCTGGGGTCAAACCCAGAAAACCTTGTTAACACAATATCTTGAGGAAGGAAGCTTGGAGGAATTTTGTATGTATTATGTTATGGTAAGAGGAAGAACCCTATCATTTTTGGTGGAGGTCAAACGTCATTTGGGGTCACCAGGGGTCAAACTCTGAAAACCTTGTTAACACGACATCTCAAGGTAGGAAGCTTAAATAAATTTCATACTTTGTACTGTATGTAGATGCCTTATAGTAAGAGGAAGAATTGTATTATATTTGGTGGAAGTCAAAGGTCATTTGGGGTCACTGGGGGTCAAACTCTGAAAATCTTGTTAATACGATATCTCCAGGCAGGAAGCTTGGATAGATTTCATACGTAGTATGTGGATGCATTATGGTAAGAAGATGAATCCTATCATTTTTGGTGGAGGTCAAAGGTCATTTGGGGTCCACGGGGGTCAAACATTGAAAGCATTGTTAACACGATATATCAAGGCAGGAAGCTTTGATAGATTTCATACTTAGTATATAGATGTGTTACAGAGAGAAGATGAACCCTATTGTTTTTAGTGGGAGGTCAAAGGTCATCGGGGATCACCAGAGATCAGAAAGCAAGAATTCCCAAGAATATTACATGGGATCACCAGAGGTCAAAACACAAATTTCCCAAGAATTCCCAAGATTAAATAGGAACACAAAACTGTATTTTTCCATCATGTTAAGATAGCATTTGACCAGTGACTGAAAGATATTGGACATCATGGCATTATTTGAAATAGAACATATATCATCAAAACCTCAATGCATTTTTCCATTCTGGTTTCATTTTTCTTTTTTTCAAATTTTGGTGGGGTTCAAAGTTCATGTGAGGTCAGCAGGGGTCCAATTGTGAACACATCATAAAAAATGATGTAGTACAGAGGTATAAATTTGAGGGATGAACCTCTGTGTAACAAAGCATTCCCTTTCGGCAAGGAATCACTAAGCCTTTGGGCTTTCTGGTTAAGATATGCAAGTAATATGCAAATTTATGCAAATATATCAGATGTGATATATGCAATTTAGTATTTGATTAGGTATAATAGGTCATGCTGTCAAAGTCAAAAGTTCACTTAATGCATCCCTTCTAACAACTACAATCGACAGTTATCTGAACCCCCCTAAGAGAAAATTGCCCTTAAATTAACTTTGGGGGTGTAACCAAAGATAACTCCAAACTGCCAACATATCAATATTTTCATATATTTTAAAGAGAATATTGTATTTGTGGAACAGAAAATCTTCATACAGATATCTTTGAAACCATGATAAAAAGATACAGAATGACAGGTGATTTAAAAGAAAGCAGTATGGTAGCTTTAGTTCAGGGGTGGCGCCAGGATTTCCCCGACAGGGGGGCCAAGCTCCCCGATGGGGGGGCCAGCAACCCAAAGTCTCAATGAAGGAAATAAAGTGCCAAAACGATGTTCGAAGGAAAATTTTGGTGCGCGAAGCGCGCCGAAATTTTTGGGCTCTTTTTGGAGAAAATTGTCGGCATTTTCCATGGAAAATTTGCAAAAAATGGGCATTTTATGAAGAAAATTGGAAAATTTTGGGTTTTTATTGAAGAATTTGCCCTAATTTAGACCAAAATTAAGTAAATCGTCGAGGCGACTGGGCGTTGTCAGGGACTACATATTTTATTGTATACATAACAGCTCCCCGACGAAACCGAAAAATTTCCCTGACGGCGGGGGCCATGGCCCCCCTGCCCCCCTGCTGGTGCCACCCTTGCTTTAATTTCAAGAAATAAGGTTCTCACAGAAAGTAATTTGGTTGTATGTAGGTTAAGAATAATTTATTTGCCGAACTTTCAAAATTTCAAATGATGCAAAGTAGGGTTACATAATTTTGTAATGTATAATATTTTGGGGGAGATAAAGCTTTTTCTCAAGTTTATTGGTGAAACTGAGTGGTTCAATAATGGTTATAGCTACTTTTATTGCATGCCATATTGGTGCCATGTAAATGCAATAGTTCCCTTTAAAGGTCGTGTGACATTTCACCAAAAGAGCTGTTTCACTCGTAAGTTATAATTAAGTCCTCCAATCAAAGATCCGTTGGAATTATTTCAACATCTTTTACCGTTCTCAAAATATATGTCTTCAAAGTTTGATGTTTTCTGAAGAAACTAATTGCCTACGCAAAAGTAATGACGTGGAGTGTTGCACAATCTTATGATTTCTTCTGTTAACCCTACATAAATTATCTCTTAATTACTGATCATATAGATTACAGTTTGGTGAGTGATAATCAATATTTTTCAAGGAAAAAATTTTAACTTTTATAATAAACCCCTCAGGGAATAACAATGCTACCAGTGTCCTTGAAATTAAGGTTGAAAAAAAAGCTAACATGTGCCATATATGATATGACCCTCTTTCGATGTCAGATATTTGCATTTTTAGCTCATGTTTATTCATGATACAAGTGGGAAATAGAAATTTCCCTATAAAATGGTCAATATTTGATGGATTTTAATGGAAATTGTGGCTATTTTATGGATTTTTAATGCTTTTTACATTGAATATCCAACTATGTTATTTTCATGTCACACAACCTTTAAGTTGTCTCGGATATCATCAAAATGCAGATTTGTTTGTAATGTATTTTTGTTTGACAGGTTGCTATTGTTCATCGATTGATTGATCAGTTAGAAACTCCTCTGGTTTTCAACAATGAACCTAAATTATCTGGGAAGAACTCACAGAATCTGAGTGTGGTGCTACGTCCTATGTCAGTCAAAGAGAAAGCCAGAGTAAACAAAGAACATAACTTGATGGAGAAGATGAAGAGCAGTGATCATCTCATCAAAGAAAACTCTGGAGAATGATGAATTTATTTAAATGGTAGTGTCATCTATGTAAAGGTGCATTCACAGCAAAACCAAAATCTTATGCGTTTTGTGGGCAGGACGCGAAATTTGTTATCTCAGAATGAAGGGGCGATTTTCTAAATTTTCAATAAAATATAATTGCCCATATTTCTCCTGGGAAAAAATTTTCGCATCCTGCTCGCAAAACACAGCAGATTTCGGTTTTGGTGTGAACGCACCTTTAGGCTTGTACGTAGCAGGGAGCCCAAGCCAGCTTGTAAAGCTAGGAAGGACAGATTGTACAGACAGAACTATGGGACATTTGCATGCATCTATCAAGGGACCTTGTTTGAAAGTTTAAAACCATAGATTTGGAAGAAAATGACAAGATGAGGCATTATTAAATTTTGGGGGGAGGGAATTGTCCTAGAATCCCCACTCCTCCTCCCCCCCCCCCCATGATGTGGAGGCTACATTCCTACTTGTAGCAAATGTTAGTCTTCATCACAAGTTTGCAACTCTCTACCATAGGGCAACCATTACAAATGTGGTATTACAAACTTGCTGGTGACTTATGGAGTCTGTTTTTTTTACCATAACTTTGCATCTTGGAAGTATCACTCTGGATAGAATTATTTTCATATCCATGGAAAAGTTTGGGAAAATACTAAGTTTTGAGTGCCACTCACATCACAAGCTGTACACCAATCAATTGATTTTCAGTTGAATCTTAATGTGTTCTGTTTGATCAATGAGGGGATGTGTATATTTTGCCGTTGGTTAATATGTCTGGTTGAAGGGCAAATGCTTATGGATTTCAATCATGGTATTGTAATAAATACACAGTGCTAAAGTTGCAACTTTTCAGTAATAGTAAGTACTACCTCATGTTTAGTATGAACATAATTGTTGACCAATGCCACAGTTTTGGCCTTGCTCAATTCGTTGTTAAGGACAAGATCAGTGAGGAATTTTAGATGTCCACCTTGTATATTGTTTATCTCTAGATGCAGTATGCTTCAAATGTCTGATGTCTTCAAGAATTGGTTTAAAAAGGAAAACTATATTTAATATGCTAAGGAGGAGCTTAAGCTGCACATTTTGGTGAAATTTTCATTTGATATCCGATGTATAGTTTTCAAGGTATTACCAGATGAAATTACTACATTTGTAACCTAAACTCGGAGCAAGAAGGAGTGATTTCATTACCTCACTCTGAAAAGCAAGGCTTCATTTTGTTGATTCCTTGCCGTAGGCAGGCAAGGAATCTATGCGATGGTGATGTCGTGTGTGTATGTGTGTGTGTGTATGTGTGTTTGTGACACTGCTTGTAATAGCGATATCTCAAGATAAGATTGACCGACACTTTTCATATTTGGTATATAGATTTATCATGTTGAGAGGAAGAACCCTATCGTTTTTGGAGGAGGTTGAAGGTCATCGGAGGTCACCAGAGGTCAAAAACCGAAAACCTTGTAATCGCGTTTTCTCGAGATAGGGATGACCTACACTTTTCATATTTGGTATATAGATTTGTCATGTTGAGAGGAAGAACCCTATTGTTTTTGGTAGAGGTCAAAGGTCATCTGAGCAGGCTCTGAGGCAGAAATTTCAGTTGTGGGTGTCCAACTGAGAATAGTGGGTGTGCTAAAATATTGGCCCAATATGATGCCGAAGGCATCATCACGATCGCGAAGCAATCACCTTCCTTGGCAGGAATTCAAAGGGGCCCTTATGGGGGTAAGGGGGCAAGTTTAGAATTTTGCATTTTAGAGGTTTCTGAGGGTAAAATACAAGCTGTTTCAGCCTATTTTTGAGACTTCTTGGACCTGAAATATGAGTTTGACAATACAATTTCTGCCCCCTTCTGGTCTTCCGCCAAAATATTAGTCTTCCGACTCCGATGCTGATGTTTACTAGAACAGGACATCAGGATTAGGGCTAGTTGCATTTTTTTGGGGGGGGGGGGCATTCCAACCATGTGAAATATTTGGAAAATTAGAAATGGTGTGAGGTATCGTCTATGCTACAAACTTACAAACCAAAAGTATCCAACCTCACGTACCCTTCCCTCAGTTTTGCATAGCCATAGGCCTAATTGTAGCCAAGTATTAATCCTCAGCCTTTAGCTTTAACTTATAACCTTACTGTAACTGTAAAACTAAATCTTGACTTGCAGTGTTACTGATTCTAAACAATGGCACCGTCTGCTAGACTGTAGTTCCAATAGCCGTAGTCAGTAGATCTACAGAGAGCACAGCACTGGCTTCAAAGTCAAACAGAACTACTGTGATGTGGTTCCCTATGCAGCATACATGCTAAAGCATTGACCAAATAAACTTGATACATCTACAAAAAATGAAAAAATTCAGCAACTTTTATCACTGATGATAATGAGCAGTTTCATATGCTTCTAATATCCGGAGATTGTTGTCCAAACATTCCAGCCTACGATCACTGTTTTGGTCCTTACAAGTTTCATTTCTACTGTAGTACACACTAAATATGCAGTGCCACAGTCTGAGGGTAGAAATCGTCGATGTCAAACTTAAAGGCATCCAAAATTATCAAGAGTGACAAACATTTCATAAATTAATTATGAGGTATGTGTAAATCACTCTAACTAAGCCCCTCGTAATATTTCCGGAACCTTTACTTCAGTACTTTTCTTGCACGATCGTTTATTATCCACAAACACCCACACTAGCTGATACGCTATCCTAACGTATATTTATATATGGAGATATATCGAACCTAAGCTAGTGTCATGTTTGTGTGAGAACAATCTGATCCTACGGACAACCTACATTGTTAAATGTATGGTATCAAGCGCTCGCAGCATAACATGCAACACGGCAGTTGCGTTGTGAGCAATAGCACTAACCACACAATGGGGCTGCCCGGCGTTTTCGTCTTACCGACAGAGGGCGCTCTCATATGGTTCCTACCAGAGCCGTATATTTAGAGAGTTTGGCCAACTTGCGATTTGTGACGTCATACGTAAACACTGGGCGCCATTTTAGGTCCATTTGAAGAGCATACCACTTGCGCGACATGTACAAAGCAGTGTATGGATGCCAGTCTGGAAAACATTTATGTTACGCCGAAGATCTTCGGCGTGGCACTCAAGCAGTCACGCCAAATTTCTGGCGTATTTTGTCAGCCTGGTTTCTATTTGTCGCACCTAGCCTACAGCAGATAGTGGCGTAATTTTTATCCTGCCTTTCCCTTGGTGTTAATCTTCGGCGGCGAAATAACAAACTTTCCAATATGGTATGGATGTCATTGTCAGTAAAAGGAAGACAAGCGTGGGCTAGTTGATGCTTAATTAATAGGGATAGGCTGGATAGCTACTCGTAAATTTTGCTACTCGGTGGTTGTTAATACACAGAAGATTAAAGAATACTGCGGATTGGTCCTGATGCCCAGGCCGTATGAAGAGAAAAGTCCATTCAAATGAACGTAAGTGTTCCTAACGTGAGTACTGTAGGCAGGTCATAGGTCTTAGCCAAATTAAACCAACCTTATTGCAATACTAACGTTATGGGCTAGGCTACAGACCTTCACGTCTAAGGTAGACGTAGCCTAACCTGTGTAGTACATGCGTACGAATACAAGTTAATAATGACATTTATGGAGTTATTTGAATGCTGTTTTCTACCCAGGTTAAAGGGAGAATGCAGTCACCCCAATAAAGAATTGTATATAGCCTAGTAGGCTATCCTATTTTCCTGAATGGATCTTGAGAATCATGTGACAGTATTTTTTTCACTCAATTGTAAAATTTACATAGAGCAACTGCTTGGTTTACCTTGAATATGCAATATTTAGGCCTGTGTCCTAAAATATTATGAAAGATACTTGGAAGAGAAATAAGAAGAAATTTGTGACATTTAGCTATCGTTTCAAAATAAGTTTGAGGCGACTGCTTTTGACCTGTGCATATGTCAGCCTGTCAGTCACTAATTTTTGTACTGTTGAAATTTTGTCTTGTCATCCCTTATAAACCAAGGACTGGGGCCCAATTAGGGTGCATTCCTAAAAGCTATTGCTGAAGTTTGCCATATGTCAGCATTTCACATGCCAGCACAAAACAGGTGTGAATTACAGCATAACATAAAAATTATTTTGCAAAATTACTTTGCCTGCTGTACATCACTGATTATTATTCATCTTCTCAATCTCAATTACTGGCGTCCAGAAAGGCATTGCATCAGTTAGTTCTGTAGCTATGGTAGCTCAGGCTTTATATTGCAGACTTACATATAGAATACATTGGAATTAGATTAATAGTCTTACATCAAGTCAAGTGATGCCTCATGCTGCCATGCAAGACTGAGGTTCTTGCAGATCCTTTCTGAAGGTCTTCTGAATTTTGCAAGTGCATACATGCAATGCACCCACTGCAGGCATAGGCCTAGCCTTTGAACAGTGCTGTATGTTTCCCCATTTTCCATCATTGCCCTTCACTGCACAGAACATCAAGTTTTATGATCCTGATCTTAATGTCAGACTTCCCGGCACCCTCTCAGATAAGGCCGGCCTACCGTAGCTACAATGCTTTCTCAGGCTGAACTTGGTCATCAAGTTCCTTGCACGTATTAATTTTGTTGCTAGGCCTAGACATAATTCTGAAATTGTTTCCCAGCCTTAACCTTAACAACTAAATACCTCTGATGCCACCTTCTGCAGGCTTTGTCACAATTGTGAATATAATTTTAAGAGATCTATGTGATATCAGAAATGTGATGTGTCATACAGTAGTAGAAGCCACCATGTTTAGTGGCATCAAAGAGCCTGCGTGTAGCACTTCTGATACAGCCCTTGCCCCCATACAATGTTACACCTGTATTGGAAACACTGGCTGTTCAGGGGCTAGGACCAGAAAGGCATAGACTGCTACGGTACATTTGCAGATGAGGCCAATAGTCTTTGACTCATATAACATACAGGCTGTACACAGTGTTATTCTGTCTTCAGTAGTTTCTGAACTGAGGTTGTAAATGTACAAGTTCAGCAAGTGTAGCCACTGACAAGCTACCTGGGGACTGAAAGGGTGGGGGCAACTTCCATTGACCATCTAGTAATTAGGAGTCGCCATCAACCTCAGAAAAGTGTCACAAATCTGTGCCCTCCTCCTGCAGAAAAATGTGGAAATTCATATGAAAACTGAAGGTTGCTGAGCCTAGGTTTGGATTAGTTACACTGCAGACTGTTGTCTATGACAGGGTTTCTCGTAACAAGGCCCTCTAAGCTCACCCAGAGACAGTAGCAATTCACCCAACTAGCCTAACTCCTAGCCCCGCCTCCAATTTAAACATAAACAACTGTCCAGTTGTAGAACACTTCCAAGACATAGCCACTGTAACCTGCCTGCACTGAGTTTCAATTGCTCAAGGCAATATTGAAAAACAAACTGTGTGTGACTGTGAGCCTAATTAGGAACACAACTGACTGTCTAAGTCATCATTACCAACCAGAGTGGTGCTATTATTGTCTGCATGAATGCCGATCAAAATACAGTCAACCAGCTGGATTTAGAACAATGGGGATATGCCTAAATATATTTGGGGGATGCCATAGCTCCTTTAAAGGCTACATAATGTCCAAAGATTACTTGCAGAAAGTGGCATCTGTTGAAAAGAATTGGTCCTTGGGGATGTCAGACCATGTACAACAACCAAAATATGCCAGAGGTATGTACTACCAGACTTCAAGGCCAATCTCATGGGCATAGGGTCTATATAAAGGGATCCAACCCAGAGCTGCCTTGTGCTATAGATGCCAAAAGTGAAAATCAATAGGATTTCAGTGCAACATTCTATCAACCGCAGAATTATTTGTTTTGCAAAAACAAAATAAATAAATAAAATAAAATTTGTGTCAGTTGTTTCATCCTTCCCTTTTGTATGACATTTCAAATTTGCATGCCCCCTTAGTGCCCTACACGTAGCTATGTTTCAAAACTTTTGGTTGCATGAATTTAACAGTTTGAGCACAGTATCATAAACAGTATTGTTAAATGGTTGTAAAGAAGCTTGCAGGAATAATGACACAGTCACACAGCCACTGAAGTGTGGTTGACTGCACATTTCCCCTTGAAAGTTATGTTTGTTACGATAAACACTTGAATGTAGATGCTGGAGCAAGTTAGATCTCTATTGGGAAGGAACATTAGCAAAATTTAAATCTGCATTTTCATATTTTCTGTTTTGTATGTCAATCCTTTCTGTACCATTGCCAGACACTTGTATCCTACTTCTCCACCTGACTTCTCTCTTTTTTCTTTTCTTTATTTCAGCCAACAAGAAGGAAGAGCCAAATCAAATATTTAAAGGTAGTTAACTGTGAATACTGGACATTGACAGAAAACTTTGTGTAAGACATGCAACGTTAGTGGTGAGACAGAAGTTCTTAGCTCTGCATCTGAATGTTACTTCAACAGAGTAATATTATTCCTTCAGAAGGGTGGGGGAAAGGAATTCCATGTGACAGCCACTCAATTAAAACTTAGTGCTGCAGTCTCTTCTCAGTAAAGTAGAAAACCCTCATCGATCTCTTTGCAACGGATGAAACCCTGGTGTGGGTGCTTAGCCTGTGGTTGTCAATAACTTGTTTCATTCATCATGGTGGGTTCTACAATGATGAGGCCAGGGGTGAGAGTGACTGATACTAAAACCATTCAAGATCATGAGATTGTTTGGAGAAATTGTCAACTGCTGCCTGTAACCACAAATAGGATCTACTTTGCAAGGAACCAAGATTACTAGTGTGATGTTTAGTGTGCAACTGAACTGTGGTGTAACTGTCCAGCAAGTACATTTTGATTCAATCTTTATATTCTACCAAGTTGCTCGATCAGCAGATTCATGGAATAAGTTCAATTACTATGACAACAGTAGGGGCTAAAGACAAGCAGTCATCACCCCAAAGTATATTTTGGTGTAGGGGTATCAAAATTCTCAGTTGGTTCCTACTCTTTGATTGACATGAAAGTTTGAAATTGAAATGATGCAGAGTAACTCACATTCCACACAATGCAGAGAGGATACATGTTTGGATTACCTTACAACCTTATGTGCTCGCCAGGACATGTCCTGAAGCAATAAAATATGTTTGTGTCTGCACAAGGAGGAGATTTATACAGTTATGAAAGGAGCTACAATTTGCTTAGTTTCGAGAATTGGGACTGTCTGGGATGATGAGAATTAACCTTTAAGGGGGGGGGGGGTCAGTGAACTCTAACAGAGTTTGAGGCAAGAGGTACAAAAAGTTGCTGTTAGTTTGAGCTTGTCTTTTCCAGTCAGTAAACCCTTTTTATCTCTCCAAAGTGAATTTTAATTTGGATAAACCTAGTTCGTCAGCAGGGTTGGCAGTTTTTGCCACAGGCGGTTTTTACCAGTGGTTTTTACCGGTAAAAACCGTCCCGGTAAAAACAGGTTTTTGCCGAAAAATGGAAAAAACGGCAAAAACCTATTCTGCTACTTTGAATAAAATGTTGTTAACAAGGACTTTTTATGCTTTTTTTCAAAGTCTAAAGAAGAAAATCATGCTGTTACATCAAGATTAATCATTTTAGGCAACAATATATACCACATTTGAGTTTGAATGTGATTTGTTTAGTGATTTTGGCCACTTTTTGTCCGATTTACACTGTTTTGTGTTAAGTATACATACACTAGGTATATTTAATGCAGAAAAAATGCAGAAAAATGGGAAGGAAAATCATGGAATAATTTAAGGATTTATTTTCAGTTTGATGGGAAGCTTTCCTGAGCATACTGGCAAGTTGGTGACTCCACTCTTGGGTATACCTTTTCAAGGGGATCCCGCATCTGTGTAGGTCCTACAATAACTCAGTGTCTTTCAGTACATTGACCTCCAGTAGTGAATGTTTCATTTATAATTGAACCATCCACCTTCCTTCAACATTTCCACTTTCTTTATAAAATAAAGTGCTGGCTATCCACTTAAGTTTCTTTCATCATTATTATTTGTGGTTTATCAATTTTTTTCAATGAAGATTACTCAGTCAAAAAATAGACTCTTCGTATTTGTTTGGTCGTCGATAAATTCTTACTTAATTATCTCTCAGTATGGTGGACCTGAAATACCCAGAGAAGCTCCCTTGATGAAACTCATTTACTTCAAGTTGCTGCTTAGTCAGCATGTATGGCACTGTAATTTGCTTCTCTGCTGTGTCAAACTGAAGTTTCTGACATGATAATGGAAGTTGCTCATCTGCCTCATTCTGCTACTGTACTCAATATGTGTAACAGATATGCCCTGCCAAATTTGTGACTGAACTTAAATTGAGAACTTTCATAACTTTACACATAATTTTATTAATCCTCATTTTGAAAAACTTTGCTTGATAAATCTAGTCATTTTGCAAACCAACTGTAATTTTCAGACTATTCCTGTTGGCATGTAGTTGCTTGTTTGTGGTTACACTTAACATGTTAGGGCTTACAGTACTATTGTAATAACTGAGAATATTTTACTCTTTATTCTGTGTTTGACAAGTTTTAGTGCTCACTTTTTAGGCAAAAAGAAAGTGTAAATGAATGTAAATAATTTTATCTCAACTGGTTTATCCATCATGTGCAATGGGGTACAACAACTGCACTCTTCTAATTGCCAGAAGAGGTTTTTTCCATTTTCTCCCGGTTTTTACCGGTAATAACCAGTTATTACCAGTTATTACCAGTTTCTACCACTGTCCCGGTAAAAACAGGTTTTTTCCGGCAAAAACCCAACCCTGTTCGTCAGTGACCCTATTCCTTCATACAGTATTTGATTTTGATTTTAACATTGCTTGAAAATTTCCAAAAAGCAAACTGTCAGCCTAAACTGTCTTGTTGGAGATGATTCACACTATTGTTTTGAGTAATTACCCAATGCTATCATTTGATGCCACATCACAATCATGTAAAAGGTACAGACAGTATTCTATATGGATGACCAGAGAAACTTTGTTTACTTATTTATTTCATTGTTTATTCAAACCTCATGTGGTTTTTAATCCAGTGACTTTTCAACTAAAATGGCCATTGTCTGCAAGAACACTTAAAGCTACAACTAGAACCTTTGGTCAGTAAGAATGATATTAATCTGGTTTTAAGTAATTTATCAGATGTAAATTGTAGAAAGTAATAGTTTTAGAAAAAAACTTATTCATATGGAGTATTTCATCTTGTTACGTCAACACAATGAAAAGCCAGTTTTTAATTATTTTTTCCAGCTGAAATTTATTCTCCAGGTTGAGATGAATATAAATGAATTCAAAAAAATTTGTTGCTCTTCCAAAACTGCATGCTTCTCTGTTGAATATTACCTTGCCATAGTAAAGGGTACACTAAGATCCCTAAGTTTCATGTTATAAGAGTTAGTGATAAGAAATGGTTTAAGAGATCATGATATGAGCTTTGATAATACAAGGGAATGTCTTAAGCTTGTTACTTTCACATTGTGCATGGTATTTCTAACAAATGAACTTTCCAACAGTGTGTTTTTATTCAGATGCCCTTTCTACATTAAAGGTTTTCTTTGAAGTGTATGATCTATATGTTGTTACATTCTAAGTGGGATGATCTCAAATGCGTTGAATAAAGATGGATTAAAAAAAAGTCCCACAAAGAGACACAAGTGTCTTGGAAAGTGTAAAACAGTAAGAGGTTTAACATACCCATGGTTTCATACACAGTACTAGTGATGAATCTTAACGGTATGAGGATACAACATATGTAACAAGTAGGGGCTGTGTTTCTTCAGCAATTATATAGATTCCACAGTTTTAATGCCTTATCCTTTGAAATAGTTAAATTTATTGTATCTACTCAAGAGAAAACTTTTAAGGCATTTTTAAGTCAACTCATTAGCTCTGCAAAAGTGTCATGTTTTGCACAGGGTTAGATTTAATAAAAGTGTTAATATAAAATAACCTTTTCAGTACCTGTCATTTAGTATGCAGTTTGGTTTTGTATGGTTGACATACTTCAGGTTGTTAACAGTGACTCCAAAGTTATCATCAAGGCTTCAACAAACAAGTGTCCTTCGAAAATGATGTGATGTATCATTACCATGTGTTTAAACCAATTGCAAGTGAGTGCAGATTGTCTGAATAGCCACCAACACTCTGCCTGCATTTGATCAAAACTCTGGTTAAGTATCCATCAGTTGATGCGATTTCACAGTAAGATGAGAGAAAGCGATGGTGCCACTCTTTTATCATATGACTCTGAAACTTAAGAATACATGCCACAAGAAGAAAAACTAATTTAATCCTCCACTGAGTTGGCTGAAGACACCAAGTTCAACGGGGCGTTGTAGGGACAATAAAGTGCATGTTGGTGACTGGCTATACTCTTGCCTTTACTGAAATCTTGGTCTTCCTTGGCCCTATATACTAGTTTTCATGGTATTTTTTCAGGCCTGTGCTTCAGTATGGAAAGTACGGCAATTGCACCTGAATTTTTTCAGTTTCTAAATGGCCAGTTCGATATTCTGATTCACTCTCTGCCAGGGAGTGGTGCACTGATAACTACAGAGTGATATCCTGACTACCATATATTCATAAACACCTTTATTGATTTCCTGTATTCTGATTGGCTGAAACCATTCGAGACCAGTCTCGAATCGCATTCGAGACTGGCCTTTGCCAGTTTAGGAGAATTACTTTTCAAGGTGAATTGAATATCACTGTTACTACTGCATTGTGCACTAAGCTTTGTCCATGATGTGTTACCATAGCAACATAAACCATAAAATCTGAGTAAGAAAACCAGTTACTGTAAACTACTGTAGTATTATACTGTTATGCCTGGCACCCCTGTAGCTATAACCATTCCAAAGCATAATGCTCATTTCATCCCATGAATGAATGCTAGCAAAACTATATTCATCTTCTTGGATACTGGCAGTAGTATGGCTAAAACAGCGTATATAACCTTACAGTATATGCCAAGGGTACATTTTGTTAACGGTCTGCCTGTTACAAATATTCCACTCCTTATTCTCCTAAGTTGGACTGCATGGTAAAGAAAAGTGAATTTGGTCTCTGTGCTGCTAATGCCAGCATGGGGCCTGTGTTATAACTATGACATGCAGAGCAATGGTAAACAGGTTTTACTGACAGTGTCGGTGTCAGGTTTTTACGTTTGAACCAATTCCGCTAACACTAACAGACATAACAGGCCAGCACGGTCTTCATTTCTAGTTCTACGCCGAGCTAGGCTTCTTATGAACTAACGTTGTAAATAGTTTAAGCTAGTCCTAACGTTAGGCCTGCATAATCTGTATTAAAAACTTGAACACATTTTCAAAGTTACCAACACTATAATCCTTTTCCAAAAAGGCTTAAGACACCTAAAACCACCGTCTTACTTATGGATCTTGAACGATCTTGTGCGTTAACTACTTGCAGTCAAATGTCCGCGTGCATGTCGATGAATGCTGCACTGCACTGCACACAATATATTACAGTAGACCGTAACTGCACAGCACTGTGTATTCATTTACCTTCTGTGAAACTTTCGTGGAGTAGAACTTCACTGTAAACAATAGCCAGCTAGAAGTTAGTTTCCTTGTTTTAATGCTCAGCCTCATCTCTACAACGATGTATGATAATTCAGAGATAAGCAATTTTGCGTTTAATTAATCCAGTTAAATTTCGTTCGATGAATTGAGATTACAATCAATATGTTAAGTGAAAATATTTGCGTGGTTGTCCACTTTCTTTTGGCTTAAAGTTGTTCGCTACTATCGCAAGAAACTAAACATGACGTCATAATAGAGTCCTAAGTTAGCTGGGAGAATTAAAATTTGATCTGTAAAATTTTGTCGAAAATTCAATGTTTTTGTCCATTCCCAACATTTTAATGTTGAGTGTTTATGAATGGGGATAAAAGCAGGGTGCCCGGTCTTAAATGTGATTCGAGACCTCCGATGACGTCATCACAGAGGCAGCGGGCCTCGGCTGTCGCCTCGGTCCGCTCAGCCTCTGTGATGACGTCATCGTCGGTCTCAAATCACATTTAAGACCGGGCATCCTCGCATTTATCCCCTAATTCAATTTGCTGCAACGGGGCTTTTTAGATTAGCACTAAAATCTCTCAATTATTCATAATTTTACAATTATATTTTTATGGACTCACTTTTATTTCCCTTTGAAATGTCTGTGTGTGCACCTAGGATGGTGGCACACTGTAGACTACAACATTTACCTGTGGACACCCTAGATCTTGGCAAAAATATTGTCCTTTCCACACTGGCCTGTGCTGTAGGCCTATGCATTTTTCACAAGGGCCTTGAGTTACTTTTCTAATATCAGTAAGGCAAGATTAACAGTTTTTCTGAGTATAAATACTACACAGGCTTAGCTTTATGAATGTTACATAGGCCTAGCTTTATGACTTATTAGCCTAGGGCCCAGGCTTACTAATATGCTGCAGTGTGTATTAATGTGATCATCATTCAGTCTACTGTTGCTTAACTCAGTCATGCCCATGTTGACTGGCCACCACTTTTAGTTTTAGGTAACCAGCTTTTTGTACTGTAATAGCTTATATCATTATCAGGTAGGCTAGTACTGGTGGGTGTTGCTTTCCAGTCCTGCACCCATAGCCTGACCATGAACAAAACTGGCCTCATTATGTTAGGCCTAAAGTATAGTGGGTGGTTTAAAGTTTACACAGGGTCCAAGTTCAAACACCTCTTACAAATGCCCCATTATTCACTGAGTAAAAGTGAAGTAGGCCTTATATAGCCAATTTGCAGGAAAATAAAAAGCAACTAACGTTAGGCCTAGGCCTAGAGTAATATTTAACAGTGAAATTAACTTGTAGGCCTATAGGCCCATTTGACCAAATATGGGGCCTAGGTCTACTACAAATTTACTGGTAAATAAGCAACATAAAATTGGCTGCAATTCAGTTTTTATGTGTTCCAGTTTTGCTTGGAGCCTAGCCTATGCCTACCACCATATCCAATCGCCTTTTCCTAACTGATGGATGCTCCCTATGTTTTTCTTTGCCTGAATTTGTTTTGTCTAATTTGCTTCCACATGCCATTCCCTGCATTTCTTTTCCTAATTACCTTAGGCTTCATCGCTTGCCTTCAGCTTCCTGCCTTGCCTTGCTTCCATTTGAAGTGGTAGGCCTAGGCCTAGGCTAGGCCTATGGAGTAACTTAATGAGTCATGTATATATAATGGCAGGCTATAACATTACAAAATTATGAAAGCCATCTAGCCTAGGCCTAGGCTAGGCTAACGATAACTCCATACCTTACTTAGGAAGTTAGGCTATAGCCTCCCTACCCAAGTACTAGTCATAAAGATCTTCACCGAAGCCCCAAGACTCACACGGGTAGGATATAACATGGGGGCCTGGCTACATTCCATTCAGATGGGCCAAAATGAATATTACTACATACTAGTCTTTACGAGTATTTGTTTGGGCCTTATGTTAAGCCTATGGTTAGTGTGTAGGCCTATATTACTACACTGTGTGGCCTAACATAACAATAACACTTGTGCTACTCCGAGCTGTTTTCTGATCTGGATGTCCCATCAGCACCTTCAAATTTAGCTTTTACTGATTTTCTTCCACAAAAGATCTAGCGAATATGGAACACACGATTTTTCGGCCGTTATACAACAACCTCCGTTACTACACCAACGTATTTTCATTAAAATAAACTGTTTATTCTGAATCTCAAGTGGCAAAATGTACGATGTACATCGTTCGACGATGTCTCGCTTGTTTGTGATGCAATTGGACCTAAAATGGCGCCCTGTGAGGTGTGTCAGCAATTGACCAATCAGAATTGGTCCCCCATTGGCCAAACTCTCTAAATATACGGCTCTGGTTCCTACTAGAGTCCCTTTATACGATATACCATATAGGAACCCTTGTTCCTAAAAAGGTATTACAAACATAGATCACCCAATGCGGACAGTATATCATGTAAAAAAAGTTATATTATGCATGACATGCAAGTCTCGAGGCGCGAATGTGATACAAAACGGAACAAAACGTAAGGATTTGGTGCATAGATACCAAGTTTAACTCCTATACCTACACTGTAAGACGCGCTGACTCTGCTGACTCGGGGCGGAAGTGTGGATTTGATATGTGCGTCGTTCTAGCTGTTCGGTGATCTGCGTACTAAACTAAGGACGCGTTACAGAAAATTCCATTGTTAAAAGAGTTGACGTGTGTGCACATTAACAACGCGTTCTATACGCGCGTAATACATTTCTTGGGGATTTTCCGGAATAATTGACTCACACTACTGCGCTCTTGGAAAACGAACGCTTTGGTTGCTTTGCCGTTATTAGCGCGTAAGAACTTAAATGCATGTATTATAAAGTGCGCTAGTGAAGATACCATAGAAACAGACCAATCATAGGTGAACTTCAAACCAGTCACTGTGCGTTCATATTCAAAAGTACTGGAAGAAGAGAAAAGTGTCCCATGTAAGTGAAATTTATTGAGCAATGATGCTTCTTAGTACAACTACCGGGCTATAGCCGAGCGACCTATCTTTGACTCCTGCTGCAGTGAGTTGGCTTCTAGGCCGCTACTGATACTAGGACCATATTAGGGATGTAGTCTTCTTTTCTTCTGGGTATGTTAACACTGATTATCCCTTTTTACCTTTGGGTACTGCCCAGGAACAATGTTTTGCGGCTTACTAAAACCGGAGAGCTCTTTAACATTCAGCTTCAACAGCAACTTATGAGAGAGTACGTAGGCCTAGACGTAATAAGCGATGTTTTGTTTACAAACTTCACCGTCGCGATTACGTTTCGCGCAACTGGTAGGAACCATATGAGAGCGCCCTCTCTTAATTTTTACTCGGCCGGGCAGCCCCATTCATTTGACAGGATTTTCGTATGGCAAGTACATCGAACGTAGTTAAAGTTAACGCCAGGCGCGGTTCTAGATCGAGACTTTTGGGGGGAGGGGCTTAGGGGGGACTTGAAACGGAAGAATCATAAAATTTTCTCTCAAATATGTAAATCGGTCACGCGCACGCTGAAACCAATGATAATAAAAACAGTACCATAACCAGGGATGGCGCAAGGTTATTTTGATAGGGGACATGGGTTGAGTGATCGCCGTCCTGGAGGAGGGGTCTAAGGGGAGGGGGAGTCCCCTTCCTCTGAGAAATTTTTGCTAATTTAAGGTTGCTAAGATGCGAAATGGTGCGTTCTTTGGGTAATTTTTTGACTATATGACTGGAAAATGTGCATAACTTTGTGAATTCTAATTTTTGGTTGGGGGAAAGAGGGCCTTCTTAGGGGAGAGGTCTAAGGGGAAGGGTGTTACCCTCCCTTTGAGAAATTTTTGCTAATTTAAGGTTGCTAATATGCAAAATGGTGGGGTCTAAGGGTTATTTTTTGACTGATATATATGGCTGGAAAATGTTCATAATTTTGTGAATTCTAATTTTTGGTTGGGGGAAAGAGGGCGGTCCTAGGGGAGAGGTCTAAAGGGAGGGGTGTTTCCCTCTCCTGTGAGAAATTTTGGTTACTTTAAGGTTGCTAAGATGCAAAATGGTGCGGTCTTCGTTACAGTTTTGACTGATATATCAGTATATGGCTGGCAAATGTTCATAACTTCGTGAATTTTAATTTTTGGTTGGGTAAAAGAGGGCTGTTCTAGGGGATAGGTCTAAGGGGAAGGGTCCCCCTCCCCTTTTGAGAAATTTTGGTTACTTGAAGGTTGCTTAGATGCAAAAATGGTGTTGTCTTTGGTATAATTTTGGACCCGATCATATGAGTTCAAAACATTCTTAATATTTTTGGTTAAGTGAAAGAGGAGCCTTTTTTGTCTAAGGGTATGTATCAACAAACCTTCTGAAGTCCCCTTTTGGGCACATTACTGCCCTCTAGTCGGGGAAAGTTTTACGCAAAAATATGTGCGTGGAGTCCACATCAGATATATTCTCGAACTATTAAGAAAATTTGCCTTGCTTCATGTGTGCATTATAAAATCGTATCTAAAGGCTAGTAGAAACCGGAATATGGCCTCTTGGAAGCCCTGAATTAACTATACGGATCAGATATAGACTTACCCCGCCCTCCTCTTTTCTTCTCTTTTACGTCTTCTTTTCCTACTCTTTTTCTCTTTTCCTGCAAATTACAGGGGGATAAGCCTCCCTTCCCCCTGAATGGTACCGCCCCTGACCATGACATAGATGTAACGTATATATACAGGCATAGCCTATATATATTTTTTTTATTTGGAAGAATGTAGCAAACGTTACTGAGAGATACGAGCAACTGGACCTGTTCACATTAATGGGAATAACGATTCGGTCTGTAGATTTGACTTAAAAGGACTGCTAGTATAGCTTGACGAGATCAGCGACGAAATGACTCGTTTTGAACTTCCAACAGATGATTAATCCGTTAACTTGATTTACATGTACATACATACTATCAAAGATGTTACTTAATTATCTGACCCATCTTCCATTGTATGAAATCGTGAACCTAATATGTGATTTCGAGACACAGACGACAGTTTCCCTTGACAAACTAATTCCACTGGACCAAGATGTGCACAAGTGTATTGGGCAATTTTGTTTTTCTCAGTACACACAAATATAGCATAACACAACCTCTCAATTTTTTGGGGGGGGGGGGGGGCTTGAGCCCCCAAAGCCCCCCCCCCCCGTAAAACCGCGCCTGGTCAACGCATTACTGCAATGACTCAATATGTGCTGCTATCAGAATTCCGATGTACAAGAAGAGATGTGTATGCATGTTACTAGAATTGTGATTTGAACAAAATCACACTAGTAGTCCCGCTGAAAACTAGGGAAGATGAAAAGGTCTTCTGGTTGGAGAAATGGTCGTCTCAGACGCTTATTTCAAACAGTCCTAATATGTATACTGGAAGCTTGGGAGAATTGGTGCACGGCTTCATGTATATTTTGAAAGCCGTGTACGAAAATATAGGCCGTCATTTTGGGAAACCGGCCGTGCAAAGGACGGCTGGACGGCTGGCTGCCTAAATCACTGCATCTGAGGTCACCATAGGTTAAACTGGGAAAACCTCGCAAACGGTTTGTAAACACAATATCTCCAGGTAGCAATGACCGACACTTTTCTTATTTGGTACATAGATTTGTCATGTTGACAGGAAGAAGCCTATTGTTTTTGGTGAAGGTCAAAGGTCATTTGAGGTCACCGGAGGTAAAAAGCCGAAAAGCTCGTAATCGCGATATCTCAAGATAGGAATGACAGACACTTTTCATATTTGATATATAGGTTTGTCATCTTGAGAGAAAGAATCCTATTGTTTTTGGTGGAGGTCAAGGTCATTTGAGGTCACCAGAGGTCAAAGACCAAAAACCTTGAAATCACGATATCTCAAGATAGGAGTGGCCTGTATGGATTTGTCGTGTTGAGAGGAAGAACCATATTGTTTTTGGTAGAGGTCAAAGGTCATCTGAGGTCACCAGAGGTCAAAAACCAAAAAACCTTGTAATCACAATATCTCGAGATGGGGATGACCGACACTTTTCATATTTGGTACGTAGATTTGTCATGTTGAGAGGAAGAGGCCTATCATTTTTGGTGAAGGTCAAAGGTCACTTGGGGTCACTGGAGTTAAAAAGCCGAAAAGCTTGTTAATCACGATATCTCAAGATAGGAATGACAGACACTTTTCATATTTGGTATATGGACTTGTCATGTTGAGAGAAGGAATCCTATTGTTTTTGGTGGAGGTCAAAGGTCATTTGAAGTCACTATAGGTCAAAGACCAAAAACCTTGAAATCACCATATGTCAAGATGGGAATGGCCTATATAGATTTGTCATGTTGAGAGGAAGAATCCTATTGTTTTCGGTAGAGGTTAAAGGTCATCTGAGGTCACCAGACGTTAAACTGCGAAAACCTCGCAAACGGTTTGTAAACACAATATCTCCAGGTAGCAATGACCGACACTTTTCTTATTTGGTACATAGATTTGTCATGTTGACAGGAAGAAGCCTTTTGTTTTTGGTGAAGGTCAAAGGTCGTTTGAGGTCACTGGAGGTAAAAGGCTGAAAAGCTTGTAATCACGATATCTCAAGATAGGAATGACCGACACTTTTCATATTTGGTATATTTATTGCCATGATGTAAGGAAAAACCCTATTGTTTTTGGTGGAGGTCAACAGTCATCTTGGGTTACCAAAGGTCAAAAAGCAAAATTTTCCAAGAATTCCCAAGATCATGATATGGGGTCACCAGAGGTCAAAAAGTGAAACTTCCCAAGAATTCCCAAGATCATGATATGGGGTCACCAGAGGTCAAACAGCAAAATATCCCAAGTATTCCTAAGATCGTCATCTAGGGTCACCAGAGGTCAAAAAGCAAAATTTTCCAAGAATTTTCAAGATCCAAGATCCATTGGAGTTGAATCCCTTTCAAGACACTTCAGATTTTCTTTTTCGTTATATTTGGTGGGGTTCAAAGGTCATGTGAGGTCAGCAGAAGTCAGATTGTTAAAACATAAAATGATGTAGTCAGGAAAGATAAATTTGAGGGATAAACCTCAGTGCAACAAAGCTTCCCCATTCGGCAAGGAATCACTAAGCCTTTGGGCTTTCTGGTTTGGTTTTCAATTTATTGTATTGACCTTGAAATGGGAAGAGATATGGATTTCCATTGGTAATGTTAACTTTGCAACATTTGTATGCCCCTCATGCAGTCATATTATGAAAGAATGAGACTATGGAGGGAGGAAATTGGTTGCAAAGTTTTCAAGAAAAACAAAAACTGTTTATCACATGTCAGAATATGGTGTCATGTGTGCTTGCTTCAAGTTCACTGTGGGTTAAAATGTATGAAATGCAAAACTTACCAGAATGTATAGATTTGGTACCACTCTCAACTAACACATCAAAAAAACTAAAATAAATTTGCTTTTTGACCATAGCAGAAAGGTGAAAAATTAAGAACACAACAGTGCCTAATAAAGAATTACATTTGTCTGAGAAATATGATCATTGTCTGTGGCATATCAGTCAATTTATAACTTCACTTTCCTTATAAAAATCACAAATAGTAGAGTCAGGGGCCTAGCAAGGATGAGACAAGTAGGGCACATGCTCTGGGTGCTACTTGAAAAGTGCACCATAGCACAGTCTGATAATCTGATAAGCCTCATAGTATGGGAACAACATCTTAAAATGTGTGCCAGATGTTTGAATAGGCAGGCGCGTGTCCAAAGGGGGGGTCCTGGGGGTCCGGACCCCCCTGCTCGCGCCAATCTTAAGATTTTTTAGAGTTTTCGACCCAAAAACCCGCCTCATTTGAAAAATCATATCTCAGAACCCCCCCCCCCCCGCTGAAAATCCTGGACACACGCCTGATAGGGGCATAATTTTAGTACTTTTCATGGGTACCATTTTCCATAGACTAGCTACACCCAGAGGTGGACCTCCCCTATTGTAGAATAGCTACCCCCTGGCTGGAACTAAAAATATCTCAGATATTTAGCACATTCACTGTACTCTTTAAGGGAGGTTAGCAAAGCACTGTGTGTCCTATGATCTCAAATGTTAACTATTATCTTGCCACCACCCCACCCCTAACATGTAAAGTAGGGACAATGACAGGCGCGAATCCATGGGGGGGGGGGGCTTTCCCGGCCTCAGCCCCCCTTTCGCCACATCAAAAGTAATAAATAAGCGAAAATTAGCATAATGTTAATCTAGGAGAATATTCAAGGGGGCTTTCAGCCCCCCTTTTCGAAATGTCTGGATCCGCGCCTGAATGATGTATGAAGTATTCTTGTACGATCATTTTTGCGGGAGATTTTACATCGTACGAGTTTTTTTTTTTTTTTTTTTTTGTTTCATTCAAACTAAGGTTGGGCGATATATCGAAAATTATCGTTATCACGATAATTTGTTTTGCGAGACGATACGATAATAAGAATTTGAAAATGACAATAATTTCGTGCGGAAAAAATGTGGAATGATTTGCCTCGTGTTGTTTTCTTTCTTCGTTTTGCAGTCTCCAAAACAATTCTTTAATTGAAGGCATTCTTTTATTTCATAGAACTGATGTAAAATCAATGCAAGTTCGTCATTTCCCTCCACATTTTTCCATGGAGGAGAGAACGAAACAAATTCGCAGTCATTTGCAGTCATTATTCTTAATCCTGAATATTCCAGTATCAGCATAGAACTCGCATGGAAATTGTCTTAGGAAAATTATCGTAATTATCGAATTACCGCGATAATTTCTTGTTTTATTGTCGCGATATTAAAAAGCCAATATCGCGCGACCCTAATTCAAACAGAACCTTAATCACTCTCAGTTACAGTTGTCAACATTCATTTCACATTTTATGCTACGAACACCAAAAATGTAATCAATTGTAGAATTGTTTGTTCGATAGTTTATTTATCCTTCATAGTTCAATTAATGGTTCACTATTACTGTAAGCATTGAAATGGTTGCAACTTTTAGGGCTCAACAAAAAACCTTACTCAGACTCGAGATATTTTTTTTCAAGGTATTTCACAGAGAGTTGGATCATAGAATGTAAATCCGAATTGAACAAGATCGAAATGCAAGGTCTAACTCCACGGAAATCCATAAACTTTGGTTCGAGTCCTCCACCCGACCCTTTTAGGAAAAGTGAACCGAGTAGATGCTAGCTCATCTTCTAAAGTTTCACTCACTATAAAGCTATGAGAACCATGTATGGTCGTCACTTGCTCTACCTGGCCAGTCGCGGACAAAGCTCAGAGTTGAACCATGTTTCGTAGCTTTATAGCGCTATACTGCGAAATATGAACCGGCCTTAAACGCCTGTTCATGCTTCTAAGTTTTCATGCGCTATGAAGCTATAAGAACCATATACGGTCATCCCTTGCTCTTTCGGACCTATCCGGGACATAGTTTAGAGTTCATTGATCAATGTTCAGCTTTCATAGCTTTATAGCTCTATACTGGAGTATGAACCGGCCTTATCTGACTTTTTACCACATAGCTAAACTGTAATAGTAATTGGATTTTATTTTGAAAATATCGCAGTGATGCATGTTGCACCTGCGCAAATGGAGTTCCTTCATGGCTAGCCTATATGAGTTCTCTTCCCATACAGATGCTCTTATCCACACATAATGCCAGCCCATACCCCTCAATAAACTGCCTCTATAATATGTTAATGACCATTGATGCTTGCGTTGATGGAGCGTCTGGTTCATTTGCACTTTACAGCGGTGATAATCGTAACTAAGTTATGCAGAGTAGTGGAAATTTGTTTACAGACACAGTTCCTCATATGTTCACGAAAGCCTTTTACAGGAGAATCTTGGAAGGGTCTTATTGGTAGATAGTAACTCGTAAATGTTGGCAAGTGAATGGTTGTCCACATGTGCCCCCCCCCCCCCCCACACACACACACTTTCTGAAAATGTAGGGGATTGTCCCTCTCACTTTTTTTTCAGAACGCTAATGAAAATAGTAAGCACATGTTTGATTCCATAGCTTGCAATACATCTGATTTAATGAAACAGACCTCGAAACTGGGGGAAAGTGCCCCTTAATGGATTAAAATCATGAAAAAATGCATCAGGTTCATGGGCGTCACCAGGGGGTGTCAGGGTGTACAAACGACCCCTTTGAGCTTTTCACGGAAACGTTTAAAGGATGTACCAAAAATCGAAATCGGTTTCTTCTGCCATTGCAAAGTATAAATTCCTTTTAATATGTAGAATGGTCAATTTCGCTGCAATTACAGATCGATTACTCTGCATACGTATCAAACCGAGTCATGAGTCAATCATTATTCTAAATCTCAACCAACTTCTTCTGTTCTTCCTCCAAGTTTTGCTCGGCTTTTTCAATTTTTACCTTTCCACTACCTATTTGAATGGAATAAATAATATGTACAGTATTTCTAAGTAGGTGCGCCTACCATGCCATAAGTCCTGAAATTGACATATGTCGATTTAAATTGACATATGTCAGTTTCTCGCGATCTGATTGGATAAATTCGTCATATCTTCAATTAAATCGACATGTGCCAGTTTCTCGTCTCCTCACTGGTCTACCACCGTCACATGTTGCTTTCTATCCTTGTGATTGGAGGAAATCGGCATATGCCCAACTAAGTCGACATATGCCAGTTTCTTGTCTTTTCATTGGTCTACCACTGTCACATGTTGCTTTCTGACCTTGTGATTGGAAGAATAGTCGTAGGAGCAAACATGCTATGAAAATTTGCTTTCGGCCTGCATTACGAATATTGAAACTCTACACATTCAAAAGTGCAATTCAGCCAGAACGTTCACAACTTAACATACCTCATTCAATTTCAGTCAATGTGCGTTCCTCATGTTCCGTGTTTTTGGTCCAAGAAACAACAAGGCGAGCTATTTAAGTATCTGATACGAGACGGTTTTAGCTAGTATATCAGCCACACCATGTTTGGGCTGAGGAGCCAGAATTTAAATTTTTGGACTGTGTATGTTTACAGAAGATGAATTCATGAAATGGGCAGATCGGGGAGGGGAGGGATTGCTTTAATTCCACTATAAGGTGCAATTTGATGGGTTCGAAAAGCTATTTATTGATGTAAGTTCAAATATCACTGCAAATTGTCCTTCAGTAAGATGCTATGATATTAAAAGAATATTGTTTTCTTCAAAATGAAATGATTAAGGGGGCAATTTACTCCTGTGTTCTGGAAAAGGGGCCCAACCCACTCCTTTATCCCCTTGGCAGAAGCCCTGCGAGGATCCCCTCCCTCCCCTATTTCGGAGATTTTATTACCATACATGCCACACTTAATGAGTTTCGATGTTTTGATGTGTGGCCCCACTTCCCCTCCCCCCCCCCCCATCCCCATCCTTTTGAGAAATCCTGGATGCGTCCATATAGAAAGCTGAAAATATTTAAAACTTTACATTTCACTTCGTTAGAGCTATTTGCTTTCCTTAGTGTAAATGTTTCGAGACTCACAGAAGATCCATGGGGCTAGCCATGCATGCCGTTCCGTCCCAGTGCATCTTTCTGGGTGCTCAACTCAACTTTTTTCGTTTATACCTGGTATTTTCGGTATATTCGTTTGTGACAGATTTCAACACCGTCGGTATAGGGGTAAATGAAATACCAGGTATACCTGGTATATCGGTATACGCACCCTACATGCAACCCTATCATCATCCACTCTCCCCACCCACAAGCCTCCTGCATGATCAAAACGACTGGCCATACGTCCGCAATGAGCTATGATGGTTTAAAAAAAGTCAAGTTTGGATTTTTATGGGCAGTTTGGTGCAAATAGCGCACAGCAAATGCCACTTCAAGAGCTGGGCCCTAGTCCTGCTCTGCGGCTTTACCCTACGAAGGTGTCTTTGCCCTCCAGAGGAGTCACAGGGCCAGGCCATTACCCTCCCAATGATATCTCCCCCCCCCCCCCATTTCAAGATCTCGGTGCACTCACTGCTTGCAGATATGGTGATAAGTTCAAACTTAGTAATGCACCAAAAGCGGGAATTTCTCACCAGCACTGGCCTACGCTAAGGTGACCCATAGTCCACATTTGGTTTATTACATGGCCTATAGCCTCCAGCATATGTAAATTTGCCCGCTAGCAAGTAAATCTCTATTTAGAGACAATTAGCTTGTCCCAGACAGTTACAGTTCTCCCAAATAAGTTTACTTCTAGCCCTCCCTCCCCCGGATTTAATTGAATATATGTCGATTTCTTCCAATCACAAGGATAGAAAGCAACATGTGACGGTGGTAGATTAATGAGAAGACGAGAAACTGGCATATGTCGATTTAATTGAAAATATGCCAATTTCCTCCAATCATAGGGCTAGGAAGCAACATGTGACGGTGGTAGACCAATATAAGAAGACGAGAAACTGGCATATGTACGGTAGATTTAATTGGACATATGCCGATGTCCTCCAATCATAGGGCTACGAAGCAACATTCGACGGTGGAAGACCAATGAGAAGACGAGAAACTGGCATATGTCGATTTAATTGGACATATGCCGATGTCCACCAATCACAAGGATAGAAAACAACATGTGACGGTGGTAGACCAATGAGAAGAAGAGAAGCTGGCATACATCAATTTAATTGGACATATGCCGATGTCTTCCAATCTTAGGGCTAGGAAGCAAAATGTGACGGTGGTAGACCAATGAGAAGACGAGAAACTGGCATATGTTAATTTAATTGGACATGTGCCGATTTCTTCCAATCCTAGGGTTGGGAGGCAAAATTTGACGGTGGTAGACCAATGAGAAGACGAGAAACTGGCATATATCGATTTATTCCTCCAGATATGACGATTTTATCCAATCAGATCACGAGAAACTGACATATGTCAATTTAAATCGACATTTGTCAATTTCAGGACTTATGTCACGGTAGGCGCGCCATATACGTACTTGTCTAGTGATCTTATTTGTATATGGTAGTGGAGGCATAGTAAACAAGAGTTGATTTTAATCTACCAGTATACATAGTCACTTCCATGGTATGAATGATAGCTGTACAGTGTAGCTGCTGTGAGCACCATTGCTCAATGAGCTGTGTATGTATGTAGGGTGTAATTACGAAGCTGAAGGGTATATGTGTGTAGAATACCGTTCATACACCATTTTCAACTATCGCAGAGAGTCAGTTGCATGTCAGTCCTAGCTGACGGATAGTCCACAGACATGATCTTTAAAGCGTTTGGTGTCATGCTGCTGGTCTTAGCAGTTCGTCGATTTTGGAAGATGTCACTGAAAGTAGAAATATACAAGAAAGGCTACATAAATCGTCCAGGTCCGTGCAGGAATGTACTACCCATAGAAACGGGCTCGGAGGACATTGCGTTAGCTTCTAACGGTATTGCTTTCATTTCATCCGGATTTAAAAATTACTGCGAGCATGCAAGTGATCCGAGAAACAAGCTATTTGTCGGTCGTATTTACAAATTTGATTTTAACATGCCGAACGAGGATGCAGTAGAGGTTAATTTGCCAAATGAGCTAGGTGAATACTTCAACCCTCATGGCGTGTCTTTGTGGCAGGATCCTATCAAGGGAGAAATGCGCCTCTTCGTTGCTAATCATCGACAGGAAGGAGAGACGGTAGAAATATTGAGATACAATAACGAAGCAAATTCATTCAGTCTTGTTAGGTCTGTTCGTCACGAGCTGTTCACCAGTGTCAATGACGTAGTGGCGGTCGGACCCGACTCGTTTTACGCTGCAAACGACGCCTACATCAGGGGATGTTGGCGGATCGTGGAAGCATTTTTGGGGCTACCGTGGTGTACCGTCGTTTACTATGACGGCAAAGATGCTCAGATTGTCGAGAAGGGGGAAGGGTTTAATAGTTTGGCCGTCTCCGAAGACGGCTCATCTGTTTTCCTGACTATTCCATTTGATCAGCAGGTAAATATTTATAAACGCCACAAAAAAGATGGAAGTTTAGAATTTAACAGATCGATAGAGGTTGGCTGTACGATCGACAATGTCTTCATAGACCATACAACGGGAGATCTTTGGTTTGGTGGCCATCCGTCTGCCCATGTTTTAGGCAAGCATATAGCTGATACTGATGCAAAAGCGCCCTCACAAGTTATTCGAGTACACCCAAAAGGCCCGGTAGACGACCCCTTCTCGTCTTACCAACTTTTTTCTTCTTTTGGAGATGATGGAGAGCTTGTGTCGGGATCGTCTAGTGTAGCCCTCTATAAGAACAGACTATTAATTGGAACAATTGTACACAAAGCAGCAATCTGTGAGATTAATACTGTAAGAAATTGACGTTAAACCGTTTAATCAAGACTGATCGCTTAAGCAAGATCGAAGTTTGGCACTGAAGTTCGTTTTTGATAAAGCTGAAATACTTCAAGCTATAGGTGCGCCACACCCACCAACTCCAGAGACGGTATCTATAGCTTACTGTCTGCCTAAGACCTGATGAATGCAGTCTAAAAATAATGCATGTTGTAATATCGTCAAAAGTTACCTTCTGGGTCAGTAAAGGTGATCGCTTCTCGGCAATTGTATTTAGAACGACAGAGCTATTCCTTGATATGTTTGGGGATGCCACCCCCCCCCCTTTGAGTCTTGTTGTCGCCAGAGAGTCCAGGGGACTTTGGAAAAAGTTGTCCAAAATTAATGCATGTTTGCCTTTAGGACTTCAAAGGACAACAAATCTCATACAAACAGTAACCCCCCCCCCCCCTCCTATCTAAGTTTACTTCTAGCTCCTCTTCCAATTTCAAAAAGAACGCTCGTTTATTAGTGCACCTTCCATACATAGTGCTGAAATTAAGTTAATCAGGGCCACATCCACACAGGCTGTGTGTGTGTGTGTGTGTGTGTGTGTGGGTGTGTGTGTGTGCTGTCTGGATACACTACGGAGTGATCGGTACAAGTCATCAGTGACGACCAATCAGAGTGATGATATTTTTTGAATTGAATGTCCATCAGAGTACAGTCACCAGTCGTATTTAGAAATACAGGGCTATTCGTAAATATATTTGGGGATGATACCACAAACCCTGTAAAGATATTCTTCAAGGTGAGGGTCGATCTCTGTTAAGTTATAGATCTTGCTTACGTATAGTATGTACTTGATAGTGGCATAAACTGTGTAAACAACCACGTGTTGTGACCGTTGCTGAGATGCAGTGTGAGCAAAAGTTAGGAATATGATTTGTTTTACTGGTATTCTTATAATTCTTCCGCAATTTAGATTAAGCTTAGTTAGACTTAACTGCCAAAGACCACCAATGCTCCTTAGTCCTGACGAAAAGTTCAACATGGATGAATGATTTCGAAACTTAGTTTTTTATGCAGGGATGACTGGTCCCAGTGTGAGTGAAACTAATTTAAGTTGAAAAACCAGGCCCGTCGGAACCGCTACGGTAAGTACGGTATTTACCGTACCACTTTTCAGCTAAAAGAGAGAGAGAGGGGGGGGGAGAAGAAAAGGGGTAGGGCAGTTGTGGGAGGGCAGTGGTGATTGTTAATACACTTACGAGTAAAAAACATTCTGAAAACGCCTTGCTAGTCCTTCACACCTTTGCTATACTACGATCAGCTCCAAAAATATCCCTAAGACATAGCACCATTTTGCATCTAAGCAACTTTAAATTAACAAAAATTTCTCAAAGGTGAGGGGAACGCCCCCTCCCCGTAGACCCCTATTTCAGGATGATACCTTTATATAGTGACAAAGGAAGGATCCCCACTGCTGTATACAAAAACGCAGGGTGCATGAAAAAGGTGCAATTTACGCGCCGCCACTGCAGTTAGTAAAAACATCCAGCCAGTCGGAAAAATTAGAATTCACTAAATTGTGGACATTTTCCAGCCATGTACGATCAGCTCCAAAAAAATCCCAAAGATAGCACCGTTTTGCACCTAGGCAACCTTAAATTAACAAAAATTTCTCAAAGGAGAGGGGGACGCTCCCTCTCCTTAGACCCCTCCCCCAAGACACATTTATGTAGTGACAAAGGAAGGATCCCACTTAAAATCAATATTCCACTTGTATTAACTTCCCATGGAAATACGCAATTTCATTTTTCAAAATCCAAAAGCTTCAAGGGGGCTTCGCTCCCTTGAACCCCCACGAGGGGCTCTGCCCCTTCGAACACCGAAAAATACCCCGAAAAATACCGTACCACTTTTAAATACCTTCCGACGTGCCTGTGAAAAACAATTCTGTTGAGTACTCTACGATATACGTTTCCTACAGTAACAAGAGGTTAATAGATTTATCTAATAATGATTACCTGATGCAAGTTTTGTGTCAGTAAAAATACCACGCATTCTAACTTTGATTTATCAGGTGGGATAACGAGTCATTGCGTGTCACTTATGCTATGTCATGTCAGATTACGCATGTTTTGTCATGCCTGTCACGCCAAGCATAACATGTTTTATCACGTCATTCCAGGCAACCTCATGTCATGTCATATCATATCATATCATATCATATATCATATCATATCATATCATGTCATGTCATGCCATTGGATTTATGTCTGTTAGATCATGCCACGTTTCATCACGCCAGGCCGGACATTTTCATCCTATGAAATATCGGGTAAGGTCATGTAATGTCATGTCAGGTCATGTCATTTCATGTTTCATGTCATCATGCCGGATGTTCTCATGTCAAATAATATCTGGTGAGGTCATGTTTTGTTATGTCAGGTAATGTCATGCCATGTTTCATGTCATCATGCCGGACATTTCCATGTCATGTAATATCAGGTGCGATCATGTTATGTCATGTCATGACATGTTTCATGTCATCATGCCGGACATTCCCATGTCATGTAATATCCGGTGTGGTCATGTTATGTCATGTGAGATCATGTCATGCTTTGTTTCATCCCACCATACAGAAAATCTCGTGTCATGTCAGGTTGTGCAATCTCATCTTACTGTATGTCTGGTTATCTTGTGTTATTTCAGGGTCTATCACGTTTCAAGTATACCGTATATTACAGTATGTAAAGCCATATCACTGTCTTCCTGCCATTCATTTCCAGTGTCATGGGATGGTGTCCATATCTGGAGGGCTGAACCACTGAAATGCGAGATTGGGGGTCGAACCATTTCCTTCCATAGTTTTTTGGCATTTTCGGAGGTAATTTTGGACGAAAAATTTTTTAGACAAAAACCCTTCAAATTGAAAATTATTGGTGACTGTAGGACCCTCAGCCTCGCTGCTCTGATTCCTCAGGCTAGAGTTGATCCTTGGTGACCAATTTAGGTGTAAGTCTTGTCCTTTTTTCTACTTAGTACTTACTATAATAAAAACACAACTATTGCACCATTCCATACCAGTGGCAGCGCTACAGGGGCATGGGGAATCCCCCTGCCATTCCTGTTCCTCTAAATAAAAACAATCACCAACAATTGATTTATCAGACTCTGGACTTCTACAGTGTCTTAAAAAATGCATTTTTCGGGGCCTTTCGCGAGTACCCATCATTGCTACTTGGCATAATTCAGCCTTTTTCCCTGTAGGACAGCTTGAGTGATATTACTGTTCCAAAGCCTAATGCAACCCCACCATCACAGGGGCGGATCTAGGGTCTTTTCTGAGGGGGGGGGGTCCAACATAAAAAGGGCACATTCATGTTTTTTTAAATTTTGGTTACCATAAACGTCAGCGATTACACAACTTACCGCATATTGACAAAGAAAGGACAAACCAAGAGACATGAAAAAACTGGAATCAAAGCCTGTGATCTAAACGGTGAAATTGCAAAGCGCGCGAAAATTTTTTGGGTAAGCCTACACTTATAAGAATTTGTACTAATTTAAAGCTTATATAGAACAATTGAGCGGACAGTTGGGCCCTATCGGGCGTACCTTTATTGTACTTCCCTCCTCGAGTCACTAGTCGTACCGTACGACAGACACAAGTGAACGTTAACCAAGTTTAGCGAAATGCGATTCAATTCCCGACATTTGCATAAATCCATGTATTCTACTTGTTAACTTGAAAAGGTGGAAAGGGTTTGTACTGTATTTAGCTAAAAGTATAACTGAACTGAGGAAGAGTGGACAAAGCGTACCGAAAATTTTGGGTTTTATTCCAGAAATTACCCTTATGAAAGCCAAAATAAGTAAACTGACCATGGGTGGCGGCAGAATTTTTCCAACAGGGGGCCGGGCCATGTCAGCTACCCCAAGTTCCGACATTCCCTTTTTCGAGGGTATGATGAGAAGGCAGGGGCGGATCTAGGGTCTTTTCTGAGGGGGGGGGTCCAACATAAAAAGGGCACATTCATGTTTTTTTAAATTTTGGTTACCATAAACGTCAGCGATTACACAACTTACCGCATATTGACAAAGAAAGGACAAACCAAGAGACATGAAAAAACTGGAATCAAAGCCTGTGATCTAAACGGTGAAATTGCAAAGCGCGCGAAAATTTTTTGGGTAAGCCTACACTTATAAGAATTTGTACTAATTTAAAGCTTATATAGAACAATTGAGCGGACAGTTGGGCCCTATCGGGCGTACCTTTATTGTACTTCCCTCCTCGAGTCACTAGTCGTACCGTACGACAGACACAAGTGAACGTTAACCAGGTTTAGCGAAATGCGATTCAATTCCCGACATTTGCATAAATCCATGTATTCTACTTGTTAACTTGAAAAGGTGGAAAGGGTTTGTACTGTATTTAGCTAAAAGTATAACTGAACTGAGGAAGAGTGGACAAAGCGTACCGAAAATTTTGGGTTTTATTCCAGAAATTACCCTTATGAAAGCCAAAATAAGTAAACTGACCATGGGTGGCGGCAGAATTTTTCCAACAGGGGGCCGGGCCATGTCAGCTACCCCAAGTTCCGACATTCCCTTTTTCGAGGGTATGATGAGAAGGGCAAATGTGGGAGCCTCATTATCCCATGCAATTGCAGGCATATTTTGCATTATATCACTTACGGTAATACTTCATGATCCGAGTTACGCACTGATAGTGTTCTTTGAATCTGGATCATGAAATTGAAAAGCGTGGAAGCGGGCGAAATTTTGTGATAGGCTTATACATAAAACATATGACGAAACGACAGAAAGAACTGTAGGGTTTGTAGACCGTATCGGGTGTAACATACGTTGTATCAAAACCACCTGGACTACACGATGAAATAGCCAAACTTTGCTCCGTAAGTCACTCACCAACTGACTGTACCGCTTGAGACACACAAGAGAACATGCAACTAGGCTTTGCGATATGGGATGAAAGTTACGACCTTTACATAAACTATGTATTCTGCCCATATGTTACTTGGTAAGGTGGACAGGACCTGTGCTATCCTGCTATGTGGAATGGAACTATTGAGAAAAGAGAGTGACTCTACAGCGCGCGTAGCGCGCCGAAAATTTTGGGTTCTCATTACAGAAATTATCCTCTTGAGAGAAAAAAACAGGTAAACCGTCGATTAGTTGTCGTCGGGGACTTCGTACTTTCGACTAAGACTCCCCTACGAAACTTGTGTAAAACTGCTCCGATAGGGGGCCAGTCTTCTCCGACGGGGGGCATGAACCCTTCCCCCACCTGGCGCCACTGCTATCTCGACTGGGGGAGGAGGTTAAAATACTGTACGTTGTGTTCCCTATATAGTTGGGGCGCGACTGTCAAAACCACTCTGTCAGAACAGATGACTGAAGTCGAATGTTTGCTTTTCATTTGCGACAGTAGACCGGTCATCGGTCCAAAGACGTCAAAAAATTGAACCGACTGACATTGCGTTATTTGACCTGGTGATGATTTATATAGTAATTTTAAAATGAAACAAACACCGATTCGTCTATTGTGACTTCTGGTCAACTCTTGGCTGTGGACTTTACCTAAGACTGGCTTTTTATTCCCATCACTAGGGCAACAATGTAAAAGAAGAGAGTATTTTCATACTATAAATATCATAGCGAAACGTATTTACGTACCCTCTCTTGTCCACGAGAGGATGGATACTAGAGGGTGGAGGGAAGGTTTCGCAGATGTAGCGTTTATGGAGTGTGAACAGATCATTATTTTGTAAGACCAAAAGACTAGCAGTGACCTTTTGGAATCAATATTAAAACCCAATAGAAATACGTTGCATAAAGCACTAGCTAGTGAGTATGACGTAATATCTGAGTGGTTTGTATTACTCTGAATGCCCAAGCACGCCACACGTGGTTCCAAGCGAAAAGTGATTAGAATGTCTGATTGTCACGCAGACATACTGTAGTCACATTCTCTGTAAAACGATTGCACTGTTCGGGTTTCGGGGCGACCAATATAGGCTACCGTAGTCAAATATATTGCCGAAAGTTTCTGCGATACATGGCTAGACTTTTACGAGTGGATTGATCGATACTGGATGGGGGTAACCAAAATCTCCTCGGAATTGGACAACACTCTCATTAACTGTGAAACTGTCTCGTTTTTTTTTTGTTTTTTTGCTAGTGTGAAAAAAATTTTTTTGAAAAAGGGCACATTGGAAAATTTGAGGGGGGGTCCGGACGCCGGCGACCCCCCCTGGATCCGCCACTGCATCATCCTTTCTCCCCATTCACAATTTCCATACGCCATCAACCCCTCCCGGCCGCTAGTAGCAGCCAAGAGCGTCAACAGCTCAAAAGTGTATATGGGGTTGGCAGACATTGCCTTGACAAGATCTAATTCAAGTGCCAAGGTCTATCAGGGTGGGATCTGGGCCCGCTTAAAGGCCCCGGAAAAATTTGGATTCTAGATTATTTGTTGTGCAATCTGAGATGTCACCCTCGATTTTAACCCTTTAAAGTGAATGGCTGTTTACACCATTTTCTAGTTTGATTTCGTTGAATCAGCTGTTGGAAGCTATGTAATAAACCTGTGCTTACTATGTCCGTCAGGGTTCTGAAAAAGGTGATGCAAACTATATGATATCCCACCGTTAAGAGTGAAGGGGAGGGATCATATCCCCACGTCCCTACCTGTTGACGTCCATGGTATGACTCGAAGATATGAAAAAAATGTAAATTCTCGTAGACTGTTAATTGCACATCAAGCATGCTTTGATAATTGTTAAATACGTCATTCCTATGGTCATAGTTCTGAAAATAGCCTACAGCAGGGGTTCTCAAGTGTTTCGCGCCACGTGTCATTTTGACTTGAGTTTTTGCTTTGCATCCATTGCAGTAGCCAGGATTTCGTTGAACAACTTGTCTCTCATTGATATTTTGGGGTTGTATCATCCATGGGCCATTTTAGTGCACCACGCCGGCCGGCAATTGAGAACCTAGGCCTTATGCTGTTGGATACCCTACCGCGGCCGGCGTTGCCGTGAATCCCACGAACAGTGGCGTAGCCAGTAAAACTTTGTGGGGGTGGGCTCTACGATATCATTATATGCTTGTATATTTTTTCACTCTTGGATTTTTAGTGGGGGCGTGAGTTTTTTAGGGGGTTCACCCCCCAAGTCTTCCTCTCCTTTAGCCACGCCACTGCCCACCAAGGTTTCATAGCGGGTCCCTGGACCCGACGCCCAAGTAGGAAGGACCTTCGTCTCCCTCGTTGTTTTCGATAGCCCTTGAGTTATTCCGTGTTATTGTCACCAAAAAATTCTTCTCCTCACTTGCCCACCCCTTCACTTTCAAAATTCGGATACCGCTACTGCGATTAGGCCCAATGTGTTCTCATGTTGCCTATGTCATTGACGTAGCGAACTGGGTAAGGGAGGAGGAAAGAGCTCTCCACAGAAATCTTCTGGGACCCAGCAGAAGCTTGTTTACTGGCTGAGATATAAAATGTAATTTATTCAGTTGATTTGATACAGTTGATTGCGTAATAATATTTGATGTCCTTCTTGTAAAACACACTCACGTTACCTGCCTTTGTTTCCTTTTGAAATTAACAAAAAATTGTATGAGACCTTGAAAAAGTCACTCTTCGCTGACATAGATGTTGTTAGGAGCATAGCCTGTAGTATTCCATGGTGAAAAGACAGCGATCACATTTTAGAACAATTTGTAGATGGATTTTGAAAGAATGTACCGTAATTCATAAAGAAATTGGGCAATCAATCTTTCATTTGCTTGAGTAAACCAGATATTTGAAATCTAAGCACAGGAATGTCCTGTAAAGATGGTAGTTTAACCAATGAGATTCACCTTTGCACGATTCAACCTTTGTAACATCTTTTTATATTTTTTCACTTAACGGGTTCATTTAAATTCCATGTTTCTCCAATAATTTGGCATAGAGGACGGAATACCTTTAATTGCCGCTTTCTAATATGTGGACAACGGACTTTTTATCTTTAGCCATGGTATGCTTGAGCTTAGCTGAACCAGGGGCGGATCCAGGGGGTCCAAGGGGTCCGGAATCCCCATGAACAGTAAAAAAGTCTGCTAGGCCGTTCCGTTCATTTCTATCACAAATTGGTCGCACTATCAAAATTTTCATAAATCCTTCCCAAATTATCAAACTTTTCGCTTGCTCCGCTCGCTTTATCTTTTAGTTCTATTTTTTTTTTCTTTAATACCATCCCACAAGGACTCGTTTGTGAATTGCAAAAGATTTTTTTGAGAAGTACGGATACGGGATATATAACAGTTCATATATGCGAAAGTTCGGGTCGCTTCCCCACGGTTTGCGCTCCATGCCTGATGACCATTATTAGGACGATAACGCATGGAATTATTCTAGCGAGAAATATTTTTCAAAAGAGGGGCAATCCCAGCCTCCGGCTTGCAACCGTCAACAGGCGACTATGTGCCAATCTTATGAACAACAGCTGTAGCGTGATGTAGGTCCGCATGATTTGAAATTTATTATTCATTACACAAGCTTATTCAAAGGTCAATAAGTGCATTTGCAGAGAATATGCATTATGAACATGCTCATTATTCCCCTACCCCTTTTTTCATAACCTTTACCCCTCTCCCGGTCATTCTCCATTGGAAGCTGTTCATTTGATTCTCGTTTAAAATTAATAAAACTAGGTTTTTTGTGAAGTAATAGATGCGCTCTCCTGTAGTTTCATTTGGATATCAGTTAAAAGCATCATACTAACGTCCCCTATTTTGTAACTACTCCAAAGCCTCCACGATGCCCAAAGCCGGTCTCATGGTACCAGCATTAGAGGGGTGCCAAGTCACAGCCATAATATCACCAAATGATGATAATTCCTTAACATGTAATCAGTTCAAAGCTTTGCCAAACCGTTTAGCATCTAAGCCACATTTCTCACGGAGAGGAGTTTAACCCCCTCCACTTAGGCAATTCACTAAAGTATGTGAAATTTTCAGCATATAATCAGTTTGAAACTTTGCCAAAGATAATACCATTCTGGTAATCAGCCACCTTTGACTAACAAAAATTTCTCAAAGGGTCTCCCTCCCGTTAGTCCTCCCCTCCTCCGGGACGGCACCTCCAAACTAGGTGGTAAAGGAAGTGTGCATCCGGTTGCAAATATCGTGGATACGAATATGCACACTTACACTGACTTTCCAGCTTATCTGGGGTGGGATTACGATATCAGCTTCTGTGATGCCCCCAATCATCAAATCCTGGCGGCACCACTTTGGATATGACTGAAAAGTTGTTGATTATGCTTTTGAATGGGACATGACATTCATTTCACTAAAATGATCTGTGATTTATACGTTGTGGGGGTCACCAAATCGCACAGTTTCATGTTAAATTTTCAAAAAAGCTCCATGCTGGAAGGGGGAACACTATGTATACGTATATATAGATATATATATATATATATATATATATATATATATATATATATATATATATATATATATAGATATATATATATATATATATATATATAAGCCGATCCCTCCCCTTTGAGAAAATTTTGTATCTTTAAGGGGGATTGGATTGAAAATGGTGCTACCTTTTGCAATTTTTGGACCTAGTTATATGTGTAATTTCATTCAGTTTTTAAGTTGATGTTTAGTTATTTTTATTTTTTTGGAATTTTTCCATGTTTTTAGTTAATGTTTTTTGAATGTAGTGATCATCTGAAGGTGCAGTATAGAAATGGATAGAAACTGTTTTATTAACTCATTACTCTAATTAAGTTTGTTTCTTTTATTCAGCGTTTCAATTCTGGGGTCACCGAGTACCCGAGGTCAATCAGACAGAACCTCCCAGGGTTCACTGTAGCCACACACTTCAATCCCCAGTCAGCATGCTCGATCCGTGACTTGATGGTTTCGGCGGCCATCCCGTGTCGAGGTTGCGTGGCTGCCGAAAACCGTCTCATCATGAAACTTGGAACCCTGTGCCCACATGGTCTGAATGTTAGCCTTGAACTTCTAAACTCAGCAATTCCTGCATTTTTGTTATACCTGTGTTAACCACTTAGCATTGTCTGTTTTCCTAGCGGGTTTACCGTACCTAGTTTTATTGTGTATTTTTTTAAATTGTACTTTTGCTGTGTCAACAATCAGTTGCATTTTTGCCACCTGATGAAGGGTTTAAACCCGAAACGTCGTGGAATTTTTCACATACTTTTAGCACTATTTACTACTTCTATTTTTACCTACCTACCTCATAAGTGCTACGCGGTATCTTATGTATATCTATATCTATATATATATATATATCTATATATCTATCTATCTATATATATATATATATATATATTCGCATGGATTCCACCTTAAGGCGACAGTTCATGCTAATTCAACAACATTAAGGCGACACCTGGAATTAAGGCGACAGTTTATGTGTCGCCTTATTTCTCAGGTACTAGATAGAAAAATAATTTTATTGTCGGAAAAAGGCTTAAATTGCTCGTTCGTCCTCCTCTAGAATGTATCTCTACAAAATTTGGTTAGGGTAGGGTTAGGGGTAGGGTTAGGGTTAGAAAAATTCAAATTTTTGTACACAAGTCAATGTAACTGTCGCCCTAAGTAGGTATCCACGCTTATTATTATTATTATATATATATATATATATATATACATATATATATACATATATATATATATATATATATATATATATATATATATATTTCTCTAATTCGGCACTTAGGGGGAAAGTTGTTGTTGAAAAGTCGACCTTAAGGGGAAAAAAATTTTCGGGTGAAATATAAGTTTCGCCTTAACGTTTCCACACACTTTTTCTATAGGAATACGTAAACTTACAAGGGCGCCCTCTTAGATTTACAAACTAGATGCCATTACTTCAAAGTTGTCAAATTTACGGACACCTAGCTGTTAACACGAACGGATGGTTGGCCATTGAAATAACGTTAATTTATATGTTTAGACGTTAGGGCGAATTTATTTTTTATGTATTTTATTATCTTTTTTTCGCCCTATGTACAAGCAGATATAACTATTTCCCCTTAAGGTGGAAATTAGCGTTATATATATATATATATATATATATATATATATATATATCTATAAATAAATATATATATATCTCTATATATAGTACATGTTGAGATAATGTAGCTATGCTATATTAGCCTGAGGTGCTACTTGCCACAAGAGCGGGTGTTCTGGAATCTTTTGTCCTAACCATGCCATGTTTACCCAATGCAAATTGCACGCTTGCGACGACTCTGCTATTGTACATGACTGAACAAAATCAAAAACTTTGGACTTTCTTAATCAGCCATAGTCCGTTGCTATATAAAGCCTGTACGGGGTCGAATTTGTATTCAAATATTCGCAACGTTGTTTGCTTTGTTGTCTGCTTGATGCTGCATTGTGTGCCTAAAATTGAACACCGTTTGACAGTAGGCTGTATCACGAAAGATTTCTTCGTAAGCTTTTCCTGACTGATGCTTGGTCGCAAATATGATTTTTAAAGCATTTGGTTTCTTGCTGTTGGTTTTTGCAATTCAGCGACTTTGGAAGATATCGTTGAAGATGGGAGTGTACAAGAAAGGTTTCATACATCATCCGGGTCCATGCAGGAACGTACTGCCAATTGAGACTGGCTCGGAGGACATTGCGCTAGCTGCTAACGGTATTGCTTTCATTTCATCAGGATTAAAAGTAGGCCGATACTGCGAACCTTCATGTGATCCGAGAATTTCGGAGTATGTCGGCCGTATTTACAAGTTTGATTTTAACATGCCGAACGAGGATGCAGTTGCAGTGAACTTGCCAGATGAGCTAGGCGAATACTTTAGCCCCCATGGCATGGATTTGTGGCAGGATCCTGACAGTGGGGAAATACGACTTTTCGTTGTCAATCACCGACTGGAAGAAGAGGCGGTAGAAATATTGAAATACAACCAAAAATCAAATTCGTTCAGTCTGGTTAAATCTGTACGCCACGAGCTGTTCACCAGTGTCAATGACGTAGTGGCGGTGGGACCTGACTCGTTTTATGCTGCCAACGATGCATATATAACTGGATGCTGGCGAATGATGGAAGCAGTACTGGGACTACCCTGGTGTACCGTCGTTTATTACGACGGCGAAACTGCTAAAATTGTCGAAAAGGGGGAAGGCTTTAATAGTTTAGCCATCTCTAAAGGCGGTAGGTTTGTCTTTCTGTCGGTTCCATTTGATCAGCAGGTTAATATTTATAAACGTGACCAAAAAGATGGGAGTTTAAAACTCACCAGGTCCATCGAGGTTGGCTGCATGATCGATAATGTCTTTATTGATCACACAACGGGAGACGTTTGGTCTGGTTGCCATCTATCTTCAAATCTTTTTGGTCAGCACGTGGCCGATATTGATATGAAAGCTCCCTCACAAGTTATCCGAGTACACCCAAAAGGCCCGGCAGACGATCCCTTCTCAACGTACCAACTTTTTTCACCTTTTGGAGACGATGGGGAACTTGTATCAGCATCGTCCAGTGTAGCCCTTTACAAGAACAAAATTTTAATTGGAACTGTGTTACACAAAGCAGCATTCTGCGAAATAGCAATGAAAGCTAGCTCAACCTTTTGACCAAGATCAAAGTTCATGCTGTTTTGACTGAGCTGAAAAAACCTGTTTTCACACCCACCATTCTTTGGACTGTATATGCGTAAGACGTAACAGGACCAAAAAATCGCAGTCCCCTTGACTGTAGCAAGCCCGTAATTAACTACAGTTTACATCGTCGAAAGTAGTATACATCGCCAGAGAGTCGAGGAGACTTTGGAAAGAAAAGTATAAATCGTCGAGTGTTTCGTCAGTTAGGTTTGTTGTCCCTTGGGGACGTAGCTCCTTTGGAGAGCAGAACTCCTTCGGGAGTACTGTTTGGTTTCCCTCCCTGGCTCTTCGCCAGAGAGGCGAGGGGACTTTTGAAAAAGTACATCATACTCAGTCTTTGTTCTTTTACTGTTTAACATGACGTCGGGGTCGGTTGCCAAGTGGATGGTGACGTCAGTGCACAGGGTCTATTGTGTAAGTGAGTCATATCATGTTATCAACTTTATGGTATTACCAAATCTAGGCAGCTGCAAATGTAAAGAGTTAGGAAATACAATGATATGGAACTTGAAATGCTTGAGTGTGTCAATTGCATAGGAGCAGGGAGCCGAGGGGGCTGAAACCCCACAGCCAATAAACGAGGAGGCGGTAGTACGCTTCCTTTGCCCCCCCCCCCAAATTCAAGGACGAAGACTCCTTATTTGTTCCCTTTGTAAAAATTGTCAACATTTTCCAGTAATTTTCCTTAAAATTTGCACAGCATGTCGAACCAAATTGCATCTAAGGATCCTCAAATAGGCCTATTTAAAATTTTCCGAAGGGGAAGGATACATCTCTCCTCCTTAAACCCTTTCCTATGATGGCGGGCCGAAAAAAATGTTCAGCCCACCCCCTCCCCACAGCTGAGAACAGCTACCTATGCATATGGTCAATTGTTTCTTTGAGCTCCCAGCTTCACCAGAACTGTACACATAAAGCGGAAAACCAGGAAGTTAACAGCCTGACAGCTGACCATTTTAGGGATGACCTAGTCAGGGTTACCCCGACGTCAGGAAACGTGTTTACACGTGGTCTTTTCACTTACCCCCTCGAGATATAAGTGAAAAGACCAAATGCAAAAACGTTACGTCTCGGCAGGGTTACCCTTACTAAGGGAGGCCCAGTGTGTCATGTCGCATTGAAGTTTGTTAGGCTCAAAAGCTGGAATACTAAAAACTCCGTGACTATGCAACTTTCATTAGTTCAAGAGTATAGTATATTTTCCTGCCCCAAGTTGGATCTGAAGATTTCAGTCCAAAAGATGGTACGCACGTATAAGGCTTTTCAAGATATTTTTCAAGGTACGGGTGGCGGAGGTGGGAGGTGCGACGTTACCTTGTTTCCAAAGGATATAGCTTTATTTGGGACATTGCCAAAAGTGTTGTTACCGATGAGTTAGATTAAGCCCTTCATATACAAAATTCTAGTGAGAAATCGATCATGTTTTACTGAATTGTTCCTATCATTTTTTGCAACGCCACTTTGCGATTTCAATCAAGCTTAAAGTAGGGCTGTCACAATTCATGGATAATCGCGATAATCGCTTTACTCAGTTTCCCCGCCATAAGATTCTGGACAGCCTTTAAGTATTGCGATATCAAAAAAAGAGAAGAAAGTATACGCAAACGAATGTATTGTGTTTTTGTAACGATAGTCATAAACATTTATTTCAGTTTTTCATGTTTTCAAATACATGTTATGTTGCTAAAATAAACGGAAAAGTTACAAAAACAATCAATCAATTAAGAGTTTGAAATGATTCAGGCATGGAACTATTAGCTCCATGATTCAAGTGTCTCAATAGAATTCATTCACAGCATGGAGCTTATATCCTTGGGATTAGCTCCATGTTCACCGGTTCAATTTTCGTTGGGTAATATCGCGATACTATGATGTATGTGATACTTTCAGCAGCGATAATCGCGATCATGAAACATCAGTGTGAGGTTTGATATGAATTTAGCTTGGCCTGGGTGTCAAAAAGTTCGGCAAGGATCAATAGAGTTCTAAGATGGACTTTATGAAATGTGTAATTCAATGCACGCAAGGCGTGTAGGTCTAATGAAACTTGAATTCATTTGAGCTTGTAAGCAAAGTTTTTTAATACTCCACGATATGTTACTTATTAAGTGGTGAATAAATTAATCTGATGATAATCGTCTGGAAGTTTAACACTGAAATCCCCGGCATGGGTATTTTAATTTATTCCATGTAATGGAAACCGGCTAGGGGCAGATCCAGGGGGTAGACGACATCATGACCCCCGGACCCCCCTCAAATTTTCAGGTGCCTTATTTAAAGTTGCAATTTCCTCACACCCACAAGAAGATTTCATGCAGCGGATCACAGTAGGCACTCATTCTTTTCCAAGATTCTGCAAAATATGTTCTATAAAACGACCAAAATTTCCGCGTTTTGTCCGCTTCAGAAAATCATTGGTTGTCTATCATACTTGGGATTCAAATAGCTGAATAGATAACCTACCAGGTGAAGTTGACTAAACGTAGCCAGTGTATACGGTGTTGTCTGTGAAGTTCAGGAATTTCACCCTCAGTCCAGATGGGTTTTCCTTGTGTTTGTCACACCATACCGAAAACTACAAGGGGGGCCTGGCCGTTTTGTCGGACAGACGATGAAAAGAGTACCACAAATGTTATGCCCATATGGGTCAGTTGCCCCGACAGTTAATGTACTATCAGGACGGTAGCCAGAGTAACCAATTTGGGGGCACATCGATGTTGAAGTTTCGCCGTCCTGAGGGAGGGGTCTAAGAGGAGGGGTGTCCCCTCCCCTTTGAAGTTTTGTGCCTATTTCAAGGACAGCTAAATGGTGCCAGATTTTCCATTTTTCTTCTTATATTTGTATTCCAAAAATGCCGGTCTCGTAATAAATTTTTCCTCCTTCAGTGCAAGACATTTTATTGAAAATTGGGGGGGGGGGCACGCCCCCCCCCCGTTCCTCGTGGCTACGGGCCTGTGTGATTTGCTCTCCAGAGGCGATGGCAAGAGATCCTACCATTCGTCACTGAAGATTTTTTGCGTTTCGCGTACCATGTAACTCTTGAAGACAGGTTTGCAGAGACTAAATAAGCACTTGACTTGATACAAGTATCCTTGCTGTTCCCAGTAGGCTTAGGCTATAAACAGAAAGTTACAGTAGCCTATTTTGTAAAAGCGTTTGTCCCATGTGACTTACCGCAGTAACCTGCAATCGACCTCCTCTTCCCTTCTCATCCTTGCCGAGTCCTCACTTTGGAAGGAATGACGTCTAACAATGTGCCCTCCGGCTTAAGCGTACGGAGAGGTATTTCACGAGAAGGCAGGAAGGTGTTACTTGTGAAAATTTTCCTCGTTGGCTAAAAATATGACATGAATTTGCTCTGAAAAATATGACATTTTTTGCTCAGGGGGTTACCGACCCAAGACCCCCGCTGCATACGCCTATCCCTTCCGGTGCTCCCACCCTGCTTAAAAAATCCTGGCTATTAAATACTAATCTTTTCACATATGACATGTGTTGAATTGAGAGGTTGTTTATGCATGTTGGAACCCCCCCCCCCCCCAAAAAAAGACCCTAGATCCGCCCCTGCCTGCGTAGAACATTGTCACGCTATGCCATGCCAGATCTTGCCACACTATATATACCATGTCATTTCATATCACTATTTATATCATCTCATTTTGTTATAAAATGTAAGGTCAAGTTATGTCTTGTCGTGTATTTCAAAACTGTAATTTCGCATTACAACATGCCATGCAATGCCATCTCACGCCATATGATGTCAAAGCACGCTGTCTTATGCCATCGCATGCTTGTCGTGTAATGCAATGCTTCATTACGCCATGGAATACAATCTTATGTACTGTCATGTCATGCCATGCCATGTCATGCCATGTCATGCCATCTTGTGTTGTGTAATATCATATCAGGCCAGGGCAGTTCATGTCTGTCATACTGTCATACCAGTCATAGCCTATGTCGCGTCATGTCACGTCCGTCATGTCATGCCATGTTTTATCAGACAATGCAGGGCAATATCATGCCATGCCATCTTGTGCTATCTCAGTGTAGTAGACTGAACGACTGGTTAGCGCAGTCTACGTTAACTTAGACATGTATAAGTATGTAATCCGATCTCTCATAAATATATACTGTATGCTGCATTGTAGATAGCGAACTTGCGATATATACCCTCTTGCTTTTAAGACGTGCAAATATATTTAGCTTAAATAACCAAAGTATTAGTGTAACTATTGTGGATCCAAGATCCAGATACCACTGGCCTGGGTATCTGGGCCTGGATATTATCACTAGGGGGCAGTTCATGGTACTAAGGGGAGCACCAAGTGTCTGAGGTGCAAAATGGTGGCTATGTTTGGCAAGGTTTTGAAACGATTTTATATGTAGGAATACTTTTTTCAGTGATTTCAGTGATTTCTTTCTAATTTTTGGCAAGGTAATGGGGAAGATGAGGAGATGACACCCCTAACTTTGATAATTTTTTGTCTAAGTGATCGAAGTTGCTTAGATGCAAGATGGTTCTACCTTTGGTAAAGCTTGGTAAAGCGTTAAATTAATTATACTTTAAGGCATACTCATTATTCAGCGATGTTTTCTATTTTTGATCGGATGTAATTGAAGAAGATGTTTTCTATGTAAGGGGAGGGGTGACACCCCTACTCTTTGAGGAAATTTTGTTGTTCAAAGGTTTCTTAGATCCAAAATGATGCTAATTTTGGTAAAAGCTTTGACTGACTAAAAAATCTACTTGTTTTAGTAAATATTTTGGCTGTTACGTGGCACCCCTAGAAAGCTGGTACACGGTGTGTGCTGCCCCCTCTTAGTACACTATGGGGGTCCACCATCAAGGAAATTTTTGGTCGAAAATACCTCCCAAATGGGGGGGGGTGGCACATTCTATTCATTATACATCTATAAGTTGCATCTAAACATTCTCTTCTTTTAGATTCCATGCTTTAGAAACAAATTTAGATTTCATTCAAAACGAAAGGGTAGATTTTTAATAAAGTTACTTTAAAAACTCATTGAATTTAGCTTTTTCCTCTGGATCCCGACCAGGGCTCGGGTCCCCTCCCGTCCCCAGGACCCCAACAGATACCCGTGTGGCATCTGCACTTAAGTTTCTCGCTTGTGGCACACCTTTTCTGTGCACTTCAGATTACCTATCTTCGGGCCCGTATAGCCAGAATAACCAATTAGGGGGGGGGGGGACATCGATGTTGGAGTTTCGCCGGCCTGGGGAGGGGTTTAAGGGGAGGGGGTATCCACCTTGGAAAATTTTTTGCCTATTTCAAAGACTCTAGATGCCCGAAAAATCAGTGTAACCAAAATTTCCGTGCCCTGCACGAGCGTTCAACATGTTAACGTATATATCATATGGGCATGCATCGGTTATCACTCCGCATGCCAATTAAATACAATCATTTGCCGTGTTACTACCCTATCATTTTATTTGGAAGTTTCGGGGGATGGGCTACAATAACAATGGCAATAATCAGTGGCAGATCCAGGATTTCAAGGAGGGTGATTTCCTAGGGTCGGAATTCTGTTACAGTGGTCATAGTTTAAAAAGAGGGGGTGTAATGTGAGTGATGCATGTGCTCTTCCCTTAAGGTTTTCTATAATTAAAGTTGCTTAGACGTACTAAAAATGCATAGCGTCACCTTTATTGGCGAGGAGAGTAAAAATTCTTGCAAAAAGTTAGTCCTAGAACGGCAAGATTGAAACCTGCGAGGGTTCACATTGCATCTAAACAGTTGGTGAACCTTTGCAAACCTGAAAAAGGTGGACAGTAGAAAGCCAGTGGTCAGGTGGTGATGTAGAACCATGGGTAACTCGGCATAATCTTAGTGGAGGGGAGCACCACAGTTACTTGTCGAGGAGCGAAAAGGTTTGGCGAAAAGGTATTCTAGAAAAGCAAATTGACGCCTCTGATAGCTTTAATCTGCGTCTCGTTTTGGTAGAAAGTCTATGAGACCAGGAAGTTGTCAGGGAAGGAGATCCAACGCTCAAATTCCGTCAGACAATATGTACTTGAAAATGATTAAATCCCTTTTAGGGAACGAGATTTGATTGACAGGTCCCTTTATTCCCATTGTTTATCTTTTTCTGGCTTACACTTCCGAATGATTGTCTGCTCCCTTCAAACTCACACAATCCAGGAACAAAGGTCATTGTCAATATGTTACTTTGAAGTACAGCTTCTTTGCCGACAAGTGTTAAGCTTTAATAAAGGTTTTAAGTTAAACGACTGTCCATAAACCCTAACTCATATAAGTTCTTTGTGTTTCTAAGATCTGGATGGGTCGTTTCCTTGACACATTGTTCAAGTCTACCAAAAACATCACAATCTTCACAACTTTCCACATAAGTAGCAATCATTGTCAGCATAGGGGTTGTTTAGAAATTCTTCATGGGAGTTAATTGAAATGACGTTAACTGCGACTACAAACGACGAAAGCTTAAAATTTTGAATATTTCCTTGACGTATCAGGGAGCTGTTAGGGGATGGAGAACCAACACTTCTAAGTCCTTTGATACTAGGTTGTTGCAGACATTAAGCTGTCTATTGTCTTGCTCTTGAAACGATCTCTAAGAATTGAAAGAGATTTGGTTCTCAAGACAATGGTTTGTGTCGTCTGCTACATCTCAAACACTCATCATGATGATTTAACCAATTGACATTACATTGCCAGTAGGTTAGGTTAGGTTAGATGAGGTTTAACGTCCCAGTTTCCAACCAATTGGTTCAAGTCGAGACGACCACGGCCTTTTTTCCAGTTGTGGCTCACTGGCTTGTTTTCCCTACTCCATTGTTTATGCTGAGCACCAAGCACAAAGGCAGTAGGTTCCATTTTTAAAGTCTTTGGTATGACCCGGCCAGGATTTGAACCCTAACTCCCTGATGAGACACACAATTGAAGGTAATACGGCACTGTCAAAGCAAAGTGCCGCCATCGGTTGGCGCGGAGAGGAGATATTTCGCAAAGAGGTAGTGTCCCAGAATGGAAAACTAAACACCACTGAATTATTGATTTCTTCTATCTATTCGTAACGTTTGCAAATCTGAATACGGCAGGCAGAAGAAAACCTATATTAATGCATAACGAAAGGTAAAACGGTATCATCTAAGCGGAGCGGTACCATCGGTTGGCGTGGAGCAAAGTTTTTTAACAAAGCGTTAGTCCCAGAACGGTGAAATTACCAATTGCAATTCCCCTGGTAGGGAGTGGTTAATTCCTGATACCCAACCCCCTCCCTATGATATAAGACAGTATAGCTGTTTCGGTGGTCAAGTGGGCGCGTGGGTTATTTCATCTGAACTTCTCTCAAACCAGGCCAGTGATTTACTGTACCTCAACCGTGAAGCGAATCGTATATAAACGTATGCGCAAACAGGCAGCATCATGTTGTTTCTGTACTCGTCAATAGGCCTACAACAACCCCTGTAGGCTGGGGTGGCATAGTATGAACGCTGCACTCCCCGTCTGTAGTATCAGACGGCTGAAGAGGAGTGCTTGCACAGCCTTACATCTTGAAGAAACTGTATAGGGCCTAGCACGTCCAAATACTGCAACATTACTACATAATCTGTTAATGTGATGATACATTATCGGTTAACAAGAAATTCCTACATTATCGGTCAAATGGTAATACATTATCATTTAATTACTACATTATCGGTTTGGGGGTGATACATTATCGGTTAAAAAAGTTACTGCATTAACGGTTTAATATTTACTACATTATCGGTAGTGATACATTTTCGGTTAAATTTTTACTACATTATCGGTTAATTACACATTATCGGTCAATTACTACATTATCAGTTGTAACACAGGTATTGTCTCCATTGTACTCAGTACATGGCTGGGGTCAGCAGCTCAAATGGTCCCCGCAGTCACGATTGTTGCATAGCCAATGCGTAGAGGTTCCTATGGTTGGCCCTGGTGGACGTAACACGGTTTTGGTTGCCCGGGGTGGACATAAGACAGACTGATTTCTACGCGTAGAAAAACACAATATGGGACGCCAAAGGTAACATAATGGAGTTCATTTGGAGGCATTGCATGCATGAATTTCTTTTAAAACGAGAATATTACTGAAGCAGAGGATATAGCGTAGACGCGTTCGGTATAGGCTATCAAATTACATCTGCATAAAGGCTATACGCAAAAAGAATCATGTTTAAAGTGGGATTTGGAGCAAATCTGAAAAGCTGCACGTATGCTCTTAGATTGAAACACTTTCTTTGTTACTTAAAAGAACCTGCCATGGGTGATGTGAGGTCAAATGATGATGGGCTGGACTGTAGAGAATATAGGTGTAGAAGCGAGTAGTGTCTCTTATCAACGTGTAATAAAAGAGCACATATACTTGACCAAACCATAGGCGTAGGGAAGTGTTTTAGCTTGGGCTGAACGTTGTTTCGAACCACTATCCGGAGGGGAGATGTTTAAGGAAATGGGGTGATAGGTCCTCCCTTTGGGAATTTTTTAATTATATGCTATTACTTAGGTGCAATTTATTGGGTTAGAGTTAGATGAGGTTTTACGGCTCAGTTTCTAACCAATTGGTTTTTAAGTCGAGCCGGCCACGGCCTTTTTTCCAGTTGTGACTCACTGGCTTCTTCTCCCTACTCCATTGCTTATGCTGAGCGCCAAGCACAACGGCAGTAGGTTCCATTTTTAAAGTCTTCGGTATTACCCGGCCAGGAGTCGAATCCCAGACCGGTTGCAAGTCTGATGCTCTAACCACTTGACCATGCAGTCGGTGGGACATATTGTGCCAACGTTAAGGAACTTAACTACTGCAATATGACATATCTTTAAGGAGGAAACAAATAAGGGTGTTTTTCCTTGAATTGTGGGGACGGGACATACTTTCCAGCAAATTGTTGATTAAGGACCTTTAGACCCTCACCCCAGCCCCCCGCTATGAACCATTAATGGGCAGTGTTGGGCCGAAGGACGGTAACTAACATATAGGTCGATTTTTTTATTTATATCCCAATTATATTCCAGCCCATGTTGACGAGAGGAAATGTAATAAATAACATTCAAAATGCAAGTAATATTTATATCCTAAATACGACACTTGCCCTATAATATCAAAATACTTAAAGCAGTCATCAGGAGCGTCAATTTAAACCTAAAAAAGATTAATGGGAATAAGTAACTGGAAGCTTTAACTAACTAACGAGGACTAACGGGGACATGTCCGAGGGGTCGGGGAAACGCTTAAGTAAGGAGTCTCGGAACTCGCTTTTGAGCCTCTGGTAGGATCCAGGAGCAGCATTCTGATGAGGTCCAGAGTGCAAAACCCTCTTCTAATGACATCAGATGAACACTAAATGGACCCCAAGTTACAACTTGATAATTTGTTCGTAGAAGTCGAGTCAACGGCGGGTAGATTTGATAAGGGAGAACTTGCTACGTTCTGACGAGACCAGAGATTGTAACGGGGAGGGGGCACCACAGGAAATTCTGTAGTAAGCCCACCCAGATAGCACTGATGAATCCATGTAAAGTGTGCATATCAGCGGAAAGCTTACATGTTTTTCTTCTCTCTACTGCATGTGAATTTCTCCCTCTCTGAGATACAGAGTAGAAAGTTCGCCCAGAAAAATTAAGGAAGATGATGAGCAGACGCCGCAGGGGAGAAGAGACTTGTTCGGAAGGCCCCCAGAGGGCCGCGAAACGGACTACAGGTGAAGTTCAATGTACTCTGATTGCCAGAGGTCGGAGGCGAACCCTAAGAAGCGTTGGGGTCACTAACATGGAACTCATGTTAACACTTCTCAAGGATACTAAAGACTCATTCTGAAATTTGTGGTGAACACATAACATTTTCATTCGCTGCCAACCAGTTTTGAGACCGGCTAGTAAAGGGGCAAGTGCCAGGACGATTTATGCTCCCAGGTTTCCTCCTGTCGAAGCTACAGAATGCCCTAAGCTACAAAGCATGGGGAGCAGGGGTGGTAGGTTGAGATTGTGAAGGTCGGTCCGAGGATGGACCAAGCAAGTACTCGTGGGAGACCGGACCCCCTGAAAAATTTCTCCCGCCTAGAAGATCAAAAACTACCGTTGCCTTAATGCATGTTAGTGTCTCCCCCTTCCGTGAAAAAATATTTTGCCCCCGGAAGCTTTTTCTCCCCCTTCAGCACCTTGTCTGGCTAAGGGTCTGGGAGAGAGTGTGTCTTGTATAAAAGGGAGCACGGGGACTTATGGCTGGGTTTAGGTATGCCGTTTGCAATGACAACCTCACATGTGAGCAAAGGTCTCTGCAGGCTTACTAGTTGGGCCAAGGACCCAGTGGAGTCCCAGACTTTTCGAAGTGGGAGCACTAGGGGGTTCAGCATTCCGTCAAAGCGACACACCAAAATGAAGGGCTAGGCGCCTCTGGAGGCGTCGTAGAGACACGCAGTACTCCCCTGTTGGCGGTGGGTCGAGGGTCCCACTATAGGGCTCTTAGTGGGTCAAGGGACAATGCTCGATTGGGGGTCCAAGGGGAGCATCCCCCGGAGGCTCTAAGGTATTTATAAATTGTTACCATTAGATTGAAGCACTTGACAATCTACAAAATGGCATTGGATGTGCACTAAACAGGCCACAAAATTAGAAATTCAAAACTTGGCCTTTTTTATTAGTCTTACTCGCACAAACGATTTAATGATTGGGAGAAGGGGTGAGTGGGGACGATAGATTATGTTAAGGTTTGCATTGAGCTTGAAACATAAATCCACTCATAATGCCCAATAGGAGTTTATGTTTAGACAACTACCTTCCGGGTGTGTCACGGAGTGAAAGCCTCCGCAACAGAGCATCGAAGGTGCTTCTATGGCTGCAGATCCCGGGCTAGCCAGGAACGTTTGAAAAAAATGTGGTTTAATTGATTCTGGGTCCTGAAAATTATAATTGTGACAGGTATATTTCCTGCATTTTCTTCCGTAATAAATTAAAACGATGGCTAGCGCTAGCTAAGATCTTAAGTTTGGTATTAAGTATCTACAAAAATTCGTTCAAATTCTTATAGTCCTTTCGGCGGCATCACCACTTTATGATGCCTGATGTGGTGCTTGGCTCCGCCTCGGCGAGGAATCTGGAGAAGAAAGTCCCCCAGCAAATATGAAGGCACCGCAGTTTAAAATAAACTGACATTGACAGGAACAGAAACAGCCAACGTTGGGGGAAACGCCCCCTTCCGGTCGACGCTACTACAAGCTCGCCTGATGGGAAGGATCCAGCTGCCCCAGGACTCTCCCTTAGGGACCGGCTACCTACGTATCCGGTATGAATCCGAGTAAAACGAGTCAGACGGCTTCCCCTCGGTAATGCCTTGCCAGTCCCGATGAATTCTGGGACTGGTTATCCCTGAACGGTCCTTTTCATGGCTCATGGCTCCCAGACGACCCGATGTCCGACGTTCGGAACTACGGGGGCTCTTTCCGGGGACAACGAGTAGTTTCGATTGGGTCTGTTTTCCGGTATCCGAGGCAGAAGCCTGGGAGCCAGCTCTGGAATCCGGCCCTGAAGCTCCCAGATTCTCAGGCTGACCACCCAGAGCTATGTCCAAGAACACGACGGTTGTTTCCAGCCTTATTCATCCATTCTTCTCCCCCTACCGATATGCACGCTGCATCATGCACCATTAAATCCCATTCCGTTTTCACAGTGCCATGGTCCCCTCAAAGAAAGGTTCTGGAGGGCCCTCTGTAAAAAAAATGGTTGGATCCCCTCCACACTCGCAACGAGCCCATGCTTGATCTAATCGAGCGGTCTCGGGTATGAGACAGGTTATTTGAAAAAGAGTTCATACTATGGTTCTTGTGAATTGTTTAGTTTAAATATCAGGTCATTTTAAGATATTTAAATGCTTCATTCTAATAATGCCCACAAGTGTGTACATATCACAGCCCCGTGGGTTTCGCTCCCGTCCCCCTGGTGTTGCCCTAGACTTGATACCATTCTGGTGTGAGGATAATAACGTATCCACCATTAGTTTTAAAATCTTGGTGAGTCTGGACGGCTTGGTACGGTAATTTGGTGGGAAATGGAATGGTGGGATGGTTTTAAAACTTTAAAATTTTAAACCTAAAATACTTGAGGTACTGTTTTGAAAAGGGGGATATACATTAACACAGTCTTGAAGGTACAGAGTTGACCATAATTTGGTGAAAAATACGGGGAGCAAAAGTTTTAATTGTTTGAAAATAATTGTTGCAGAAAATAAATTAAAATATATAAATTATTCTTTGGAAAAACAAATTTTTCTCATGAACAGCCACAGAAAATCTATTTCAACATCCTTTGTGTTCAAAACATGTTTCAAATTGTGTTGGCATATTGACAAGGGTTTCATGTAAAGACTCTCATGCTAACAGAATCCTGGTGCGATTTAAAATGAAGTCCTAAAGTATTATTTGCACACCTTAAGGCTCCATAACAAGTTTTACACAATTTTACATTGCAAACGATATCCAAAACATTTTTAAGTCCACTATAAATTAGAAACGTTGCTGGCATGATTATTTATGAAATGAACAAGTTATTATGTTAGCCTGATGATCCTCGTGCCTACAAGGGCAGACACTTATCCTAGGAACATAGTATTGTCTCCCTCCATTAATTTCAAAAGTGAGATGGAAATTTCCTGTGTCTTCCAATGCTTGACGCTCGTATTTATCTTTATAAATTTAAGTGAGGACTTCGGTAGCCTACAGTTACCCGATTTTAAAACAAACTCTATCGTCCCTAGCCCTTCTTTCCGCGGCTTGCCTTTTAATATCCCCCCTTTTCTTCTTTTCTCATCTTTTTTTCTCATCCCCTTGCAAAGTCAGCCTTATACTCTACCTCTCGGCTTGTCCCTGTTTCATTTTTCCAAGCCCTTCACTCTTTCAGGGTATTTATCCTTCCCGTTCGGCAGTTCGGTAGAGCATCCGACTTGCAGTCGGAAGGTCTGGGGTTCGACTCCTGGCCGGCTCATACCGAAGACCTTAAAAATGGAAGCTACTGCCATTGTGCTTGGTGCCCAGCATAAGCAATGGAGTATGGAAAACAAGCCAGTGGGCCACAACTGGAAAAAAGGCCATGGCCGGCTCGACCAATTGGTTAGAAACTGAGCCGTAAAACCTCATCTAACTCTAGCCCACCAAATTGCACCTAAGTAATAGCATGTAATTAAAAATTTCCCAAATAGAGGTCCGAACACCCCATTTCCTTAAACACCTCCCCTCCGGACATGTGGTTCGAAACAACGTTCAGCTCCAGCAGCTAAAAACAATTCTCTATGCCTATGGTTTGGTCAAGTATGTATGTTCTGTTATTACACGTTAATAAGAGACACTACACCAATATTGTCTACAGTCTAGCACATCATTATTAGACCTCACAACCAGCATGACAGATTCTTTTAAGTAACAAAGAAAGTGATTGTTTCATTCTAAAAGCATATTGCAACGTGCAACTTCGATATCTCCTTCCAAATCTACGGAGCCTATTTCCTCCTCTACCTCCTTCTCTCCATTCACTAGTTATCCCCGTCCAGTATTATTTCTTTTTTGTCTTTTGTTTTATTTTCTTCCTTTCCTTTCTTTTCCTTTTTCTTTTCTTTTAACTTTTTCTCCTTTCTGCTTCTTTCCTTTTTTCGTTTTTACGCCATCCCGATTCTTCAATTTTTTGCTCTGGTTCATTCTCCCCACCCCCCTATGGCGCTGTAGCCTAAAGGCTAGGGGATGAACCGAGAGAGGCGATGATAATGTGGGAGGAAGAATCACTGAAGGATGTCTTTCAAATCCTGCATGCGATCAAGGGCTTGGATCCATCTCCAAAGGTGGAGGGAGGGGACTTTTCACCATTTGCGAATCGCCGTCCTGGGGAGGGTCTAAGGGAAGGGGTGTCCCCCTCCTCTTTGAGAAAAGGAAATTAGAAGGTGTCTTCATGGCAAATGGTGCCATATATTTGGGAGCAATTTACACTGTTAAACTATAGCTTTTAAAATACAGTGTCAATTCGTAATCTATGTTATATAATAATACACAGTTTTAGTTTTCATCATTTTTGAAAAAGTGGGGGACCTATTGGAGATGTCCCCCTTCCAAGATAGTAAGGGGGAAGCGTCCCCCGTCCCCCCCCCCATGATCCACGCCCATGCATGCGATACAAGCTTTCCGCATCCCTGTAGCAATATTAAGTTCACTCTATTCAAGCAAAAATCGTATTTTGAGCAGGTGTTCAACCGGCCTTGTTTTGAGGCAATATAGGCATAGTACCACAATTGACCATTTTATTTGCATGAACTCGTTGGAGCCAAAACGGACTGAGTGGTAATTTGTAAGCCCGTCTGATGCAGTTTTACCGGTTTTCATTTTAACCCACCCACCCTGCAAGATGACATGTGATAGAATCCTTTGCAAGGTGTCTTTATGGCAAATGTGGCATATATATATATAATATATATATATATATATATATATATATATATATATATATATATATATATATATACATATATATACATACAGGTAGAGTGACGTAGCGACTTTATATGAATGAGTCAATCCACGCTATATTAAATAGTCGCAACTATTTATATAGCGTGGATTGACTCATATATATATATATATATATATATATATATATATATATATATATATATATATATATATATATATATATATATACATACATATATATACATACATATATATATACATATATATATACATACAGGTAGAGTGACGTAGCGACTTTATATGAATGAGTCAATCCACGCTATATTAAATAGTCGCAACTATTTAATATAGCGTGGATTGACTCATATATATATATATATATATATATATATATATATATATATATATATATATATATATATATATATATGTATACTTATCAGAAAGATTGCTATCGAAAGCCTCAAGAGTGCTCGAAACAGGGGCGAATATACGGCTCCTCGAGGCGAATATGAAAATCATCAAGTATCTCGATATGACGCTTGACCTCACCTCAGGCCAGTTCAGCCCCGACTCCAAACCTAACAATATCCCACAATATTATGTCAACACAAAGTCAAACCACCCCCGCAGATCATTAAAAATCTGCCTTCGTCAATAAACAGAAGACTGAGTGGCCTATCGTCTAACGAGTAAGTGGTCAACAATGCCGTCCCCATTTACCAGAAAGCCCTCAAGGACAGTGGGTATATACATACAGGCTCACCTATTCCGAAGCTCCCCCAAAGAAGAGACAAAACAGATCCAGAAACATTATTTGGTTTATTCATCTTTTTTCTATGAATGTAAAAACTAACATTGGACAATCTTTTCTTAATCTAGTCAAGAAGCTCTTCCCCCTGGAAGTGTCTTACATAAGATACTCAACCGTAATACCCTAAATATTAGTTACTGCTGTATGAATAATTTTCAGCAAACTATCAATTCGCACAACCAAGCCCTACTAAAGAAGAGTGCTAAGGAATTGTTAGCAAGGACTCCTGCAACTGTAGAATCAAGGCCCTTTGTCCAGTCCCTGAAAAATGCAACACCCCCTCCCCTGTAGTTTACCAAGCTACCGTCTCTACAAATGAGAGCAAAGAAACATATATGTTGGTCTTGCGGAGTCCTTTAAACCCAGGTACCATAATCATATCAAATCATTCAACAATAGGAGGTACACCCATGATACAGCACTTAGTATATATACATATGGCACTAAACAATATACCGTATACTATCAGCTGGAAATTTTTGAAAAAAAGCAAGTGTCTATAATGTTGTAACTAAACGATGTAATTTGTGCCTGTGGGAAAAGTATTTTATAATCTATAAGCCCCACTTGGCTACGCTTAATTCCCGGTCTGAATTGGTTTCCACCTGTAGACATTCCAACAAATTCTCTTTGACTAGGTTCACTAAGTAGATTTAGCTTAACTTAGGTATGTACATTTATTTGTTCTGCCAATGTTAATTGTAACTAGGACTGCCGTCAGTCGTGTTTTGAATGGCCTGATGAGTGGGTCATCCCCACGAAACTCAGAGTAGCGATAAATATACTCATGAATTGCTCATGAACTGGTCTGCTTATCATTGTGTATATATATATATATATATATATATATATATATAAACACAAAATATATATATATATATATATATATATATATATATATATATATATATATATACTCTTTGCGTGTAGCCCATTTTACTGAAACGGATGTTGTTTGCTAGTACGAGCTGGTTGTTCGTGTATATTTTGGTCTGCAGGCGTCCCAAACACCTGTCTGCCTCTTCAGCTGTGTGTACTATTTCACCATATTGAGAGCTACCCTTTTAAAACAGTTTAATATACTATTGTGAAGTTCCACTAGACACTAAACCATGTAGAGGTGTATGAGTAAACATCAACCACATACCACACCAAAATCATTTCATGAGTTCCCTCTGTTTTAAACGTAGGCCTATTCTAGCCTGCCCCACTGCATAATGGTATAACCAACGATCCTTGAATTTGATTGGTTCGTGGCCGTTTTCTACGCATTGAATTCAGTCCGTGTTGTATGTCCAACCCGGCCAACCATAGGTTCTACGTACAGTGTATTAGTGCAAAGCTTTCTGTTACGTTACCAGTTATGCTGGAGTATCGTGTGGTTTCATCTTTTACACTACGAACCCGAGGTCTTTCATATCAGTTAATATTTACTCCGAGCAAAGGGCTTGCCTGATACAACTCGACGAGCATAATCCTGAACGAATTAAAAACTTTGGACTTGGCTTAATCCAATTTATTCACTCAAGAGCACCCACTAGAATAATATCTTACTGCCTGTGATGTGCCAAAATGTTCAAAATGCTGTAAGTTCCGTTGTTTCTACATTGAGCTTAGCAAGTACCATCGCATTTCATCGAAGTCTTCCCTGGTTATGTAATTAGTAGCAGACATGATTTTAAAAGCGTTTGGTGTCTTGTTATTGCTGTTAGCAGTTCATCGAGTTTGGAAGATGTCACTGAAGTTAGAAATATACAAGAAAGGTTACATAAATCGTCCGGGTCCATGCAGGAATGTACTGCCAATAGAAACGGGCTCGGAGGACATTGCGCTAGCTTCTAACGGTATTGCTTTCATTTCATCCGGATTAAACATTTGCCGTTTCACGTGTAAGTCCTCATGTGACCCTAGATACTGCCAGTATGAAGGTCGTATTTACAAGTTTGATTTTAACAAGCCAAACGACGATGTCGTTACTGTCAAATTGCCAGAGGAACTAGTAGACGAAAACTTCCACCCACATGGCATGGATTTGTGGCAGGATCCTGACTCTGGGGAAATACGACTCTTCGTTGTCAATCACCGAAAGACTGAGGAGTCGGTAGAAATATTGAAATACAACGATGAATCAAATTCATTCAGTCTTGTTAGGTCTGTTCGTCACAAGCTGTTCAACAGTCTCAATGATGTAGCGGCGGTGGGACCTGACTCGTTCTATGCTGCAAACGACGCTTATATAGGTGGTTGCTGGCGGATTGTGGAATCATTTCTTGGGATGCCCTGGTGCACTATCGTCTATTACGACGGCGAAACTGCTAAGATTGTCGAAAAGGGGCGACCGTATTTTAATAGTGTGGCCGTCTCTAAAGACGGCTCATCTGTCTTTCTGACCGTGCCGTCTGATCAGCAGGTAAATATTTATAAACGTGACAACAAAGATGGGAGTTTAAAATTTTACAGATCTATCGAGGTGGGCTGTAGGATCGATAATGTCTTTATTGATGATACAACGGGAGACGTTTGGTTTGGTGGACACCCATCTGCACATCTCTTAAGTCAACATGTGGCAGATGCTGACATGAAAGCGCCCTCACAAGTTATCCGAGTACACCCAAAAGGCCCGGCAGACGATCCCTTCTCATCGTACCAACTTTTTTCACCTTTTGAAGACGATGGCGAACTTGTATCAGCATCGTCTAGTGTAGCCCTTTACAAGAACAAAATGTTAATTGGAACTGTGTTACACAAAGCAGCATTCTGTGAAATAAACTGAGGCTACAGTTTGCTTGCCGTGTTAGCTTCAATGGACAAATGTGAATGAAGTGAAATAGTGAAACTGAAATGATAAAAACTGCAGCTGTGCAACCTCTACCACCTCATGAGCATAGGCGTAGGAAGCGGGGTTGGCTGGGTGCTAAAGTCCTCACAGTAAAAAATGCGGTGAGGTGGAAGTAGGCCTATGCTTCCGCCCCCTCAGTCCAACGACGAAACCCCTTATTTGTTCCCGCAGTATAAACTCTGTCAATAAATTGCAGTAAATTTTCTTACAGTTTGCCAAAATATTGCACCAAACTTCAACTAAGGACCCTCAAATAGGCTACTCAAAAAATTTCCAAAAGGGAGTGGGGAACTTCCTCCCTTTAGACCCTTGCCACAGGACGGTGTTCATCCCCCTCCCCTCCAGTCGAGAGCAAGTTCCTATGCCTATGCTCAAGAGTGTAGCCGTGACCCCTAACCTCACAACTGTATACAAGACATAATGCGTGTATTAAGGACCTACCAGAACGGTACAAACTTATATAGTTTTAAAGGGGTGAAAGCATGGGACTCAGTCAAATAAGATCACATATTAAGTTACTTAATTCCGAATTTCCCGCGGGTAGGGAATGTTTGGTAGGCAATTGACATGGTTGACAATTGCTAGGGTGAGAACTGATGGAATTGTCCTGGGCGGGAATCTTCCAGGTGGGAATTACGCTCCGGTAGCTTCCTATCACGGCTTAAGGTATTTTGATTTTGATTATGATGTAGGCGTTGTATCAAATATAAGTTGCAGCACGAGGCCTTGGCTGGGGATGGGGCCTTCATCCCCTTCCCCCTTCGGGCAGAATATATGGTATTTTCGGGCAAAACATATGCTTTTTGGGCAGAGTGCACAAGCTGATAAGTGCTAATCTTCCATCAGCAATTTCAAGTAGTCCTGTGCTCTTACGGTTGTAAAAGTTTAATGCAAAAAACGGTCACCAGGAAAAGGGCTTTTAGGCTGCTTTCTTCGTATTATTTCTCTGCAGTGCACAATTGGGGTGTATTTTAAAGGAAAATATAGAGTTTGTGGTAAAACAAATTCCCATACCTTTTACACAATGATTTTACTAGCTACTGAGGTATAGGGAGTTCAACGAATGGTAGCTGAGTATCTGCGTGGTCAAGAAATTTGATTATCATAGAAAGAAATTCACCGAATGTATTTCAGGAATAATTTTTCTCCCCAATCTTTTAAATTTTCAAACGATACAGCAATTTATAGCTCTTGTAATGCGTTACTTTTTGAGCAAAAAAGTATATCGAGCTTACGCACTGACGTCACGCAATGTCAGTTTGGAGGGAAACAATGGAGCGCACGGCGTAGATTTCGCACGCGCGTGTTGCAAACTTACGAGCGCATCTGCCGTATCTGCAGCTATCTGCATTTGTTGGTTTAAGTTGCGTGATACGCGCTTGCCTCCATGGAGGACGTACTTTTGTTCTGTGACGTCATATGCATAAGGTCTATAGATAGTTCTCAGTGACGTCACAGCTAGGGGTTAGCAACCGCCATGTCTGAGGGCAAGCCTGTACACACATGCCGGGTTGCCCTCAGACATGGCTGAAATAATACACGTGAAAAGCTCCTATGACGTCACGTGAGAACTATCTATTATTGCCAGAGTTGGTTGATGAGACTGGGTGAGATACTAATGATTTCTTTCTTTTTTGTTTATGCAATGTAAACACACTATTGTCCTTTAGGCTCGAAGATACAGAATTTTGGTTAAAAACGATGTGTACGTGTGACGTGAGCTTTGGTATAAATGCCATATAGTTTACTTCTGTCAAAAAGTTCTACAAGGATCCGTTGAATTCGTCAATTGGTCATATGTAGTGTTTAACTCAAAGCAGGGATGACTAGTGTGCCATCTCTTCTCCGGTCGTGTCATGGGTGTCATGCCTGTGACGCAACGTCACGCCATAAAAAGTTACAAGAACGTGTAGGCTGCGTTACATTAATTCATTGTTTGGAAACAGAAGGAAGATCAGAAGCTTAAAAGTTTTTGAGTCTACTCCCTGGAATCACAATAGGCTATGGGGTCGGTCGGTGACACGTCACTTCCGCACGACAACAATATGTTGGAGTGAAAACCGTTTATTGCGCGTAAAGTGTTCCCATATGGTCATACTGTAGTCAGTTGTTGTTTTCACTCCAAAGTCGCTAAGGTAACGGAGCAAGACCCGGATGACCGACCGATCCCATAGGCAGATAGGAGAAAGCCACCAACAGAAATACACACAACGGTACCAGTCACTAATTTCTGTACTTGTAATGGCTTGCCATGCAAAGCGGAATCGCCCATGATATCTCGGGTTTTACACTGTTAATACATGGTTCCTTTTAACCACGTAAACACAGGTTTGCTTACTCTCTAAATGTAAAAGAGTGAATTTCACTTTTCGAAGGTTGCCTACAGTGACCACTCTCTGTTTCGAGTGGAATTCCACTCTGCCCGGAGTGGTAATTCATTCATTTGGAGTGAGTTACCACTCCCAGCAGAGTGAAATTTTCACTCGAAACAGAGAGTGGTCACTGTAGGCAATCGTCGAAGAGTGAGTCTTTTACAAGAGCGAAATTCACTCTTTTACATTCAGAGAGTATAAATTTGAAAATAAATCTATGGTTTATCTGATTTGAATATTGTACGCATGTTCTGAAGTATAATGAAAGAAGCTTTACAGCCTTGGTCAGTTGGTGGGAACCGTTTTTTTCATCTGAAGGGCCGTTTTGACAGTCACAATCTACTCGCGGGCCGCATCAGCTCCGCAGGGCGCCACCCTGGTTGAAACAAATCTTGTCAAATATTTGACACGATTCCGGTTCGTGCCCCCAATTGACTAGATGTTTTTAGAGTGTACCTCTTCAGCGTCTTGGCGCTTTTATACAGACCATAAATGTTCAAGAAGTTTAGGCTAAAAGCCAGATGTATCATCGCTGTGGCAAATTCAGGATTGCCTGAGAAGAGGGGGGAGGGGGGAGATTTTAGATTGTCAGGAGCTACTGATGCAGGGTAGTGACCTGAGGGTGAAGTTTGTATTTTTTTTTTGTTTTTTTTTTTTGTTTTCAGAAAAAAAAACTAACAAGATGCAATTTGGTGCATTTTAGCTGTTGGAATTAATTACTTTGTATTACAGAACAGTAATAAAAGTAACCGACAAAAATAACTAAAACTAAGCTGGACCTAGCCATAAGGCGTTCTAGGCGATTTTATTTCAGAAAAAAATGCCCGAATTTTCAGACCTTGCCCAGATGTCATGTTGAGCAAAGTGATGCAAAACAAAGTGTGATGGCGGAGGGACTAAGATTTCATTGAAAACGAAAGGGCAGATTCTATTAATAAAGTTACTTTAAAAACTCATTGAATTTAGCTTAGCCTTCTGGATCCCTACCAGGGCGGCGGATCCCCTCCCTCGGACCCCGCAAGAATCCCGTGTGGCATGTACACTCACGTTTTTCGCTCGTGGTACACCTTCTGTGCACTTGAGATTACCTGTCGTGTCCACCCCACACACCCCCACCCTCGAAAATTGTAGGATCCGCGCCTGTACCAAACCACAGTGTATTAGCCAAATTCGCAGGTGTGACACAGTTGTTCTACATCTAATGTGATGTGTCAGAGTTAGAATAATATCAATCGATACAGTTTTTTGTGGATAGGCATAATATTTTATACTTAATTAGATGTAACTTAAGTTTGAAAATTGCCCTCCTTGACCTAACCTGCAATTGTTCACAGAGTAGTACCATGGAACTAAGCAGGGTACTGTCTCCTTTGTACTACTTCCTGCATGACTGTGATCAGCAGTTCAAATTGTCCCGCAGTCACGATTGTTGCATAGTCAATGCGTAGAAGTTCCGTGTAAAGTGTATTGGTGCATGCAAATCTGCAGTGTCTGTTCGTTACCAGTTATGCCGGTACTCGTGTGGTTTCATCTTTCATATACTACGAACCCGTGGTCTTTCATATCAGTTAATATTTACTCCGAGCAGAGGGCTTGCCTGATACAACTCGACGAGCATAATCCTGAACCGAATTAAAAACTTTGGACTTGGCTTAAACCAATTTGTTATCTTACCAGCCTGTGTTGTGTCAAAATGTTCAAAACGCTGTAAGTTCCGTTGCTTCTCTACATTGAGCTTAGCAAGTACCATCACATTTCATCGAAAGTTTTTCCTGGTTCCATGATTAGTCGCAGACATGATTTTAAAAGCGTTTGGTGTCTTGTTATTGCTGTTAGCAGTTCATCGAGTTTGGAAGATGTCACTGAAGTTAGAAATATACAAGAAAGGTTACATAAATCGTCCGGGTCCATGCAGGAATGTACTACCAATAGAAACGGGCTCAGAGGACATTGCGCTAGCTTCTAACGGTATTGCTTTCATTTCATCCGGATTAAACATTTGCCGTTTCACGTGCAAGTCTTCATGTGACCCAAGATACTGCCAGTATGAAGGTCGTATTTACAAGTTTGATTTTAACAAGCCAAACGACGATGCCGTTACTGTAAAATTGCCAGAGGAACTAGTAGACGAAAACTTCCACCCTCATGGCATGGATTTGTGGCAGGATCCTGACTCTGGGGAAATACGACTCTTCGTTGTCAATCACCGAAAGACTGAGGAGTCTGTAGAAATATTGAAATACAACGATGAATCAAATTCATTCAGTCTTGTTAGGTCTGTTCGTCACAAGCTGTTCAACAGTCTCAATGATGTAGCGGCGGTGGGACCTGACTCGTTCTATGCTGCAAACGACGCTTATATAGGTGGATGCTGGCGGATTGTGGAATCATTTCTTGGGATGCCCTGGTGCACTATCGTCTATTACAACGGCGAAACTGCTAAGATTGTCGAAAACGGGGAAGGTTTTAATAGTGTGGCCGTCTCTAAAAACGGCTCATCTGTCTTTCTGACCGTTCCGTCTGATCAGCAGGTAAATATTTATAAACGTGACAACAAAGATGGGAGTTTAAAATTTCACAGATCTATCGAGGTGGGTTGTGCGATCGATAATGTCTTCATTGATGATACAACGGGAGACGTTTGGTTTGGTGGACACCCATCTCCACATCTCGCAGGTCAATATCTGGCTGATGCTGACATGAAAGCGCCGTCACAAGTTATCCGAGTACACCCAAAAGGCCCGGCAGACGATCCCTTCTCATCGTACCAACTTTTTTCACCTTTTGAAGACGATGGAGAACTTGTGTCAGCATCGTCCAGTGTTGCCCTTTACAAGAACAAAATGTTAATTGGAACTGTGTTACACAAAGCAACATTCTGTGAAATAAACTGATGCTACAGTTTGCTTGACGTGTTTGCTTGGACAAATGTGAAGATTTGGGCAGAATATATGGTATTTTCATGCAAAACATATGCTTTTGGGGCAGAGTGCACAAGCTGATAAGTGCTAATCCCCCATCAGCAATTTCAAGTAGTCCTGTGCTCTTACGGTTTTAAAAGTCTTTATGCATGCAAAAAAGGAAACCAGGGTGTTTTAGGCTGCTTTCTTCGTATTATTTGTCTGCAGTGCACAATTGGGTGTATTTTAAAGAAAAATATAGAGTTTGTGGTAAAGCAAATTCCCATACCTTTTACACAATGATTTTTCTAGCTATACTGAGGTATAGGGAGTTATGGTAGCTGAGTACCTTTATGGTCAAGAAATTTGATTATCATAGAAAGAAATTCACCGCTTTGCATTTCAGGAATATTTTTTCCCCCAAACTTGTAAAGTTTCAAATAAATGATCCAGCAATTTATAGCTCTTCTAATGCGTTACTGTTTAAGCAAAAATGTACGTAGAGTTTATGCATTGACGTCACGCGACGTCAGTTTGGAGGCAAACAATGAAGCGTACGGCGTAGATTTCGCACGCGCGTGTAGTAAACTTAGGCTGTTAGGAGCATATCTGCCGGTACACAAAACAGCTTTCTGCATTTGTTGGTTTAAGTTGCATGATACGGGCTTGCCTCCATGGAGGACGTACTTTTTGTTCTGTGACGTCATATGCATAAAGTCTGTTGTTGCCAGAGTTGGTTGATGAGACGAATGATTGGGTGAGATACTAATGATTTCTTTGTTTTTGTGAGATGCTAATGATTTCTTTTTTCTTTTTTGTTCATGCAAAGTAAACAAACTATTGCCCTTTAGGCTCAAAAATGCAGAAATTTGTTAAAAACGATGTTTACGTGTGACGTGAGCTTTGGTATAAATGTCATATAGTTTACTCCTGTCAAAAAGTTCTACAAGGATCCGCTGAATTCGGCAATTGGTCCTATGTGGTGCGTAATTCAATGCAGTAATGACTAGTGTGGCATCGCATCTCTTGTCAGGTCGTGCCATGGATATGGGTGCCATGCCTGTGACGTCACGTCATGCCATTGAAAAAATTACAAGAACGTAGGCTACGTAACATTAATTCATTGATTGGAAAACAGAAGGAAGATTAGAAGCTGAAAAGTCTACTCCCTGGAATCACAATAGGCCATAGCAGGGGCGTCGCTAGAGCATTTATCATGGGGGTGGTGGTGCCGTATTTGCCGACTGAGAAGGGAAAAAAGCCGACTGAAAGCGTTGATAAGAGATGAAGTTAGAGCTGCGAACCGTTCGTCCAACCGGTTTGGTCCAGCAGGGATGGCGCCAGTATTTGCCAAACGGGGAGGGGGAGGGGGGGCAACGATCCGAAGCCTCGGCAGCCCCGATGCCGTCGAGGGGTTGGTGAGGGGAGATTTGAAGAAAACATGTGTACTATACCATGCCATTGCGGGGCATATATTACATAAAATTTTGTATATACTAGAGGAAAATAGCCTAGTTTCGCCCGATTTAAGGTTTTTCCCGAAATCTAAACTGTAATTGCAAAGCGCGCGAAGCGCGCGAAATTTTTGGGTAAGCTTACACTAAAAAGAATCTTTACTTATTTAAAGCTATAGGTCAACCAGTGGCGTACCCAGGATTTCTCTCAAGGGGAGACATGCAATGAAAATTTTTGAAAAATTAGGTGTCCTTACATGCAATCTGGTGCCACATATGCCACCTTTAGAAGTAAAACTTATTTTAAAACATTTACGTTTTTTTAGGAACTGAAAAAATTGGCATCCGTGAGGGGGCATGGCCCAATGGCCTCCCCCCCCCCCGTGTACGCCACTGAGGTCAACTGTCCAGGCAGTTGGGCCCTATCGGGCACAACTTACATTGTACTTCCCTCTTCGAGTCACTAGCCGTACCGAAAGACAGACTCAAGAGAACTTTAACTTAGTTTAGCGAAATGAGATGAGATTCCCGGCATTTACATAAAACGATAAATTCTACTTAATTTACTTGAAAAGATGGAAGGGTTTGTTCTATGCTTAGCTATTAGTAACGAAACCGAGAAAGAGTGGGCAAACATACCGAAAATTTTGGGGTTTATCGCAGAAATACATGACCCTTTTGAAAACTAAAATAAGTAAACCGACCATGGGTGGCGACAGAATTTTCCCGACAAGAGGCCGGGCCATGCCAGCCACCTCAAGTTCCGACAGCATGTCGAGGGGTGATAAGGGGATATGAAGGAGCCTAACTATCCCATGCAATTGCAGAGTACCGTATACTTTGCAGTATATCACTTAATATGTCAAGAGCCGAGTTGCACACTGATACTGTTCTTTTGAGTCTGAATCGTCAAATTGCAAAGGGCGCGAAAATTTTTGTTAGGCTGACACAAAAACATGTTATCATTAAGAACAAAAAGAAAAACATTAAAACTTTAGGAGTTGTAGACTGTATCGGGGACAACATACATTGTGTCGAAGCCACCTGGACTACTCGATGAAATAGCTAAACTTTGATCTGTGAGTCGCTCACCAACTGACCGTACCGTACCGCATGACACACACTAGAGCAGGGGTCGGCAAACTAGGGGGTCGCGACCCTTTTGAGGGTCGCGAAAATATGTCGGAGGGTCGCGAAAAGGATTCGGGAGCGAAAAATAATTGACAAATTTCTCATTAAAAATAAGCAAGGGGAGTGATTCTAATCTAAGAACCAGTGATCTGCTTTATTAACCCTGCATAACCAAGTTAACCCCAACTCGTCTTACCGACCCGTCAATTTGAGGGCCACCAAGATTCCGGAGTAGAAAGTTGGGGCCACCAAGCAAGAAAGTTTGGAGACCCCTGCACTAGAGAACAGCCACTAGGCTTTGTGATATGGGATGAAATTTACGACCTCTACATAACCTATGTACCCTGCCTACATGTTACTTGGTAAGGTTGACAGGACTTATGCTATCTGGCTATGTGGAATGGAACTACTGAAGAAACTGGAATGACATCACAGCGCGCTGAGGGCTTCGAAAATTTTGGGCTCTGATTACAGAAATTGTCCTCTTTCTTTCACTTCTTTGCACCTTTCTTTTCCTCATTTTTCCTTCATTTTGCCGACTGGTGCAGAATTTACCGACTCAATGCCAGAATACCACATGAACGATGAACTCCTTTATATACAATGATACTGAAAAGCCTTACGTAGCTTCTTTTGCCGACAGAATATGTTTTAAGTTTCAAAAAGTGTTGGTTACGGGCTTTGAAAATATTGTAATAAACGTTGTCTACAAATGCATTCCAACCTCCTGTCTTCCGTCTGCAACAACCCCTTGCCCTGCTTTGTCCCTCCCTCCCCTGTTCTTTTCTCTGTTCGCTCGGTCTTTCTCTCTCCTTTTTCTCTCTCCTCTTTTCTCTCTTTTTTCTTCTTTCTTCTTCCCTCTAACTTTCCTTCGTTTGCACCTTCCTCTTTCCTTTATTTTGCCTACTGGTGCAGGATTTTGCCGACTACGTGGATGATGGGGGTGTCACACCCCACATCCCCCTCTAGCGTCGGCCCTGGGCTATAGGAGAATACCACCGGCAGAAATACATAAAACGGTACCAGTCACTAATTTCTAACCACGTGAAAGCATTTTTGCTTCTAAACTGGAAGATAATTCTATGGTATATCTGATTTGAATATTGTACTCATGTTCTGAACTATAATGAAAGAAGCTTGAGTCCTACAGGGAAATAAAATGAAAGTGTATTTGAAAGATGTAGATGATATTTCAACAAGGAGTGCGGGGCAAGTTGCGAAATCCCCCAAGAAGATTTTTGTCTCCCTAGAAAATTCATATAGCCTTAACATATTCAAACATTTGGCCCCCTAAAATTATTGCGTCCCTCTGAAAACTATATCTCTACCCCTTTAGTACCTTGTATTGCTACGGGCCATGCCTAATTTCACAGCTGGGTATTGAAGTATAGGTGTACATAACAACCTAGTAGATAGGTACACGTATCGAAATCAAATTGAATAGATTCGTCTGTAAAACATGAACCAATCCGGTTCACTTTTGATAAGAGGTGGAGCCAGGTGGGAACAGGGGGTCATTCCTCATCGGGAAAGGCTTCTCACCCCCACCCCTGTAGGGGAAACTTTCTAAATTTATCGAGGGAGCTTAAACAGTACTTAAAGTATATAAACGCCGAAGGTGACCACTCGCCCGACAGCTTACGTGATTCTTCTCTCAGGGAAGGTAGCTTCTTCAATCAACCCCACCCCCAAAGTTTACAATTTTCCTTAGTAATAGCCCAAATTTTTCAAATTTCCTCAAATTAAAGCCCAAAATTTCCATTTTTATTTTATGCAACCCTTACATTTTTCAATAAACCCCCAAATTTTCGGCTCGCGGATAATTTGCCTTCTCCATGCTTCAAGCAAGCCACCGTGTTTGCCCGGGCCCTGGCTTGCAGGTCCCTCCCCGTCGGGAGCTTGGCCCGATATTAGTGCAAATCCTGGCGCCACACCCTTTTTGATTGTAATTTAGTCAAATATTAGCTTAGTTTCCGGTTCGTGAACCGTGACCCTGCTTATAAAATTCGTTTCAAATTTCAATATGGCGGAAGATGGAGGTATGAGTAGGCTATGTACTGAGAACGAAAAACTCACCAAACACAGTAATCTGTTGGTTATATGCACACTTGCGTCTACTCAAAATGTGTTTTCTTCTTTCCTTCAAAGAAACTTTATTTTACCCCTTCGGCAAAGAAAGTTCATTGTTCTGTCATACTTTATGATTTATTAAGTTCAGTTCAAGCTTATATTATATGCACTCTAAAACAAGTTGGGTAAAAATGCTCACCAACACTTGGCACGTATTTGAAAATACTAAAATTGGGTTAAGTTTGCCCAGTACTTGACATTTATTGGGTTACCTGAGAGTCAGGTTACTCAATTAAGTGGTAACTAACCTATTGATAAACCCATTAGTCAACAATTATTGGGCAAACTTTTTAGAATTTCATAGGTGCCCAGTGTTGGTGAGATTTACCAACTGTTTATCAAGAGTGAACAAACTGACAAATGTAAGAACCTCAATGGTATCAGTACATCAACTGTGTGGTGTTTATGGGTCCCTGACTGACCGAGTTACTTTATGACGGTGCACCAACGCCGGTAAATGTTAGTATCGAGTGTGGTATTATGGGATACAGTAAACCAGGGCTGTCAGGAGATCCTCCGATCCGAGGGGCCGCATGCGGCCTTTGAGACCATGTGGTCCGGGCAGCCTCAAGGCAAATCGTAAATGCAATTGTATAAAATTGAAATATAATTTTAAAATTTATAACTCAATATTTCACTTGTCATTCATTTTCCGGATGTTATACCCAACAAAATATTAAAAAGCTCGGAGTAATATATGCTACTTATCAGCTTATCTACATACCATACATTACGCACACTGTATTTTACATGGATTTGTCGAGCACGTGAGGTGGGTGGCCGCTAAGTACCCTCCGCACTATAGCATACAACAGTGTTATGAAATTCGCATGAACATATTAAAGAAATAAATACGATTACCTATATAGCATATAACCTCTGTTCTAAGTGAAAAAAAAGGCCTCAAGGGGGCTTTGACGTTCATTCAATTGACTGTTATCAAATAAAAATCTTGAAATTTATTCGATCAGCGATTGATTTTTATAAAAATCCAGATGGCCCTAACCTTGATAAGAAGGTTCCCACCCATAAACATCCATGCATGTAACGAGCCCATATAGGTAGGCTATTTAATATTTAGTTGACACATTCAGTCAGGCGCGGCGCCACAGGGGGGGGGGCAGGACAGGCATTCCCCCCCCCATGGTTTTTCAACCCAAAAAATGAAATCGTCTGAGAAACGTTTTGAGACACATAATTTTGTAGGGGGGGGGGGTGAGGTGTTACAGTATTTCACCCATCACCCATCTATCACAATATTAGTTAAATTGTTCGTTACAAAATACCTGAAACTTGCAATCCCCGCACGGATAACGTTTTCTGTTTTCTCCATTGTTTACGTGAATGCAGGTTAAGTATTAATAAACACTAAGGCTATTTTACATAACGCGCAAACAAAAAGGGCATAGGAACCGAGAGTAAAGCTTAAACAATACAGTAGTATACCCTAAAGCCAAGTTATTGTGAGACCTTACACATATGGTGTTACAGAGCAAAAAGTTTTCCCTCTCTTGGAGAAAAGGTGCGTATCATTGCAAGTTACACCAAAAAATACAGACAGCTAATTTGTGCATCAGGGGATACGCCTGATCCATGAATCTCTGTCTAACCAAAACCCCAACCTTACCCGTAACTCGGAATATATTTTCGTCCGGGGGAATCTTCGGTCTTAAGTGAACCTTCGACCAAGTGAACCTTTCGTCTATGGGTATTCCCCCCCTGTCCGGATTATGTAATGTTTGACAATCTCAAACATTTACTGTCTCTCCATTCCCAGCATGTGAAGAATGTGAACATATATATTGGGGGTATCATGAGTCAATCACTTAACGAACATTTTGACAATAAAAATATAAAAAACATTTAATAAAATGAATTAAACTTTGAAGTAATATTATATGTCTCCCTTATTGCATACGCGTAGGAAGCGGGGGGGGGGGAGGCTGGGGGCTAAAGCCCCAGTCAAAAATCTGGGGGCAGAAGCATACTTCTGCCCCCAATATCCAAGGTCAAAAACCCCTTATTTGTCTCTTCAGTAAAAACTAAAACATTTGCAGTAATTTTCCTTAAAATTTGCCCAAAATGTTGCACTAAATTGCATCTGAGGACCCTCAAATACCCAAAAATTTTCCAAAGGGGAGGGGCACCCCTCCCCAGGACAGCGATCCGAAAAAAGGTTCAGCCCCCAGTCTCGGAAAGTTTGGTGTTTGGTGTTTGGTGTTGTCTCGACTGAGTAATCCATAGAAACCGAATTTTAAATAGTAGGTGCATGGCCGTACACAACACAATCTTTACTGTATGAAGAAATCTTGAGTCAATCAGAAAAAGAGCAAAGAAAAACAGGGCGATGCCACATGGGGCAGGGGGCAACCGCCTCCTATAATTTGCAAAAGCAGGGGAAAGAGAGAAGGAAAAGAACAGGAAAAAAGAAAAGGAGAAAACGAAAGAGAAGAAGGGGAAGCGAAGGAGAAAGAAGAAAGGAGGAGGGTGGGGTAGGCATATATTTGATCCATATTATTTAGTTCAGAGCTTCCAGGAGGCCCTATTCAGGTGTCTGCCAGCCTTTAAATATCTTGTATAATGCATATATGAAGCAACGAAAATATTCGTAATAGTTCGTGTTTCTGTCGACTCAACGCACGTATTTTTGAGTGAAAACATACCCATACATAAAAAGGGGGTGGCTTCCAGAGGTTTGTTGACTACATACCCTTCTCTTAGACAACAAAGGCTACTCTCCTCTTTCACTAAACTAAAACTTAAAATTCAATAAAATTATTAACACTTTTCAGCCACATATGATAGCTCAAAAAATACCAAAGACATCATCATTTTGCATCTAAGCAATTTCTCAAAGGGGAGGAGACACCTCCCCAGAAAAGCATCTTTCCCCCAAGCAAAAATTAAAATTCAATAAATGAGGAACACTTTCTTACATATATGATGGGGGGGGGGGGTATGACAATTTAAAAGAGGCCACTTAAAAAGTAACCCTAAGTCTGTTTCTTCCTTACAAAATGATCTCAACCAAGATTATTGCCAATTACCTCTTTTCTATGAGGGTATGTTTATGTCTATAACATGAGACCTCACAACAGGGAATGTTGTAATGATGCAACTCAGAAGACAAACGAGATGCCGTTTCTTTTGGGATCCACCTTTTTTCTTCCACGGAATCCGCGCCCTTTAAACTAAGAGGTCCATGCCAACTGACCCATCTGCCCATTTCTCTCTCTAGCCTGAACTGTCGGTGACCCCTTGACATTCCCAAATCAATAGGCCATAGGTATGTTTCACTTATCATATAGAATGAGACCTAAATGAGAATTTTCCTCCCATCATGCAACTAAAGTTCATCGCAAAGTGACATTTGAGGTCATCCATGAGGACTTGCTTGCTTCTGAGAAAAACTCTATCCTCGGGTGGGTCTTAAAAAACAAAAGCACCCCAGAGGTAAAACTTGAGGATCGTGAGCGGGTCTATATTTGCAGCGGGATGTTCATGATTTGAAGTATTTTTGTAACACAAGCTTATTAAAATGCGAAATATTTGTGGGGATTTTCTACGCCCTCTGTTGTAATATTTAAGGTGGACGGGGCCGTGCCACTTGGCTTAAGGGAAAGGGATTACGCGCGATTCACGTGAGAATATGTTTACTTTCTCTACGGAATTAGGTACTCAGGTACAGTGTAAAAGGTGCCCATTCTTACCATTTAGAGTAAGGTTTTCAGGCCCGTAGCCAGAAAGGTATTGTAAGGGGGCGAGAAAGCTTCCAGGAGGGCGAAAATTTTTCCCGGGGGATATACTAAAATGCATTAAGGCAATGGTAATTTTTGATCTTCTAGAGGGCGAAAAATTTTCCAGGGGGTTCTTCCTCTGTTCCCCCCCCCCTCGGCTACGGGCTTGAAGGTTTGTGAAACCACACCATGTGGTTCCGCAGTCTTTCCATTTCTACAACCCCGAACAATGGTACAGGTGACAATGATCACAATTTAACCAATTTTTTTTGTTAGTACAGCCTAACTTGGACTAAGGGCTAATAAATTTGATAAGATGCTATAGCACTCGGGTTGCAGTTTGGGGGAGTATTGGTAGGGGATATGCTGCGGTTTGCAGCTGAAGTTTTCTAATGAGACAGCCATCAGTTGGATTGTCTTCCAGGCCCCTAGTGCGAAGCACGCCGAAAATAACCGACTTTTTAAGACAGCTGGCTCGGTTATTGAAGTAGCGTTTTTCTTCGATTAATAAACATCCCTTCTTAATTTCTGCACTATCCTTTGCTTTCGTTTTTAACGGTATTTAATTCTGCCGAAAGCAGAGAGGGCTCTGACCCCCCCCCCCCCCCCAATCAATCTGCACTTGGATTGGGTGGAATGGATGGATGATTGTAGGCATCCGAGCAGCACCAGAATCTTTGAAAAAAAAAACAAAGCTCAAGTTGCACACTGAGTCTTGCAGGAAGGATTAATTATCACAAACTTATTTCAGATTGGTGCCCGTGAAGCCCGCATTAAAACAGAATTATTGCAGATATATTATTGTTAAGAGCAGAATCGATGGTGTAACTCATTGCAAAAAGTTACACATTTAGTAAAATTGCCGCACATGTAAATTTTTTGACCTTCGAGCCATACATAGCATTCTGATCTTACACCCTATTCCGTAGCTACGTACCTTAGGTCTTCCCAACAGATTTTGTTACTTTAGAGAAAATTTTCACACAGTGATTATGAGTATCAGAAAGTGATGGTGTAGATCAGTGGTTCTTAACCTTTTTCGTCCCATTCCCCCTTTTCAATCAGCCACCCAGTCCCATCCCCCTTTCCAATCAGCCACCCTCGGTATCCCCCTCCTAAAATATATCAAAAGTGGTTTTCTCCGTAGTTCACATTCACAGCAAAGAGAATGCCTGTGGACAATGGCAATGACCTTTAGGACCGCTTTATGGTCATAACCTGGTAATAACTTGACGACCCTGAAGAACATGCCCAATATCCCTAGAAAACAGACCCTAACCTGTTTTCCTAAAGTACTCTAACTTTAATCTGGAGATAGTATTCCAATGAATAGTCCTTTATGTTTCCATAAAGCGGTCCTAAATGGGTTGTAGTTAATCATCTCCCAAATATGTGAGTATACTAAAATGGGTCTGGTACCGTTATCGTACTATGGTTCAGTACTTCCATTCACCATGTCAGATCGTCGGACTCGGGAGTAATCTTACAGAAGTGGAATAATAAAGAAAAAGATACTGGACAGGATCGGCGATCAATAATTACCCTCCTGAGGTACCAAAATTACCGCCAGGGGGCAATTACCCACCGGTTAAGAACCACTGGTGTAGACCTAGGCCTATATAAACGGTTCGGCTCTCTCGACCTTGCCATATGTTGCGGAAAACGCAAAACTTGGGAGAAGGAGAACGCTATTTTCTCTCTATTATAAATCTGCCAGTGGTCCACTTGATTATTTTAGTAACTTAATTTGTTTACGGGTAATTTACACTAGCTCTCTAATGCCACTTAGCCAATATGTATTTTTACGTTCAACCAGCCGTATATAGAAAGGTGACGTAAATTATAGGTACACATGCATGTTCAAAGGCCTATCAAGTGTGCACGAGTGGGACTTCGACTTTTGGACATGTAAATGTTACACAAGTCTTTTTGATTTAAAAAGCATTATAAAACGTTAAACGTTAAAAAGAGCCACAATTCCCATCAAAATCCATCAAATATTGACCATTTTACAAGGCAATCACTGTTTTCTTTTCATTCATCCTATAAATAAACATGAGATACATATGGTAATTTGTGACGTAGAAAGAGGGACCCATGAGTTATGTATTTTGTAATCTTTTGCTTGTTTAATCCTCAATACAAGGACAGTTGTACTTTTCCAAATCCCTTCGACTCTCTGGCGAAGAGCCGAAGGGCGAAGCCAAACGTTACTCCAGGAGTTCTGCTCCCGAAAGGAGCTATGTACCTCGAAGTGACACAAGACTTAACATGACCAACCTCTTAACTCTAAGACCTCTATATCATGTGTCTATCATGTGCGGCCCCTATCTAAACTGGCTAAACAAGGACTTACAGTTAGGCGCGTAGCCAAGGGGGGCGAAGGGGGGCATCCCCCCCCTTGAGTATATTTTTGGTACTTTTTAATGTTTATTTTTACAATATTGCTAGTGTTTCCCCTATTTATATGCGGTAAATAGGCCTGGGAAGTGCCGTTTCCAGTGATATGGGAGGCATATGGGGCCAAAATTTTCTTGCGCTTCGCGCCAACTCATGGTGGCGCGGAGCGCTGAGAGTCTGTCTATGGACTTCATCCCCCCCCCCCTTGACAATTCCTGGCTACGCCCTGCTTACAGTTGTAATGTTGCCAGCAAGACCTGAGATGTTTATTTTGAAAGTAGGCCTAGATATTTACTACTTTGAAAATGTCCACATTTAAAATCCAACCAGAAACTAGCTGGTAAGCAATTAATAGATAATTTATAAATAATGAACAAAAGAAAAACGGCACTTTATAACACTACACATCATAATTTGTGCATAGCTAATGAGAAATCTCAGAAAAAGGTGAAACTTTGAAGAGGTATCTTGAGAAAAGTAAAACGTATTCAAATAATTTCAACGGATTTGTCATCAAGGGGTCATAGGGGTAGGAGGTGGGGAGTTGGGGGCTGCAGTCCCCAGCCAAATATTTCAGTGAAAATTAGGGCAATATGCTGACGATGATGTAGCTAAGGATAATCCTTGGTAATTAAAATAAAGTTCTGATTCGAATTGCAACAGCAACTATATATTCGGTATTAATTCACTAGTGTGTTTTTTAATGATTAAACTTATATAATGATTATCAGTGGTGTATTTAGGGGGCCACTGGGCCATGCCCCCCCCCCCCTCATTGATGCCGAATTTTTTAGTACTTGAAATACGTACTAAATTTTTTAACACAAATTTTACTTCAAAGGTAGCATATGTGGCACCACAGTGCATGTATGGACACCTAATTTTTCAAAAAATTTCAAAGGGGAGGGACACCCCTTCCCCTTAGACCCCTCCCTCTAGGCCGGCGATCACACAGCATAATGCATGCCCCCACCGCCATCAGAGAAATCCCGGTTACGCCACTGAATTTTATCATTATTATTGTAACGACTTCCCCCAGAGTTTGTAATCAATATGGAAAGGGAGTAACACGGCAAATGATTTTATGTAATTGGCATGTTGTGTGATAACCGATGCATGCCTATGTAATTTGTACATGAATACTCTGAACGTGGCGTGTATAGCGCGCGGAAATTTTTAGTTATATTTTTCGGGCAAGTCGTTACAAATCAACTTGGGCTCCTACGCCAATGCAAGGGACATTAATCTATCAGAGAGAGGAGTAAAACAACTGTTTCGGTTTACATGTCCATGCACATATCTATCATTCTGAACTCTGCCCCTGATCCCTGTGATTTCCAACAGGTAAATCCTAGTCCGGGTTACCCCGCGGAGCGAACTTTATTTGCTAAGCCCCCTCGATCTTGAAGGCTTCCCAAACAAAAGGGTATAAGACTGCATGGACAACAAAGGAACAGGGAGCTGTTACTCGGAAAGCTCCCTGTAAGGAATATGCCATCACAGTACAACCAGCAAGTATGTGGGCAAGGTCTGGTCTAAAGATCGTGCTCATTGATCCAACTTGATTATCCCAGGCTGATAGTCCCACCTAGTCAGTGTCACCCTGCCGCGAAGGAACATGTTTACATTTGGTCTATTCGCAATACTGAGTCCCTCGACGAGAGATAAGTGAAAAGACCAAATGTGAACACGTTCCCTCGAGGCAGGGTGACCCTGACTAGACCCACCGTGCTACAGAATGATCAAGAATAGGGGCGTAGCTAGGATGAAATTTTAGGGGGGCTTAGGTATCAAATGGGGGTGGGGTCACGGCATTGATCACCGTCCTTAATTCTTACGCATTTTATTAGGACACACAATTCTGGGGGGCCTAGGCCTAGCCCAGGCCCCCCGTAGCTACCCGCCTGTCAAGAACTGGTTACTGGCATATAGACCATTTTTAAAGTAGCAATTATACAAAGACTGATTACGGAATATAATTTTTGGTATGTACTGTTTTCTGTGAATGCATGGCATCATTCCTGTGACAAAAAAACGGCGGCGTGCTAAAACTCTTTCCTATAATCCTTTGTTTGGCTGCTACTTGAAAAAGGGTCTATGATAGGCCGAAGCCAGAAGACCCTGCGGAACTTTTGAAAAAAAAAAACCTTTGCTCATGGAAGAGCCTAATTACATATGACTACCCGTGCAGCTGATCATGCATATGCTAAATAGTCTGTCCTCTGATTTTTATTTTGTAGACCTAACATGGGCATCCCCTTCAATTAAGTGACCATAGGTGTAGGAAGTGGGGGTGTGGGGCTAAAGCCCCCAGTCAATGTGGTGAGTAGGTGGAAGTGCGCATTCTCCCTCTCAATCCAATACGAAAAGGCCCCTTCACTATCTGTTTTCTCGGTAAAAATGGCAAACTAACTTTGCAGTAATCTTCCTTAAAATTTGCCCAATACATGTTATCCAAATTTTGTCCAAATTGCATCTAACTTAAAGACAGACTGTCATCACCCCAAAGTATATTTTTAGTGTATGTATATCAAAATTCTCAGTTGGTGACTGCTCTTTGATTGACATCAAAGTTTGAAAATTTGAAAGATGAGGAGTAGCTCACATTCCACACAAGGCAGAGAGAGTACTTTTATTACATTTTATAGCCTTGTGTGCTCACCAGGACATTGCCTTAAGCAATAAAACAGGTTTATTCTTGCACAAGGAAGAGCCTCATACAGTTATAGGAGGAGCTAGAAGATGCATAGTTGGGAGAATTGGAACTGTCTGGGATCATGAAAATTCCCCTTTAAAAAAGGACGCTCAAACATTCAAAAACTGGATGTCTCCCCTTTGACCGATCCTCAGGACCGCGGTCCGCAGAGCTGATTTCTACGCACTGCATATTGCTGATGCATATTGTGTCAGGAAAAAAATCAAACTTCGTTCTGATGGAGCCTGGCGAAAATAAGGGACCTACCTCGCCTCCCCTTCAAGTTCCCTCCGCTGACGTCAAGCTGCTCAGTTTTCAAATCAGAGCAGGAAATCCCGTACGTCTTACTGTATTATAAAACAACTTGCCGAATCACACCGGATTGATCAGGAGTTAGTAATTGCTACAAAATGAAATAGCAGCGCGAGCGCGAAAGTACCGTCATATATCACAGATATTAGCTAGCAGCAGATGTGAAAATTAGAAGTTATTAAACGAATTCCTAAAAGAATCAGTTTATTAATAATACAAAGTACTAATACATCAATTAAGACTATGCTAAAGACTCTTCTGGGAGGGAGGTCCAATCACTGAAAATAAGTATTTTAAAATACGTTTCTCACTTCTCCATGGAAAACAGCATCAGCCAACAAGCACAACTTCCTTGGTAGAGACGCAAACTTGTCGTTTGGATTTTCTCTGTCGTGTTAGTATCTTTGTATTCCCCGTATCGTTCTCGCCTTGCACCGTACTTGGCCTGCATGCCTCAGCCACGATGAACGATTAGTGCGTACACTGTGATACCCAAATTTATGTACTCAACAGAGAACAGAGCATCTGCGCGGTACAAACCGGTGGGAACCTGTGAAAACGGAATGCTGCAAGACTGTGCGTTGATTGACGTTTGATTAACGGTATAAGTTTGGACGCATGTTAAATCTAGTCACTTGCAAAGACGAGTGTGGTTGTATGATATATTTCAATTACTATCTGGTTGGTGTGCATGCTTTATACTTACCGTATCAAAGAAGCTGTTTTTAGTTACCTACATTATCCACTGAGGCTACTCATGATATCATCCTTAGCATACTCTATTCGTTAGGCTGGAGAATAGGCTTAGCGTAGGGCTTCTCGGTTTCGGTGACATTTTGTGAGTGTGAGTGTTGACTGTTGTGTTAATACTATTAGCCTACCCTGTGAATGCGATTGTGAACAGTGATACAGTGATAGTACTGATACTGTTAGTAAATGGCGAATTTAAGCCCAACCAAGGTTGTTCGAGAGTGATTCAATTCAGTTCAGTTCATTTCTCATATGTAGGCCTACAGCAATCATCAACAAAGGTATCATTTTGATTTAGCCTAACAAGTATCTGCAATAGGCCCAGATTGGAAAGTTTGCCCTGCGCGGGGGATTTATCCCCCGCGCAAAAGTAGGAATTTCGAAGTTGCCAGCCGCGCAATGTAACAATTGACAACTGCAACCGCACAGACTTGTTGGCAGCAACCAAGCAGGTTGGCTGGGAAAGGCAATTTCCTGCAATGTAGGAGGTAGTTTTGGCTTAAATTTTCTTGCTATGTTCCGTGCCAACTCATGGTGGAGCTCCGCTTAGATAGTATCAGCCGCGCAATTCTCTTGGCCATTATTAATATCCCCCGCACACCATTGCAAGCTTTCCAATCTGGCAATAGGCCTTACGCCTAGTATATATGATGGACAGTGACACTAAAAAAACTGCTTATCAAGGCTAGTGACCATACAAACCAGGGTTTGCATTTCTTGGAAAAAGTCATCATAATTTTTCATGATACTATTTTTTTTTTTACAACCATTCAAAATTTTGCGTTGTAATTTTTTAAAATTTCTGGCGTAAATGATTAAATAGGCCTATACAATGCCTACTGCGATATGCCGTAAAGTGCAATGTTAGTCCTAGCCTATACTAGCTATAGGCCTAGCCCACAACAACATTAGCACGACGTCTCGATCAATCCATGGCGATTAATTCAAGTGTGAATGAAATAGGCCTAATTTAGTACAGACCTGTTTTTATGATGAGAAACGATCGTTGGATAATAAAAATATTTTCACTTCACTCAAAGAGAAATTTAGCTGAAAATTTCAAGGCTAATATATTCCGTGTATGATCCAGCAACAGGTGTAGCTTTACCTAACGTTAGCAATATTACATTAAACACAATGACAATTGTATAAGTTTCCATACAGTGTACACTCAGTACATATAGGGCACAACCGAAATTCGAACCATAGGGACAATTAGTGTTACAGGTATAGGACGAAAACCCCAAAATTCAAGATATTTACTTCACATCCGAATCAAATCAGAAATCCTTACAATGTGTTCTACCTTTTCACAAAACTAGCAAGATTATACAAAAACATCGCAAAATAACACAACCTAGCTTGAAAATAAGATGATTTTCTGCAGCGTCTGAGCGCTCGGAATTGTTCGTTAGAAAAACATGATTGCACAATAAAATCACCTTGTTAGCCTTGCACCAACTCGTTTCTTATGTCTTGAATGTACTATGTATGTACACATATTATTATTCTTCTCCACTAGCTGTTTTGTCCGGGGGCTCCGCCTGTGCAAAATCTACGACACTACTTTAGCGCCCGGACAAAACTTTGCCGCCTGCACAGAAAATTGACCCGCCCAGTCAAGAAGTTGTCTGTACACTCAATCACAAACACCACAACTTAGTCATTTGACTGCCTTTTATATTTGATTTCAAATACTCATGAAAAGCAATGTACAGTATAATAAAACATCGGAGATGCAAACCCAGCTCACTTGCACCTGAGCTCTTATATCATTCATTATGCACTTACTGCATTTCTTTCATATGTTTCCACAGTAGGAATCCATTACCATCAAACTCATACACTAAACAAAACCATTCAATTGAACTGTCCCCTAGGTTTCCCGATTTTCACCCGAAATTTACATTAAAGAGAACTACTTCATTCTTGAATACGTCCAAGTGGAAACTGGAGCTTCAGATCTACGTGTAAAGCCAAAGGTATTAGAAAATGCAATTTGCAAAAAAAAGTGACCTCAAAATGCCCAGATTTGAAAACATAGGGATAGGCTAAGAACAAGGCCGTAGATTGCACCATTTGTGATCTAAGCCCTCTTAAATTGTCAAAATTGTCAAAATTCTCCCTTTAAACCCCTCCCCCAGGATCTCCCCCAGGACAGCAATCACAAAACAGACCAGTAGAAAACCCTGATGTATATATATTTCTATATATACACACACATACACACTTACAAGGGTAGGACATTTCTCAGGATGGACGAGCACGAATCTTGCCCTATTTTTACACTCTTACTCTTACCATGAACCTCAGAAGACTTTGTTTTAAATCACGTCATCTGTTCCAGCAGAACATCCAGCACCTCTTTGGATACAATTTTGTGCATAAGATAAATTCCAAACAGTAAAAACATGTGAGAAATAAAATTTGGAACTCATCCGGGTGAGTTCCAGATTTTATTTTATCACATTTTTTTACAGTTTGGAATTTAAAATCTTAATCTCAAATGCATGCCAAATACACTAAATAAACAAAAAATCAGATGTTATGCGCAATTTGTCTAGTTGTGCGGCTGTCTTCCCAAAAATGTTGTATTTTTGCGAGCACTGTCGACTTGCTGTTGCTGCATTGAAAACACAGTAAAATGCCGTAGTACATGCATACCTCCAGGTGCCCTCAACAAGCTAAAATCTGACCTATACTATAGTGGGGAAGCCCTTTCAAAAATGCTTAATTAAAATGGTTCCCAATGTAAAATGTTGAAGAAAAGTAATATATCCTAACAATTTGAATATTCATAATTTCTTAGCACCACTTTTTTAGTGCAAAGCTCTTACTTTGGTGGGATTTTGAGAGGATTTAAAGGGAAGTCCACAGTAAATTTTGTTTTTCACAATCATTTTGTATATAACATTTTCATTCATATGGATTAAGAATCTTCATTTATTTTCTTTCAAGCGATATGAAATTAACTGAATTTAACCACCCAGCTCATCCTGAAAATAGGGATTAATTATATCCTTATTTTGTAAGCTGTACAATTACAATGTATTTTCTTTTTGAGATTTCATAACATTGAAAGCATCATAGTACTTCATTCATATGAAGCAATTTTGTTTAATTTTTCAAAAATGCTGAAGTACTTAAGTATCCACTTAAAACGACCCACCTCATTGGGAAAATGTGTCATATCTTACGAAGCTCCGGTTGCCATTTCTGAACCATAGTACTTACGCGTTTAATATGTATAGGAGTGTGAGGGTGTGTCAACAGAAGTCAAAATGCAAATTTCCCAAGATCAGCTATGAACAAAAAAATTCTTTTTCTCAATATGTTAAGATAGCATTTGAACTGTAACTGAAAGAAATGGGATAAAAATGGCATTATTTGGAATAAAACATAAACCGAAACCTTAATGCATTTTTGCATTCTGGTTTATATTCTTTACAGGCTTCAAAGTGATCCTATATTTCCTATAGTTTCCTATAAATTTAAAAAAATCCTATATTTCCTATATTTGTATGATTTTAGGCTTGTTTTCCTATATTCTCCTATATTTTTCTGATCTTGTCAAAGAAATGTTTTTCTTTTATATGGTGTTTTGGGGTGAAAATTTGAGATGGATTCTTTTTCCAAGATAGTTTTGTGGACTCAGTCTCACTCAGAGTGTCTTAGACTCAGAGTGGCTTAGGCAGGTAGCAGTGTATAGATGTCAAGTATCTCAATTAGATGCAAGTACACAATGGCCAGTTTTAGGATTCAGAAATATTCTCATGTGAAACAGCATTGGGCACTAATAAACACTTATTTCATCATCCATCCATAAATTTATGTTCCACTCTTACACCTGTGATTTTAAGTACTCTGTGATTTCATCTCTTTGAGGGAATTTATGTGGTATTGTAAGGTGGTGGATTAGAGCCTTCTTTGCCTGGCATCCCCTGTAGTCATGCAGTCTCCCACATTTTAAAACCCTTACCTATGCTTAGTATGCACAGATAGCTGGTCTGCGATATAACTGATTCTTTCATTATTGTAGTACAATGGTTTGAAATCCCAATTTTCCCTGTAATCTGCCATCTTTCCTCAAACTTTGTTAACCATCAGATCAGTTGATTGTCCAGAGTGTTGTACAATTAAAATTTTCCCCTAAAGAATAAGAACTTAGTGCTTTGAGAAAATTAAGAATCTCACTGTAATGTATACAAGTTTACAATGTGCAGATCTCTAAGGAGGTTTTCCCTAAACTCCACAAGAAGCTCTGTGGTAGGTCTCTGTATGCCACATCAATTTGTGCAACAGACCAAAGTGGAAAATCTAATCCATGTATGGGTCTGGTGCTGCAGTGCCCATCATTGGTGACAAGTAGGGGCACTTACCAAGTTGCCCTTTCCCTAATTTTGTCATATAATTTCCTCAGTTGAGACTTTAGATGTTAAGTATGTTAATACACAGACAGTTTTGCACACTGTAGGCATCATGACATATGTGGACTACACTGTTATGCCAAGTTGTAGATTCAAAGTGAGCAGTGGCATTTTTAGGTTGAGGGACCATTGGGCCATGTCCACTTTCCTTCCCTAATGCTGATTTTTTTCCTTTTAAATTAGTAACCTAAAATCTGATTTTGAAAATGAATTTTACTTCAAAAAGATAACATATTTTGCACCAGATTGCATGTAAGTACAACCAATGATTCAAAAAATTTTCAATGGGGAGGGGGACACCCCTTCCCCTTAGACCCCTCCCCATGTTGATAACCACAAAATAAACTGCATAGCCCCCATGAGAGAAAGTTCTGGGTATGCCACTGGGAAAAAGTGAGTTGGAAGGTATTCATAGCAACCATACAGTTGTCATAGGCCTGTGATCCTGGTCTGACTATCATCACCCATGTGTCACACTTTATATCAAGATTGACTAGCAATACAGTGTATAGTTTATAGCAAAATGTTGTATTGAGAGACCATTTCCTGTTATTTAAACAGCAAAAAATTCAAAAATTTCCTCACCGCAACCCCATTATTATTGGAGCTGAGGTGAATTCTGTCTGTGTACTTTAGGACATAAGCAACAGTTTATTGTCCACATTAACTACCCATCCATTCAAAGCATCATCAAGGGGTCACATTCTGTGTTCTCACCTTTTGATATTGCAAATTTTGGTGCCTTTTGGTATGCACAAATAATAAGATTTATGAATACTTTATTCCCGGGTCAAAATACAGTATGCAAATACACCACCTTCAGGGGATTTACTCTTTCCCTTCCACCAAAATATTAGGTGGTTTTCTTAATTCCATGTTGATGGTAGAACCACACTTTTCTGCCACATAGCACACTTGTGATACTATTAATCACATTTGTATCATTTAAACAGTATAGTTCATTAGTTTCCAAAGGTACCATGTTTTCCTCATCCACAACTTTGAGGAATTTTGAAGATAATTAGAACCGCTAGTGTATGACATTCCTATATTTACTCTATATTTTCCTGGAAAAATCCTATAAAACCCTATATATTCATCAATATCCTTCCTATAAAACGTATATTTCTGTGATGGACCACTTTGAAGCCTGTCTTTATTAAGTGGTTAGCTTTTGTCAAAAGTTTGGTGATTTTGAATTGCCACTAGTTCATAGTACTTGGTGGCAAATACATTTTTACTGTTGTTCCTTCAAGAAATTCATATTTGGCAGCAATGTTTATGGTGGAAATACCCAGGCAGTCGAACCCCCCCCCCCCCTCCATCATACCCTAAGCCTACTGTTTGGCCTTTGTCATGCCTTATAGTTGTTTGATGTCGTTGGAAGTGTAGCAAATAGCCTAAGGTTAGGCCTAACATGCCTTTTACTGGTTATCCCAGTAGCCTAGCCTAGACCTAAGGTAGATTCCACAGTATTTGACTCCCACACAGTATTCGATCCACTCTTGTTAAGAGAGTCAACTTAATCCAGTGCTTGCCGTTGGATGGATGCGATCGGCTTGGGCTCCATGGTGCCCATAAATTCCAGCTGAGGAGCTCAACTGATCGCGCTCCTTAATTTCCTGTCGTGTAAAATACATGGATAGGCCTACTAAAGTGCTAACCAACACAATACATGTGCAGAAGTTGTCTGCTTCCTTATATAGCTACTGGGGCTAATATTTCCGATCCCTTTTTGTTCCAAAGTGTTAAAAAATGTTGTCGAGATGTTGGTATGAGTGTTCAGAATTATTTATGGTCAGGATAGGGTCTTTGCTTGTCAAACCAACTTAAATATTTTAGAAGTCTTTTGCCATACATATACTGTTATGAGAAACTGATCAGTCTCAGGACTTCCAAGTCCATGCAAATTGAACCCAACTTCACATGAACCTAACACCACTCTTGAGTCCTCTTTCGATTGCTGTGTGGGGGAGGGGGATTCCTCAGTTACCACTAGACAAAAGCATGGTGCCCCACCCCCACCCCTGTCAGAACATAGGCACTGATAAAATTTAAAAGCCCTTTACAGTGGGACTCAGTTCAATGTCACATAAAGCACTTTTACTGTCACTAAATAGGCTATAACAGCATTTTCATTATATTTTTTTTGCCCCCTAAACTTCTGTTTGGCCCCTTAAATTCCTTGAATGGGGCCCTGTTGGTTCCCAGTTGTGCAGTACCAAGATGTTCATGGAAGTGCAAGCAGTGTAAAAGGAGTTTTCTTTTCATAGGAAATCATGCAAATGCAACAAAAAGAATTTGAGCAATTCACACACGATGTAGTTCGTGATTAATGTATTGTTTATCTCAGTTAATGTGTAACAAGCATGTAAATAAACAGTAATGATGCTGGATATTTACACTGCGCACAGGTAATACACAATAACTTATAGCAGGCCTACGTACCATATGATTCACAATGCATGCAAGCATATATGTACAGTACATGCATGGTAGACATACATTTCATCCTAAGAACATTGATAGTGCTCACTGCTGCTCACTTTTTGCATTACTAATGAATGGAAAGCTGCACATGAGGCGATGACCCCAAACGAGAGCAATTAGCTCTCCTCACACTCCCCGGGAGAGCAGCTGACCGAGCTCTTGCAAATTTCAAAAGGCAAAGCCTGTTAATCTGTCTCCATGTTACTGATCAAGCTATTGTACAGTACCTTCATCAGATAGTTGAATTCATTATCCCAGACATTGCGTGGCATACATGCTTCTGTCATATGCACATTCTTTAGCATTGATTTTAGTTTGTGTGCGATGTCTCCAGTGCTAAGTTGTCCCAGGGACTGACTTGTCTGTGCCCAGATGTTAAGGCAGAGTTGTTTGATGGGCTGTGTTGTCTGATCACTTCACCAGGTGGATAACTGATGCCAGATGTTTATGACCCTTTGACATTTGAGTGAAGAACTGAATAACATGCAGTCCATAATGACCCATATACATAAGGCAGTTCCATCTTATTCATAAGTGCCTCATTTGATAGACACTACAATATTCAATATCCTTCAAACCTTTAAAATGAAAACTTTCTATCAGTTCATAGTGGCATAAGACTCAAAGCAACTGGTATTGTTTTCATTTGAGACAAATCTCATATCTCCTGTTATGCATAGTGAAAACCTTTGAACCTTTTTAATCTTGCATGAGGATTACAAATCAGGTCACAGTATCCCAGTGTAGAGCAAGTCAAAGATAAAAATGGTAATAACTCTTATAAGACTCACCTTAAAGACAAAGTTTTACTTAAAATGCCTTGGAGCATTTTATCTGTTTCCTTTACCAGCTCAGCCACATCTTTACATGATTTTGTTATGAACAGTTATGCCAAGGCCACCAGTGTACACAAGTAGAAAATGAACAGTGGCCCCTGGCTCCTAAAATAAAACCTTTGCTGGCCATCTTAACCAAAGTTAAAAATCACACTTGAAAGCGATATCCTCATTACTGGTTCGTTGTAGAGAACCTTTTGCATACAGTGAGGGCAATGGAGAATCCTTATTTACTAAACATTATTGCCTCACTACTGTAGTTGGGAAGAATTTTGCTGATGGACATAGGCAATCAAGAGCAGCAATTTTATCATCCATTTTGGATTCTACTTGACTGTGGGGAAAACACTGTGTCTGGCAGAGAGGAGGGGTACAGGGAAGTGGGTGAAGTTGGGACATAATAGCAAGCAGCCTAACAGCTATTCTCGACCATTTCTACAGTTGTAAAAATAAAAATAGATTATCCAAAATTCTTTGGGTACAGCAAAAAAATGCCACATGTCACTGGCCAGTGGCAAGTGGAACAAATGAAATGGCCACATCCCACATGGACAAACAAAAAGTCACCATTGTGACCAAAACAGTCTCCATGTATAGTGTTGTCCAAGGCCCTTCTCTTCATCTATGGCCTGTGACATGTTACCACTTATTAATAGCATAGAATTTGGACAGTTTAAGCGAAAGGACAGCTTAGTTCCGAGCTTTAAAGTTAGTTAGATGGGATTTATTTTAAGGACACACCAGCACGAATGTGTTATATAGTGTCAGCCAGATAAAAAAGTAAAGTTCAAATATGGTTCCAGTTCAAGTTGGTTTCAAAAGCCTGTAAAAAGTTTAAAAAGACTTTAAAAAGCCTTACTCATTGAAAACTAGTTATTATGGGTTCTTCTCGTGAAAGCCTTTCTTTTTTTTCAAAATTGACTTCATTAATTTCAGTTTTAATGATTCATAACTCATGTCATTGAGCAAACAGTATATAATAGCAGTTATGACTTGTGTGCAAGACTGTCAGAGAAGTGTAAACAAAAATAGCAGTCACTTTTCATAGCATACAAGTGATATGTTGGTTGGCTTAGGATTCATTCATAAGTAACAAAATGGAAATGAAGTTGGAAGTTTATTTTCTCATACAAAACAAGTCCAGGCTTTTGAGAGACTCACTGTCCCACTTTCTCATGCTTGTTGGAACTTATTCCAATCCCACTTTTTTAAAAAAAAATTTTAATTAATTTGCCTTTCTCCGACTTCGTTTTCTCATCACCATACATGTAATGTATGGGGAAATGAGATATTTCACTCTGTACACCTACAGTATCATCTGAAATGTGTACTGTAGCTGTGTGTGAGTGTGTGAGCGAGAAAGTGAGTTATGAATTCCTCCCAAACCATAAGTCAGATCAAGCTCAAACATAGTAGATTGGCACCTGACCAGGAAAAGTTCAGCATGCTTAATTGATGATGTCGTATGTCAAAGGTCAGATCAGCTAAAAAAAAATTTTTTTTTTTTTTTTTTTTTGCTTTTCATTATGTTTGGAAGGGTCATGTAGAGAAGAATAAGACAAATGTTCAAATGTTTTTCAAGTCAAAGGTCGAGGATAAAGGTCAGTATGTAGGGCAAAGGTCAAATTTGTCTTAAGTTGCAGAAAAGTGTGCCATGAACTCCTAAATCACAAGTGTGATCAAGTTCAGACCTAATGGGTAGATGCATACATGAAAACTGGTTCGAGTTTAATTGACAGTGTTGTAGTTCAAAGGTCAGTTAGCTGAAATTTGTTTTTTTGCCATTACGGTATGTGAATATCAGTTTGTTAGAAAAGGTCATAAAACCACTTGATATGTTGGGAATAAAAAAGATGCAGGGTTTCCCCTGTCATTCTATTTGTGAGGCAGCCATCTCATAGCTTTTGGCCACTACCTCAGAGAAATTTGCTATAATTACTACCTCTACTGTACTAGCTGTAGAAATATTGATAGTTATCCCACCAAAGCTGGCACCATATCACCCCCCTGGACTGATACCACCTCACACTCTTTAAAACCCAGGGGAAACCGTGAGATGAATTTCAAAACGGTGCTTTGAAGTTGCTTAGGGTAAGGTCAGATGTAGATTAAAGTTCAAAGTCCAAAGGACGTAAAAGTCTGTTTTGTCATTATGGTAAGTTGGGAAATTTCATTAACTTTCATTGTACTTTTTTCACTCAAAAGAAATGCATAGAATGATATTTTGAAATTGTTGAAAAAAATTCTGGTAGGAGAAACATGCTTCTGTCAGATTTGATGAGTATATGTGAATGAAAACCTACAAAAAAGTCCTTACTTTTGCCCCATCCTGTTGAGAATTTTGAATTCTACTTTTATCCCACTTTCTTACCTGGGTCCACTTGAAAGTGTACGGGCCTTCTGTCACAAGACAAATAATTATTAACACACATCATATAATTGGTTTATGAATTTATTCATTCTCCTTTCCATTTGCAGGTGAACATATGACTAAAATCTAACAAACCCCCAGGTAGTTTGAAGAACCAGACCAACCATGTTTGGTCAGCAGAATACCCAGTTTGGAAGTGGGTTTGGCAACACTCAAAGTAAGATGTCGTTTCATATCATTTAAACCTAAAAAAGATAGATGTCAGCTGTTTATCAACACTAGTCTGTGTGTTTTAAATTTTAGTTAAAATTTGGGACTCACCATATAGTTTCTTGGGCAAAACATTTGCTTGACAAAATTTTTTTCCATATTTTCTTTGAAACATCTATTTCACTTCCGGTTATCTTTGAAATTCATATTTTTTTTTAATATTTCTCTCCAGCTTCTGCTTTCAGCACTCCGTCAAGTGGAGGGTTTGGTACCCCAAGTGCATTTGGTGCTCAGACACCAAGCACAAACCTATTTGGTAACACAGCCAATACCGGTACCACTGGTGGCCTCTTTGGTAGCAGTAATAACAGATTTGGTCAAACCAACACATCATCTGGAACAGGTATGACAATATTTTTGGGTAGTTTCTAGACACCTTCAAACATTTCATCTTAATATTGGAAGTGAGGTCTATAATGGGACTTATGTAGCTACTGTGTACAAAGAGAAGCTTTCCATGTAGCAGCCTTGTTTGTACACACATGAATGAATGTAGATTAAATAGAGAAATAGTGAAAGGGAAAATATTTTGTATCAGCTTTTTTCTCAGTTTTGCATTTGTGTAGCACTTTGATCAGCAGCTTGTGTAAGAGTTTTGCCATCAAAATGTTATGCAGTATTAAATTTTGTGTTGAATTTCATATTGACACCTTGACTGTAAGTCGAGGCTGAAAGCCAGGGGCAAAACGCTATTTGATCCAGTGACACATTTGTAAACCAGCTGACATGTGCTACAAGAATGTGGCTAGTGCCTGACTCTCATTGCCTTAATTTCTTAGTAAGCAGAAACTTAGCAAAGTGCTGCATACTCATAATAACCCCATTTAGCTGGGGTTATAAGTTAGTGGCCCCTGCTTCATCTAACATATCCATCAACCAGGAGACAATCTTGGTCCTTAACTCTTATTTTTCACCCTTGCTGTAAGGTACAACTTTTCTAAAACTAATTGTCTTATGATTTTCTACATTTGAACTATTTGAATGGACGTAGAATTACCTGTTCACAATTATGACTTTGAATGGATATATGTTAACTAGATGATCAAAGTGTGAGACAGTCACAGTTGGTTTGATAATGGTGAATACTTAGACAAGTAGAAATTGTGGTTAAGAATATGTAAGAATATGTTTTGCAAATGATGATAAATTTATAAAGTAGTTTGTAATAAGTTTTAAAAGTTGTTTAAAATTTCACATTTCAGGGTTTTCATTTGGTAGCAATGTATTTGGAAGCAGTAACAACAACACCACTTCAAACACAGGTGGAAGCTTGTTTGGAACACCAGCTAGCAATACATTTGGAACTGGTGCATTTGGAAACAAGTCAAGTAAGCAAGGATGTCAGTTGGGGCGGGGGTGGAGTTTTTTCTTCAGGGGAGGGGTATATGGAGCTACCCTCACTTCTACAAATATACAGGAAGTGGGGAGGAGGTTAAAGAAAAAAGCTGCTGACATTCAGGCAAAGAATAGACAGTTTTCTGTCAAAATTGATTGATTGCTGGCCTTGTTGGTATCATGTTTGAAGGATTCTGTGGGGTCCGTAGTCAGAACAGGTGCCAAGTCTCCTAATCATTGAGAATATGGCTGAAAACTAGGTCATCCTCCTCTCATCTGTTAAATGGGGGAATGGTCAACAGCCATCCTGGCAGCTAAAAGTTGTCTGCTTTCTGAAAAACAGTGGAAATTGAATTCTCAATACTTCATGGAGAAGCCTCACCAAGAGTTCCTCAAACTTAAATAGATCATTTTTAAACTTACAGAAGGTTACATTGATGAGAAAAAGATGGACTACTGAAAAAACTGTCCTTTAAAGGGAAATGCACTGTATACTGGAAAAAAGAGACTGCTCTAAAACAAAATTAGGACAGTGAGATGGCCATTGCAGTGACAAGGTGGATGAATGATATTAATATCTTAATGTTATTAGGAAAGAGTGTTTTACTTATGAAAAAGCAATTTTATCCTCATGATGTTTGCAAAGTTGTCTCCTTGTTTTCTGTTTGCAGCTTTTGGCACAGGAACTACTGGAGGTTTGTTCGGACAACAGCCAAGTAGTAGCGGCTCCTTATTTGGTCAGACAACAAATACCGCCACAGGTGGACTCTTTAGATCCAGTGGGAGTGGAGGGCTGTTTGGCTCAACACAAACTGGCACCACCATCAAGTTCTCGGTAATAATTATTACATATTCAGGCCTTCAATCAGCACTTATTTTGAAATTCTTGGGAACCACAACTGTAAAAGAATTTTACGACAGGTGGTATCCATTCAACAGTTTGGCTCAGATGTGGAATCTTTTTCAATTTAGGGGTCAGGTTAGATGAGAAAACTGTAGATAACATTTGAGTGAAAAACGTACCATAGAATGTTAGACCTTATTGCTATAAGCCTCATTGGTTCAAATGCCACCATCCTTATCCACTGTAATGTAACACTGGTTTATTTTATTCAGCAAAGTTTTACAAAGCTGTGTTCATTGTGACTGGTTTTGAGTTTAAACTCTGTGAATGTCTGGTAATACTAACTTTCATATCAAGTATTACCCTAAGATAAATGAAACAATGTAGAGTAATTTAGTGTTCATAGTATTTGCATTGTTAGTTTTAATGTTTATTGAGTTCCTTATCGTAAGATCTCTGAAAAAGCTGTTATTACTTGTTTCAGAAGTTAATGTGTAGCTTAAAGTGATACAGAGTCCAATGTTGTGTTATCTGGTTCATGTTTGTATGTATTTTCTTACAAAGGACACAAAGGCCATTGTACAAGAGCATCAGCAACTTCTCAAAAAGTGTGTGTGTGAGTGTGTGCGTGTGCGTGTGCATGGAAAGAGAGGGGAAGGGGAGAGGAGGGAGACCTTGACCCGAGCTACTTCAAGCATTAATTAGAAAGCCCTATAAGTGAGAGATCCCAGGCTTACTTAAGGACCCTGGAAAAATTGGGAGGTCAGCTGATCTGTAGTGAAATCTCCACAGGCTTAATCCATTTAATGGCTGCTTTTACCATTTTCAGATTTGACTTGATTGAAACAGCTATATTGCAAGCTAAGGAATCAAGCATTTGCCTACTATTTTCATTAGGGTTTTAGTAAAAAGTTGGGGTTGGGGGTTGGTAGACTATCCCTTCCATTTTTAGGAGTGGGGAAAAGATGTTCACACAACCACACCACCCCCCCCCCTTACCTGTTGAAACCAATGCCAATGTGGCCTTAAGTACATAATTATTTTGGTTGCCAAGGCCATTGCCAAATATTGGAAGGCAATGGCTTCTGTAGCTTATGTTATATTCCAGTCCAGTAAGAGTCAATTAAAATTGGTATGCATGTCTAATGATTTTTGATGTTCTCATTCTTTATAGCCACCAAATAGCCAGGACACAATGGTGAAGAATGGAACCACACAGCAAGTCAATACTAGGCACCAGGTTATTACAGCAATGAAACAGTATGAAGCAAAAAGTTTTGAGGTAATTTTTTTTATGATGTTGAGATAAGTATGCACTATTTGCTTTTACCAGAGTTTCTGTTTGGTGGAAACCTGAAAAGGTGATTGAACTCGGGGAAATGCAATTTCTAGGCATGAGAAAGTCATAAGACATCTCAAAAAATGAGTGTCTCATGGAATTTTACTGATGTCAGTAATGTAATTGTATGTAGGAAAAAAGAACAGTGGTGACTGAAGTAATTATTCTTTTCATCCGTGTCTCTAAAATGCTCTTCAAACACATGAAAAATTCACATCCATGCACATTAAGTGGAATGAGCCACATTTTATTATAAATTACTGAAAACAGGCATTCAGTTTTACAATGTGGTCCTCTAACATTTACAGTTTCTCAGGAAAAATGCAGAGACTATGTTTCCGATAAAATCTTGAAGCAGTAGGATTTATTTAAATGGGCTAATTTTACAGCATAAACAAAACAAGAAATTTTTATGAATTGTTTGTAGTTCACTTGCATACAGGCGGACGTAACACCCAACCTGCCATCACACATAATGTTTGCTCTGAAGAATGAAATGAGTTAATGAGTCAATTTGTTTTCAAAGGAACTTCGCATGGAGGACTATGCCGCTAACAGGAAGGGTACAACTGGGACCGGCATCCTTGGGATGGGAATGACCCAGACAGATAACAAGACTACTGGACTGTTTGGTCAGACATCTACCTCGAGTGGATTTACCTTTGGAAATCAGAGCAAGCCACTTTTTGGTGGAACAAGTGTGTTGTATTTAATTTCTTTGCTCATTACTGTTCCTGTAATCATATTCTTCTTTTCCTTGACTTCAACGTCTGTAGACAGTTACGTTGTATCTTCTGTTCTATGTAAAGAGCAGTGAAGATATGTAAAACAGCTAAAATTTACATTGAAATCCATTTCAGTTTTGACCATGTTATGCTCCTGTGTTATGCTTTGCATCAAGAGTAAACATTAGCTTAATCTGCAAATTAGTGATGTGGGAGGAGTGACATCAAAATATTTCTTATGTTACCCTTTGTTCAATCTTCTCTTCAAGGACAGATGTAATGTCATTGTGCCCAGAGTGGTTTACTTTGGAAGTAACTTTGTTGACGTGAATAATGTCGACATGATGCACTAAACAACAAATAAGCTGGCAACTAATTAAGAGGTAACTTAAAAAGTGTTACCAAGAGAAGTATAATGTCTGTCTCTCACCCCACATCATAAGTTTTGCATTGTGGATGACTTTTGGCAGAAATGTTCAAAGCTTGACAAAGGATCCTTAGAAGTGTAAAAGATAATGTAATAATTCCATTAGAGTCTGCATTTGGAGATCTTAATCTATAACTGTTGAGTAAACAAGCTCTACTTGTGTGGTGTATGCATAGCTTCAAATCTTGTTTGTTGTGAGGCATAATCTTTGCCTCTGGTAGTCACTTCAATCTAAATATTGGGAATTAATGAGTGTTGCACATAGTATGAAGCAGAGGGGGTTATCTGGAAAGTAAGACTGGATATGACAGGGTTCTGCTTAGGATTGCTGGAGGACCAGCAGCTCTTTTCCTGCATCCACAACAAGAGTCCTAATGTAAGCTCTTGTACAGGTTTTCCTACACTGCAAGTAAGTTGGGGAGATATGTTTCCAAAGATGACAAACTTTCTTCCAAATAAAGAAAATAGATTAGACTTGTACATTCCCAGTTATTATGGTGAACATTTTGCTGCCCTGCATCAAAACAAGGTGATGATTAGTGTCCCGGTGGAATTGTATCGAGGTGGGAAACAGCAGGGCCGGAAAAGGTACATATCCTGGGAAGCAAGTAACAACTATTTTGTTTTAACTCTGTTATCTGAAATCAGTGCTGGTTGGAAATAGCAGTTTCTGAGCTAAGTGGTGTTTGGCATTTCTACATCCTGGTCAGGGCTGACCGACACCAACCAGCAGTGGCAGATCACTGCGATCAAGGGATAAATTGATAGATACATCAAAGTATTGAGATTAATTATGAAGGTCAGGTAAATTGGACTAGAAATTAAATCTAATTGTTTTAAAACATTTTTGCTGCTTGTTGTGATTATAGACATTCAACCAAGTGAAGAATGGAATCAATATTTGTGAAACCTTTTAACAACTTCATGGCCTATCTCAGCAGGTACCTTTGGAACCAGTGGCGGTCTGTTTGGTCAGACTAACACTTCAACACAACAAGGGGGACTGTTTGGAGCATCCAAACCAACATTTGGTCAAACAACACAGAGCTCCTCTCTTTTTGGAAACACTGGAACAACAAATTTGTTTGGTCAGAACACTGGACAGAAGAGTCTGTTTGGACAGACGTCCACTTCCCAGACCACTGCTCCATTGTTTGGGAGTAATACCAATACTTTTGGAACCACAAGCTTTGGCCAGGGTTCTTTTGGTCAAAATACATTTGGCCAACAAAACCAGGTTAGGGTCTTCACATTCTGTTTTCTGTGGCAGGTAGTATACATACTGTGTCCAGTATAGATGCTACAATGAATTGTGTAGCTCTTACAAATATGGAAGTACTCCGTTACCTGACAAAATTTCATGTAAGTGTGATAAGGAAAACATGCCCAAGGTTTCTTAATTAGTGCTGTACTAAATACCATAAGTATAGGCTAGTTCATACTTCCAAATTTTCATGTGCTATAAAGCTATAAGAATACTATATGGTCATCCCTTTCTCCTCTAGGCCAGTTACGGACATATCTCCCAGAAGGACATAATCCCAGAAGGCACTGTTAAAACTGAAAACATTGACATAAAAGTGGTTTTACATGACTGTAGCCTTAGGTTTATGCTTTATCTGAAAGTAGAACCTGGACACTATGAGTGGTATGACAATCATTAAGGGTTTTATTGGCCAGAATAAAGTAGCTGTGTAGGGAAATAGATGAACTGCTCTGTACAGTATAAAGTTGAATTGAACATGGGGGGGGGGGGGAGGGGAGGGGGGGATCTGTCTGTATCCTATTTTACAGATTGAGAGAATATGATAAGCTTGGCCTCAAATTTTAGTGGAAGAGTTCATACTGTTATCTACACACAGTACTTGAATTCTTCATTGTTTCACTAGCAAATGAGGCCATTTGTTTCTTTTGCTACTTTAATCCCACAGACGGGGAGTTTATTCAATAAACCATTCGGTACCAGCAGTACTGGCAGTACTGGTCTCACCTTTGGCAATCAGAGTGGAAGTTTGTTTGGTAACCAAAACAAACCAGGACTCACATTGGGTACAGGAACTGGCACAGGATTTGGTAAGTCCTCCAGCAGAATTAATAAATTTGTGTTTGTATCATGTGATTGTCAAAAATGCTAAATGCATAAAGGAGAGTGTATCAGTAGATAGTAACTGAAATTGAAATAGGCTTTTCTTCCTCATATATTAGTACTTCTCTCTGCAGCGGAGTGTCTGTTAGATTTCTGATGGAAACGGTCTATGTAAGACTGAAAATACTATGGTCATTAGTTTCGTTGTAGCAATGAGCTGTATGAAAAACTTCTGCTCCTTGCACTACATTGTGGGATGGGGAGGGGTGGGGTTGATGTATGCTGTGCCTTTGAGTAGATATTTGCATGCTGTATTACATTGAACTGCAATATTCATAGTTAGTCGATAAATGCTGATTGTAGATAAGATTCCTCAGAAATTTGATAACAACTGTTGCCAGTCATATTACAGGAAACATTTTAACTTCAAGATAAAAAGTGAAAGACTTGGTGTATGGAAAGATAAAAGAATAACTGTTCATTTATCAGGAACAAGTTCAGATGGAGGGTTGTTTGGAAACAAAGGAACGACTAGTTTTGGCACTGGATTAGGAACAGGAAGCACCTTTGGGAGCTCTTTGGGGTCCACCTTTGGTACGGGTACTACAGGAGGCTCTCTCTTTGGTAACACCAACAAAAGTTCTGGATTTGGTTCAACATTTGGCAACACAGGTATGTTACCTACATACACAGTTTTCTGTTTCAATTTGATTTCTGAATTTGCATTGGTAATGACAGACTCAACTATTGTAACTAGTTTCAAGATAGAGTACTTGTAACAACCATTTTCAGTTAGGTTTGTAGATAAAAACTAGTTCTGGAGAATAAAATTGTTATTTATTCAGTCTGATACATTTTGTGTAGAAAAGGGTGATTCTCCAAGTTTAATCTTTTTGCAGAGAATTTAAGTGTAACAAATTTGATTTTTACACAATCTGAACCATCTACTCCCAGCAGTCCTGATGATGAACATGTCACATATAATGTACAGAACAGTACAACTTGAACCTTGTTTGTTGTTCAGCAAAACACAGGTGTTGAAGCTTTGTGTGAAATGCTGGTTTACATTGGTGAATGATTTCTACTTACGAAGGAAAAGTGTGAAATATTTCTGCAAACTGCAATAGCCCTAGACTATGTGTACTGCTCATTTAAATGTTTAAGTGAAGCCATGTGTAATACAAAATGATAATTATGAACATTATAATTTAGAAGGCTAAAACTAATGATTAGAGTCTGCCAAACATATTTAAGGATTATAATTCCCCAGACATATTTTATGTATTCCATTCAATACTGTTTGTTTGTCTGGTATATCAGATCTGTAAATAATGTGTTGAAAATGTTTTGAAAGATTGTGTACTTCTTTTTTAAAAGGACTGAACCTTGGCGGAACATTTGGCACATCTAATATGACAACAGGTGGAGTTAACCCTAGTTTGGATGGGTAAGTGAATTTCTCCCATTGGTGTCAAAAACAAACTTGATATTTTTGGTCCGTTTACCTTGCAGTGAAAGATAAGAAGTCTTAAAAACTGTGTATAAAATATTTGAAAAAAGATTTAGTGCAGTTGTCATTTGAATTTAGTGCTTGGTGAAGAAGCCAAGCTTAGGCTTATCAAGGGGCTGTAAAGCAGCATAAGGATGAACACTTTTCTTGACTTCTTTAAAACGTCAGGCATCATTGTTCTTTGTTATGCACTTTTTGGCTTTGACCATATATTTGTTCCCCACCCCCACCCCCTTCTTTTCTAGTTTGTTTTAATATTTAACTGAGGGGTTTGTGTTTGTTGTACTTTACTCGAACATTTCCACAGCATAAGCCATAGTAAAGCCCTCTGTCATAGAGTTGATTTAGGAAGCAGGAACATTCAGAAGGTGGGTGGGGAGTAGCATGGACCATCTTAGTCAATATTTTAAAAACATTTCTTTGAAAATTATTGGTAACAGCGGGCCCTCCTCTCCCTCCCTATTCCCTCTGAGTGAGACCTGTGATATGATCTGCATTGATGCTGTGCTTTTGATTATATTTGTGTTTTTTGCATTTATGATGGGAATGAATTAAGGCTTAAATTTGTTTTTGACAGAACGGCAGCAGCACAGAGTGCTCAGCAACAGATGTATCTGATGAGTCTCCTCAACAGCCCTTATGGAGACAATCCACTTTTCAGGAACAAATTAATGGTAGGTCCATCAGTTGCCATTTTACTTACTGTTCTGCAGCTTTCTGCTTGCAGATGACTGAAGTTATTACTGAATTATGTGAGTCAGATTTTTATAGAAGTATCAAAATTGTAGAAGATAGGTTTCATTCAAAAGTTGCTTTTTGCCATGGACTGTGTGTTTTTCTCATATGAATGTGTGTTTGTTTATTTATCAGGATAAAAACACAACTGATGGAGAGAAAAAACCTACCAGCCTTTCTGGACAAAAACCATTACACATTCCTTCACATTACAAGGTATATTTTGCTTTTTTTATGTTTTTTTTTGGGGGGGGGGGGGGAAGGTTGGTGGAAGGTTAAGGGCTGAATTCAGGGGAAAGATTTTATTTTTTTTCTCTCCAAAAAGTCTTTATGAAGGTACATCAAGCAGTTGTTTTGTTACATTAGATGTGTTAATGCATGCTAAGTGGTTGGGGAAAAATCGAAAATCACTGAAAACATCAGTCTTGGCAGTCATTTCGCGCTTTGTTCCTGAGTTTGTTAACAAAATCTTGAGTGATTTTTTGTCAATATTTTATATACTGTATATGAAAGATGTCTTCGTAGATAGACTATGTTAGAACTTATGTCTTCATGAGATGGTTTATTTGGTAATTTTAATGATGATGTTTCTGTTTTTGAAGGTTTCTACCAGACAGTCTCCAAGTGCTAAACCTAAGCCTAACAACTATAGTAAAGCATGGAAGGTAAGAGTCAGATTTCTTTAAACACTCACTTTGTAAATCTTTTACCTGGTCAGAAACTTTGATTCTGGGTTACCACACTTCTAAAGTGTAAGTTTTATACAAAACTTTTCATAGGGATGTTTTCAAATGTTTGGAAACAAATTTTTCCCAACAAATGAGTTTTTAGGGATTATATGGGGGTTCTCACGGGCTGAGGAGAGGGAAGGTAGTGTGTGTAATGTTTGGCATTTTTAGCCCTCATCAACATCTATTACAGGCCATTTTTGTTGCTGCAAGGGCAAATGGCCTGTCACCTCTGCTCATTTTGGAGGTTGATGATCCCTACATTTGTAAAAGTTATTGACAGGTGATTTCACAAAGCTCTTCAAGGAAACCAGTATCATTCCTTTGATGTTTAAATCTTCTAGAGGGAACACACAATCAGAGAAACATTTCCATGGGCAATGATTTAAAGAGTGGGTTGGGGAGCCTTTGTTATATCAAGGGCTGTTTGGATATAAAACCATTAATGGAGCATGCAAAATTGTGGATTGAACAACTTGCAGATAAAATCTTGATGTTTCTTGGCCAGATTCAAGAATTAACAGAGGATAAGAATGCATGGCACCATGTTATATGATGCATGCTATATTGTGCACAGTGTATGGGGTTATTATAATAGAAGCATGTCAGACTTAAAAGGGTGAGTCATCAGGGTGGGTGCATGTTCACATGATGTGCTCCTCAGAGGTTGTTTCTTTTTTCTGCCTTGGACATAAGGACATATGAAAGAAAGAAACTAGGCCTTTACTTGTACTCAGCATATGATTTATGTAAGTAAAAATATTGGGAAGAAGGGCAGCAGGTAAAGGGTAGGTTAAATGATTATAAATGATTGAATTATCTCCCACCCATGAATCTGATATCCCTCTCCCCTATTGTATGCAGTAAGAAGGACTAGTAGACTGGTCCAGTGTATTTGAGCATAACAGTATTTGATGCTTTTCTTTTGTAAGTTTGCATACCATTCATTTTTGTAAAGCCTTAATATTTAACTAACTCCAGAAGAATATCACAGTGGAAAATATTCATTACATATTTTAATAGGCCAGAGAATTTGAATCTCCCTGCAATCTTATTGTACAGACAAAACTTTTTGAAGGCCTGGAAGAAGAGGACCCAACTCTCAATTCAGCAACATTTGTCCCACGACGTAGCAGAAAGAAACTTATTATCAACAAAAAGTCTGAAACAGAGGTAAGTAGCTTTTTAGAAAGTATCAAAAGGAGATATGGGGTAGGGAAGGGATAAAACATGACCTCATTTAGGGTATGAGTGTTTACGCAATACACCCGTTTCACGTATGTCAAGTTTGTGATGGTAATGCCAGAAAGTCGCCATGTTTGGGGAATAAGCAAGGTACAGGTGTATATTAAGTGACCAATCAGTTAGAGTCAGACAGTGGTCCACTGGAGCATGTAAAACACACAAGGTAAGTGTGCTACTACATATGCACAGGTGTAGCATGCAGAAAATATACAAGCTCTGTATTTGTGTTTCTCCAATATGATTGCATCAACAAAAGATGACATCACTTGACATGTGTGTATAGTTAGACATCCGTTGAAATGGGTGATGAACAAAATAAAGTTTGTTTTAGTAAATATGACACAAATATGGCAAACTTTGTACAGGTCACTGGTATCTTATAAGTAAAGACCAAGGATCTCTTTGCAAAATGTGTTGCCATTGTATGTATAAATAGTGCATATACCAAAATGGGTGCAGGCTTAGCATTAGGCTTGCCTGGTCCAACAGTTCATTCACTCATCCAGTGTACATGAATCTGCATTATTTCAGGGCAGATATTTTAATGCCATGCTGTGCTAAACCTCCATGAGAACATCAATTACATTTATTAGTTTTTTACCTTTTTAAGAATGGTGATGTTCAGGATACCACATTATTTGGAAGGACACTCACTGCGGACAATGACCTCATAGAACGGACGTCTCAGTACCCACAGAAAGAGAATGAAGAAATTGGTAGTCCAAATGGAAGGGAGTGAGTATTAGAATTATTAAGCAGACTTGTAGTATTATTGTAGTCCTGTGTGTGTGAGTACATGTATGTGAGCATATGTTAAGGTGTATGAGTATAGGGGTGTATGAGTATAGGTGTGTATGAGTGTGTGAATAGTAAGTATACAAGTACGAGTGCAGCTGAACGACTACAGTATAGGTTTATGAGTACATGTGTATGACTACAGTATGGGTTTATGAGTACAGGTGTTTCAGTATGAGTACAGGTGTATGACTGCAGTGAGTATGGGTTTGTGTTTGACTATGGGTACAGGTTTTGAGTGTAAGTACATCCATGACTACGGTGAGTATGAGTATTGGTGTATGAGTAAGGTTTTTGAGTATGACTAAGAATACAGGTGTTTGAGAGTGAGCACAGGTGTACTACTCGTAGTAAGTATATAAGTACAGGTATGTGAGAATGGGTACAGATGTTTGACTACAGTGAGTATTGATGTATTAGTACAGTTATTGAGTGTAAGTACTGGTACGATTACAAGTACAGGTATATGAGTATTAGTACAGGTGTAAGACTTAGGTGACTATGAGTATTGTTGTACAGTGGTTCAGGTGTTTGAGTATGATTGCAGTAATTTCAGTATGAGTACAGGTGTACAAATGGGAATAAATATACAAGCATTAGTACATGTTTTTTAGTATGAGTACTGGTGTGCAAGTATGAACACAGGTGTGTAAATACAATTACAGGTGTATGAGAAGTAGTACATGTTAATGTGTGCAGGTGTTGGAGTATGACGGGTGTATGGCTATGGTCATCTTGCACCTTTGTGTGAAGTTAATATTTAGTTGTCATATTGTGCTCTTTTTTGAGACACCTGCCCTTTAAGACATTTTTGAATGATAAATATTTGTTTTAAACTTATAGGCCACAAGAGAACCATACTCCACCTAGAGAGGGAAGGGAGACACCACCATCCTCAAGGCAATCTGGACCTCCTTCACAAGTGCTCTTTTCTTCAAATGAACCACCAAGGTGAGCAAAGAGATAGTGGTTAAGATTGCTAGTTGTCCAAAGAATTGTCAAGTTTTCAAAATTGCAATGTTCAGAATGCATTTATAGAACATCAGATTTATGCAGTATAAAAATGGGATAATAATAAACATGTCAAAAGTAAATTTTATTCTTAGTATTCTTTTAATGGTAGCAACGATTCAAGCTTTTTAAAGGCAGTCTGTGTATGATGCTTAACTACAGTGTAGAAGGAAACTGCAAAGAAACCCACAAGGGTTTAGGAATTAACAACTTCTCTTGGGGGAATGTCCATCATTTTAGCTCTTTCATAAATTTGAAAGTCTGTTCAGATGGGAAAATGGAGACAGTCCTTGTGTGAAAAATCAGCTTTATTATGGTTTATCAGCCTTATTATGATTTACCAGGAAATGAGCCTGTGACCTTCTGATTGCTAAACCTCATTGCCTCAGATGATTTCGCATTTAGCTACTCGTCCACAGCAACAATTAAATACTTTGAATGGTTCATTTTGTCACATTTTTGTAGCACATCAAATGAAAATGGTGATCCAGATTGCACTGTGTCTGATTTGAACCCATCTGGAGAGACAAGGCCTACCAAAAAATCCCTGGAGTCATCAGAAAAAGTCCCGCTGCGTCTACAGGAATCCACATCAGAATTAGACCAGTCCTCGTTTGTTGAATTACCCGAAAACCAGGAGAATGTAGCTCCATCTCATCCTGCAGGAATAGTCCTGAATCGTCCAGGGTACTACTGCATCCCGTCTCTTGAGGAGCTGGCTGTTATCACCAAAGACGGCATCTGCCAGGTGGAGAACTTCACCATTGGACGGGAAGGGTATGGGAGTGTCTACTTCCCAGGAATCACTAATCTCACCAGCCTCAATCTTGATGACATAGGTGACTGTTTTATTAACTTTTGACAATTGTATAGTATAGGTTTTCGATTCTTTTTCTTTTTTCTTGTCAGTGCATCCTCTTTTTGTGTGCATTGCACACCAACAGCATTAAGCCTGTATGTTACTTAGGCTGGCTGACTGCATAAGTGTCTCTGTGCTACCAGTTTTCAGTACTACCACTTGTGTGCAGTATGCACATACTGTTTTAAGACTGTTTGCAATTTATACTAGCTTACTGCATGAAAACATGCATCTCCATGCTACCTGTTTTCAGTCTGATTTCTTACCCCAGAGGATGTATTAAAGCTGAAAGTGAAAATTCAAATCTAAAGTTAAACATTTATATCTGAAAGAGTGAGGAATTTAAGAGAGTAGCAAAGTTATTCATAATCCAAAATTTCATGAGTATTTTAAGTAGTGGAATGTGACAAGTTTTTGAAATTACCTCATTTGTATCATATTCTGTTATCCTTTTTCCATCTTTTATAGTCTTTTTTCGAAGAAAGGAAATCACCATCTACCCAGATGATGACCAGAAACCTGACGAAGGGGAAGGTCTCAATAAAAAAGCAGAGGTCACTTTAGATCGCACTTGGCCTATTGATAAAACCACTAGAGAACCCATCACGGTAGGGGAAAAATATTGATATATTTTAAACTTGAATGAAATGTTTCAGCATTCACTTAAATTTGCATGTCTTCAAGTTAGATTTGCTTAACACTATATTTTTTTTTTCGTTTGAGTTTCACTAAATATATTTTTCATTTTTTTATTTTGTAGGATCTTGGTAGGTTGAACAGTTTAGGTTATGAAGATAAACTTGAACGTTCAACAACCAAGCTTGGAGCTAAGTTCATTGAATACCGACCTGAAACTGGATCATGGGTTTTTGAGGTGAGAAAAATTTCTTGTTTGGATTTTTACACTATGCTTGCTAATCAGGTTGACCCTAGTACTGAATTTGATGCCCTTTAAATAGTTCTCAAGAGGTTGAAGTAAGCCTGGTATCCCATGTGTAGCAACTTAAATATCATGGTGAATCTGGCACTAGTTGTCTATCTTTAATGTGCCTGGACAAACTGATTCATTCCAAAAGCAGATGGAATAAATTTTTATTGCAGTTTTGTGTCGGAGGGTAAAAACATTATTAGAGATATTGGTTTCTGTGATGAATTAAGCATGACACGTAGATGGGCAGTTAAAGATGGACTGTTTATTAAGTCGGCATCATTGCTCACTGTGTAGTTGTAACAACTTGCTATTGGCTTCACTGGAAGAAAAGGCTCAAAATTTAATGTAGGCGCAGCCCGACTTAAACCAATTGGTTAGAAACTGAGCCGTAAACCTCATCTAACTCTAACTTTACAGCTAAACCTTTTTTTTTTCTCCATTTCTTTCTCCTGTGTGTTTATGTGTGATAAGGTCCCACACTTTTCAAAGTACAGCCTTCAGGATGTTGATGAAGATGATGCTGAAGTTCCCATGGAGCAGGGTCCACCAAAAAAGGGGGACAAGGGTCAAGCAAAGACAGGTCAAGATTCCCAAAAAATTGTCAAGGTAAATAGAAAGAATGCCTTACATACATACTCATGTATTAGATACAAGTCTATGTCAGTGTTGGACTGTTCATTTTATTCAATATTTGGTATCAACCCTTGTTTATCATTTTAGGCTAATATCTGTAAAATTTACTTCAGATTCTTATAGTGCTCAAACATGATAATGACTAGGATGTGATAAGACAGATTCAGTATGGGGAAGGGACAGTAATTCAATTTGTTTCAAACCCCTGGAGATACATTGTTATCAAGGTTTCCAGAATTTGACCCCTGGTGATTTAAGATGCACTCCCATTTTGAGTTTTCTTCCTCTGTTGGCAACAAACTGCCCCAATCCCTATTGCCTTGTTGTCCTCAGGCATTTTATCCCCCCCCCCCCAAGCCTTTTATTGACCAAGGCAAGGAAGAAGGGAGGGGATGCCACTGATGTTGAGAAAAAGAACTTTAAATTATAGTGTTGTAATAGACCAATCTGCAGTCAGTTATTAATGGATGACCTAAAACATAAAGGCTTTCAGGTTTGTACAGTTATTTAATCAACATGGGATTGATTTGCTGGTAGTTGGGTTTGAAATAGCATATGTCAGAATAAGCTACTTTTGGTTTAATTGCTCAAGCTATAGTCAATGCTTTCATCTTAAATTGTGCTCTCAAATTTCAAGCATGATGTTATATTTAATAGTGAGTTTTTCACACCTTTCAATATAAAAGAAGAAATAGTTCTTGTGGAAAGAGTTTAATCATTCCAAAATAATTTTCTGCCATATTTTGAAATATTTAGCAATTTCAGAGATATCTGCTGTTTCATTGATTTTCTGTAGAAGATCCCTCTTCAAGAAAAACACTTCCAGCCAAAAGTGGCACGGGAAACTTTGCAACGAGATGCACCCAGTCAAAGAATGTTTGGGTCTGATACTCAGGAGCCTATGGGGAGCTCTGAATTTTCTTCCAGTGGAATACAGAAACCCTCCAGAGGTCTTGGTGGGCAGAGTATGCCCCCTCCCAGCTTTCTTCTGGGTGGACAAGGTGAGAAAAGTTTTGGTTTTAAAGAGGTAATTGTTTTAGGGAGGCAAAGTGATAGCCAGAAAACCCCACCACCCAGTGGTCATTTGGACAACCAACTTCCACCTCAATTTTTTTTTTAATTATAATTTGTTTTTGGTTGAATAGTATGTCCAGTATGTCCAGTTCAATATTTTCTTTAGGTCCTTGTTGTGAATGCAGAATGCGTCAAGTTTAGTACTGCTCTACACCTAAGATCAGCTAAAAATTAGTAAATGTTTGGCAACTGGGGCTGCCCTCTTCTTAGGCCCCTTCTGTAGGCTACTCCTTGATCTCAAATGCTGGCTAAAGCCCTGTAGGGAACATGCTTTGGTGTTAAAATCGTTAGCAATGTTTTAAGTGTTGTGGAAAAAATTCTCTCTGCTCACCCCTCCCTCGCATAAAAGGATGAAGAGGGTACTGTCTTTGCTCTTGCTGACAATATCTAGGAGGGGAGGAGAATGATTTTTTTGTAGCATATGGCATTTTTGGTACGCAACATACTCATTGTTACAATTATGGCTGCTGCAGGGGGGCAATTGCTTGTCTCACATGTTTATTTTACAAACTGTTTGCAAGTCGATGTTGCTATAACTGCGATGCTTAAAACATCACTTGTATTGCTCAAATGTGCCACAGATTTACCAGACACTTATAAATTTATGTCAGCTAACACAGCTGTCGACAGTTTGCCAATCAAATGTTGAATTCAGTCTTATTTCCTGGTTGAAACCCTGAAAACATTATTCTTCTGCATGAATTTCTAACACCCAGTGAGCAGTCCTAAGTCAGTTGTTTGTACAGTCCAGTTTCAGTTTCAACAGAGATGCCACTTTTCAGATTTTAGTCTGAAATCAGATTTTTTTGGAATGCCCATCAAAAATACAGATTTTTTGACATCAGAAAACACTTTTTTGTTTCCCAAATTTTTGGTCAAATTTACGAAAAAGTCTGCTCTGTTGCATGATCCGAGAGTTAGCCCAACATAAACCACTAATAGTAGCAAATGTATTTGTTGTACCAAGAACCTTATGCATATGGCACAGCATGGAGAATCGTTAAGTACTGGAAAGACTTTGTATACTAGTTTACTGTGACTGTCTATCCGGCAGTTTGACACCTTTACAAAATTTTCAGATTTTTTGGGTAAATTCTGGTTGCATCTCTGTTTCAAATATTTTAGTTTATTTTCCCATCGCTTAGTTTATTTTTCCACCTCAAATTACGTACAATTTATCATATTATTTTACAACACAGCACAATCAAAACATGTTAGCATAAAAGTGAAAGGAGCCAGAGGGAAGCAGAAGTGCTTTTACGAGCCTGGCCCCTGAAAAAGAAGAGAAGCGTACTTAGAGACAAAGTTGCAAATTCTTTCAAAGCATGAAATTATCTTCAATATCATTTCTACTGTGACCACTTTATGTTCTGTCATTTATTGTCCTTCCTATTTTTCAATGTCTTTCTATCAGCTCTGCAAGCTCCCGAAGGGGATGCTGTGATGGAAGCATTTGAACCCGAGAGCCAGCAACAGGGGGACGAGGAAGATGAGTATAATCAAGATGATGTTGACAGGGTTGAAATGATGGAGGATGGAATACCTGTGGTACCACAGCAGAGACTGGCAGAGACACTTGGTATCAGTGCTCATAGAATGCAAGTTATGAAGGCATCTTTTTTCCAAGAACCAGACATGGAGTCTGTGCAGGACCCTTATGGTAGGTATTAGCAGTTATATAATAATTTCTCGTCCATTACACGATGAAATAGAAAACGTTTATGTCGTAATTCCATCTAAGAACCTCAGAAGTAGGCTGAGTTGGGATGCCAGTCATTTCTGACAGCAGTCTAGGGTTTGGGTGGTGGGAAGGGGGGCACGTTTTGGCCACTAATGAAGTAGCTGTCAAAGTACAGGTATGATTTCTTGTAGGAATGAGTGTCTATACATCCAGGATTTGTCTGCCTTGTTTGACAGTCTCTTGGCCAGTAGTTGAAAGTGGGAAATGCTAATGCTGAAAGGTGCTACAAAATTATTAATGAATGAAAAAGTTTAATTAAGCCATGGGTTTTTATGCAGCATTGAAAACTTGAAAGTGCCTAAGTTTGAGGTGATTATTTAAGGGCCTTAAAAGTTTGGGAATTTTATTATTTCTTACTATTATCATGGAAAAGAGAGTTTCATTTGTAGATTCATGTACAGAAAATTGAAGTGTCCTTATTATAACCTGAGATGATTATTTGAAAAAAGAAATACCTCGAAATATGGTGTGATTGAGATAAACTTTTGATCCTTAGAAAGTGCTGGATTTTGTTTTTGGGAAAGTGCACAAACCTGAGGTGAACTTACAAATTTTCCACCTCCCTTTTGTTTGTAGCCTTCATCATGGCTGCAAAACTTCTTGGGGGCACAAACTTTGAAAACCAAAATTTCTAGCTCACCTGGTCTACTTAATTTGGGACTAAGACGAAAATTTCTAGCTTCAGCATGATTATTGCAGACGCAATGCGTCTTTGCATGCAGCTTTTTGCAGGTGTGGTCTTCATGTTGATTTCAAAGTTAACCTACTAGAGTATCCATTGAATGCCATTATTTCGAAAATGAGAAATGGCATTTCATACTAGGTTAGAGTAAAATTTCTAGACATTATGTAAAATGTTTATGATTTGCTGATTTGAAGTTCTAAGCTGTGTGAAACAGTATCAATATAGTTTTAGTTGTGGATTAATATTTTCAATCCTTACAGCCAAAGTTCAGACAAGTTTCTTAAGTCGCCAGGCACCAGGACCTGATACATCTGTGCAGTCATTCAGCCAGTCATTTCATGAAACATGTAAGAATTTATCCCATATTTTCTTGATAGCTGATTTCTGAGACAAGGTGTACTGCTGTTAATAGTGGTTCAGTATGAAATGTTATGAAATAAAGGAGCCCTTGCTACTCCCAGTATGTAAAAGCAGGGGATTTCATTCCCCCAAGTGGTAGCATAGATTCAGCAAAAGTTACTGGTAATCATAGGGATGTTCTCAGGATTCACTGAATGTTGGGCACATTGATAGCCATCCTGAGAGGGGGTCTAAGAAGGGGGGGGGATATATTACAAGTGTGACTATGAAGAAGTAGTTCAAGACAAAATTTTTATGTAGAGCCTGGTAGAATCTTGAATGTTTTCTTTGGAACAAAATGTGTGAGTACAAACATGTCATTGCAGTCACAATAAATATTATTTAGCAATTAAAGTGGCCAGCGTTAGTTACCTATCAGGGAGCAATATATAACATTGTGTAATAGCAACAATTGAATTACAAATGATTGAGATTAATTTTGATTGCTAAACTTCTGTGTTAATTCTTTTGCAGCTGGATTGATGAACCAGAGTGCATTTTTAAGGTCAGCAGTTGACCCTGGCAGGAGTCTGCTAATGGCCAAAGGACTACGGTCAAGTCCTGACCATGAGTATGAGCCAGAGGAAAGATCTTTCACCAAAAGAAGGGCACATCGGCCAGGTGAGTGGTCTGTGGGGTGTAATCACAAAGCTTTCTGTTAGCGTAAACATTTTAATGTTCTCTCTGGACTTATTGCATTGTCATAGTTCAGATGTATATACAGTTATTTTATCAAGTGGTGGCTCTTTGAAAAATGTAATGTAGTAGGCATTCCACTGTTTATTTGCCATAAGAAGACATATAAGTGACTTACATCCAAATGCCTAAAGTTATTCACAAACAAATATTTTCAGGGGTTTAAGGAACAAAGCATCAACTATTTAGTAAAACTGGTCTGTGTTAATTTTAAGTTTGAGCAACAGTATTTGTTTTGTGTGTGATTTTGTACAATTATTTTTCAGAGGTTAGAAGTTTTTGTTTTGGAAATAACTAGGAAAGATAAAAAAATTGAAACTTCAATATCATTTTTGGATAGTAAGTGCAATTTATTATTTTTACAGGTTATTTTGCTTCACCAAAAACATCTGGTATGCTGATGTCATCATTCCATCTTCCGCATCAGCGGAGGGCTGACACTCCCTCAATGGAGCAAAGTGCCAAGATGGTGGGTGCTCGTCCTGCTTTCAAGCAGGTTCCATTGGTCAAGTCTCTAATTAACCAAAAGACAAGTTATCTGGCAGATTTTGGCTGTGTTAAGGAGAGGTCCTTTAGAGTGGGTTGGGCCAAAAATTGGAATGTAAGCCATTGTGGTCATGCAGTAGGCCAGCATTTTTCAAAGGGTGAGTATTTTTTCATCTTTCAGAATATACCCCATGCCCTTCTGTTTACACCAGTACTTGTGGTCTAGGAACTTTAAAAAGCTGAGTGAAAAAAAAGAGAAGTTTAAAGTTACAGGAAATGTATAACATTGATGATAGATATCCATTAAGCTAATACCGGTGAAATAATCACTTAAGTTGTTGAGTATTTATCGTAAAGAAGATGCTAGTAATGCCATCCAAAAACAAGTGGCAAACTTTTTGAAATCTCAGTAATGATTACCATAGCCCACTTCAGAAAACATCCAGTAGATGTCATGCTCCCCTCCTCTCAATCAGAAATTCATAGGGAAAGGAAAAGCAGCTAGATCTACTCAAAAGTCTATTGTATGCTTTTTTGTACCAGTTTAAAGGAAGTTATTTATTGAGGCATATAAAATTATAAGAGTTGTGTGATTCAAAGAAATCAAAATGACACTTGAAATCCTGACATGTTTTAAAACTCTTAAAAATTTCAGACAACATGGGATAAATTAGGCATAGAATTTATCAAAAGGCAGTGGGAAGGCCTGACATTAGCCTTTCTTGATGACTCTACTGCCTTTCTTAGATACCCTTCTAAATCTAAAATATTTCACAGTCACGACCCCATCCCTTCCATTCCACCTTCCTTCCACCCCCTTCCCTTCCCCTTTCCTCTTGGTAGCTTCCATCTCTCTGATGATATCTGTTTTTGTCTTGACAGGAATCAAGCAGGAGACTGTATCATTCACACTCCTTCCAGCCAAGGCCCCATCTAAACCCTCGGTGGAGGCTGCCCCATTCAGTGTAGCAATGGAGAAAGTACATGTATCTAGCCACTCACAGCCAGGGGACAGAAATACCAAGGTAAGGCAAAAAGTTCTATTCCAAAATTGTGATGCTTTTATCACTTTATTCAATTAATTTGTTTCTTAATCTACTTCTTGTAAAAGAGATGGTGGTTGAGTTAATATTTGAATGAAATATTAAAAAATGAGTACTGTATGGTTTCAGTGAATAGAGAAACCTGTGTATACCTTCTATGTGTGTATGATTGTAAAGTCTTCAAAACAAACCGCCCTACACAGTCCTGCAACTCATTGGTTATACTGTTAAAAGTAAAAATCACAAAGTATAAGTCCTACAGATTGTGGGATTTTGTATGTGCAGTATAAACATGCAGAATCCAATTGACTTAAGGACCAGTGAGCTGTAGTACCAATTAACAGTAGTACTAATGGTTGTGGGATATATTGTTGTAGCCATTAAAACCTCATTGCCTTTTTGCACAATGTGTGGCATCACCCCAGTGTGTTACATAACTCCTTAGGTGTGACAAACTAAGAGGGTTATCTGATAGACTGGTTTCATTGAAGATTTAGGGACAGCATCTGATATAAGCAAGCAGTTTATCTTGCCTTGCTAATGACATATTACCTATATCCCTAGCTCTGTTTCCCAAATACTTTCTTTTTTAATGTTGGCTCCTGTGTGAAGTGCATTTCTTTTATTATGTAAATTATCTCAGTATTCATTGAATTCTTTGAACTTCCTGCATCCTTTGGTTCTCTTGTGTCCTCAGCTTGTCTGCCATACATACACTGTGTGTATGCTGTCAAGGAATTGCTTTGCTCATGAATATTTATATAGTCCCTCCCACAGTTTATATCAGCACTATGTCTGTCTTTAGTGTATGTCAAACCTTATGACACATGTTTCAAATTACCTTACTAGAAAGATTATTAGACTGCCTAGTTGACTTTATTCATGTAAAAAACACCTGGCTTTACTTCTTTTATTCTCAGTTCTTCCCTTTGTTTCCCTCTGACCTATTTCTATTTATACTCGTACTTTACGGAAGTCTTATGCCTGGGGGATTCCCAACTGCTTGTGATATGTAACTTGCAACATGTCATGTCCCTGTATGCTTCCATTGGCTTACTTTGCTTATTAATATTTATGAAGTCCCTCCCACAGTTGTATCAGCACTGTGTTCATCTTCAGTGGATGCTATACCTTATAGCATAAATTCCTCATCCCATGGTAAGAAAAACTATCAGACTGCCTTGTATCTTGAAGTTGACCTTAATTCGTTTACAAACACCTGGCTTTGCATCTTTTATTCTAAGTTCTTTTCTTTTGTTTCCCTGATGACCTAGATCTATTTATAGTTACCATAGTTTGATATAAAGTCAGACACCTGGCTTAACTTCCTTTCTTCTCAGTTCTCCCTTTTGTTTCTCTCCTGAGTTACATCTATTTTTAGCCAGGTTGCCTTAAAGTCTTTTGTTGAACTCAACCCCCAGAGTGATTTCCAAGTGCTTCTGTTGTGGTCTTGACTTGTAGGAAAGAACACCTGTACCTGTCAGTAGAAACACCTGTTGTGTCAATGGTTATGAATATTCATAGACAGAAGCATCAGACAGACCTAGGACAGAAAGGTCAAGGAACTTTACAGTGATATCATGAGTTGTATACTATTGTTTATAGGTCACCTTGTTATAATGTATGGCCTTGTGGCTCGATATAGAGCTCTGAATAGTTTTGGTTCCAACGCAAAGAACACTTAAGGCAGTTTTTATGTTTGTGTATGTATACATATCTATGTGTGACAACAAAAATGATTACACGTGATTTATGCTGCAACTTTGCAAGCAAACCTTGAATTTAATGAGAACATTTTTCTTGGAAATGAAAGGGGGGGGGGGGATTCTTCCCCCTTGCATGTGAAAAGAGGAGCTGGTATCAGGGCAGGTGGGGGATGGCTGGGAGCCTGGGCCTTCTCTTTGGGAAATGTTTTATGCCATAGACACCATCCTAATTAATTTTTTGATATTTTGGTGTGGGGCTCTATTTGCCCTTGGGCTTCTCTTCAGTCCCCTCTTTTGAGAAATGTCAGATACTCCTCTGAGTATCCTCACCACCCTCCTCTCTTCTTCCTCATCCCCCATTCCTGGTGCAATCACTGGCAATATATGTACAGAACATGAGTGGATACTATTACAAGGCCAGTTGCATAGTACATCAAGCAATGTGAATTCTTTTGCCATCCAAAAACACTTCACAAACTTTTTGAAATCTCAGGAATAATTACCATTACCCACTTCACAAAACATCCAATAGATGCCTCCTCCCAATCAAAAATTCATAGGGAAAGGAAAAGCAGCTAGATCGCTTCATCAAGTGGGTTTATCAGTCGTTGCAATTTGTATGAGATTTCAACTAAAGGCACCCAATACCCACCATCAACAATCATTTCTGTTACGTTTTTGACATAGAAAACTTTCTCTCAGCATATAAAAAATAATGTTATTTTCACTTTCTCAATTTGCTTCATTGCTACAGTCTTTACATACCAACCTGCTGAAAGTGAGCTTACGCCACAGTCTTGGTGCAGATGAGAAAGGTTGTCCTACCTTCACCCCAAGTAGAGGGGTAGGCGCCCTCCATGACTATGCTACCATGGTACGGCAGGATCTTGAACAAAAACTCAGCACTGACCTGACCTCATTGGAACATACATGTCAGGTGTTTGAGTTAATGGTGGCTCTCTGGGGACAGCTTGAAGGAACGGAGGATGATGAAGGTAAGATGAACCAGGAAGTGGTGGAGGAGGGGCTGGGTGGGGTAGGGGAGGGTGAATGCGTAAGGTAAAGATGGTTATAGTATATGGAATGGCAGATCATAGCAATGTCTTGCCAGATCTCTTGGTAGATAGTGGTAGGGTTTTAATCCTGAAAAAAGTGGAAGTAATGGTCTTTGGCGAGGGTGGGGTCTCTGTATTTGTGGAAGCAAAAGTTGATTTTGTAAAGAAAGAGGCATTCATGGAGATAGACTTTGTTTTTCAGGAATATAGTTTGAGTGTATTTTCATAAAAAAAAAAATAAAAATTTTACTTTATTGAGTTGGGAGTAAGAGGTGGATCAACAACCTAAGACTTGTTAGCAAGATATAGCCACCCTCTGGGGACCTGCAAGAGGTGCTTAAATTGTACGCCCTTCCCTTTCCTTTGCTCCCCCACCCCCTCCCTCTATTTTCCCCTCTTTTTAGGGACTGTCCAGTGTTACAATCAGTAATTTGGCCCTTGCCAATTAAAAATTTGCTGATGTATGGTTTATAGTTTATACTTACTCTCATCACATAACTTATTAGAATTATAGCTGGATGACTGAAGAAAAGTAATTAAGTCATCTGACTTCACATATAAATATATAAATGCCTGTATTCCCTTGAAAAAAGTATCTAACTTGCTTTGAAGCAATTTTGTAGAAAATCTGTTTTTAAACATTTCTGTAATTTTTCCACAGATGTTGACAAGTGGTCCTACGTCCATCAAAAGGCCAGAAGGGTAGCTTTCTCTAAATGGCTGGCAGGGACAGCAGATGAAGCAGTACAGAGAGAGGTTCAAGATTCAAAATTCAAGGTGAGGCTTCCTGGGCTCGAAATAAGCTTGAAAAGGGCACAGCCAAAATGAGCAAATTGGCTGTCGGTCTATGTTATTTTGTAGAACATTGACCGAGGGACACCATGGCCATCAGTAAGGGCCCGACAGCCATGACTGTCCATGCTGCCAGTTATTTCAAGCTCTGGATTTCTACTCTGTCACTCACAATAGACCCTTTTCCAAATAGCAACTACAAAGGATTATGGGATAGACTTTAAGTACGCATTTTTTTTTGTCCACAGTAAAATGCCATTGAGGAAAACTACACATGCCAAAACTCGATCCCACAATCCTTTGTAATTGCTACTTGGAAAAGGGTCTATGGCTAGAAACCGTGTGAAATCTGCTGCAGATTACAAGAGCTTAAAGGTACAGGCCAAACTAGACCTAACAAGCTTTTAGACACTAAGTCCAAGTAGCCAAGAGAATAATTTGCAAATTTGGAACAAATTTACTTTCCAACTGTACTTCAACTTTTTGTACCGGCCCGTGTTCTTAAAGAATAGTTGGTCTTTGGGTATATTACATTAAAGTCAAACTGGACTTGGTTTCATGATGTTATCCTTGTAAATATTAAGGTGCTCTTGTAAATGTTCATAACTCATATGATACCTTAAGTTTTGCAGGACCTTACACAGGTCCAAGTTGTCTCTTTAAATACTGGTAAATGATATTTCTTGATCTCTAGGACCTTGGAAACATTGAAGCAGTCTTTTCCCTGCTGACTGGCCATCAAATCAGTCAAGCTTGCCAGGTAGCACAGCAGTCAGGTGACCATAGACTGGCTCTCTTATTGGCTCAAGCTGGTGGTACAAGAGAGGCCAGGCAGCTGGTTGCAGCTCAACTGGTTGATTGGAAAGAATTGGAGGTGAGACCAACTTCTTGCATAAATATTTCAAACATTCCCTTGAAGAAGAGGTCAAACTAGTAATAACATGAAAAGTATGGTGCTTATGTAAATAAGCAGCCCCTTTAGAATAAACCAGCCACATACAATGAAGAATACACCGAAGAAAGTGAAATTAGACAAATGGTGAACGGCATGATTTAGTGCATTTTCTGTTCGTATTCTTTCCACATTAAAAAGGAATACTTTCATCTAGCAGTATAAAATGACTGACCTCAAAGACGAGTATGTGACAGCTGCCATGCCAGTTATCACAACAATAGTACAACTTCCTGCAACTGATTCATCTTTAATTTTAACCTATTAAAGCTAACCTCTATTGAAAGGTGCTTTCATCAGTTCACTGCCACTTGAAATGCCTCTTAAAACACTCTACCAAGAAAGTAATGCATAGAACAAGGTCTGTGCCTTATTTTTGTGTGCATCCATTTTTGTGGAATTGCCCTTAAAGAAATACTGATTTAATCCCCCCCCCCACCTAACCCAGTGTGTCACCCTTGTGTTTTGTGATAGAAACTAGTTTGTATATGTAGTCACAATAGTAAACAGTATTTTATACTGATAACAAAATGGAAAGTTTACCATGTTTCTTTTCAGGCTGATCGATTTATCTCACCTGAATATCTGAAGGTGTATGCATTACTTGCTGGTATTTTGGTATGGCCATCTTCTCAGGGGGATATTAACATATGTGAGAATTTAGACTGGAAGAGAGCATTGGCATTACATCTCTGGTGAGTCCTGGTAAATTGTGTCATATCTTTATCAGCATTTTGCAGCACCATGGCTTTGAAAGGGAAGGGTGATGAAGGGCAGAAAAACTTGTGGGAGGGGGCAGTAGTGAGAAAGATGCATAATTTTACTTATTTTGGAAATGATTGGGGGCAAGTGAGGTGGCAGGACAAGTACCCTAGTATCTACCCCCCTCCATCATCTCTAGAGCCACCACAACTTGTCAGTATTCTAAAAGCTGTTGGTTTAAGAGAAACATGTGCAGCAGTAATCCAGCCAGGAAAATGTTCAGTGGGAGCTTTTTGCCATTGGTGCTGTCGGTTACGGCAAGCTCTGGAAGCACAAAAGAACTAATTGTGTCCTGAACCAGGACTTTGTAAAAATTATCCATGAACTGGAAAAAAGAGTGATGTGAGTATTTTATTGATCTTGATTTTAAAATAAACAAATTATTTTGTATTCTGCCGATCACACAATTACTTCTAAGAGAGTATTTTCAAGGAGTAGCCCATTACTCCTAGCATGTGTATAATAGTTTATAACTTCTCACTCTGAGGTAATAAATTTTCACTGTGTTCTCTCTAACAGGCATCACTGCAATGCAACTGCATCTGTTGCAGAAGCTCTTTCAGAGTATGAAAAAGGTTTCACTGTGAGTAATATCTTTTTTAAATGCTTCCTCTCTGAGAATGACAAAACTGAATTCTTTCATATTGGTCTCATCCAGACAGTACATATTGAGTTCTCAGGAATTTGCTTAGGTCACTGGTGTTGCTGTATGATCATCAGACATGCAGTGAGTACTAACTCATACTTGGGCTTTGGCACAATTGTTGGTTTTCATTCTGGCTAGAATGAGTTCATACTGATAGTTGTACTCTCAGATTTTGTCAGTGTGGGCATTGATGCTAGTACAAAATTTTTTCGGGTATTAAGGAAAATTTGCTTGTACTCCATGCTCAAACTCACAACCTTGAACACTTTGCTTGACCTCTTTACATTGTATTAACACTTAAGTCGGATGTCTGCCTCTTTGTTTGTTGAAAGTTTTGGAAATTAATGTTTGGAAATTAGTAAATAAGATAGAATGGATTTGTGTAGGCTCATCTGCTAAAACTAAAAATAGTATTCCATTTTCCTAAGCAAATAAGCATCATGTTTTTTTTTCTCCTTTTTGTAGAATATACAAACTGTTTGGAGTATGACTTTTACAGCTTGGTTTTTTTTTTTTTTTTTTTTTTTCTTTTTACTTTTATTTAATACTATTCTGTGGTGATTTGACAGGGTCAATCTTCATCGGGGTGTTACTGCAAACGACCGGCTCCACCATACATGGAAAAGAATCCAACATTGTACAGTGATGAGGGATCACAGCAGGTGCTGGACACTTGCTTCCATCTGTTGAAGCTATATAGTGACAGGACATACCCATTGCAAAAGGTCTTAGCCCCACCAGCTCATTCATCACACCATCTAGACTATAGGCTCAGGTGAGGATCATGTAAATCATGTAATCAACTTTTATCACAACTATTTGTGTAGTTACACATAACTAGTGGCATGATGGCAAAATGCCATGTCCAGAAGATTGCCAGGGAACCCCTAAAATTCTACCCTGCCATTGTCTAATGAAAACTGAAGTATAGAACTTTTTCTGAAAAGCAGTATTTCTCATCCCTTTTTGAGCTCATTTGAGTTTGTTTCCCCCACCCTCACCCCACTCTCACTCCCTGTGCTCTGCTGGTCACTTTCTTTGGTGACAAACTACACCAGTCCCAGTTGCCCCCATGCATATTATCCCCCCCCCCTCCCCCTACAAGCATCTTGAGAACAAATGCTGAAAACCAGACTGAGTTCTTATTCATCATTCCTTTATGTGCAACAATTTTGATAATTTACAAGTGTGTGTGTGTGTGTGCCAAATGCTACTTTTTTCATATGTTATTGGTATCCTGAGATGGTCTAGTAATATTTTCACCATACTGCACATCCCACTTGTATACACTTTTTCAGAGGAATGGATTTCATTTTATTGTTCACTTTTCTACCTCAAAGTTCAGATATTTAATGACCAGTACCTTGTTTCATAAAGAGTTACAATGGATCTAAAGTTTGATCTGTCATGCAATTGTTCTGTTAAAGTGCAACTTAAGATCAGTCGTAACTGTTTATGAAATTGGGCCCTCTACCCTGGTCTCAGTAAAGTTACAGCAAACTGAGGTTCTGTCATATGAGTTGATCAGAACCAAGTAACAATATTGCACTTCTTTCCTTTACCTTAATTGCAAAGAGTGTGGAGATTTATTTTACAATTATGGCCTGTTATTTCTTACAGTTGGCATGTGATGCAGTCACTTCAAGCATTGGGTTACTCACACCTCTCTGAGAAGCATACAGCTCACTTACACTGCAGCTATGCAGCACAGTTAGAGGCTATGGGACTCTGGCACTGGGCTGTGTTTGTATTACTTCACATAACTGACGTGAGAAGGTTAGTAACATGTACTCTGGAAGGTTGTCTATTCTCTAGTAAACCAGTAAATTAGTCTTCTAAGTAAAGCCTGACAAAAGAAGGTCAGGTGATGTACCCTTTGGGCATGAGCTGGATGGACCATGGTCAGAGTGCAAAGAGAGGGATGAAGTTGGTACTAGACCAGCCAGTATGGCTGTTTAAAGACACGGTCTAGCTCATTGCTGTCGTAAAATATGAGGAAACTTCACTGTACTTGACAAGAGATTCAGACCATGGTCAGCAACTTATTGGTCATGACCCAACATTTGGATCTTGAAGAATGTCCAGGGGATCATGAGACTGAATCAGAAACAAGGAAAAATTATTGATCATTTTGAGACATAGGTGTTTGCCTGGGATTTTCCTTGGATCATGATGAATAATGGTCACTGGATGTAGGTTTAAGACATGGGACATGTGATGTAAGGATATTTGTTTGATTACTGTGTATTATGTTGTGTTCTTGCTGACAAGATGCTTCATAGGCCTATCAGTTACCTCTCTCCACTTTGAAATAATGGTAACATTGTATTACATAGAATAAAGTGACAACAATGCATTTATCATTTGAGAACACTGGGTGCTGTCTTTTGACAAATAGCATTATGTATTATGTGAGCATAAAAAAGGATTATGTTTTGTGATATCTGTGTATCAACATCAAATTAAGTATTGTCCTTCTGATTTTCTTCTTGCATTACCTTGCAGAAGAGAAACTGCTGTCCGACGCTTGCTAGACAGACATGCTACTCTTGAAAAAACACCAGAGAATGAGAGTATTGAAACATTCTTGATAGAAAACCTCCACATTCAGCCATCATGGATCCATGAAGCTAAGGTAGGTCTCTTCTTTTACCCGAGGTGTTAAAAGGAACTTTGTGAGAACTGGCCATATCTGGATCAAGTGTTCTGTGTATCATAATCTGTCATGACTCAATACACATGTTAGTGTGACCTGTTGTTTTGTTATAACTGCATGTTGATTTAAATTTGAATTTCCATTTTTTGAATTGATTAGAAAGCACTCCAAAGACAGTCAAAACTGCCATATTTTGCCAATTGGTGAGCTTATTTAGCTCTTATTATTTGGATGCTCTGTGGTCATTGAAGTTCTGTAAGTAATGGCATTTAAGAGTTGTAATTTCTGACATTATGAGATTAACATTTTGCAAGAACTGGTTTAGTCTTTTGAACATGAGCAGTCAGAAGTACTTCACTGTAAACTGTTGTACATCAGTGACCCCATCCTTTTATGTTCTCCTAGGCACTGAGGGCGCTATATGACAACAAACCTCATGAGAGAGCCTGGCATCTGCAACAAGCAGGATGCTGGAATGATTGTCATCAAGTGGTGCTTCGACACATCGCAGCCGACTGTATCATTAATGGTAAGTTTTTTACAGGATTCCCACAATTATTGGGAAAAACCTTGAAAAATTCAAAATTTTGTTACAGTATTAAAATTCCATGAATTTTGGTGATTGGTCTGAAAAAATGCCCATATTTCATATTATGTTAATCTTCATAGTCATAAGCATGGAAATTTATAATTTCATTTACATAATTATGAGAATTGACTGAGTACGTGTAATGTATTAATGTAGGGCTATAGTGAGCATAAGGCACATGATTGTGGTATTCTTCCACTTGAGTCAATTATCACACAAAGAAAATAATTGCAGAAAATTTCCTCACCTTGTTAGCTTCGTTATTTATCTTACTAAACAGCAGAAACACCTACAATGTTATTGTTGTAAAAGTTGAGTCAGGTTTAATTGAGAATTTAATAATTTAAATAAGTGTAAGTCAACTTTACTAAATCTATTGATAATTTTTGCTTTTCTTTCAGAAAATTACACCTACCTTCGCAGCTTTTTGGATGTCCTTGGTATGGAGGAAAATTGCTGCCATATTCAAGACTGGAACACCAATGGTCAAGTTTATTTGGATTTCATACGAATCAGAGAGGTACAGGAACATCTTGATTGTCCCCTGGAAAATGCAGAGGGAGGGAATGGGGGAGGGGGAATGTACTGACTTGAATTCTTCACTTGCTCATTTCTTTGACCCAGCAATAATTGCTGATGCAATGTGTGTTGTATAAATATGCTTATTCAGTAATCTTCCTTATGTTGTTTTAGTGCTTCAAGAATTTCACATGGTATGATGGTCATCAGTCCATAGTTCTAGAAGGATAACGTTTTAATAGTTTTGTCATGAAATGATCATTTGTTGTGGTGGCAGTGCAAGTAAGAAGTGATACCTGTAATCACAGCTTTGGTATGGTAGTATATCAGATGATAAGTAAACATTTCTTGTTCCTCTCAGAGAATAACAGAGCTGGAGGAAACTGAGCCCTCTGTAGCAGAACTGGAGAAGCTCCATCCAGACATAGCGTCCCTCTGTCAGCGTGTTGGTAGCGTACAGTGTCATAGTGCCAAGGATAGACTCAGCTGTGCAGAAATGTCCAAACGTGCTGCAAATATGATGAAAGTTGTACTAACCTTACAGGTAAAAATCTTTAAAGGGAAAATGCCATCTCCCCAGTTTAAATTAGTATATCCTGGAAACCTAATTTTTGTATGGCTCCTTGTAGTCATGCGAAATGAATTGTTGATATAGAATCGTTAAAGTTGCGCAGAATACTTCCTTGATTTACCCACAATGTGTAACATTGTGTGACATCATGAGAGATGCAATATATATACTTAAGTTATGTGATCTTGCACAGGATGCTGCTCTGATCTTTCCAGTCTCATCTTAATTACGGTTTCAGATTTGGTGCAGGTTTTGTTTTGTACTTTATTGAGGTGATGTGTTAATTTTTTGCACTCCTGTAATATCTATAAATAGCTCCAAGTAGAAGCAGCTCATTAATGAATGTGAATTCTTGTTACTGTTCCCTCCTTGCTTTGTGAAATCATATTTTTCATCCATTGTATTTATTCCAGCAAAATTCAGAAATGAGAGGAGGGTTTGATGTCAAAGAACCACGTCCAATCCAGTCGCACCTTCTTGTGCCCCACATTAACAAACTTCCCCTTCCTGAAGACTACACACTGCAGGAGCTCCGTCAGTTAGCTCGAAGTTGCCTTGTTGAGCTCACAACTTGAAATATTTGCACAGATGGAATCTTTGCATGAACCTGCAAGAAGGAACATACTTCTACAGACCTTCTAGTCAAAGAACATTTGTGGTAAGAGAGAGCCATGCCAGTCAGTGAAAAGGGTAATCATGGGAAGGAGGAATAACAATCAATCCCACCAGCCCTTGTAGCCAGAATGTCAAATGACAAGTGTTTGTGTCATTCTTACAAACTTTGGTCAGGTGGGATGGGTTTTGTTGTCACAGGATTTACCTCTTGTATTAGCTCTAGCCAAGGGTAAGATTTTAACCCTGCTCTGAGCAGATTAACACAGCCAAGAAGTTTCTTTTCATTTCCAACTTGAGTGTGGTGCAACTTGGTATGGTTAAGTATAACTTAGATCATGGCAAGAGCTTGGTTGGCTTGTGCAAAATGGCAGGGTTTCATGCTCAGCATCATTTAATAACTGTCACACATGTAAATGAAAGCATTCACAAATGAATCAAGTGGTGGGAGTTCATGCCCAGCATCATGTAGTAACTGTCACAGGGATGTCCTCAAGGTTTTCTGGGTGCTGAGCCTGATGGTTATCACCCAGGGTGAGGTATTAATGGGAGGGAATACTTCAGAGATATGCCTGTGTCAGGTGAAAATATAGTGCCAGTCAGGATTCACAATTTGATAATCAGTGCTGAGTGGAAATTTTTCGTGCAGCACGGAGCCACCCAGTGCTTCCCAGATTGGGCACATTTTTGCTGTCACTAGTTTCAATGATCCCACACACTAATAAATCACCTTTGAAAACTTGAAAGGTTAATATCAAACACGTCACATCACTTTACTCATAGACGTGTTCCCAGTCTAGAAAGGATCACTGAAGTTTCAAACTCGTGATTTTGTTATACTTTGCCAGGCATTCATTTTATTTTATGTTGAACAGTAAAGACAAACCAGGAGCTGAGTAAGTATAACGTACTGAAAGGGTGTTTATCGTGCTAGGCCTATAGGCTTAAGTATAGTCAATTCTTACACAGTAACATACAAATGGTATTTGCTTATAAATACATTCTTCATGTCCATGAAAATTTTGAAATGTTAGAAATGTTCCAGCTTATGAAGGAGGGCAGTGACAAAACCAGATGTGGAGAAATTAGGAAGGTCACTCAAGGTTTCCCCTGGGTTGTAGAAAGTGTGAGGTGGTATTAGTCCATGGGGTAAAATCATGCCAGCTTTTGCACTAAGAGTGAGGGACAATTATCAATGTTTCTATAGCTACGTCAGTATAGGTAGCAGCTACAACAAATTTCTGTGAGGTGGTGGCCAAAAACTGTGAGGTGGCCGCCTCACAAAAAGAATGCCAAGGGAAACCCTGTCACTTAACTTCCAGCAAAGAAATTAATCTTGCAGAGAATGAGAAATGGCACTGATTCCATTAATTTGTCAATCTATACAAGTTTACTTTAGTATGTGTTAGAGAAAATTAACTTGGTTAACTTGTTTGTGGAATGAGCTGTATTTATGGTATTTAAGTTAAAATGAAATCCATTAAATTTATTTTTTTTTTTTTTTTACAACAAAGTCTTTAAAAGTCATGAGAAAGTCATGCAGTTTTTGCTTAATAAGAAATGCTAGGGCACCCTGTATAATATCGAATGTGTCAGCCCCAAAACTGAAATGGATGAGACTTGATAAGTCATGAGGTAAAGCAGAAGGTCTTAATAATAACTGTAGGGATGTGCACAAGATTTCCTGAGTGCAAGACACATTGAACACTATTGGGGGGGGGGGGGGAGGGGGGTCTAAAGGGAAGGAAAATATTAGAAGCTTGCCTGTGTACTTGGAAATATAGTGCTACACAGGATTCACAATGTCTTGATTAGTGCAGGTATGGAACTTTTCATTCTCATAATTTCAGTGGAAATTTGGAAAATCTCTCCCATTTGTAATGGAGAAAACGTCCCATGTGCTAGGGTGTGCCACCTAGTGCCACCCAGTGTGGGCACATCCCTAAACAACAAAGCAGCCTCTCAGACAAGTTTAAGAAATGAGGATATCAACTTTCTACATGTAAAAATGGTGTAACTGTGTGTCACCCTGATGCTGCTTGTACTGGGCTTCTTTCTTGCAAATGCCCTCAGTTTTATTAAGTCTTAAATTCAGTTACATACTTGCCATATAAATCTGTATTTTTGATGGATTTGGTGTCTTTCTGTAAGTACATGTAGACACCAATCCTATTTTAAGGGGTTTATAGGATGACATGCACCATTACCAAAACAAGACACCTAATCATTCTGTTTAAATACTATGTATGAGAATCAGTGCCTTTAGCAGTCGGATAAAAAAAAAGACTTGAATTAACCCTGAAAAGAAGAGTTTTGAAATGCTGCAAAAAAATGATGAATTTCTGTAATTGGAATATGATGTACATGATGAAACTGTGAATAGGTACAAATCATGAATGTATGAATGTAAATGATCTAGAAGTATCAATTGGTTTAATTTTACATCCTAATCAGTCTAGTTAATTTTGCTCTCATGCCTTTTACATGATGTGCAGTTAATAGTGAAACTATAGTCATTGAACTAAGCTCTCTGTTGTATATCTTAGGCAGTGGAATGGGGGAAGGGGCAGGGGGTAAACAGAAACCATATCACACCAGAAATGCAAGAAGAGTGACATATTGCATTTAGTTTTATTTTAAGAAATTAAAAACATAATAGACTGAGTATCTAAATATCTTAAGTTCAGCACCCCTGCAGCAGAACTTTCCAGGGATTGCAGTTTGTAGCACCTCGAATTTTCAAATAGCCCAGGGGCTGAACATTGACAAAGAGATACTGTGGAAGGAGACAATCTGGGTGGTATTCACTCCATAGAAGAGTCACAGTGAACTCCTTCAGGGTCACCTGTATCATTGGTGACTGTTTGATAAAAGTTTCATTCAGTACTCAGGATAAAATCAACATTTCAAAGTAAAAGAGTCCAACTTAATTTGACGTAAGTGTAGTGTGTTAACCTCCAACAACATAAAACCATATTATCAGGTGACATAAACTAGGCTTTCTATTGTATATCATAGGCAGTGGAATTGGGGGAAGGGGCAGGGGGTGACCAGAAACCATATCACACCAGAAATGCAAGAAGAGTGACATATTGCATTTAGTTTTATTTTAAGAAATTAAAAACATAATAGACTGAGTATCTAAATATCTTAAGTTCAGCACCCCTGCAGCAGAACTTTCCAGGGATTGCAGTTTGTAGTGCCTCAAATTTTCAAATAGACTAGGGGGCTGAACATTGACAAAGAAATACAGTGGAAGGAGAAGATCTGGGTGGTATTCACTCCATAGAAGAGTCACAGTGAACTGTGATCCTTCAGGGTCACCTGTATCATTGGTGATTGTTTGATAAAAGTTTCATTCAGTACTCAGGATAAAATCAACATTTCAAAGTAAAAGAGTCCAACTTAATTTGACGTAAGTGTAGTGTGTTAACCTCCAACAACATAAAACCATATTATCAGGTGACATAAACTAGGCTTTCTATTGTATATCATAGGCAGTGGAATTGGGGGAAGGGGCAGGGGGTAAACAGAAACCATATCACACCAGAAATGCAAGAAGAGTGACTTACCACATTTAATTTTATTTTAAGAAATTCAAAATATTTAATACACTGAAATTTGTAACCATGTTAATTTTAGCACCTGCAGCAGAAGTTTCCAGGGATTACAGTTTGTAGCACCTCAAATTTTCATATAGACAAGGGGGCTGAAAAATTACAAAGAAATAACAGTGGAAGGAGACAATCTGGGTGGTATTCACTTCATATAAGAGTCACAGTGAACTCCTTCAGGTTACCTCTATCTTTGGTGATTGTTTGATAAAAGTTTCATTCAGTAACTGAAGGATGAAATCAACATTTCAATGTAAAACAGTCCGACTTAAATTGACATAAGTGTAATGTGTTTGACCTTTAACAACGTAAAACTGATGTAAGGGTATTACCATATTATCAGGTGACATGTGAAACCGCACGTATCTCTTTGATTACATCTATATCCTGTGTCATGTGTCACTATAAACAGATACTATCCATGGACTGACTGGAAGTCATGAACATTGCTGTACACAGTGTTATTGCAATGTCAGTCTGCCTTTCTTTATTTTCAGTAGACCTAACTAAAACTTACCAAGATTCAATTTGAAGATTTATCACGTGACTCGAATCTGCTGTCGTATATATTTGTACATATGATATGGGACAAAGGAAATTGACATTACATGTGAAAATAAATGCATTCAATCTTTCTGATTTGGAATTAGAAATGAAAAGGAACAATTGTTACTAAAAAAGTAAAAAAGACAAAATAATTATGCAAATTTTTTTCTCTTTCTTGAAAAGGAATAAGTTAAGAAGAAAGCTTTTGTAACTTACTGTTAAGTGATAGGTACTTTGTAAAAACTGTACCACATTTTCTTTATAAATTAGTAAATAAACTTGCAACAAGTACCAATTTTGTGGTTCATTAATAATGTCTCATATATGTAGCATATGAATCAAATAAGTGGGTTAGACATGTCTTTACCTGCCATACTTAACAAGAAGGCACACCAGAACACCTCATCATTCAGGCAGAGGAACCACACTTCCCAGGAAGAGAGGTTCCAGGAACATGAGGGCAGCCATTCTGCGACTCTTTTTGCTGGTGAAATCAGGGCAAACCATATGCCCAATTTAAAACTGAAAGAAGTTTTAAAACAAGCAGAAAGATGGGAAAAACAGGCAACTGTCTTGACTAAATATTTGGCGTTATATCCAGGTACCTGAGATGCTGCTAATAAGGCTGAAAATTTTGGTATTAAAATGTCTTAAACATAGATGCTGCCCTCACTTCTAAAGTTTGGCGCTTGCTCCTCTGTGTTTAGGCCCTGACAGAACAGAAACGATTTCTTCTCACACATCATTTCCTTGAAAGGAGTGAATTGACTTTATATGGTATCCTTACTGTCCTTACACTGAAGAGCATTCAGCCTGTGTTTGGGTGTGGTTCCATTCTTTTGGTGGGTAGTGAACCACTTTTAAACTTTGATGAAAGCTATAGATACCTCCCTGCCCCCACCCCCTCATTGATCACCGGAAAAGTGGGTCCAAATAGGTTATGGTAACACCATAGTACTAGAGAGTAACATTTGTCGGTTCTTGGACGTCTATCGAAACCAGGAGGCGTTCATGTCTTGATTCCATTCTGAACTTAACTGTCTGCACTCCGTGACATGTATTCACTTTGGAGTGACGCAGAGCTTAGTGAGCCAATTATGACAAGCGCCCTCGCTTTCATCCACTTTTCTCCTAACGGTCTAATGGAATGACGTGATTCAGTGTGTTGTTAGTGAACTCTTGACCCTGCATTTCCGTCTTGTAAACACGGTCCATCTTCAGCTACGTAATTGATGTATCCTATTTCTTCGTTTTGTGACTCACTTCAAGGGTATGTAGTCAAGATGCTATCTAGGGTTCGCGTTCGTGACGAAACATTGTGATTTATATGTTCCGTGAAGACTTCGATCATGTTCAAATCATGGTGGGTGGCAGAAATAAAGACAAGAAGAGGAGGCGCTTTACAGTTTTAGCCACTGTACCACCTATTTCATCCAAGTACCCTAGAAACCAAGTCGAAGAGTTACAATTTTCCCCAGTACCCCGATGGACTTGCAATGGACTGATGGGTTGAGGGCTTGCGGATCGCGATCGCCACGTGCTGCAAATTTCAGACATCTAGGTAGATGAACGGCAGAGGCAAGCAGCCTCAGTGTCCTTTGCATATTCTTAAACTAGATATTTCAAATGAACATGTGGCTAGCCAAGTTTAATATTCGTCAAAATAGTAGCACTGTCACTCCTTAGACCTGACTCCTTACAAAGTTATCAACCCGGGGTCAAGTGGCTTTAAAATTTAAGTGGCAACAGTTTTTACAATGTCGATTAAAAGTAAATTCACCTACTAGTAAGGATAAAATTTTCGATGAGAATCAATTGCAAGGACCTGTCGTGTTCATGTCATAATTACTGATTAGCCAACTGTAACCCTTTTGCGGTCATAATTTTATGTGAAAAAATAAAGGCATTCTCGATACCTCCTTGGGAAGGTGAAGCCTTTGTGCATAGTGGTCGTGGTTGAGTACAAACCGAGGATTGCATAACTATTGACAGACCTCCACCCGAGAAATTCCTGCCCTGCAAATAAAGCGAAAAAATGATCGAATAGTGTGATTCACTATAGTAATCCCCCACCTTTCCTCCCTGCCCAACAGATCGTGCCTTGGTTTTCAGTAATGCTACATTATTATTTAATTCTGCAACACTTACTACTCCAGGAGCCGGATTCACAAAGAATACTCACGCACAAAAATTTGCGTAGTCAGGCTTACGAAGCGTATCTTGCTTAGTCGGTATTATTGAAGGGAAAAGTTCGTAAATATTTGCGTAACTTTACGCAAGCTTCAGAGTTGTAAGTACAAAAAAGCCATAGCAGCACATACAGAGGCACACTGTACCAAATGGTTGTGCACAGCGCAGGACTGCGCGCTGAAGCACAGAAAACAGTGGGCGTCGTGTTAATTATGAGTCAATTTGATTGGTTTAGAATGTGACAAGACAAGATGAAACCGATTGGTTCATGTGTATTTAATGCAGTTACGCCCGGGCCCCCCCCCCCCCCTTCCAAAAATTTTTGAAGTTTTCTTCAACTTGATAAAACAAATGACTAGGCTCTATTCCAATTAAATAGGCCTTTGTGATGTGTCAGACTGAAATTCAAATTTGTTCATTTTTAAATTTCTACCTCAGAAATAAGTCTTATGTTAATAATTCTGTTACTAACCTCCGGCTGATAACATTTTGGCTTATACTGGTCACAGTAACTTTTTCTAGGCATTGCAAGGGGTTACCCATGAGCTCTGTATTGGATTACTAACTTCAGTCTATTACCGGCCGGGCCCACAGCATTGGGAACTCTGCTTCTACTTTCAAGGGAATTTCAGAATTCTTTAATATTTAGAGGAATATTTTCAACAACCTCAGGCTTTTAACTATAACTTGCTACAACATTAGCCTATTGTTTAAGCTTTGTAATTTACTTTAATGAAATGTACTTCGAATTTTAGGTAATACAAGGGAAAAGAAGACTTCAATTCGGGAAACTGCCATCCTAATATGTGGACAACAAAGGCTACTCTCCTCTTTCATCCAACCAAAATTTAAATTTCACTAAATTATGAGCATTTTCCAGTCATGTATGATCAGTTTCAAAAATATACTAAAGACATCACCATTTTACATCTAAGCAATCTTAAATTAACAAAAATTTTCTTAAAGGGGAGGGGACACCCCTCCCCTTGACCCCTCCCCAGAGAAGCATGTTTCACCAAACCAAAAATTTAAATTTCACTTAATTATGAGCACTTTCCTGCCATATATGATCAATTTCAAAAATATACTAAAGACATCACCATTTTGCATCTAAGCAATCTTAAATTAACAAAAATTTTCCTAAAGGGGAGGGGACACCCCTCCTCTTAGACCTCTCCCCAGAAAAGTATCTTCCACCCAACCAAAAATTAAAATTGACTGAATTATGAACACTTTCCAGCCATCTATGATCAGTTAAAAAAATATACCAAAGACATCACCATTTTGCATCTGAGCAACCGTAAATTAACAAAAATTTCTCAAAGGGGAGGGGGACACCCCTCCCCTTCGACCCCTCCCTCAACACGGCGATCACTCATCACATACTTTACCCCCTATCAAAATACCCTGGCACCACCCAGGTGCACCGCCTCCCCCTTAGACCTTCCCTAGATCGGACTTTTACACAAACCACTATGACCTGGGCCCCCCTTCTGCCAAATCCTGGATCCGCCACTGGTGAGTACAATGTCATGAGTACGAGTACAAGTGACGTGTTTATGCGTGTGAATACGAGTACGAGTAAACTTCCTTTTCATGAGTATGAATACTGAATTTTGCTTCAGCAGCAACTGCTAATTTTCACAATCTGTGAGTACGAGCACGAGTGATAACCCGCTCTCTTTGGAGCAGAGTACAAGAAGTTACGCCAAAGCGTGAGTATTGGTACATACTGGCAGTACTAGTATGGTCTGCACCTTCTTCAAAGGATAAAATGACCTTGAATGCCCTAGCAGTGTCGTTAAGGTAGAGAGGGCGTTTGGTGTCTTTTTATGAGGGAAGAGAGATCTGCAACCATCCCCCAGACTCCGACCCCAGACCCCCACCTCACTACACCGCAAAATATGACGTCACAGATTGGCTATTTACAGTGGCTGGGATGAGGAGGGCCTAGTTAAACCCAGGGAAAATCATTTGCTACCAATACATTATTTTACAATCTTATTATACCGTTTGAAGAATCACGAAAATTTAAGAACTAAACATGCTGATGACCTATTTGAATTAGTTTAAGGTGAATTTAACCTATGGGCCGGAGGGCAGTGTCACCACTTGGAAAGTCTAGAAAATAGAACAATTTGCATGCCTCACTCATCCATAACTATTAATGTATTAGTTTGCGTTTTACTGGCCTTTAAACACCGAATTCGGGATGGCGGCGTCGAATGTAACGAATCAGCTGCCATGTTTTGTCTGTGAAATACAGTCATATGCCAGCTGAAGCCCAAGACCACGGGTAAATCGGGAGATGTGCAATTAAGACAGGGGTTGACTAAAATTAGCCTTGGGGCTTTGGTGGTGTCTATCAGATAGAAACAGTGAGAATACTTCTATTACATTCTGACTGAGCGATAAATCTCGCATTTCTCCTCCATTCCTCCCGAATGTAGTTTACTGGCTTCGGTGGAAACTGTCGCGGACTTGGCCTAGAAGTAGTCAAGTAGATCAGCTGATTATGATCAACTCATGAATTGCAATTTGACAAATAACAACTCCCTGGATCAAAGCACCTTTTCTTTTAATTGGACTTTTTCAAGTTCAAATTATGAATCCATCGAAGAAGTAACTCCATTTTATTTCGTCTTCATTAACGTGATAAAGTTTCAGTACATTTAAGAGGATTATTCATTGCACAAAGAATGGACCGAAGGCCAACTTGAGTCAGTGGCTTTACAGCACGCTCAAATATTCGTTCGATCTTAAAATGTTTGAAGTACGAGGGGGTGTTTTAACACAATGAACGTTAATCTTTAGCATTGCCGCGAAGCCCACGATTTAAAGAGCTCGGTATCTTTATCGACAGATCTGTCGCCCGTAATTCACAAACATGTTCCCGCGAGTCCAGCCTGTTATGCTAACAAGGCAGAGCTCCACAAATCATGTCAGGTTTAATATACCGATTCCAGTCATGAAAGTATCCTTGTATGATAGACGATTTGGCGAACACGGGTGAATATTTACGGCCACTTAGAAGTAGAGAGAGGGCGCAGGGTCAACCCCTAAATGTTGGTCGCGATCTATCGAAAGTTCACCTGGGTTAAAGCTCATGTGTATAACGCTCAGGTTGTGAATGAGCAAGGTGCCCATCTTAGAAAGGAGATTCTTTCGGGCTTCGCAAAAATAAACACAACGTAAAGAGGGAAATCAGAGTGTTTAATGGCAGAGGGACTTGGTAACCGAAACCTGTACCCGTCAGAAAGGGATAAAATCGATCGTTTTAACGTAACGACGTAGAAAATTGGAAATATTAACATGGCTGACTGATTGATGCCTGGTATGTTCAGGTCAATAAACGAACTTTTGACTTATTGTTAGAATAAAACTCTTAGTACCTAGCTACGGTATGCAAAATAAGGTCTTATAATGATATAATTCATCATAGAGCACATGGCAGCACATGTTTTACACAGACTTCCATTCAAAGTTCAAGTAGCTGGTGAAATAAAGTGGTGTCTGATAGTTGGCTGAGGAGAGGTATGGCCCCAAGGGGAGGGGGCTGTTGGTTTGCAATAATGAACTATGTATTGCGCGTTTTTAGCACACAATTCTTTGGAAAGTTCAAATAGCCTTTGAAATTGAAAGATAAGTGCCTGCAACTCTAGATAATTTTTGGCGGGGGTGGGTAGGGGTCGTTGGTTAGCAATAACCAAGCTATTTTTTTAATATCCTCCTGAGTCGTTAATGAACATCTACCTAGCAAATATGTTACAATATCATTGCTAACCCCAGCAGCTTGCCTGTGGGACTAAACAGCATCCAAATTCACGGATACTGCCGAAATAACCTTCGTAGCAGGTGTCAATATCTACCATTATATATATCATATTATATCATAACGAATTTAGACTTAACCTAACTTTGTAGACTTAACCTAACTTGTACAGGAGTTAACACACTTCTGTCGGGGCCGATGAATGCCGAGGTGGATCCAAGTTCTGAAAGCTAGAGAAATCTTGAAAGCTCTAAAGAAATAACATAAAGTTGTTCTAAGAGGGGAGCAGCATGAAAATCCTATAATGCTCTAATGGTGTACGGTTTCAAAGGCGAATAGGCCTTTTAGGGAAAAAAATGTCCAGTAGTTAAATGGGATTGCCAATGCACATGCAATCTTTGAAAGGACAGCGATGTCATGCTTGTCTGCCGAACCGAGCTATTTCGAGGATATTTTTTTTTATCAGAACTGACTTTAACCCCCCCCCCCACCACCACCCCTCCCCTCAGGTCCGCAACTGATGTTGGTAGAGGTAAAAATCATCGATTAAAAATGCCCCAGTCTTTGGAACCAAAGGTTGGAATGTCTGACAATTCAATAAACTTTGGTGAACAAAAGTGCAATTTAGATTCTTGAAAACCTTTGGTTGTTATCAAAGGTCTTCCAAATTAAATCGACCAAATGAATTCGGAAAACTTTTAAGCTGATGTACTAAGTTGACGGATGAGCCTGAAAGGACGTTGGTTGATCGAGACAGGCGTGTTTAATGTGCTGAAAAGCGATTCACAAATGGCTTTTTAAACGAAACGTGTGAGACTGCGCTGGTGCTGGAACGAAGAACATACCTGTAAAAATCATAACAAAAGTTCAGTATTATAGACCTTATGCATGACGTCACGCAGACGTCATGTTAGTTAGTTAGTTAGTTAGTCAGTTAGTCAGTTAGTCAGTTAGTCAGTTAGTTAGATGAGGTTTAACGGCCCAGTTTCCAACCAATTGGTTCAAGTCGAGCCGGCCACGGCCTTTTTTCCAGTTGTGGCTCACTGGCTTGTTTTCCCTTACTCCATTGCTTATGCGGAGCATCACGCACAACGGCAGTAGGTTCCAGTTTTAAAGTCTTTGGTGTGACTCGACCTGGGAATCGAACCCGGGCCTCCCGCGTGAGAGGCGGATGCTCTGCCGCTAGACCAAACACGCGGTTGACGTCATGTTAGAAGGCAAACAATGGAGGTAGTTGGTTCACACACTGTACGCACGGCACTGCCTCCCCACGCGCAGGTGGACTCTTGCGCGTTATCCGACCGGTACATGAATTAGCTGCCTGCATAATGTGTTATGGGTGTAAGCTATAATGCTACGCGCTTACCTTAGCCGAGGGCACACTTTATGTTCTGTGATGTTTATATGGATAAGGTCTATATGTAGTGAGCAAACAAATTTCCACATACACATGTGGTGTCTGCTTTTAATTCCAGTTCGTGAAATCAAAGTAATTTGATGGTGACGAGTTACGACGACGGCGATCTTTCCAATAAAGTTGTAGGCTAATTTTCAGGCTAATGATAGTGCTTTCAATTGACTCCGAAATTCTCTGGCAATTGGCCAATGAAAATATAATTTGCAGCGACGTTGGTTTATTTGTAACGAAAAATGCAACGCCGTAAAGTCACTTAAAAATACATTGATAACTGTGGTTACATGACCCATTACAGGAATGCAATTAATGTAATTCGTTGCTAGAAACACACACAAAATGTGACTCGTTACTGCATTCTCGTTCCTAGCTAACCTTGGCTGATATGCATGTAAAATACTAATGAACCATTTCAATAATCTCATCTGGCTTCGACGCATCTCACGTGACCTGAACTTCCCTCTACCGTAATGACGGATTACAGTATGTTTTGCCATAGACGTGATCAACTCTTTAACATTTGCTTAACGTTTTGCAGACCACCCGGTTGCCTGGGTGTAAGGACGTGACCCAATGGAACTCATCAGTAATGGCACGGTTGCAGCACTGTACTATTATTATTATTAGAAACGCCATAATTTTTAAGGTTAATCCCCAAAGGGCTAGTCATAATACATATTCACCAGAATGGGTAACTCAAGCGGGTTGACCATAAGCAAGGCAGTGGGAAACAATAGTCCCTTAATTATTTTTTTTTTAAATTCTGCCCTTTTCTTGGTGACAAGAAAAAGATTTTTCAGATTTGGAAATAATTCCAACTGAATAGGCTATGTGCATGTATACAGTGCACCTTTGTAATGACCCTTACCCTAACCCTAACCCGGGGACCAATGAGATGGGGGACCAATGAGATGGGGGACCAATGAGATGGGGGCCAATGAGATGGGGGCCCAATGAGATGGGGGCCAATGAGATGGGGGACCAATGAGATGGGGGACCAAAGAGAGGGTGGACTAATGAGACGGGAGACTAATGAGACGGAGGACTAATGACGGACAGGGGTCGAATGAGAGGGGGGACTAATGAGACGTAATAATGAAAAGAGGGACTAATGAGAAGAATCAAGGTAAATGAGGGAACCAATGAGACGAGGGACCAATGAAACGGGGGACTATAGAGCAGACCCTGAATAATCTCAACCGAGTTATAACATGTATTAACTGCACCTGTGTCTGGTTGAGAACGAAAGTAACATTTACTATAGGTTTATTGCATGGTGGATTCAGTGTCTGCATTTCCATGACTTACCCAAAATGACAAACGTTCGGTATTTTGCAGGTTTCATGTAACCTATAAAAGTCAATCAACTATGATCAGGCACGTAGCCACGGGGGGCACGTCCCCCCCCCCCAATTTTCAATAAAAGGTCTTGCACTGAAGGAGGAAAGATTTATTACGAGACCACCCTTTTTGGAATACAAGTATAAGAAGAAAAAAGGAAAATCTAGCACCATTTTGCATCTAGAGTCCTTAAAATAGGCAAAAATTTTCAAAGCGGAGGGGCCTTAGACCCCTCCCCCAGGCAGGCGAAACTCCAACATCGATGTGCCCCCCCCCCAAAAAAAAAAAAAAAAAAATTGGGTAGTCTGGCTACGGGTCTGACTATGATCACATTTCATATGAGTCACTTTCAGGATACAAGTAAGATAGAGATATTTAATTACGAATTTTTGGTTTTTCCCACATTTTTGAAGGGAAGAAATCCTTTCTCCATCGGAAGCCAGGAATCATCGACCCGTTGCCTACGTAGCAGGCTGTGGGCCTAGGGTGTATTCCTTGGTCAGGTATATCCCTGGTTGGGAAGCCTTAAAGAGGGGTTGACCAAACAGTCCCCCCTCGGGCTACGACCACCAATGCTCTTAAAGGGGGACAACTCATTACATGACCTTCCACGATGTCCGAGTGACGTCACTTGCGGGCATCTCGATTGCAGTCATACATGGCAGCTGCGAACTAATTATGAACAGTAGTACGTACTAGGGGAAATATTTATCTTCCCAAATTGTTTCTCCTCGAATTCTGTGAAGGACCGATTTATATTCACCAACTGTTATGCCGAAAGAGACGTAGTGTTATATAAGTGAATATTATCGCAAAACAGCTTCATCATATAAAAATCACGGTAAAGGCAGAAACTTAAATTTACGACTGAAAGTGGTCGGATTTTTCTTTTACAACTGGATGGCAGATGTGATCCTTTTCAAGTCGCGTATAGATGATTGTGTTAAGCAGGACAACCACTACAAATCACAGCTTGTCATTTCAAATGCTAAAAGCTTCAGTAAGATCAGTCGTGCTGATATTACATTTCAGCCGGTCACCGTCACTTAATATTGGACTCCAGTCGTTCTGTTTGATTTATGACTTTCTCACATTGTTTACATAACTTCATTTCACATGGCAGTTGCCTAACGTTAAGTTACTTAGCGTTCGTAACATTATTTAATGACAGACACGTGCTAGAAATTTACCGCTGAAAACAATCCGACTGTGGTCTTCGGTAGCAATCTATAACTCTTTTTGAATTTTCTGTCTGCGAGTTAAAGTAAAACTAGAACCGCCTTTACCAAACTATTGTCATTTGATATTCTCTCAAATTGCTAATATGTTTAGAGCGACGTTTCTAAGTTAACTAACTGATTATCGGGGAAAAACAAGGCAAACCGTACTCTGGGCCACTGCTCCCTGACATCCATCATGATGGAGTAACGGGATGTCAGGGACAAAACTTTGCCTGTTTACGTCAGCAAATTGCAGTCGAAATTTATTTCCTTAGGATGCAACCAGCAGCTGAAACGTGAGATGACTAATTACGACAAATGTCCATTTGTTGCTTTAAACATTTCAGCTTCGAAAAATATGCTCCCAAGCTGATTTTCTCTGTCTATGTTGTATTTAATGTGTTATTTAGTGCGCTATAACACATCTGTTAGACTGAGTGTTCGACTGCAAGCAAACTAAGTAACAAGGTTTATGCATGTATTATAAGGCGACAAGTCAGGAAGCGGCCACGAGTGTGTTATTTTTTCATGGAACTATTACTTTGCCATGTAATCAAAGTTGTTGATCGAGAATTAGTCAAGGCCAAATTTTGGCTTTCATTTCTTGAAATCATCACTCTTAATGAGCATTCAAATGAAGGACTATTTGTTGAGTGAAAATACACATAGGCTATACTAATCTAGTGAGGCTGAGAGCTGATGGAATGTCTCCGTCACTTACAGGGCCTAGATAAAAGAGAATAGGGGTCATGTGGCCAACGAAGTTTCAAAATAATATTTTTCACACGGACTTTAACGAAGGGGACGGAAACCCTCCCATGGACAGCAGTTTCAAGCCAAATACCCCTCTTTTTCATACCTAATCGACGCTTCCCGCTAATTCATTTATTCATTTATTTATTTATTTTTTGATATGTTGAAATAAAGTGTTAGAAATAGTATATAGCAGTGAGTAATACTTTTGCTAAACCTGATTTTATTAGGAATGACAAGTAAGGCTAACATCGAGTAGAACCTCTAACTTTAAGCTGTATTATAGTAGCAAGTCTTTCTAGCACTAACGGGCACATAGACGTGGAAAATCACCATATCCTACTAAAATCAGAAACCATGACAACCTTTAAGTAATTCTGGTATTTTCACTTAGCCTAATATTTAATTTCAAATGTTGTAATATTTGATATAGAAGTATCATTTGTCTAGTTAATGTTAAGCTTTTTATAAACCTTAACATCTTATTACATTGTGTTGTTTTGATACTACCGTTATTATTTTAAAACTTTGATTTTGAGCTTAATTCCATAAATATCCCCTTATAGTCATACATATTATGGATTGTATCAAATGCAAAATAAGAATTTCAACGATATTAGCACCGACCGAAAATTTTAATTTCAGCTCTTGGAGATGAACTTGTGGCCATGTTGTCACAGGAGCAGCACACTTTCACTTTTTTATGTGGGGATGGCATTTTAATGAATCTGCATGCATAGAGTTATTCATAACTGCAATCGAAAAAAAATGGGGCTAGCAATCGAAACCTTGAGGCAGTGCCCTCAGAACCCCCCTTCCCCAAGCAATTTCGACCGGCTTCAGCATGCTGAGATATCAAAGAATTATGAGATCTTGAATTTAGGTTTAATTTCACGTCAGTCATGTAGTTTCCTTGAATGAAACTCAACAGAGTGAATGATAAACTATACAGAGATGAGGAGGGACTTGTAGACCAGGGTACCAAATTTACTCTTTTTTCAGGGGGTTCTTGTGAAATATTTTGTAGGAAAACCCAATCTATCCCCTTAAAAAGTTAACGGGGGACCAATTTGGGTTCCACAAGGATAGACTATTTTCATAGTTTTTTTTTTTGACATTATTTAGGAGGTCACAATCTTTTTGTGGGGGGGGGGGAGGCTACTTTGGCTGTTGCGAGAGCGAATCGCCCGTCTCCCCAGTGTATTTCGTACGCAGTTGTAAACACTTTCTTGGTAATCTCAAACCCGTATCCTTCTTTGTTGGAAACGAAAAAACAAAAACTGAAAATAATTTTTCATCGAAAAAGATCTCAAAAATGATATTTTAGATAAAAGATCTTGAAAAATATTCAAAATATCCTGAAAATTTTTAAAGTTCTGTCTTGCGCGTATTGTTATTATATTTACATAATTATGTTAGAAAATATGAGCCTCTGCCAATACAATTCCAGAATTTCACACCCGAAACCGAAGGAATAAGATATCAACAAAAAGTCATTTTTCTTTCTATTGTATACATTGAACTGAACGTAAACATTTAACAGGATCGAAACCAATTATTTTCGTTTAAAACGGTCAAAACGTGGTTTTGTTCGAACACATGTATACATAAATATGTATCTATAATGGTCACAAACTCTCGTGGATTGTATTTACAAGTTCGGATGCTTGTCAAACAAGGACACGCATGTGACGGAATGTTGAGGTATAACAAACGACTTTTATAGAAGACTACCACATATCTTGGTTCCAAAAGTAACATATGATGTGCACGAACAATGCGAATTTATGAGCACTAACATTTGAAAAGGGAGTCATCAGAAATCTCCCGGCAAGCAAAATAAATACAGAATAATTATATACGGTAGTTTACAGGAGCCATAAGTTTTAAAGGCTTGCCAAGGCTTTGTTTTAGACGACGTTAATGCTAAATTCTGTCAGAAAGTTACTTTGCGAAATGGGTTTTATAACCTCTTTGAAATATTGGTGTAATAATTTACACATCTAGGCAGTTCATAGGGAGCATTCCATTTCGAATTCTCATTGGGTTCTTAAGGTACCAAGGAAGATGATAATCACTTGAAAGTAACATTTTCTTTCCAAATAAAGCAAAAGAATGAAATCATTGCCTTACACTGATTACATGTTTTAGGGGATACAGAATCGGCAGCCTGTCGTTAAGGAGTGTGCCACAACAGAGGCTTTTATTAGCTATAAATTTTTGAGAATGAAATCAATATTGACTTTAGCTTATATGTTAACATATCCTCTTTGAAAAACTTCGCCTCATGGAAGCAACCACCTCCCCTCACCTCCCCTCCTCCACCCACCCCCTTCTACACCCTGTCTGGTTAAGAGCATGACAGGGGTTAGGTAAAGTCGATTCCTGGTCACGCAGTAATCACAGATCCTCCTGGTAATTAGGAGCACATGATTCGGCTAGCATCCTTAAAAGACCCTTTAGGCCATAGTATTCCTTATTTCACCCGACTCTTGATGCGTAACATGGTTCGAGCGATCCCTGATTGGTGGAAACAGTGGACCACTCTGTTAATCCTCAGTATATTTTGCAACGTTTGGTAAGATTGTAGTGACTTGTATTTCTAAACAAAGTTTTGAAAGCTCTACTAATTTGCATTGTGTTGCATTAGGATTGTTCTTGATAGGTCAAAGTTAATGAAAGATTAGCTGTGCATCGGAAATGGCGGCCTACGGTGTAATGAATCATATACTTAATGGAGCTACATAAAAATGTCTTATAAACACAGTAACTCAGAGAAGACTTTGTGGGCGGATGTAGGCATGCAACCTTTGTACAAAGATATAACTTGTTATTGCCTTTGTTATCATTCTAATGACATTTGTAGGCAAGATTTCAAATGAAATATGTAACTACATTATGTCAACATAATGCATATCTGTGTACCGACGCACACTTCGCCCGTAGATGAATCATCTGCCCTTTGTTAATTTTTTGTTGAAATATGTTCGTACGTGTAAAGACAATCACAACGATTTATAAAGATGTTCCAGCGAATGTTAAGAGCAAGAGTATTTGATCACCATAGGAAAGGTAACGAACCTTTACCTCTTGGACGGAATACTTGCTAATTTCCGGCTCAAACGGGCTAACGTGTGACGTGCCGGGTAAAAGAGCTGCCCTACCCCCTACCCCCCCCCCCCCACCATTCAAAGTCCTCGAACGATAACGAATATAAAATTTTGGTAAAATTTTCATTTTTTTCCAATGTGTACTTTTCGAGACATTATCAGATCAAGTTACAACATTTTTTTTTCAATTCAAAGTGAACCTGAAGAAAGCACATGTAAGTATGTGGCGCTTTTATTCAAATTCGTAGTTTAATGCTTGTCAATTCTACTTAAACCGTATCCTCAAACCTAGTGACCTATATAGTTACTTAAAGACAGACTGTCATCACCCCAAAGTATATTTTTAGTGTATGTATATCAAAATTCTCAGTTGGTGACTGCTGTTTGATTGACATCAAAGTTTGAAAATTTGAAAGATGCAGAGTAGCTCACATTCCACACAAGGCAGAGAGAGTACTTTCATTACATTTTATAGCCTTGTGTGCTCACCAGGACATGGCCTTAAGCAATAAAACAGGTTTATTCTTGCACAAGGAAGAGCCTCATACAGTTATGGGAGGAGCTAGAAGATGCATAGTTGGGAGAATTGGAACTGTCTGGGATCATGAAAATTCCCCTTTAAATGTGTCCGAGCTTGCACCACATTGCGTCAATCTGCACGACGGACCCCTACAGGTCACTGAGGCTATGTCGGCAGTCCTACGACCTGGCTCTAGAAAGGTCCTGATAATGGGTTTTAATTGCTATTATTTCAATTTCGAACAACATTCCAGCAAGTATTGCACGCAAAACTCCACCCATGTACAAGTTGTCGAATGAAAACAGCTAATATACCTTATAGTTAACTACCGGTCAATTTTTGCGCACGCTTTAACAAAGACTGATTACGGACAAAAATACGACGTCCAATCTTAGCCGCGCAAAACTAAGAAAGTGTAACTGGGGCTTACAGTGAATAAAATGTTGGCCTAAGATAAGTTGAAAATTCGTGGATTCTTTTAAAGTGCTGATACCAACTGACCAAAGTTGGCCAATAAATTCTTGGAGAAAGTACCGTATTTTAAATCTTTTCTGAAGACTGTTGACACTAACAATTGAGAACTAACAGACGTTTGTATTGTGTTTCTTTCATATTTGCACAACACTGCGAACCAGGTATGGTTTGTAGATTACAGGTTGTCGAGGCATCCGTAGGATTTCACCGACACAAAATTATTTTACAAGTGAAGGCGGTTTATAGGCGTTATTCATTCAAAGACTTTCGGGCGACGTTCTCTACAGCTTGTAATTAATCTCTCCATCACTGTATTCTACGGAGAACCTTTGTCCTAAGTTTGGTTTGTCTCCCTCGAGATTTGAAGTTCAACCACCGACTACTTCAAGTCATCATTGTCATATGTAGAACTAAAGTGTGCGTCAGAGACCAACACAATTACATAATGATATTCAATTATCTTTAAAATCATTCTGATCTGAATATGTTAGAATAACCAATAGGTGACCTCACACTAAATTATGATTCGCTACCCCCCCCCCCCCCCGGGCATAGCCCCAAGTAGTTTGGTGGTCAGGGTGTATTTATGTATGGTCAAACAGTAGTAGCTTAAGTCATAAATGCATTTTCATACATTTTAATACGAAAACAAAATTTATAGCCTACTTGTTGTAATGTATAATTTGCGACGGTTTTGTGAAATTTTGTCAACTTAAAGGTGATCAGTCGTCTTGAAATATTCTTTGTGACGTCAGCCTTTTCTTGACATGTTTCTGCAGTCGTCACTGTTCAAGGATACACCGTACAAGTAGCTATGATGACATCGGTATAGCTAGTAGGTATACAGCTACAAGCCGTCTCTTCTTGCTTACCGATTAGCTATACCATGCTTGTACGGTGTATCCTTGAACAGTGACGACTGCAGAAACATGTCAAGAAAAGGCTGACGTCACAAAGAATATTTCAAGACGACTGATCACCTTTAATACGTTGCCCGCCTGGCCGACGTATGTAACTAGTGCACCTAGGCTACGTTAGCTGCACTCGTAAAACCAACATGAAAGAAAGAGGTGCATATTCACACCTGCCGCGAAGGTTATTTATTAAATCATCCCAAGTCAGTATTTTCAAACAAAATTGACGCCATGTGCCATTGCTGACACAGTACAATGCAAAGACCAAAGACAATAGTAAGTCGTTTAAAGTTGTGCAGACACTGTAGTGAGAAGCAAGTTGCCGAATGTTGACTTTCTGGTTAGTTATCTACTAATTATGTTTATCACTCTTCAGCACTTTGTCTTCTTAAACGTTCGCCAGCCATCGACTACAGTACTATTTACTGAAAAACGAATTCGTCGCTTTGTCGTCTTTCTGAGACGGCACGAAAGAGTGACATTACAAAAGATGGGTATAGGTTTCATTCATTTTATGAGACGTATACTTGTTTGTTTGTTTTGTTTGTTTGTCATTCTCCATGTCACCTCCGAGGAGGTTAAAGAGACTCAAAAATACATAAATTATACATAAACATGAATTACCTTAGGAAATCGGATATACAAACATAGAAATGAATCAAGATAATGAGAAAAGATAGATGAGAAAGAAGAAAGAGAAGAAGGAAAAGCAGAAAGGAAAGAATTTTACTTGTAAATGGCAACAACCTGCCCATTAGGCAGTGAAACACACCTTAAGTACGTTATTCATCAAAATTTACTTATGATTTTTGTACTAAAATAACTTAAATTAAGTAAAATTTTCTTGTTACCTGTATTAAACAAATTTGACATTTTAAGGGTGTTATGGTTTCTACTACTATACTGAACGGTTCTAGTTTCTTTCATGAAAGTGCGCCACCTGTTAACTCGTATTGTTTGCAGATCACCATTCGATGTGCCCGTATGAACAAGATGCGACGTATCAGACACAGGAGGCAGGAACCTCGTTTTTGCTCAAAATGAATAAACAGTTTTTTTTTTTTTTTTAATAAACAGTTTTTTTTCATAAATTTATTGGATGACTACAAAAAGAGGGCGTAAGGCAGTAATTTTTCAAACGTGGTGTCTTATGCAGACATCGCTACCTAGATTTGTTGCCGTTTATATTTGTGTCATCGATTATATTTTGCTATATGACACCTGTAGCCGACCTCGAAATCCAGTGGGATTTGAAGACTTAGTCACACATATTTCAATTAGACTTTGCGTCTAAATGTTCAAGCGCGGACAAATAACTCAGCAATCTAACCGACTTCACTAAATAGGAGTAGGTAACAAACCGTTCACATTAACCTTGCTTCCACTTTGATGGGCATTACCACCCAAAACGAAAACGAGCTTAACGCCTTTTCTTTTAAGGTTTTGAAAAATTATGTCTTAAATGAAATATGACACCTTTTCTCTTAAAATCCTTGAGTAGTACCACCGATTCACCCATGACGAGCCCTCTTAAGTCTCGTTAAGGGCATCCCTACCCAAACATGTTATTTTTTCGCGGTTAAACGCTCGTTAATTCGGGACTTCACGGTCAACAGCCGTCGATACTCAAGTACTTTCGCTTGATGGCTCGCTGAAGGAGGCATAAACCTCTTTCCACATTTGACGTTGTATGACTGTGTTTTATGCGATGATCAAAAAGTTTAACAAAATAAACAAACCTGTCAGACTTCCCCACAGTTTCCGTCAAGATAAAGAGTGGAAACGGAAGTGAACTCTCCAAACATAAATACTAAAGCTTTACATAAATCTACAAAACCGTCAAAGACATCATATCAATTAAATGTACACTGTGCACATCAATATGTTCATAAAATTTTGCCGAAATTTCCTTTGTTTGTTTCACCTTTTTTTCTCATAACGGGTGCAAATATTAACTGAACGAAAATGAAAAGGAAAGGAAAATGAATCGTTAAATGAGAAAAAGAATAAAATTGTGTCGATTGTTTGTTTTTTTAATATTAACGCCACTTGTAAGTAGCCTACAAGATACGAGGACACAATCATGAAATAGGTGTTTTGACTCGCTTATCCGCATAGATGTATGTATATATGATACTTGGAAGGATGGAAGCAAGGCCTTCCCCTTGTAACAAGGGAGTTGTATAGGCCTTACTATACTGTTAGGAGCCCCTATGCCTCCTCCAAATCAAAGGTAAACAGGGTCGCCAACTGGCACTTTCAGTGCCAAAGTTTAGTAATTGTGGAGGAACAAATCTTTTCTGGCAGTCGTAAAGTGGATTTGGAAGTGGAAATCAAAACAGGAACCACCGTGCTTACTGAGCCAAAAGAAGCAATGCTTCTTGACTTCTCTTTCAATCTGGCAGTAAAACATTCAATTTGGCTGGCACTGACTTTTCAAAACTTTGTCAATAAACCGAGAGCCTGTATGGGCTATCGACCCTTAAGGTAAAGGCCTCAGTGCGCAACTTGAACACGCTTTTTCTTCAAAGGTCGTCTTAGTTACAAGTGGTTCAGTTTCTGGCTACATAATTTACTTTACCCCACCCCCCTCTCCATCTCAGCCTTGACCGGACAACTAACTCCCTCCGGACAATTTCCATCCGAATAATTATTTACCCCTCCCGTACAACCCCCCACGGACAATTCGCCCCCGGATAATTCCCACTCATGACAATTACCCCTCAGACAATTTCCTCTACCCAAAAATTTGGAATTGACCTTGGTGGGAATTGTCCGAGGGAATTGTTCCGGGGTGTTTTATCCACCAGCAATTGTCCGGGAACCATCTCAGCAACTGACTATATGCACCCATTGCTCGGCACCTATAGCACTAAGCTGTATCTATATAACCGATGCCAAATCACCATACTTGGGAAGACACTGCATTGGCTGGCTAACCTTTTCCAACCGATTTGTTTTATACCCTCCTGTAATTCGAAAATCTGAACAGCTGAATACCTCTATTGCAGGGAGCTGCTATTTGGTCAGGAGAGGAAACTGCAACTTTAATTTATGCTAATCAGGTTAGCTTCGTCCCTCCGCTAGGAGAGCATGCTCACAGTAAACGCTTAACGTCATCTGGTCATATAGTTCTTTTGCTTGATACTTACAAGTTACCTCAATATCCTAGGCAACCTCGTTCATGTCCACTGCCACTTTAAAGGCATTTTCCAGTGGCTTTTCACAAGGATCCCATGTGAAAGAGAAAAAATTTCAGTTCATACCCTCCAAACCCCATAGCCCCTCTTTTCCTAACTCGAGATACCTAACATTAAAGACTGATTAGTTTTGTCAGAAAATACCTATATTTCTCATCAAGGTCACAGAATGTTATGTAAAGTGGGCACATTGCCTCCTCTCAGATTTCTTTTGTTTTCCTATATAATTGAATGTCCTGTTGTCCTTGCAATGTGATACTGTAGGAATGTTTGAATATCTTTCCATGTAAGTTTAGCATAAATCTACACCATATGTACGGCATAACTAACAAAGTTGCTCAATATTCCCTACAACAGTGTCAATATCATAAAGAAATTCAAGGCTTTGTCAAATTAATGTGCCGCGATGACCTCACAGATTTCCCATAATGCACTTTATCATGAGAAAAAATTGCATTTCTTTGAAAATTAGTATCTTCCAAACACTACAAGCTATTGAGATGCGGTTTTCACCTCCTAAAAGAGGAAAATTTTCTGCATTTTTTGAAGTCATTGGTTTTTGTCACTGGCAAATCCCTTTAACAATTTCATTAAGTGCAGTAATACCAGGGAGTTGTTAGGAAGGAGATCCAACGAACAAATCTGTCAGACAATATGTACTTGAAAATGATTTAATTCTTTTCAGGCACCGCCATTTGATTGACAGGTCTCTTTGTTCCTATTGTTAAGTCTCTATTAGCTAAACCCTTTTAATGATGAATTCTCCCTTTCTTTTCCAAGTAATCCCGAGACAAAGGCCATTATCTATACATGCTTTGAAGTAAGGTTTGTTTCCGCCAATAAACAAAATTTAATTAGGATTTTCAGTAAAACGACTGGCAACAGACTTTTAAATAATGTACCTCAATTGTGCCCCTGCGATTTTAATACGTCACCTGCTGGAAACATTGTTCAAGCCTATACATTTCTCTTAGTTTTTAGCAAATTTCCCCATCATTAAGAAACATATAAGAAAAGTAAGTCGTAAAGAAATTCTTAGCTAACTTTAAATGAAATGATATTTAGTGCGACGAATAACGACGAATGGTTAAAATTTTACATTTTTGCTTGACGGCTGGCAACGCGAAGTTTATGAGTTCAACGTAAGGGGTGTGTGTTCTCAAGGTCATTTTGACAATGCCTCACTGATCCTAGTTGATCTAGGTATTGAGATAGGAATTTTAAGAAGAAAGGCAAGATTACTGTCGGAAACGAACATTGCTTCAAAGAGTCTATAGAACGTTGTATCTCCTTCCTAACACCTCCCTGGTAATACTTTGTATCTGGTGTCTGGCAGTTTACCGACAGGCAAGTAAGCTTTTTGTTGAAATATTCAAAACGACTGTTTACCGCCGCCTAATGAGAGACGCTGACTAAAGAAGTAGCAATAATGACAAATGAAAATTAGTTAATTAGTAAAGCGTTAATAAGTTAATTAGTAATTAGTAAAACGCTCTAAATTTTGTAATTATATTCTATGATCAGTTTCCGCATTTTTGTCGTCGTAAACATGCATGCATATGGCTTGTCAATGTTCAAAAAAGTTATATGGAAGTTAAATAAAGGTTTTTGGGAGCGACGAGACGCGAGAAAACTTACAAAATAATTTGCGATTTCAGCGGCTGGCAATGCTAAAATGGAATACAACCTTTCCCACTGTGCTTTTCCAGATTTAGCAGGCGATGTACAGCTGCTGTATTAATTTCTTAACAACTTTTAAGCTTATCAAATCTTCACTATCGTACAAAAAAAGATTAAGGGTTTTACCTTGTCGGTCGGTAACGTCGTCGCTACAAAGGATTTTTGGACAGTTTTGGAAGGGTCTAGGAGTAACTTTGTTCAAAAAATTGGAATTATCTGGAATGAGGAGTGGGCGGACTCTTCCATATAAACTCAAATTTTTTTAACTTTCCTTAACAAGAACCAAATAAACCCCAAATTTTTCGGCGGGCTTCGCGCGTCCAATTGCGTTTGGCATCCTTCCGGGAGTCTATAGCTTCTGGCGTGGCTTTGAATTGCTGGAATCCTCACTTGAGCTTGGTCCTCTCGTCGGAAATATCCTTTCACCACCCCTTGCTGAGTCTGCAAGCAGGTTTTACAATGGCAAATAATATTCCTGCAATATGTCAGCGTACTTCGCGTACAATTTTCACAATCGAAGTTGTATACCACCAACGAACATTATCAGTACAAAAATTCCTGTGACATATTCTAGCCAATGCTAGGTGAAGGCTCAAAGTTAGTTACCGGGCATCATCAAGGGGTTTTCATGTTGCAATCTTATACCTTGAGTAACATGCGTAACCGTGATGACATTTGAAGCTAACTTGGTCGTACCACAAATTTATTCAAAAATTTACCTTTTCTCCTCATGAAAATTTCGTTTCAAGTAAAAATACGACAGTGCGATAATTACCACCTGAATTGTGAACTGTGAAGAGCTTAAGTTGGTGTGCTTTCGTTGTCATTCAAAGTCTTGCTCTAACCTCCATGCTAGTGTTCCCATTTTGTTAGTTCCTCAGACATTCCGGGAAATCCCCTCTGGACCCTACCAAAATCAAACTGGGCCACATCAAGCCTGTCATATGGCAGTACCTGGTCCCCTCGCCGTTCGCGAAGTACTCAACACTTTACCTGCGTTTGCGGAACTGAAGAAGCATCATTGTGATCATAGTCTTTTTTCCTTTCTTTTGCAGACTTTCCACGTCTCTGTATTACAAAAGGAGGGAAAAAATCCCACCGGAAGAACGGAATTTTCGCGTGCTTCTCGCCCATGTGCACACGGAAAGCCAATACCGTCTTGTTATCTGTGGTACGCTTGAGACATCACCTGTGGTTCACGCATACTATCATCACATGGTGGCACTACTGACTACAAACATAACCCTTCTTCGGTGTCCCCTGTGCAGTGCCGTTGCCCCCCCCCCCGGCCCCCCATTTCACAACTCCCGGCTACCAGCCTGCTCTCCTCCTGTCCAAGCAGCAGCTTCCTGCCCTCTGTCTCTCTGTAGGCCTACAGCTCCTTTTCGCAATCTCGATTTAGGGAATAAAGTCAATGGTGCCCATGTCTCTATCAGATTCGAAAAGGCTATGACGTCACGCAATTAGGCTGAGAGACCCAAGGCTTATCCCATTCATAAATACTTTAATTTTGGAGAGGCTAAAAAGCGAAAAAGCTTTCTTTTTTAACAATTTTTCGTTGATCATGAATTATTCTCCCAAGCTGCCTAAAGTTTCGCAGGTGTCACGGCACGAAATTAACTCTGACACTGAGTGTGAACCACGGACTTCTCATAGATGGACAGAGGATTACGTGAACAATACGGTCGCCACCTTTCGAACAAATTCACTGATGTACATGTATGTAGATCAGTGAACAAATTTAGGCTTACCAAGATGGCCACCGGGCTACTACCATTTGCCCAATTTGACGATGAATCTGCAACATTTCAGACAAAATATAAACATGAATGGAACAACAATATCACAGTCCTTCGTTTTATTTGTTGAATTTGACCCTAGCTTGCATTCTTTCGAAAATAGTGTAAGTTTCTCACACAATCTGTCGATACTGAGCCACTTGAGCAAGTCCAAACTTAAACACACATATAAGAAGTCCGTGGAACGAACTGCCTGCTAACTAGCCTTATTCAAGAAATTTTATTGTCTCTTTTCCAGTGAGATTTTTTTGGATTATCTGGAGCGAGCTCATATTTGAGATGAGGTTTTCTGATCAATGTACTTTGACGAATTGTAAGTATAGACATTGACAGTTCTAATCTACTGAAATTACATTTAGGCCTACAGTAGAGAACATCCTAGTTTGTATGGAACGCCAAAAGGGCACGGATATTTTGTTGTTCATTTTGTATTTGGACTTTGTATTTTGATTTTGAATATTGATTTTGTACTTTCATTTTGTATTCTCACATTGTATTTTCATATCGTATTTTCATATTGTATTTTCATTTTGTATTTTCATTTTGCATTCCCATTTTGTATTCTCATTTGGTATTCTCATTTTGTATTCTCATTTTGTATTCCCAGTTTGTATTCTCATTTCGTGTTTTCATTTTGTATTCTCATTTTGTATTCTCATTTCGTATTTTCATTTCGTATTTTCATTTCGTATTTTTACTTTGTATTTTTATTTTGTATTCTCATTTTGTATTCTCATTTTGTATTCTCATTTTGTATTCTCATTTTGTATTCGCATTTTGTGGTAACACTGAGGCAGCCTCAAAAGTGCGCATCATATGCAAACACCGATATCTAGCGGCGCGCCAAAGTTACATAAGCCTGATGTAAACCGAACCGTCCCGTTCGGATTAATTTGAAAATGGAAAGAATTCTACTAAATCTTGGCTACGAACAACTTGTCATCGACAAGTTCGCCGTGGAAGGGGTGACTGCTGTCATATCAGCTTTAAAATAGGACGTAGGCCTAGGCCTAACATAAGTATATAGGCCTAACGTTAGGCTAGGCCTAGGCCCAAACAAGTTAGGCCTAGGTCTAAATCTAAATAAGGATGGCGCCATCCTTATTCACAGGGCAGAGCCCTGGGAATATGGACGAATGTCATCACTATTCCCAGGGCAAAGCAGCCCTGTGGATAAGAAACAGCACCAACATCATTCACAGGGCAATGCCCTGCGAATAAGGACGAATGCATCACTATTCGCAGGGCAGCCCCAATGACCAGCCCTGACTTGCGCGATGTCGTTTGAGGAACATCTCTCATGAAATGTTTACACCTTGTGATATCGTACCACAGGGCCGACAGTACCTCCTTCCAAAGGACGAAGTGAAACATATTCATCCTCTTACCTGAACCATGATGGATACTGTATATGCAGTCATATCGTGCGGGCCTTTTTTAAGAGGCTACGAGGATACGCAGCCAAAATGGGGTATTTTTATGAGGCTACGAGGATACTTATGTAACTAGCCTATACGTAGTTAAAATCGTCCCAAGGGTATTTTTAAGAGGCTACAAGGATACGCAGGATTCTACAGTATATATCTGTAGGCTATTTCTGATTAGTGAGAACTTTTGTTGGCAAATTCAACTGACCGTGAATCTCACACAACAAACACTGCCTTGCTTTCATCTGAAAACTTTGTTAATGCCTTCTAAAATTCTTTATACGAATCGAAGGCATCGCCGTACTTCATGTTGTCGGCATTACTAACATGATGTGTGCGCGACTTAACACACGAGATCACAAATTAGGCGGTCCGACCAAGTCCTCTTTGCTCGTGCTCAGTTGCCCTGCGAATTGCGATGGCAGTCTCCTTATCCGCAGGGCTATGCCCTGCCAATAGCCACGACGAAATGTTAATCCTCTTTGATAGTGTCAAAGACTTTGCTGTTTAAACTGTATTAAACAACTTGTCATTTGAATCCAGAAGATATACACTCTCCTATGAAAACTTGTGTAAATTTAGACCTAGGCCTTTGTTTGGGCCTAGGCCTAGCCTAACGTTAGGCCTACTTATGTTAGGCCTAGGCCTACGTCCTATTTTAAAGCTGATATGACAGCACTCACCCCTTCCACGGCGAACTTGTCGATGACAAGTTGTTCGTAGCCAAGATTTAGTAGAATTCTTTCCATTTTCAAATTAGTCCGAACGGGACGGTTCGGTTTACATCAGGCCTATGTAACTTTGGCGCGCCGCTAGATATCGGTGTTTGCATATGGTGCGCACTTTTGAGGCTGCCTCAGTGTTACCACAAAATGCGAATACAAAATGAGAATACAAAATGAGAATACAAAATAAAAATACAAAATGAGAATACAAAATGTGAATACAAAATAAAAATACAAAATAAAAATACGAAATGAAAATACGAAATTAGAATACAAAATGAAAATACAAAATGAAAATACAAAATAAATAACGAAATGAAAATACGAAATGAAAATACGAAATGAGAATACAAAATGAGAATACAAAATGAGAATACAAAATGAGAATACCAAATGAGAATACAAACTGGGAATACAAAATGAGAATACAAAATGAAAACACGAAATGAGAATACAAAATGAAAATACAAAATGAAAATACAAAATGAAAATACAATATGAAAATACAAAGTGAGAATACAAAATGAAAGTACAAAATCAATATACAAAGTCAAAATACAAAATGAACAACAAAATATCCGTGCCCTTTTGGCGTTCCATAAGTTTGGGGATCTGTGATTTTGGTGCTGTTGCTCATCGTGACGTTCGACCTTAACGTTGAGCCATACTACGTTGTTGAAAGGATACGTTAGGCCTAGCCTAACTAGCGTAAAGTAAAGTTGTTATCAAACGTTGAGTCAGTAACGTACGTATAAACACTACAGTTTGAAGATGAATGCAGTGACGTGAGATTGCCATTTCATTTGCAAGCACACGGACATATGTAGAGTCTAACATAAAGACATGATCTTAAGTGACGTGCATCAGCTGTGCCCTGACAATATTGATAGCCTAACTTACCGTCTTCCGATCGAAACCAGAGTGGCTTAGATTATTTAAAGCTGCAACGTTAGGTTGAAAGTCACACCTAGCTGGAATCGTCTGGATGGATTTTGGTGTTTTCTTTAAATTTTAGTGCAGGGAATAGTCTGCATGGCCTAAGTCATCTTTTTGGAATTGAAAGGTGATTTTTGAAGGTTAGTGTGAGTCCTTAATTCTCTTCTTTGATGAGCCTAGGCCTAGCCTAGCCTAGGCCTAATTATTCTCGGTAGGGCCTAACGTTAGTACTAGGCCTAGCCAAAATGCAGTCCTTGAGGGCTTTTGGGGTGTGAATGCCAAGGGTCTTTGAGAAAAACAATTAGCCTAGGCCTAGGCCTAGCCTATTCAGATCGCCTTCACCAATGACTAAGTTAGATTAGGCCTCACGCAATCAGGATCATTCCTAGGCTAGGCCTACTGTCTGTAATCTCCGGGCTGACATCATTATCAAGGTCACTTCAATCAAAATTGGGACAAAAAATTAACAAATCACTTAGGCCTAGGCCTAGGCCAATTTTCAACTGCATTGATTGTCTGCCTCAGAGAAAGGTCTTTTAGAGCCTAGTTAAGTGCTGTATATTTTTTCTTATCAACAATATGCAATGTACCAAAACAAGCAGACGATGTTTTAATTTGACGCACCAAAATTAGACTAGGCTATGAGCCTAGCCTAGGCTCTACTCACGGTTAGGGCCTAGGCCTAAATTCCCACGTGCTAGGCCTAATTTTCTCTGGAAAAGCCAGGAATATATCCCCTGTAGGAGCTGATTATTTGCCTAAATATGCATGCATGCATCATTAGGCAACTGTCAATCTATAAGCATAGCCTAGGCCTATTTAGTTTCAATGTGAACAGTGACAGGAACAAAAACAAAATGCAGTAATTAGTACCATTGTAGGCCTAGGCTACCTAGTTTATTTTGAACGTCCATCTATAATTTATGAAAAGACCAGTGACATAATAGGCTAGCCCTGTATCATGGCCGTTCCTGCTCTATGTGGCCGTTACAGTCCGAACCTGTTGATCGCACGTACAGTTGCTCTCCATAGACCATATGTCTATAGCCTATAATAAGATCGAGGTTCTTCATTGACGTCGCAAATACATGCGACAACAGTCGAGTCACTGCCCAAAGATATTATAAGCATAGATTCCAAACTTATGGGCGGATCCAGGGGGAGGGGTCCGGACCCCCCTTTTTTCCCCGAAATACGACGTGCAAAGGGGTCCGGACCCCCTCTTTTCCAGGAGGAAAAAATACTTTCTAGAGAGAAACACGACAGTCGTAGTTGCTCTTCGTATTCACCATAAGTAGCCTGCTGAAATGGCGTAATAATCAGAAACTTATACGAAAACTTCGGCAAGTTTTTGCTTAATCTGTCGCCTCTCCCAAAACACCTTATTACTATCTCTATGATCGGACATGATCACAACTTCTAATATCGTATAGTGCGGCCAGCACCGTTTACGTAAGTTTACGCGTGACATATGACAGAAATCTACGAGCTCGTGCGCAAGTAATGCTAATTCTTTCTGTATTCTGGTCGTGTTGTAACTTGGGGGTGGGTAACATAACCCCAACAGTAACCAGTTTCTTAAAAAATTTCCGTGAAGACTGAAATATTCACATTATCGCGCGCGCACTTTCCACAATGTACCGTACCGGTCAGTGGCGCCGGCAAGGTGGGCATGGGGGTGCGTGCCCCCCCCCCCAATCTATTTCACAATTTTTTTGAAAATTTTTAAGTAATCCCAAAAGGCGTTTAAGCTATAAATATCTGCAGGGTGGGGTGAGGTGTGTTTTCGACCGAGTGATGGATCTATTGTAATCACTTTCTATCACAAATTCTTCACAAACTATCAAAATTTTCGCGCACTCCGCCCGCTTCAAACCTTACCTCTATATTGTTCTTATTATCAATATCTTCCGGTAGCAACCCCCGGAGAAGCACAGCAGCAAAAGTTGAAACCTGTCTACGAATTCTCAGGTAAAAGACTGGCTTTGTGATTGGCATATAAGTTTGTTGGGGATATGAAAGTGTTTCGATGCAGAGCATGAATGTAGGTTTTGTCATGGAAATCTTATTTGTGGAAAAATTTCGGCGCGCTTCGGGCGCATTCGCCACGGTTTGAACTCCATCTCACGACCATGATTAAGATAATAATACATGCAACTGTTCTGATCACAACACTTTTCCGACAAATAGAACTGCATCTCCAACCTCTGTAGGGGTCTCGCATCGAAATGGATCATTCAATCTAATTTGTAGCATGATGTGGAATGTTGAAAGTACGTATTTTCCGTTAAACATTTTTCAAACTATTCTACCGAGCGCTTCACGCGCAGCCATTATCAGTGCAGATGGTGATTGTTCATACACTTACGAAGAAAAAGTGTGCTAAAACGCGCTTTTTAGTCCTTCACCCCTTTTGCTATACCTATCAGGGAGGACTAATATCATCTCCCTGCACCTGTACTCTCACTGCACCTATACTCTCCCTCCCCCCTCCCATTCCCCATTTACTGGAAGATGTTCGTCTGGATTTTCGTTCAAACTTAGTAAAAATACGATAGTTGTAAAAATCTCGGCATCATACTCTACAGTATCATTTGGATCTCAGGTAATAAGCATCATGTCAGTGCCCTATTTTATACAATTAATCCATAGCTTCCAGGAGGCCATGTACCGGTGTCTGCCAGCCTTTTATAATGCATAACGAAGCAAAATTTTCGTAATAGTCCAAGATTGTTTCTGTGGTTTCCACGCACGCATTTTTGTAAAAAAAAAATTTCCCGAATAGAAAGTAGTAAAGTAGCCAAAGGCTTCTCTTAGACAACATACTCTTCTCTTTCACCTAACCAAAATTATAATTTACCAAATTATGGACATTTGCCAGCGATATATGATCAGTGCCAAAAATATCCTAAAGGTAGCACCATTTTGCATCTAAGCAACCTTAAATTAACAAAAATTTCTAAAAGGGGCTCCCCCACTGCAGGACGGCACCTTTATGTAGTGACAAAGGAAGGACTTCTCACTGCTGTGTACCGGCACAGAGCGCATAAGAAAAGTACAAATCTGGCAGACTGGGGGAAACTGAGGTGACATTACGACGTCATCTGTGGTGCCCCCAGTCACCAAATCCTGGCGGCGCCACTAGTACCGGTACAAGGTAAGCCAGTTTTGTCAACAAAGCAGAGATTCTGATAATCCTGTTTTCTTTCCTTTTTTTTTTTTTAAATGTTTGTGTATAATAGCTTGTTTCTGCTAAATTTGTGTTTGCCTTTCCACTGTTCCACGTTGCCATGTTATACCACTACATATGCAGGGTTCAATGGAACTGCAATACATGAATATCATGAACAGGCCGGTTAACTCAACAGGCGCTGTATAAACACTGTGCTTAGCGACTACGTGGATTCTACTAACTGACTAACAAATGAGACCCTACCAAAATCTATGACCTTAGCTGATACTATAAAGGCAATACAAATTTTATTAATGAATGTTTATCCGCAACTTGCCTGAGAAGTTAAGGCCTGAGAAGTATAATTTCCGGCGATCTAGGAGGTATTTTTAGACAAAAAATTTTTGGTAATCTACACGCCAATATTGATGGCGCTTCACTTAGATTGTATCAAGGATTCAATAATTACGTGGACCCCCCCCCCTTTTGAAAAATTCTGGATCCGCCCATGCTGTTACGGAAAGTGACTCCTCATGGAGAGGCAAATATCGGGGCGGAAGCAACATGCGCGCCGTTCTATTCGGCGATCTGCGTACAAAATAAGAACCTGTTAAATAACTACAGAAAATTCCATTGTTAAAAGAGGTTAGCGTGCGTGCACTTTTACAACGCGTTCTATACGCACAGCATATATTTCTCTGTGTATTATCCAGAATACTTGACGCACACTTCTGCGCCCTCCGGGAAACAAACGCGCTAGTCGATTTCCTCTGATCTCTATCGGTTTTAAGCTTAGATGAGTTACAAATAAAAACACAAAGCCGTTTTTGCAAACTTTATTCTCCTTCAAGTTAAAACGAATGTCACAAGTGTACTCATTAACGACGTAGCATAGCAGTTAAAATTTGCTTTTCCGAGGTGAAATTTGTGACTGAAATGGTGGAAAATGATTATCAAACGAACGTTTTATGTTTAATATATTTTCAAAACGGTAAAAGATATTGAAATAATTCCAACGCATCTTTCATTGGAGGACTTAATTCTTTAACTCACAAGTGAAACAGCTCTTTTTGGTGACATGTCACCAGACCTTTAACAATTTACATTATCTATTTTTAAATATAATAAATTATTTCGATTAAATTAAATTAGAAGTTTGGCCGATATGGTTTGCAAGGACCGTGCATACGATGTAAAAGAGCAAGGTTTTCTCTTGCAGTATTATACAGATACAAAAGACTCTCAACATGCTATTTCTTTGTATATACCTTTGTATCCTTTCAAAGATAGCCGGCCTACATAAAAGTTTGTCGCCGGTATCATTAACAGTGGGAAACACGCCTTCCAGTCTACCGTATTGCAGGATCTTAGATACAGAAGAATGGTGCCGTATCTACAGTATTAAATGGAATTAGATATTTGTAATTACTTAACGTTTTTCCTGACCATATTATCTAAATACGTCTACGATACGGACAATACCACACTACGGGACATTCCCCGTTATCACGCGGTACGCTTGTCAAACAGTTCAACACACACAACATACAAAACTCTAACAACGAGGTAGCGGGCTGGTAGAAGATTTCTTGTAAGAAACATGTATGAAAAGAGTTGTTTATCCTCATTTCAGATAAGAGAGGAATTATGATTTTATTCTTCAATTTGATTTAAGTATCCGACCTGACAAGAGGTCACTCGAAACGGATCTCTTGTAATCTGTATGTCTGATCATTGATCGCTCAAATCCCTTTCGTATAGCGGTCTTACACCGGCGACATTGATGGGTTGCGACTGGTAAAGATAGGCCTACTTCTTCTTCGATATTCGTATCGTCCCGTCTGTGTCTTCAACATCTTCGAAAAGTAGTTCACATTTCGTTGAAGTCAAAGTTGACAACCTTTACGTGGATCATAGATCACAGATAATGTATACAAATTATGACATTGAAGCAATAGGATGTAAAGAAGACACTGGTGTTATTGTTTCTTTAAATTTATTTATTTATTTAAATTCGAAAGAGGAAGAGAATTTAAAATTAGTCAAAGTACAAGACAAAAGGAGAAGGTAAGAACGCTGTCAGTGTAAAAGGAAACAAGGAAAACAAGGAATAGGTATATAAATTATATCAGAGACGGCTCGTCTCACGGTTACAGTTCCTGCTTGTTTACGTAAGATGATGCCTCAAGAGAGTTTAATCCAAGCAAACGGAAAGAATAGAATTGTGGCATGATATGATGATTTACCTGCTATCGCTGTTTAAGCAGGCATGTTGCCACGATGGGGGTGGGGACAGGTTGCAACCCCATCGTCGTGTTTGCCTTCCAAAGATTCCCGCAGCCACGATTCAAGCGCCCCACAAAAATTCGTCCTTCCAATAATTTTACTGTCTACGGTTCTTTGTATTAGCGTAATTCTGCAGTAGTTCATGTTTCATTTCAATCTCTCTTCTTCTGTTGCATTAATTCTGCACCTTTTTTTTTTAAAATTTAGAAAATTGACAGAAGTTCCAAAAAGGTACAAAAGAACAATGAATTCATAATACACGAGAAACTGCGTCCAAGAAATCAGCGACAGAAGCGTGTGGAAATCTTGTAAAACTTGACGGCTGAAAACAAGCTTACGTATCAGGCCGCAGTGTTTCGTCTCCATTCCTGGATCAGTCAGGGCAGGGCTGTCAACTTTATGTGACCGGTGAGAGTGAGATTCGCTGGGAGACTTCTGACGGGGAGCTCGACCATCGGTTCGCGTGGAGCGTCCCGCCAGGGGAGTTTTTGCCAAAAATACCCCTACACTGCAGGAAATGACACTTCCTTCCCGTGCCTCATTACTGAATGCCGACAATTGCCAGTTTTCAGATATTTCATGTTTCTGGAAATTTTTAAGGAGACATTTTGTTCCCATCATAAATAGACCTACGAAAAACTGGTAATTCTGCGGCCTACCGATATGTATTGCTGACAGCCCAAAATCGAATATACATATATCCGGTGGACTCAGAAATAATTGTTCACTTTTGGGTTAAAAGGAGCTAGCTTGATGATGGCAAGATTACTGATACTGTATACTGCACTTCTCTCAGCTTACTGCAGACTACGATCAGTTGAAGGAACTCAGGTAGCGTGATAGCTGGCGTTTTGCCTATACCCGACGCATTTGCGTTATGTGTGGAATTTTTTTCATTTTATTGAGACATTGCGTGAAAAACTGATGCTTCATCGTGAGAGCGTGAGATGGCGCCGAAATGCGTGACTCTCACGCTACATACATGAGAGTTGACAGCCCTGGTCATGGATATAGACTGGTAAAAGGGTAATGGTTGTTTTTAAAGTTAGAATGGGTACTAAATAGAGGGCGTAATCAAACCCAAGGCTTTAGTTACAGAACGCGTGATCAAAGTGTGTGGGGGGGGGGGGTGAACTTTGTCTTTTTTAACAGACAGACAACAAAAGGCTACGCTTTGGAATGACTGGAAGAGGGTTGAAATAAATAACCATAGATCTGATATGGTGGTGCTACATACGGGGAAGGGGGACTGTACGGTTATGTTTGCAATCGTTTAAAGAATTCAAAATATAAACACCGTCTCTGTAAAACAGTGGAGCACATGGAGACAGGTCTTGCCGATTTCAGCATGACCCGAGAACTTGAGCTACATTTTCTTAGGAAAATTGTAGTACTGGCGATTGGCGGGGTTGGTCAAAGGAAACTTGACCGCTACTTCCCTAACTGTGATAGACCAAAGAGCTTAAATGTGCAAAGTTAAGAAATAATGCATGTGCTGTAATCACTTAATTTTGTACCACTTTTCATTGCAAATTTGAGTGAAAACTTAAAATCACGTCACGGTTAGCTTGTTGTTTCAACAATGATTTATAATCAGGAGGAGGAAGTAGGCTACCTTTTATCTTTGATAACTATTCGCTTGTCACTCGACTCCTTCTCCTTTTAACAAATCATTTTTGCTGCGTCCGCCATTATTTATTAGTCTTTCTTCCAGTAATATAACGTCACATGTTAAGTTTTTCTTGGACCCACGTCTAAACTGTGACCACGGAAAGGACGGACGGCTGAAGTCACGTCAAAGCGGGCCGCTCATCGAGCCTGGTGATAAGAAAAAGCAATAAATTTAGAAATAATGAGCCAAAGCCAAAACAAAAATCGAAAAGAAGAATATTTCTGGTAGAGGTAAAACGATCGATTGGGTAACTTGATTTTAGCGTGATGAAAAATGTAGCCTGTTAAATCTGTTGACAGGGAGATTTAGATAACCACCCTAATTAGACGCTATCGACCGATTCGTGGAGGTATGCATCACGTGACAGTAAGCTCGTGCTTTTTTCTTTTTTTTTTTTTTTTTTTGGTTTTTTGTTTTTGTTTAATGCCCTTAGGCTACTCGGTTAAGTGGTTTCGTAAACAATTTGCATCAAATTAACATTTCTTGATAAATAGTGACAAAGTTTTTTTATGTCCATTTTTTTTTTTTTTTTGCTTAAAAAGTTTTAGCTTCAAGCCATTTGGATTCTTGGCAGACTCAGTTAAGAATGAAATCTTTATCAATTGTATAAGGCTATGACACGTGAAATGCTCCTGATAACACACGTAGATCAGCAAGGCAGGTAAGCCCTATATAGCCATAACTGGCCCATTCTTTCTGTGAGTCGAGTAGTAAACAAAGATTTCGCCGTCAAAAATGACAAAGGTGCTTCAGATTCGTCTCTCTTTCACCGTAGTTCCAGCAAATTTCATAAATGCTGACATTAGAAAAGGGAAGAAATTTGACAGCTACTAAAAGACTGTGGATTTTTGGAAAGTGTCCGAGGATATGCATGTTTCTTTTGTAAGCCTGGACATATGCAGCAAGTAACCACGCACATACCATAGTGCACTTCAAAACTTCGCTTTCACTCCTCCCCTTTATTATCCCCATGCAGACGTACCTTGCAGAGGTAGGTTAAAATTGTTACACCAATTTGCCTCGTTTAAGGTTTCCAGAATCATCACTCGGTCTTACATTTAAGTCCAAAGCAGAATTCGGTCACCCATTGCGGCCCTAAAGAGCCATATAGAGCTATAGTAATATGTGTAATGTGATGAAGTTTGTCCTGGTTTACATAAAACTGAACCTTAGCGGTTCACCATCTCTCCTCACACGCCGAGCTTTCTTTCTACTGTAATTGAAGTAATTTACTTAAGCCAGGAAAATCGTCATAATTAAGGACCTCATACGAAGGGTAATAACTTGGAATATTTGCACTGGAGATTCTAATAAGCAGTTGTAAACTCCCGTCTGGCATATATCAAAACCAGAAGCTACAGTTTACGAAGTAAAGAACGCTCTATGGAAGACACCAGTCGCGTACTTTTAAGTGATGACAAACGCAAGCAGACTGTTGTTTTGAACTGTGATAAAAAAAAAGTAATGTTGAAAGGGTTAGAATAAACGGCGCCCGAGATGTACCTTTACCTAGTTAGGAAAGTCAAAAGGGCCATGGCTTCTGTCATGAGAGAAACTCAGAAAGTAGTTTAGAAGTGCCGGGTTGACAAAATCAGAGTATTTTTCATATACGGTGAAAGGGCAGGTATACACACGCTTCTTGGTCGATAAGTGTCAAATGTTTCACGCCAAAGTGAACATGGAACTGAAGGGTGTTGAGAGGAAAGGTGCCTTCTAAAATGCAGGTGGAACATCTGCGACAGGAATGAATGTCGTGGAAGTAGTCAAAGGGTTTTCAACTTTTCATGGTACTTCCAGTGTGTAGTTTAGTAGCACTGGAGCGTTGCAGTGCGACATTTCTGCCCGGGTTATACCCCACTACCCGAAATGTGTCGTGCAATCGAAAACTGAAATCTATTGGTTAGGGACAGAGTATCAGAAGAAACTTATTTGACTATTTTTAGTACTATGATTTTTTTCTTTGCAGCTTAACTGTCTCACAATTGGTTGTTCACTTCGGTCTCTTTGTATGAAAAATTAATGTTAGATTTGCGCTATCTGGCATTTGATAATTAATTTGGACTGATCCTCATTACACTGAGAAAAGCAATTGGGTAAAAATTTCACTGGGCACGTACATGTGAAAATACTGAAATTGGGTAATGTTTGTCCAATTATCAGCTTTTTGATTAATCGGTTCACCGAGAGGCTGGTTACCACTTAACTGGGTAACCAACCTCTTGGTAAACCCATTGATCAACCATTATCGGGCAAACTTTACCCAATTTCAGTATTTTCATCTAACAATTAAAAATTTCTGAGGCGTGAGATCTCAAGATGTGATATACAGATGCAACTTCTGGAGCCTGCCGTGAAACAGGCCCTTAGCCAGAGGGACGTGAGCCTCCCCTCAATGCTTTCGACAGCAATTAATAACTATTGCCTTTACATATCCCTCGCCCTGAAGAATACCCCCTCCCCTTCATCACAATTGTCTGGCTTGTCTAGGGGAGACTCGATCGGGGGAGTATACTTTAGTTACCGAAACATTTCTTGGTAAGCTACGAGTCAACCAACGATGGTGCTCAGCTTGACTTATGACCCTTTGATAAATATTCATCTCTTCGACATTGTCTGACCACACTCCGGGGGTGGGGTAGGGTGCCTTGCGCCCTTGCCTACCATTTTATCACCTCGTAAGCATGACTCCGATAGCGAATATTTGTTTAATATAAAGTCCAAAAGTTCCAAACTGAACTGCTTGCAGTAAGTTTAATTTGAAAATATATGTGATAACTTCGGCCGCTTATACCTTTAAAATGGCGCCTAGCGATTGGGTGCAAGTTCCATCATAATGTTTGCATTGAATTCTTCTTTGAAATATCAAAACTAGTTTGTTTTTAAACTTTTCTTATCATAAAATCTTTCTCGTTAAACTCTCCCCCCTCCCAATCCTTTTTGCTTGTATACTTTTAGATTTATGTTAAAGTTCGCAATCACACTCATAATCTTGCTGGCGTGGCAAATTCTCACCACATTGATACGGGAATTCAACATCTTGACGCCACGTTTCCTCTTATAAAAGTTAAGAAATTGGTGTGCACCTTTGCCTGTTGATTCCCAGACTAAGTGTTTGACCTTTGACCTTCTCTATAGGGTTGGCCAGCTGCCCTCGGATTCTGAGCCCCTCGAGTAATACAAAGGTGTTCCCTAACAATACACTTGGCGCGATGACGCATGCAATATGTATTCGGCGTGTACCCCTGCACGCAAGCGATGGCGTTTTATTTTCCTTTTATCTATACAAGGCTGTAAAATTTGCGATAAAATTTTGAAAGTTATTCTTGCCAGTAAAACACAGCTTTCTACTGAAAGTTTGACGAGGAACTACTTTTAAGTGACGTGTCTCTACCGACAGATTTACTGCTATTGAAATGTTTACCACCACTTCATACAACTGGTCGTGAAATGTCACGTTATGCCTTTGCCTTGGTTCAGGGAGTTACCAACTCCCTGCTTGATTTGACCAGGGAAGTACTACCTACTTCCATGGTCTGACCAGGGAGCTGCCACTCTGCTCCCTGGTCTGACCGTAGTTCAGTTCCCCCAGTTGACAAGAGAACCCAAAATTGCGTGTCATGTACGCATGCTTGTGAAAAGGTTATTTTTCAGTAACTTAAGCAAATCCTAATTTTGAAATGGATGCATCAATTTGTAAGCCCTTTACAACAAACTGAATAGTCATTTATTGCTCCGCTGTCTACTTATATTTGCTGCAACTGCAACCGAAATTTGCTGCAATAATGACTTGTAGCAAGTCTGTTCTTATGTCATAGATCAGAGTTCTCAATTAGTTGTTCGATCGATTATCGTTATTCAACACCGGTATCTGCCGATATTCCTCAGTTTCGCTGTCGGTAAAATTTACCTTGAGAGCCGATATTACCTGGCCGATATGTATCGTCCAGTATGTCATAGAAATGGAATAATCTTTGAGTATATTTGAATATGAGGTTCAATATTTTGCCTCATCAGAATGAAGTGACACTTAGGTGCGGTGCACTGCCAAATGGTCTGTGGGCAGAAAGCTTATTTCCCAAACATCGTTATCGGCCGATATTGATAATTGAAATAAAGGTATATCAGTAATATATATATATATATATATATATATATATATATATATATATATATATATATATATATGCCAATATATATATATGCCAATATATGTATGCCAATATATATAGGCCTATATATATATTGCAATACCGATTAACACTATTCTCAAGTGCTTCTATAGTTGCAGGTCATCTTGTTTTGTTATTAAAATGTGGGACCCACTCTTCGAATCTTCCACAGACAATTTTAGTGCACGTCGCGGGCCTCAAATGGCCAGAGGGTCGCCACTTGAGAACATTATGGTTGAGTAGTTCGTAAAAAATTATGTTTTAATTTTCGGATGCAGTCAGCATTGCGAAATTTCTTGCCAAATTATTTTTCATGTTGTTAATTTTGATAAATGATAAGCAACTCAATATAATGTAATTTCCATAAATTGAAAAGTTAGCAATGAAAGCAAAGAAATAGGCCTCCTTTACAACTTTCCTTTATTGGGACTCTGTGTAGTTCAAAGTTCTCCTCCGGTAATATGTATTTTTTTTTTTTTTTTTTTGTTTGTTTACAGAAGATCTTTGGACTTGTCAAATCTTCATGCATTAATGGATAACTTTAGCTTTGGGTTTATTTATCTGTTTAGATAAATACTTCTTTTATGCATATTTTCATACGAAAGCTTACTTTACCGCAAACCTGCCATCTTAGCAATAGGTCTTTTTTTTTTGGGGGGGGGGGGGGAGCTGGTTTTTATAAATGCTACACAGGAAACACTTCCCGGTCTTAGGGAGTACCCTTACAACTACCGTGATATCCATACACTAATGTCTACACTGTATACTTACAGGGCCTATACTTTGTTTCACACAAGATACAATATAGTATGCGAGCTCTATTCATCACCTGGCAGATGAATCCACAACAATTTAGTTTATCTAAAACTTAATCTATAGTCTTTTACAGAATGTATCGGTTGTTAATGGAAGGTACAACAGTTCATACAATTAAAGAAAGCGGAGTGTGGGAGGATGGGATATTTTTGTCCTCTTATGCGTTCCAACAGAACCATGTAATCATTACAAGGTACATTCGCAATTTATCTTGCAATTTTCTTTTATAATTCGATCAAACAATCACCTTCTTTCCTTTTATCGAAACGATCTAAGAAAGATATCATCTTAGCTCAGACAAGGCCAGACTTAACGTAGAGATTTATTCACGGGTGCTAAAAGAAGCGGCAAGTTAAGAAACAACTCGCCTCGCCCGAATTTTAGATCCAAATGAACCGAGAGTTAGATCCGAAACAGGTTTCGGTTACATTCGATAGGATAGACTTGTTATCATTACAATCATTTTTGCACAGCACATACCCATTTGCCGTAAATTATGTGAAATAAAAACGTTTAAACAAAGTCACCGGCTTCTTTTACTATTTTTTTAGGCGTTGATTGAAAGTAGGGAACTTTGTCATAACAAGATATAACCCTTAACGTCAATGGCGAGTTGTCTGGAGTGCCCTACTTCGTCGAGGAACATATACAGCAGTTATCGTGTAGTATTATAGCCCTTCATGAAATGCCAGTGTGCAGACTGTTATATTGTCAGAAGGGTCGCTTTTGTGAAATTTTGAAACTTCGTTTGTTTTCTTCCAAACATTGCATCATATCACTGGTACTGAATATCACTTCAACACAAGGCCGGAATCTGGAATGGCTGAGTGGACAAGGTGACAACATTTGATCCAAGGAAACATAACAATTGGTATGGGTCGGAGTTCGACTCTCGGCCGGATTCAAGTGAGGTTGGTTTCCAGCTGAGCAAATGCAAGGTCTCCGAATCTCATATGGCCCTCCAAATAAATAAATACTCAAATTTGAGTTAAAACGTTGAATAAGAAGCCACCAACCGTGAAGTTCAATTACAACAGGAGGGTAGTTCAGAATTAAAGCAAGGATCGAGGATAGGTCAAAAGGTCAAAAAAGATGAATTTTCCAGTGATTCCACTTTCCCCTTAATTTCTGTATTGTTTGGGTAATTTTCAGGAAAGTCGGGAGTTTGAGGGCTGAGTAGGTGATCTTATTCAAATCACAGAAACAAGGCCTCAATGAGGACACAAATAGCATGTAGGAAGCGTTCTTGATAATTTCAGGGAAACAAACTAAAATTTCAGGAAATAAACGCCTTCGGCGCTACTGTGGGTCCTGATCATGTCACTACACAATGCAGGCATAAAAGGTCACCCCAGTTTGACCTGTGTTGCGCATGCGCTTTATACAGTTACGAAATACTGCATACTTGTTTGGACGAAAATAAACTGAACTGGACTGCGCACAGACCATTGATCTCAAACGCTGTCCTTAGGGCCGCATTTCACGTCTCAAGAGAAACCATCTTCGACAAGAAAGAGTGCTAAAAAAGTTGGGAAAAGTAAAAAAAAAATACATTTTAAATTATGTAATTTGTTGTAACTACAAAGCTTTTTAACGAAGTTATATTCCAAAAGCTAGCTGACCACGTTGCCGACGACGTTGCTGCTTGGGCTCGGATGACTGAGTGTACAATTCAAATATTATTGTGCTGAACTTGGGGTGATTGCTGAAAATGAAAGTTCAGGGAGTCAAATTTAAATATGGGTTGTATCTAAATCAAGTGATATCAGAGTGGCACTGCATTATAAACGCAGAGCTGTTGTGACTCCATCCGGGCTATTCTGCAACTTACTTGAAGTGCGATACCGTTCTTCTCCCATACTGCCAACCCTTACTTCATGTATGATACATAAGAACTGTAATGAAAAATTTGGGAATTGAGTGTTTAGGAACCCGCTTTGATGGCGCTTGGAATATAAGATTTCTGGTGACTCACGGAGAAGTGTGGCGACACATTTGTGTTTAAGAGTGTGATTTCCTGCAATCTAGGGAGGCACTTGGAAAGCCAAATTTTCTGACCACAGTCCTTGCTGTGGTGGAGCTGAGGTCGAATTTGGTCCCGTGAAGCTTACCTCGTGAGGAACCTCCTTTCTCGAATGTACATGCAGTACATTATCAGAAGACTCTGACAAATATGACTCGGTGGGCGGTACACGTTGAGACATGCGCAGATATCACCTTTTACCGCTGCAGTTAATCGCATGTTTGTAAAATAGCAGTAAACTGCTACCCTTGTTTATGTAGAGACCCTATAGTGGGATAGCGTCTCTATGTTTATGCAATGACTGCCGCCCTCTACAAAATATGTGTCTGATACGTGAAGGAACGCTGAAAAGTTTAGAACACAATGCAGCCCATATAACTTGCATCATAGTTATTCATAATATCAGGCTTACGATAGAAAATACCACTCCATATAAAAATATGAAATGCTAATGTAAGAACTATTTGAAAGAGTATTATATTTGAATGTGATTCTACACTATTACACACCGAAGATTTCCACTTCAGTACTACTTTTGAATATTTCTATTTACCAACACAAGAAATGCTACATCTCTTTTTGATATGTGTGACTTTCTTAAATTGAGAAAACAAAACAGATCGAACGAGGCAACTGCCCTTAATTTCTTTTTTATCTTTCCTGAGTGTGCATGTCGGTAGGGGACGACTATAGATTGGAAAGTTCTCGTTCAACTCACTCAGTAAACCCGGGCAAACTGGAACAAACTGACCTCAAACTTTTTCCGCTCAAGATATACAGCCCCTTGTTCATAATTATATAAAGTGAATTTATTTGCAGTCTTGACAAAAACGAAATATTACTTTTACGTGATTTTAGGTTTCAGTATATAATTTCCGCATGTTTAATCACTCGAGAGACATTTCAGCCGTTGCTATGACAATGCTTGCTAAATATACTGTTCTCGAGTGACCAACAAACCGTTACTCTTTGGCATAAATATTCTTTGTGGAACGTGTAAGTATTCATCCCCCAGACAGCGTCTGATTAATGATAGTAACCCCTTTACGTGTCGTCTGCTGTCCCAAAGTGACTAGCAAAAGATTGGCTCTTCCACGCTACGCTTCGTGATTTGCCCAGAAGCATTTCCTGGTAGACATACATTTTAACTTTCCTGAGTGATTACTCATTCAGGTTGCCTGGAAGGAATTCCTTGCGGCTGAAACTAGCCTCCTGAGTAGCCGTCAAGTTCTACTTCTTGTAGATCTCTCTTGTGTGACGAGAACAAACTTCAGTATGCTGCGTAGGTTAAAAGAAAAGTAGCCGTGATAAAAAGCTTCTCAAACTCTTTTAGCACTTTAGTCCCACCGAAAGTGATGGGGGGGGGGGGGTAGTATTCCATCCTTTCCCCCATGCACATGTACAACGCCACTGCGTAGAGTCCAAATGTTCAACAGGGTAAGCACTTTTCCGAGACAAACAGAATAAGGTGTGGTACTAACTGGTGTGACAGGGCCTATCAATAACATAATGGTAAAGGCACTGAAAAAAAAAAACATTCTGTGCCAGATAACGAAAGAGTACCTCTGGATCATGGGCGTGGTCTTCTTTGAAAGGGACTCACAAACGTTAATTTTTGGATATCGCGTCAATTCCTCTACCTACATTGATTCTTTCCCAGTTTGTCCCTTACAATAGCCTAATTCCTTTTATCGGATTCAATCACCCTCCTGAAGAGGCCATTTAGACCTTGCTTGCAAACGTGAGTGTACACTGTACGAGCCGGGGACTGGGAGCTGCAGTGCCCCACCCTGAAGATGATCTGTCAGTTAACTCCCACCATTTTTTTCTTTCGAGTATGTCATATTATTTGGTGTTGTCATTGTGAATCTTTCTTTGGATCCTACTGGCATATTTCGAGAATATCGTTGGTTTCCGGCTTTATCGTTTAATGAGTTTAGCTCTATTTTTACCCACTGCCAAACGGCGTCCCTTTAACTCCCTAGTCCCGATCATGTTAAAGTTCTTAGCGTTGAGAATGCTTGGAAAATAATGGAATCCCTTTTCATCAAGAAGATCCAACCTATACCCTCAATAGGAATGTACAAAGCTTTAATCTTAAGCTGTTCTGACGGTTGTCATGCTCTACTACTTTTATCCTCTTTGAATTTGTTAGCTACTTGTGTATGTGTATGTCAGTTTGCTATTTCGCCTTGACGATGTAAGTTGTTTCTTACGAAATATTGGCGTCTCTATTTAAATCCACCATGGATTTCAAACTCATCGCTGTGTTTTCTTTCCTTATATATATATATATATATATATATATATATATATATATATATATATACATATATATACACATATACATATATATATATATATATATATATATGCCTATTTTTGTAGTCCTTTAAATTAATGTTTCGTGCTTTCATTTCTTCCAAGTGATTTCCGCCATGTGTGAGGGTATACAAGTAATGATACAACTTAGCAAACCACGTGACAGTTTTGTCAAGGTAGCTTTATGACGAGGCTACTCCGCATTGTCTGAATCCGACAAAACTCACTTCCCACCTCTCCTCATCCTCCCTCCCCACCCCATGATGACACAGAAGTTACGAAGAACTACTTGCCACTCTTGAATGGTTTCATCTCAACTGCAGTAACGTTTTCTTTCTTCCTTTCTTTCGTTCTTTTTTTTTTTTCTTTTCTTTTCTTTTCGTTAGGTACAAGCTCATTTTCTGGTCTTTAGTCAACGTTTACATTTTCAACAACGACCAAATTGTTTTTATAAAGATTTATATTCTTGAATACTTTTGATCAAGTTAGTAACAATTCCCTCTTTGTCTATAAGGATCCGTTTCCACGGCGACAGTCTACACAAGAGTCTGTCACTCCCTCATTGGTACAATTTTTTAAATGCTCCTCCCGGGTCAAACAACCAATTAAATCGTTTAATTAATCTCACAGGTGACAAAGTTCTCGGCCTGCATTGTTCACTTAGATATGTGGATAGGGCTGGAGGGGTGTAATAAAGGACTGTAACTAGGTATGACTAGACCGTTGATGACCCTTGAAAAAGCACCCTCGAGACCCGTTGTCTCGGTTTTGTTCAATATTTTTATTTCTGATTATTCTTTGGTTGTGATACGTAGTAAAAAAGACTTAACGACAAGATGCTTCTGGAATAGGTCTCTGCGAAAAATTCTTTAGCCACTGGTGTTCTTGTAATAAGTTTTTTTATTATTCATAAAGACCCTGCTTCGTTAACTTAGCAAGGACGTTTGTCAGCCCCTAAACTCTGATTTACACGTAAGCTTATCGCTTTGTAGTCTGCTAATGCTATTCGCGGTCAAACTTTTGAACGAATGTTTCTGATATTTCGGTTTGAACAAGACAGGCAGCAACATTACTTCTTGAATCCGTCATGCTGCTTTAAATTAGTGGAAGAAACTTTAAATTTAGACAAAGGGAGAAGTGAATAAAAGAGTTCAACGTGCTCATGACATTATGTTTCTAAAATTACCATGTAAGTTCGAGGCAGTGTCTTCATGACGATATAAGTAGGGAGTCGCCTCTAGAACTCCCTCATATAAGCAGAGCTGTAATCGAGTCCACACAACCAGAGTCCTAGCCAATTCTGATCCCAGTGGCCCCAGTTCTGGGCCAACTCCGAATCCTGTATAATCCGAGTCCGAGACAATGCCGAATCCGGTGCCCCCAATTCCGGGCACCTCGCGTCCGGCCATTTGATTGTGAAGCATATACCATACGATTGGCTTTTACAAGAAATGTTAATAAAAAAATATTATTATTAGGAGACAATTTTGTAGGCTGGGCCCACGCAGTAATATTGTATCATAACACCTTACACTAATAGCAATCGAACCTTGATTAACATGGATGTCTTTTAAATTTTGTGGATATGTGATATTCTTCTTTTTTTGGCCGGGCGTAAGTCAAGAAGTGCTGTCTAAGAGAAGGGGATGACTCCATAGTCTTTGAGAAATTTTTGTCTTTGTGAGGTGGCTTGGATGCAAAATGGTGCTATCTTTGGTAAATCTTTGTAAAACATTGAATTGGTTATATGTTTAGGAATTCTATTTATTTAGTGATTTTTTGGTTGCTTGTAATTGTAGGGGATATTGCCTCAGGGGAGGGATGACACCTCTACTCTTTGAGAATTTTTTCTTGTTCTGAGTTGTCCTAGTTCTAAAATGGTGTTATCTATGGTAAAGCTTTGGACTGATAACATGATCTGAAATTTACGGCTGTGGCATGGCATCCCTACAATGCCGGTGCGGGCTGCTTCCTAGTGCTCTTAGTACGTCACTGGGGACACCACCATCGGTTGGCGCGTAGCTTGGGCCTGCAGGAAAATGTTCGGTCGAAATGTCTCCCAGATGGGGGGGAGGGACACATTTTACTAAGACATGAAAGTTGCATCTAAATATTGTCTACTTTCAGATTTCATGCTTTAGAAACAAATTTAGATTTCAAGAAGGAAAGTTAGATTTGATTTAAAAGGGAAAATGCAGTCACCCTAATCTGAATGATGAGTGTACCCCGGTATCCTGTTTCATGAATGGCTTTGAGGATCACGGTACGATGTGTTTCTCACTGCGTTGTGAAATTCACGTATAGAGTAACTCCTTGGTTTACCTTGAATATTTAATATTTATGTGTTATCATATCGAGAAAGATAGAAGAAGTGAAATAAAAGAACATTTGTGAAATTTAGGTGTTTGTTTCAAATAAGTTTGCGGCAATTGCTACTGTCCGTTTAATTTAGAGTTTCTTTACCAGCTCAATGAGTTAAGCTTATAACTAAAGGTGATCATAAGCCATTTTATCTTTAGCCAGCGTATATGCTGGTGTATTCAAGCGGTGTATCTTGTCGAAGGAAGACGGTTCATTCATCAGGAGAAACCCGCATAAGAACGCATCCACGGTGGGGGCCCGGGGGCCTCCCCGGGAAACTTTAGAAAAAAGGGAATATTTGATTTTCTAGGTTTGGGGGGCCTTGAAATCATAATTTGGACAATGAACTTTTCATTATTTCAGTATGTTTTTTTCAAGTAGGCCAATTTTCATTTACGACAGGGGTGGGGAACGTCCGGCCCGCGAGACAATTTCATCCGGCCCGCAAGGCAATTCATAAATGTAAATTCAGAATCACTTGAAAGGTAATTGATAATAATCTTTTAGCCTAGGGTGCCCATCGTTCATCCTGCAGTCTATACCACTTTCCGGACATTTCACATAAAACTGCTGCGAAATACTACATTACTAAAACATAAGTATGCACAATATAACATTCCCACAGTTTCGTTAGACGTAAACCAGATGCAGAATCCTTGTACGTCTGGTGGTAGGTTACATAGCATTGAACAGAACTGCACTATCACATGTATAGGTCTAGCTATTACAGTACGAAACTCAAAGGATAGCCTAATGTCTTTATTCCGGTAGATTCGGCGGTAGCCTCTGGCCCTCCGATGAGTGAATTAAACTTTAAAAAGTGAAAAATTCTGCAATGTTAAGTGAAGAAAAAATAAAGTTGGTTTCAAAATACGAGATTTTTTCGGCGCGCTTGGCGCCCACTTTCAGTATGTGCTCATTCATTATAACTTCATACATAAATGAAAATACAAAATAATAGTCATAATGTGATACTTCTGTCCTATGTAGCCTCAGTTGCAAATTTATTGCTAATTAAAGATAGTGGATGAACATTCTATTGGCTTCTTAAGACATAGTGTTAGCAAGGTTTCAGTGTTTGACCCCTGGTGACCCCAGATGACCTTTGACCTCCAACAAAAACAGTAGGCACATTTTCTTAGTATAACGCATCCACATACCAAGTATGAAATCTATCCAAGCTTCCTACCTGGAGATATTGTGTTTACAAGGTTTTCAGTGTTTGGCCCCGATGATCCCGGATGACCTTTGTTACACAAGGAACCAAAAACAATAGGGTTCATTTTCTTACCATAACGCATCTACATACCAGGCATGAAATCTATCAAAGCTTCCTGCCTTAAGACATAGTGTTAGCAAGGTTTTTAGAGTTTGACCCCCGGTGACCCCAGATGACCTTTGAGCTCCGCCAAAAACAATAGGATTTTTCTTCTCAATATGGGACATTCATGTATCAAGTTTGAGAACTGTGAGGATTTCTCTTCTTGAGATAACGTGTTAACGAGCAAAGTGTCACAAACACATACAAACACACACACACACGCACTTACACACATACATACACATACACATCATGAATGCATAGGTTTCTCTTATCATCGAAACCAAAAATTGAATTACTCTCTTGCTTCACCTAGGCAGTAAGTAACAGAGCTATTTGCAAGGAAACCAGAAAGATTTTAACAGATTTTATTGGTATCTGAAAGTAAACTTTTTGAGACTCTTGGCCTACATGCTGTTTCATACCTGACAGCATAGGAGTAAAATATCACCCGATAAGCCAGACAACAAAATCTTCAGACAAACTTCATTGATGATAAAGATACTGTGGACATGTAATTTCTTTATTTTCTGACTATTTATTCCCGAAATTTTATGTACATAGAGCTCTTAATCTTCTATACATCTGAATCAAAACACTTTCAATCAGAACTAAAAAACTGACCTTGAATTAAAATCTATGCCCAAAATCTTTCCCTTAAATTGTTAATGAACGCCTTACAATATTGATGTTACTCATCAAATGTATATTGTACTTTTTGTTCCTAGAATCATTTGAGATTGCTCGTTTATAGGCTATAGTGGCCTGACACCCCCCGTTGCATGTTGTTCGTGGAGTTTGGAAGGTCTTGAAAGGGTTTATTCTACGATTACTGACAATGAACAGCGGCAAGTTCCTTGGAAGGTTATTCAAAAGTCATGGAGTGTGGGGGCGTATTGTATACCCCCACCTCACACCCATCATGATCAAATTACATGCCTTGAACAGTATGGCCATAAAGACATGATATGGATTTTTTCTTCCAAAGTCCCCTCGACTCTCTGGCGAAGAGCCATGGGGCGAAACCAAACGTTACTCCCGAAGGAGTAATGTTCAAAAGGAGCTACATCGACGAAAGGACAAAAAACTTAACTGACCAACGTTTCGACCCTCATACTCTACATCAAGGGTCTGTCATGCGTGGTTACACAGTGGCGGATCCAGGGGGGGGGTCGCCGGCGTCCGGACCCCCCCTCAAATTTTCCAATGTGCCCTTTTTCAAAAAAAAATTTTTTCACACTAGCAAAAAAACAAAAAAAAAAACGAGACAGTTTCACAGTTAATGAGAGTGTTGTCCAATTCCGAGGAGATTTTGGTTACCCCCATCCAGTATCGATCAATCCACTCGTAAAAGTCTAGTCATGTATCGCAGAAACTTTCGGCAATATATTTGACTACGGTAGCCTATATTGGTCGCCCCGAAACCCGAACAGTGCAATCGTTTTACAGAGAATGTGACTACAGTATGTCTGCGTGACAATCAGGCATTCTAATCACTTTTCGCTTGGAACCACGTGTGGCGTGCTTGGGCATTCAGAGTAATACAAAACACTCAGATATTACGTCAAACTCACTAGCTAGTGCTTTATGCAACGTATTTCTATTGGGTTTTAATATTGATTCCAAAAGGTCACTGCTAGTCTTTTGGTCTTACAAAATAATGATCTGTTCACACTCCATAAACGCTACATCTGCGAAACCTTCACGGACAAGAGAGACCGCTATGATATTTATAGTATGAAAATACTCTCTTCTTTTACATTGTTGCCCTAGTGATGGGAATAAAAAGCCAGTCTTAGGTAAAGTCCACAGCCAAGAGTTGACCAGAAGTTACAATAGACGAATCGGTGTTTGTTTCATTTTAAAATTACTATATAAAATCATCACCAGGTCAAATAACGCAATGTCAGTCGGTTCAATTTTTTGATGTCTTTGGACCGATGACCGGTCTACTGTCGCAAATGAAAACCAAACATTCGACTTCAGTCATCTGTTCTGACAGAGTGTAAACTATATAGGGAACACAACGAACCAGTATTTTAACCTCCTCCCCCAGTCGAGATAGCAGTGGCGCCAGGTGGGGGAAGGGTTCATGCCCCCCGTCGGAGAAGACTGGCCCCTATCGGAGACAAAGTTTCGTAGGGGAGTCTTAGTCGAAAGTACGAAGTCCCCGACGACAACTAATCGACGGTTTACCTGTTTTTTTCTCTCAAGAGGATAATTTCTGTAATGAGAACCCAAAATTTTCGGCGCGCTACGCGCGCTGTAGAGTCACTCTATTTTTTCAATAGTTCCATTCCACATAGCAGGATAGCACAGGTCCTGTCCACCTTACCAAGTAACATATGGGCAGAATACATAGTTTATGTAAAGGTCGTAACTTTCATCCCATATCGCAAAGCCTAGTTGCATGTTCTCTTGTGTGTGTGTGTCATGCGGTACAGTCAGTTGGTGAGTGACTTACGGAGCAAAGTTTGGCTATTTCATCGTGTACTCCAGGTGGTTTTGATACAATGTATGTTACACCCGATACGGTCTACAAACCCTACATTTCTTTCTTTCGTTTCGTCATATGTTTTATGTATAAGCCTATCACAAAATTTCGCCCGCTCCACGCTTTTCAATTTCATGATCCAGATTCAAAGAACACTATCAGTGCGTAACTCGGATCATGAAGTATTACAGTAAGTGATATAATGCAAAATATGCCTGCAGTTGCATGATGGGATAATGAGGCTCCCACATTTGCCCTTCTCATCATACCCTCGAAATAGGGAATGTCGGAACTTGGGGTAGCTGACATGGCCCGGCCCCCTGTTGGAAAAATTCTGCCGCCACCCATGGTCAGTTTACTTATTTTGGCTTTCATAACGGTAATTTCTGGAATAAAACCCAAAATTTTCGGTACGCTTTGTCCACTCTTCCTCAGTTCAGTTATACTTTTAGCTAAATACAGTACAAACCCTTTCCACCTTTTCAAGTTAATAAGTAGAATACATGGATTTATGCAAATGTCGGGAATTGAATCGCATTTCGCTAAACCTGGTTAACGTTCACTTGTGTCTGTCGTACGGTACGACTAGTGACACAAGGAGGGAAGGTACGCCCGATAGGGCCCAACTGTCCGCTCAATTGTTCTATATAAGCTCTAAATTAGTACAAATTCTTATAAGTGTAGGCTTACCCAAAAAATTTTCGCGCGCTTTGCAATTTCACCGTTTAGATCACAGGCTTTGATTCCAGTTTTTTCATGTCTCTTGGTTTGTCCTTTCTTTTTCTATATGCGGTAAGTTGTGTAATCGCTGACGTTTATGGTAACCAAAATTAAAAAAAAAAAAAATGAATGTGCCCTTTTATGTTGGACCCCCCCCCCCTCAGAAAAGACCCTAGATCCGCCCCTGTTACATTCTCAACTGAAAAGAATAGAAGGCCTACTACATAACACTTGATCTAAGCCAAAAGGCCTAGAAGTGATAAAGACATTCTGCAGAAGGTGGTTTACCCATTGGCACATGGGACCGTTTCCCAATGTCTTCACGGGACAAGGGCTTGGTATTCCACACGCTTTTTGTATTTGATCTTCCGATTGTTGGCAAATTATTTTGACGCCACTTTTCCGTTTGTTGGTAGTACCAGGAAGCTATGAGAGCTCTTACAGCTCCCTGGTAGTACTTCAATTACCCTCTCTACTTGCATGTTTTCTAATCACGTGACCCTTTGTAAGGTGAAGTAAGTTCAGTTTATGAAAACACACGCGCAGGGTTACAGAACTGTCCTACTTTGGCTTTACTTTGAGTGCGCTCTTTCTTCTTATGTCACTTTCTTCTTATGTCATTTCCCTCCTTGTAATGTTCGATCCGTTAAATACCAACAGCAACAAAGTAATCGTGAAATTAAATGCACATTTTGGCATTTTCTCTTAGATGTATTGCCTAACCTTTTAAAGAGAATGGCCATAGAAAAACCGAAGAGACCTTAATAGGAGGCAGCAGTCTGTTTTCTGTTCAGACGAATTAAGTTTGCTTAACAGTGACGTTTATTGTATCATATTTTGTCGAAAGTTTCAAAAATTAGCATTGCACGATAGAACGGTTCATTTGAACATGTCCACGGGTTGATGATAAATCCGAACTTTTCAAGACATTAAAATTCAAACTAATTTGTGCACAAACATCATTGATTCGTCTTTGTCTCTGAGAACCAAAATTCAGATCAAATAAGGACAGTTCAAGTCAGTACAAAGGGTTATTTCTAAAAGGATGAACCTTATCAACCAAAGAGACGTACCCATAGATGGGCATTCCGGGGCATTATGCAGCCTGAAATTTGCCTTTGCCCCTTTTTTCACAGCCATGATTTCAGTTGTGGGCGTTTGTGATGGATCTGTTCAAGTGTGGCTCCATTATAATCTTTTACCCCTCAAAATCCAAGCAGGCTGGTAACGAGATCTGCAAAAAACTGTATGTTATAACAGGGAGCTGTTACGGACAGCTCCTTAGCAATAACAAACTGCTCGACATTTCGATGTTTAGGCTTCCCGCCCTTAAAATGAAACAAGAGCGTCGGGAGCACGGCAGTCTATCCTAACGTTCCGTAGTAGCTTCATCGTCTGACAGTATGCCTTCAGGAATGGGTGACTTGACTGCTTGATGAACGTGTAAGATGGTTATATACGGATAGATGCCTCTAGAATGTAACCAGTAAGCTGCCGTTTTCCTTCGGATGTACGGTATCCTCCTCAATTTAAGGAATATAATTCATCCTCAAACCTTGCAAACACCAAACACATTTACCAAGGCTTCTAACTCGACAGTTCCAACGCCCATACATGTTGAGGCCAGCCAGTTCTTCCTTTTCCCCTTGTCGGTACGATCACCTCGCCTTCGTAAATCTATGAACAAAAAGAGGACAGATGTTTACGTAACATATCCACATTACAATACACCATGCGTCATATGCGCTTCACATTTTTGTTCTTAGTTTTCATTTAGAATTTACCGTAGCCTATGTCTGTAACTTTGGACAATTTCATAGTTATGACACGCTCTCAGATACAGTGGTGTTACCAGATGAAGGGGAGTCTGCAAGGGGCTAGGGGCAGAAACCTTCAGGCCCGTAGCCAGACAAGGTGCTGAAGGGGGCGAAAAAGCTTCTAGGGGGGCGAAAAATTTTCCAGAGGGGGCGAAACATACTAAAATGCATTACGGCAATGCTAAATTTTGATCTTCTAGGGGGCGAAAAATTTTCCAAGGGGGGGGGCTGCCCCCCCCCCCTTGACTACGGGCCCGGAAACCTTCCCCTATAGAAATGTTCAGGAATAAATGGGGACATACCAAATCACATCATAACAAGTATGAAGTAAACTTAAATCCTCTGAACCAGGAAAAAGTATTTCGCTTCGCCACCCCTTCCTCCTGGACTAGGAATGTTGTGGGCTACGACCATAAGCAAAACACTCATTACCATGAATCACCCAAGTTTAGTTAACCGTTCGGAAGCATAACATACAGGCTCGGTATTATGCAGGTTAGATAAACTCAAACGAGTAAAAAAAACTTTAGGGTTTCTGAGGCACTTCACTAATCGAAATGCAGATTTTAACTCAGTATGTCTTCTCTTGCTATAGTTAAACTAGCTGGCTTGATTTTTTCAACACCCGAGAGTTTACCAAATTACGATTAAAGTACTGTAGTTAGAATACTTCGTTGAAGATATTTGGTTCAACTGAAACATTTTCATCATTCTGTTCCACGTCCCCTCTCATATATACATAGTTTTATTCAAGCTAACAAATCTTCACCGACCAAAATCGCCGCAACTGATTACCAAACGAAAACACTTTCCTCGAAGTGCTGTTACATGAGGAAGGTTAGGGGTAACCACAAGAATAACTCGAAAACCAAATTCCTTGCCACTGTTTCTTTTCTTTGCTAACGATACACTATCGTTTCCAAGTATCCTCCTACGGTTTTTGATTATGGTAACTCCCTAAAAACGAAGTTTGAAATAGTTGGCACTGCCTCCGTTAATTGTATCGTTAATATAATACCAGAAAAGGCAAACTGTTCGAAGTCACTAGTTCCCGTTTTGTGTACGGAAAACACCTTCTGGATAAGCTTACTTATTCTTGTAGGCTATGGAATGATCTTCGAACTAAATGAAACAACTTAAATCGTTTGCAATTTTTGAAGAAATAATTGAAAAAAATCATCTCATTGTTGTTGGTACTCACTCTTTTGGACATGTGCTGACTGAAACTGAAAAATTTGCGCTTTCATTTTTCCATTCATTTCATTTTCTTTTAATTTATATCATCTTCCCTTTTCTCTTCCCCACTAAAGTTATAGTTCTGATGATCAATTTCACTCTTATCATATGCTATCCCATTATCATGTTTCATTGTGATGTAAATGTATTTGCGTACACGAAATGAACAAACAGTTGAACAAACTAACAATGCGGTGATCAGTTAAAGTTTACACGCCAGTACAAGTTATAATCAGACTGGCATCGTCACGGTTGGAAAGTGAATTTTATTACAATGCTACGATTGTAATATACCTGCGATTGTAATGAATGTTATATACTGGTGATATTATGTCTTACAACTTCTCCATAGGAGAAAATTGAAATGTTTAATCTTGTATGGAAACTGTTTGCGTTGAAATTAAGAAATGCATGAACATAAATTAATAAGAAAGAAAAAAAGGAAAAAAAGAAGAAAAGAAGAAATAATGATGGAATTAATTTGGTTGCCAGTCTAGACCAATATTTGTAATGTAAAGTTAAGTAAAAATTTTTTGCACAATTCTTTAAATGAAAGTATCATGATCTTGTAGTGACTAGCCTATAACTAAAATTCACTTTTAGGGCAATCATTTAAATACTTGTTCAGAGGACTACCGTTAACAACCGGAGGAATATTATGTTGCTATACCTCGCCATCCTCTCCCTTTCTGTATCTTTCTCATAGCTTATAGTTATAGTACCAACCCTTACCCAACCGGCCGGCACACATATGTTTCAATTATTTAAATGATTTATGGATGTGATTTTTTGTGTAGTGGTTAGCTCGCACCTATACTGCACTTTGAGGACAGTTAAAAGTTCAGTCTTCTGTCTCCATAATTTCCTTTTCCTCCCCAGAGTTCACTTGACCCCCCTCCCCCTCCCAGTTGTTCATGGTTTTGCCTCTAAACCCTTTCCAATGTTCACTTGAACGTCCGCCGCAATGTCACAATCTACGCTACGTGCCTGGTTGGCAAATGTATACAAAACATGTTAAACAGAATAGGTAAACAGTAAACCTTAGTGCTTTCTTGATTGGCGAAATTTAATAAAGTATGAGAATCAAATCTTTCAGAGTATTAGAATGTCTGTCAATTTTAATTTCAGTCGATTCAAAGAAATTTCCAGTTTTGAAGAATAAATTTATCCGCAGTCAGTTTCTGATGTCTAGATAAATTGTTTTCTAAATAATTATATTTCCAATTATTAAATAACTGTTTATGCGTAGAAATAACTTTCACACACGATATCGTGACAAAGTCAGGGTTCGTTTGGTTTAAATTTCCAAGTGAAATTTATGAGACCGCTGGCCAAGGAATAGACTTTTCAACGGTTCACTGGCATACGAAAATGAAAACGAAAACATTTTGATTAAGAGAATCGAGAAAAGAAGCACACGCTTTTATGATGTGATTAATACCTTTTAAGTCTAATTAGTTCATAAATATTTCGAATGTGTGGGTGTCGTTGAGTAACTCCAGTCCCCATCTAAAATCCGATTTCCCAATCTTGATCACAATCCAAGAACTGTTATAGCGTGTTTATTGGCTTCCTGCCACGCGACAGAACCCGGCCACAGGAGGGGTGTGCTTTATCTCCATTTTGCATCGCTGACGAATTCTGACGTTTGCTTTGTCGTCAGACCGAACCGACATAAAGACCAATGAGGCGCTCTGATAGTGAGGTGACGTGGTTAGCCTAAAACATCACTTGCCTCCGAAAGTTGTTCCGATAAATTTACTGTAGGCATACAGAATATGCGGTTTGTGTGGAAATATAGATGCCTAAATCATTCCATACACACCAGAATTTAACTGGCTTCTTTAAAGACAGACACTTGTTCCCCCAAATATATTTTCGGTTTTGGGAAACCAAAAGTCACAATTGGTGGCTACACCTCGATTGACACATAACAGCCGCTCTGATTGGTCAACGGTTTGTGTAGATGTAATGCAGTAGTGTACTCACTACTCAGCGTAACGTGGGCTTGAGTAATACTGCAGACGTAAGGTGCTAAAGACAATTACATTCAGAGAGCGAAGAAAATTTTGGGGTACACATAAAAGACCCTATATGCTACTCATTTAAAACAACAATAGATCAACTGTCGGGGCGGTTGACTCCTATAGGGGATAAAATACGTTGTATTGTAGGTCTATCCATCTCGCCTGCCCAATGAATTTGTCCAACCTCCCTCCCCGAGTGGCTTACCGTACGACAAAGAAGAGAGAAAGAGTAGGCCTAGTTATGCGATGTAGGATGAAATTCCCAACCTTTACCGTGAAGTCTACCTTAAGCTTACTTGGTAAAGGAAAAGGGCTTGTATTACTTTATTCAGCTATATGGAACTGAATAATGGAAGAAATTGAAAGAACCAAAACTCTACAGCGCGTTAAGCGCGCCGAAAATTTGGCTTCCTAAAGAAGAACCTGCTCTATTGAGAACAAAAACAGGTAAACCGTCGGGGAGACTTGTCGCCGACGGGGACTACGTACTTCATCGTACCGACTAGGGCTACCCAGCGAAATCGGAAAAATTTCCCGAGGGGGCAGCTTCCCCGGCGGGAAGCCGTGGTTCCACTTCCCCCACCTGGCGCCACCCATGTTTCATGCTATCTCATGACACAAACATCAATGGTAAACCAAGTCGGGTCATCTCGCATGAACTCAGTGAATAATACATTCACAAAAGAATTGTCAGATAGTTGTACAAAAAACCGTATACATTAAGATATTTTTTTACGCTAAATTTGTTCCATGATATCTAAATATTTCAATTTCTACAATGTTCATGGCATAATTAAATCGACTTTCATTGTAAAGATACAGGGGTACTTGCATTGACAAAATACGTTTATGTGAATAAACAGTCGCCCCAGTCCTACTTTGGCAGATGAACAAAATGTTACAAATCTTGTCTTTTTTCTGTTGCAAGTATCTTTCATAATGTTTCAGAACATAAATGTAGTATTCACAAGGTAAACAAAGGGGTTTTTCACAAATTTAGAAATTTCGGTTACAAAATTGTCGTCAAATGATTTCAAAGAGCCATACATGAATTGATATACCCGGGTATACTTATTTAATTTGGGGAGACTTCATTTTCCCTTTAAGTAACAAGATGCGAAGCTTCGCTTTACACTCAAAAACAACTCTGGATATGAAAGACATGTTTGCTGAAAACATACCAACTAACAGAAACAGATGCACTGAATACTGAAAGTACCCCATCTAAACTAGCATTCTCATTTTCACGAGTTGACGTAATGCTTACCATTCAGCAACCCCTATCATTCTTAAGCAAGAATATTTGCGAAGAAATGAAACATATGGGTATTTGCTTGTAAATATCATATTTTGGTTGTGTTTCGACTGATTGTAACAAAAGCGGATTTGTTTAATTTTAGTACCTTTTTTTAATGGTTTAACTAGACTCCTTTCAAAGGGCAAATATGTTGATCTTTTGACTTCACTCGTTCAGCAACTATTTGGGCAAACTAAGTGTAAAGAACCAAAATTTTTGGCTTCGGATGATAATTTTTGTTTTCGGATTAACTATATTAGGCCTACGAGATGTCAACTAGTTTTTAGAATTTTATCTCTAAAAGAGAGGGCATTTAAGGCAATATTCCTTCACTGTAAAAATAGACGTCTTCATTTTTTAACACATATATGGCGTTTAAGAATTAGAAAACGAACAACAAAATGGATACGCACATTAAATGACTGAACGAATATTAACACATGATAAGGATAATGACGTCAATTTAAGTGCACTTCGCAAACACGTTTACATGATTTATATATATATGTTAATTTTTCTTTATTGAAAACCACTTGATGTTTCAAGTTGTCATGAAATAAACGCATAAACGTGTTTACGAGATGGCGTTAAAGTGGCGTCAATGTGTTAAAATTGGCGTTTTGGACGTTTAATTTGCTTATGTATTTTATTGTTTTTTCTGTTACATAAACGCCAAGACGCGTTTATTATCTGTTACAAAAAAGTGTTAATCAATTTTTACAGTGTTACTATTAATTTATTTTCAAACCCGATGAACTACTTTCGAGAAAAACCCAAAATGAAAACGGTCAAACTAACGTTAAATGTTTCGATAAAATTTGCACTCATTGTCAAGTTGACGATATTAGCCTTATGCGTCCCCTGTTGATGAAGTATATGAATGCACATAGCGTCGCTGCTGGTTAGTAAGGATATCGGGAAACTAACTTAAAATTTTTTGGCAATTTTAAGCACCAGGAATCTCTCATGCCAAGTTGAAAGGTGAAATTGAAATAATTACAACTGTCTCACCCTGTCATAGACTCCATTCCGAAGGGAAAGAAGGAAGAAAACTCGCAAAGACAGATTGTCATAAAATACTTTATCCAGCACTCACCATAAGAAGATAACTATGACAGAAACTTAATAGAGCACGACCCTACTTAACATGCCTCGACTTTATCTCAATTTAATTACCTTCTAATCATTAATATTTATTTAAATCAAAAGAAAGAAACATCGATTGCTTGAAAAATTTAACAATTTCCACATCACATTATTTTACAGTGAAGAAATTTTTGACCCTGCAAAGATACGTCTCAAAGAGGTATTTCAGCTCGAGTACCGAACAGAGGGGGTGGGGGGGGGATTACCTCCACAGTCCGCTTCATAGCCCCCGTCATTTCGTCACATCCATCAAACTATCATTTTGTCTTGTAGTCACCCTTATTTCCCCACATCCTTCACTACAGTAACCCTTTCGTTCGAAACTTCCGTATACTCCTGCTGATGTAACAGGCGCAGCTTGTGGCTTATAAATTTTGAAGTGCATGGGATGTAGAACAGAAGAAAAATATGTGAGCTTCAAAGTGAGCTTGAGAATAGGAAAGGCAAGTCATCAAACATTACTCACGTTGTTATTTTCTGTTTTTCAAGCTAGCTGGAAATTTGAAGGAGGAATTAGTCTCTCTCGCAAATATCTCACTCCTCGCCTGCTCCTTTAACATTGTCAAAGCCAATTACTGAATCGCAAACTACACGAAAAACAGATAGAGTCGTAAACTCACCTTTCGCACTTGTATCTCATTGAATAGACGGGGTACCCTCCGTTTAGACTGCTCCCAGTTAAAATTTTATGGCTGTGAATACTATTCACGGTACTAATTGATCAAAGTGTTTATTCTGCAGGTCAATATTAAATGAAGACTTGTTACGTTCTTGACATTAGGTAAAGTTAGACGGCTAATGACGGAGGGTGGACTTGAACAAACAGGGCATAAATTTCACGGCTCTTTCTGGGGGCTGGTGAAAAGGTTTCGAAGAACAGCCCAGAACCAAATTTACGTTTTATATGTCTTAAGAGGAACTTAATCTAAGTATCCAGGTAAAACAAAAAAATCGTTCAATTTTTACGAGCGGTTCGCAAGATGTTTTAAGTTGAAGTTACCATGTTTTCTACCCATTGTAAACTAGAAGGCAAACAGGAGTGACGTCATGGCTTTACATCGGCGACAAATGTTTTGTTTTTCTTCACTCTGCAACCCATAGTTTTAACGTAGGTTTGGACACGGTTACTTATTGTGCAAACGCTATCAAGCACTTTACAAAATAAAACTGGATGAAGCGGTTAAAGAAAGAAACTGTTGGTCATCAGTGTTAAGTTATGAATAATATCTGCTTACGGTAAAATATGTGATAACTTTCATTACTAATATCTCGAAAATATCACAAAACAATTGACCAAAGTTTTAACTGAGCATGCGGATAACAGAGTAAAATTAATACCAGAAGCGGTTACTTCTGGGATAACGAATAGAACAACTGGACATATGGATGCTGTTAATAGCCAAAACTGATGAAGCCTTTGTTAGGGATATTCGGCCAATAAACCTAATGCATATGACGTCAAAGAACAGAAAATGCGTCCCCTGAAGGAAGTAAGCGCGTAGCATTGCAACTTACACCAACAAATGCAGACAGCTGATTTGTGTACCGGTGGGATACGCACGTTATAGTGCGAAGTCTACGCCGTGCATGCAGTGTGCTTCATTGTTTACCCTCCAAATTAATATCGCGTGATGTCAATGCATAAGGTCTATTATCGCTCATTTATCACCTAGTTTGTATCTTCGATCTTCCCTTTCGATCTGATCTGCCTCCCTATCACCTATCGGCATCATCACCGTGAGTTTCAGAGAGAAAAGTAACCCTTGGCCAAACGTGAAGAGGGCGTTCTCCGTGGATTTGCTACATCGGTGAGCCGACCGGCAACTGGATATTTTTTACCCTAACCTGAACATTAATTTTGATTTCCCACGATTTCTATGGAAATTTCTCAAAATCAACCCCATTTGCCCTGGGCAAAGGTCCTCCGCACGGCAGGGTCTGAATCTCAGGTGGACGGAGTTACATCACCTTAGTAAAATACCGTTTTGACGAAGTAAGTTATTTAGGGTGTCTGTTAAAGTTCAGGTCAAGTGTTGGGAATAAAAACTTCACTGCTACAAAACTGTTGACTTTGTTGAAAATATTAGTGTCATTACTTAAGTAACTCAACTGACGGTGGCTTCAACATGGTAGTAGGCAACAATCCAACTTCTCTGACTCCACGTAAAAAATTTCATTTCTATTCTTCATGCTAGGAAGAATGGCTCATAACTTCTAGATTTTCGAAAAAGCTTCGACATGACTTATTAACTTATATTCAAGAATCTGATTGCTAGTAACTGAATGACTGTCCTGCAAAAAGAATGCACTGACCGTACCTCTTTAATTGTGGAGAGTGATTAAGGTAGGTTAAATGGTTATGGCTAGTTTTTCCCACGAAAAGATCAGGGAGGCTGTTCTTGTTAATTTATGACTTAAAGTTTTGAGCAAAAATCAAAGGAATTTAGATTACAAACCGAGTAATGATATGGAAAGTTTATCGTTACTTTATAACGAATACATTTTTCCGTTGTATAATTATATTTACAGCGATTCATGTCAGTTTACAGCCTTTTGGGGGACAACACTTAGGCTTTTAAAACCAGCATATATAGCCACTAACCGCATGAGTAATATTCCCCGCAAACTATAAAAGATTTTCTAAGTATCTGACATTTGAGGTTAGAGTCGTTAGAATGTTATCAATATGTAAGAGCCGTTTTAGAATGTTATCAAAATTTGATTTGTTATGTAGTCTACAGAGGAGCATCATGAGTACCCTTATTCTCACACATTTCCACGCTATAAATAAGATATTGTCAAATAATCCCAATTAGCTACTCATCACTTTATTTAGTTTAATCATGTAAAGTAAGTTGGAAAATATTTGACTTTTTCAGTTCCTGTAAATTTTCTGCAGCCCTCATTATTACAGGTTTTGCATCATACAAATCCAGTTTTATCAACGGTAGGCCTATTTTTACTTTGATATATCGGCCATTATAAAGCTATTACATAGCCAAGTATCCAGAACAACAGAAGTCGATGAAAGACGCAATAATTTCTTTCAAAGTCATGAAATAAGATGGCTGTCTTTAGACTGATAAGTCTCTCTCCTTCCCTTTAACGCAACTATCACATGAGCGTGATCGTTCACCATCGAGCTTCGTTATAGATGTCAGTGGTTAAAACACGGGGCGTGATATATACTAGTTTATGTCATACTTGAAGATTGGTTCATTTCCATAGATATCGTTATATAATGAAGCCAAGTGGCGAGAGATGACTGTAATCTGGTGTTTTTCTTCAGGTATGCATCATCGTTATAAAGGTATGTCTATTTGTCACGATGATTCATCAAGATCTGTAACGGTAGCTAAGGGGTCAATGTATACAACTTGTGTGTAACCGATAATAGGTTAGATAAACCGTATCTGACGATTATAGCATACCCGGTGAATAACCGACATCGGCAAATTTTGTCATTCAATAAATCAACTTTTGCCATGACTGAAAACTTAGAAAGGGACTTATTAACAGGTTAAGATTTCTGCAAAATTTTGAAATTCCCACAACACACAAAAGTTTCTTTCGATGCCTGTTCGACCCAAATCAGCATTGCTCCTACTGGAACTCGAACAATTTAAGCCCCTTTAAACAATAGTGGTATAATTGGTCAATGTTTCCGTAATCTGTGGTGCAAAGATCATATACTTCGTAAAGTACCTCACATACAACTGATCTATGCATTCGTATAGGACTATATCTTTTCACATTTCCTGATTACTAAGCGAAGGAACCTGGAGTACATAGCATGAACATTAAATAAATCCGTAAGCCCTCACCAAAACTCTTTTACAGCATTGTTGGAAAGATTTCGTTTTCAGAGGAAATCACCACAAAACCGCAATTTAAATAACAACAAGACGTGAACGCCTAAAGTTGAATATTGATTGGTTCACCTCCTTTAACACCTTAGAACTACTCGCTTTGTAGTATACTGTAATACGGCACCTGCATTATTTCGATCTTTCTCAAATTTTACTAAGGAACTTAAACTCATTACAACCTCCTATAGAATTAAAGTCTTGTATATATTTTTTTTTCATTAAATTAATTATATGCTTTCGACGGTTCCGTCAAAGTAAAACTGAATAATCGGTAACCGAATCATGGAATCATGCCAGAAATTGTGAATCGGTATTCATCCCAGACGTTATGACCAGCTCTGATTCGTTGCTATTTTTCTTGAAATAACAAACCATTATTCCAGTTCTCAAGGTTTTCAGTGTGTACCCCCATTCAAGACTAATTTGAAATATCCTGTAATCAACGTACGATTAAACGATAATCGGTACATCGGGTGTAGATGTAACCCTCTTTCTTGATATAGGCTATCAATTAATCTATTAATCGTGCAGCATGCAAAGACTTGCAATCAGTAATCAATAAATAGGCTGTAATGATTGATGCTTGGTATACGCAAATTTCCTAACGCACGCTTAATTTATTTTTATTTTTTATTTATTCGATATATAGAATTTATTGATCATAATCGATCTATCGAATTTATTGATTCTTCAGTTTTTAAGCATACAATAATGCAACGACTAACTGAGAACGTATATTGTATGTTGTTATGCAGAGAAACACTGTGTTCCTAGATTAAGAAGCACTGCCTCAAACAATAATCCATTCATTAGGTTTGAACAATAAAGAAAGGACAAAAAATAGCTGAACAATAGTGTCCTGTTGTACTTTTGAAGTACAGATAACATTAGTAGTCAGTATTAATACAATTGTTGAAAGGATAAAGTTTATGTTGACGACATCGCTGAGTTTCTTATCAACATGTCAACAGATATCTGAGCCAAAATTTACTGCCCTAAAATTGTTAGCAGGTTATATGTTGCTGACGATTGGCTCTTATCTACTCCTAAAATAATCAAACTCAATCCTAAAAGCCCGATAAAGGTAACATTCCTAAACATGTATTCAGCGTTAATCTTGAAGAAATGGTGTAAAAATTGAGATATCTGAATGAATTTTATCGACCACCCCAAATAAACATGAACTTTGAAGACAAAACAAACAGCTAGTCTCTTATCTCTATCGGGTATATTGGACCACTTGTCATTATTTATGAGTTTCGTTTTTGACGGGCCGACCACCTTCATGGGTAAGTCCTGCTATAGATAGGTACCCAATGCGTTACACTGACTTAAATCAGAAGGTTTGAGTATTGTGACGAGAAGGGATGCGACTTTAATACCTGTCGATTGGTTACGACTCTCGCGATTACCAAAACAAAGATTGTAGGCCTACATGCTTTTTACAACGTCAACAACACGATCGGTGTTCGTTGTTTAAACAAGACGTTATTTTATGGGAGTGAGTTAAGTTTAGGAAATCTAAACAATGTGTTGTAATCTTGAACAAATCCATCTGAGGCCCATGAATAGTTACAAAGGGAATGACTTTGACAACAAATAAAATACAAAACAAAGAAACAACGGTAAATTGTAAAGTTAACTACTTGTGTGCCTTGTCACAAGCATCTCGATTACGGTGATTCCCCCATCAGAATTGTTCATAGAAAACTGTCTTCTGCTCTAAAATACATCATTTCAACTTTTTGCCACCGTAAGAAAAAGCTTACATGTAAGGCGTTTTGGCAGCCACTTTCTAGAAGGTAGCCCCTTTCTGCACCCACCGAGATTTTACGTGGCTCGATCCAGTCGAGTGCATAGGCGGATACCCCATAGGTGCTGCAACATGTCTGCTAAGCTGTCGCAGCACGTAAATTGTTACATGTGTTTTACTTCATTTACGTAGCATCATGCTACGTTAGTTTTTTCACACTGTAATTAGCTATGTGAAGTCTCAAATTTACAGGAATTCGTAGTGATTTGAATGTTTTATTCTTTAAAATTGGTAAACGTAAATTCTGAATGTTCTGCTAGAACAATAATTCTGTGTCATTGGCACATTACCGCGATATCCTATCAGTGAAGGGAAAGCACCAATAATTAACTGGGAGATGGCCCTTTAAACAACTTCGAGTATATGCAGGAGATTCATCACTGATGGCCCCAAGGTTGGTTTGATAAATCGACAAATTATGGGACGGGGTCTTCTTTTGGTGGTTTTGACCTGACGTGCCCTCTCCAATAAGGTAGTGGCTTGCTGCCTTGTAAGCACTATTAATCAAGCCAGTCGGCCTTTTCACACAAGCCCATCCATGCAAATTAGATCAGTAGTGAACGGCTCCTTGGCCCCACACAGTAATCATAATCATGATGAGGTCCCATCCAAATTCAATGAATTCTTAATATGCACGATGCGCGACGAGAGTTGGCTTTGTGAGACCTTGGAGTTATTCATGGTAAGACGGTGTATTACGTCAAATAAGTGATCACTGATGTAAAATTCTGCGTCTTAGCTATTAGTGAATTCAATGTTACCGTAAAGTGTTATATTACTTGGTAAAAAGAATCAAAGTTCAGCCTGCGGTAATGCACAGGTTAAGAGTTTAAACACAAATTTTTCTTACAGAAGTGCATTTTTCAAATCACAAAGAGAGCAACATAAAGAAAATTCAGAGGAATAGCACAATCATTCTAAAGGGGAAAATGATGCCTCCCGAGCTTTGTAAGCAATCAAATACACAGGTTGTAGCATTAATGTTTCAGTTCGCAAGTCGTCAGATGCATGGGTGGAGGGCGCTATACCAAACGCAAAAGCAACCACTTTCCTGTACCTCACGAAGACCAGGTGAGTGGAGTTAGTGGTATAGGAGCAATTTGTTTCTTTCGTAAAGAGAAATCGGTCATTCCAGAATGACATACAGCTGATGAAAGTGGTACTATAGTAAATATAAGTCTAATCTGGGCGATAACAGCTGCCTGGTCTACCCCTCAAACGTATTTCGAGGGAAAATGCAGTCACCCTATATAAATAGACGAGGTGGGAAATTAGATTTTGCTGTACCATGTAGTACCACAGATCAAGTTCACGGACATTTTCGCACAGATAACGACAAATGCGAACGACTGCCGTTATTGTCTACCACAATTTGACGTCATTCTGTCCAACCTTTTCGGTCCAAGATTAAGAGATAAATTCCAAAGAGAACTTTTCCGCTAAAGAAAATTCTCTTTGACCAGTGACTGATGTCTAAAAAACCATAGTTTTAACTCGAAAACTGTGCTTGATTATACAAAATATCTGTCTTGCACATGCAGTCTCTGTTGTGGTACACTTTCCTTCCCAGCATGCGTTGTACATCGAAGTTTCCCAAATCGTCTATTACTGTACCCTGATCTCCTTCTTCAGGGTAGCTCTTTTTAACTATGTGACAACATCTTTGCACCTTAATAAGGAAGTTCGTAAGTACACAATCCGGGTATTTTGCTGTACCAACAGATCGGGTCCACGGATGTTTTCGCTCGGATACAAACGCTTCGAGCGACTTTTTCCTTTTCTTCCCACAGTTAAATGTCACACTATTCTGGATTTGTTAGTATATCAGGAAGTCAAGGAAAAATTGAAAATTTGGATTGCTTAATTTCTTACATATTTTTATATAAATTGCAAAAATACATTTGCATTTTTCTAAAGTTTACTAAAGTTTAGGCCTATTTTCCTGATAGTTAGTTCAGGCCCTTTTCCTGATAGTTTTTTCCAACTGCGTAACGCCTAGTAAATTCAAGTACCCGTATTTTCCTAAAGAAATGACCACCCTGACACCCCCCCCCCCCCCATCTGAGATTGATTTCCCAATCCGTCACCGTGCATGTTTCGGTGCCTATGTGACACCTTTCAATTTAAAGAAAAACCTACCGTGATAATATTCAACTATTAAAAAGTGTTTTTTGTACGATTTCTGTGTGTACCTTAATAGTTTAATAAATTGTAGTTTTTTGTTGTGCATCGTGCTTTTATATGAGAAGGTGGCGAATGTTGACATAATTGCCGGTTACCGCCAATGGCCATTGCTATTACTTTGTTACAAGTTTTACTGAGAATCCAACAGGACTGAAAATATTCTGGTTACCCTGTAACTAGTAGTATACTGCGTTTCCATGTTTTCGTGCGTCTCCTATTTTCGTGCAGTACACATACCTTCATCATTGGGCCTACATCTGTTTGAGGCTAACCTAACTGCACGAAAATAGGGGTCTCCATCCTACCTTAAAAGATTTAACTTGATTGACCTATATGTAACTCCTTTGTCCATTAGTGTTACTGAATCTTCAAATATGGACAACTTGAAGGAGGCGGAGCGTATTTACACTTTCTGTAAATTACTTTATATTTGTAAGTACATCTCTTAATTGACCTTTCATCTTAGAAGTGTGTTTAGCCTACAAACCTTACAGGCTGGTTCCCCGCCGAACGAAAAAAGCCATGCACCCATCATATATGGTGTTCGAAATTACCACAAGCGAACGTGACTTATTGTCTATGGAGGGAGGGGGTCTGCGCTCTTGTGCCAACTACGAAAGACATTTTTTGCCCGAAAATAGCACTTATTGTGAGATGGAGGGGGTTACTTCCCCCAGTCCACCTTCCTGTACGCCTATGGGAATTACCCGACTTTTTCTTTGTTTTAATTGCTGTTTTGTTATAGCAGTTAGGGTCGTTAGGAAATCGGTTGGCCATCTTAACATTTCAGATGGCTCTTCCTTCCCCGAGCTAGCGGCTCTTTTTTGACTATGATGCATCTTGGTTGTAACGTACATGTTACTGGATGTTTTTAAGGAAAAAACCATCTTTGCATCGTGTCAACTAAGGAAATAATTAGGCCACAGGAAAATAGCCGCGCCCCTAAAACAGTGCAGCCTGTAATGCTGCAAGTTCTTTGATTTCTTTCTGAAAATTTCCCACCATCTTTACAGAAAATCCCGACGTATATTTTAATAAAAGGCCTACTTTAATTGTGCTTTTCGAACCACTGAAATCTGGGGATGAGTAGTGACATTGTCAATACCGCTGAAATGTGTCAGAGGGTTAGGAAATTGGGGATTCGTATTACAAATTTCAGTTGTTTGTATTTCATTACAGCGATGCGAGTGCACCGTGTTATTATGCTGGTTCGCATAAATGCTTGATATATTTCTCACTCAGTCAAATATGAGTTTCCATTCTTCCGAATCGACTGTTACGGACCATCTTCCCCCTACTTATATGGAATACACTACTGCTGTCCGTAGTAAACCCGCCGCTAATTGACTGTGCGTCCAGGCGTAGCCATAAAACACCGACACTCGCCGGGAACGTGTTCTCAGCTGTAAGAACGCCACGTTCAGGGTGCACCCTCTTAATTCGACACAAGCATCCCACCGTCGTATAAAATCTCGCCGGTAATTTAAGATTTACTTACAGATTCCTGGTAGAAAGATTATGGTGGGTCCCAAAGCGCGAGTAAAAGACGAACTAAAACGATTTTAAAGGGAAAACTTGTTTACTTGTTATTAATGCACATATGTCATCCAATGATTTCAGCATTTCCATTCCTAACGATATCTTCAAGTACAAAAGAAATTTTTCCTCATGTGACCAAGTTTTACGGAAATCCGTAAAAGAAGAGCCGGGCGATAAAGTAGCCAAAAGTATGGAAGGTAAGAACCGGTATCTGCTTGGTTAATTGTACAACAAGATGTTAAAACATCACTTAAACAATTTCACTCAACCACAAGCTGGTGTGACAAAGTTATTGTTAACTTGTCTGCGGGTAAAAGTTGAAACGATATACCGGCAGGGTTCAAGAACCGATGTCACTGAGATGTCACTTTAGAATTCTTCAAGTTTATGATAAGTACCATCTAACTGTATTGACCTGAGAATTGTATAATGCAGATCAAAGGAAAAGCGTTAGACTTCTTTTCTGTACAGAAGATTTTCAAACAAAATGACAAATGTTCTATGAGCAAAGCGATTTCATTCAGCTGCAGAAATTAAAATGTTTCAGAAAGGACGAGCACAGTGCTGGACCGATGATGCTCGGATGATGTATCGACCGATATGCAATGTCATTTTACCGACATTCAGCCGACACCGTTTGATACCAGTAAATAGAAATAATTGTTGTGAACATGCAAAGCTCGGGAAAAGGATAAGTGAGTTACGCATGCAAGAGACGCAGTGGCGCCCTTAAAAGTTGAACTTAAAGTTTTGTAATTAATAAATCAGCTTTTAATGTACTGACATGAAAGGAACATAAATTACGTTCCATTTTTGGCCGAAAACTACTCTTCACTCTCCTCGTTTGTAATGTCTGGTTTAATCCCATTAATATACACCCGTATCCTGACTACACCATGTGTTTTTTCACGATGGACGCCCGATTCATGTTCATTCAAATGGACCAATCCTTGCAGGCCCGGATACAGTGCTTTCTAGGCCTTACACGCAGGTTAAGTAACATAAGCACTCTAATAATATTAAGTAAAATCTGTAAAAGTTACATAGGGTCTTTATCTTGTGCAATAATTTAAAATTAATTTACTCATAAATAGTATAGAAATTATCCTTTTCTTGAGCAATTACACAAAATAAATGCATTCCTAAATTAAGTTTGTGTAAAACTTACTTAAAACTTCTGGAGTTTTTATTTCATTGAACTGCTCTGAGAGGGTACAGGTACTATAGTTGTTGGGATAGCTTGAGAATAAAGTTCCATCGATACCATAGGCATAGGAGGCGGGGGATGGGGGCTGCAGCCCCTAACCAAATATTTTTGTGAAAATTCGGGCAATATGCTGAGAATTTTTCGGGCACCTACTGAAAGAAAAATACTGTAATGCTGCAGCTAAGGGTAATCAATAGTTTAAAAAACTTTCTTGGTAACTAAAATAAAATTCTGATTTGAATTGCACCAGCACCTATATGTTCGGTATTAATTCACCAGTGTGTTTTTTAATGGTTAAACTTATATTATGATTATTAGTGGTGTACTTAGGGGGGCCACTGGGTCATTTTTTAGTACCTAAATCGCGATAAATATTTTAACACAAATTTTACTTCAAAGATATCATATGCGGCACCAGACTGGCATGTAAGGACACCTAATTTTTCAAAGGGGAGGAGACACCCCTCCCCTTAGACCCCTCCCCCAGGCCTGTGATCACACAACATACTGCACGTCCCCCACCCCATGAGAGAAATCCTGGCTACGCCACTGATTATTATCATTATTATTGTAACGACTTCCCGATAAAATTATAATCAATATGGAAGGGTGGTAACACAGCAAATGATTGTATGTAATTAGCATGCTGTGTGATGCACCTATATGATATGTACATTAACATGTTGAACGCGCGTGGAGCGCGCAGAAATTTTTGGTTATAAATTTGCTGGCAAGTTTTTACAGCCTCCCCCCCCCCCCCCCAAATTAACTTGGGCTCCTACGCCTATGCTCGATACCATCTGTGATTCTTTGGTACGCCCCACTTTTTCTTCGTTAGCATCAATTATTCTCCTTATGACCTAGCCACAATGCCCACTGTGCGGTGCAGATTGCGTTATCCGCGGGACTACGACCATAAGGTAATTGCTGCTCGTACAACAACTTATTAGATTGGATATATGAACAATACTCCTTGGGTGGGATATCTGAACACTTCTTTAATGGGATATCTTGATACTCCTTGGGTGGGACATCTGAATACTTCTTTGTTGAGGTATCTGAAGACTCATTGGTGGGATAGCTGAATATTCCTTGGGTGGGATATCTGAATTCTTTGATGGGATATCTGGATACTCCTTGGTGGAATATCTGAATAGGCCTGCTTCTTTGATGGGATATCTGGATACCCCTTGGTGGGATTACTGGGATATCTGAATACTTCTTTGATGGGATTACTGGGATATCTGAATACTTCTTTGATGGGATATCTGAAGACTCCTTAGTGGGATATCTGAATATTCCTTGGGTGGGATATCTGAACACTTCTTTGATGGGATATCTTGATACTCCTTGGGTGGGATATTTGCATACTTCTTTGATGAGATATCTGAAGACTCATTGGTGGGATATCCATGGGCGTCCGCAGAAAAAAATTCAAGGGGGGGGGCAAAATTTTTTAGGCGGCCCAACTTTTTTCATGGGAAATATTTTGCTCCGAGAAAAGATTTTAGTTTAGATGCTACTTTTACATAGTGTTGACAAAGATGTGGCCAGGAATTTGTCAAGGGGGGAGGGAGGCGAGGCCCATAGACTCTCAGCGCTCCGCGCCGCCATGGGTTGGCGCAAAATGCTTCTCAGATCGCTGGAAATGGCACCTCCAAGGCCTATTTACCGCATATAAAAAGGGAAAACATAAGCAATATCGTAAATATAAACTTTAAAAAAATACCAAAAATATGCTCGGGGGCTGCTGGGGCCTGAGTGTTGATATTTTTATTCAATTCCTGTTTTGAGAGTAGAAATTCACACTGATTGAACTGTTAAGAAATGTTGATGTTATATTTTCTTCTTTTTTTCTTTATTTTTTCTTCGTTTTTTCAAGTTTTTGATTTCCAGGGGGGCAAGTGCCCCCCTTGCCCCCCTCCGGACGCCCATGGGGATATCTAAATACTTCTATGATGGCATATCTGAATGAGCCTTGGATGGGATATCTAGACACTGCATAGATGTGTCATTTGAATACTCCTTGGATTAGATATTTCAGTACTTCCTGGATGGGTCATCTAAAGTCTGTATGACATTGCGGTCATCATCCAAATGATTATCCGATTTGGGATACGATGTCAAAAATTAATTAAGGTGCTTTTCCTCCACCAGTTTTGTATTCATTTCTTGTTAAAACTACGTGTCTATCGAGACCATCTTCAGAATAACTGAAAGTTGATAGCTCCAAATGGAAGACACTGTTCAGTCCGTTCTCTTCCCTTACAGCTACCTTACGGAAAAGTAGAATTAAACTTGACAGTCAACGACCGTAGGCAGTATAGGTGCAGACCATATGCTAAACTTGACTGGTCATGAAACCCCTGAAATAGTGTTCTGTTTTCGGCCTTGATTTTGGAATTTTTGGAGGCGTTTTAAAACACCATATTTTCACTGTAATGTATCTGGTTTTCAATTTCATTGATTTAGCCAACCATTCAAAATTATATCGTTTCAAAGAGCGTGAATTTGGCTTTCACTTTACCTAACCAATTTTAGCGAACATCAGAGTTAGCTGTACCTCCCTAAAACCAGGGGCCAGCTTGAACCAGGTTTTCACAATGTGATGGCATTTATAGAGCACTAATTTTACCTACAACTGATTTAATGTTCCCGTTAAGTTCCACCCTTCTCCCTCAGTGCTCGTTCCGTTAAACAACGTTAGTATTTAATGGGGTGTAAGAGGCGTCGCCGCCACCCCCTAGTATCTACGTCGATTGCCATGGAATGCATAACGACAAAAATACTTACGGAATTAGCCATAATTTTACAAATTAGAAACAGAGGGTACGTTGAACGACAGTTTAAGATAGGGTGCATTGATTTAAGCAAAGACTTGATCAAACTGAACACGCTATCAAAATACATAATGTGGTGAAAGGGACGCTTCCCTCGTGTTATAGATAAGATGTATGGGCTTGACTTAAAGAAGCTGCCTAACACATTGATTAGTAATATGATATCATTATTACTTATTAGGATTTTTCTTTTAGATATTAGTAAATAACGTAACTCTAATTTGCTTTACATGTGATTAAAATCTAGGGCTACGGTAATCCACTACAAACATTATCACCAAGCTTTGGCCAAAATAACGTGCATGTAACGTACGGTACCTTCCAATATTGTGACAGATTTAAATTGATGCGTAGGCACGAGCAACAATAATCACTTCACGAGTTGAAAAGTATTCAAAACGTTGATTCATTTTCTTATGTAAAGATCTCTTCCTTTTCACATATAAAAGTTACGATTTTGTAATAATTCTTCGTGTTATTCAATTTTATTTTGATCTTCGGAGGCATTTGCAGGGAATTTCTTTATTTTAATCAGTCGTCAAATTACATGCTTGCAGCTTACTTTCGACAGCGTACGCCTCTCCAAATCAAATGTTGAAGAAAATTCTTACAGGTCATCTTTCATTGCAGACGAAAACCTGAAACTACTCCCGAAGGGAGTTATGACTCTGAAAGGACACAGAACTAAACGAACACCTCTCAAACAGCCTTTCGATAGTGTAAACAACTGTTTTGAACAGTTTCAACAAAGATTCCTAATCACTTCGAACAAAGTTTTGATTCTGTGGACTTAATTTCAAAGTGATTGACACAACACATTAAAACCAAGTATCGTTGGGCGATCTTTCTAAAAAAAATCTTTCTGAAAAGACTATAACAGATACATTAACAGAAAACATAAACCAAAGTATAAATTTCAATTGGTACAAAATAGTTTTAACGTAACAACGGTAAGAAAACGGGGGTGAAAGTTGAAGTTCACATGTTAAAAGAGGAATAATTTACTACACTGTGTCGGAGTGTCGGTTATTTTTGGTCAGCTAACATCAATCAGCGGGTGAGAGTCGATAAAGTCCTAGACGGCAATTTTTGCTGTTTCTTATCGTCCAACGGACTCCTCGGTTTGACCATATTTTGTTTAGGAGGATCGAGAGGCGTAAGGAGGTCACCTTAAAGTTTGAAATTAATAAAATATGGAGACACCTGGGCAAATTTCCAATTTCCTTCAACATAGGCTACTGCTATTTTCTTGCACCATGCATAGCCTATTAGGGAACTGTATGTATTTGATTGGACTCTTACTTCGTAAAGTTAAACGATGGAATATATTTCTAACGGTACGTTTTTCTAGGTAAACAAGGAATAATTTTAGGTCATGTGTTACTGTCACACCTTGATCATAACAATCAAAATTGTCTAAATAATTATAGCTCTCACATTTGTCTTTGTATTTAAGGTTATACTTTCTTAAAGCTGCGTTCTCATGATAGACATATTAAACATTTAACTGAAGCCAGAATCTATTAAAAAGCCAGATATTTTCAAAACTCATAAATTTTACGTCCATTCTTCCAGGGCTGTTAAATGGTAATACATCCGATGAAATGGCAAAACTTGAATTTATTATTTGAAGGGTATTAGTCACTTTTCTTCTCTTCTCTTGTCATCATTTATAAAGGGACTGCTACTTCAGACATTAAAATGATTTTATTAGTACTTTAGAACATCATATAACAAATAATTTATCCACAATCTCTGTAAACATTCACTTTGAACTGAGGTTGTAAGCATCTCGCATTACGGTAGGCCCCTCCTGTCACTGTCATAGTATTAAAAAAAAGATAAATTTGCATAACTGCCATTATGGTTTCATTTTTTAAATGTTTTTTATATAAATAAAGAAAAATCAAATAAACTTTAACTTTCCCACCCAAATTCCATCAGATACGGTATTAATTTATTAATCTTGACTTTCCACAATGATATTTACATATTCATACCCACCACATAAACGCGTAGCATGCAGAGATCGTTTTAATGACAACCCCAACCAATTTGGCCAAAACAAAGGATAATAGGATAAGACAACATGCATGATTCATTTTTGTCTTTAGTGTTTTAATTAAATGTTTAATTATTAAATAATAAACAAAATATGGAATAAACATACTCTTTGTAGGCAAGATACTTCTTAAAAGTATCGAAGTTTCTTTTCGGAATATATTAACGTAGAACAAAGTGGAAGAAAAAAAGGAAAGACATTCGTAACTATCCCGAACAATTAATAAGGTTTCCCGGGTTTGAATAAGAAAATCGGAAAGATTAAAAGTAGGTTCTGCATGTACAAGTATTAGGCCTAAGTATAAAGATCTGTTTCAGTTGGGTGTGAAACCAAATCCTCTGCCTGCTTCCTTTCCTTCTCCATTCACAAACATGAAGCACAATAAATACAATTTCAATACAATAAACCTCTGCATGATATTCTACCTCTTGGGCAGACATGTTTTAAGAAATATGTTGCATCCAGTGTCACATCCCCTGTAGGATAATGTCTTAGATATTTAGAAGTTGCCTTATAACACCTGACTACGGATATTGACATGAATGATTTCCGATGAAAAAGTGGAAACGATCATATCACTAGAGAAATGAGACAACGTGCGGGGGCTCTTTTATCTTAAATTCTGTAACTAAATACAGAACAACATGGATTGATCTAACCCTTTGGCTTTTCTATATATGTATTTCACTTACGTATCAAAGTCATTTTCAAGTAAGTTTCACTCTTTACGGTGGTCAAAGTCTAACGAATATTTTCCATCAAAGCATTATCTTCCAATACAAAGCTTGGCAAGCTGAGAGACTGAAGAATTGTCTTCCCATCCTCTTTGGTTCCCGTTCCCATCCTCATCACTTAGTTTGGGTCAAACGTGCCTTAATGAATTTTCAACTCACTGCCTGAAATACGTAGGACATTAACAGTTTGATATGGATTTGTACACACCCCTTCTCTCTATTTGAAATTAGATCAACGGCCTGATCTTGCTAATTCGTTGATATTCGGGTAGGCAATGCTTCACAGCAGCAATGGATGCATAATGAGAAATGGACATGCCTTACATTTTGCTGTCAAGTTATAATACTAGTTCCATACCAGTAATAGAGATGATTAAACGCAAATGGTTATCTTTTCTACCATCGTAATTTATAGGTAGGGATGTGGATACAATTCCGATGACTTCGAATAACCTCTGTCAACATTTGTTTAAAACACACCTACCTAAACCAGTGACACTTTTATTTCATCGAGAGAGGGAGAATCCTATGACCGATACCTTCCGTTCCTGTGAACCAAAAGGCATTCGATGAATGAAGTTGTACAAAATAGTCTTTGGAAGAAGTGTACATTAAAGATAATGACATAATTAATTTTTTTTTATTTAGATTACGGTAACCTAGCTGTTTCATAGCCTAATCAATGTATTTTAATTTAGAACTGCACACTCACATATTAAAAGATTTCTAGTCCTGAGCCTAACTACCTATTAACGGAATACCTATATATCTGACGTACTTCTGCTAATTATACTGACGTGATGCTTGTTATGTTTATGGAATGTTTATTAATTTTCATGTGCGAAATTTTAAATGTTGAGATTTCTTCAAAGTGTCAATCTAAAATTCGTTTTTTCATGAATGAGGTGAGTTTAAGTTTCTAAACAGAGCCTTCAACCCATGCATATGATCATAACAATGTGAAGTTGCGGTTTAGGTACTGGATTTAACAACCTTGTAGAGCTCTGACAGAGAATTCGTGCACCGTACCCGACAGTGCCACATACCAAAATATAAGTTCAGAGTAAGTTTTTAATACGTATAAATTAATTTTGTTGCATTCATTAGTTTGTATTTACGGTTTGAATCAACTGATTTCAAATTTGGAGAATCCAGATAGTGTAGATAATAGGTTAATAGGGATAAGTCGAAAGGACTTCTTACGAATGAGATAAACACAAGAACACAATGCATTTGGAGTGTGCGGAAAACTATGTCGAGCATAGTCAGATCGTGTGATGATATCCGCTCTTAAAGACAACTAACGTAGGCGCTAATTTCAAGTCTTTTCTTTTTGACATACTAAAGAACCTATACAAACTGCAAGTATACTTTAATTATGTAAAGGAAGCATCCATGCATACAATAATCTTAACCATGGTTCCAACCTTGCCAACCTTTTAATATACAAATGGTCAAATTGACGTTTTGACTACATACTATTTTTGTTTTCAAGTTGTCTAAGCTCATTAGAACGCGGGTTCTGAAGTGATTTGGCTCAAAGGCCATTTTGAATTGAGTTTTTATGCCTGTCACAATTGCATATAGCCAGGACTGAATTATTTAGCTTTGCTTTCTCATTTAAATTTGGGGTTACTTGAATCTTTCGTGGGCCATTCTAAATTTCTAGAGCTCGTCACGGACCGCCACTTTATAACCTCGGCTGTATACAAGCATGAACCCATATCATACGTCCACGATTAACATTTCCGTTTCTTAATCTGTTAATAGTTGCAGCATAAAACTATTACTATTTCCAAATTAAATTATTATATATTTTTCAAACTTTTAAAACCATCGATTGCTTCAAAGATGACACTACTCATTCATACCTTATAACTTTGGGATTAAACGGGCTTGTAGAGACGAGGGGAGACCATTTAAATGTGCATAATTACCAAACCAGAACTGGTTCTGGTAATACGGAATACACAAATCTGCACACAAATTGACAACATTCATTAAATTTAGGACTTTTTACTGCAAAAACCGACATAGAAGAAAAATCAAAGTTAAGTTATTCCATCTGTTTAATGGTTTTTGATTAAATTTGTATCCATTTTAATGAAACGCAGATCGGTTCAAATTCAATATTATTCTTACAATGACAGTGAAATGTTGGTCTAATTTCTCCCATCACTAACCATTCAAAATCTCGCACTTGTTACATATTTTCACAGTTTTCTCAAAACCGAGACTCTTTCGACACGTCATATTTTACGGATATCGACAGAAATATGGTCTTCACCTAAACTTAATTTTGGAGGTAACCCTTCTTTCTAACCGAGACCTTGAGCATAATCTGGCCTGCTTACGCGAGGATACTTAGGCTAATGAGCACAAAAAGTGTGATTCTCATAAAAGTTTATAGGAGGAGTGCTGCGGCCTGTCATGGTGATGTATTGAGATAAGGTACGTAATATAGGCACATAGACACAAGGCACGCAAGCTCAGAAGATGACGAAAAAGTTGAGAGAAGTTGGGAAAAAGTTTAGCTACCGCTGAAATGTTCAGAGGCGTGTTCAAAAGTTTTTTGAAAACTGACATCAAACTTTCAGGTTTATCTTTTTTTTCTTCAAGTATCTTAACTGAATTCTTATTTGGTAGTTTTAATAAAAAATGAAACGTAGAACGGTAGAATAATAGTAGCAGGGTACGACAAGAGCGACTACCCGGACACTACCGGCAGGCCGTGCCAGTCTATCCGCTCAGTGCTTTAGCGAAAAGTGACGATACGCCCCTGTGCTGACTATCATGCACGTACAGTTGGAAACTGTTTATTATTTCTCGCCAAGGTCTCTTATTATTGCGAAAATTTGGGTCGCTAAATGATTAAAAACACAAGACGCTATTAAGCTGAAAAGCCGGCAAAATATTACTGGTAGAGTAACCTCTGTGATTAGACCGATTAACCAACTTTTTCGGGCGGAATAAAACTTTACTGCACCGTTGCTTTAAAAAAATATGACAAGTAATTGATTTCTGGACGGTGAACATGTGCTAGAGCGTGTGGAATCTCGATATTTTACAAAGATTTTGCGTTTAAATAGAACGCATGTTATCATCCCACCCGACAAGGACCGACACTAGTCGTGAGGTATGGGAAGCGAATCGGCGTGACATACACGATACTGTTTAACCTAAACAAAGTAGTCATATAAAAGGAGAAAACAATCTGTAAATTACCCCTAAACAATCTGGGGGGATTGATTAGGAACAAAAAGAAATTAAAAACCCAGAACTGACCGTTTCTCTTTTGCGGTTCTTCTCCTTCCCTTCAATTCGCATTAACTCCTCGCGAAGGTGTGCACAGTCTGCCTTCCGCCCGTTTCCGTCGGCTAATATATCTGTTAAGTACGCTATGTAACTGGTGGCAAGTCTCAGAGTTTTGATTTTGGAAAGTTTTGTGTCTGCCGGCACGTTTGGGATGCGATCCCTCAATTCGGCAAAAGCTGTGTTTATGCTCTGAGTCCTTTTACGCTCTTTCTTGCAAACACTTCCCTTTCTGCGTCCGCCGACGCGGGTACCTGCCGACGAAATTGGGTGAGACTGCTCGTTCAGTGACGACGCCGTGAAAGAACATGAGCTCGGCGTTGAATGACTACCCACGGTATACTCTGGCGGTGACCTTGAGTAGCCATTCATAGGACTATTTCCAATGTCTGCCAACGAGCAGGTCCCTTCCAAACTGTTATGAAAGTTTTCAGTTTCTGTATAAGTTATTCTCACCCGTGGGTCGTGGTAGTCCGTCGGTGAGGGCATCACCCGGTAGTCGTGAGAGTCCAACATCTCGACACAACCATTGCCGAAGGGAGGCTGCGGCATTCCAGCAGGCGGATGGTCCGCGTAAACAGCGTGGTTTGTCGTGCCGGCATCCGACATAAATCGACAATCTGTCCTTGCAATCCTCAAGTCGATGGGAGCTTGCATTGGGTCGCCAATCACGCTCATACTTTAAGTAATTGCCGGCACGCGTCAACCAGCTCCTTGCTTCGAAATCACTTTCTTGTTAAATTCTTCGCAGCTAAACAAAACCTTCTGACAAACGGACCCAAAGTCACGAAAAAAGTTATCAAAACTTCTCTTTTCTTCCAAAGAAATCATGCAGAAGCGAGTTTAGAAATATGCGATGAAATATAACTTGTTTTAATCGGAAAATTCTCCTTATTCACGTGGACATCAAAAGACCATCTGACCAGCGTGTAGTGCACCCCCATGTAAACATTCCCTTCCAAGCGTGACACTCTGTCAATTTAAAACCATAGTACACCACTTGAGAGAATAATGACACTTTGGTCGAAAGTCGTAACAGAATTTATGCGCCTGCTCACTTCGAGTCAGTAAACCGTAAAGATTGCCAGGATTCGTCCACTTTTTCAGGGGGTTAATATGATAACAATATTTGACAATGTGTCAAACTTCGAAATATCGTCGGATAAAGGTAAACAAGATAACCGAATGATAGAAATATTTGACCAGGACTGAAAAAGTTTGTGAGGAAAATACACACCTACAAAAGAGACCAATACAAATGTCATCACAAGCGTTGGATGTGCGAAATGTGTGACCTCGAATTATTATCTTAAATCGTAAAGTTGTACAAGGAAATACCCCTACTTGAAGCCTTGTACTAAAGGGTGGTCTTTAGTACTGATTGGCGCCTTGATGTTATTTATGTTCTAATGTATAAGCTGTCCACTTAAGAATTTATTTATTAGCGGTGAGAGAAACACTGTAATTAAGAGCGTGCACACGACCAGGGAACTACTTCCGTCCAGGAACCTACTTCTCTACAAGAGATTCGTTTGCCGAGATTGACCGCCTTGTATCGATGTTTGGTGCAGTTTATGTTACCTTTATTGTTTTAATGTTATATTTCTTTCATGTTTAGTTCAATTTTAAAGAGTTAGCGTTAAAAAACCTTTTCTCCAAAAACAGGTTAACAATCAGTTATAAATGAAAACTGCGTATAGCTTACGTTATGTTAACTATAGGAACCAGATTGGATGTCAGATACGTACAGAAGCTGGTTGTGAAAAAAACTAACAACGTATACACATATGAATTATAAGTTCTTTGCGTAAAGGATTCCTGCTAAACCAGATGGCAGCATGCTCCAATTTAACATCGTATGCTGATGTCGTATGATCACTCGTATCACTCTTATCTAAAATAAATTGCTCAAAATGTCTATATAAACTAAATCAACTCAAAATAAAAAATACAAGGATGGCACTCACCCTCCTCCGTAGATAACCGCCCAATCACACGGGCATGCAACTATTGTAGTCTAGTCTTACACTTATTGAAACTTATGTGCAGAAGTATTTACTAGATAGCTTAGTAGAAGTCCCTATCAGGCGTTAATGGTTTCACGACAAGACCGTACCCTTTCACCTGTCCCTTTTCTTGAGATTTTCCCCCAAAACCTATATCTATAGCCAGGAACTCTCTACCAGCATGGAGTCAAGACTTACTGTAATTGCTTCCAGTCTTCTAAGATCTAACGGCAGGACACACAATCTGATAGCAGCAGGGATGGAGATTTTTTATCGGGGGGGGGGGGTTGCATACTTGGCAAAGCAGGGAGCGAGGGGTGAGGGTGTGGGAAGGGACGTGTGAAGCTTTTTTGTTTTTTAATGTGAAAATATATGCGATTTGGTGCATACTTTATACGGTATTTTGTATGCATAAGGAGACATGTAACTATGTATTTTATGAACTGTTTTTCCCAGCTTGCTAAGGCAAACCAGTTGCCTCAGTAAGCTGGGATGGTCCATCAATATACAGGTACATATTTATATGGTTTACTCATAGATCAACTGTCTGTATGTATCCTCATTTGAGGGCAGTGCAAAGGTACACTTCACTCCATCACCGCTCCAGGTGTATCTGACCTTGGCACAATTTTGACAACTGACTGATCACTAACGTTAGTGACAGTTTAGTTGCGTCTAGTCTAGGAACCTGGGAGTAGTTAAAACTAAAGGTCGCTTGTTTTTATTATTATCTCATTTGTTTTTTTTTTCAGTTTTTCATGAATTATTTTTTCGGAAGTGTACCTGAAAACTGGGGGGTTAATTGTGTTGGACAACCTCCCCTTGTCAAAAACTGGAGGTCCCAACCCCGTGTTTCCCCGCCCCTGGATAGCAGCGCCCCCATCTGTTGGCGAGAAGCATAAAAAGAACATTTTGGTTAAAAATGGGCTTCGTGGGCCTTGTAAGTTGCGTCTTGACATTTTATTTTGAGATCTCATTTTTGATAAATGTACATTTCAAGAAAAAAAAATAGAAAATTTATCTGGTAGAAATTTGCTAAGCGTCACTCAATCGATAGGGAACCAGTCATAAAGGCCTACCAGTAAGTCGATATATACCAGTTGGAATCGACTTCAAGCGATTTCTATCGGTATACAACGGTTTATATCGACAAAGACCAATGCAAATTGACGTAATACTGTATGTATTACAGTTCTATTATGTAATGTGTTCATGACTAATTAAATTGATAAATTACTACAGTGTCACATTTTAAGTGCCATATACCGATTTACATTAATATGTGTTGCCATTTCTGCAATCCTTAGAAATTTTTGAAATGATGAAAAATAAATACCGATTTACCTCATCAACAAAAGTAATATCCCGATTTCGCAATCTCTGCAGTTATCACGCATTTTGCAATCCGCTGCAAATCGTCGTGCCTCATTAGTTGAACATCAGGACCATCGGGAAGATTCGAAGATTTGGGGTGACTGAACTCTTTCGCTCATGGATTTTGACATTTTTAGGTAACACACATGCAGTTTATAGACACAGATAATAATAAGTTTTGATAGAAAAACTTCAGGCTGAAAATATTCTGGAGGCAACAGCCCCAGTTCCAGCCCCATAGTTCCGACTTATCTGGATACACAGTGAGGGACCTTCTAGCCGCCACTACAATTTTTCAACAGAAAGAACAGTGTACTTGCATGCTGATCAATTGGTCCTCCCAAAGTGACTGATGTAAAAAATAAACAGTGGCCAGTGGCGTAGCTAGAGGGGGGCAGGGGGCGGTCCCCCCCCCCACGAAGCCTCCGAAGGCCTCTATCGGAAATTTCTAGTCTCTGTCGGAAATAAGGTAAAAACAATTCATTTGGAACACTTACAACACTTGTTATGTTTTTAAGACACATCAAAATGTGAACGTGAAAATCAAAAGTCGGAGTCAAATTGCCCGGAAAGCAAAAAAAAAAAAAAAAAAAAAAAAAAAAAAGGTCCCAGATGATAATCTGTCGGAAATTTTTTGCTTTTGTCCCCCACAAAAAATATCTAGCTACGCCACTGAAAATAAATGAACCCAAAATTAAATATTCTCTCTTTATAATACACATTTAGGAGAGGAGTAAGTACTGCCAACGGTTAGCAAAATGGTCTTTGATTATCGAGGTAGTTCCGCACACAAACTTCCATAATTACGGCAATGCATGCTATAAAAGTTAAAAAAAAATACAGCTCACTGGTAGATAACGCATAAATTGGTGATGCATTCTTGCACTAACCTATTTTCCTAAAGCTATACTGCACTTTGATATAAAATGTGATAACGTTTTATTTCTATAAAGTGACTGGACTATTAAAGACCTCTCTTTAAGACATGCTATGCTTTGCTATATGCTTTTCCAAGGCCATGTAAGTACTTTTAATTCCATCAGGAACATAACAAGGTAATGTGAGTTGCACAAGAAGAACATCACACATTATTGTTCAATTACTGAAAATATTTCAACATTTCAACATTTTATATCTCAGAAACTGAACAAGCTATGAAGCTGAGAATTGAACCAATAACGTTCACTATTCAAGCTTCGTTATATCACATTTATAGCTGTATAGGATTAAATGCACTTCAGTTATTCCCACCTTAGGATTTATTGTAAGTTTTTAATGTCATAACACAACCGTAGGAGGGCCAAGTTACAATGAAAATATTAATTTCTTTTGATAAATTTTATTTCATAAATTAAAAAAAAGGAATTCCAAGGCATGTTGACTGGTTTAAAAAACTAATTGAGTTGGATTATAAACAACTACAGAGAAATTGTCCGAGTCATTGAATGTGGTTGTATGCTGTCACAACCCACTTATGAACAATTTATTATGTTAGTTACTGGCGGCCACCTGCTGCAGCAGATAAATCAAGGGCGCAAATCCCGGGGGCAAGAGGGGCCTTTGCCCCTCAAATGAAAAAGTGGGGGCCAAACCCTAATTTGGCCCCCAAAAATGTGAATAGCAATACTCATTTTTTCGCCGCTTGGTCACTTTTGACATCCCTTTGATAACAACACATGACAACAATACAATTATAGGCTATAACTGACATAGTATTTGAATGTCTGTTGACCAAGGCAGTATGGAATATCATCTGAAGCTGAAACCTTGCCCAGACGAATCAATTTTCAGTCGAAAACACTTAAGACATGTCTTAGTTATACCTTCACTTCGTTTCCTAATCTAGGCCAGAGCGATATATCTCTGCATTTTGTGCCCCGGTTCGTGAAGCACATCAGTAGTATTAATTAACTTCGTACCCTAACTAACCCTTTTAACAAGTGTAAATGTTCTAAAACCCAGGAGCCTTTACACTAAAAAACTTCCGTTCGAAATAATCTTTCTGCAGCTTCTGAAATACTAAAACCCAGGAGCTTCCGGGGACTTCGCCCCCTGGACCCCCACCGGGGCTTTGCCCCTGGAACCTACCCACGAGGGCTTCCCGCTTCGCGCTCGCGGTGCACGCTAGGCGTGCACAGTTTCAAATCCACGCGTACACCATATTCGTTTTCGCCTCCCCCCCCCCCCACTCTCAAACAGAGATTTGCGCCCCTGAGATAAATGACCATATCTCGAACTTCAAAACAGAACAAGATATATAATGATGCCGGGTCTTGTTAATTGTTGTTAAATATATTTTGTGCGTTTTACATATGTAGGCCTGTCTATGGTACTTGATCGTCATCTGAATACAAATGTATATTTTCAAAGCAATGGGGAAAAACACTTATTTTCATGTAAATTAGTACACCCTGAAATCTAAGTCACGAATGGCTCTTTTTAATCACGTGACAATATTTTTGTTCTGCATTTTCTACTTCCACACACAGAGTATAACTGCTTTGTTAACCGGTAGTATTCAATTTTTCATGTTCGAAAGATTAAGCAGCCGATGTTCCAAAGAATATTTGGGCAAATACCTTTTTCACTTTTAAAGGATCCAGTGTAGCAACAGTCCGACGTATACACCTTATGCACTGACGTCACGCGAGGTCATTTTGGCGGCAAAACGATGCGCACTGCACGCAGGACGTACACTTCTCACGTTCTGTTCTGTGACGTCATATGCATAATGTCTATTACCTGCATTCCCCGGATGTGCATTACTTATTTTACCTATCTAACCTTCCTAACCACTGTTAAAATAGAAAATTAATCGCCATGACAACATCACTTGTACCCATGTTTCAGTTATTCATTTCTGTATTAAGTTGCTAAGTTGGAATAAAAATGCCTATTTTATTGTTAAAAATGGAGTTTAGATTGCCGTATTGAATTACATGCAAGACAGAATTCCGTCAGTGTCTTGTATGGAGTGAAATCCGTGCAAGTTTGAAAATTCTGAATTGCTAGAAAATGTGTCACATTCATTCTCTTGACAGATACATTTCTATTCAATAATTCCTTTTTCGAAATCTAGGCACAGATAGCAAAGAATCCAATATGAAAGTTGGAAGAGGGATTCCTACAGGAGGTATCCTATTTTTAGGCTAAGATATTTTAGAGGGCGTACTCTGCATGCTGTTTGACAACAAGGTTTAGCTGAGACTTGCAATAAGCGAGAAGTGTTCTAAAGATTGTGTATACTGCCGCACCAAAAAAGAGAAACAGGAACACAGGACGACATCGTCGCCTAACGCCAACTTGGAAAAACGTTCTTCTCGCCTGTACATTTCCGATTTTCAAATTTCAAAATTTAGATCTATTGCAACCATTGAGTAAAGGGCTGGCTTTCAAAAAGGTAAAATGTTGCGCGAAATTAGAAGGATACTTTTTAAAGTAATAATACAAGTACGTTAAAACAAGTAAAACTTACATAAAGATCATACCAGAAGTACGGAAGCAAATAACGAGCAGAGACAAAATGGAAGTCGATCAGACCGCATACAAAAAGGAGCATGTTAATCACATACGTGACACACTTAAAGGGCACATGAACTTATTTTGAGATATTTAATTTACCCTACACGATCGTTTGTCTTTTCTCTGACAGGAGGCTGCCTCGGAGACCCAGAAAATTCAAATAGTGTAAGTAGATTTTTCTAGTGACGTCAGCGCGGGCCTGATTGCGCTGCCAGTCACAGCTCATGCGTATAGATGGTGAGTTTACAGTACGTGAGAAGAACAATACACAGAATAGAGCTGTATCTCCATGATACGATTCACTGCAATTGTGACATCGGGGAGGTTCTTGCCTACGTAGCAGGCTGCACAGCATATTCATTGTTCAGTGTTTGGGAAGCCTTAAAGGACAAGTTTCGTCATCCCAGGCAGTTCCAATTCTCCTAATTGAGTTACTTCTAGTCCCTCCCAAAGCTGTCTTAGCTCCTCCTTGTTTAGACACAAACCTAGCTTATTGCTTAAGGCCATGTCATGGTGAGCATACAAGGCCCTAAAGAGTAATCAGAACACCCTCTCTGCATTGTGTGAAATGTGAGCTACTCTGCATCTTTTGCATTTTCAATCTTTGGTGTCAATCAAAGAGTAGTCACCAATTGAGAATTTTGATAGCCCCTAACTAAAACAAACTGCACTTGGTGTGATGAGTGTTTGTCTTTAAAGGAGGGAAAACAGTCCGCTCCACGGTGATGTAAAATGCACAACAAACACAAACAGGGACAAGCGTGGCAAGGTGACGTCGATTTGAAATTGTGATGTTCATTAGAAACAAGTCAGCAGTTCGATCCCCCATCTTTTAAGTTAAGCATTCATTTTTTCTTCGGAAAGGTAGGGTGGCTGGGTTAGGGATGGGGTAAGAAATACAAATATTTAGTAAAACTGGTCTCATTAACTTTGGGTCACTGCACTTTCCCTTTAATTTACGTCACTGAAGTGAAATCGTCAAGCCTGAACTCTTAGCTTCATTAGACTAATTGCTGTGCAAAGTAATCACAGACTTGTGTGTTTAATGCGTCATGGTGTATCATACAGTCATATATACGTCAGCATGTGGGCATTACTCCGATATCATTTTTAGGTACAGGTCACTTTTGTTTACTCAATTTTTACGACTTCCCGGAGATGAGTCGTTTTCCTGAAACTCTCCTTTTATTCGTCACGATTTCTTCCAAATTCATCAAAGACAAAACGATTGCATGTGATCGGTAGTTATTTATTCAACTTAACTTGGAGAAATACCTCCAGCTTACCAGACCATTGACGTATTACTTTTGGATGACGCGAAAAAAACTGCCCTCTGTATAGTTGAAAGTTTGAGACGCATTAAAATTCAAATTTGACTCAATTTACCAACTTTTACTACCAATGATCTCACCCAACTATTCGGATGGGGGAGGACAGAGAAGCAAAAAGATTCGTTTGTATTTGACCAAAGCTTATTTATGTGTGAAGATTGACCCGTGTAAGTGACCATAACAATAACTCACCCGCACATTTACGATTGTCGTAATCGACGTAACTCGGACGGACAGTCTCAATTAAAGAAGAATAATTTATGTTCCTATGCACTTTCACAGATAAAGCATGAGTGTTTCTAGTGAATTGCCGTCATGAACGCATCATATCCGCAGTGAAGATTTGTGGCAAGTTCATACTGTGCAATAAAGTCTGGGTTCGCTTAGGGTGTCTGCCTGTAGTGTGTTTCTTGTGATCCAGCCATGATGTAATTAGCTTTCTAGAAAGTTACGATGCGAAAGATTACCACATTAATCGCAATATTAGCAAAATCTGCATTGCGACGAATTAATTTTACTCCAAACTCACCTCGAATTCGCATCATTACTTCAACTGAAGTTGAACTTTTATTCTAATTGTTCAGTACCTCAAGCCATTGCCTAGAAGGACCGTCGAAAACTGCTTACTTCTTATAGCACTGGACCAGTACGTATCGTCTTCTATCGTTACCGGTTGATTTCTTTTCTAATGTCTGCCGATATTGACCCGATACGGATGAGTTAAAACGGAGGATTTCATACACAAATCCAAAAACCTAATGTGTAACATTTACGTATGATCAGGGAGTTGTTAGGAAGGAGATACTACGACCAAATCTGTCAGACAACATGTACTTGAAAATGGTTTAAGTCTTCTCAGGCACTGTCATTTATTGACAGGTCTCTTTGTTCCTATTGTAAAGTCTCTGTTAACTAAACCCTTTTAAAGGTGATCTCCCCCTTTCTTTTCCAAGCAATAATGATAATAGTAATAATAAGTGGAGATTTATAATGCGCCGGTATCCGTCAAGAAAAGACGCTCATGGCACAGAGACACAAAAATGCAACATACACAGTACAAAAAATTAAACAGTTTGTATAAGATGAGTCTTCAGAGAGCGTTTGAAAGATGCAAGGGATGGACTAAGTTTTACATGCTCAGGTAGGTTATTCCATATCTCGAGACAAAGGGCATTGCCTGTACATGCTTTGAAGTAAGGTTTGTTTCCGCCAATGAACAAACTTTAATTAGGAATTTCAGTAAAACGACTGGCAACAACCGTTTAAATAATGTATTTCAATTGTCCCCCCACCCCCCACGATTTTAATACGTGTCCTGCTGGAAACATTGTTCAAGCCTATACATTTCTCTTAGTTTTTACCAAATTTTTCCATCATTAAGAAACATATTCGAAAAGAAAGTCGTAAAGAAATTCTTAGCTGACTTTAAATGAAATGATATTTAATGTGACGAATAACGACGAAAGGTTAAAATTTTACATTTTTGCATGACGGCTGGCAACACAAAGTTTATGAGTTCAATGTAAGGGGTGTGTGTTCTCAATGTCATTTGACAGTGCCTCACTGATCCTAGTTGATCTAGGTATTGAGATATGAATTTTGAGAAAACAGCAAGATTACTGTCGGAAACGAACATTGCTTCAAAGAGTCTAAAGAACGTTGTATCTCCTTCCTAATACCTCTCTGATATGATCCAGTGACAGTCTGTAGGTCAATATTAATGATAGGCCTCCGAATCCGAGATGTCATACGTTAATATTACAATGTAATTCAGTAATATTGCAGACTTATTACATCATAGTATGGTTACATTAGTTGCGTAATATCGCTAATATTTAGTGACACCTGTAGGAGCCCAGTATGATGAATATCGGCCAATATACCGATATGAAATAACGATAATAGTTTCAACATTACTTATGGTGGAGAAGGCCCATAATTTACGTAAAAAATTTGACTAACTTCAGTGGATCAAAAGACAGTTGTTCACACCGTCAATTTTTTGACTTGTTTCTAGTTGTAAATGACTAATTTTTCAGGGTTGTTCAAAGCATGTTACGGCTTAAGGTGCTGGGTTGAGTTATCGCCATAGGAAGTACCACAATTAGAAAAATCTAGTGTGTCTTTCAGGCGTCCTCCTTGGAATTTGGCAAAAAGCTTTTGCCTTCTGTCTTCCCTTTACGAAAGTGTATCGTGCTTATATCTCCAACTCGATACAGGCGGCAAACTTTCTACCTTTCACCTTACGGAAGGTTTTGAAGCTGCTCCTGCCAACGACATGCATCTTTGTGAAATAGTACGTATACATTGTGAGGGAGGGGGTGACAAACCCTTCAGGCCTTTTCTTTGCAAAAAACTTTTAAGTCAATGGAACACTAAAAATGTGCTAGTCAAATTTGAATAGAATCTAATCCATAGGGGCACTAGATTCGGCGCATAAATGAAACGTGTTTCATTTTTGAACCATTTCTAGTCAATTTTGAAACAAATCTTGTCAAATATTTGACAAGATTCCGGTTTGTGCTCCAATTGACTAGATGTTTTTTAGAGTGAAGTATCTTTACATAAGAGGTTGGTATATACATTCTTGGACTAAATTAGTTGCAACAATTAGTCAATGAGACATCATTTTGACTAATCTAAGCCAAAATGATGTTTTATATGACTAACTCAAGTTGCTTAGACTAATATATTTAATGAGTACGAGTGTATATCCTACCCAGCCCCCCACCACACCCCCAGGGATTTGCAACAGTGACTTCTATCTGGCAACGATGATGTTGTAGGAAAACAGGGAAACATGCCATTTATAGCTTTCATATTTATTTTTTATTACATATCATAACTTTGGCCACGGTGTTTTATTGCAATATATTTCCATATGTATAGTGAAAACATGAAATTTAATTATTTTGCTACAAACCATTTATATAGTCAATGTATGAAATATTTTCAAGTAAAAAGGTTAAATAAAATTTAATGACTCCATCTTTTAATACCGTTTAACTTTCAAAATACAGCCTTGGGCAGAATTATTCTCATCCGTACCGCCCAACATTTTATGACAAAAAGAAACAAAGCTGTTTATGATAAATTTGTGTGTCTAACCATGGCAGTACCGGGGTAGTATTTCTATATATAGTCTTACCCTAACCCGATGCTAAGACTTTATTCCCGATGTTTTTCGTGTGACTTTATTTACACATTCATTAGAATTGGATGAGAATTAATGCACTGTACCTTAAAAATATCTTCTACATACAGTGTTAATTTAGTTCAGTTTGTTCATTGTATCTCCATTATCTCAACATAAATTACTAGTAATTGACAACACTAAAAAAAAAGGAAAGAAAAGTGTAATTAACCACTTTTTCCAAAGTTTCCTCGACTCTCTGGCGAAGAACCGAAGGACGAACGTTACTCCCGAAGGTGTTCTGCTCGCCCAAAGCAACGTCCCCGAAAGGACAACAAACTTAACGAGACCAACCTCTCGACCTTCGAGCCCCTTACTCCATGGGGTGGGTCTGTCGTGCGTGGCTTCATTCTCAACTGGCTGGAAAGAACAGATCTTAGCCAAAAGGCCGAGAAGCGATCCCAATTCGTATAAAGACTCATGAAATGGAAAAGGCGAGAGAAGAAGGCCTTTAAGGAGGTTTCGCGCGTGCAAAAGTCAACTAATGCAACCACGTTCTGGAGGACAAACAAACACACAAGGACGCTAGGTAATGTACTAAAGCAATGTTGTGCGTGGCGCAGTATCCCCCAGAACAACTTGCGTCCACTGAATTTGACCTTTTCACGTTTGGTGCAATCTCCCTATACATAATTTTTATAAATTTATCCATTTACGGTAGTAATATTATTTTACAGAGCATAAAATTTTGACTTGTGTAAGTTAATCCAGTCTTGCAATGACACTAAAATTAATATCAAAGCAGTGTTTTGTACTAATCGATGACTTCTAAGTTAATTTCTTTTGAAGACACCTTCACTTTTTGAATTTTTAAGATTGGTACTTAGATAATTGAATGAATAAACATGCAAAGAATAAACACGAACGTCACAGCAGGCATTATTTAGCCTAAAAGCTACTAAGAAAATTTAATCTGCAAAGAGAAGAGATTTTTTAAAGTGAATTGATCATTTTCTCCAGTTAATGGTGTTTGCCCAGTGAATTTTATTGCACCAATTGAATACGTTATGCTAACTTGAAAAATGTAATGTGAGGAATGCACATGACCGTACATAGCGTTGGGGGGGGGACAAACCGCAGCTGTTGCCCCCCCCCCCCAAATATAAAAGTAACTTGTTATCACTTCAATCTTTGAAGTCAACTTGGTTATTAAAACTGGGGGAAGATTGTTTTGATGCAACTTGTAAGGTCGGAAAGTACCAATTCCGGCAATATGGGAAACTTTTGGGGTGGTATGGGGAGGGGGTTCACTGATCAACGATGGTGGCCGGTTGCCCTCCTGTGAAAAGAATAACGCTGCGTACGGCCAGGGTACTGTGCACTTCGATGAAAACAATTTATGAGGCTATTCTAAATGGAAGGGAGCCATGTAGTATTCCTTGATATTTCTCTAGTTAAACTGCACATAAGACTTTTCATTATGTTACATAAGAATCAAAAAGTACATTGATGAGAGCCGTAACAACTAGGGATCAGTGAATGTAATGTGTAAAATCATTCCTTTCGTTCAGTGAGTACGGTATTTATCTTCCTCCTTTAAAACCATATCGCTGCAAACTTTTAAGCCTACGAATGTAGCCTATTAAATGTACATAGAATTTATGAGAGCTAATAAAAGAAGTAATCATTCTCACCAGATAAAAAAGACACACATACAGAAAAACATCGTTTTAACTAAATCTTCAAAAACAGCTAAAGCCTCGACAAAGAATATTTTCAAGTTGAATTTCGTTTCCAGTTTTTCGAACTTATTCCCTTGACGGTTGTTCGTACTGCCGTAAATGGCATGGCGGCACCTGTCTGCATATTGCGTGGACGTATATCGTTACCAGTCGCGCTAATGCAATTAAGGGATTTGTCTTTGGTGTATTCTTCGCCGCATATGCACTGTAAATGATTGTGTCGTACAACTGGTTATCGGCTATTAATGTAATAGAACGCTAGGAACTGACGGTTGCAACCCACTGTCGTCGGTGAAAGGATATCCCTGTTAAAAAAGAAAAACTAAAGCCATTTGTCAAGTAAATATCGCTACAATTACAAGTTTCTTTGGTCGTATTAAGTTTCAACCGATAATTTTCTACGTTTGACAAAAAGTATCAATCATTTTACAAGTATTTTAAATGCTACACACCAGACAGGTGAAATAAGCAGTGATATATGTTACCCAAGTATGAAACATACAAGTTCTTTTGTTTCATATTTTAATGTAACAGGCCTGTTGCAATTTGCTGATAATTGCAAAAATAGGCTACTTGATAAGGGCAGATTAATTTAGGGGAAGGTTTAACCCGCCCAGCTCCCCACCCATTCTTTTCTGTGTTAAGGCGATCCTTACGCTATACTATTATATAGGTTGTGATATGTCACACTTGTTTTGATAACCTGATGCCAGGAAATTTCATCTAATTGTATTCAATTTCAAAAAATCCATCGACGAGGCTTCGCGCCTTTTAGCTTACGATCACAAAATCATCCCATCCGCCCTTTGTTACACCCTTGGATCTAGACATGTGTTTGATATATGCAGCTATGTATGCAGAACCAACACATTTCTGCAGCAGTAAACATTTTTTGGCCCTTTGCTATGTAGCGATCGCGATATAGCGTCTACTGTAGTACCGGTGTACATAAAATTAACAGCGTGACAGTGCCGTATCCTTGCGTGGTATAGAGGTTCCAGAGAAATCCTAAGCTTAGGATTTCTCTGAGAGGTTATTCACTGACGTCATAACTACATGTGAAAACAACAAAGTCGGCCATATTGGACGTCAAACTTATCGCGCGCAAGATGTACATTGTGTACAAATGTATTGGTCATAGCTTAAAATGTTCAGTTCTTTCTTTTCAAAGAATGTTTCCTCGATGATGGCGAGAGTTTGTTGCATAATCGTCAAAGAAATTCACATGTCCTAAGGTTTTATTATCGATTTGTAACAAATGTACAACATATAGCTAGCCGGTTTCTGAAATTCTCGGGAGTCCATGCACATACTAAATTTCCTGGTGCTCACTTCATATCAGATGAGCGACTAAAGATATTACGATAGAGTTTTTCGTCGTGATCATTAAAAAGAATTTAAACCCAGCACATGTAATGTATCCTACACGCAGACCTGCACGTACACGTACGTAAAATCGATGTTGTATAGTTTACTTAAGAAAAATATTCTTTGAAAATAAGGAGCAAAATATTTCACGGTTGACCAATAGAGTGTGTACACTGTGTATAGTTTTTGGGCGTGCCCAAATTTTGACGTCCAAAGTTGCGGTACAGGTAAAATCGAGCCATTATGACGGTCACCTCTATATAACGGATAGCGAGTAAGCGAGTGAATAAACCAATTGCGTTGTAAACAATAACGTCACGTGATCAGTAAGTTGGTCATACGTTGAACCAGAGTCCGACCAATGTAGAGCGGAGAGCATTTCACTACATCTGTCATTTTTTTTTCTTCGTCTTTTTCTTCGTTTTTTTTTTTTTTTTTCTTTTTCTTTTTTTTTTTGTCTTCGTAAAAATAATGCAACTTGCATGCAAAATTTTCATGGTGTTGGTAAGATCCCGACGGGAGATTAGCCATCCTTATGAAAGCATATCTTGCCAAGATGAAATTAAATCAAATAGAGGAAAAACAAAGTCAAATTGCATGAAATCAGTTCAAAGTTAAGTCAAACCATTTCAAAGGGAATTAATAAAAACACAAAAAACAAAGGAATTTACAGACTACGTCACAGCCCAGACACCAAATCATTGCGCTCTAAAGGTCAAATGAAACGTGCACCAAACCGAAATCTGTTGAACGTTTTCACTACATTTAGTAAAATGAGTCAGTTTTGACCTTTTTGAAACATCTCCAGTTAAATAATTGATCAGATTACGGCTCGGTTCACATTTGCATAGATGTCTTTTGAGCATGCGTTCCTTGATACGCACCAATATTATTAAAGAATAGAAACCTGGAAACTACGTTATGAAAGATTTTACATTTCGACCAAAAACCCAAACCAAACAAAAACAAAACAAAACAAAAACTGAATAAATGAAGGCATCTTACAAAACCAAAGGTCACTTGAGAGAAATCTACAGAATTATAAGTATTAAGTATAGCTGAATAAAATAAACCTTAAAAAGATCGTTCTTTTCTGGTTCCTCTTAACCTTGACATTTTGCATTTCTATCACGCTTTTCTAAAACTCGTGTCTGTAGTTCTTTAATCCTTTGAAAGTAAATAATTTTCTGTTCATGTACCGGTAAGTATTGTCATTAGGCCTAACTGTTTGTCGCCCTTTGTTTCTCCTTTTTTCTTATTTTGTTTGTCTTTTCTTTTCTTGCCGGTGCTTTAAGTCTTGTAAGTAGGAATACAGTACTGACCTTAAAGTGCTTTCTACTTTGGCTTTATTTCTTTACTTCTAATTCACCATTTGGCATTTGCCCAAACTTAAAATTCTGGAATTTCTCTTTTCGATGACGAATCAAGGCTCGATTTTCAAGTAATTCCAAAAAGTACTGCTAGTAAGAGAGGCCCACACAAACTATGAAGCAGCCAAGACTATTTTAAGTCTAGAAATCAACAACTATTACGTGTTTGGTTATTTTAACTTCTCATGTGTGATTTAATCGTTCAAGAAGAACTCTTGCTGCTTTTATGTAACGACAAAGTTCATGTTATCATCTTCAGGAAGAGTTGTTTAAAATTAAGGTTTCTTGCGCCGAAAATGTGCAGTCATTAGTTACACTTTCATTTACTTTATGATGTCACTCGGCTTCCATTAAGTATTAATATGTGTCAGCTGACCCTAAACTATTCAATAATGGTGAGAAAAACTAGTAAAAACAGGAACTTAAGTGACGAGAACCCTTTCTTGCAGCACCATCAATCAAGAAACGGTGATCTGAGAATAACCAGACACCCTATCTCATGAAACCTTGATCAAAACAGAACATAGAAATTCGCCGACTCGGGCAGACGACCAGTCCGCCGCGCCTACTTCAATGTTTCTTTACCCGGCACATGGCGAGATTTGAGTGGTAAAAATTACCCAGTTACTCTCCTCGCCTGTTTCTCCGTTGTTATATATATACTTTCTCCCGAACGTGTAAATAAAACAAAACAATTCCAAGCTATATAAATTTTGTTTAACTAAAAGGCAGAATTTTTGTGAGAAAGAAGGACATAATTTTTCCTCCTGAAAGGCTGCGGGCTTTGGGGTTTTCAATTTGTTGGTTTCAACGTGCAAGTGCCGCTGCACAGCGAACAGTAATAAATCAGTTTAGCGAAAAATGATGTGTTAATATAGCAAACTATTACAGAGAATAAAAGACACGGCGAGCTTTCAAAGAAAATGGAAAAGATTAATATTCTAAAATATGAAAACTGGTTGCTTTGGTAGGCTCCAAATAACATTAAATGTAGCAGCTTTTTCTTTTATCTCCTTTAGGAATCGAACAGTCATTATCTAAAAGCAGTACAGTCTGACAACCGACAAATACCAGGAGGCTTCTGCAACAGGTCGATAAAAATGTAAATTTTATGACACAAGACATTCAAACCCTTCGGAATGACTTTCGCTGCTCAGGAAATGTGCTAAGGTGGTTGTTTTAGTAGACGGGGTAGAGTTGATTGTGTCCTTTTGTGCATTTTACATGCAGTCTTTACGTCGGAAACATTAAAGGAAAGATGTGTCCCTTCTGGTGACGTAGCTTCTATACAGTGAGCACGATCCCTTCCGAGGAAACGATTTGGTTTTGCCCTTCGGCATACACCCGAAGGGACCTTTTTTTTTAAAACAAAAAAGAAGTAGGACAAATGCTGTCACTTGATGGTAAATTACTGAAACTCATCTCATTGAATACAGTAGTTATGATTTTTGATCCCTCACCCCCGCCCCTCCCTACCATTCGCCACCGATGAGTATCCATTTGTGAAGTTGGTCGTTGGTACACGCCCTACGTTGTAGCTGGTGCCTAAGGAGAATTTGAATTATATGCACACTTGTAGGGATTGCGCTAAAAACAAGTTTTTTTTTCAAACCCAACCAATCTATTGTCTTTGTGGGGTTGTTCACGTTACCAACCTCCATGGCCGGTGCATATGCAAGAATTGCTGAAATGCATTTCTGCGGAAACGCAAGTGTCAGTCTATTATGTCTTCGAGATCACTGCTTCACCTGAACTGCACAGCCATGGGCAAAACTAGGAAGGTAACCACTGACCATGTTAGGGAGGCCAAATGGTCATGTACCCATCTGGAGACATGCTGAGAGGGAAACAAATTGGTTTTTATTAGTGCATTTAAATATTCAAACTGAAGAAGTTGGGACCACTTCATCTGACCTTTGAAAACTCCCTGTCCTCTTGCCAATATCATAAATTAAAGGGCCAGTTAACTCGCACACTACTGTGGGTGATTTCAATGCTACTGTGATCTGACCTGTCTGCTATTCAGTGCACAAGTTACTCTAAATCACATTTTATTGATCTTCACAATCATCATTGACCAATCAGAGGGCTTCATATTTGAAGGCATAGTTTAAAATGATGTCAATCAACGCACAGTCACCAATTGTGGATGTAGATACAAAAGGGTTTCTAAATATGTTTGTGGTGATAAAAGAGAAGCTTTTAAGTTACAAAATTCGATTCAACTTCCATAGTAACCATACCATAATAATCAAACCTAACGTAAGCACCTTCCAGATTGACAAATGACGTCATTTAATTCGTCTCGTGTGATGTATGTGATGAATAGGATTAATCAAGTATCTTTGTTGGGTAAAGGAAATTGCAGCTAGACATGGGTGTAAGGGACAAGGGGCTATGGGACTACAGCCCCCCCCCCCCACATTCGGACAGTTGCTCTTTCAGGCATAATACGAGCTTTTTGGGGTACAAGTGCTTAAATTTTTGGCAAACGCGCCCTACACCCACCCCCAAATGAAAGTGGTCCCGAATTATTATGACAATAATTATATACAAAAAGTATTCGGGTGTTGATATCGAGTCTTCAAGGCGTTTGATGTTGTAGTTAGTAAGATACCTGTACTAAATCGTACAGAGTGAAGTGAATTATTACCCCAAACACATTGCATTAAAATTGTGGTAAGTTAATGGATTCTTTTTTTGTTAAAGCATAGACTACCTGTCAAACATTGCATGGTCACTGCCTTGAAATGCAAAACTTTTGGTATGTTGTACTCTGTTGTACTCCAAGAGTTGTTATAACATTTACGTTTCAGTTTTTAACATACAGTACATACCAACGCTGTTACCTTCAAAAATTCATAGATCCCCCATTTCAAGTTCTTTTCTTTAAATTAGGGTGCCCAAGGTACAAGAAAGTGAACTGGAGAGAGCTGGGAGAGGGAAGTAATCAAAACAGCTCTGAAACGCCTATTTAATTTTGCAGTTGTCTCGACGATGAGATGAGGCATATGATTGTGTTGTGTGCTATAGTACAGGATAATCAGTATCGCTTTCCGTCAAGCAGGAAACCTTTTGTTCTTTTCGCTTACTTTTAACGTTTAGTAGGCCTAGTTGTTAGATAAACTGATACAATTTGATTTTATAGACATTGTTTTGAAAGAAGCATTGAATTCATAAGTTTTTACCAGCGAATACTTTAAAACAAACAAAATTATAATTAACATAATCGTTTTCTGTTAAAATGGCTAGGCTAGATTTTTGATTGACCTTTTTCATTTAGGACGGGAATGAAGCTTCACCGAGACAGTTGTACTTTAAGATGCCTACACACTCATACATCGACCTACGATAGTACAATTACTCAGTGGCGTACGCAGGGGGGGGGGAATCAGGCCATGTCCCCCCTCACGGATGCCGAGTTTTTTAGTTCTTCAAAATACTTAATTTTTTTTACACAAATTTTACTTTGAAAGGTAGCATATGTGGCACCAGATTGCATGACACGACACCTAATTTTTCAAAAATTTTCAAAGGGGAGGGGGACCTCCACTTAGAACCTTCCCCCAGGTCGGCGATTTTTTTTTCAGTTCCTAAAAATACGTATTTTAACACAAATTTTACTTCGAAAGAAAGCATATATGAAACCAGATTGCATGTAAGGACACCAAATTTTCAAAAATTTTCAAAGGGTAGGAGGGGAACACCCCTTCCCCTTAGTCCCCTCCCCCAGCAGTGGTTCTTTTTTTAAGTTCCTAAAAATAGGTAAGAATTTTAACACAAATTTTACTTCGAAAGGTACGGTAGCATATGTGGAACCAGATTGCATATAAGGACACCTATTTTTCAAAAATTTCCAATGGAGAGGGGGATACCCCTCCCCCAGGCCAGTGATCATACAACGTACTGCGTGCCCCCCCCCCCATCTTGAGAGAAATCCTGGGTACGCCACTGCAATTACTGAGTAGTTGCCATCCAAATTACAACCACCACACTAATTATTCACTTATAGTTCTTACCTTCATAGAAACTAACGAAAACTATTACCAACGAACTGTAACCCAAATTACTTCTAACTGTTTATCTTTCTATTGGACATTGCGTTTGCTGATTTGTGAAATGTTTGGTAATTTCATGTGAAAATACTTGCTGGTAATCAAAATTTAGTTCAAGTGGAACCCTTAGAAAAGTATCTTCTTGGAATTTGCTTTAATGAAATTATAGTCATCAATTTCTACATTAAATTAAACGGTAACAGTTTTCTGGAAAATATTTGTTTCTCAGATTTTTTGTTATTTTCGTGCCAATGTCTTGCCTCTTTCTATTACCTTACCCTCTGTCGAGGTCAGAGGTCACACGATACAGTACCATAAAATGTGATACAACGTACCGATACAATATAAGATCTGTAACTATATGACTACATCAGAAAAGAAGAATATTCCCGACCCGTCATTGTAGCAATAGGTGTGTGACGGACTGACCATCTGTTTTCCGTCATATTTGCCCCTCAAACGTAAAAACATTCCAGACGACAGAGAACACTTATAACGAGGACCCTTAATACTGAGTACAGAAATTTTGATTGTTTTCAAACTACCCATGCAAGAGCCAATAATATTTATTTACAGCCAATGACATAAATTTGAATAAAAAGCCAAGATTGGTTATTTGACGTGTTTAGTTAGACCACCGACAGCACTCGTAAGTTAAAATTCGTGCCTTATCTTTGTGACAAAAATATCAAGTGATGTACGGATATTTACCGAAAATCGAGACCTATGTGGAAGTAGAACTGGAAGACACGAGCCCTCGTGTGACATTCCACTAATTTTTCTGATGTCTGTGAGAAACAGTTTACTAAGACAGGGGGATCTGTCATCTTTGTGATTAATTTTTCGGAAAAAGCTTTTCAGAAACTTTTGCATGTAATCGGAGTCTACTGGTCTCATCACATTTTACATCAAAAGTATTTTTCAGTTTTTCTAGACAGAATACGCAGATTTTCTTCAGAGCTAATTTCATCCGTAGTTCATCTGAAACTTCAAACGATCGGATCATTGAAACCAATTTATTTTATTTTCATATAAACATAGGTAATGTACAATGTTTGTAAGAAAAGTGAGATGAACCTTTTTGAAAAATTTCCTTGCAATCTCTGACTATAGGGAACAGCTTCGGGTCTGCCTTCTCAGGGAGATGAACAAAAGATAATGCTAGATAAAGAAACTATACGTTACGTAAAAGTAGGAAAATCAGAAAAAAATCTGAAGCACTGTAGTATTTGAAGCGCAATATTGACCTCACCGTCATCCCATCATGCGTTGTTCTTTCATCGAATGAATATTGTGGATAATACATTAATATCTCTCGACGCCACTTGCCATTAAGAGATAATGGTAACTACCGAAAGTGATAGGAAAAGTACTCCTTGATTTTTTTTTTACTTCTTTGTTTTGTTGCTAGAATATTTTTTTATAAAGGGAAACATTGTTGTCATTATTGCCTCAACATAGTACGAACAACAGATATATCTTTCATCAGTATTAAGCCATTCAGCCTCACCAATAAATTCTGACAATATAGCCTTTCTTCACCCCCCACCCCCCCCCCCAAAAAAAAATTACATCTACAAGAGTTGTGAATACTGCATCATTTGAAAATATTAAAGTTTGGGTGAACAAATTATTCATGAGTTACAAAGAAGTGACTATTATTATTATTTTTGTGAGAATTATTTTTTCTCGAAAATGAAGTTAACCAGCTATACTTATTTCTAAATTTCCTATCATTCTTTACCTATAGACTAGATCTTATGAATTTTGTCTGTATAACAAACGCAATATTTCCCTTTAAGATATATGCCAATTGAAACAAATTAAAGCAATCCCCTACAGGGCCTATGTGTGATCAGTATCCTTTTCGTACATGTTCAACAAGGTGTATATATATATATATATATATATATATATATATATATATATATATACATATATATATATATATATATATATATATATATATATATATATAAATCAGAAAAGAAAAACAAAACGTACAAAAATGGATATCTTCATGCCAACTTAAAATCGAAAAACTCACCAGCTAAATGCGAAACAAAATATTTCGAGCGTTTTACCAGCTCTTCTTCAGTTGAGGAAACTTGTACTAAGCAAGAAACATGTACGCCCCTAAGTCTTACACGTACCCACTCATGAAATATAAATCCCTATTGGCCCATTCTTGTGAGAATTAAGCTGTTAAGTCTAAGGATAGTTTTCATTTCACATTTTCTGCGGTCCTGTGCTGTTTTGAAATTACCAGAAAGAATAAAGACTTTTAGGTTGGCAAAGCTGTGATCTGTAAGATTAAAGTGTTCAGCCATTGGGAAGCCGGGACTTCCCAGTGGCTGAACACTTTAATCTTACTAGCCAATGCGTGGATAACTATGTATCAACCCACTTGACCAACTTCGTGTCCACGCACTATTTAACTTGCGAGTTTATTCTTCAAATAGTAATAATTTCCATGTGAAACAAATCAATTCTTAGATGAAAAGTTCCCATGAGAGCGATTTGTGACCGATAAGCTGGGAGGTGCCGCTGTGTCCATACCATCGCCCATTCGTGTGAATGACTGGTTTCAACTAAGTTTGATGTCGAAAGTGGTATTGGGGTCACGTGCACTTTTAGTGGTCGAATGTGGGAGGTGTGGGTAAGTTACAATAAGTCGTGAGAGGCGTGAGATACTGTCACAATGGACTAAATCCCTTGTAAATGATGTCTCTGGGGAAGATAACCACTGATCATATTTGGCTATCGATTACATTACAAGACAATATGGCACTTAACGACCCTGTCCCGATAGTAACTCCAGTATCATTTGAAAAGACTACACTGAGAGTTACATCGACCTGATTTATGCTATAATATTTTTCGTACAATTATTTTGCAGGTAACTTTATGTGGATATTTCTCTCTTTTGCGTAAGTTTCTTTTTCTTTTTTCTTTCTTTCTTTTTTATTTTATTTTATTTTTATTTTTTTTTAGATTTTAAATTTTACAAGAATTGTGGAATGTACCGTCATGATAATTTGAACATGTCATGGCCAATGAAGAGATACGTCAAAGGAGTGGGTATTACAAAATGTTTTCCGTTCAGGCACAATGTACTGCACATATTAGGTTACGTAATAGTGGGGGACTTGCTTTAGATGTCAGTCCAGCAAGCGCATCAAGTTATGGGCGTAAGTTTATGTGGAGACAAGGAACTCATCCCCACCAACGTATTCAGTGGTGGGCGCATAATATACCTTGTCCCCATCACTTTTTCCTTGCCCAATGTGTTTCAAACCTTTGACTTTCGGGTTCCCTAGTGCATTGGCATAGGAAACTGTCCTCGACTGGGGGAGCTGAACGTTTTTCGGATCGCCATCCTGAGGGAGGGGGTGCCTTGGAACATTTTTAAATATATGAGGGTCCCTAGATGCAATTTAGTGCAGTATTTGAACAAATCTGAAAGAAAATTACTACAATTTTTTGACATTTTGTACAGAAGGAATAACTAATTCTTGAATTGAGGGGGCGGAAGCATACTTCCGCCTCACTACATTTTTGACTGGGGTCAATTATCCCCCCGCCACCGGTTTCCTCCCCCCAGTTTGATTTGGAACACTGCAGTACACTATTTTTTACTCGGTGTTGGTTTTTAAGGTATAAATACGAGCCTATAACATACATAACATTAGAAAAATAAATATGATAGTCCCCATTTTATTCATTTCATCTGCAAATTATGTTTAAGTGACTACCGGAAATTGCATTGAGACAGTCTGACCTCTGAAATGTTCTGAATGAGTAACCGTCGGACCACCCTGTCCTTTATTTCGCACATTCGGCGCTACGGCGACTCACGTCAGCCGAGAAGGGTCTCTGCATCACTTTTTATGAGGGATTTGCCTCCACTCATAACAGGGAGTTTCAACTCCCTGCTCATACAGAGATGTTAATGATGTGAATATATCTGTAACCAATTGGTTTCATCTCATTGTAAGACATATAGGCCTGATTAAAATTCTTCAAGTCACCTCAAGCATTGATGAACGTATCCTGATCCGTTATTTCATAAAAAAGACAATAAAAAATAAATAAATAAATAAATAAATAAAAAAGTAAATATTCCATCACTTCATGAAGACTTTGAAACTAGAATTTAAAGATGAAAACCTCAATATACCTTCTTATTCGTGAACGTTGATTAATGGATGTACGTCACAGCTTCTGTGATAAATTATAATGATTGCCAATTTTCACCTCTCCCGTTGAAATAACCCAGACGTCGGAAAACAATTTAAGCAATGACTTGGAACGATATAGCATGTCCCTCGTCCTCAACATGTTAGGCTATTCGTTGTGTAGCCTATGCGTCACAGATGAGAGCATTAAAGGTGTCTATACAGATAGGTAGGACGACGCGAGACCGACGCATGAGGATCCTTTCAATGTGTCCGAGACACGTTTGTGAGCTCCTCGATGTAATTCCGATCTTGCCAGTAAATTAGAGAATAATCTCAAAAGTTCTTTTAACGATGAATTTTCCAAAAGAAAATTATTAACATTATCTGTTTTTGATAAGAAACAGGCTGACGGCTAAGAACGTTTCATGAGAAAATCAGAGGAATTGGTGATTGGGTCCCTGATATCGCGTTACACGTTTCTACCTCTGTTTATAATAGCATGATTCTCATCAAGATTATATGAAAAATTGTAATCTGAAGAAATGTTTTATTGGATTCCGTGATACCCGCAAGAAACCCTGCGATGCATATTTTATAGCCTACTGTACGCTACACTTGTATATTGGCAAAAGTGCAAGCCTATATAACTCACCCAGCGTAAGGAAACATGGGACACGGATATTTAAGAACCAACGTTACGTCCAAAGTTTAAATATTCAGTCTGACAAGTGCATTGAAATTTAACTAGGCAGTTTGTTTTTCTGCCACACTAGCATGCATTTAAAGGTCTGCGGCATTCCTCAAACATATTTAGGAATACCCCTATAGCTCTAAAAACAATTGGTGACTGCACTCTGACGTAAATTCAAACAATAGCGCATCACTCTGACTAGTGTACCAGACAGCTCACACACAGCCTGTGTGGTATATGGCCTTGCAGGAAATTTAAGCTCAGTGGATGTTTTGTCTCAGTGGTGTACTAAACAAACAGGTGTTATTTTAATTGGAGGAGGAGCTTAAAGAAAACTTAGTTGGAAGAATATTTACTGTTAGTTGGTAAGATTTGTTGTCTTTTAAAGTATATGCATAACTTCGGAGAAAATTGTGTTTGAGAATTCACATTGAGGCACGTAACGTAGACCTATAGAGATTCTCAAACTGGGGATAAATTACCTATGGAGATAATGAGCTCATTCTGAGTGGAGGAAGGTGGGGGGGGGGGGGCTAAAAGGGCACTACTGTTGACAGAAAATGTCAGATAGTTCGTAGTTTATTGTGTGTATGTGTGTATGAAACTTGGTCTGAAAATGGGATTTCATGTCTTGAACATAACTTTAAAGGAAATGTTGTAAGAAGTCACTTGGCAAATTATTACGTAATTATACAAATATTCCTCAAGGGGATGGCAATTCCCCTCCTACTCGGCTGTTTGCGCGGGATAGCAATCTCATATTCTTAGCCCAAGTTATGGGTCAATGAGCCATGGAAGTAAGGGGTATTTGGGGTAAAATGGGTATCGTGTCAATAGCTGCGAACATCAAAGAGAGGATAGCACGGAAAAAGTTATGGACATCTAGACTCACCAACAGTACCTTAACGGAAATCAAATAGAACGTTTGCCGTTGTTTTCTCGTCACGTGAGCCTCTGGCTGAGTTTAGGATGTAAGGTATTCCCGTCGGCCTGTGAGTACAAGCTTTCGTAAGGTTTGGTCTAGCTATATAAGTTGTATTTTTATGCCTACCAGTAGTTATATAAACTCGGGGTTGTATGAAGTTTCTGACCTGGCCTTTTTTAAATAAGAAGAAAATATATAAAGCCTCCACAACCGTTGGATATAGATTTGAGAAGGGTAGTTAAAATGCTTTATCGACCAATTTTACATGCCTGTTATGAAATAAATGCTTGTAAGTTGGTGACATTAAACTAAACCTCACAGTTTCTACCCTAGACTGTAATGAATAACATCTTGCCAGTCCTTTGAAAGGTACCTTGGCATCCCTGCGGCACTTAGTGGTATAGGTCATTTATGTACGAGATACATGTAGTAGTTTTTATCTGTGGCCATTCTGGTAGGCACTAAATGGACATTGCAAATCTTACTGTCTGGTATAAGACCTTTGTGTTTAAACACACCATTTATAATGTCGATGCACCGCGCCAGAAGGTATGTCGGAGTTGTCGTTTCCCCTTTTGTCCTACTACTAGTCAATTAAAAACCTAAAAACAAAGTAGAAACGTATTTCCGGAAATTATTACAGAAAACTACTGTAACTTTAGAAGTATATATAAAGATAAACACTAACATAAACACCCATGAATTTTCCTTCTATAGACTTTTCGACTAGTGTTCAGAGGGTAACGAGGCAGGGATGTCAAATCGATCCCAGTACTGCTTATAGGATCGTCTTTCAACGTCCCCCGTTCGACAGAGGACACTATAACCCATATCTTTAGATGCTTTCCCTAAAGCTGTGAGGTGAGTGAAAGACCTTGACCCCACTGCCCTACAGCTGGATAGAACGAAGATCTGAAGACGACGATTTCCTGAATCGGAGGGCTTCCTGAGTCTGACATTCAAAAACTTTTTTTAAATAACCATTTTGAAAACCCATGCCGAACAAACAATTTTTGTCACCAGAAAGGTTCCACCTGGACTTGATCCGGGGACCTCTCGAAGGCAATGTACATTTTAATCATAAAGCCACCTGTACCCACGTAACAGTTCAAAGTTTTCGTAGCTCTTCATGTGACATCATTGTTACATTTATGTGCCATTTTGCAAATGGTGGGCCCCTGTAACCTTCGCAGCAAGTGTCAAATATGTACGTTGGCATTATACGAGTGCAGCCTATATATATAGGTAGAGTAATACACGTACGTCGGGAGGGCAAGGACCCATGTTGACACAAAGTCTAGGCTGGTCACTTGACAACACTTTTCACAATAAACCAAAATAAGAAACCGTACGTTTTAAGGTTGTATTAACATCTTGTCCTCAAAAGGAGACAATTTAATTAATACAAGAATAACTTTAAAAACAAAAAAATGTTCAGTCTACCTTTTCATTTGCATTGAATGAATTTCAACTTTTTATATAGGCGTAGGAAACCGTTCTCGACGGGGGCTGAACGTTGTTTCAGTCCTCCGTCCTGAGGAAGGCGTGTTAAGGGAGAAGTGAATATTTAAGGGTTCTTAGATGAAACTTGATGCAACATATTGAGCAAATTTTAAGGAAAGTTACTGCAAAATTTTGATACTTTTTACAGAAGGAACAAATAGGGGATTTTCGTCCTTGAATTGAGGGGGCCGAAGCATACCACATTTTTGACGGGGGAGGGGTAATCCCCTCCACCCCAACCACCCCGCTTACCAAGCCTATGACATTTTCTATCTGAGCAACTAAATAAGCTAGGAAGATGAAAAAGACCAACAGATTTCACTCTCTATTTTCTGCAACTATTTAGACTTTAGGTACACTTAAGTAGACTTAACCACTGAAAAAAATCCAAAAGAATTGTTTATCAGGTGAGATGCTAACAGACCAATTGCTGATTAAAACGTGACAGGGAACAACATGGTGTGAATTATCGAACGTCATAAAAAATACCCGTTTACATTTCAAAGGTTACTGCACAAAATCGAAAATCGGTCTTTCCTGCGACTGTCACGGACTTTCATGTGGTAGTGACATTATGCTAAACTTGTCGCAGCCTATTGCAAATATTAATGAACCTGCAAACCTATGAAAGAACACACACCTCCATGTCAGCACTAGCTGCATCAAGTTTCGTGACCTAATTGGCTCACTTTATGTAGTTTGTTTATGTACCAGTTTCTTGAAACCCTTCAGTTGGCATAAAATCCCAGGACGGACACGTTTTCATTCCACCAAAAACCGGTCTAGATATACAATGTCTTGCTATATAGTAAAACACTTACTCACCGAAGCGTACCCTTCGGGTGTGCGATTACTCCGCAATTGCGCGCGAATTGATTCAAACGCGTTAATTGCACGTTCTATATGTATCTTCCTTCATACTTTCCAACTACGCTGATTGGTTACTGATGGCACGGTGTAGTGACGTAATAAACAAGTTCACACCTCGTGTTATCAGCAAGATTTGAAATCACCCTGGCGATGACACTAGTTATGAATAAATAAGTAAATCACGTTACGAAGATCTTGACCGGTCTGCCGGTAGTTATTATACAAACCCCACAGCTGTCGGCAATTTCCATCAAATGTGGCGTTCAGATTGGTCACAGATGTAAGAACATTTTAATGAATATTTTATGGCCTAAAACAACCAATTTGTGTAAAACATTTTAATGAATATTTTTATGGCTTAAAACAACCATTTGGGGGTCTGAGTTGACCATTAACTTAGGTCAAAAGTAAAATAAAGTGTAATATGACCAGAGACAAAAATTGTGTGGGGAAATTAAGGGTATTCCACTGTATTCGTAATATTACAGGCAGGACAGAATATGGCACTTTTTGTTTCATTGAGGCTAAAATATCCCATTTTCGATCACTTTTGACTCTGTCCAGCTAATGCCCATTCTCCATAGCACACAAGAACAAAGTGCATTATACATTCGTATTTAGGAAATAGTGCGTGAAGTGGATCCTAAAGCCACGTATGTTTTCAGATCCGCAAACTGAAACAGGGCCTTTATACTAATACTCAAGTCTGGAAGGGTGTTACTTTTTTTGGACGTCAGCTTGCATCAATCCATTTGACCATTGTAATTATACTCTCGTGGTGATAAGTATGGGGCATGACAGAAATTTGGAAGGGCTATGCCCAGAACACACCCACACTTGATAAAAAGTAGGTATCAGATTACTTGAACTAACTTAAAATTACTTGTACCAAGAAAGACTAACGTTTGACTTGACAAGTACGGTGGCTTTGAACAGACATGTGCGTTCTTCTCTCTTCAGACAAGATAACGCAACGAAACTCGTTGAATTGTTGTGTTTTAACTTTAAGCTGATATGAGAACATGACAAACTTTGCTTAATTGTCCACCACGCCAACTGTCTGATATTCACATCACAGAGAAAGTTTCCCTAGTTATACCATGCAACTATATCCATGGCTGGTATACGTTAACGAAAGAGAGGATGGAATCACCCTGCGTATGGTAGGCTCTGTTCGTTACTCTCTTTGTGTATTATGGTTAGGGATATAGGGCTGCCCACGGTATTCTGCGTGGACCTGCATGTGCACCAGGCCTCATGAAGTTTTCCTAAGATCCCTGACAGTCTGTATCACTAGTGACGGACTTTTGCTATTAATTTGCTCTCTTACGAATTTAGGAAGACATATAGGCAAACTTTTGCAAAAGGGAGGTCTGATATCACCTCCCTGTCCGCAGTGTATATCACCTCCCTGTCCGCAGTGTGTATCAGGTCCGCTCTGAATTGTTGTTAAGGTTGTTCTGAAAATGTAGCCCTATAGCAAGGGTTCAAAAGGTGCCTTGTGCCTACATTAAGGTGTTGACAAAAGAATTCACGGGGATTTTTATATGACATTGTAGCATTCGGAAATGTAAGCAAGCGTTTTACTACTCTTCAAAATTGATATGAGGCATTTCAAGTCTATGTACTCTACACCCGTACGTCGTCAGCCACAAATGCTTGTTTATGCATTAGTGTGGCGAAGAGTGCAAGAAGAACATCGATGAAACATATGGAAGCTAAACACCATCGTAGACAGGTAGACGGGATCCAGTCAGGTGTAAATGAGCAAAAATACGCTATGTGGGATGTTTGATCACGCGTGGTTTCTTAGAAGTTAACAAACTTAATACATACAAATATAAATAAGTAGATTCCATATAATTGAGAAGATTTGTGTCATGCATTGCGTGTGAAAGCAAACTACAGAGGAAGATCGAATTTTTAGTCATGATTGCACTTTTTTACAAAGGCCTATTCTCATATAAAAGCACATAAATTGTCCCCTACCATATCCTTTCTGATAATTTCGAGCATTCACTCTGAGAGATGCAAGTTGCTAAAGGACACAAATTGCCCTCGAGACCCTCTCCTCCCGGCCCATCCTTCGTTCCGGAATTCCTGGATCCCCCGATATATAGACTTTGAGAGGAACACAGGAGTCGGGGAGGAAGAGACAGGGACTGCCTGGCCCCCCCACCCCCATTGGGCAAGATATTTGTTTTTGTTTGTTTTTTTTTTCTGGCAAACTTGTGATATTTTGACATAAAAATTTCAAACAAAAGTTCTCAGCTCCCAAAGCTAAGTAGCCCATATAGGGCAGGATCCAAGGGGGCGTAAGGGGCGTACGCCCCTATTTTCGGCAAAGCAATGATTTTTTCTAGCAGAATTTTACATCTCCAAGCCCATCTGATTGCATAATGCACTTTCTGGAGACGGCTGCGCCCCCCCTTCTCATATTCCTGGATCCGGCCCTGCCATACACCTACGAAGAGGGCCTACAACCATGTACCACTCGAGAAAGACTCTTTTGACACCTTAGTTGGAACAATTTTTGACAAAAGAAATTTTATGTAGTAATTATGAAACAATAAAATCCAAAGAATGCTGTCAGAGCTAGCCCAGCTCATTTGTCGTAATTGAGGATCATGTTCGTTTTACCCCTATGCCCTTTTTACGACACGAACGTGAGGTTTGACGGCATGCTTCTTGGGATGACTTTGTAAAACATTTTTGGACACGATCGCGAAAAGTGGTTTCAGTTGGTGTGCCGAGAGTATGTTACTTAAGTCACGACGAAAGAACATTATCACGAAAAGAAAATAAAGATGCGACTTTTAGAGTCAGTCATTAGTCAAATGCACGAGATGGGTGGCGCAGCTCCAGCTGGCACTTTTTATGCGAGGGCGCTATCCTTATTCCCTGAAGGTTAGAATTGTACAGCATCCTCTCCAAAAAGTAACGTGGTCGGCATTTCATTGTAAGGCGAACGACAATCATCCCCTCGAGGGGAAGAGGGTGGATGGGGAGAAATTAAACAGGTATGCGTTTTAGTGGTCACTCCTCAGTGAACACCGTGCTAAGAAAATGGAGCAACTGATGATAACGAAATTCACTTACTATATGTGAGGGCTACATTCTGTTAAGGATGATGATCTCGGAAGCATGTAAACATCATTTTAAATGCGACGTTGAAGACATCCAAGATTTGATCTTGGAAACTCTGAGGGTTTACGGTTTACCATTCAGTTGGTGCAAAAATGTGCACCAGGACCGGTTATCCCATGCCTCCCTCCACCCCTTCTCCCTCCACCCCTCCCCCACCCCGAAAGTTACTGTTAGTGACTGGTACAGATAATCTGGGTCTCTCGGCCTAAAATTTGCGCATGAGATTCAATTTAATATTTTAAGTTTTGCCAGGATAAAACCTCTCCTTTCAGTTCATCTCAGACGGTATGGAGTTGTAGAAGTTAGCTGTATTAAGTAGCGGTTATTAATGCTCTCTACTTATTGCGGTCACCCAGCTGGCCCGGATTAGCATAATCAGAAAAGTTGTTACAAAGCTTACAGAATTTTAAGCCTACCAGTTATCCAGTTGTGCAAATTCCCGTATCTCAATGACAGCCTTAGCTGGGATGTTCCTGTATAATTAAGTGGAGATTTTGAATTGCGTCTAATCATTCATGGGTTTAAAAAAAGAATTGTGAAGATTTGGGCTGGAGACCTACAGTAATGGCTGACTTAACTATGACTATCACTTTTGCTACTCAGATTATTCTCATGGGAACTTGTATTTTGCTCTGCTGATGTGACTTATGGAGGTAGTCACTTATACTGTAGTAAAGGTCTTCTTCGGCCTGTACTGATATACGTAAGCCAGTACTGTCTGCAGAAGCCCCCACCAGACTTATTTGTAGAATAAACTGGAGTGCATACAGAGCTGGAAATCGGCAAAGTTCATTAATTTTAGTTTTTCTCTGGAGACCGGATTTCAGACATCCCTCCTCAAGTTCTTGATTTTGTTCCGTTCGCTGAGTGTCGTATACAAAGTAGACAGATTCTCTTTACTGAAAGTACGGTCTTTGGACAGGCTCATGCATGTCACAAAGAATGAACTCGGCATCCTCCTGTAGGACCCGGTGTTTCATCCCGTTCTCTAAAGGGTGATTGCCCAGCCTGCACTTCTGTTATTATTCCGCCATGAATAACAGTTAGCCTACATACTTAGTTTTCTGCCCAAAAATATTAGAGACTGAAGCAGCCTTCCTGTTATATTTGATAACAATTCTTCCATCCGTAGGGGCCCTATTAGAGGTAATTTTAGTAAGAGTTGAGTTACCTCACTACGTTGTGTTCCACCGTATGGTAAAAGAAGGTGGCCGTTGCCCCAGTCCCTGAAGACAGGTCTTGGCCGCATCGCACAGCCAATTTTACACAAAGGTATGAAATCATCGATACTAAATTACGAAATCACACAACAGTCCATCCTGAAAGATTTATCATGCGAATATGGCACTGCTTGGGATGGCCGTGATAAGACTGAATGGATAAGGTGTGGCATCTGAATCTATATATGACGCGTAACAATCGGGAGGTTCGGGTTCGATTCAAGGCCAGAACATAATGAGGTAGGTTTTCTATTTTTTTTTTTGTCTACAAATTAACCAATTTTATCATTTTTACCTCGAGAAAAGTAATTAGAACAACCCCATTCCTTTGAGAGCGAGAAAGTTAATAAGGTGCTCCTGGTGCCCAGGGGTCTTTCACCTATTATAAATGAGGCTATGTAGGCTACAGGATTCTTGAATTTTATGTTGTGTCCATATTACAACGATTTGATTGGAAGCAGTGGCGCCGCCAGGCTTTGGTGATTGGGGGGGCACAACAGATGATGTCGTAATGGCACTTCAGTTAACCTCCCAAGTCTGCGCAAAATGCGTTTTCTTCGTGTGCTCCCTGCTTTCGTATACACAGTGGGGATCCTTCCTTTGTCAGGTGTCACTGCACTAAGGTACCGTCCTGGGGGAGGGGTCTAAGGGGAGGGGGTTCCCCCTCCCCTTTGAGAAATTTTTGTTTATTTAAAGTTGCTTAGATGCAAAATGGTGCTATCTTTATGATATTTTTGGAGCTGATCACATACCTGTATGGCTGGAAAATGCCCATAGTTTAGTGAACTCTAATTTTTCCGACTGGCTGGATGTTTTTCCAACTGAGTGGCGACGCTTAAATATTCCCTTTTTTATGCCCTGCGTTTTGAATACAGCAGTGAGGATCTTTCCTTTGTCACTATATAAAGGTGCCGTCCTGGGGGAGGGGTTTAAGGGGAGGGGGTGTCCCCCTCCCCTTTGAGAAATTTTTGCTTATTTAAGGTTTCTTAGATGCAAAATGGTGCTATCTTTTGGAATATTTTTGAAGCTGATCATATATAGCTGGAAATGTCCATAATCTAGTGAATTCTAATTTTTGGTTAGGTGAAAAAGGAGAGCATGTTGTCTACGAGAAGAATACGTTGTAAACAAACCTCCAAAGTTTTTACCCAAAAGTACGCGCGTGAAGTCCATAGAAACATTGTTGGACGAAACGAAATTTTTCCTCCCCTTCATTGTGCATTATAAAAAGGCATCTAAGGCTGGCAGATACGTTTATAGGGCCCTCCGGAAGCTCTGAATAAAGTACATAAAATGGAGTAATGACATAATGCTTATTACTTGACATCCAAATGATAACATAGAGTAGAGCACTTTATAACTATCGTATTTTTACTAATTCTGAACGAAAATCCAGATGAACAGCTTCCAGCAATGGGGAACGGGCGGGAGGGAGACTATTGGTGCAGGAAGGTGATATTAGACCTCCCTGATAGGTAAAGCAAAAGGGGTGAAGGACTAACAAAGGCGTTTTTCAGAATGCTTGTTTATCGTAAGTGTATTAAAAATCACCATCTATCGAGGGCGTAGCCAAGAATTTGTCAAGGGGGCGAAGCACATAGTCAGACTCTCAGCGCTTTGCGCCACCATGGCTTTGCGCCACCATGGGTTGGCGCAAAGCGCAAGAAAATTTTGGCCCAAAGTACCTCCCAGATCGCTGGAAATGGCACTTCCCAAGCCTATTTTACCGCATATAAATAGGAGGAACACTAGCAATTTTTTAAAAAAAAATTAAAAAATACCAAAAATATGCTCAAGGGGGCGGCTGCCCCCTTCACCCCTTGGCTACGTGTCTGCCATCTATACCGATAATGGCTGCGCGCAGAGCGCTCGGTAAAGGTTTTTGGAAAATATATAACGGCAAATACGTAATTTCAACTTTCCAAATCATGCTACAACAACTTAGATTGAAAAATCGCATATTGATGCAAGGCCCCTACAGATGTTGTGTTTATAGTTCCACGTATTATTATGTTAATAATGGTCATGAGATGGAGTGCAAATCGTAAAGCATGCGCGCAAAGCGCGCGAAATTTTTCATTAAATGAGATTTCCATGACAAAACCTGCATTCAGAATCTGCTCGAGACACTTTCAATCGCCTTACAAACCTACATGCCAATTAAAAAGCCTGTCTTTTACCTGTTAATTCGTGAACAGCTTTCAACTTTTGCTGCTGTGCTTCTCCGGGAGTTGCTATCAGAAGATATATTGATAATAAGAACACAGTGGTAAGGACTGAAGCGCGCGGAGCGCGCGAAATTTTTGATAGTTTGCGAAGGATTTGCGAAAATTCTGATAGTTTGAGAAACATTTATCATAGAAAATGATTAAATAGATCTATCACTCGGTTGAAGCACACCTCACCCCACCCCCTACAGAAATCTATAGCTTAATCGCCTTTCGGGATCATTTTAAAATTTTCAAAAAATTTTCATGGGGGGGGCACGCGCCCCCCATGCCCCCCCGTGCCAGCGCCACTGATTGGATGGGAACTGAGCTGACTTGATGAAATTATTCTAGACAATTTTTGGGATAAGCCTGACCTCGGGGCTTTTTCACAGCTTTCAGTCTAAGATCATGTGTTCTATGTTTTCACCTTTCGGCAAAGACGTGTGAGGTAGGGCCCCATCGCCCAGCAAAAATGGTCGATTTCAGGGCGCAGTGTCCTTTTTCAGGGCACAATTCAACTCATGATTGTTCGCCAGCTAGGACACTTTCCGCCCCCTTGTAAAATGTCTTTGCGCATAGGACTGTGCCCTTCGCCATTTGCCTTTGGAACTTTCACCCAATGTGTAGCAGAGCTTCACATGACTGACAGAGGCATTAATCTCAAGGCTGGGGGTTGGTCGCGTGAAGTCTAGTGACCCTCCGTGACCCTCCAGGGTCGTAGCTCCTTTCGAGCTGTTTTATAGTTTCGCCTTCGGCGTGATATGGCCCGAAAAAGCTGTATTGTACTTTATTTCAATTTTAATGAGAAAAATAAGCTTTGTTTAAACACACGTAGTTCACTCCAGAAGAACCTCTTCTCTCAGCGTCACAGGTCACATTTTGGGTTTGGTTTTCCAAGGGCAGGAAAGAATCTGTCAGATACTCACTGGAGACTACTTGGGGTATGCGTTTCAGATTAGGCACGAGAGACCCATCGTATGACTGAAAGTAACCTGTCCTGTTCCTGAATTTCTCATTAATCACATCGGTTCAACCAATTCTATTTCAATTTCATGGTAGAAATTTTATATCTATTCTTAACATTTCAATAAACCGCGGTCTACCACGTCACTTCACTTTGCGGTATCACTGCATGCAAAAGACTACAAGACAAAGAAACAAATCATAGAAACTGTCTGATTGTAGAATCACAAGATGAGAGCTGTGGCTTCAAGATTTATTGCAATTTCAAATTCTGTTCAAGTCAATGATCCCAATACTAGTTTCAAGAAATGACATGTTATTACGAGTGTGACCAATGGCACAGAATGTAAGGAAACATTCGCATGCTTTCACATGAGCATAGGCATATGTTGTACATCCAGGCGTGGCTGTAAGTGGCTAAATCCCTCCCTTACACCCCGATTGGTTTGTATTAAGCGACACAGTCCTAATCTTAAAGAGCGCCACCATCTAGACGTAATATATGTATGAAGTCAACTTTACTCACTCATCCAGGAAGATGTAACCTCCCTCCTCATCAACAAGACGAACTGTGAACGACTTATTGGATGTGATATAATATGCTCACTTGTCAGGGTAACTACCGTAAGGGTCGTGTCTAAGTGAAAACACTCAAACAAAACATGCCCCTTACAGCAGGGTGTTACCTCGACTATTTGCTCACCATATATACATACATCTCTAAACATCAATACAAGTATTTTATTGAATTTTATTTTAACAGTCTGAAAGAAGAAACTGCAAAATATGCCAGTTTGATAAAATCTTTCACCGCACAATAACAACTCAAGCACAATTTCATTTTTCTTGAAATTTTTCTCTTCACACAAATGAGATTCTTTTGTGGGTCAATGAATTCCTTCTTTTCTTTATTTTTGAACTTTCCTTTTTTCTTAAGGTAACTTTTTCACAACTACCAAAATATTTTCATGGTTTATATGCCACAATTAAAAGAACTGTGAGAATCAAATAAAAACTGTCAATTCCTTTTGAAATCCATGTTAGTTTTTCACAACTCCTTACATTACAAACCCAAAGGAGAGTTGGGGCAATGTGTTTCACATCTCCCCAGAAGTTGTATGCATGTTGGCTTACAAATACAAAGCCGTCTCCTTTCAAAAAGCCCTTAAAACAGTTTTTCTCTTCTTTTTCGAAATCAGCTGCTCAATAGACAGTATGTCATACACACTGAAGTTTTGAATATATCCTTATATAACACCTTCATACTCTGAATAACATACAAAAAGATAAAGCCTAATTTTTATGTTCAGGCGATGTTCTGAATATTCGATAAAGTCATGCCAAATGCAACTGTCAACGCTGGCGCAATAGGGGTATGATAAATGGTATAAGGGAGTTTGCGCAACAGCCAGCCCCATGCCACTCAAACTGTACGGTAACTTTACAAATTTACCCCACTGTCATTTGTTTTCAGTACATTTGTCCCCTTATCACTAAAGAACTGTAAAGTGCTCTCCTTGGCATGCCAACAGGGAAAATAATGTTGGCCATGATTAGTCAACCGACTATAATCAATTTTCAACATAACAGAAGCATTTGGATAGATTTTCAATCAATCCCACATGAAAGTTTAAATCTGTGTAAAATTGTTTGAACACTAAGAAAAGTATAGGCATATGCATAGCCTCTGTTTACCATAAACAATGGTTTTACATGTCTCTTTAGAAATAACAGATTTCATTGTGAAATAGGTAATCTATCAATGAGACTGATGCATTTATAACTAAAAATCTTGGCTTCAAAAAAGAAAAAAAAAACTTGAACCAAAGTACCAAAAACTTGCATTTACAAGACCACAACGATTAAAATATTTCCAGCTCTTGTCAAAAATTAAAATACTCGAAAATAATATATTTCTCATGCACAAAGAAGTCTTCAATAAAACTTAACACACATTCTGTCACCAAGCACCTCTCCAATCCTTAGAATTAACAACTAACTTTCATATATGCAGTTCAGTTGTTTGAAAATTTGTTTTATTCAGTGCCAAAACTGACTGCAGCCAATGATACTAATTTAGCTGTATGTAGTTTAGTTCTTTCAGAACCTTCTTTTGTATTAAGTGTCAATACTACTGCATGCACTGAAACTAATTAAGCTGTATGCAAGTAAATTCTTTGAAATTTTGAGACGACATGTCAATGACTTTGTTGAGAGATGAAAGCAAAAAATAAAAAAACGAAAGTAACATGCATAAGAACAGAAGTATTAAGGAAAGCCAGTTTATGTAAAAGAAATCACTGCAATTGATGATGTACAAAATGAAATAACATTTCAATTGTCTAACTCCACGAAAAACTGTAACCATGTAAAACCAATCAAAACATCACTAATGCTTCTCTATTTTCATCCAACCCCCAGGTCAGCTTTCAGGTTCTACTCACAAGCCCACAACCTGGGGAGGGGGAGGTTTGCCGTGTTTCCAGCAAACCTCTGTTTTTTAGCAGACCCTCCGCTTAAAGTGCTAGCCACCAATCCCACACCCAACTCACTTTTCCCAAACCCTAGCAATGAGCTTCTGTAAATACATACATTAAAACAGCAAGACTTGCCATACTCTACAATAGTGATGTCTACCTCCTTTAAACTTGGTATCTTTCACATAGGGTCTTCAACCTATGCAACACATAAAAAGCCTGGTGATACAAGCAAGAGGTGGAAAGATGTCTCTTTACAGAGAATCTTCGATCTTCAACAGAATACACAGTATACTACCATTACTGTTCACCACCGTTAGTAGATCAAATCACTAACAGAATTTCTCCCGCAACCCACAAACTTAAAACGTTAATTTTATCAAGTCCATGTTACATTTTGGTAAAATTTGTAAATATTACACTATTAGGTTGGTATGTGTATAAACTTGTGTAGGCCTACATTACATACAGCAACTCTACAGTAGCTATTAAGTACTTGGAATATGCACATTCTCTGCAGGTATGTTGTCTCTAAACTAAAACAATGCTCTATCCTCCCTTTGAAATATTCAGCTTTGAGGAATGAGAATCCTAGGGAATATGACTTATTGTGTGCATACTCGTACTTTGGGACACTTGTCTATGCTTATACTCATCAGAATGGTTTGTGCTCATTCTAACAGATTTTAAAAATAAGCATTGTGAATACAAAATTTTGTACTCATTATGTACTTTGGTAAAAGATGAGAACTTGTACTAATAACCAGTGGCACTGTATTCATACTTGCACTCATGACATTATCCTCACACTACAAGTCTAGAAGAGGATACCCCTGAAAGGTGCACTAATACTCAGTAACAAGCCGCTACACTCATACTTGCACTCATGACATTATCCTCACACTACAAGTCTAGAGGAGGATACCCCTGAAAGGTGTACTAATACTCAGTAACATGTCACTACACTCACACTTGTACTCATGACATTATCCTCACACGACAAGTCTAGAAGAGGATACCCCTGAAAGGTGCACTAGTACTCAGTACCATGTCACTACACTCATACTTGTACTCATGACATTGTCCTCACACTGCAAGTCTAGAAGAGGTGTACTAGTACCAAAGATACTATAAGCATAGATTCCAAACTACTATACCTACACTGTTACTGATATTGACTCCTCATGGAGACACAAGTATAAGGGTGGAAGTGTGAATTTGACATGCGCGCCGTTCTAACTGGCGATCTGCATGCAAAAATAAGAATGCGTTACAAAAAATTCCATTGTTAAAGGAAGTTAACGCGCCTGCACTGTTACAATGCATTTTATATGTGGAGAATACATTTCTCTGAGTATAATCGGGAATACTTGACCCACACTTCTGCATGCTCGGAAAACAAACATGCTAGTTGTTTTCCCGTTGTGAGCGCGTAAGAAATTAAATGCACATATAAAAGTGCGTTACTTAAAGATACCATAGAAACTGACCAATGAATACAGCCGAATAGGTCTATGGACTTTAAACCAGATATTGTGCGTTCATGTTCAAATGTTCTTATTTGTAATGCCGTCAGGCAGAAATAAACTCCTGGTAAGTGGAATTAAGTATTGAGGAGTGATAATTCTTACATTTACACTGTTTCAAAATAACAAGTATTAATACTTTTGTAAGACATTCATTTGCCTGTATGTTTTCAAAATGATTGAACAGTGATCAGCACTTCTGCCCCAATATTTTGGGCTCCGTGGTGAGTCAATGCGCCATTTTAAGTTTGGAATCTGTGCTTATAATATCTTTGACTAGTACACAGTTCCATGTCACTATACTTGTACTTTCATTAATGGCATTGTACTCGCACTACAAGTCTAGAAGAGGATGTCCCTAAGAGGTGTACTAGTACTCAGTACCACATCACTACACTTGTATGTGCACTAATGGCATTGAACCCACACTACAAGTCTAGAAGAGGATGTCCCTAAGAGGTGTACTAGTACTCAGTACCACATCACTACACTAGCATGTGCACTAATGGCATTGTACTTAACTACAAGTCTAGAAGAGGATGTCCCCAAGAGGTGTACTAGTACTCAGTGCCATGTCACTACACTTGTTCTTGTAAAATTGTCCTCACACTATAAAAAGCTCGCCAAGTAAGTTGTTCTTTCCCTTTGGCCTTACTGGACTTTTCTCATTTTCCCTTCAAGTAAACGGAAGATCTACACAACTTATAAATAACAGTGTATACTACCACGTTGTGATTTATATGGAATGGCAAAATAAACCAACTATGAAATTGGGTTATCAGCCTGAAACAGCCCAGGTAACTACTAAAACCCAACCCTGAATGTTAGGTTGGCAGTGCTATTGTGTACCTTGCAAAAGCATAATAGCCATATGTCCTTTCAGTGACGGCAATTTTTAAGATGAAATCACTAAATCAGACAAACCTTACAGAGAATACAACAAGCTACAATTGCTATGTTGAGGGCAAGTAATGTCAGAAGGAGACCAAATAGTAACAGTAACGTTTGCAATAAGAAAATGAAATTTGATGAAGAATATTTTGAATATCTATTTTTTTATGATAAGAATAATGCATTTGACTTATCATATAGGTTAAATGCTACAATCCTGAGATCTAGGGCTGCATGACAGATAAATACCTGTGAAACCATTCATTATTGGTTCAAATCCAATGAATATGCATATATTTAAAACAATTCTCATGTTTAAGAATGAGTCTGAAGTTAAGTTAAACCTACTGATAGCATGACCACCAACTGCCTGCTAACATAAAAGAACAGACAATCAAGGTTTTACGTTAAAATTGATCCATATAAATAATTTTTTCTAAATAAAAGCAGTTTTGTGTTTTTCTATTTAAATTCTACTACACATCAACTCACAAAATAATTTTCTGTACACTGACTCCTTCATATACACTTCATACAAAGAAAATATAAAAAAAAATCACAAATCATTTGAAAAGTTTTGTTTGACTTTGATCATGATCTCTGACGAATAAACAAAGAATCTAACATGAATTTATCTGCAGAAATTTAGTAAGTTTGTACTCATACTTTGCAACATTGACATGTAATAAAATTCATAAGAATGGATTTGTATTCAAACTTTAAGGATAAAATATAGAGTATTTCACAGTGTACATGCTTGATTGATTTCTTAGTATTAATTCATACTAATTTGCCTGTACTTGTACTCATAAGAATGGATTTAGACTCTTGCTTGATGTGTACTAAGTATTAACTCGTACTCATTTGCCTGTATTTGTACTCATAACAATGGATTTATAGTTTTATACTCATACTTAAGGAACATATTAGATGGAATCTCACATTAGTGTATACGCCAGATGTGTTCTGAGTATGTACTCACTACTCATACATTGGTACTTTTACCCTACCTGTCTATTAAGAAAGGAATTTTTAATTTGTAGTCACACTTTCGAAAGTTTAGCATTGGTACTAATGCCAAAGGCTGTACTTGTGTTCATGCATTCTCAAACTAGTAGTCGTAACGAAAGATAACTGCACTCGTACTCATCACAAAGGATGTGTATTCATACTAGTACTCAATACCATAGATAACTGCACTCTTACTCATGACAAAGGTGTACTCAACCTTCTAGTGCTTGCAATCATATATACACCATCACATGCAGCCCATACTTGTACTACAAATACATACCTGTAATGGTACTCATGACAAAAGATATGTACTCACACTAGTACTCCAAAGCATAGATACACACACTACTACTCAAGACAACATGTCCAGCCCTTCCTTGTACTGACAAACAAATATATGTGTTAAGGTACTCATGACAACAAATGTATACCTATACTAGTACTCAAAACCATAGATACACAAGCTCCTACTCATGACAACACATGCAGCCCATACTTGTACTTACATACATACCTGTAATGGTACTCAAAAGATGTATACCCATGCTAGTACTCCAAACCATACATACACACACCTACTCAAGACAACATGTGCAGCTCATACTTGTTCTCACAAACGAACATGTAAGGGTACTCATGACAACAAATGTATACCTATGCTAGTACTCAAAACCATAGATACACAAGCTCCTACTTATGACAACACATGCAGCCCATACTTGTACTCTCAAATATACATACCTGTAATGGTACTCAAAAGATGTATATTCATGCTAGTACTCCGAACCATAGATACACAACTTCCTACTCAAGACAATATGTGCACACCATACTTGTACTCTCAAACATACATACCTGTAAATGGTACTCAAAAGATGTATATTCATGCTATTACTCAAAACCATAGATACATATGCAGCCCATACTTGTACTCACAATCATACATACGTGTAATGGTACTCATGACAAAAATGTATTCTTATGCTGGTACTCCAAACCATAGATACACACACTCCTACTCCAGACAATGTGTGCACCCCATACTTGTACTCTCACACATACATACCTGTAATGGTACTCGAAAGATGTATACTCATGCTAGTGCTCAAAACCATAGATATACACACTCCTACTCCATAACAACACATGTAATTGTACTCCTTTCAACCAGAGACAATATAATAGGACCTACTCATGACGCTGTGCTGACACTTCAAGTCTGGTACCTACTTATCAACTTATCACATGAATGACTGAACCCTCCTCCTCCTCCCCCTCCTTCTCCTAGCCTGATCAATTAAAGGATAGTTTTTGACAAAAGTACACATGTGCTTAGTGTAAGCAATAGTCTAGTTAAAACAAAGAAGAAACAGCTGTGAACTGCTCTTTGAATCAATATTTTGCAAACAGAAAATTCCCCCATATCAGACCACATCCCATGAGTATGACTGAAGTGGAGATCAGTCCATCATGCCTCCAGTCATATATATGCAATTAAGCATAAGGATGTTCAACTACAAGTGTTAACGAGGACTTGGACAGTAACTTAAAATCTTGTGTAACTTAAATCTTGGTAGGGATAAAGTATGCAGCTAGCTAGCTCATTCTTACACATGGGGTTCAAATTGTTACTTTTCTTTGTTTGTAACTGGGGTTTTCTTTCCAAATGATTTGGAACACATCTGCCCCCTAAAAAAGTGTATGTGCACTATTTTGGGATCAACAAGTCTTGTGTTTCATGTTACTCTCAAGAATTTTTCAAGAGGAAAGATGCCCCATTTTTGTAACACTTCATTTTTTCCTCTTTTTTGCCCTCTTCAACATCTTTTTTGGTGGGCTACTTTGGCTTTGGAGAGTGATCCACTGCTGTTCCCATGTTATTTTGGACAATGTTATAGAGGAGGTGGTGGGGAGGGCCCCAAAGGATATATGTTTGCAAGTATCTCAAATGACAAAGCTGTCATACCAGTATGACATTCATGTTTTACATAATATGGATATTTCAGTATACCCTCTTTAAATGAAAATACAAACTGGCAGTATGAATATGCGTTCACTACCAACCATATTCCCTTACATCACCAGATACCCCATCCCTATGCCAATATTGGCAGCCATCTAGATGACTCCACGTTGAGCCCTTGTGCCTCACACATCAGCCATCCGGGGACTTAGGGGTGAGTCATTGTCAGTCAAGTGGTGCAGTGAGTAATGTGATAATGCACTTGAAGTCTCATACATGAATCCTGCTTATTGTCAGTCTTTTTTGTGACTGACACGTCCTGCAAAAGTGCAAATTGTGTATCAGTGTATGACTAAGGTGTGCATCATTTTGTATGACATGTAAGCCAGCTAAGTGACTCAGGCGTGTGTCAATGTATATGTTTTGTTGCTGCACATCACATCACGTCTTGGGGTGCAGGGTGAGTCAGACAATTGACAAATGAATAATTGTTAATCAAGTAACAGCATTTTACCAACAGTTGTGATGACCACTGGTTCAAAATGACAGACTTCAAGCATGAAATAAACTGAGCAAATCCACACCAGACTATCAAGTACAATTTTTTAGAATGTTTTAAATATTAAGCTGAAAACCAATGCTGCCTTACTTGTTATGATCATAGTCAAACAAAACTGAAAACATTATTCTGACTTCACCACTTTTGTGGCGCAATGTGACCCACCAAATAGATGTTGTCATACATATGTCCAGAGAGTTCATCGTTTGCCTCTGGTGTAGCTTGCCTGACGTTTCTGATAAATTCACGTTTAGACATTTTGTTCTTTACGTGAGGACTCGTCAAGTCGATGGATAAGAGGATTAATGAATAGCACAGAATGCACACACCATCTGTTCAAGAGAAAGAATGAAAGATGCTTTTGTAAAAATTACAAAGCCAAAAGTTAAACTCCTAAACACTAAACAGTCCGAATTAACATTCATCGACTGTTTAAACGATGTCCATATTCAGTACTGACCCTGCAGTGCATTACTAGCTCTATTGATGATGCACAATCATGTCCGCAATATGCACAAGCTTTTAACACCTGTACGTTGAGATCTAGAGATCATTTCACTGATTTTTTTAATTCACCCAAAATTACCAATGAACAGAACTGGATGTCGAATTCGAAGTCATTCGAAGTACACTGGTATAAGGCTGAAATGTACCGATACCTTAGGCCACGTTCATGTTCTGTACAAAACTTCAAGTGAACGCACTTTTAAAAGGACATCCTTTTAAATGCTTGGTTGAAATAGGCATGGTTTGCACCGCCGATTGTTTGTTTAAACGTGACAGCCCTACTAGCTAGAGAAAAGTCTGATGTTTTAAAGCTTTTTTATCATTTACAGGGTCTAAACATGTCTGAAACCAAATAAGAGTTTAGATGACTTTGTTGCACTCATTTCTTGCAGAGTTTGTATGGCCAGACTAACCTCGATCTAGTGCTCATATACAGGTCAGGCGTGCACATGATATGGCGACACTGCAATCAGCCTAAATTTTTAGTTAGTAAGGTATGTTGGGGAAAAACTGGTTATAATCCGTTTTCGAATTATTATATTAGGTCCAATTATACCTGTTGTCCTTTTGGAAATACTGTGAAAGCTTAGGGTGAGGATTTTCTGATACAGACAAGACTAAGTTTCTCCCACCAACTAAAGTTCCCTGAAACTTAACCATTTCAATTACCTTTTGACAAGCCACACTGTGGATTGCACGCTAGATACCTCTCTGCAAACTTTTCCAACAGGGCCTGCAAACGGCTCCCATGAAGAAATGGCGACTCCACATTTGAAAAGAAGGTGCGGAGAGCAATGGGTAACATCTTATCTTTGTAATTGTCCAGCTTTATAAGTTCATCTAAAACATCAGGTCTGAAGGAAAAGAGTAGGAAATGAAGAAATAGAGTCACTAAAAATACTATGAAGTATAAAGATAACCAATATTTTGCCAAGTTGTTTAACATTTTCACCTTAAGATGATAACTTGCAACCTTCTGTCCATGTCAATGGACAGAAGGTTAACAGCTTAAAAGCTGGAAAGCTTAAAAGCTGAAACTAAATCTTTACACCTGCATTATGACAGCTTCATAATATGAAAAATCAAGGCCTCTACAAATGATAAACTGATGGTAATCAATATATAAATAGCCAATAAAATCTTTATTGATACAGGTTTTCAATATAGGCCAACAATACTTGCACAATATTTGTACATGCTTCCTCCTGTAAGGTATAGAGTACATAGAGTAATGATTAACTGCTCCTACCAATTAAAGCAAGGACCTGAGTAAAATATTAATACATCTGACACCATAAATCCATACTTAATCAAACAAAATGAATCAGTTGACAGAAGCTTCCGTATGCTCATAAATGATGTCTCCGTATCTTTATAGGAAACCTTGATTACCATAGAAGAACCGCTGTAGTAGCTTGTAATGACATTGTAAGATAGATGCTTGGCCTACACTCAAGTTCAGACTTGAACTTCCTCATTAATACTCAGGAAGAGAAGACAATCCTTTCAAGTTGGAGTTATTACTGTATAACCAATGACTGGGTACTGTACCCCACATTTACCCATGTCACCCTTGTTGGTAAAGAGAGGTAATTATTAAGGTATCTTGCCCAAGGACACTTTTTCTTTGGACAACGATAAAAGTGGTGTCTGCTATCTCTCTTTGTTTAAAGTTTATGAGCCCATACAGCTACATGACCTTGTTTTCTATAAACTGAACTTTGAAAAGCTTTATGCAAACCTACTGACTAACAACTCTTTCCATAGTTAGTGACATGTAAGAGAGAAAATAATAAAGTTACAAATTATTTGGAGAAAGTTGATTGAGGATTGCGATATCTATTCTGTCGTAGGATGTTAAGTTTTTGTTTATGTTTGTTACAGTTCAGTTTTATTGTCATAGAACAATGTTGACAAAAAGTTACACTGTGCATGATGCCACTGGTTATGACATCACTATGAAAGGAGACTCCATTCAGAGTCATGACTCACAGGGTATCAAGTACTATATCCCAAAATGGAGTAGCCCAAGCCTACTTGGATCCATGACTGAATATTCTACTCCAGTGTAACAAGGCTGTTACAGTAAATGAAAATATAGGAATTGGTTGTTTTGTGTCCATAGTATCTGGTAATTTCTCATATGGTAATTGGTTATTTACCTGTAGGCTTAGCACAAAGACTGCTTGCAAAGAAAGACAACTGTAACTGACCAACATGCACAAAATGCTATTCCAAAGAAACTGAAAGCAATAACAAGTGGTTGAGATTGCTCAAGTCAAAAATGTTTTTATCTTATGGGTATGTAAAGAACAAATCTGCCAAGGACAGACGAAGTAAGGATTTCCCTGTGAAGGTTGTATCAGGATCTGTTAGTGACAATTTTCTTCCTTCCATTTCAAGTTTTCCACAGTTCTAAGTACCATACTGCCCCAGAACCAGTTATAACATGTACTCATCCACCACACACTCAACTTGCAGTTTTAACTCCCTCAAAGACATTGCCAAGACACAATGACTAACGTAGATTACTGCACTGTTGTGCCGCAAACCACAGAACCTATGAGGCTCTTAAAAGGCTCCACATAGGGTGACAGTCCGCTGTCTTGCAATGGAAGGCACTTACACTATGATTTCATGAAACTGCAAGTAATCTAAGGAAGGTTGGAAGCCTAACACATTGACTTATACTTGTCAAGTACTAATATGAAAAAAAAAAGAAAACATGGTAAATCATCCTAAAACTTCCCACAACTCTCTTCATTTCAAATTCACACTATCATCCTTTTGACATGGTCCAGTATGGGGAGTTAGGTCCCCTGCCTTAGTGAAACTGAGAGAAACCAAGCCACTCACCTTTTTGTCACATACTGCCTGACTTGAGATCTGTCAAGGCGATTTGTTGAATTGATGAAATATGCGATTGCTTTTGGATCATCATCCAGAATTCCATCTCGCAAAAGATACTCTATACCCTACAGTACAGTAGAAAGGCAGAAATATAATTGGTTCTTTAACTGAAAAGAAAAAATTCGCTGTATCATTCATTACCTAACATTTCGTACTCTAGGCTTTGCATCACTGACACTAGGTGAAGGATGGGCAAAAAACTAGTTTGTGGGCTCTGTGTGGAATTTTGTTTCCAATTTATGTATGTCAGGATACACAGGTTTGTTTCATTGATAATAAGGATACATGATGTTATTGTTTATGGACAGCGTACTGTAAGTCAGCAACTAGCCAGATATCAGTGAACTAAGTTCATCCAGTAGGTTTCTTTCTTCTGTATGTTGACAGTCATGTAAATCACAAATGCTATAGCCAGTGTTAAAAATGTGATGGGGGGAGGGTGAAGAAGGAGTTCTGAAAAAGAGGGCGGGTCTTGCAAAGGTACCATTTACAGTTTTGCCTTTTTCACCCAACTATTATAGAAAGTGATGACCTCTTGACTCTTAGGACAAGCATTTGAAAGGCTCTCCCTTGCCCCTCCCCCACCCAAATGAAGGTACAAAATTTCCACACATACAATACTATGGGAATCAAGAGCTTAGATGGTAAAACACATGTTCACTCAGGATCTAGTCAAATGAAAGGGGTTGCACTTTGCCCCCAAATTTTCGGAAAACCCCAAAACTCATCTGAATCTGTAGAAACTCAGGCAAAATTTTTTTTTAAAGATTCAGAGATTTGGGCACCCTTGCACCCCTGAATTGACAGTCTCATATGCCTATAACACTCAGCACTAACTGTATGTGCTTTACATTAATGTATCAGTAAAGCCGAGACTAACCACATCCGCATTGTAATTGAAGAGAAGTGAGTGGTCATCAAGCCGCTGATACAACTCTCTGTAGGAGAAGCCAACTTCTTTCTTCTTGTCATAAGCTGACACAGAACCCCAGGTGGCATAACACAACCTATAACAGCAAATTTAAAAACACTTGTTCCTCCAACACTGGTTTAGGTATGTAACATACTGTACGAGGTCATCGTTTAAGACTAAAAGATCACTCATGTTGTACATATATCCTTTTTACAAGTACAAACAAAAAAGCAAGCTCATACAAAGGCAAGTTTTGTGACAAGTTTTGTGCATTTTAACAAGGTAAAACTATAACTTCATTGCATGGTTTACAGTAGTTTGGGATCTCTGCTGAGTTTCAACTTCAGGCCAATTTATGCCAATAAAGAAACACTTGCTTTCACTTCCTTCTTTTCTAATTTTTGTTGCAACTGCATTTGCCAAAATGAAGTTGAAAACTTCCCAGAATAAAGTAGAACATTACAGTAAGAGAACGGTAAAAATGCTAATATGCATTTAAATTTGCCTAGAGTAGAAGCTTCCTGTAATTTGCCAATACTGGGGTTGTATTCAGAAAGGTAAATCTCTGAAGCCCATTTTAACTACTGCTGCCAGCCTTACTGCAAATGGATGTGTAATAACTAGCAGCACAAAAATCGAATGTTTCACTGAAATAATTAGAAAGATACTATAATTTCACTTAGGTCTAAATCTACTTATGACCTTCAACACAAAACAAATGTTAGTCACTACTCACCTCATTCACTGTATTATAACTACTGCTGTAAATAACCCCATTAACCTGGAAACCTGACAATACTTTTCAACAGAATGACTGGCTATGCTCTCCCCCTAAACCAATCAGCCCATTTGCATCATGAAAGTACAGTATTTGCTCCATTGCCAGAGAGGTGTATGCTAGCTAAATAGACAAGATTCTCTAAAGGTTGGCTTTATTTCAAAGTATAAAAGCTATAACAACCATAACTGTACATGGCCATCCTTGCTCTTCTGAGCCAATCACAGACATTGCTCAGAGCTGAACAGTATTCAACTTTCATGGCTATATAGCAATATCCTGAAGTATAAATCAGCCTTAAAGGGACTTCAAAAATTCTCTAAGAACCTACCCTTGCCAAAGGACATCATCAAGGGCCAGTTGTCTCCAGAAGTCATTGACACACATTGCCAGGCAAAGATCTGTAGCATTCAGGTTGGAAAGTATCATGAGTCCAAGTTCTGGTGGCAGTTCATTCAGATCAGGAAATTTGTCTTTCATATTCAGGAGGTTCCGTCGCCTGAACTTAGGTGGTACATTTGAATCATGGCGGAACCTCCTCAACGAATGACCCATCCTGAAAGCTGTAAATCAAATAGACATTATTGAAATTGCCCAGTAGGCCAGTACACTGAATATCTGGAGGTTTTCCATGGACTCTGCAGCATCACACAACCTGTTGTATGATCAGTATTGGCTGTCAAGCCTGTGGTGGCACTAAGATTTTCCTCACAGGGAATCCAAGACAGTGACTGTGGCAAAAGCCTTGACATACATGTACCATTTGGCTCATGGATACCAAAAAGTTTTGAAAGCACTTGCTTATACTGTAGTTGTAATGGAGTAATCGTCTGTACCATAGTCACTATGACAATAAGTCCTGTAAGCGCGTTTGGGCATTCAATTGCCACATGAAATTGTGAGATGCAATGGGGATAAACAAATCATGAGCTCAGGCTGCTCAGCACATACAACTGGAAATACAAGTACTTTGTGGCAGATTATGCTTCAGATTTTACAACAATGGGCAGCTTACTTGCAGCCCACAACACAAAACCACATGTGAGAAGTCCCCTTATATTTGCTATGGATCTAAAAAAGGATGATACAGCAATTTTCTAAGATACCTGTAAAATCAAATTCTGGAACATATTTGGTTGTTATGTTTATCCTGACGCTTTTGAGCGTGTTCGCTAATTATCAAACCGGTTTATTACATCAGAAAATGTAGGTCAGAGTTTCTCCGCTAAGTATACATATCCATGATATCATAATCTGCCACAAAGGGGTAATTCCACCTTAATAATATGACAAAATGTACAAATTTTCTCATGTACAGTATTTGACATATTTTTCTCAGAATCTTGACACAGATATGTGGACACTTGGATAACAGTGAAAAGAGGATACAGTACTGCACCACAAGCTTTTAAACTAGCATGAAATTTCCATTTTTGAAGTAATATTTAATCAAAAAATGCATTAGTAACAGTGTGATGCAAAGTGACACTGGTTTTAACCAAAATACTGTATCCTCAAAACCCTGTAAATTGAAAGGGAACCCCAATTTTAAGTCTTCTTTGATGTACAGTAGTCTTTAGTTTTCATGGGATATGATTTAATTGAAAAACAGATCATGAAACTGTACAGTATGATTATTGAGCTAACAAATGATAACAGTGTGATGGTACAGTGTGACAAAAAGTTGCAACACTATGCAAGGCAGACAATGGGAGAAAGTTATAGTATACAAGATTTAAAAAGAAATGTAGGTGCATCACAATTTGAAACACTATCTTCTTAAGAAAATTAAACTGTATCAAAAATATCACCAAAGCTCTTTGCGAGCATAACACCTCACAATTTCTGAATTATACAGAAATGGTTTTTGAACTGTTCAATGTTGCTCTACTCTACAAATGTTAATTATCAGTTGACCCTGAGCCACACTTTCTCTCTTGATCACACCAGAACAAACCACCACTGCAACTATGTACTGCACACAACTCATGTTACCATGCCCTGCAGAGTGGACCATTTGCACCCAACCACTTACAAGGCTTCCCAAAGAGATATGACTGACCAGGGGATATGTCTTATAGCCTACCTGAAGATAAATCTCTCCTACATTCCACAGATTTATCGCACAGATTTCATTTCGTTACCAAGTACACAATCAGAAAAGTGCTTTGGCAAATGGCACAATTTTCTGATGGGGGATGGAATCTCACCAGACCGAAGGTTTGCTGCAGCAGGTTGAAAATCTACAGTACTCATGGTTAGGGTTACTATTAAGGGCTAGATATACTGTCAGTGGGGCTAAATTTAGGATTAAAGTGTACCTAAAGTCTGAAAATTCAAAAATATATATTACAGAGCATGAAAACTGAATTCCAATGGTCCAATTCCCATCTTCACAGGACTTTCTTAAGCTGAGATATAAAATGTTGAAGTTTATTCACTCGATTTAAAAAGGTAGATTGCGCAATAATTTGTGATGTCATTGTTGTACTACTCAAATTACAATCTTTGTATTTCTTTGTTTTTCTGAAAGCCACCGCACCTTGTGCCAAAATGTGATGGCGTTCTTACTGCTTTGACTTGACTATATAAGCCCTCTCTGTACAGCATGTCATGCAAGAAAACAGGAAGCCATATAAATATTTTTAATTTTAAAAGAAAACAAAGCATTTAATGTGAGTTGTACAACAAGAATGTCAAAAATTATTGCGCAATGAACTGTTTGGATTTAAGTGAATAAATTTTAACATTTAATATCTCAGCAACGGAATAAGCTATGACAATGGGAGTTGGACCAATAAGATAAATTTTGTAACCTCTAAAATATATATTTTTGAATTTTTAGACTTTAGGTCCACTTTAAGGATAAGTCTAGGGCATGATTTCAAGTGTGCATTACACATAAAGCCAACACTGAAGTTTATATGCCCAGGTGTCAGCTTTCACAGGCCAACAAAACACAGGTGTGAATTTACACTACCACACAATACAAAATTACACTGCCTGCAGATCATACATCATACTGGAAGCAAAAAGTTAACACACATTCTATCCTGTCTGGCAGGAAATAATCACATAATTGTGTGAGACTTACAGTAATGTGAATAAATGTGGAAACACATTGCAGGAGAAAGTTTTGTAGATCTATGCAGTTTTGACTTTGCCTATAGTTTGCAATACGAAATGTATAGTAAATTGATTGACCAGTTGTACTACAGTATGCCAACTTGAATGACTCCTCATGTCACAATGCCAAGCCATTCCCTTTGCCTAGATGCCAAAGATCTTCGGCAAACAATGCACCTAGGCATGACTATGTTTAGATTATGGTTGGGCTTTGGATTAAGGGGTTATGGTGTAAAGAACCTCTTAAAGTCCAATCTAGTGGGCCACCCTCTGTTCTGATATCTGGGGTAGGTGGATGCATGGATGTGTGTTGAGATATTAAGTACTGTAACCTAGGGCCTTAGGCCTAGGTTCAACTGTAATGCAGTTTGACTAACGTGACCATATTATGAGGGTTTAAATCAGGGGTGCTAATATACTGTACATCATTAGTGTGACTGGCACTTGGCTAAAGTATATATGTGTGTGATCATAACAGTCAGTACAGTACTAGAAAATCAGTGATGCTCTTGACTTTCGATCTCTGTGATTGCAGATACCTGTTATTTGTTCGCATACTGTACGTACATTGTGCTTGGGTGCTACGATACATATCTTAATGATGTTGACGTAATACCAGGCCTATAACACATTACTAGCTAGCCGGCCATTCAGCTCCCGACCGAAATGTACACAGAAGGCTACACAATCAACAAAATATTATTTTTTACAACAATAAAATTAATATCTTGGGAAATTTGAAAAGGCAAGCACATTTATTCAAATCGGGGACATTTTCAGGGACACTTCTTCGTCGGGGATGGAACACTGGATTTGGGGACTGTCCTCAAAAATTGGGGACGTCTGGTCACCTTAAAGGGGAATTTTCCTGATTCCAGACAGTTCCAGTTCTCCCAACTATGCAACTTCTAGCTCCTCCCATAACTGTATAAAGCTCTTTCTTGTGCAGGAATAAACCTGTTTTATAGCTTAAGGCCATGTTCTGGTGAGCACACAAGGCTATAAAATGTAATAAAAGCACTCTCTCTGCCTTGTGTGGAATGTGAGCTACTCTGCATCTTTCGAATTTTCAAACTTTGATGTCAATCAAAGAGCAGTTACCAACTGAGAATTTTGATACACCCACACTAAAAATATACTTTGGGGTGATGACTGTCTGTCTTTAAGTTTGACTGGAGAATCTTGTCCCATATCTAGCTGGTTTGCATCTTCGGGCTAGTTCATTACATTAGTGTTCCACTGATTATGCCATAACCGGTAATCACTGATTACCGATTATTCAGTTACACAATCGGGCCGATGCCGATTACCGATCACTGATTATTTACATGTACAGGAAGGTCATGTTTTCTTGCCATCTGTCGCATATTTCTAACTTTGTACACGCAGTCACATACCATAACATAACCTTCACATTGGAGTTGAATGATTAGGAACAGTTCCCTACGTTCCACGAATGGAATATTAATTGTTTTTGAAGGATTTCCTCTCGAAATTCTGAGATAAAAATCAACCATAAATACATGCTTTCGTATGATGTCACAGGTTCAACGTTAGCCAAAGAGTCTGATGGCTTACATACGGCTCTGCCTACAGTAGTTCTATCCACCAATCATGTCCGAAGATTCTGTGTAAAGGTCTGTACTGGACTGTAGTAATGCTATATAGTAGCCTATCCACCCCAGTTTTAGGCAAAAATAGCTAACTACCTTGGCACTTCGGGGCCACTAAACATTCCACTTGATTTACTCATCTCATGGTTCCTTAACGATATGGATATACTTTTTTGTAAAGCGTCTTGCCCAACACTTATGTCTTATGTAAAAGATTCTCCAAATGAAACATAAAACTAATTGCCGATAAAGTCCCGTAATCGAAAAACTGTTGCCGTTCCAGAGTTAATTTAACACAGGCCCGTTCCCCTGCGTTCATCAGTTATGAGCATGGAGTAGTTCATGACCAATGTGCTACGTAAAAAGTGCGGGCAACGCACTTAGCGCCGCATTATGTATTATACACTGTACTGGTGTGCTTTCGTACAGTAGGTGACCTTCAACTTCGCAAGAGCTGTACGGCAATTACGTGTGTGCATGTACATTTCATACTGTAGGTAATTAAAAACTTAACGCATAGAATGTGGGAAGTGGCATAATTTATGCAGGATAATGAGCCTCAGGTTTCCAAAGTTGCTACAGTACATGCACCAAATGTGTACAGATGATGTGGTCTGCACTGAGACTTGAAAAACGTAGTGCAAAGTCATTTCTTCCTGTAGTACAATTTGTATACAGATGTGCGGCATGGTCCATGGCATGCTACACCTTCTAGATAATACTGTGCGCTCTTTCACGCACCTGAACTGTGCTGCACTAGAGTTACGGCAACAATTACGATGATCGCTATCATCTGGAGAACTTAAAATGTTGCAAGTTTTGTGAGTATCAGTGCTGATATTTTGGGGGTGGGGACTTAAAGAAATGCGTGTTTTGGTGAATTATAAAGATTTTTGCAGAAACTTTGAAGTGTATTTTAGCCCTGTTTCCTGTTTTCAAATAATCTTTGGTGGTAATCGGTTGCATTACAAATTTTACAGTTGCCGATTATTTACCAATTGTGTGATAATCGGCCCGATGCCGATTATCTAACACATGATCAGTCAAACACTTTACATTACATATGAAGGAATAACATACTTTTGACATTTTTTTATCATGACAGAAAGAGCATCGTTCTCAAAATGTATTTACCTACTTGTTTAATAAGTGTTGAAAAATAGTTCCAAAAGGGTTTTCTTTGAGAACGACACTTCATCCACTGTTATAATAACCATAAATGTGAACTTGAAATACTTAAAGGGAAAATGCAGTCACCCCAATCAGAGTTAGTATGTCCCATCACTGTAGTTCATGAATGGCCTATTTTGATCATGTGACAATGTTTTTGTTAGTTAATTGTGAAATGCAAGGAGAATTTCTCCTAGCTTTACCGATTGTTTGTAATAGTTATGTTCAAAACATCTTCAGAGGTGCTTGTAACGCAGTAAGAGGAGATTTGCAAGAGTTTGCCGATATTTCAAAGTAAATTTTGGGGCGACTGCCAATTGCCTTTAATTGTGATAGAGTGTACTGCCTTGCATACTACTAGAGGTCCCTGGATCAAATCCCAGTGGGACTACTTGGAAATTTCTGGAGACTAAAAGTTACTGTACCTGTTCATAATAGCTGTTCACAGTGATGCTGAGGCAGATTAAACTGGCGATATTTAATTGCGTAACTGATAGTCTGTTTCAGAAAGTTGTCCAGTTCTGGAAGTTGTGAGCTTTGCTCTGTTCAGCTGTTGAGCAGTGGTGCAGAGCAAGGAACCTCCACCCCTCCAAGCCTTTGGAAAAGTCCTAAATACTAGGGATACACTCATGTCCATCTGATGAGGTTGTTAAATGGTGGTCCTGGGAGCAGGATTGGATCTGGATAAGTACTGCACAACACTCCTGGTGGAGTCAAACGTGCAGGGTTGGGTGTGCGCATAAAGTTAGTCGTCCCATCTGAGAATCCTCAAGGCTGCGCTCTTAAACTGCTTGGGATCCTCGAGATCTGTTATGTTCTGGGGGAGAAGGTTCCAGTCCCTGACGGTCCGAGGAAAGAAACTGTATTTGTAGCAGTCCTTATTAGTCGGTAGTATATGTAAAAAGCTATTTGAATGATGATGCCTAGAAGGCCGCCGGACCGGTTGAAGGTTGTTCATTGGCAAGGCTAGGAGACCTAATCTGGCTTTGTGAAAAATTGCTAGCCTGTTGACAGTACGCCTGACTTTAAGGCTATCCCACCCTAGATCTTTTAACATTTCAGTCACTCTACTATGGGGGGAATAGTCATTACAGACAAACCTAGCAGCCCTACGTTGAATTTGCTCAACCTTATTGGATAGGGAAACGGTGTAGGGATCCCAAAAGGAAGATGCATACTCCAATAAAGGCCTGACAAGAGTAAGATAGGCATTAGCTTTAACACTCCTGGGACAGGAGTATAGATTCCTTCTGATAAACGCCAGAGACCTATTTGCAGACGAAGTGATATGGTTTGTACAGTATGTCTATTCCAGGTAAGACTGTTTGAAATGTCAACACCTAGGTACAGTATGTACAGTATGTACTGTATGAGAGGCAGTGGACTCAAGGATATCTTTGTCTAGAGTTGAATTAAAAAGCTTGGGATTCCTTGAGTGAGTAATCCTCATAGAAAAGCACTTTTTGGTGTTAAAGTGCATTTGCCACTTATTTTGCCACTCAGAAAGGGTGTTTTAAAATCCTTTTGGAGTTGAACCTGGTCAAGGTTATTCTTTATCTGTCTATAAATAACACAATCGTCAGCAAAAAGTCTGACTTCAGAAGAGATATTATCAGGCAGGTCATTGATATAGACTAAAAATAAGAGAGGACCTAAAACAGTACCTTGGGGGACACCAGAGATGACATCCACCCAATCAGAGAAATCACCACCCACCACAACCCTCTGCTTGCATAACTTAAGGAAATCAGAAATATAAATAAGAGTATGGCCTTTAATGCCATAATTCTGTAACTTACAAAGCAAACGGTTATGAGGGACTGTATCAAAAGCCTTAGAAAAATCCATAATTATCATAAGTCTGGGATCTATGGTCTAAAGATTGCACCAGAACATTGGTTGTTAAGAATAGATCAGTTGTGATTCACAAGAATGGCGTTGTCTAAAGCCATGCTGCCTGTTGGTGATAACTGAGTAGTTATCAAAGTGACCCATAATTTGAGAGTGTATAATGTGCTCAAGGACTTTGCAGCAAATTGAAGTAAGAGAAACCGGTCTATAGTTTGAAGCGAGGGAACGGTCACCTTTTTTAAAGACTGGACTAATATTGGCACATAGCCAAGAGGATAGTAAAACACCAGTGTCCAGTGATTTCTGAAAAATGGAACAGAGGGCAGGGGCGGCCTCCTCGGCAGCCAGTTTCAAGATATGAGCAGGTATACCATCAGGACCTGAGGCTTTGTTTGGGTTCAGCTCTTTAAGCAGTTTGACAACACCCTCTAAAGAAACCTCAATATCAGGCATGGTAGGTATGGTGTTTGAGTCAACTGGAGGCAAGATGTCATTCTCACGCGTAAAGACCTTTTTGAATTGCTCATTTAAGATGTTAGCCTTCTGAGTGTTCTCCGAAACAAGTATCCCATCAGATTTTAAGGAAGGGATACCAACACTATCACATCTAAGATTTTTAATGAAAGACCAGAAACGTTTGGGTGAATCGGTGCACACTGTATTAACATAATTTCTGTAAGCAGTTCTTGTTGTTTTGTGAGTTAATTTGCATTGGGTTTTGAAGTTTTCAAAGGAGGATGTAGTACGCGTTTTACGCCAAGTGTTATAGGCCCTTTGTTTCCTATTCAATAGACGTTTTAGGAGCAATTAGTATGATGGCACAACCTAACAAGGCCACTCTAAGAAAGTTTTCGTTTTTAAAAAACAAGACAAAAGAATGTGAACCTGTTTGTACCTGAAAAAGTTTTGGCGGACTTGACCTTATTTGAGAGCCATAAATCTTTACCACAGATTTTTCCTTTCAAGAGATACCATTACGACAAGTTCAGCGCTTCCAGCTCGAGCCTAAAATCAGAAGTAACCTAATAAGGCCAGCGGGCGCTGTTTACAATTTTTGTACAGAGCTGTATGTACAGGTTCAGTGTAGGCAGTTTGTGCGTTCAATTTGAGCTGCATATCTTTGCGTGCAAGTGCTTGAAAAACAGGTTCATGCGCGTTAGCAAGGGAGTTTGCTATGCGCGTGCTGCATCAAAAATTGACGCACTGATTGTGACAGCAGTTTTGATGCGCTTTGTTGACTGTATCGATGCACGACATTCGAAAGTGGCCTTATTAGGTCATGTCACTATATGTACCTGCCTCGGGGAGTAATTATAGAATACCCCGCATATCGGTAGCTCCACCTCCTAGCGGGCTACGAGGTAGCAAAATTTGACCTCACTCCCTAACCCCTAACCCTAACCCTAACCCCTATCCCTAACCCTAACCCTAACCTCAACCCTAACCCTGTACCTAAGCAAGAAGCACTGCAAGCAGCGTGAAAATTTCTAAGTCCAACATATCTCTTATGAAGTGGCTACGCGGATACGGAGTCAAAGTCGAGATTTTCTTTGTCATCACAGGCAAGCATCAGTATGCACACGTTATGAAAACTCCTTTGAAAAAAACTACGTCCGACATATCTCCTATGAAGTGGCTACGCGGATACGGAGTCAAAGTCGCCAAACCCAATCCCTATCACTAAGCAAGAAGCACTGCAAGCAGCGTGAAAATTTTTAAGTCCAACATATCTCTTCGAGTGGCTACGCGGATACGGAGTCAAAGAAGTCGAACCCTATCCCTATCACTGCAAGAAGACTACACTTTGTGTGAAATACGCGCAATGTATTGTTTTAACTCCAACACATGGCATTGGTAAGTGACGAATCACCGACCGACCCCACAATTATTGCGTCGCATATTCTCATGTAACGCATTACATAACATAACATTCTATAAAGCCTTCTACTTTGCTCGTAGATCTATTACGCACGCATGCGAAGCCTACATCGTGCGTGCAGTGTTTTAAAAATGATCTCGCCGGACGCCAATGCATAAATTCAGTGTGTGAATGCGTCATGTATTTCAAGTTTTAAGTATTCTCTAGCTAGCCGGCTAGCCTGCTATTCTATTTATCCAGTTGTTTTGTGCTGTATTGACTAGTGATTCTAAAAATGGCATTTAGTCGAAAGTGTAACAAAGGTATTCAAAGTAGATGTGGGGGAGTTGTTTTCAAGATCGTAGAACTAAAATTGAGTCTAATGTAAATTCATATCAGCGTTCTATTGTGCTTCCAGTTGAAATCGTGACTTATGTCTGATTGCACTTTGGTCTTCAAATGATGCCAGATCTGGTCATGAGACCACATCATTGGTCTCCAATAATTTGGTCTCATCATGCATTCATGCCACTATTGCATGGTGCCAGGAAAACAATCTTATGGCTAAGGAGAGACTTGTGGCAGATTGGTTTGCAATCGAGTGCAAAGGATCAAGTTCGGGATTAAAATTCGTTACTAGTTTGAGGTGAGTTATAATTATTTTTGTGACATTCGTTGTGACGTAATAATCAGTTCTTACAGATGTGTCAAGATGTGTCAACCGCACGCGCATTAGTACGCACTGACGCGCGTTAGTATGGTTGTAATAGTTTGTCCGGGCGTGTGTTTGTATTCAAATTACACCGAGCGGTACATATGAGATGAGCGCGTGCATACCAAGGTAAAATTGTGTGACCTCGTAGCCAGCTACGAGGTGGTACTATCGATGTGCGGGGTATTCTATAATTGTACCCGGCCTCGGTACCAGATTGCATAGTTTGTTAATTGCGCGCGGAATGTAATTGTAAAGTTCCAAAATTGCGCGCCAATGCCACTACAAACTGAATACACACAATACATTTAACTACATGTGTACGTATACATATACGCATATGTATACTGTATTTATGTATACTACATACAATATGTACGTATAATGTACTTATACGTACGCTACACTTATACAGATCATACTACTGCCAAAATTTATGTGCATTTTTCCAATTTGGCAGGAAATAATCATATTCTGTGTGGTACTCAGTGGGAATTAAGTGGAGGCACATTACAATACAAAATTGCATGGCTGCCGTGTGTGTATTGGATAAGGTTAGTTTGCATTGCACAGTACGCCGACAGACCGAGGTACTGTAACCGTTTCGCCACCGCTATGCCGGGATGAAGTCTTGCTCTGCGCGCCGCAAACCAAACTGAATTATTGCGCGCCAAATTCATGGTACAATCAGTATGTAAATTGAAAATGCGCGCAAAACTTCTTCCGCGCGACTGACAAATTATGCAGTCTGGCCTCGGTACATCGCCGGTGTTCATCCATGCTCACTCTGGTATAGGGTCCTTGATGAGCCAATTGGCTTCCTGACCTTCAAATCTTAAATGCCCGTAAGTGTAGGGCTAGGCTACTGTACATGTATAAAAGTTGAGGTGAGTTTGTACAAACCAGCAAGATCTGGGGCAAGATCCTGACTGGATGCTAATTGCTATGATTCTCGGTGACAAAGTTGCAGTAGCTTGCACGGATTTTAAACATCTCAAAGCCACACATCCACACAATCATACTATATGCTATAGCCTATGTGTGTGAGCTTGGGAGCACAGCTGACTGCACAAGTCAAATATTTGATAAGTTCATACTAACCGAAACATTCACGAAGAGGTCCTTCGTTGTCAACTTCTTTTCGCTTAAACAACCTTCGACAAGAACCGACGTTTCAGGCAGAAGATATAACTGCATTAACAGATATGTAATTTGCTTTCTTGGGATCCTAAATTTTGTCTTTACGAAATTCGGAGGAAAATGTCGATGCAAAGATTTGCGGTTATTACTAGCGAGAAGAGAGCACCTCCGTACGTAGCCTATACCTAACGTTACTGACCTAGATAGGCTATACAATTTGTTGTGTGTTGGTTTTGCGATGTTGTTTTTACAGACCAAATTTTTTCTCTGTTTTTAATGTCATCATTCATCAACTTTGACCCAAAGGACACTTTTAGAATCTCGTACCAGCCGCTTTTAGATGCATAAAGCTGACTGTAGAGCAGGATATACTTCTGACCTCAACTTACATTGTCAAAGAGGCAGGTTCCGCAGGGAAGGGAAGGGAATGTTAAAGAGGATATCGCCCAGATTGTGGTTTTAGGCCATTTGTTCTCTTCTTTTCCAAGGAGGGGCTAGATTCTTGCTTTTAACATTGTGTTGGTCCTTGGCCGGTATTATATGTTTTCGTCGCTAAATATCATGACTATGGCATCGCTAATTATAAGTAGTACAGCTCTTCTGATGCTCGCGATCTTGTTTAATATTTTACTAAAATAATTGTAATTCAGTATAAGTGGCGAACATTTTCTTTCTCATGGTAAAACATGAAAATGGATTTTTTTTCAGACCTCTCATAGAAACGCTAGTCAATGCCGCCGCTGCAGGCCTAATTTTTTTCCCACGAGGTTATGGGCAAATTTGATTTTCAAAGTTTTTCAGATTTGTTTCAAAATCATGGTTAGGATTATATTTAGGGTTAGGGTTACGTGGCCTGTTCTTTCATAATCCGGAGTCAGAATTACAATAAAAGGGTCGGAAAGCTGTCATTTTGGAACTAGGGGTGTGGCCTATTTCCAAGAAGCTGATTGGTCCATTGGCATGATTTGCCCATAACCTCGTGGGAAAAAATTGCGCCCGCCGCAACCGCCGTCGTCATCATCATCCACCACCACTGCCACCACCACCACCACTACCATCACAATAGTTCTCACCAGTAGGTCTTTCATACTCACTGATTCCAAATATATTCCAAAAGTATACCATGATCACTGAAATTAAGCTACGAGAACTTAATTTGATAAATAACAATGTGGTTCCTGCCTTTTCACTTCCTTTCTTCCTTCAAAATGTCATTTGCGTAGGGAAAAGCTATGTTGCAAAAAGTGCCTGTAATGTCTTCAGTTTTCTTTGTTTTTGTTTCCATAATTAGTTCTTCAATTCATTTGATACCACACACACATCACAAATTACGCACATCGCTTTAGCAACATGGTCCAAACTCATGTGCCTCAATTTTTAGGGTGTTAAATTTGCGGGGGACCACCAGTTTCCCCGGGAACCTAATAGTGGTACGCTTCGTGCACTGTGCACCCTGAATAAGGGTCTGCATATATTATCAATACACAATCATGGATCGAAACAGATTTAGTAATACTGTAGTGTTACACTATACATTTCACTGCTCTGTACCGGTGCATACGTACGTTACTGACCAATCAAACTTGAAGGGGCCCAAGTTGTTCTCGCATAAGCGTATGAGAAGGGGTGGGTGCAGGGGAAGGCGCCATGCCCCAAATTTTTAGACAAACCCAAAATTTGGGTATATCTCTAGAAATTCGGACAGACATTTTTCTAAAAAGGGTAAGAGATTAGGGCAAAAAACCTTGCGCCCCTCCCCCCCCCCCAAATTTTAATAGTCCCATGCGCTTATGTGCTCGGTAAATTTGAAAGCAAAGTTTGAAAAATGGCTTTGTAGTATCAGTACTTCTTTGATATCAAAGAAGGCTAGAACTCAACTTGGCTACTGTGATCATTCACTGATTTAGGGATTTTTGTGTGAATTGGATTTTGGAGTGATGAGTGGCCGCCTGTAAACACTGTTCGATGCAATTTCCAAAATTTGGCAATTAAGATAATTACCCTTCACAAAAAAGCATTTCTGTAGTATTCGTGTGTAATTAGGCACTGTGACCCAATCCCACACTTACCTAATCAATACTTTATCGATACTTATCCCCAAACATTGAAATCTTGGTGACGACGTTGCCTCGCGCCAACATTGCCATGCTTTTGTCGCTTTGCCGACCATTACTTTTGTCCATGCGACCATTTCATTTGTTGGTCGCCCTAAGTAATTTTCAAGAATTATTTTTCTATTATCAGAATGGTAAAAGCAAGATCTTAACTTATTCGTTTAAAATTGACATTGTTCGAAACAGTACTAAGGTTTAGTACAGAAGTCGTTCTTTAAAGCTCGTTGATCCAGTTTTATGGAATAAATTACTGTTTAACATCTGTCTTTAGAAATTGTTTAGACTCGCTTGAATAACTCTTTTTGTTCAATCTTATCATGTTTGATCTTACTCTTTTGGCTATAACTTTGTCTTTCTTTTCATGGTTTTTACTGCTTATCGATCTTTGACTTTAGTTAATCGAAACCCACAGTTCAGAATGTAGGAACTGCTTTTTCAACGTGCGTAACCGGCATGTGAGGCGATCAGTATTTTTAGTGGGCGACTAAATTTTAAATGCCCCCAATATTTAGAGGTATGCAGAAAAAGTAAATGTTGTTACACACATTTTCGATATGAATAATTGTGATATTAGCCTATTGGTGTCATCTGGGGAGAACTTTAGATCAGAAATATGTGATCTGTGTCCTCTAGAATGCACCAAATCGCTTGGCTTCCTGGAGCATTTCCCCTGGACCCAAACATGGTGGTCCCCTGTATACACCTGGACGGAGGCGCAAAGTGTTCACTCATGCAGGTGCTCCCCCCCCCCCCCAATAATTTTAACAGATCGCCGCCCCTGGTAACAGGTATGACAAATAAATTCTGCAGTGAACAACACTGGATGAGCGTAATGTATTTGCACAATCGCGACAGCAACGCAGTTGATTAAACGACCTGTCCCTCCGTAATAAACACAACTTACGGAGTTTAAAGAAAACAAACCATACCTTATTACGTGTGTAGAAATAATATCAGGTAATTACGCAGGTATAAATGTTTTACATATTAATTAGAAAGTTGAGGGTCTGTGGACATGTAAATGTAAAAATCCATCAAATATTGACAATTTTACAAGACAATTACTGTTACATCTACTTTATGAATACACATGAGCTAAATATGTAAATTTGTGATGTGGAAAGAGGGACACATGAGATGTGTGTTGTAATTTATTTATATCATTCTATTTTCGTAGTTCATCTTATTCGACCCAGATGGAATATTAGAAGTAAACGTTGCTTAGTGTTGAAACTTGTCGCGTATGGTTTAAGTTATGCATAAATTGGAACTTCATTTTCTCAGAAAGGTGATCCTCTGTTAATTCCAATTGTCAAAAATACCGGTATGCTACGAGTTACAAAAGGTTGAGAAATCCGAACTAAAACGTAATGCAACTCTTCATACAGATGCAGAACTGATAACATTAATTGTACCCTGAGTTTCATACACTGAACACTGGCCAACTTATATAAAATGAAGCAAGTTTTGAAGCTGTCTTCGACAAAAGAAAATGCAAAACGGTTCTTTATTTCTTACAAACCATAATTTTCTTCTTCTTTGAAAGCTAAATTGTGACTGATGGCTGAGTTGCCTTAAAACTTGTAGTACTTGAGGAAATGAGTGCCAGATTCTTTCTTTTTCTGTAAGTGATACAACATCCCGCGTTAATTCTCAAATAACCTTTCCCTCACGCAAATGTGTCACAGTGAATGTTAACTGTGAATAACAGTCAGAAGAATGGGAAGCGGTAGGAAAGCTGCCCGGTGATACTGTCCTGGGGAAGGTTACCCCTGCTTGGTGGGGTTCTACACGTGCACTGTCCGGTTGGTAGTGTAGTTTCAGCCCCCACCCCCACCCCCCTAAATTCTTATCATAGTGTCTGTCTCGAGCCCTCGGCTTTACTTGTACCTACATGCTGTGGTCTTCTTCCTGGAGACGATTTGAGTGAGCTAGTAATTCAACCAGTCTTTGGTAAACGGAAAACTTCGGATTTGTCAAATTTAAGTCCGTTTCATACTTCAGTATAACGTTATAAAGCTTTGAAAGTTGAATACTATTCAACCATGAGAGACAGTTTGTCCGTGACTGGCGCAGTAGAGCAAGGGATGACTATACATGGTTCTGATAGCTTTATAGCGCGTGAAAATTTGGAAGTATAAACCGGCCTTTATGTTGGCGGTTTGAATCATTGAGACACTGCTCTTAGATATTCCTCAATAGATGGTCATTGGGGGAGAGGGAAAGGTCGTTGTCCACCAATGGTTTAAGAACCGTTACCAGTTTTAGCTGTACAGGCTATGAGAATCGGTTGCCTTGTCTTATCCTAGTCTAGTAAATTTGTTTCCTTCTTTCATTAATTGCTTGACGGGCTTAAGATCTAATATTATGAACTGAGAATAAAGCTGGTTGCAAAGTATACCAAGGGAAAACCAAGTGAGATTTAATCGTCCCGGCCCCTTCTTACGTCATACTCGAAATAGTTGTTTCATCTTTTTTAACACTTATTCATCCTGTCCAGAGTCGTAATTTTCTCATTGATTGCTAATGGCTGCGCTGGATATTTCATTGTCATACTTATGAGACCATATTTTTTCGCAAGTTCCTGAAAAGGAGAGACATACCTAAATGGAGGGTTACCCATGATGTCTAAGTAGCTAAGTTTTTGCCACAGGGTCACTAACTTGATAGATCCCGCGTTCCGGATACGAATTGTTATCTTACCCGTACAGTTTTGGATGATGATACTTCCCGAAAAAATATCACAATTTCCGGATCTGGTTTTGAGTAACTGGTGCCCACAATAGTGACCTGGTCCATTGAAGCCGATTCTGGGGGAACAAGGGGTAAATGTCTACTCAATCGGGTTGTGAGGACATAACACAAAAGTGACTTACCTTTTGGGTCGAAGAACCATAAGCGTAGGAAAACGTGGCAGAGGGCGACCGCCCTCACTCTGATTGGTAGGGCGGAAACCTTGTTTCCCCCCTCTCCCACTTTGGATGACATGCTGCCAAAATATGACATTGAATAGGATGAAATTCCTTCAAATTTTGTAAAACCCCTCAATTTAGACCTCTTCCCCATGGCATTGATCACTTGACTACCATTCACTTCCGCCCCCCCCCCCACGCACACCTTCAAATAACTTCCTCTGCTTATGAAAACTAATCATCGAAGTGTTCCTTCATTCCCAAAGAGCTGAGGAGAAAACTAATCCGGTGACGTTTTGCTAACTTGCCCGCCCGGCGGACGTGTATTGCTCCCGCACCCAGACCGACTGCATTCGCAATACCAAGTTAGAGTATGTACGTCAAAAAGAGGTACATATTCGACACCTGCTATGAAGGTTATTTGCTAACTTCTAAGTTTCGAATCAACTTATTGGTTGAGGGAAACACCTAAATGTGCAACGTACCATACATTGTCATATTCTTGTAGCAACTCGAGTCCATGCATTGAAACATGTCCACTTAAGATGATTTGCTGCATTTATCTTTTAAGTAACGTAGCAATATTTGGGGCATAATGGAGTTTTTTTTTATAGCATTCTTAGTGATGTAGGTATTAAAGAAATGAGTTGAATACTCAGTTGTGCAAAAATTCAAGGTTATTAAAATTGTTTAAGGTAAGACAGGAACTGCTGTTTTGTGAATGCCAAATTCCGTTTTGTAATCCGTTTTCAAAATTTGCATAGATTTTCATATTTTAAAGTTAGGGTTCCACACTGCAGGAACCATAACTTGACACGTAGCTTGAAGATCGTGTCGAGTGTTTACAACAGTTTGGTACATAATGGAGTCGTCAATCTTGGATCACAGTCGCGTTGCTTGACATGCATTGGTGTATGCGAAGGAGCGAGAGAGCATTGTGCTCCCCCCCCCCCCCACACTTTCTGGACAACCAAAAAATGCGGGCAGAATCTGTAGTAAAATTCGGGCAAAATTCTTCTAAAAAGGCTCAGAGGTTGTGCAACAACTTGTGCCAATCGCAAGTCCAAATGATCCCATACGCTTGTAAGAAATGATGTGATGTTTGCTTGAAAATGATGAGAAATTTTGGAGGTTACTATGTACTTGAATTTTTCACTTTTTTATGTGGACTTTTTCCGTCTTCTAAAGTTTTCGTGTTTTCGAGGTTGTACTCAGACTTCGGTGAATTTTGATCAAGTTTAGTGTGCAAGTCCATGGAGGATAACTAGAGTTGCACTACCATAAGCTTTGTGAACACGGGTCAAAGAAATCCTGACCGAACAACCCCCGTCGATAATTCCCACCCGGACAATTCCCTCAGGACAACTGTCTCCAGGACCATTGGCCCCCATTCAATTCCCAACCCGGACAAATTTCCCCGGACAGTTCCTACACATGACAATTACCCCTAAGACTTCTCCCACCAGAAAATGTGGAACTGGCATGAGAGGGAATTGCCCATGAAGATATCGGGGAGGGGGGGAGGATCACCAGGAACTCATAACAGACCGTATCCATTGACATCACACTGACGTCATTTTGGGTGAAAACAATGAAGCACACGTGCACGAACGGCGTGGATTTCGCCACACGTGTAGTAGACTTACGCGCGTTTACGATTGGTTGACAAATAGGCTGTCTGCATTAATTGTTGTAACTTGCAATGATACGCGCTTTTCCTCCATTTTCCTCCAAAAGAGGGAGCACTCTCTCCTTTGTGACGTCATATGCATAAGGTCTATAGGTCTATCAATAGTAAAAATAGTACCCGTGAAAGTTACTCTTCAAAAAACTTCGAAACAGCTTTATATTGTGGATAGCTTCTGATCAAATTCAGTGTTTACTTATCTTAACTACGATTGTATCGACCAAACAACATGACATACAAAAAAAGCTGACACACTATTGAACTATCTTCACAAACATTAATTTTATTCAGTACCTTATACAGAACGCTGCAAAAACGTACACGAATGTTTTAAAATATGTATTGCATAATATGGTGATTTATTCATTTATAACATTTTGTATGCAGTTTGTATTAATTATTGACATCTATGGAGAAAATGGCACTTGAAGTGCAAGTGTAGTGTTTTTTTTTTAACGAATTTCTCCTATTATAATACCTAAGACAGGTGCGTTTAAGCAAAAATCTTCATGGATATCCCATGCATGATGCATAAGAGATTGTGCTGTTATACTACTTAAATTGGTCACATATTCATCAACGAAGTTATTTGTTCATTGGGGTTAAGGAAATCCTACCTCGTGTAATAAGGCCCATCACATTCATAATAACTCAAAACTTCTGTATTTGCCATTAAAAATGGTGAAAGTTTCCATCAAAAAACTTAGGCTGATTGATACGTGTTTGATGTCTAAGAGTCTATTAATTAAGGGGGTGAACCAAAATAAACCGCAACTAGGTTAGAACTTCCGACGTTTTACAGGAGAGCGGCAGGCTTTTAAAAGTCTGTTTTCAAGACATACAGTAATTAAGTTAAATGAACAACAGGGATCCAAAGTTGCTCGTAAGGACTTGACCGCCTACAATTGCAAACAATTTAGCTGAAGCCCAGCGACAGTCGCGTTAAGTGCTATAGAAAAGTAATGATGTGCTGTTATCAAATTTAATTGCCCCATTACATGCACTTTCTGCATATTAATCTAAACAGCAACAATTGATGAACGTAGCGAAGTCAGTGAACTTGAACCAAACAAAGCATATTAGTCTAAGATGTTGAATGTACCTGCGGCAAACTTTACACTGAAAATGAGAACAAAAAGCAAATGAATATCCATGAAGTAATTTTAATTTCTAGACGTTGCAAGCTCCTCGTGACACCAATATTATCCAAATTTTTTTTAAGCTAAATATTACATAAAATACCGATTTACAGGAAAAATTTAATCATGTGCAGAAAAATGTAGATCCCAGTACCAATTGTAAGTTTATGACCAAGAAACTGTCAGCGAAGACGTTACCGACACCCCTACGTTGGTAATGGTAAGTTCCTGTAAAACAGAAAGTAGAAATTCATTGCGGTAAATGGATTCTTGTTTCTAAATCTATCTAAGCATTACGACCTTGAATCCAAATCATCGTTTGGACAAGATGTACAAAAATAAAGATGAGGAAAACTTTGCATTAATTTTAGCTAACTATTCGTTGAATTATTCTGCAGGATGTCATGACACCAAATGATTCTATAGCCTAAGCTAACCTCCGCCTTGGAGATGGACCAGGGCCGTATCCAAGGGGGCGTAAGGGGCGGTGCTCCCTATTTTCGGTAAAGCAATGATTTTTGTAACCAGAATATTTTATTTCCAAGCTCTTGAAAAATGTATGATCAGAAGAAATGCACTTTCTGCAGACGGTTACCCCACCCCCTTCTCATACTCCTGGATTCGGCCCTGTAGACGTTAGGGTATACACATGCAATATAGTTCTGACATAACTATCTTGAAGTGTAAACAGGCCTACGATTTGGGCAAGGAAAATGCGACATCACCAATTCTTGACAATTTACACATTTTTGCAATCAGAAAACGTTACCAGTACCGTAAAAGACACCCCATAAAATTTACGATTCTTCAACATGAAGATCTCTCAATATTATTCGACAAATTGGTGGGATATCTTGAAAAAATCTCATTGCCTATTTGATACTATTTAACTTAGTTACCAAGGTTGCAAACTTGATTAGTCCCTCCTGTTTTTCTAGTGCATTTCAAATATTCTTTTTGCACCTGTGTCATATTTGTATTCACCTTATTCGTACAAAACATACGACTAGTAAAAATGAAATCGCATTTGAAACAAGAGAGCACTCTACACTACACTGAGTCGCGTATATCTCATAGCCAACACAAATTCAATGCGCTTACAGTAACACGTCGAATCACGTTATCAATTAGTGAACATAGGGTTGATGATACTTTACCTTGGTGGAAGGGTTGAACGAGAAACTTCCATGGTTAGACCCATTGATTGTGACGGACGACACAGAGGTCAGTCCCAGGACACGGAAAGTTCCCCAGGTTAGGGCACTTGCTCCAGGATAGTTGCTTCGATTGATGGTGTTAGTCAGGGTGTCCTGTAAGTGTGACATCGAAAGTACAGAATTATATTGGACGCTTATAATTCGCTGTCATAGATTTACATCATAGCCTGTGGAGGTCATATCGTGTCCTTATGACAGCTCTTGGACTATGCCTATGCTAATCTTGATTAAATTATTCGTTCTTCGAAAAAAAGTTAAATTCAAACGTGATGAGCAAAAATCAATGGATTCGCAAAACTGGAGAAAAGCTGTTAATAGATTATTGTATGTCTTGCAAAAGGTAGTCATCATATCACACAATGGGAATCAAAATTGCCCATATATTTGCATTTCAATTAAAAAAAATTCCCAAAGGTAGGTTTTAACGAGTACACATGTACTTACTGATAATTTGCAGTCAGCAGTGATGGCACCACTAATATTATAGAAGCAAGTTTGTAAAAAGGATGTTATTAAGTCTTAACAGACATTAATAAATATTATTTGACTTCTTTAACAGTCATAATGATATTTCATATGACTTATATGGCTCATTCCAATTTTTTGTATGTAGGCCCAGCTTGCAGTACTACTTTTTGGTTGCAAGCTTCTGAGCCCGGTCACTGAGCTATATAAGTGGAGGACGCACGTCAATGCGGAATACGCGACGAAACTGTAGCCGACGTGGAGGGTCACGTGATGTAGGTTTGCTTACTCAAGTCGATTCCATTGCCCTAGAAACGCGCAGCTACAAGTGAAAATAACGTAACGCAGAATCATTGATGTACGCGCTAAAGCAATCATTTGTTACTCATTACGTCTCTAGTGCTTTTGTTGTAATTACTAGTAGGACATCTGTACACTATGATTCATGATTGTGTGATCAAAAGATTTTTTTTTTTACAAACTTTCCTTGTTTTTAGAAGTGGTCCTGCCTATTTGAGGTACAGCGTGTGTGACAGCATTTCGTATGGTGCGTCGAGACGCGTTGACTGCGTAACATTCGCGATAGCACCGTCACTGAACAGTACACAGAGTAGGCGCGCTTGTTACTGACTGTCCATACCTGTGCACAAATAATCTGTACAACGCGTCGAACGCGTCCTCTTGACAAAAAAGGCGCACGAAGGGAAAGTAATACGCGTGTACATGCACGCGTGCATTTTGGCCAATGATGTGCCTCAAAGCTTCCTACACGGTAGGTGTTTGGTGCTCTGTATGTTATATGGCTATTGTGATGTATGCCTTTTCAGGAAGTTGCTAAGGCAACATTACCTCGGCGCAATGGCGTGCATGCTAACGCGTGGTAGCCGGCAAATTAGCGTCCAAGAGGCTGAAGAGACGCTAAGGCCGACTACGGCGCGCTTAGCATGTACATCATTGCCTCAGCGTTTTAACTTCTCGGTACGCGTTTCTACGGCGGTGGCGACTTGAGTAAACTAACCTACATCACGTGACCCTCCATGATGGCTTCAAAACATTGGGAATGATCCTTCGTAGCATATAGTTCAGTGAGCCCGGCCTACATGACGTCGTACCAACGAGGTCGATTTAACTATTCAACTTCATCATACGTGGACTTATTATTAAACTGACAGAGTAAATCATCCCAACCCTGTATCTAATAGATGGCGTCTTTATTGTTTGTAAGACGAGCACGGTGGTGGACGAGTAAGGTGGACCCCGCCCCGGACCCCTCGTGGCCCCTGTTGTTGGTGTCTGGTTTTTTTGATTGTTGGCGGTATGTAGTATTATTGGTTTAGGGTGGCCGGGGGGAGGTTGGTCTGTTGGGTATTTGGGTTGTTGTCAGTGTGTGTGTTGTTCTATTGTTGTAATGAACATACTTTTCTGTTTGATTTGGTGGTGTGGATAGTTTTGCATTTATGTTCCTGTCCGATCCGGTTTGAGTTTGTTTCTTGTTTGTATGTGCCGTTTCCATGCACTTAAAAAGCTGTAAGACGAGCACGATTTCTGTCTTTGTCACGCAGTATGTGCTCCTCACAATTACTAAATTCTACATGCTATGGCAGATCCAGGGCTGTATTTCTTAAAAGTTAGGAATATTGCTATATTGGACTTAGGAAGAATTCATTCCTATCTTCATGATGAAGTTGTTCCTAGTTTTAGGAATGATCTTTGGTAGATTTAAAAATGTTCTTAATTGATCTGGCAGGAAATTCACAAATAAAAACAATGTCACTTTTGATTTATCCCTTGATATTTGAAGGAAGGAATGATTTCGGACTCATCATTCCTAAGCATTTTATGAACTTTAATTTTAGGAATATTCCTAACTTTTATGAAATAGAGCCCAGAACTTATTCTTTAGGGCGGAGAGGTGTGCAACAAGAGAACGGAGTTTCCATATCGAGGGTGAGAAGTACATGACAGTGTTAGTTGTAGGTGGTGCTTCCACGGTGCCGATTTTTCAGTTTCATTGCAAAAGTAAACAGTTTTAAATCAATTTAACTAATTGAATCAAATAACGGCAACAAACTAGCCTAACTCTCGCTGTCCGTTGTAATTTAACTGCACAGAAAATTCAAGTGGAAAGAAAAACTCCTGTGCCCTTCGTATCTGCCCCTGGATACCTATTTAAAACATGTGGTGGACTTAAGGGGTGGGGATAGTTCTCTCTTTCGTCGCGGAATATCCCTTGTCGTGACACATTTATGTACCCGGTACAGCCGGTAACCGGCTGAGGAAACGAAAGGCGGAGAGTAGGGGAACGGAAGGGCAATATTGATCCTTCCAGGGAAGGACGATGTTACTTTGACAAACAGGTACCTCCGTGGTCAAAGAAGCTCCTCCCTGATTAGAGCAGGAGACTGGAATAAACTTGCATTTATCGCATTCCAAAAAGCTAGGCCTATGTTTTATAGCGCCATTGATCTATTGTTTGATTCGATTCCTTCTGGGAGTTACAAATGAGTACATTGGTGAGCAGTTAATGTACAAACACGCTGTGTGTTTGAATGTAGCGTACAAAAAGTCTGGACTTACCGTTGAAACGGTGAAGGTTGAGTGGAAGTAGTTTCCATTTTCAATTGCGTCTTTGAAGATAAAATAAGTAGAAAGTATTAAGTAGAAAATAAGAGCTAGCAACAAGGGAGTTGCTAGCTACTGTTTGTAATCTGTTTAATTGAAACCAATAATTGGGAACGTCAGCACATCAAACATCTTATTCAAGAAATCGAGTAATATTCACAACGTAATTAACAACTAGCAGAATGGTCAGACTAAATTTACTCAGCTCTTTCCACCAAGCCCCCATCCCTCCCCATCACTCACCCAGGAGAGGGAGTTTGTGTGAAAAAGGGGGGGATAATTAGCCCTTGAGGGAAAAGTTACTGTGTGAAATGTGAAAGTCAATTTGGAATCATCTCCAAAAAATAGGGGAATATATCCGCCTACCCCCGTCACTTACCTGCCTCATCCCCGTCATCCCAGTAAAGGTCACCATCAGCCTCTCCGGCATCATCTAACGCAATGATCAGACCCATTGGATTTGTACGACTGCAAATAAAGTGGTGAAATACGAATCACTGATTTGAAGTGTCGTCATGCCTATGAATAATGGCTATTTTTAAATAAGAATAGCCATAATTGCTGCTTGTTTATTTCAGAGGGTTGAAGACATGTGGGTCGATATTATGGAGAAAGACGAACGTTAAAGGGGATATGCAGTCACCCCAACTTGAAGTAGTGTAGTAGACTGTCCTGTTCCATGATTGGCTCTTGAGAGTCATGTGACAATATTTTTTCTCCTCAAACGTGAAATTTACTAGAAGTAACTGATTGGTTTACCTTGAATATGCAATATTGAAGTCCTAAAATATTGTGAAAGATACTTTGCAGAGAAATAAGAAGAAAATTGTGAGATTTAGCTGTTGCTTCAAAATAAGTTTGGGACGACTGCTCTTGACCTTTAACGATCAAGTCCTTGAAAACAAAATATTACTTGAAAATTATTTTGCAGCCGTAGGCTAAATAACTTTTCATCATAGCTTTCAGGAATGGGAGGGCACAGAGTTTTGACTTCAACTTGTTAGTTGTAACATTTTATTAGCTGTTTAATGGTGTGAAGATCAATCCCCACCCCCCCCCCATTCCCAGCGCATTCATTTTCATCACTGCACCCCTGTGCTCCTGATATTGTATGGCTTTCCCATAAGACTGGTGTTCCACACCAACTTAACTGTATATAGTACCGTAATGCACGCACTGCGGGGTTGCAGCTTCCTACTGCACCTAACCATATTTTACCAGAGTTGTATCCGAGTCAATATAACCCAATTTCGAGCCTTCCGATTCCAGTTTCCACCATTCCGGGTCAATTCAGATTCTAGTACCCTACGATTTCGAGCCAATTCTGATCCCAGTGCCCCCAGTTCTAAGGCAATTCCGATTCCAGTCATTCAACCACGGAGTTGCTGCCAAATAGCACTTCCCTGATTAAACCATGTAGCTTGTCATTCAATTGAAATGGTTTTTCTACTGTTTTTCGGGTTTATTTAATTAAGAAGGGTTATTCTAGGTTTTATATAGCTGGCACACCCTGTGGGCAATATTGATCCTTCCAGGGAAGGACGATGTTACTTTGACAAACAGGTACCTCCGTGGTCAAAGAAGCTCCTCCCTGATTAGAGCAGGAGACTGGAATCAAACTTGCATTTATCGCATTCCAAAAAGCTAGGCCTATGTTTTATAGCGCCATTATAGCGTTTGATTCGATTCCTTCTGGGAGTTACAAATGAGTACATTGGTGAGTAGTTAATGTACAAACACGCTATATGTGACCATCCATGTATTAAACTGTGCAACAATAACAATGTAGTCTTAACTAATATTTATGTAGCTTACATTTTGTGGAATCGGCTCCCATTCGGAGTCCACCTGCGGACCATTCCGGGACCTCCCATTCATGGACGAAATTTTAACCCAGTAAAAAACGGAACTCGAATCCGAAATTGAGTCCGAGTCCTGACCCGGGTTTTGCAGCCCTGAATTTTACACGTATTTACCTGATAGTGGTTGTGACCGCGTGTTCCTGGGTTGGTAGAATATATCCACCTCTAACATGAAGTGGTATGTAGTCCATTGGGGCATTTAAATTTATCGTTTTACCCCTGCCACCAGTTTCTTCCATGCCCTAAACAGAATATAAGAATGATAAAGAATGACACAAAACAATCGTTTAGTCAACTGGTCCTCCTCGAAGCGCTTCCGTTCAGTGGACAACCAACTTGCTCAGATAGTGAAACGATTTTGATGTAAAACCGTGTTTAAACTAAACAGTGGGCCTATGAAAGAAACCTCGAGATGTCTAGTGTTGATAGCCATAATCTCTTCCATGTGCATATGACCAGGGAGTTGTTACGGATGGAGTACGAACACTTCTCCCTCCTTTGACACTATGTGTAACAACTCCCTGCTCAGATATACCATTACTGTGAACCATGCCATAGACCTTATGCATATAACGTCACAGAACAGAAAATGCAACTTCCAATGGAGGCAAGCGTGTATCATTGCAACTTATACCAACAAATGCAGACAGCTGATTGGTGTACCGGTAGCACGCGTAAGTTACTAAGCACGGGTGCGAAGTCTATGTCGTACGTGCAGTGTGCCTCATTGTTTTGCCGCCAAAATGACGCGTGAAGTCAACGCATAAGGTCTACAGCTACACAAAAATGATAACGTGAAGGTAAAATGATGCAAAAGCTACCCCTTAATAGACGAGTTGGGGAAATGCTTATCATGCAATTCATCAGGGGATGGGTCAAAGGTCAAGTGAACCACTTACCTTGACGAACTGTTGTCATGATACAGCTAACCTTGTGACCCCACCGGAAGTACTGAATTACCCAACTCGTCTATTGTATTATTAGCAACTTCTTCCGTTGCATCTCTATAGTAACAAAGCTGTGAAAGAAATGCCGTATTCCCATTGCTACGACAAACCTCCGCGTTAACTCGATGATTAATGCAAAATCGTTACGATGGGTGTAAGGAGACTTCGAATTTCAGATTTTTTTTACTTTGGGAAAGTGTTGAATAGAACTCATATCTGTCTGCAACCTTTAACCGTTAGGGCCACTCTCGTTGGCACTTTACATGTATACAAAAATGGTTTGAAGCCAGGGTTGGAATTTCTCGGTACGCTGATAAGCCAGCGTTTTAAAGCTAAATCATGGCGTACTAAAACGACTGCTATACATATAATACCCACGGTACGACGAGAGGCGTATCATTCAGCTACTCCGTATGGGCGTTACTAGTCTTACAAGCCTGCGTAACGTATACTGTATTTCAACTCAAAGCACATCGGTCTTACATTGTTACCACCATCATTACTCTGTTTTACCAGCTAGGCAGAGGCACTTTTTATGAGCTAAATGTCCACATAATCTCAATAATGTTGTTAACTGTACCAATTGAAATTGACTTGAAACCACTAATATTCCTTCAGTTATAGTTTTTGATTCCTTGCCGTAGGCAGGCAAGGAATCTATGCGATGGTGATGTCGTGTGTGTGTGTGTGTGTGTGTGTGTGCGTACAGAGGTAGTCTGCCTACTTGCAGCGCTACAAGACAGTCAACTAACATTTCCTAACATATGTTGTCCCAAAGTGTTAACAAATGTGTTAGGTGTTCTTTACGATTTTGGTAAGCACGATACAGAAAAGTTGCAGGATGGCATTTTTGCTTGCCAAAGAATATTTTAAGTCTTTCACCGTGCATATACTGTTACGAGAAGTTGATACATATGTCTCCAAGTCCCCCAAACCCAATGGAGTTACATGAACCGAACAACACTCGACAATCATGTGGCAATAGCTATTGGGGAGGGGAAAGAATTCATGGACACCCACTGGCCACCCCACAAAAAATTCGCTCATGCCCGCCTCTCTCACCACCGTCAGGACATACGGTAACTATGCGTCTAATGCTCTACAAAAGACTTTAAACCATACATGAAAAAGACTGGCAACGTTATAAATGTTTGGTTATAAGAAACGGGAAATCTGAAAGGGTTGTATGTGGTGCTTTCTTCAATTGGATGTGAGAGGAAGAGTGAGCTTATCAAAAATTTAGTAAGACTTACCAAAATCTGGAAAACAAAGTCTTTTTGGTAAGCACTTACGTGGGCATTGCTTACTGGAATTTTCAACCCTGCCCAGGGGCGTCAATCCGTATTGAAGTGTGGGGGGAACACACATGACCAGGCGCGTAGTCAGAAGTTTGTCCGGGGAGGGGGCCAAGCGGTAGATTCTGCGAGGGAGCGAAGCGCGCGAGGAGGGGAGGGTGTGGGAGGGGATGTTCCCCCTCCCACGGTGAGAAGCTTTTGTGTTTTTTAATGTGAAAATATGTGATTTGGTGCATACTTAATATGGTATTTTGTATGCATAAGGAGAAATATTGTTCACGTAGTCCAGGGAATTACTTCAAGATGTTACTTTAATCATGTCCAAAAATAGCTGAAACCACGCTCCGCAGAGTTGATCATTGTCAGAGATCATGGATCCCAACCACGCCCGTAGCTAGGGTCATATGTTTTTGGGTGTGGAGGTCCCCAATTCGTACTGGCTGGATGTTTTTCCAACAGAGAGGCAGCGTGTAAATTGCACTTTGTTATGCGCTCTGCGTTTTGTATACAGCTGTGGTGATCCTTCCTTTGTCACTACATAATGGTGTCGTCCTGGGGGAGGGGTGTCCTCCTCCCCTTTGAGAAATTTTGTTAATTTAAGGTTGCTTAGGTGCAAAATGGTGCTATCTTTGGGATATTTTTGGAGCTGATCGTATATGGCTGGAAAATGTCCATAATTTAGTGCATTCTAATTTTCCAGCTGCCTGGATGCTCTTACTAACTGCAGTGGAGACGCGTAAATTGCACCTTTTTATGCCCCCTGCGTTTTTTTATACAGCAGTGGGAATCCTTCCTTTGTCACTACATGGAGGTGTCGCCCTGAGGGAGGGGTTCAAGGGGAGGGAGTGTCCCCCTCCCCTCTGAGAATTTTTCGTAAATTTAAGGTTGCTTAGATGCAAAATGGTACTATCTTTGGTTTATTTTTGGAGCTAATTGATACGTTTTCAACAACCTTCCTGAAGCCACCCTTTGGCTACTTTTTTGACAGTTTTGCCGCAAAAATACATGCGTTGAGTCAACAGAAACTTTCTTGGACTATTATGAAAATTTTCCTTTCCTTCATTGTGCATTATGAAAAGGCACCTAAGGCTGGCAAATGCCTGTATAGGACCTCCTGGAAGCTCTGGATCAATTATATAAATGGGGCAATGGCGTAATACTTATTACTTGACATCCAAATGGTAATATAGATTATGATGCTAAGCACTTTACATCTATCGTATTTTTACTAATTTTGAACGAAAATCCAGACGAACAGCTTCCAGCAATGGAGAATCGGCAGGAGGGAGAGAATAGGCGCAGTAAGGTGATGTTAGACCTCCCTGATAGGTGTACGTAGCAAATGGTGTGAAGGACTAACAAGCGCGTTTCAGCTTTTTCTCAGTAAATGTATTAGCAATCACCATCCATACCGATAATGGCTTCGCGCGAAGCGCTCGGTAAAAGTTTTTAAAAAATGTATAACGGCAACAACGTGCTTTAAAGTTTCAACCTTCCACATCATGCTTACAAATTAGATTGAAGGATCCCATATTGATGCGGGGCCCCTATACAGATGTTTGGAGATGTATCTCTGTTTTCGGATAGTGTTGTGATCAGAATGGTTCCTTGTATAATCACCTTTTTAATGGTCATGAGATGGAGTGCAAACCGTGACGCATGCGCGCGAAGCGCGCCAAAATTTTTCATTAAATGAGATATCCCTGACAAAATCTGCATTCAGAATCTGCATCGCGACACCTTCAACAAACCTACATGTCACTCAAAAAGCCAGTCAGTAGAACCACGACACTACTCTTTACTAAGTGTGTGGGGGGAACATTTGATATTGTGTCCCCCACCCATCGAAATGTGGTGGGGACATGTCCCCCTGTCCCCCCAGGATTGACGCCCATGACCCTGCTTGAAAGAGTGGTCTGAATGGAAAATCCTTTAAAACCAGCTAGATCAGTTGGTGTTCATGAATTTCTTCCAGCAGTCAAGTGTTAAGGCCCATGTACACAACCATACAGTTGTCTATGAACATGGTCATACAAATGTATGACATTGTAATTGTTGCACAGATTCCCGCTTAGAGTATGAAGCACCATGTACTGTATACGTAATATTCATGCGCCATTTAATTAATCCCAAACTTCTCAGACTTCAAAAGTCCTTAGCTGTTGCGTTTTGCTGAATATTCCTATATAATCAAGTAATACGCAAGTTTAGACGCTGATTTATCTTACACTCTAAAAACATTCAGTCCAAATTTAAACCGACCGGGGTCGGAGGACGGATGCAACTAACCAAAATCTGTTCAGAAGTTTGACTAGATTTGGTTCAAAGTTAAACTAACTCGGTTCAATTTTGAACCAAGTCTAGTCAAATATTTGAACAGTTTTTGGTTAGTTGCCCCTCCAACCCCTGTCGGTTCAAATTTGAACCGACCGTTTTTAGAGTGTACTGTGACCATGCATAATGAGCAAATGATAAGCATATAACGAAACGTTTTCAACTGTTTTGAAACATTTGTTGGAAAGATGAAACGTGCAGCTAAAAATTTGAACACCGTCATACATGTTGGACGTTGTTCAACTTTGCTGGGAAGCCCGCCTACACGATCATACACTTGTTCATGAACATCGTCATACAAATGTATGATGAAGTTTTGAGCAAATGTATGATCGCGTAGACGGGGCTTTAAGGATTGAAATCAGAAGTAATTTAATGTTGCCTTAGTTGATGACACTGCCGGAACTTACGGTGTAATAGTCATACCAACGAGCGTCAGGAAAATAAACATCGACTGTAACCGCATCCTGTAATGAGTAAAGTAACGAAAAAGAATTCAACCATGTCTTCAAAAATAGCTGGCCCCCCTTCTGAACGCCTGCATGGTTACAATCCCGCGGCCACTGCTCTTAAAGTTTGTTATCTTGCAACCTCATTATCCCCCCCCCCCCCCTCTGGCGATGTAATACCCAAATAATGTTGTGTCTCAGTGAAATATTTTCTCATTTAAACACTTCTTCCGGTATAAACTATTTTGAAGTAGTATAAATTTCTTCTGTAGACACAAACAGATAGCAGCCAGGAACACTATTTTAAATCGTGTTAAAACCTCACTTGTCATGCAGCAGACGAAAACATGAAGCTTATTTGTGACGTTTGAGATACTCTACCGGTACTTTTTTACCTGATCGAGAACAGGGGAGATGAGAAAGGCTGGTCCCCACAAGAATTGTCTATCAATATCATAAGCGGTGGTATCAGTATAAAATCTAAACAGGAAAGGAGAGAAAACAAGTTAAAGATTTATACATGATTTTATATAAAAGGTCCAGTCTGTCGTGTGTGTCTAAGAAGGAAATTTTAAGTTCATTGTTCCCGCCTATGACCAATTTTCACATCAGACTTTTATTACGTTTGTGAACAATAAACTTTGATGAAAAAAGAAGCCATAATAAGACAGAAAGTTTCACCACTTACTTGCAACTAATCACCATGTCGGGTTGTTTTGACTCTCGTCTGTCTTTAAGTTAAATTTGTTCGTCGCTTTATGCATCATTACAGTAGCTAAAAAGTGCTATATAAAAATCGCAAGATCCCCCCCCCCCCCCCGAAAAGTTGAGTTGATTCTAAGGGCACTTTAATAATTCCGTAAAAAATGTAATTGTCAGCGTTCATACTGCCTACAGTTTACCATTTGAATAAGAAGTTTTCTCACTCACTCATGAAAGAGTGGTCTCATGACAGTGTGGCCATCGACATTAGCGTGGTAGAATAGTGTGTAGAGGTAAGGTAGCAGGGTGTATCGGATCTGAAGAACCTCTCGACTGACACGCTCCACCTCAGAGCCCAGTGCAGGGGGATCTTGCGCCTGATGGAATAGATGATTAACATTTTATATTAGCTATATCCTCAGCACCTAACCCACCAAGTCAGGGAATTATCCGTACAATCAATAAGCTTGGGTATTTTCCCTTTCTTTTGCTTGGTTTTCTTTTGTCCTAAATATTTTAGCTTTAACTTATTTTAGTGCAATTATTCATTTAGTAACCTTTAACCTGTTTTTCAAAGATGCAAGTTAAAATGTGAGGAATGCTTCAAGTTAACAATAAGTTTTATCGGTTAAAATCAGGGCTAAAACAGTCCACGTAACCCAGTTCCGATTCCAGTGGCCACCATTCCAGGAATTCTGAGCCCAGTACCCTCCGATTCCGAGCCAAATCCGAGTGTACCCAGTTCCAGGCCAGTTCCGGTTCCGGTCATTTGACAATGTAGCATATAATATGAATGGTTTTATACTATTTTTTTCAATGTTTTTTTTTTTCACTTTATTCCAAGTACAATTAATGAAAGGGGTAATTTAGGAGTCAATTTCATACTCTAGCCACCTTGCACTTTAGCTGACTGTAAGTGAACATTCATGTATTAAAACTGTGCGTCAAATTTACGGTAATGTAGCGAAAAATGTAGCTTTAAGTAAGATTTATATAACTGCCATTTTCGTGGAGTCGGCCGGAATCGGCTCCTTGTCCGAATCCAGCTGTTTGCCCGTACCTTGCCAATTCCGGTCCAACTACAAACGGATTCTAGTTCTGAAGTGAATCCGTGTCCGGACTTGGGCTTTACAACTCTGACTGAAAAAGTCTCTTACATGCCATTAATTATGCCACTGCTTCAGTGTATAAATACGTACTAATGTTGGCAGAACCTCACCCTGTAACCTATGCCGTTATGGTTCCTTGCATATGTGTAGAAAGCACCGAGTTGCATCCACCGTTGACAAAGCTGCTCGTTTGTGTCACCATTGAAACCACAGATGTCAGCGCCAATCTGTATGTGGTGTACAAATATGGAAATGATGAAACTGACGAAACGATAAACACTGATTTAATATCGAAGGTAATGTAGCTGCTGAGAGTTGTTTTCCTAATTCTTTCCGAAGGAGAAAGGACTCTACGCAATCACGCTGGTGAGTGTATGCGTGTGTATGCATGTAGATGTGTTTGTGACGCTAAGCTTGTAAACACGATATCTTAAGATAAAAATGATGGATACTTTTCATATCTGGTATATGGATTTTTCATATTTAGAAGCAGATCCCTGTTGTTTTTAGTGGAGATCAAAGGTCATCTGAGGTCACCAGAGGTCAAAAACCTTAACGCTGGTAAACATGACATCTCAAGGTAGAAAGCACGGATGCTTTTCTTACTTGGAATGTGGATACGTAATGGACAGTCAATGAATCCTATCGTGTTTTAGTAGACGGCAAAGGTTATCTGAGGTCATCAGAGATGAACTAGGCGAGAAAATTGCTTGTAAACACGTTATCTCAAGATAGGAATGATGGATATTTTTCAAACTTGGCAGATACATTTTTCATATCAAGAGAAAACCCTATTGTTTTTAGGTAAGGTCAGAGGTCATTGATGTCACCTCAGGTCAAAAACCGAAAAACTTGTGAACAATATATTTTAAGATACAATAATGGACTCTTTTCGTACTTTGTTTATAGATTTGCCATGTAACGAGAAATAACCGTATTGTTTTTGGATGAGATCAAGGTCATCTGAGGTCACCAGAGGTGAAACTACGAAAAACTTTAGAATTGTTTGAAACCACGTTCTCTCAAGACAGAAATCATGGATACTTAACTTTTCATACTGGGTAATGGGTATACAGATTTGTAATATTGTGAGGAAGGTTTCTATTGTTTTTGATGGAGGTCAGAGGTCATTTCAGGTCAATAAGGGTCAAAACCGACAAATATTGTAAACACTTTGTTTCAAGGTAGGAGTTAAGGATATTTTTAAGAATTAGTATAGAATTAGTATATAGATTTGTCATATTAAGAGAAAGAACCCTATTGGTTTGAAATTAAGGTCCAAAGTCATCTGAGGTCACCAGACGAAAAACTACGAAAACCTTGTAAACTGCCCGTAAACACGATATCCGAGAATAGCCAGTGGGTCGTACCCTCAAACTGTCTTGTTTCGTCACGGCCAACGAAAAGGGAGAGCTGCATGTTTGTACAATTCCAAAGATAAACTTATAGCGATCAACATGCCTTCTCTTTTCACAAGCATAACGCTGATAAAATTCATTAGTAATTGGCATTTAAGTACCTATTATGGATTTGTGTGAAGGATGCTGTGACGGTATTATAATTAAAAACAGCTTCCAATTAACGTGCATGTCGATGGTGTAGCGGAAAGAGCTCGGTATCCCCCGGGATCGAATCCCATCCAAGCATTTATATTTCAGTTTTGTCTCCTGTTACTTTCTTTTACTTGTCATTCTTGGGATGTAAATTTCTGATATTGGGAGGAAGAACCCTATTGTTGTGGTGGAAGTCAGAGGTTGTGGTCACCATAGGTAAAAAACTGAAAGCCTCTTTGACACCATATTTCAACTTAGGAACCATAACTGCATTTCATACTTGTTATTTACTTGTTATGTTACCTGTTACTTGTTATGTTATACTTAGAAAAATACCCCTGTTGTTTTCGGTAGAGTTTAAAGGTCATCTTGGGTCACGAATCTACGAAAACCTTTAAAACTGAGGTATGTCATACTGGGATGCCACATGCTAATCACAAGAACCCTTTTATTTTTGGTGGAGGTGAAAGTTCTTTTGGAGACACAAAAGCTCGTATGGTGAAAACCTCGTCAAGAAGATAGATCATAAGACTAATCTTGTGGATGCCGCCATATTTCATTCAATAAATCAATTGCTTTTGGTGGTGGGCAAAGGTCATTTAAGGTCAAAAAAGTTCAAACTGTGAAAACCTCGTATGTAACTGAGGGATTTAATACGTAGCAGGTGGAAGGCCAATGTTGTTAACAAGACTAACCATTATTTTTAGTGGAGGACGAAGAACATGTAACCAGAGGTCAAAATTGTGAAAACGTCGTAAAACATGACATTTAAGAAGAATAACTTTGAGGGCTAAACCTCAGTGGGGCCAAAGCATTTCCTTTGGGCTAGGAATCACTATATCTTTGGACTCCTGGTTCGTTTAATAGCCGCTACGAAGGCTACGATCAGGCGCGTAGCCAGGAATTTGCCAAGGAGGGGGCGAAGCCTGTGGGCAAACCATAGGTTGGCGCGAAGCGCCGAGAAAATTTGGCACAAAATACCTCCCAGATCGCTGGAAATGGCACTTCCCAGGCCTTGTAAGTTGCATCTAAACATTTTTTTTTATTTTGAGTTACTAGCAATATCATAAAAAATCATTAAAAAATAGAAAAAATATGCTCAAGGGGGGGGGGACGGCTGCCCCCTCCCCCCTTGGCTACGCGCCTGGCTACGATTCATTACGGTATGTTTTAGTGGAAATGTAGTAAAACCTTTTCTACTTTCAATGTTACTTGAACCTCAAGTCTCCGTACATCCGCTGTTACTGCTTAGTTCATCCTTTTCTTTCTAAGTTTTGGTAAAATTAATGGACGTTAAAATAATAAGTAAAATAATAAGTAAGCTAGCGGAGCGTTATCTATACTTACATAAGGGATTCCAAAGAGATTAAATTCCAGGCAACCTGCAGACCAAAGGCACATACGACAAGTTATATGCCGTACATCATACATAAAAAAAAAAGAATTAACTCGATTTCCCGCTTAAAGGCTTAACTTATAATGAAATACACCGGTGATGGATTCTTACAAGTGAAGAATAAAATAAAGAGAAGATAGCAATAGAATTGAAAAGTAAGACTGAGTGGACAGAAATCATCATTGATTAAAAATTCTTTTGTGTGAAGTAATCAAAGAGAGGTGGCATTTTTATATAAGGTTTGATCAAATGTGATGATGCCACGAAATTTGAAGCTTTCCCGGGGGATTTCTGTTAATAAGTATATTTAGTTAGACACTTTACCGATAACTGAATAGTACAGGTTACTCCATTGACTATAGTTGTCTCCCAACCAGTGACCAGAGTATTTGCCACTTCCAGGAAATGTAGATCGCGAGATGACAATACTCCTCTTGCCGGTAGCCAATCGCGCCGCCCTGCAAAACGCATAAAGCCAAAGTGGAGAAGATAAAGCGAGAAGCATATATGTCAAACACTCAGCGTACTAACCCTAAAATGAAATGTGCGATTTAAAAAAAAAATGGCCACTGTGGGGAAAGCGGACCTGTAGCCACCAGACATTCAAAGGCACCCATGCATTTTATTATGCCGCCTTCCCATTTTTACAATTGTAAGTTTATTTACACATGTTTATGATGGATCCAAACAATTGATCATCAAAATAAACTGTTCCCTTTCAAAGTTCTGAATAGGTTTCCAAAGTAATTAGGGGAAGCACCAAGGTCCTCGTTCCGGAAAGAATCTCCCAAAAAACATGTTTGCACGTTTTTCTAACACCAAAAAAATCATTTAGTGGTATGGGTTCGAAACAATGGGGACAAGAATATTTATACGTTATTCCGATTCTACTTGGACTCCGTCTCTACATTATGTAGTATACATGGATTAATCTCCCATACGGTAAACCCTGTTTATCACATCGAGACCGTAGATACTTCAGATAACGGAAATGTTCGAGTAATAGAAGTTTCAAGTTTTGGCTGTAAGTACATTATATGGGGCCCCTAAGAGAGGTACCAAAACAGTCCCCAAATAATTTTCCAACGGTTAGCATAATCACATTTAAAAATGCCCAAAATATTTAGTCATAACTTTCTGTAACTATTGATGAGACAGAAAGTTTTGTAGAATTCTAAAACCCAGCGATTTTATTCCAAAAATTAAAACCTACGACCTTTGATGACAGATGCTTTGTACACACTAAATGTGCGCATGTATTGAAGAGAAGCTCCAACAGTCTTGCAGGCAAAGTACATAAATTTGGCGTAACTTTCAAAATTATGGGAGACGCGTGTGAAGAAAACTACTCAAACAGCAATTCGCAATATTTTCGTAAAAGTCACTGTTATTACATTTAGATAAAATGCTCACTACGATACTGACTCTTCAGAGTTACTGAAACTAGGTCTTACCAGAGTAGGGAAAACAAGCCAGTGAGCCACAACTGGAAAAAGGCCGTGCTCGTCTCGACTTGAACTAATTGGTTGGAAACTGGGACGTTGAACCTCATGTAACTAACTTACCAGAGATTTGTCACGGAAACACGTTGGTCTTTCGCTATCCTAACATATATTACATATATACGTGATATCGAACCTACACCGTCTGGTGTCTCCTAGCAAGAATTTAAACCCGAACGATTTTTCTTCCCAATTAATTTCGACAAAGAGTTACAAGTTGATTTTTATGACCAGATGCGTGCTGTTTAAGGTAGGTAGGTAGATAAAGTTTAACGACACATCAACACATGCGTGCTATATTGTGTTTATCAAGTTCTAATACGGTTCAAGTCCTCCACTTTAGTCGCCTCTTACGACAGGCGGGGAATAACGTGGGCATATTCTACAACCCCCAGCCCACAGGGGCAGCGTGCTGTTTAAGAAATCGTGCCTTAGAATGTACTGAAAACTTTGAGGATACTATCATACTAATACATGTGGTGAATATTAGTCTGGTAAAATCGCGAAGCGGGTTCGGATAAACGGGGCTAGGGACAAACCGGGTTCGGATAAGCAGTATTACTGTAATTTTTAACCGACTCGGTAGACATTCATGTCTACTAAACGAATTTCGATGTTACAAATTTGACGTGTCCGTATGATACTAACAATGGAGTTGCTGTTGACACGGGGTTACGGATGGGGGAGAAGGGTGTCAGTGTTACATTAACGGGGGTTGGTGGGGGAGAAAAATGCACACATTAGGTTTGAAAATAACACAGTACTTTCTTTTTTCATTGGTGAAAACAGAGACCGGGTCTCTGAGCTGGGAAATTTTCTCCCTGTCCCTGCTAACGCCCATAGTTGGTAAATATGAGAAATGATCTTTGAAAAGCATGTGTAAAGTACAAAGAAGTGTGTGGTGGTCAACCCCTTTGCACTGGCGCTTAGCTACTGGGGGGAGTTGGGGGCCTGGGCCCCCCAGATGTTTGCCAGCCCCCCCCCCAAAAAATTGTGCCTGTTCAAATAAAAGGTGTAAGAATTAAGGGGGCGATGGATGCCGTGACCCCCCATTTGACACCTTGGCCCAATAAAAATTTCATCCTAGCTACGCCCCTGCCCCCTTTGTCTGGTGGTCAACCCCTCTGTCTGGTGGTCAACCCCTCTGTCTGGTGGTCAACCCCTTTGTCTGGTAGTCAACCCCTTTGTCTGGTGGTCAATCCCTCTGTCTGGGAAACGTTTTGGAAAAAAATAAAATTTTCTTTGAAAAATCAGCAAACTCTTGCAAATCTCCTATTGCATTACAAGCACCTCTGAAGACGTTTTGAAGATAACTGTTACAAACAATAGGAAAAGCAATGAAACATTCTTGAATTTCACAATTCACTAACAAAAACATTGTCACATGATCAAAACAGGCCATTCATGAACTATCGTGACGGGGCATACTAATTCTGATTGGGGTGACTGCATTTTCCTTTTAAGACTTTCTAAAGTAAGGAAAAAATAGGATAATTTGTTACACTTTCTTAATTTATATACTTATGATTGAAAGAATTTGGACTTAAAAGGTGACTCGGTTTGCATTTAAGATGCAGTAGTGAGCTTACGGAAGTGTTTGTAGAGTTTGGCTGTATCCGAATAAGTTATGAACATCATAGTGTTTGCCCCAAGTTTGTAACGCATCTGGACACACAGTTTTATCGGCAAGAGATCCAAGTATGTCTGAAAGAATGAGCGATAACATAAGTTCATAGACTAAAGATCATGTAGGTTCTTTAAAGCAGAGGTCGGCAAACTAGGGGTCGCGACCCTTTTGAGGGTCGCGAAAAGGATTTCGAAGCGAAAAATAATTGCCGAATTTCTCATTAAAAAGAAGAAATGGGAGTGATTCTAATCTAAGAACTAGTGATCTGCTTTATCAACGCTGCATAACCAAGTCAAATCAAACTCCTCTCACCGACCCGTCAATTTGAGGGCCACCAAGATTCTGGGGTAGAAAGTTGGAGCCACCAAGCAAAAAAGTTTGGAGACCCCTGGACTCAAGTATGCAAACTCAAGCTTATTAAAAAAAACTCAAAAAGTCCCTCTATGGCGCACACCAAAAAAATTGGGCATTGTTACAATTGTCCAACTAGCGATTTGCTCCCTAGTTCAACCATAGTATCAAGCAGAATCACGGGAAATGAGGATTTTACACTGGGCCCGCTCACAGCCTGATGAACTGGCCTGATCATAATCTATATGCATTCCTTTTTTCTTCTTTGGTGTACAACTTGATAGCGCACATCTTCCAAGATGGCAGCTATTCACGTTCCAATTTTAAGTGTTACATAGCTGAAAAGTTGGGTGGGTACTGGTAGGGCTTGCATCAAAGGAGAACTAGTGCTGTTCCCAAAATAGGTGCCTGCTCAGGAGGTGAATTGCGAGTGCTTCATATGGGGTTTGAACAAAGGCCAATTCATCTTGGCTTCATGGCTCAGTGGTTAGAGCGTCCGCACTAGCAAGCGGGAGGTCCCGAGTTCGAATCCCGGTGGAGTCAACATTGCTTTTTCACCTCGCCCAGATTTTTCAGCTTTACCGACTCAACTCTACATACATCGCAGTTGCCGCCAGTGTTTATTCACCGTCAACTTTGTGCTGTCACACGTTTCTGCATCTCTTCGGAGATCCGCTGGCGGGTTGACAATTGTGTTCGGCTGAATTGCATCAATTCTGATCTCTGGTAGGGCTTGCATCAAAGGAGAACTAGTGCTGTTCCCAAAATAGGTGCCTGCTCAGGAGGTGAATTGCGAGTGCTTCATATGGGGTTTGAACAAAGGCCAAACCATCTTGGCTTCATGGCTCAGTGGTTAGAGCGTCCGCACTAGCAAGCGGGAGGTCCCGAGTTCGAATCCCGGTGGAGTCAACATTGCTTTTTCACCTCGCCCAGATTTTTCAGCTTTACCGACTCAACTCTATATATATATATATATATATATATATATATATATATATATATATATATATATATACACATATCTATATATATATATATATATATATATACATCCATCCATTAATTTACTCACTTCAGCTCTGACCTTTTCCCTATAGACGTTATGCATTGACGTCACACGACATCATTTTGGAGGATAACAATGAAGCACACGTGCACGAACGGCGTAGATTTCGCACGCACGTGTACTAATAAGCATACACCACGTATACGACTGGTTGACAAGTCAGCTGTCTGCATTGTTGGTGTAACTTGCAATGAATACGCCATTTTCCTCCAAACGAGGGAGCAATTTCTGCTCTGTGACATCATATGCATAAGGTCTATTGTGTTCGGTCGTATAGTGATAGCTTTACATCTCAAAGATTAGGTCAATATCTTTTCTAATGAAGCATGTGTCGTATTAATGTTCGATGCAATGGAGACTCACGTGGTCTGTAAGGTGGATTATTCCATTTATTGGAGTTGCAACCTTCGGTCGATCCCGCAACAAAGTTCGCTGGTTCGTTCATGTCCTGTTTGGGTAAATATGAGTGTCAGGTGACTACGGATGGACCTAACAGACGAAAATTACTCATATAATGTAATAATTTACTTATGATCACCCTCATTACTATTGAAACTGTGAATATTCAACCCGGTCTACAGAGCCGTCGGAACCAGGGACTTGGGGTACTCCCCTTCAAGGATAATTTTCCGTTTGAAGTGTTTTCTTTAAAACGTCCAAAATTACCTTAGAAAATGCAAAAAGGGCTCTGGAGTTCAATGATAAAGCTACCCCACCCCCTTTTTAGGTAGCTTCTGACGTCACTGATCAAGTATTTCAATAGTTTGAATAATGTGTGAGTAACATTCTATCTGGATAATTTTCCCCCATGATCTGCAAGTTAAGCCACTTACAATCCATATTCCATCATATTCCAGAACGTCTCTGAACTTGACGCACTGATCGACCCACCAGGTCTCCGTGTCAGGGTTAGTGAAATCTGGGAAGTAGCAAGTACCGGGAGGCCAGACCTATTTATAATGAAAGAGAGAACGCAAAGGTAAGCAGTTGTTAAAATTAATTTTTTTAATTCGTATCATCCTGAGGTGTTACAGTGTTATTAATGCAAGAGGTTGATCAGTAAACTTTTTATTTCTGAATGATCGTAGAATAATGCTTAATGTGCCAATATCTGTAGGCAACTCTAATCAACCGCGGCACATACTAATCAAACCGCGGCACATATAAAGGTCAAAAGCAGTCGCCCAAAACTTATTTTGAAACAATAGCTAAATGTCACAAATTTCTTCTTATTTCTCTTCCAAGTATCTTTCATAATATTTTAGGACATAAATATTGCATATTCAAGGTAAACCAAGCAGTTGCTCCTTGTAAATTTTACAATTGAGTGAGAAAAATACTGTCACATGATTCTCAAGAGCCATTCAGGAAATAGGATAGTCTACTATACAATTCTTTATTGGGGTGACTGCGTTCTCCCTTTAACCGTGCTCAACGAAAAGATTGTGCCAGAGACATCCCTTTAGTGCAGCAGCTCCAAAGGCATGATCGATGACAATTCTTGTAAGCGGTGCAAGTCAGTTCCTGCCCTCTCGCAAGGATTGTTTGATCTTCTTTTCCGCCATTCTGGAATCAGGGAGGTGATATCACCTCTCTGCTTGAACGGGGACCTTGAAAAAGAGTGGGCAGACCTACGATGAGAGGGTCTGATGGCTGTTATGGGGTCATGTTAAGGCCTATATATTAATGTGCTCGTTTGTTTCCCTCCACAAATATCACCAAGGGGAGATATTGAGACAACTTTTTCGATATGTTGCCAAATGAGTTAGGGTCTTTTGTAACTTGACATAGAAGAAATGGTAGAGTAAGTATCAGTGGTGCCAAAAATCATGGGATTAATTAAAGTCATTTTTCGAAAATTATGGGCTTAGAAACAGGGGGAGGAATTCGTGAGTGAGTGAGTGATAAGGCCTGGGTAAAGATCAAAAACTTTAGCTTTTCTTGCTAAAAAATCGGAATGGTCACGATATAGTAAATTGAAAGAGCCATGAATGACCAACTTGTGGGCTACCTTGTGAGGGGTAGCTTGTACCTGTTGAAAACTTGTAGATATTAGAGACCACTTTAGTGTTAGAAATTAGTGTATAAGTCAATGGAGGATTTATAGGTGGTATGCTTCATTAAGTAATAGTGTCTCATCAGTGAACGTATTATATCTCATTGTGGGAGCAGAACCCCTTCGGGGATAAAGCCCCCCCCCCCCTTCAGCATCCAGCCTTTTGGGGCTTAGCATTGTTGTCTTTTTCTTATACTAAAAATTATGAGATTTTTCCCACCTGTCTTACTCGGCTTTCTGCTCATCGACGTGGTCGGGCACGGCAATGATGAATTTAAATAAATTATATATATTCTTCAAAAGAGAGCCCTTAGGAATATCACTTCTGCGTTACATTACAGCAACAATAAAATTTTTCCTTCTTTAAATTCATTACCCGGAATATAGTTAGAGGACAGGGGGCCAAATAGCACCTCCCTACTTTCACCTAGCCTTGTCTGAAGTATCTCCGTGTCTGTGTAACCTCTCTATTCATAATCACGACACGCGACAAGCTTACGAACTTGGTAACACATACTATCGTATAGCTCTCAGTCTGCTTATTCCATAGAAATAAAAGTACTTTACAGTTACTTTTATTTCTATGGCTTATTCTCCGATAAACTGAGATCTAATTCAGTCTGGAATACTTTACCAAATACTCTGAATTCGAAACAGTACGGTATGTTGCTACTTTCAGAAAATCCCTTTAAAATCAATACATTAGTCTGTATCGAAGTGAATCTTAGGTTTAACGGGCAGTGATGGATACCAATGTTTAAAGCATGCAGCTACTCCCTGTAATACTCCAGGTATTATCTCCAGGTTTTAAGTCGGAGGTAGTTAAAGGGCCATAAATTATACGAGTGAGTTTGGGATGAGCTAGGAAAAAATAAAGTGATTGGGAGGGGTGTACAGTGAAATATATTTTGTCGAATTGGCTCTTATTGCTTCTTTCTTACGTAATTTGTCTTCACTATTGCTAAGCCCACAACGGTTATGCATTACTTCACATTGTGCATGAATGGACGGATTGAAGGATTAATTAATTACAACATGATTTCCAAGAAAAGGATAATTTTGCAAGGTCGTGCCTACATGAACATTATTGTGCAATCGATTTCTTCAAATAAGGTCAATAAATTTCAGCTTTTCTCATTTCCGCAAACGGACTAGCTACGCTTTGAAGTTGTACCAATGAATTTCATTTACAAACGTTGTGATGTGTATTCTAGTAAATTAAGACTTAAGGTACACTTTAAAAGCTGAACTTAGAATGTCAACTTACTTTAGCAGGGATTGGTAACGTGCCCGTCGATTCTTTTACCCAGATGGTATCAGGTGCCTCATCAAAGGCAGGGTAGTTGGTGACCGTCGAATCGATGCATGGGTCCTGTTAAGCATGTAATCGTGATACAGCGAGAAAGAAACTACATGAAGTTTTATATCCGCTTTGTAACCTATTTCAAGTACTTCCTTGAAGATGTCTTAATATAAAATGTTAAAGGAAGGCAATTTATGACCGTTACCTGTTAAATAAAATGATTGTCCGAAAATAAACTTGATGATGTACGTAAAAATTGAAATAAACCATTGAGCCATTAGTCATTAGGCTATTAGGGGTTGGAAATTATCGACACCATGCTGACAAAGATGCCATGACATACCACTGGTATTTGAATTTTTAGAAATAGCGGAATTATCTTCATTGGACATTAAAGTTTTTGGTTCCTTATGAAGATATCCTGTCTCTTGCTCACTAAGAATGAAAATTGAAAGGCAATAGCGATAGGCACCGTAGGACATAATGTAAGTGAACTGGTACTCTGTAAGCGAAGCGCCCACCATCAAATGACGTGTAACGCAACCCCAAACTGTAGGTTGACACTGCCTTACAAATCGTCGGAGATGGCACATCCCGGGCCTTGCAATGTTGCAAACATAGGGATAGATATCAGGGAGATGTTAGGAATGCGATCCAACATCCTTTAGACTCTTAAAAGAAATGTTCATTTCTGACGGTCATCTTGCTTTTATCCTGAAATGATTATCATATTATATGCCCAGATCAACTAGGATCAGTGACGTACTGTCAAAATGTCAATGAAACGCAGGAGGCAAGGGAGCAGCTGCCATCCCCTCAAGCTGACCTATTCAAGGAGACATACGGAAAACGTTGAAAATTTCATAGTCGCAACTATGATTTAAAATGCCCTTAGAACCTGAAATATTGCATGGAAGGGATCCCTTTGCACCAACAGTATCCCCGGGGAGACCCTCGGACCCGCTATAGACCCACTTTATGGTTCACTAGTCCTGGGAAATGAGCCTCTTTCGATCCGCGCATGTCCGGGTAAAGAATGTTGTTGCACTATAAGCGATAAGTAGGCTTCATAGTAAAGTATGGAAGACACCTGAGATCTGAAGCTCTCTAGTAGGCTTACCCTTTCTTTTACGCATACCACAGCACACTTTTATGAAATAGCCAGAGTACATTTAGTCCAATGCTTAAAGGGGAATTTTCATCATCCCAGACACTTCCAATTCTCCCAACTATGCAACTTCTAGCTCCTCCCATAACTGTATGAAGCTCCTCCTTGTGCAGGAATAAACCTGTTTTATTGCTTAAGACCATGTCCTGGTGAGCAAACAAGGCTATAAAATGTAGTAAAAGCACTCTCTCTGTCTTGTGTGGAATGTGAGCTACTCTGCATCTTTCAAATTTTCAAACACTGATGTCAATCAAAGAGCAATCACCAACTGAAAATTTTGATAACCCCATACTAAAAATATACTTTGGGGTGATGACTGTCTGTCTTTAAACCAATGAATTTGCGAAGTAACGCCAAGTCTGGTTTCCTCTACAAAGTGATTTTACTGAATAAGTTTTTCGAATTTACCCCTTTCCCTTGAAGTCTAAATTTCTGAAGCATGAAATCTCAATGTAAAGAATGTTTACATACAAAGTGTAAGGCTATGTGAGGAGGGGGACTCCTGGTGAGGGTGACAAAGGGAAGGATTCTCCCGGGTGACACCTATCCTAGATCCTTTAGTCGGGATCCTATGCACTTAGATAGTGCCATTTACTGTCTTCCTTGGGATATTGCCCAACTGAAGCCCTGAAAACAGCCACTCTTTGCCTTGAACTCGTTAACTTTTATCACCAGTCTCAAATGAAAATGTACATTTTGAAACTTTCATCGTTGATTGTCACAATAAATCTCACTTGAGTTCATTGAAGAACTTCCTCAAAACTCATATTTCGAGTACATTCCATAGTGATGCGGAAATTTCCAAAAACTGAGAGAAATACTCTAGACTTAAACAATGTTTTCATCAGACGAAGGATCAAAATCGCAGTGAAACAAAGAGAGAACATTTTTTAAACGTTTAGTAAGAGTCACTTTACTGAAAATCTTGATTAACGTATAGACATTGTCGACAACAAACCTCATATGAGACCTGTCTTAACAATGGTCTTTGTTTCAGGATTACTTGGATATGCAGGAACCAGATCAGGATTTAGTCAACAGTGGGTAAACAATACGAACAAGAGACCCGCTTGTCAAATGTTGATACCTAAAGGAGATTAAATCGTTTTCAAGACGTATTGTCTGAAAGATTGAGTTCTTGTGTCTCCTTATCACCTCCCTGCAAAAATGAAAGTTTTTGGTTTGCAAGCCAAGTGGGTTGGACAGATTTTCTACATGGGGAAGCCCCAAGCGTCCCTTGCAAGCCCCTTCAACTGTCACGAGATATCAAAGGCATGCAACCGATGCTTGTGAGAGATTGAAATCCATTCTTACGAACACATTTTATCGTGTTATTTTAATTTTGTAGCTGTTGTGCTGCTGTCTTAAAAATATAGACTTACCAGTATAATGATATAGTGCATGCCGTAACTCTTGATCGTGTCCACATATGATCCCAAGCCGACATAGTTGACAGGATCAACAGTAAAATCACGTTGTTGATCCATATAATCGATGTCTCCGTATTGTACATCCTAAAACCAGATGAAGAAACATCAAATTTCATGATATGGAAGCCACCTGTCAATATTAATAGGGACGGCGAACGATAACAAAACGGTATGGCTGCATGTAAGCATCAATCGTACAATCACGCTGTTGATTCACCTATAAGGAGTTGCTAAAATAGCGCCCATCTCCCTGATTCATTTAATCAATAGCTTGATAATGTAGATTCTAGAGCCACATACAACCAAAAATATATACAGAGAATCACTGGACAAATTGTTCAGCTGCAGTGGAACGGGTTTAGGCCTACCAAAGAGGCCTCAAACCAAGTACGAGAGGGCCAATGTATTTCGTAGTGGCAGGGGAAAATGAGAAATTGCCTTGAACTTTCTGAAAAAGGACTAGGGCACCAAGGCCATTTCTAAGATCTTAAAAGGGCACCAAGACAACTCCTTAAATTTCAGAAGGGCGCTTTAGGGCTAGTACCACGTAGTGATACTCTGAGGGCTTGTACTACGTAGGCTACTGGTACTCTGAGGTTCTCGTACTTTCCTTAAAGGAAGGGTAAAATAAAGAAATAACTTTCAATTTGTGAAAGAGGAATTAAATATAAGCATTTGGTGAAATTTCCATTCTGTTGGGAAGTGCACTTTTCAAGATATCATCAAATGAATGAAGTACATTTGTGACCTAAAGTGAGTATGAAGCAAGCAGGGGTTATATCATCTTCTCACTTTAATGAGATGTCTTTTGTTTTTCAATCTTTTGTTTTGAAACTGTTAAAAGAAGAACAAAAGACATCTCATTAATGTGAGGTTATGTTGTCACATTTGCTTGCTTCAAGTTCAGTTACGTTAAAAATATGACAACTTCATCTGCTAATATCTCAAGAACAACACATCGGACATCAATGCAAATTTCACCAGAATGCTTAGAGTAAGTAGTACCCTTCTAACATATCAAAACTTGATTCAAGCCTAAATCCTTCTTTTCACTGATTGTTTTACCCTGGTATGTTGTTGTTAAACGGAACAATAAATGAAAGGCAAAAATGAAGAGGGGAAAAAACAATAATTGAAAGAAAGAAGTGTACAAGGTACTGTAAAGTAAGAACCTTGTAAGAAGGGCATCTAAAATAGCGACAAGGCAACTGCAATTGGTTAGCTTCAATTTTAAGGGCAACCTGGCGGACGACACAGACGGTATTTGCCGTCGATGACACCGAGGGATTTTGCCGTGGGCAGGTCGGTTAGCGTCAGGCTTGCTTCCAAATGGCCGCCTGACAACTGCCGTCTCAGGCCCGTTGCCAGACCAGACAAGGTACTGAAGGGTGCGAGATGTGTTAAAATGTATTAAAGCGATGGTTTATTTAAAACTTTCTTCTTTCTTGGGGGCTTAATTTTTCAGAGCTGTATCCGAGTTCAACTTACCCGAGTCATAGTTCATTAAAATTGCCGTCTCATCAGTGGTTGTAATTCCGGGCCATTCCCAAGTAGAAACCCCTAAGTCCTAGCCAATTTCGATTCCAGTGGCCTAAATTCCGGGCCACTTTCAAGCCCGAATGGAGTCCAGTTTATTTGAAAATGAAGCATAGGGTCTATCATACACATGAGTTTTGCAATAATTTTACATGGACAGTATATTAGTTGGGTAGACAGGTCCATGTTAGGAGGCGAGTTTGACATTTCAGATCTACAATGCATACCGGGAAATTTGCTGTAACAGCAGACCGATTCCGCGATTTTTTCGCCGCAGCATTTATGCAAACGTTGGGGTGACTGCTTTGTTTTTGTTTTCTTTTAGACATTACCTAACTGTGCCTATTTAGTCCAAACTAAATACATTTATCTGAAGATATTGCTTTCTTCCTTCCAAACCACATTGAACCATAATCGATGTCCAAACTCACGACTGTAGAGCGAAGATTGTGTGTACTTATACAAAATCCCTTAGAGAAGGTCTGTCGTTTGTAAAGTGAAATTGCCATCCTTCCCGGCATGCATTCTGTAATGTCGAATTAGTTCATTTTATATTTTCTAGTACCCAGTAATTTAGTTGACTTTGTGGGAGTATTCGTAATAAGTATACTTTGCACCATGGTCTTTCAAAAATATAGATTTCAGTTCATTTTGTCGACTCGGCTAGAATAGGCTCCGAGTCCGAACATGAGTCTAAAAGAGTCTAAAGTGTCAGAAGAAGAAAATATGTCTGAGGGTATACATCCATGAGAAGACTTACATAGGGGATGTTGGCAGCTCTCATTCGATCAACAGTTGCTTGAAGGGTTTGAAGATTGTTGTAACCGTAGCGACATAGTTGAAAACCAAGTGACCAATATGGGGGGAAGTAAGGTCGTCCAATGACCTGTTTGGTATTATAAGAATGAAAGTATTAATTGTAAACTGAAAATGAACACAAAAAACATCCTTCTCATTGTACTCCTGAACGCCGATTTCACTCCATGCATTCTCAAATGATTTATAAATTCTAAGAAGTTCTTTGTGAGATCCTCCCCTCACAAGGAAAGTTAAATAAAAACAAAGTAGTGTCGAATTTCTAGAAATCTCTTGACAATTTTTCGGGAATTTCTGTAAAAATGTGTACACTTTTAAGGATATAAAGTTTCAAAAGAAGTTTTACTGTAGAATTTCCATTGAATCTCTAAATAATTGTTATAATTTATTAAAAAATTTTCAATACATAATATTATAAATATTAAATAATTGTTATTGTTATTTCATTTTATTAAAATGATAAAGTATTCGACAGATTTACAGATAAGTTCTAAATAAATTTCATAGAAGACCAGAAAATCTGTGGAAGCAGGCCAGTAGCTATACGAGGAGCTGGAGGGTCCGAGATGGCTTCTGGGAGAGGGCGAAATATTTTTAGGGGGTGGGGCGAGATACATTTAAATGCAGTAAGGCAATAGCAGGTTTTCATGTTCTTGGGGCGAAACATTTTATAAAGGGGGAGCCGACCCTGTGTCCCCCTTCCTTGGCTACTGGTTTGTATGGACATTATAAAAGGTTTGCTAAGAGGTTCTGTCGAAATTTTATTTGAAGATATTTTACCAAAAAAATTAAATCCTTTAGCGAAATTAATGGCAATTTTGAAGAAAGAATAAATATTTCTATAGAAATTTTATAAAATATCTGATTTGTAGAGATTATGAGGATTTTTGAATAGAATTCTGTGTGATTATTTGTAAGGCAGGAAACTTAAAGTGGGCATGACACGGCAAAAATAACTTTTGTGTATTGCAAGATTGGGTACAGTATTGTAAAAGTATCATCTCACAAACAATTAAAACCGGCGCAGTTCGGCATAAATAGAATTTGAAGAAAAACGTCCAGAAATCCAATTTCCAAAAATGCCGCAACAGGTCACCTGACTTTTATGACGCAATGGGGCTGCCCAGCCGAGTAAAATTTAACAGAGGGCGCTCTCATATGGTTCCTACCAGTTGCGCGAAACGTAAGCGTGACCGCGAAGTTTGTTAACAAAACTTCATCGCTCATTAGGTCTAGGCCTACGTATTCGCTCATAAGTTGCTTTTGAAGCTGAATATCAAAGAGCTCCCATGTTATAGTACGCCGCAAAGCAGTGTTCCTGGGCAGTACCCAAAGGTAAACAAAGAATTATCAGGGGTGTTAACATATATACACCCAGAAGAACAGAAGACTACATCCCTAGTATGGACCTATCAGTACCGGCCTAGTAGCTACTCACTGCAGCCCGAGTCAAAGATAGGTCGCTCGGCTATAGCCCGGTAGTTGTACTAAGAAGCATCATTCCTCAATAAATTCCACTTACATGGAACACTTTCCTCTTCTTCCAGGCTTTCCACATAAGTACTTTTGAATATGAACGCACAGTGACTGGTTAGAAGTTCATGGACCAACTGATTGGTCTGTTTCTATGGTATCTTCACTAGCGCACTTTAAAATACATGCATTTAAATTCTTACGCGGCTACGCGCTAACAACGAAAAATCAACCAAAGCGTTCGTTTTCCAAGAGCGCAGTAGTGTGAGTCAGTTATTCCGGAAAATACACAGATAAATGTATTATGCGCGTATGGAACGCATTGTTAATGTGCACGCACGTCAACTCTTTTAACAATGAAATTTTCTATAACGCGTCCTTAGATTTGTACGCAGATCACTGAACAGAACGAAGCACATATCAAATCCACACTTCCGCCCGGGTAATTGAACCTCATGCAGAGTCAGGCGCGTCTTACAGTGTGGGCATAGGAGTTTAATATGGTATCTATGCACCAAATCCTTACGTTTTGTGCCGTTTTTAAACAAATTTGCGTCTCGAGACTTGCATCTCATGCATAATATAACTTTTTTTACATGATATACTGTCCGGATTGGGTGATCTATGTTTGTAATATCTTTGTAGGAACTAGGGTTCCTACATAGTATATCGTATAAAGGGACTCAAGTAGGAACCCAAAGATATTACAAGCATAGATTCCAAGCTTAAAATGGCGCGTTGACTCCTCATGGAGGCCAATATATCGGGGCGGAAGTGCTGATCACTGCTCAGTCGTTTTGAAAACAAGCAGGCAAATGAATGTCTTACAAAAGTTTAATACTTGTTATTTCGGAATGTTGTTGACTGAAGGAGTAATACGCCTCAATAAATTCCACTTGAACAAGAACAACTTATTTCTTCAACGCGGCATTCCACGTATTTATACTTGAACATGAACTCACAGTGACTGGTTTTGCAAGTTCAGGGACATTCATTGGTCAGTTTCTATGGTATCTTCAAGTGACGCACTTTTATATGCGCGTTCAATTACTTACGCGCTCACAACGGGAAAGCAGCTAACGCGTTTGTTTCCAAAGCGCGCAGAACTGTGTGTCAAGTATTCCGGATAATACACAGAGAAATGTATTCTGCTCGTATAGAACGCGTTGTAAAAGTGCACGCACGCTAACCTCTTTGAACAGTGGAATTTTCTGCAACGCATTCTTATTTTTGTACGCAGATCGCGGAATGGAACGACGCGCATGTCAAATTTACACTTCCGCCCCGATATATGCGTCTTCATGAGGAGTCACTGAGCGTAACAGTGTAGGTATAGGAGTTTGGAATCTATGCTTATAATATCTTTGTAGGAACCATATGAGAGCGCCCTCTGTCGGTAAGAGGAAAACGCCGGGCAGCCCCATTATAAGGACGCGTATCTAGATGTAGCCTTTGTCAAGGCTTTTCTGCCATTTGTTATCCCTCCTTTATTTATTTCGATTTGAAAAGTACGTTCACCGTACCTACGACTGTATGATTGGGGCTATGCGCCGGCCTCGTATTTACGGAGCCGCCACGGATCAGCGTCGGCATCGGGCGTAGCGCATACCAGGGGGGTATAACACTAAGAGGTAACAGCCAGTGTTTACAGAGGGAGGTGAAAGAAACTTCCGCCCGAAAGACTCGACAGAGGCTAACCTAGATGTGGAACAATACAACGCTTTGGGAAAGTTTCATATCTAGCAACTTCATGAAAATGCTTACATCACAATACAGAACACAAAGGGCGAACCAATGATGTGCATGCTAAGGCATGCGAGCACGCGCGCTACGACGAGTTTGCCCGAGTGTAAAAACAGGTCATTGGCGCGGACCATGTCGGGGGCGTGGAAGCACATCATTGACCAGTATGAACGCGTGCATATGAGCGCGCGTGTTTTAGTTTTCCTACATACATAAACCTCAGCTTAGTTTCTGTGAAAAGAAGTACGCGTTATGGTCGCGCGCGCCGTACAGAGCAGCTATGCACATGTATGGTATGAACAGTCCATAACAAGCGCTTGTTCATGATAGGCTGTTCAGTGACAGTGTTATTGCGAATGCTAAGCACGCGTTACTCAAGTATCACGATAGCACATGTGCAGTTGAGATGATGTACCTACTAACGCTCGTTACCATGCCTATGATTCGGTTTGTGGAAACGATAGATGAGCTGCCTCGTACATTCACAGAAGTGCTACTGACCGTGCCCACTGAGCTATATAACTGGAGGGCGCACGTCAATGCGGAATACGCGACGAAACTGAAGCCGACCTGGAGGGTCACGTGATGTAGGTTAGCTTACTCAAGTCGATTCCATTGCCCTAGAAACGCGCAGCTACAAGTGAAAATAATGTAACGCAGAATCATTGTACACGCTAAAGCAATCGTTAGTTACTCATTACGTCTATAGTGCTTTTGTTGTAATTACTTATTAGGACATCTGTACACAATGATTCATAATTGTGTGATCAAAAAATTGTTTTTTTTTTTGCAAACTTTCCTTGTTTTAGGAGTGGTCCTGCCTATTTGAAGGACAGCGCGTGTGACCGCATTTCGTATGGTGGGTCGAGACGCGATGGCTGCGTAACATTCGCGCTAGTAGCACCGTCACTGAACAGTATAGTAAGTAATCATGAGTCGATCGGTATCATGAGTCGATCACTGCATTCTAAATGCCAGTACAGCGTGCAGGCGCGATGTGATTGCAATGTATGGATGACCTGCAATGCATTTTCTCCAAACAGTATCAAAAAGAATGATTTGCCTTATTATTTTTGATGTTAAAAGCAAAAATGTTTCTCATGGCCAAATTTTCAAGTTTCGGCACAAGTATGAAATAGAAATTTGCAAAAATTACCAAAAATGGTGACCAAAGTGTCTTTGATGAAGTCTGATTAAAAATTTTGATAGAAAAGACATTTTTCTCTAAGATTATTTGCATAACTGTTCTTGAATGTGGTAATTTACAGGATTTTATTTGCTTGTTTTTTGTAGCGATTGACTCAAGATTCCTTCATAAGCATTGTTACATGTACTCCCACCTACATTTCAAAATTCATTTTCTACGGATTACGCGATCCGAACAACACCAAAATATAGCACAATGAGGAAGACATATAACAAAATATTACTGCAAAGTTTTATTGATTTTTGTAAATGTTTTAATATTTTATGGTCACAATGTTGGTTAGGTGATCGACTCATGATACGCCCAGTATACACAGAGTAGGCGCGCTTGCTACTGACTGTACATACCTGTGCACAGATAATCTGTACAACGCCTCGAACGCGTCCTCTTGACAAAAAAAAAAAGGCGCACGAAGGGAAGTACCACGCGCGCGCACATGCACGCGTGCTTTTTGGCTAATGATGTGCCTCAAAGCTTCCTACACGGTGAGCGTTTGGTGCTCTGTATGTTATACGGCTATTGTGATGTATGCCTTTTCAGGAAGTTGCTAAGGCAGCTTTACCTCGGCGCAATGGCGTGCATGCTAACGCGTGGTAGCCGGCAAATTAGCGTCCAAGAGGCTGAAGAGACGCTAAGGCCGACTACTGTGCGTTAGCATGTACATCATTGCCTAAGCGTTTTCACTCCTAGGTACGCGTTTCTACGGCGTTGGCGACTTGAGTAAGCTAACCTACATCACGTGACCCTCCATGATGGCTTCAAAACATTAGTGTGGAATGATCCTTCCTAGCATATAGTTCAGTGACCGTGCCACCAATGACGTCACGTCTTGAGACGCGCTCACTACGTTTTTTCGCTTTCGGATTTCAGGTGGACTGAGTGTGGCCTGTTTTGAGAATTCACAAGGTCATATTCCGGTGTATATGGACGTAGTTTAGACAGAAAAACATTCGCTTTGATGTGCCCAAAGAATAGGTACTGAGAAACTTACTTTGGCCGTGTCATACCCACTTTAATTTAAATCTGCTGTATCATAATTTCATCGTAAGAGACGTTATGCATTGACGTCACACGACGTCATTTTCAAGTTGGAGACAAAACAGTGAAACACCTGCACACACGACATAGACTTTGCACGCGCCCGTAAATCGATCTATAACTGCTGCATATAATGCTGAAAGGAATTATAGAAATTGTCGCAAAATACTGTATCTTGTAGGATAATTTTCTCATGTAGAACGAGTTTCTAAGGAGGAAACGCAGGATTCTACTGCTAAATTCCCTTCTACACTACTGGTAATAAATGCGACCTCCGCCGGGAATTGTAACAGTCTACGGCACTCACGTCACATACATTATGTTATGAACTAGCCATGTACATTGAATTGGCATTTTCCCCCACAAACATGTATTCCCCAAGATCTTGTCACGGCCTCTATGATAATTGTAAGTTGCTCTACCAAAGCAAAATTCCATGGGATTTACGAGAAATTATTCAGTTGTTACTTTTCTACATTGTCCGCTCATGAGACATTGTTGATTAATTACCCACACCGTTTCAACTAACGGTTCGCTACTGATGAAGATGGGCCATAATTTGAGCCAGAGCAACAGAAACCGGTCTAGCCTTACTGGTCACAGAAACCAAAGCAATAATAATTAACCCCCGACACGTAATCTATAATGCCACCCAAGTCTTTCGTATGAAATCTAAATTAATGATTTCGGGCCTTTCCTTCAAATGTGCAAGGTTCACCGACTACCCATTTGACGTCAGGTGGTGGTACCGCCTACCCTTTCTTTACTATACACGAAACAGCTGTCTGCATTTGTTCAGTTGGGGTAAGTTACAATGATACGCGCATGCCTCCATTAGAGGGCGAACTTTCTGTTATGTTACGTCATATGCATAAGGTCTATAAAGTACATGGCATAAGGAAGGAACCACCACTAATATCCTATATTAAAGACACGTGGTGATGAGCTGTACACGCTCGATGCCATACATTTAGTAAAAAAAACTTACTACAAGATTCCATTTATGATGTCAAACAGCCTACCACACTTTTGATTGATATACGTTTTGTCTCCATACATGTTTTATGTCATATGGAGTAACTCACTCATTTAATGATAGGCTATATGATGAGGTGAATCCACCTCCTCGTTATCATTACGATGTATGTATTAAACGTCTTTCAAAATAAGAGTCCTCCTAAGTATACGACTTTTGCATTAGTCACAAAGTTTAACACTTTCTGACAGGGTCCGTTGAGTATGTATATTTAGCCTACCTGAGTGTACTGAGAAACGACTTCCTCCGGCGTTGGTCCCACGAACACATAAATATCAAGGATGCCACCAATAGTGCGATATGCGATGTAAGGTGCTGGTGACAATTCAAAATCTATTAACCAATCAGGATATGGTACATTATTAGTATACAGTAACTCTTAATATATATTGAGGTAGTGAGGGGGTGCAGACGTGATCAAAAACTGCAACAGCGCCAGTAACATTGGAATGAATATACTTTTATGATATTAACTTCAGCGTTATGAAAACAAATGTCCTGAAAACAAAACGCTGAGTTGATGGAGTAAAGTTGTTAGAATTACTTCGCCTTGTTGGTCGACCAGAGATTTGCTGTCTTAACACCTCCCTGGTCGTACAAATGACTAAGGTGGGAAATATGTCGTTTTCAACAATTCCTTGAACGTAACTTATGATATTAAAACCCTAGTAACTGACCGTTCTGTGTACTTTAAATCAATTTCTTCAGTTAAGTTCCTGCACTGCAATGATAACGCATCTATTACCTATAGCATATAAGGACAAGCAAAACAAACCTTGGGCGTTGGCGTTCAAGATAAGGACACCGTGGGCGTCAAAGTTACCATCCACAGCCATATAAAATGGGTGTGCCCCGTACATGTTCCAATCGTGCTGTGGAAGAAGTTAAAAATGTAAAACATAATTACATGAAAGATCCACACTTGATAAATGTTGAAAGGTAATCGTTTTTTGGACAATCTTGTCTGTACGTACTCTTGCTTCCCTGGCCCAATGGGATTCCAACGGCACTTCATTTTGCAAAACGTTTTTAATGTTTTATCACTAAGTTTATTATAATTTTATATATTGGGGCTAAAGGAAACAAGAACTGCAATAAAATCAGTCTCGGACCGGGGGGAGGGGGCTTTCCCGGCCTCACCCCCTTTTTCGCCACATCAACAAATACTCGAAAATTAGCATAATGTTAATCTAGGAGAATATTCAAGGGGGCTTTCTGCCCCCCCCCCCTTTCGAAATGTCTGGATCAGCGCCTGAAAATGAAATAGCATCTATTGATTTCACTGTCTGCAAGCTTATGATGAATTAAATTTGTTTTCAACATTTGCATGGCACAAAACGTATTTTCAAAGAGAAATAAATAATCAGACACCCCAATTCTCTACAGGCAGTAGGGGCTCAATGGGGGCATGGATGACTAACTAATCCGGTGAAATCCCTACCCCCTCCATTCCCAGTCATTCCAATCATAAAACAAAACTGGAGCTGACGCTTAATTTCCCATTTCACCTGCCTTGGAACCGCCAATGCCAGCAGGTATAATACTCCCTCATGATGTTATACCCCAGGGGTTCTCAAGTGTTTTTTTTTTTTTTTTTGGCCGAGGGTCACTTTTACTTTAAAAAGACTGTAGTATCCAGAACCTAATTAAGTTCTTTGTTTATACTCATCAAATCTTTCTCTGGTCTATTTAGTTCAAGTGAGAGGCGGCAAATAGGCCGCGGGCCGGCAATTGGGAACCCAGGATCTAGCGTAAAGTACATCCGTATTTCACAGGCGAGTGAAACAGGTGTTAAGTGTCTAGCGATAAACCTTGTGCATTGACGTCACGCGACGTCATTTTGGAGGCAGAACAATGAAGCACCAACTGCACGTACAACGTAGACTTAGCAGGCGCGCGTAGAAGACTACGCGCCTATCCGACCGGTACACAAATCAGCTGCATGTCTGCATTTGTTGGTTTAAGTTGCAATGATACGCGCTTGCCTCCATGGGGGTGGGGACACTTTCTGTTCTGTGACGTCATATTCATAAGGTCTATAATGCTATGATTTATTTATTCTAAAAATGGGAATATTGAGCTATAAAGATGAAACCAATGAACTAAAATGCAATTAAAGGATATAGCCATTTCTCACACCAAAATGATTGTGTGTAAGCCGTTGCTGTAACTGTTTATCAAGTTTGAGGTTAGCAATATCATTCTGGTTAGTAGAAAATTATTAAAATGTTAGATATTTTATGACACATTAATAATGTTGGGTTAATGAGGTGATTTGAACTTTCATCCACAAACACGTAAACGCTTGGGCAGGTACTAAACTCGGTTCTAAAAATGCCCAGAAGAGCTTACATGTAGCTTGCTTTCATTGCATATGCCGTCTTATAAGATTTGTGATACCCATACACCTTCTATGGTATTTAACTTCAGGGGGCAAAACCCATCTCAGAGAACAACTTAGGGCGACTAAACCGTTGCACAAGTCATCATTGACGGTAATGGAGATATCGTCGTTCCTTGTCTGCATTTCTTTCGATGTAATCTAATTTCAATTAAAACAAGGAGGGGAGATTCACTTACATATGGAGGTTGATCACGTGCGTACATGCCATACTTCTTCCAGAACATACTGTGTTTGAAGGTGTGATGTTCGCTCTCACCGAGACCGTACAAAGCCGTGTCGTTGGGGAGCTTAGTGACGATCTGAAGAAACTGGTCCTCAAACACTAAACCTCCAATCGATGTGTCATATCTGAAGAAAAATATCAAATAATGTGTGAATGACAACTCTGCAGAAACGATTTTTACCGAAGGTGAAAAACTAGAACTAACAGAATTTAGACAGTTTAACTTGTCAACCATATGAAAAGTTAAAGAGGAAAATTCCTCATCCTAGACAGTGCTGATTCTCCCAACTAAGTAGGCCTAACTTGTAGCCCCTCCTAAAACTATCTTAAGTTCTTCCTTGTTCATACACAAGCTTAGTTTACTGCTCACAAGGTCATATCCTGGTGTGCATACAAAGCCCTAATGTGTAATTAGAATATTGTCCTGCATGCTGTGAAATGTGAGCTACTCTGCATCTTTTGAATTTTCTGACTGTGATGCCAATCAAAGAGCTGTCACCAGTTGAGAATTTTAGTTACCCCTTATTAAAAATGTACTTGGGGTGATGACTGTCTACCTTTAAGCCTTTTGGTGGCCTGGCTTGAAGGGGAATTTTCATGATCCCAGACAGTTCCAATTCTCCCAACTATGCATCTTCTAGCTCCTCCCATAACTGTATGAGGCTCTTCCTTGTGCAAGAATAAACCTGTTTTATTGCTTAAGGCCATGTCCTGGTGAGCATACAAGGCTATAAAATGTAATAAAAGTACTCTCTCTGCCTTGTGTGGAATGTGAGCTACTCTGCATCTTTCAAATTTTCAAACTTTGATGTCAATCAAAGAGTAGTCACCAACTGAGAATTTTGATATACATACACTAAAAATATACTTTGGGGTGATGACTGTCTGTCTTTAAATTGAGTAAAACTCTCAAATAGTATCATTCAATTGAGTAAAACTCTTAAATAGTATCATTTAAGACGATTGGTTGGTTGATTGATTGGTTTATTTGGTACTATGACATTAAAACAACAGATCAACAGGAAAAATAAAAGAACATAGAAGAAACAAAAAACAATAAACGGAGGCAAAAGGCGAAAACAAGAGTACAAAACAGAGTACCAGGGATAGCCCAAAAAGCCTTGAAAAAAGCTTAATTCCATTGGGGTCCCTTTGGAAAGGACGAAACATCCGAGCAAGCGACAACTGCACATACAAAAGAAGCTAAGAAATATTCCACTAAAATTGAGGTGAGAGACATGGGCTGGTAAGGGCTACATAATAGAATGATTTTGGTCTTCTATGAATGATTTGTAGGAAGGTATGTTTTAACATGCATTTTAAATTTGGGAGTGCTCTCAATCTGTTGTATGGAGTTGGAAAGAGTATTCCAGTGTTTGATGGTTATGAAGAAGAAAGTACGATCAGCAAGGCCCTTAACTTTGGGAACAAGAAAATTGAAAGGGCTACCCCTGGTACTGTGTTGGTGAATATCACTCAATCTAGTAAACTTAAACTTAAGATACTCGGGACAAGTGTCATGAAAAACAAGAAAAAGTGTCATGAAGAACAAGGTTCTTGTGGGTTATTTAGGCAATATACTCTAAAAGGGATCCATTCAGATTGAAAATAATTCAATTAAATGAGATCTACCACCACAAGACGAAGGGCACAGACCTCCCGGAACCAGCGAGAAACAAACTGAAGCATGGTTTCTTTGAACGAAAAGTACAGGAGCCATATCCTTCATGATATACAAACTGAAAACGCACTATACGGAAAAAGAATCAGGGGATTTGTGTGGACCTTTAACAGAGCTTACTTCAGTACACAAAGACTATAAACTACGGTTTGAGGCTGAGTTATTTGCCTGGCACAGCGGGTGTAATTGTGCCGTGCAAAAGACACCTGTAATCCACACAAATGAAATAGTCGGTTCTCCTGTTTCTTCGTGTTTTTATTTTTGAAAATATAGGTATTCAAAAACGTTATTTTTCACTTCAATAAAGCAGATTTTTAAACTTTCGGCTCACCTGGGTCCTATTTTGAAGCATCAGAATGCCTTCAAAAGTGTCATAATGATTGTCTGGCCACATGTCTGTAAGACGTATGAAACAGGGTAATTGGGACCCAATCTGGACCCCAAATTAGACCCTTAAGCAGCAAATACCCAAGAATTTCTTCTCTTAAGTTGTAATTTTAAAAGTACGGGTTTGAGTAGTTTTATTATGTACGAATGTCAGCTTTCTTCTCAAAGTGTAAGAAGCATGTACCAAGTGTAAACTAATGAAGGTCCCTTTAGGGGACATTTTAGGGCCCAACTGTCGTTATGGCCCCGAATGCTGCACTTTAGAAACGGATATCAATTGTCCCCACTTTGTCCTTGATATCATGAAACAACCAAACCTTTCGCTCCCAAAAGTGTAAATGATAACGGGGTTGGCGCTCTAAATAAAAGAACCGTGACACAGATGCAATTTGATTCACTTAATTCAATTTGATTCACTTAGTATTTTTCAGGGAGCTTACAGCTCCCTGGTATTAACAGCCCTGAAAAGCAGTGTACACTCAATGATATTACGTAATAACTTCCTGCAGCCATGACAACAGAGCAATCATGTGTGGGTCTTCTTATAATAGGGACATTGTCAGTGTTTTTATCTTTTCTTTATTCAAAGACACTCGAACAACAACTGATAGGCTTAAACAATCGCTCACTGCATAGCAGCCGAGACTGACCAAGCTTTTTAACTCAACCGTGAGCTGTCAACAGATACAAACGCAACCTTTGATTTGTTTTACATTTTATGAAGACCGATATTTGTTGAAATTCAGTACTGCAATGGTGGTAAAAACTTGAAGTTTTGGAGTGTATCGCAAGGGCGCGGATCCATCTCCGAAGGTGGGGGGGGGGACTTTTCATCATTTGCGAATCGCCGTCCTGGGGGAGGGGTCTAAAGGGAGGGGAAAAAGAAAAGAAATTAGAAGGTGTCTTTATAACAAATGGTGCCATATTTGGGCGCAATTTAGCTTTTAAAATGCAGGCTAATTCGTAATCTGTGTTATATTATAATTCATCACAGTTTTAGTTTTCATCATTTTTGAAAAAGTGGGGGGAACTTATTGGAGATGTCCCCCTTCCAAAAAAGTTAGGGGGACGCGTCCCTCGTCCCCCAAGATCCACGCTCATGGTATATAGCATGTTAAGGCTTGTAGCCAGAAGGCCCATCAGTATTGCAAAGCATTGTCTATTGGCGTGTGTGGCCCAAGGACCCTCCACAGGGCGATTGGTGGGTTTCCGCCACTAGGAAAAAAGGCCTCGGTGAAAGACCGGGAGAACCACGAAATGTGATTTTAGGGCACTATTTCGTCATCACAGTTGAGTCATGGAACCGTACCCTTAGCTATTTGCCTGCGTATGTAGAGTTTATATCACCAAACAAAAGGTCGATGGCATAACGTTACGTAGGTGATGAGTTCACAGTGCATTATGTTTCACTGCTTTTACAAGGAAAGTCTCCTCTGCAGGCTAAAACCTGAAACCTTTCCGAAATGGAGTTGCAACCACGAAGGTATGCACTTAACAGAAAGCCCCATTTCCTGAACTTGCATAGTCCAGTAAGAACTGTCATGCACACATTAACCCTTTAGTAGTATTTGATGCTTCTGACAAGCTCCATTGAAAGGAAATACGGCTATTGCGACAACAACAAAAGGACCCAAGGATTATTACTCCTATCGACACGCCTGATTGACAACTTACACAAAAAGGTTACGCATTGACCACAAAGCTACTTTTTTATGAACACTAGTATACCAACAACAAAACAAACAGATAGACAAGTAAGCTGATTGGCTAACACTTGATAAAATGGTATGACGTTCGTTTTTACTCGAACATCAAGTAAATTAATTGCTGAAAATGTAGGAAATTACATTTAACATTTTTTATTTGGTTAAATTCTCGAAAAACACCACCGAGGGAAGTCACAAAGTTTGATTCACAAATAGTGAAGATATTAACAAGCACCTAATCCTTCCTCGTGGCATGAAATTTTGACCAAAAAACACAAATAATAACTTTACTATGGCACTGTGGGTGACTCTATATAATCAATCCGCATTCTTAAATCTTACAGTGAGTCAGTAGCATACGCCATCACTCGGCCTCTGTGCAAGGTTTGGCACATCATCCGTGGTCCAGGGGCCGTGTCACTTCCTCCCTCCCTGCAGGCTTGCTAAAGATCAGAGTCGTTCACGATGACGACAGGCTCGTTCATCTATTTACAGGGAACGTCCTTTCAGATGTGGGCAGAAGCGAACTAAATAGCCTGCGCGCATTGGGCTTACTCAGACACTTGACTCAGTGGGGTATGTTTCTCGATGACCAGCGTCTATGAAAGCGTGACTCTAATCTTTTGGCTACTTTTCTTTTTCTCTACTGGGGGCGCTCTCTAGTTTTCAAATTGACACGGTGATGAAGGGTAGTTGCCATTAAATGAAAATAGCGCCAACTTTAACTTAGGTTTCTCGCTGGTCATTGACTCAAGGAGAAATCTGAATGTCAATGTTCTTTACAAGAAGAACACACACAGTGTTTTACTGCTTCAAAGAGGGAAAGGTTTTTAAGAAAGATAATCATTACCGTACTATTTGTTCTACGCGTCGGTTGAATTTGAGTCTCATAAATGAACGCGAGCGTGACACAACATTCTAGAACAGCACCATTTAAATCGTTGATAACCTGTGCAACCATCTCTATCCCATTTTCCCAAACTGGCACCCGGACATCTAAGGATTTCCTGCAGAAAAGTATGTACATACATGTATATGTAACGTTACAATGTGTCAAAATGTATTTGTAGGCCTACGCATTACCTTCAGAGCAGGTGTCGAATATGTACTCCTCTTTTATGTACATACCCTTACTATTACGATTGCAGCCAACATATAGATACAGGAGTAATATACGTCTGCCAAGCGGACATACCCCTTACGCTTCACAAACCCACACACATGTGCGTGCATTTTTTCTTAAAGTCCCTTCGGCTGGATGCCAGGGGAAGACTAGGCCAAACTAAGTTTACTTCTCGTGGGGTTCTTCTCTCCAAAGGTAAGAGGCTACGTTACTTCTCCTCTGATGGAGGACTATATGATGTAGCCTCCTCTCAGCCGTCAGACTCGTATAGTCAAAAAGACAAATGCAAGACCTGAATACTTGTATGGATTCAACAAAATGCATGTGGGTAGATCTACAGAAAACACCGTAATGCCCGTTACAGAACCGACAATCTCACGTGGTCTAAAGAGCTATACTATTTCGGACGATACTGTCCCTTTTACGTTGAACTCTTGAAGAGTTACATTACTGAAAACAGTGACTAGCACAAAACACGAATACTTAGACAACTGTTATCTTTAGCAGTAGTTGAAGATTAGAAAAGAGCTTTGTTCGTACGCAGTAACACCATCAATTCAAGCTCCCTAAGCTCCCCTAAGGATTCTTTTTATAAGGGATTGGAATTAGTTGCTTTTGTTATGGAGAACGTAGGCTAACGATGAAATGATTGTGACCGTGGAATTAAATTGTAACTGGAAAGCCAGCTTATTGAAATAGGGAGCATAATACTTCTGTGGTTGTAAAATCGTAGACGGAATTGCTTGTCATGACAGTTTTCAATGAAAAATGCAGAGGAACGCATGGGAAGACGACATGTTGAGAAAAAGCTTTGGTTTTGTCTGCAAGTAAAGGGCCCCGGAAGAAGAGTTTTGTCGTGAATGAAAAGAGAAGTTTGCTTGTATTCATGAAAATCGTACCGCAAGGGGTGCCATAATGATGTAAATTGACAACTTGGGATGAATAGCTTGTTTCTTACAACAATACAAGTACCGTATATTACGTTAATTTTGAAGGTTGACCTGTAGCTTCAACCATGGGGGAATAATAACTTGGCGTCATTGCATGATCATCAGTGCCTCTGCGATTTTTCAGGGACCTTAAGTAAGCACCGGACCCCTCACTTCTAGGGTTTCCCAACTCACTTTCGAGGTAGCCATGGTCAAGGTCACCCAGCCCCAACCTCCACTTTTGAGAAGCCTTTGATGTTCTTGGGTTATTGTCGTATTTCAGTACTACGTTTCAGTAGGCGTTTGACTTTTTTCTTCATTACTGCTGAGCATGACTGAATAAAAAAGAAGATTTGTGCCCTAAATAAATCCCAAATGGCATTGGGAAACGCCTCTTTTTGGCCTAGTAGGTTGCGTCCATTAACTCAGAATCTGTAAACAGTTATGTCTCCAGAAAGAAAATAAAAAAAGACAATTTAAGATCACTCTGTAGAGGCTACTGGGTTCTGAATGTAAGTTACTCTGAAAGAGAGATTTTTGACTAAGGAATGCTGCTCCATGACGGATGTGAATATTTGTAGATCTAGGGAGGGGGTGTCCTTCTCCTGTTTTAAGATTTTTTTTCATTCTGATGATGCCTTCGTGCAAAATGGCGGAATTTTACAGCAATTTGACCCACACAATTGATATATTTTTCAGAATTTTTAACACACTGAATTTGACAGGAAGATACGGTAGCCTTTTGCCAAATAGTTTATTAAATTGTCCATAGCACAAATTTGTTGTTTAGGAATGGATATACAAGGAATAATAATGTCATTTCATCGCTTAATGAAGTCAGGGTCTGCACTCAGGTAAACCTATAGAATTCGGGGTACCTCAAACAGCTAGGTGTCATGGGGGGGGCTACGAGGGAGGGGGTTTCCTCCTCCCCTTTGAGAAAGTTTTGTTCATTTAAGTTGGCGTAGAAGCCTTTAAAATGGGTTCTATGTTTGGCAAAGTTTTGAATTTCTCGTAATTTAGTGGAATGTTCTCATTTTGGGTCTAGTGTGAGAGAAGGATATGTTGTCTATAAGAGGAGTGGTGACATCTCATCCTTGTGAGATAAGTTTAGTTATATAAGACGGTTTAGAACGAAATAGTGCTATCTTTGGTAATTCTTTTGAACTGATTACATTATTAATGCTCATTACATTGTGATATTTTGCCTGTGGCATATGGTATGTAAGGCAGAGTTGTGGACGAGAGTGCTGACTTGGACTCAAGTCTGGTGCTGACTCGAGTCGTACTCCAGGAAAAAAATTCCCATTGAGTCCCATTAGATTTTTTAATGGGACTCTTACGGGACGTTCCAAATTACATGTTGAATCAATAGGACAATGGATTTTCCCATTGATTTAATGGGATTTTATGTTGTGACTGTCCAAATTACATATTAAGTCCCATTAAATTCAACAGGAACTTACGGGAATTCAATGGGAATTCAAGGGGAATTTATGGGATCCCATAAGGTCTCATTCACTTGGATTCAATGGGACTTAATGGGAATTTTTTCCTGGGCTAGCTTTGTCTTGACTTGCAACTTGACATAAAGCAAAATGACTTGGCGACATTGTAATGAAAATTTTTGTTGTTTCTCTTCAGACAGTATGCGATTAGCTGTGTGATCAGCCTGAAGGTGATTAACCTGCGGGACGCTCTCGTTTACTTCGGTTACACTGTGTTATCGCCCTAAGGCTCATTTTGGTAACGGTGAGTTGAACGAAAAACTTCTCTCCGAGGGCTAGAACGTAAATATTTTGCCTCTACAAAGCTTTTAGGCCCTCGGCCAACTTAAAATAAATTTCTGGGAAAATAGCGATGTGACAACAGTATTTGAAAGGAATGTTTCTCTTTTTTTTCTTTTTGAAAAGCGTACCTGGCCCTGTTCCATACGTTGCACATCTTACAGACAATTATGTCACTTTTGAAGGTCTTCTGATGCTTCAAAATAGGACCCAGGTTAGTCCAAAACTAAAAAATCTGCTTTATTGAAGTTAAAAATAACGTTTCTAGATATGTATTTTTCAAAAATACTGTACGTACTATAGTTTTGACTACAGATGGTGTTTAATTGGCTATCAGTTATTATCAGTTTCTCCGGGCCCATACTCATTTTCAGGTTTGCGTTGTATTTCTATAGAAAGTTATTAGCTGCCATAACAGTAGAAATGGCCATTGGGCCTTCTGGGCCCTTCTTAGGCTAAAATGCGGGGGACCATCCTTTCTTGAGTCATGATTTTGGGACTTTCGGTCTAAGGGGATTCCACGGTATCGAGTAGAGCTTTGATCTTAAAATCGTAATTGGGACCCAATCTGGACCACAAATTAGGTCTTTCTTAAGCAGCGAATGCCCAAGAAACTCTTCTCTTACCGATCGTGTGACATGAAAATTAAATAGTTGGATATTTGATGTAAAAAGCATTCAATATCCAGAAAATAGCTGTAATTCCCATTAAAATCCATCAAATATTGACCATTTTACAGGGTAATTTCTATTTCATACTTGTATAATGAATAAACATGAGCTAAATATGCAAATATGTGACATCGAAAGAAGGACATACCATATATGGCTAATGTTAGCCTTTGTTTTTTCAACCTTAATTTCAAGGACACTGGTTGCATTGTTATCCCCTGAGGGGTTTATAATGAAAGTTAAAAATTTTTCTTTCAGAAATATTGATATCTTTTACCAAATTGTAATCTATCTGATCAGTAATTAAGAGATAACTTATATAAGGTTAACAAAAGAAATCTTAACACCGTGCAACACTCCACATCATTACTTTTGCATAGGCTATGAGTTTCTTCAGAAACTATAAAATTTTGAAGATGTAAATGTTGAGAATGGTAAAAGATATTGAAATAATTCCAATGGATCTTTCATTGGAGGGCTTTTTTCTTTAACTGACAAGTGAAATAACTCTTTTTGGTGGCATGTCAAACGACCTTTAAGTTGCATATTTCGAACTAGGGGTTTTAGTAGTCTTACTATGTACGAATGTCAGCTTTGTTCTCAAATGTGTAAATGAAGGTCACCTTTGGGGACATTTGGGGCCTCACCTGTCCTTATGGCCCCGAATGTTGCACCTAAGAAATAGGTTTCGTTTGTCCCCAGTGTGTCCTTGATATAATGAAACAACCAAACCTTTTGTTCCCAATAGTGTAATGATTAGGGGGCTAGTTCCCTAACTATATTGATTGTGTTTGTACTAATGTAAGACCTATTTCTCATAACTACGAGTAAATAATCCCTGTAAAATAGATGATTTCTTTACATAATATTGCCCGTGCTCTTTCTGGTGATGGCAAAGCTGAAGACAGGATCGGTGGAGACGGAAATGTCATAGAGTGGTGAAGAGGGTGCAGATACTGGTGGTGAGGGGAGGTCTTCTAGTGGTACTTCAAATCTTGTGTTCGAAGGGTCAGTAAACTGTGGAAACAAGAGCAGATTACACCAAACACGATGTCTGAATAGATAAGAAATGACTAGAAGGCAGTTTCAGAGACATTGCCTTCAGAAATTTATAAGAGTTTGGAAATAATAGGTTCGTACTTTTGCTGTAGCAAAAGATCATGTCCACGAATGCTTTGCAAGGACAAAACTATTCGAGCGACTGTTTCTTTTCTTTACACAATGAAAAGTTGCCTGATTCAACCTTTTCGGTCAAGTTTAAGGGATTTGCTGAGAAGAGAACTTTTTCTTCTTAACGGATTCTCTGTGACCCACGATTGATGTCGAGATAATCACGATTTTGAACTCAAAATTGTACGTGCTAGTACAAAATACTTAGTCTTATACAGGCATGTCTCTGTGATGGTACAACTTCCTTCCCAGCATGCATTGCAGTTCTGTATTACTGAACTCTCTAATTAAAGTAGTGTGTTAATCAAAGTTATAGACTGCAGAGTTCTTGAATTTTGATGTGATTTTTTTCTAGTACATTGAAGCCCCATTTGCTTAAACTTGTCAAAGTGGAAGGAAATGAACACCATTGAGAGAGGAAGAAAGGTAATAAAAGAGTGACTTGAGCTAAAAAAATAAACTGCAAAAGGCTTTAAGGGTGGTAAATTATAGGTTATCAAGTGTTGCTCTCAATGAAGAAAGATTTTTATTGCTGTGAAATGAAGCTTCTTTGAAACCCATCTCCTTGTAAAATTAAAATCGCTTTTTAAAGTATGCATGCACCCATCACAATAATTACAAATTTGTAAGGAAAGTCTCTGATATTCACTTCAAAAGTCAAAATAGGTAGATAGGTGTAAGAGAAATATTTCAGTCCTATGAAATTTAATTTTGATCATAAAAATAACGATTGTTCAATTTTAAAAACGTTGCCGTGGAAAGGTTTATATTCGCGAGACAGATCTTTGCAATACGTAAAAGACTAGGAAAATACTTAGGTAAAAAATTTATTCACAGAGCAATGGTTTGTTGAGTAGATTACTATTTCCAAAACCCTTGCAGCCCTCTTGTTGTTCACTTTCCCCACCAATTACCACCATCCCCATCAAACTGACAGACGCTTAGCATCTTAAATTTGCAACCATGATAAGAAAAATATTTCATTCGTTTTTCAAATCATACCTGGTGGACACAGGATTTTCTCTAGAAATGGTCCAGAATGGCTGCAGATGCCATCAAACTTACGAAAAATTCTCGGGAAGGACCCTCGGCTCCCATACTCCCGTTTGGCGCCTTCGGCTTTTAAAGGCTTCGCCGGCCACACCTCACGAAGGTGCCTCTAATGAAAATTCTTTTTCTGGCATTTTTACTGAGGACGCCCATGGCCATGTCTCTGTAGGAACTACCCATAACAATTGACATAACATTGACATTGAAAAGTATTATACCCATCGGTGGCGCCGCCGGGAGTTGGGTCGGAGGCACAACAGAAGATTATGTTGTAATTCCACCCCAGCTCCCCCTCACAAAGTCAGTGTAAATTGTGCATACGCGTTGAAAAAGGCAACAAAAATCGCGTTTTTCTTACAGTTTACGAACATAAAAATCTAACTGAAAGATAATCGATGTGAGAATTGTATTGAAGGGCGAGGACTCATGGCCACAGTAGTCCCCTATCTGTTGAAAATAAAATGTTGAAAAATAGCTGTGGATTACCTCTCCTAGTAAGACGGTCCTTCACGTAGCGCGACAGGTAGATGCGCGCAAAGCGCGCCGCAAAATTGTAATCTTGAGAACATTTTGTGGAATATTAGTGGCATGTTTGACTGATAAACTGACAGTGGGTCCTTGTGTTCGTATCGAGATATGGGTGAGCGGTGTGCTTGTGAATTTTTTTCATACCCAAAATTTCATGGGGGTGGCACACGGGGGAGGGGACACAGCCAACGTTTCACCCCCACCCTTCGGCGACGCCACTGAATGGTACCAGAATTGGAGGGGTGCCATGCTACAGCCAAAATGTTACTAAATAATGGTAATTTCTTAACATGTAATCACTTCAAGGCTTGGCCAAAAATAACACCATTTTGTATCCAAGCCACCTAAAAGTAAACGAACAAAACTTCCTCAAAGGGGAGGGGTCCCGTTAGACCCTCCTCGAGGACGGCACCGCCGCACTAAGTGACAAAGGAGTGCAAAGTATCGTATATGCATACCTTATGCCGAATTTCTGGGGCCATCTGAGGTGGATTACGCCATTGCTTATGATAAGTAGTCGGCTGTTACGTCATTTCTTTGCTATCGCTTATTTCCACCCACTTTTTGTTAGTACCAGGCACATAACCAACGGGGGCATTTGGGGGCAGGAATGGGCGGCTCTTAGAAATTTTGTTTGGGGGGCAAACTCAAGTCCGTATTCAGGGAGATTCGGAAGACCCCCCCCCCGGCAATATTAATGGTCAGCGGCGGATAGTACAATAGGAGTAGGGTGCTGAACTTTGTTTCGGATCGCCGTCCTGGGGGAGGGGTCTAAGGAGAGGGGGTGCCCCCTCCCCTCTGGAAAAATTTTTGGGTATTTGAGGGTCCTCAGATGCAATTTGGTGCAACATTTTGGACAAAATTTAAGGAAAATTACAGCAAATTTTTGACATTTCTTACAGAAGAGACAAATAAGGGGTTTTTGCCCTTGGATCTTGGGGGCGGAAGCATACTTCAGCCCCCTCACATTTTTTACTTGGGCTTTAGCCCCCCCCCCCCCCATCACCCCTTCCGCTTCCTACGCCTATGAAAATAAATACAACCATATCAGCCGATCGCTACTCCATAGAGGGGAGTAAGAGGCAGGTGAAATGGGCAAAGCGGCTTGATCCATTCGTATAATATGAGCCCCACCTTTAAATATTTTTTTTTCCCATTTGTGTCACACAATGTGTTTCAGCTTTGCCAAGAAGCCATAAAATGTTGGTTTTCTGGATTGTTTTCTTAAACTAACGAAAATTTCGAGTACTGAAGACACTTGAAAACGATGTAATGATAGCACTATTTTGGATCTCAGTGCCGTTCCGAAACGAAATTTTTTAAAGGGGGAGGGGAATTCCCCTACCTCAGAACGACGTCTCATCCTATATAATATACAAACAGCTAGGCCAAAAAGTCTCACTACACTGAACTTAGATTGAATATTTGGTGTCTTTATTTTAAATCAACTGAAACGGTATACTTTAGCACAGAAGTGGAGAACCTTTTGCTTATAACATGCCATTTGACAGTCATAAGACCGCTCGTGGGCCAACGGCGCTGTCAATTTGGACAAGGGAAGGGAAATCTCCTCTTCTATGGGAAACACAATACGTTTAGGCTACATGCCCGTTACAACTTTTTGTAGACAGATAGCTATGCTAATCTGGCCAGGTGACACCCGGGCAAAACTGCTTTTAGTCGTGGATGATAATCAACACGGCTAAAGGGTTGTGCCGAAAGCTCTGAAGTGTCTGCCAAACTATAGGCATTTAACTCCAGCATTACCGTTACCCTCTGTAAATGACATTACGATGCCTAAGCTAATCAGATTAAAAAACCACAGCATGATCATTGTTTTGATAACCTTAGCTCGCACTAATGGTAGGTCCATTGGTGATGTTTGAAGTATGTATTGTAGCAAACAAGCAACTAAGAAAACGCGCGCGAAGCGCGCCGAAAAAAATGTCGTTTTGAAAGCACTTTATTAATGTTTAATCTTCGCAACATTGTATTGGAAAGTTATTCACTTCGTTAATATTAAACCGAGTCAAGGAAAAGGGAGGGCCTATCCCATCTCGAATTACATGTTTTGTTTTATTTAGGCCTATTTATTATTTTTTTTGGAAAATTGAAGACCATGCTTTGCAAACTTTTTTTTTGGGGGGGGGGGCAAGTGCCCCCCGTGCCCCTACGGCAAGCCGCTAATGGGGGCAGGCCCCCTGCTCCTTGGCTTGGTCCCCTGCTCTGCGGGCATAGCCAGATCCCTGTGCAATAACTTAAAGTTAGTGCCCTCTGAGAAGCTCTGCCCCTCCCCCCCCCCCCCTGCTCTCCAAGTCTGGTTACGGGTTTGGGTAGTACACCTACTACCTAAAATAACGTCAGAAATGTATAAAGACATGTTGAAAGCTTTCTACCAGCTATACCTGGATATGTATTCGTTCATCGGTCTGCATTTCAATTACTTCTTCTATTGAGGTACTCTTAACCCCAACTGTTAGTGGTAGATCGTGGGATCCTTGCTCTCAGGGGCGGGATTTGATTTCTGAAAGTGGGGGAAATCCGGGTGAACTGTGAAACGGCCCTGAAGGCGCCGTTGGGAGCGCCAAGCGCTCCCCTATCGGCGTGGGATACAGGGCCCGCCTCAGGGCCCTGGAGGGGTCCAGGGACAGAGCTCCAGTACGGGCTTAGGGGGTGAAGCCCCGGAAGCTCTCGGGTATTTGCGAAATTGTTGGCATTAAAGCGAATACATTCTAGTATTTTAGCTTCAACTTCAAATGACATAAGGTGGGCTATTAACAGACCACAAAAATCACAATTTCAATTTAAATTTGTTCAATTATATTTTCACTCCGTATTACTAGTAACAGTCGGCCGAAATCGATAATGCAGTGGGCTTGAGGAAGGAGGGAAGAATGGATTATTTTGAGAGCTTCCCGGGGCTTTTGAAAAATAGGTTTGAGAATGGGAAATCTAGAAGCCAGAGTGGGTGCGCGAAAAAAATCGCATTTTTCAGACTTTTAAGCTATACGAGTAATAGAAAAGCAAGGAAAAGTATCCTCAAGGAAAGGGTGCTGCCCTACCACCCCCTGGCTAAGCGCATGTCCCTACGGTTGCGGTACCGGAAATGGCACTTTCCATGCCTTACAACTGACATCTAAACAATCTTTAAAGAGTCGGTTAATTAACCCAGTGGTGATAAAAATTTTGCTTTGAACACTTTTGGGGAGGAGAAACTCCCCCTAAACTGCCTACGGCCATGTGTATATTGCCGGTTTCAATGATAATAGAAGACTTTGTTTGAATCTATGACAAGCAAGATGTTCTACAGGAAGTAACCCGAATCTCGAAACAATTTTGGAACGGTTGCGCGCGAAGCGCGCCGAAGGCAACAGCGTTTGAGACATTTAATTGTAGGCTATTACTTTTCTTTAATTTTAAACGCAGTATATTTCATTGCATAAAAAAATTCCTGCTTTCCCCAGGTGCCTCTTCTTTCCATAGAGCAGGATATAGGAACCTTTATCCTGCTCTATGGTTCTTTCTTTCATGTTTCATTTTTGTCGATGGTCTGGGACAAGCCCACTCACCTTTTTTTTATTAGTGTGAAAAATAAGTTAATCGATTTTGAAGGTTATAGACTATGTGATACTTCATTAAGTCAAAGAAATGTTTTATGGGTTAGTTTTTACATGGAAATGGCCGAGGGCGTCGGCAACTAAAGTGCCAAGGAAGTAATTTTCATGGGAGGCTGCATCTTGGGAAGTTGTGGCCGTCGAAGCCTTTAACGGCGAGTAACGAGGGCGAGAAGCCGGAGTTGGGGACTGAACGTCCTCCCCAATTTTTTTCCTTAGATTCGACGGCTTTTGCAGCCATTCTGGACCATTTCTTCAGAAATCCTGCTCCCAGATGTAACTTGAAATGCTAATGAAATAGTTTTTATATGATTATCGCAAATTTAAGATAGTAACCGTCATTCAATTTGCTGAGGATGGTGGTTGCTGATGAGGAAAGTGAACAGCGAGAGGTGTAGCGAAGGTTCCGGAAAAAGTAATTTACACAAGCTTTCCAACAGGCAGTAATAACGAGGCAATTTCACCAAAGTTTTCCTACGCACAGTAGTACTAATCAGTGTTCTCCACTAGCTGTTTTGTCCGGGGGCTCCGCCCGTACAAAATCTTCCACACTAGTTTAGAGCCCGGACAAAACTTTGCCGCCCGCACAGAAAATTGACCGCCCGGTCAAGAAGTTGTCTGTACTGTCAATCACAAACACCACAACTTAGTCATTTAACTGCCTTTTATATTTGATTTCAAATACTCATGACAAGCAATGTACAATAAAACATCGGAGATGCAAACCCAGCTCACTTGCACCTGAGCTTTTATATCATTCAACATGCACTTAGGCTACTGCATTTCTTTCATATGTTTCCACAGTAGGAATCCGTTACCATCAAACTCATACATTAAACGAAACCATTCAATTGAACTCTCCCCTAGGTTTCCCGATTTTCACCCGAAATTTCCAATCAAGGGAACTACTTCATTCTTGAATACTTCCAAGTGGAAATTGGAGCTTCAGATCTGCAAGTCAAAGATATTTTGAAAATGCAATTTGCAAAAAAATGACCTCAAAATGCCCAGATTTGAACTCATAGGGAAGGCTAAGAACAAGGCCGTAGATTGCACCATTTGAGATCTAAGCCCTCCTAAATTGTCAAGATTTTCCCAAAGGGCACGGGATGTCCCCCTCTCCTTAGACCCCTCCCCCAGGACGGTGATCACAAGAGCCCCCGGACAGAAAACAGACCAGTGGAGAACCCTGCTAATGAGTCATCGATTTATATAAGGCTCCTTAAACACCGAAAAGTTAAAGCACACCTGAAAGTTTATGGAAAATTGCGACTCCCTACGCATGGGAAGAGACTTTGCGAGTCCCTGTACACGGATAGGGTATGGCACTTTCTTTGAAGGACTATGGTGCATTTAATGTCGTATATTAGTACTTTCAGTGACCCTTATTTCCGAGCTTCAAGTCACAATAGGGTGGCACGTCGGAGAACAGAAATTTTACGGTGCCAGAAAAAATGTCAATTTTATTAGTCAGTTTTCTGTGAGGGTGCGCACAAAACGCGACTAGAAAAATCTTCCTACGGTTTTTATAGTTTTTGATATTACTGCTTTCCTTCAGTTAATATTGCAAACTTTCATCATAATAGGTTACTGAAAATTATCTTTGGTTTCTCTGGTCTAGCTTTCGCTCATTTTTTTTTATTATTTTAATTTTTTAGCCCTGGAAAAAAGTGGGGCAAGTGTCCCCGCTTGCCCCCCGTAATCCCGCCTATGCTTGCTATGCTAGACAGCTGATCAATGACCAGAGGCGGACAACTTCGTGAATCGGACAACAACATATTAATTTCCAAATTTCCTATATGGAGCCCCTTTTCATTTTCGCCAACACCCATATGCAGTCTTGCATTATCAGTACATTTCCAAGGGGTTCCACGCAAATTCGAGCCGGGACTCTCACCATGATACCATCGAGCAAGCTTCACCTTGTTTGCTCGTAAAACCACCAGGAATAAAATAACTTTAGAGATCTTCGGCTTTTGCCAGCTCACCTTGATATGAATTCGCTCATCAGTCTGCATTTCAATCACTACTTTTACTGTATCCACCGGAGTACTGTAAATTTCCTCGGCGCCAACTTTTTGAAGAGTTATGTCCCACCCTGTGGATGTAGGCGTCAAACCTAGCAAAACGATAACAGTATGTTAGTATATGACATGATCAGGGTGTAAAAGATAAACTTCATGTATCGATAGAGTAGTCTTCATTCGAGATATATGCATCGCGTAATAGGCGTGTGTGGTTTATGCAGGGAGGTCCCTGGTTTATGCATTACGTAAAAAGAATGGCACGAAGTTTCTCATGAATGGAAATTTTTACCCCATTTCGAGGCACTACTGGACAAACTTAATACTTCTTATAGTCTTCGGGCATTTTTACAGTCGACGAGTTTTTGCGATCTATAAGCCTATTGCACTAATGCATTCTCTTACACTTCAATGGTTAGTCCATGACTGGACTGACCACGAATTTCAAGCTGCCGTCGAAAAATTGAACTTACTATTGACTGCATATCCTCTATCTTCTGGGAAAAAGCAAACAGGGGCACCAGGCTCATTAGTGCCCATGAAGACACATCCCCTACTTTCACACAGGTCTTTATCCATGTTACCATCCGGGGCACAGTCAATCCTGTAAGAGTCTTCTCCTCCGCTGTCACCGGTGGAGTTGAAGAAACACCAAGGGGTGCCCTCGACACTAGACTCACACCAGATACAGAGGCGTGCCTCGCAGTTCTCTTTTGATGAACCGGCGTCTAATGCATAAAGCATGACAGAAACGGGGTTTGATAATGGAAGTTACTAATTCATCAAACTTTACAAATACCTATAAAAAATTGTAATATATCAGGAAGCCATCGAAATTTAAATTCAGTATTAGTAATTCTCTGACATGCAATGTTCGGCCCTGGTCTTGTCGCAAGCTGCCCCGATTCTGACGGGGCAAACTTATTTATTGGGAGAGGTACTAGAGTGGGCCTACCATTATCGTCTGATACTGATTTCGTAACTGTGGGAGAGAATAGGTCTGGTATAGGTTATTGATGCATTTCGCTCAGTGTCCTTGTGACTTTGGAACCAGCACAAGATGGTGCTGTACTTTAATGGGTTTGGCCGGGTTCCGACTTCAGTACCGGTACACAATGTGGAAGGTCTATCATTTCTCAACATAAAAAATTTGTATTCGTCGTTTATGAAATTTTTGTCACAGAAATCGACTGTAAACCGAAATCACATACCTGTTCTGTTTTATGTAGCTTTTTTCCCATGTTAATTTACATCCGATAATTTTTAGTTTTTGTCGGTTTTTATTTTTCAAGAGTTGAATTTTTTGTTGTTGTTTGTTTAAGGAATACATTTAAACGCATCTACAAACTAGGCCAGCGGCCTGGCCAGGAGCAGTATTCACAAAGACTTCTTGCTTCGTTTTAATCCCGTACTCCCTGCCAAGTATAAGGTGTGGGAAGCGCCTTTTATCAGTAGCCAAATTTTAATCACACCAAACTTAGCTACTACTGTTCCAAGAATGCTAATTTTCGCTTGCCGAAATTACATCTCTATTCCTGGTACCATGAGTGGATCCCTTAATAATTATTATTTTGATAATGTAAATATAGAAACAAGAAGTTAAGTGGATGAAACTTTCCAAGAATATTTTCTTATGTGTTTTCCTCATTTTTAATATTTTGATTGTGTTCAGAAGGACCAATCTTCATCAACTAAGTTTAAATAATAGGTACCTTTACACAATACAATATATCTGACGGGACTTTTGATCTTTCACTACGGAGTAAACAGAGTCTCAAAAAGAGTCTTTCTACAAAGTTAGAAATAATTATATTGATATTTCTAAAATACAAAAAAAATGGATGGAGGTTTTGCCCGAGACACTCTCGGCTACGTTTTCGTTGAATTTCATAATGCTAATGCCGAAAGTCAAAATTCAGTTTCAGAATTCAAATTTCGAAACTCAAAAACTTAGTTGCCACAATTTTACTTTTGAAAAGAAAGAGTATAGCACATCAAATGCTTATTTCTAAAATTATTTAAAAAATACGTCATTCCGGTGGTATTCGCATCACGGCTTTACCAGCTATACTAGCGTTTAGAATGCACTGATGGACTGATAGATGAAGAAATAAAAGAGAATTTAAAAATGGTGTTGTCAATGGCTTAAAAAATATTTTTGGATTCTTTTGTATTCCTTTACAAAGGCGTAGGAAGCCGGAGACTGGGGAGCTAAAGTCAAAAATGCGGTGTAAAGGAAGTATGCTCCCTCCCCTCCTCTTGAATTCAAGGACGACAACCCCTTATTTGTTCCCTATGCAACAAATGTAAACAATTTGCTGTAATTTTCCCCTAAAATTTGCACAATATTTCCCACCAAATTGCATCTAAGGACCCTCGTATATGCAAAATTTCCACTCATTACCCACTCGTTATGTACTTAAGATTGTGTTCAATGTGTGAAAAACTTTACTTAAGTGATGTCAACACTAGGAACACATTTTTTTCATAATAAACTTAAGTTGGCAATATTTTCTAACAGGGGTGTAAATTCAATGGAGAAAATTTGGTAAAAAGACGCAAAATAGTATGTTTGAAAGATTGAAAATGACTTTATTTATTTATTTTTCAAAGAAATTGAACCTTCACGTTAAGTGACTGTTTTGTTCTTAAGTAGAAAGAATGAATGTTGGTTGATCAAAAAAAAAAGTATACAAAATACAGTAAATGTCTCTAAATTTACAGATATTTTAAACAGTGTTTAAGACAATGCTGTATGAAAGCGACTCAGAGTCTGTTACCTGGGTAGCAGTCAATTCGTTCTTCATCTGGTATATCAGAAGGGCAGGACCCGGGATCTCCTCCGCCGCCGTTCTGATCCGGGTAGCTGCACCATGGTACAACCGGGTCACTGTGTTCACACCAGATACATCCCTTCGATTCACATGCAGACTGACTTGCACCACCGCTAGGGTAACAGTCTACACGAGAGTACGGGTCAATAAGGGAAGGACAGCCTGCCTGAGGTGTGGACCCAGTAGGTGGCGCAGTAGTGGTAGTGGTGCCCGTTGCCTGGGTTGTCGTCACCTTTGGTGGTACGGTAGTCACCACTGGAACCTCATCGTCGTAGAAGCACCAGGGAGCGTTATCATCAGGACACCACACGCATCCGGCGTCCACACATTTGGCGTTGGAACCCTCAGGGTACGGCCAACAATCTTCTCTTTGATTCAGGGGCAGGCTTGACTTGCATGTACCGTCGAAACCCGGTTTATCGTTGTGGAAGCACCAAGGTAAACCACCTTGGTAAGTTTCGCACCATTCACAACCTCTGTGTTCGTAAGAATAAGTTAAAAACTGTGGAGTGGAAGGCTTGCGTAAATTTAGCCGAAGTGTACAGCAAGGTTTCAATAGACTGCATGATCTGTCCCTGTTCAGTAAGGTTACTTTTTTATTAATAAAGAAGTACATAAATCGCAGAGCTGATAAATTAAAAACTAGCTTCTGTTTCTTAGTGCAGGATGTTCTCAGTGAATAACAAATGTTATCTGCCTGGTATTACTTCCATGCTGATATTGAGTGGCAGATATAATTCCCCTTTAAAGGCGTTTTAACCTGTAACTGAAAAGATACACCTTTCCTGAAGGGAATTTGTGACTACATTTGTTTCCCAGAGGGTACATTTGTACACAATCAAAAATATCCCTTTTTTGATTTTAAATGTTGGTCGTAATCGAAAGGGACACTTTCGTGGGTATAACATTCCCCCCTCTTCACATATCAAATCATATATAGGGAAAATAAGGTTGGCTTTTACCTAGCTATCTACGGTTCCTCATTTAACCTGGCCTTCCAAAGAAACTTAATTTGATCTTAATTGTTCAGTTGATAAGCTACCTTACAAGAAATTTATAATCTGTAGGTTTCCTCCATATTTGAGGTACTTTGCGTCGTAAAGACTACCCTTCAAGGCCTTAATTAATTAAAGCTCTCTGCGGCCCTGATTTAAATTCTCCTTTATATTTCAAATTTATTTACAATGTGATATTTTGGGCACGGAGCCATTACAATGAGTGTTGTTACTAAATAAGGTATAATATATTATCCCTTGATCTATTGCAAGAGACCTTAAATCACAAACTCTAAACATAGTGTAGTAAATAGGGGCACAAACCGAATCATGCCAAACATTTCATAGGATTCTGCTCAAATCTAAATAGGTTTGGTTTAAGGTAGGAGCCCATTTTAGAGTGTGCCAGATCTGACATCATTTAAATCCCTTATCACTTTTCTCCCCCTTCCCCGGCTAATTTTTGTGATTTAAATCACAAAGACTGGTGAAACTGCGACCCCCTGTCCTACGTTGTAAGGCACATCCAAGGTCTGGGGCGAATGTGGATGTCCCCCCAAAATTTTGATGTACCCATTGGGCTCAGGGCCGTCTCTAGAAATGGGTGAGGGGTGTGACACCCCTCCCCATTCAAGGATTTCATTAGGCGAAATTCTGCTCCAGTCAACAAAATGAAGGGAAGAGAGTGAAAGGAGGGAAGAAAAGAGGAAAGAGAAAGAAGGGAAACGTAAGAGAAGAAAGAAGAGGAGAGAGGGAGAAGAGAAAGAGAAAAGCACGCGGGTGCGTGCGGGGGTGGAGGGTTCAGGGAGGAGAAATTGGAATGTATGAAGGTTGTAGACAATTCTTGTCATAATATATGAGCAAATACGTTCATAACACGTGAAACGTAAACATATTCGGTCAGCGGAACTGCACTACAATAAGCTCCTCATGCCAAAAGTGGCGCTTGTCAGTGTGATGTCGTGTCACGGTGAGTCGACAAAATTTTACACCAGTCGGCAAAATGAAGGAAAGATATGGAAGGGGGGGGGGAGAGAAACAAGGAAGGAAAAATCGAATAAAGTGGCAGCCGGGCATAGTTTAAGGGGAAATTTTAGGCACCCCCTTTTTACCATACTGGCGTCTGGAAACGTACAGACACCCCACTTGAGCTCAAGTCAAGTCACTGAATCCCTAAAAAAGGCCTACATGAGTGAACTGGATCGTGGAAGATAGCAACTAGAGTCATGACTTGCTGCAATCCTGCTGGCCTCCCGTGCGTGCTGGTAGACGCTGAATCGTAGTAACAAGTTTGTGTTTTAGAGTGCCATTTTATGCAATCTGCAACGTTTAGTATCAGAAATGGCTCCATGTGAGGGACAAGGGCTGTGTCGATCTCCCCGTAGGGAAGTTTTCCAATTTTGAGGGGATCCTTAGTGTATACGATAAAAGATATTATCCCTGAAGAAAAGTTTGGCTGTTTTTGCCTTCAAGGAGGACAGATTCTTCTCTAAAACCCTAAAAAAGTTTGGCGCCCTTCTCGCGCTTTTGAGTGTGGTTTCGGTTTCTTTCAGAGTTCCGTTCGATATAATTAAACAGTACACAGCCCCCTCCAGAGAGTAACCTATAGATAGGTTACACAGTTCTCTGCAGTAAAGATGGGGAATTTAAACCCCAATCGCATAGTTGTTCTCTTTTCTTTATCGCACAGTACTGCAAGCGACTCGCGGCAGCATTTTGACCACCATCAGGCAGATGGAGACCGGTGCAAAGTATCTTATCAACGACTTGCGCCAGCCACTCTTACAGTCGATGTATTTTGCTGTTAATGCGAAACATCAAATTTTGCGCGCTTTGCGTGCAAAGCATTTCCAGAAGTAAGACTCTTCGGAAAAACACTAAATCTAAGCTTTAGTTTATCAATTATATACATACCGTACTAAGTGGAGAGTGGGCGGTACCTCCAAATTGTGTCCGGCGTTTCGTGACCAATGAAAAGTTAGGGTTGAATTTTTCTACCATTCCAGAGATAAAGTTATAGAGATAAACATTTATTTTATTCAGCAGAACTGTTACAGTAATAATACTAATTTAAATTACCTAATTATGAACACGTAAAAAGGGTGTTGTGACTATAGCATGATTAGAAATAGGCCTAACATACACTGAACTAGTTCTTTGATGGCGTATTGGATAAGAGGTCGGATTCTCACGCAGAAAGTCAAATCCCTTCTAAGATATGTTCTTTTTCATTTTTTGTTATTCCCTTTTTGGTGGGGTTCAAAGGTCATATGAGGTCAGCAGAGGTCAAGATGTAAAACACTGTAAAAATGATATAGTCAAGAAGTAGAATTGAGGGATGAACCACAGTGCAACAAATCACCCCCTTTCAGCAAGGAATCACTAAGTCTTTGGGTTTTCTGGTTACTAGAAAATATTAAAAGATCGATCGTTTAAAGTGACAACCACCCTACTTCCAGCCACAGCTTTCCCGCCTACACCGATTTTCCAAACAGACCCATTCGTCAATTCCTGCCTTTCCGCCAATGCGAAGTAAGAAGTGAAACAAAAGCAGTACCATGTGCGGCATATATACAGTAACACCACATGACCAATAAAAGAACAACTGCGCACTGCCATTCAAACCCAGTCCCGATAGCCTAATTTTTTCCCAGGACGAATCAGTCCAAATTGGTTTTTCAAAAATTTTTAATTTTTTTTCAAAATGAAGGTTACGATTAGATTAAGGTTAGGGTTACGTGGATTGGAGTTATTTGGCCAGTTCTTTCATAATCCGGCGTCAGAATTACAAAAAAGGGTGAAAAGCTGTCATTTTGGAATTAGAGGTGTGGCCTATTTCCAAAAAGCTGATTAGTCCATTGGCCAGATTTGGACTGACTCGTTCTGGGAAAAACTACGCGTCCCGATATCATAACACACAGCAACATTGTATAAAAGGCAGTGTAAAATTGATCATTTCCTAATTCCTGATCTAAGTGTACACTTTTCCATAGGGGGACTCGGACTCGGAGCTTGTGACTCGCACTCGGACTCGAATGCCTGTGACTCGGTCTCGGACTCGGACTCGGGAGGTGAGGACTCAGACTCGGACTCAGACTCAGACTCGTAAGGTGGGGACTCGACTACAGCACTGGTAATACAAAAAGGCACAGTATCAACACGACGGAGCAGTTTTCGCTTACATGCATTCGCCTTCCAGTTTTTCACCTAGCGTGCCGTCCTTGTGGTCTACCGTACTGAAATCGAAGACTCCGTAACGTCGATAGTATCCAATAACCATATCATTTTGACTATTTCATGATTGAACAATACTGCGTTCTATTTAGCATTCAGTTTTGTGAACATACTAGAAACAAAATTTACCAGCTTGGTTAAATATCTAAAACAAAACAGGATCAGTGGTAGAAATCATTACGTTTGGATTTCATTATGATCCCAAATGCGAGTATTCTTAAAAGACAGATGTCTTTAACATAATGGATTCATACGGATCAAAGATTGAGGAGTATATGTACACCTGAGAAAAACTGACACCAGTGTAACTTTTTGAAGACGAGGTAGCCCAGTTTTAAAGTGGCAGTTGTAGCTGACTCAGTATTATAAGTCATAAAGGGACTGAAATACTGAATCGGAAGACTGTGCACAAGATAGGAACTACTAGCATTAAAGATAGCCTACAAGCTAAGTTGGCTAGAGTTGAAAATTTCTTCGCGACACTGAAGATGTAATTCCAGATGTACGAGGCTCATTGGTGGTGAGAGTCAATATATGCTATCTTTATCAGGTTGAATGAAATGTGTGCTAGCGATGAGGTATGCAGCTCCGTGGATTGCCCTCTTAATTTTTTTTTTTCTTTTTTTTTTTTTTTTTTAGTGCTGTTTTTCGTTAACTTTCAGTTTTGTAGGGCTTGGTATTTCAGCACTTCATCGTATGTCTAGTGTTCGACGTGTCACGTCATACAAAAAAAAAATACATGGAACGTTTCATACCTTGCTCGACAGGCCATTTCCTCAGCTCCCGGTTCTGGAAAGCAATCCACCCTGTCATATTCCAGTATTTCGGTGGGACATTCCCACGGTTTGTAGCCGAGGCAAACGGCTGTAATATCCAGCAACAGAAAGATGACTTTCAACATGGTCTGTTAAATGTTCATGCAAAATGAGAAATGAGCTTAATCCTTACAATGTGTAAACTTAAAACATTGTGTTAATCTTCAACTGTTGGCTGGGAAAACGCCAGGTGAATGTGTCTAGTGTAGATAACGGGGTAGACTTTGAGTTAAGGTGTTATTTAACAAAGCAACTTCCATACAGAAGCTGCACTTTTAACCAAAGAGTGACGTAATGTTGTGCACTCCAGTAGCAAACTTTGCTAAGCAACTGTCTACATACGTATCATAGGTATGATAAACTGATTCAAGAAGAAAAACAATGTGGTTTTTAGTCAAATGCGCCAGAAATTCCTTTCTTAGGACTTCAGAATCTGGATTTTATTCCTCGCCGGTTTGGTGGTGTCCGTTTTTCAGCAGATAAAAAACAACCCATGAGAAATTCATTCCGAAGATTATAGCTTTGCCACAACTTATCTATATTCGATTCATTTTGACTTAAGATTAAACACCGTACGTTTAGGCTCCTGCCTCCAATTAACTATTTACGTGTGAATCACTCAACCTTGTCTTACCATTAACAGTTTCTGTAGCCACATGCTAAGAAATTATATAGCACAGATCAGCTATAAAGGCCTGCAGAGCGGCGTAATGTTTGGGCCAATGCACTCCAGACTAACTCACAAAAGGCCTACAAAGGATTCTAGGGGAAAGAAATTATAGTCTACTCATGTATGGGGAACTGTTTGACAAACCTTTTATATTTTTCTGCTAAACTTAGAGTGAGCGGGTTCGCCTCTTGACTTTGAAAAACGCATAGTATCGATATCACTGGTTTTGTCTAGTCTAGGCGATATTGAGAAGCAGGTGGCCAAGTGGCCAAGGGCTTCCAAATTTAAAGGGGTTTGGATTTTCGAAAAAGAAAGAAAAGTTGCATCAGTTTGGCAAACACAGCCCTGCTTTTGTGTTTGCTGAGGGTCGGTTCACACTGCCATAACTTGCAGCAGTCTTGTGATGCACACAGGACTGTTTAATTCTCCAAGCTTTTTCTGTAGAGTCTAGTTCAATCCCAACATGACGTTGTATCAACTCGGGCCCCTTTCTTAGGCTTGTCTTGTCAGAGTTCACTGAGTTCACAATTGAAATCACTCTTTAAACACATGCATGTTTTGAACTTGTGAGTATGGCTCTGTGCTCTCACTCGCAGCCTGCATTTCAGCATACTTGTTTTGCTATAACCTCTCACCAGGGAGCTCTCACAGCTCCCTGCTCTCACTCAATCCTGTGTTTATATTGTTTGGCTGTGTGCTCTCACTTACAGCCTGCATTTATACGTGTGAGTAAGGCTCTTCATCCTACGTAATTGGGAGGCAGGCCTATGTATTGGTGCTACTCTCATTTTTTTCTTAGTACAAATATGAAGAGACCAGTAGGTTTACTCATACCAGGGCCGGTGCACTTGTATGATGTAGTATATGTATTGTGAGCAATTGATCATTCTCTTCTGAACCCTCATAAGGACAGATTCGTAATTAGGAACAATTTGTGGGATTCCGTTAAAAGTACAGTACAATAAAAAAACGTGGCTGAAAGTTGACTCTCGACAAAACTGTGCAAAAGTCTAATTTATATGAGAGCCCTAGCGTACTTCATATTTTGATAAATACTGCTGTGTTTTCACACCAAAACGGAAATCTGCTGCGTTTTTGCAGGCGGGATGCGGAAATTTTTCCCCCAGGGCAAATAGGGGCAATTTTATTTCAATGAAAATTTAGAAAATCGCCACCATTCGTTTTGAGGTAACAAATTTCGCCTCCCGCTCGCAAAACGCAGCAGATTTCGGTTTTGGTGTTAACGCACCGTTACACCATAAAAACATTAAATACAACGGTGTGCTAAACCTCGACATGTAAAAGATGTTTTCATGTACAAAACATGCCTTTTTAGTTTGAAGAAAGTGTTTTATGGTTGATGTTTGTTTTATCACTGATGTTATTGTCCGACTCAAAGGTTGTTTTCTAACAAGTCAAACAATATTTGCTGAAACTATCTTGTCATAGTAACATACCATATACTTGAAATGAAACTAAGAAGAGAAATGTGAGCGGAATGCGGGATTTTTTGCCAGGACGAATGGGGACGATTTTCGAAAATTTCCATAGAAAATTTGAAAAATGAAAAAATAATGCCTAGGTTAGGGTTAGGGTAAAAACTTGTAATTGCCCCATTCTTCCTGGGCCAAATATTACGCGAGCGGTATAGATGCAGTAGCACGAATTATTTTATGGAACTGAAAATGGCAGCTTTCATTTAGGGAAAAGCCATCCCTTACCACCCCAATCCTTATCCTACCCCATCTAGCTCAACTGCCCCTTCCGCCGGACAATTATTCGGTTGGGGGAGATCGAAGTCCACCCACGTCGGTTTTCTCTCTGCCCGCCAAAATGCCAAAATTCAAAAAAAAAAAACGACTAGGGTGCCCTCCTTCCCATTACACTTTTAATCCTGGCCGACCACATATACCCCTACCAAAAATTCTGGATGTGCCAGTACTTAAAAGCTCTGTTATGGTTTTATTTATGTTTCTCGATTCTGATATATTCCAGTACTGACAAATCTCATTCACGATGTTGGGTTTTACGTTTTGACAAGCTTTACAACCACAAAAAATAATGCATCAAATTTAAAACTTTTGGCCAAAACATTTATTTTTTTTTCATTTCTTTCACAGAACGATGCAATATCATACATGAATATTTTAGAATATGTATGGCATATGGTATGTAATACGTCTCATTATAACACTTTTACGCAGTGTAGAACCAGTGGTTATTATTACCCATGGGAACATGATACTAAGAGGGTGAGTGTAGTGCTTCTTTTGAAAAGAGTTAGGCCTTTTTGAAATAGTTCTATATTTTGGTAGGATGTCCCACGACATGTATTGGAATCATATATAAGCAGGGGCGCAATTCGTTACACGTATAGGAGGGAAGGGGGCAAAATGCAGAATGCGGGACAAAAATGAAGTTTGCAGACTAGATGATTCAGAGGCACCGAAGACGCCGCAAAAGGCACGACATTGCTCAGACCCTCTTCCTAGGAATTACTCTGTCCAAGAATTACTCCCCCCTGAGGTCAAAGCTACATAAGAATTAAGCATTTAGCTGTCTACAAACGAGATTGGATATGTACCAAACAAACAACAAAATATTGAAATTTGGCAACTTTTTGATAACCTATCTCTTATTAACGTCGGGTCGATTGCAGGAAGTAGCAGGCTTGAGGGTGTGTAGGATGGATGATGGTAGGCCGTACTCGTCAAGAGTTTTGCAATGATTCCAATTAAGCTGTATTACAAAAATCTACAGATAGTAGTGAGACCACTAGCGTATACATTGAGTGCATGCACTCGAAATGCGCCGGAAATAGCATTTTGAGACAGTTTACATTTCCAGAATTATCCATTACCTTGAAATACTCTATGGTTTCGACTTTTTCATTATTTTTATTGTGAATATGTGTGAAGGCGAAACCATTTTCCCCTAACAAGCACACTGGTTTGTTGGCAACGGCTCTCCCTCCCTCCCCCATCCCGAATTGTATTTGCGCCTCTCAGAGTAATCCCATATTAAATTTTGACAATTTTTGGTTAAACAAAGTTCATCGCTATTTAGGAAATTCTGATTTCGTAACTAGCCCCATTGTATGAAGGTTACTTAATGACTGCCCATAAAAAGGTTCAACTAAGAATTCTACTGTTATCCAAGTTAAACTTAAGCAAAGTACTGCTTTTACAAGAAAACTTGAAATCATGTGAACAGTCAGGTGGGTCCTCTGATCAACCATAGCTTTATGACCAAGACACCGACAGGGATGAAGTTACCGACCTCCCTACGTTAGTAATGGTAAGCTCCTGTAAAATAAAATAACAAAAGGCGTTGACTCGTATTATTATGTTACTGTTTATGTTTGCAACTGTAATTAGGCTGTAGCAGTTCTATTTTGAATGTATGTAATCATTTTGGACAAACTAAGGTGGGAAACTTTATATTAATTTGGTTGACTATTCGCTGAAGTTTTCTATCAGGGAGGTGTTAGGACCTCTCTGGTCCTATCAACAAATCCTTCCCTGGTATGAAACAGTTCTACAAGACGAGGCTAATCTCTTGCGTATAGAGGTTACGTGTGCACATCATAGAAATTAAAGCAAGGGAGAACGCTGACACAGAAACATACATCACTACGTGTTAAACCAGTGAAGTCACGAAAATTGTGAGGGCGCTTCCGTTGTACGGCAAAAAGCTGGTTGATTGACGTGTCTCCGTACGTACAGTGTGCATTCAACTCCAGAAGTTAAATGCCATTTTGTTCGTTTTTTGAACGATTTTGAGCAATTTTCACAACAGAGATAAATCATAGTGCCTCAAATGCTTCGTTATGTACTCCTAAATTGCAAACTTGTAAGTTTTCGGCCAATAGCTAGAGCAAAAGCAACGACGTGATGTATGTACTATGGGCCGTTGTTTCGATGCCGTACAAAGAGCCAAATTAACGGCTTCAGTCCAGATCGCCTGACGTCATTCTCCCTTACTTTAATTTCTATGGTGCACATGCACCTTGAGTTGTAAAATAACATTTGATAAGGAAAAGTTGGAATAACCAGCAACGTCTGAATTGTGTTAACGTTGCATGTTGACAATTTATAGATTGTACAAAAGGACAATTTTGCCTTAAAAGACTCCTCATAAGGGTTAGGGTTAAACCTCGTAAGCAGCTAACTTTTACAAATCTTGTTCCATCTGCTTCAAGTATTTTTCTTGATATTTCAGAGCACAAACATTGCATATAAAAGGTAAACCAATGAGTTATTAAGCATAAATGTAACGATTGAGTAACGAAAATGCCGTCAAAATATTGAAAACATTTATACATGAATTAGGGTACTAGGTCATACTAACTCAACTATGGGGCATGCATTTGCTCTTTAAAGGGGGCTTTGTATCTAAAATCCTATTACATAACCCCCGGATTTATCTGTTCATAACGGGTCATTTCACCATGATGAACATCAATTCAAGCACTAGCGTCGCTCTTATTGGTCAATGATGACCAGCGTAGATTGTGAAATGTGATGCCGTGTAGTCCATTACTTTGAATGTCAGGCCCGTGGCCAGACAAGGTACTGAAGGGAGCGAGAAAGTTTCGGGGGGGGGGATATTTTTCAGGAGGGCGAGATGTGTAAAATTGTGTTAAGGTAATGGCAACCTGTGAAACATTCCAGGGGAAATTGTTCTCGTGGGCTTCGCCCCTTGCCCCTTCCCCTCCAGTTACGGTCTTGTTGACAGTTAAAGCTACTGTAGTTTTGTCTGGGAGTTGCCGTAGACATGTCTAATAGCTTTAAATTTTAAGAGGTGCTAGTTGGTTGGGAGAATTTTTCCTATTCGAGACGAGATTAATGAAGCTTGCCATTATAGACAAGACGATAGGATATTTCGAACAATTCTTACCACTTATTTGGTTTCACTAAATTGATTCGTAAATTTAGTAGTAGGCGTACGTACCTTGGTGGAAGAGTTAAATGAGAAGCTTCCATGGTTAGACCCATTGATGGTGACGGAAGACACAGAGGTCAGTCCCAGAACACGCAACGTTCCCCAGGTCAGACTGTCTGCTTCAGAATAGTTGTTTGTGGTGATGGTGTTAGTCAAGGTGTTCTGTAGGAAAACAACCTTAAGTATAGCAATATATCGAACACTTAAAAGTGATCCGTCATAGATTTACGTCACTTCCTGTCCAGGTCAGCCTAGTTTTATATACTTATACATTGTCAGGGCCGTATTCAAGGGGGCGTTTTTCATTTTCTCGACATTTATTTCAACCAGCTCATACGTAACAACATATACAGTTTCATATATACATTTTGATATGGTAACAAAGAACGGTTTTTTCATATAGTGAATATGAAAACAACAATAAGCAATATCAACATGATAGAAAAAAAGAAACAGAAAGTTAAGAGCATTGGTTGGGGGGAAGCACAAGAAAGCTACTGAAAGCTTGTGGTAGTGATTCCCCTGGAACGAAAGCACACATATACATGTACATAACTTAACAATGACAGAAAAGAAAACATGACCATCGGCAGAAAAGACGAACTTAAATTAACAAAATGAATAGGGATGTACGTTAAACCATAGAGACAGCGAGAAAACAAAAGACTAATCATAACCAGATAGAAGGTAGGTTTTAAAGTGACGCTTGAAAGAGGAAACAGTGGAGGAATTTTTAATATGGACTGGGATGCAATTCCAAGTAACAGGCCCTAAGAACCTAATATTACGTTTGCTAAGAGAGAGCTTAAAAAGTGGCAGTACATAATTCGAGTTGTGTCTGGTGCTGTAACTGTGGCTATAAGTGGAGAAGTAATTAACAAAAGAGTTAGGGAGTAAATTCTTAGAGAACTGATACATAAATACCGAAATTTGAAACTTTACAATATCAAATATTGTGAGTGAGTTATACCTGTAAAATATCGGTCTAGAGTGGTCCAGTTTTGATTTTTGATCAATAGCACGAAAAATTCGTTTTTGGATAACAAAAATTTTGTTAATGTGGACTGCAGAGGCATTACCCCAAACAATTGAACAGTAAGAAATGAAGGGAAGGACAAGGGAGTTGTAGATAGTCAGTAGGATATTTTTAGGTAAAAAATGACTAAGTTTCAGAATTATTCCAGTACCTCTGGCAAGCTTCCTGCATGTTGAATCAATGTGGTGTGACCAACTTAAGTTACAATCAATTACAATGCCTAAGAATAATGTAGATTCAGCAAAGGGGATAAAATTATTTAACAACATAATACCATTTGGATTTCACAAGTCTTTTTCTGATAAGGGCGAAAAAAGGGCGTAAGGGGCACACGCCCTATTTTCGGCAAAGCAATGATTTTTGTAACCAGAATTTTACATCTCAACATCGCCCAAAACAAAAGGCCACTTTTCCTATATTTCGGGAAACGACATGAAATTCATCCATTCAAAAGTGTCACTGATTCCAATTTGCATTATAGCAAACGAATAGGCTAAAAAGGGCTGTATATGTGTATAGTCAGGTGATGTTACGCCATCGCTAATTATACATACTGGCATGTAGCATGTTCATTTGAACCAGTACAGAAAGAATTGACTCACCGATGAAACGTTAAAGAACGAGTGGAAAAAGTTCCCATTCTCGATTGCATCTTTGAAGGTGAAATAAGAAATGAAAGATTTCTTTACTTAATTATAAATCGGTACAAATTCTGTGGTTATCTTGCATAGTAGCATATTTAATGTAATCTATCTCTTATAACCGACAGGGAAATTGCTGGCATTCCCACATCAACCATGAAAGGTTATTTTTACAAAAATAGTTAAGTGTAATACCAGAGTCAGGAAACTGCATCCCTTAAAGAGTCGTGATGAGTTGGTCCCCCATGGAAGTACTACCTCGGAGTACTTCCATGGTCTCCCTAACAGTAATCAGATGTAAAATTCCTGGCATTACCTATGGGTGGACAGGTCATGTGAAGCAGTGAGATCGAAAACGCGATTGGTTTACAAACACTTTGCACAGAAATACCTTGCAGAGCTTCTTACGTTTGCAACGGTCTTAGGAATGGGATTTGCAACATGGTAGGCCCCACTAAGACAATACAATAGTGGGGTTTGAAAAACGGCTAGTTTAACTCAGCCAAGTTAGTAAGTATAGCTGCAGCTTACAGCTGTATGCATCAAGGACATTTAATTAAGGAGATCGTGGATGAACACCGGTGAAATTCCTTCCGCGATTACTATTTAACGAAACTTATCAGACGAACGAGAGTATAGAGGCAGATCAATATCTTAGTATAATGCTTTAAAGCTATGAAAGTTGAACACTGTGCAACTCTGATCAATGTCTGTGAATGACCAGGAAGAGCAAGAGATGACCACCTGTGGTTCTTACAGTTTAATAACGAGCGAAAATTTGAAAGTATGTACCGGCCTTAATCCTAGTCTTTACTTCTTTCCAAACTAAGGCCACTGTAGGAGTGGCCGGCGACCCTTGTTCTTCACCACTATCCTACTGCTGTGCCGGAAAAACGTCTTAAAGCTATATATAAATGTGTCTTGCCATCAACAGATTGAGTTTTCCCTCCCGACATCCCCTCCTTCCCCCCCCCCCCGTCACTTACCTGCCTCATCCCCGTCATCCCAGTAAAGGTCACCATCAGCCTCTCCGGCATTATCTAACGCGATGATCAGACCCATCGGATTTGTACGGCTGCAAATGGAGAAGAATTTGATTCAAAAAAATGTCGGAAATTCTTCACCTGCTTTCTTATAACTGTGAACCAGCCGATTATAACCTCAAAAGGATTGAAGGGGGGAAATCAAAGCTTTATTACTGTAGGACGAGTTGTTCATAAAACAAAATAAACAAATGTGCATGCTTCACTGAACTTACCATATGAACTATTTCATTTTGGGCCCAACTGGGACCCACTTCGGGCCAGGTTTGTTAGCCCAATTCACATTTACCAAACCATCTTAAGGATAACTGGGTGGGATCAGCAGCCTAATGTATTCAAAGTACGATGCGCCCTAATCCCCTCTCCTCATCGCTTGGCCGCTAGCCAGACACGGTATTGAAGGGGAGAGAGACCATCCAGAGGGAGAAATATTTTGAAGGAGATATTAATGAACAAATTTTAAGGTAATAACAATTTTTGTTCTTCAAAACTACTATTGGCACATTATATAATGTAAAGTGGTGGTCCCCTCCCCCCCCCCCAGTTATGCCTTTACTGGAATGTTCCTCGCTGTTGAAATATTAACACTACTTATTTACACCCCAGCACGTCTATATTTTAAGTCATCTTAATAACACGAGTATGTTTACCTGATTGTGGTGGTTACCGCATGTTCCTGGGTGGGTAGAATGTACCCACCCCTCACATGGAGTGGTATGTAGTCCATTGGGGCATTCAACGTAATCGTTGTACCCCTGCCATTAGTTTCTTCCGCTCCCTAAACGATGAGAACCAATGATAAAAATATAGCAACACAGAGACAGATGTAGTGTTGGCTTAAGGGGATTAATCATCCCCCTTCAAAAAGAGAAATAGGCCTACTTTTTCATGCAGTGTTTATATTGAAATTTGGGCTTCAGCCCCTCCTTTTTAAAATGAAGACCCTGCCCCCCTCCCGAGTCCCGTTCCCGAAATCCTCTGCCTCCTACATGCAGCATGTACAGTAAATGGTCACTATTTAGCAGTGTTGAAATGACCCGACGAGTCATTGCCTCGCTACTTTTTAAATGACTGTGACTGGACTCGAGTCAAAATCATAAATGAGGTAACTTGGACTCGAATCACTAGCATGCTTGGGTAGACTAGTACTCGAGTCCCTAACTTAATGGACTTGACTTTCATTTTTAGCAATTGACGGCTGCAAGTGACTTGCGCCTCTCAGAAATGATGTTTTAAAACCACTTATTATTCAAGTCCGAAAATCCTGACAGTTGCGAAAATATACTTGCACCGAGCTAGTAATATAAATGATGTATAGGGTGTGCTATGGCCTATCATAGATAAAGTGCCATGTGAATGCCTTGAAGTGTCATAACGAGTCATGTACCAAAAAGCAGTGGTGGCACCAGATAGGGCAGAGAACCATGACCCCCGTCAGAGAAGGCTAACACCTCCATTCCCCTTGTCGAGGAATTTATCCAATTTTGACCGGTAGCCTTAGTCAGCGCTATAAAGTATGCAGTGCCGGTCGACGACCAGTCACCCCGACAGTTTATCTGTGTTTGCTCTCAGTATGGTAAATTAGGATCCCAAAATTTTCGGCGCGCTTTGCGCGTTTTAGGATTGTGGTTTGTTTCAATTTCTACCATAGTTTTGTCCCATATAGCAACATAGTACAAAGCTATTCCCTCTTAGCAAGTGTTCTATAGTTAGACCACACAGTTTTATGTAACGGTAGGGAACGCAGCAGCTCCATGGGTACGGTAAGCGACTCCCTAGGAAGGTTTAGCTATTGCATCCGGCAGACGGGTTGGATACAATACAAGGTATGTTATCCCGATAGGTGTCACCACCCCGACAATTGATCTATTTTTACTCTAGCTCTTTCCCATAAGGTGTTTTGAAAATTAAAAGGAGGAATATTTTCAGGAATTTTTTGGTTGATTTAGAAGAATATTCTCTGTGAGAACCTATATATCATTGGAAAGAGCAAAGATGGGGGATTTGAATGCACATTTTATTTTTGTAAAATAATCTCATTATGTATGCAAATATGCAAATTAGATGACGTCATAGGTTTGTCATAGAAAATCATACAAAACCCATACGTATCACTATTATTTTGTAATTTAAGGTGCAGGAGATTGTTTAGCTTCCTTTTCTCTTTCATTTGATACCAAATTTGAGGAAATTGGACCAAAAATGAGGAAGATATGCCCATTTTACTTTTAGTATACAGCCCACACTGAACTAACACACACTGACCTTATGTGACCTCCACACAGAACGCTATGGCTCAGTGCATGCACTGTGCACAGTAGAATGTAAACAACTTTGGATGTAAACAGAGCTCTGTGAGCTTTGTAAGGTAGCTCTAAATGGCCATTTTATTGAGTAGAAAAGTCGGAGGGGTGTTGTGGGTTAGGATTTTTGATATTGGGAGGGGATTTTTGGGTCAGAAATGCATGTTTTGGGTCAAAATTTACGCATTTTGTGAAAACTGAGTATGTTTTGGACCTTTGAACCTCTCTAACTCCCCCTACCCTTGTCATTTAGGCATATATGTTGGTATTTTTATGTAAGGAATCTTGTAAAGAACATTTTGGCGTTTGAATGAAAAAAGATTGGACTTTCCGTTGTTGAAGCTAGGAGTTTTTCAATGGGGGTGGGTTTTCGGGCCTAAAATGTCGATTTTTGACCAAAAATGACGCATTTTTCGAATTTCTACTTGAAATATCTCTGAATTCCCTAAACCTGGCATCTAATCACCTCTCATGATGTTTCTTTAGGGTCTAAGGTATTCAGAGAAAGTATAGGGAGTAAGGTGACCCTTTTCTAGGGTCCTGAAATGACTCCTTGAAAAATTTAGGGCGTTTTTACCAATTTTTGCATTTTTTGGGGCATTTTTTGAATGTAAACAACTCTTTTTTGGTATTTTGTGGAAAATTTTCAGTATACAAGCCCCCCCAAAAAATGGTGGCATTTGATAGATCTATTTGTTGGCTTTATTTTGGTGGTTAAATGAAGGCTGGTGGACGTTGCAAGACGAAGTTATGAACACCTGAAACTGCCAACTCGATTTGCGTGACACAGTCACGCTACTTACGGGAAAGGGCTAGATGAGTAAAGATTGTTTTATATGTACGCCAAGAAAATTCCAGTGCCTGGCGCGTTATGCAATCCCACAACTCATGCAGTAATGTAACACGTATACACACTAAATCAGCACACAACTCAGCACTTCTGTATACGGATAGCTAGTTGGAAATTCTTTTTAAGTGAAAGGTCGGTCAGTGTTTAAGAATTTCTTTGAAAGAAAAAGATCAAAATCAGAAGTGTTTTATGTTGGCCCAGTTGATGACACTTACGGTGTAATAGTCAAACCACCGATCGTCAGGGAAATAAGCGTCGACGGTTACTGCATCCTGTAATGAGTAAAGTAACGTAAATAATATAAGCCATCAGTGGCGCCGGCACGGGGGGGCATGGGGGGCGCGTGCCCCCCCAATGAAATTTTTTTGAAAATTTTAAAATGATCCCAAAAGGCGATTAAGCTATAGATTTTTGCAGGGGGTAGGGTGAGGTGTGCTTCAACCGAGTGATAGATCTATGCAATCATTTTCTATCACAAATGTTTCTCAAACTATCAGAATTTTCTCAAATCCTTCGCAAACTATCAAAAATTTCGCGCGCTTCGCGCGCTTCAAACCTTACCACTGTGTTCTAATTATCAATATCTTCTGATAGCAACTCCCGGAGAAGCACAGCAGCAAAAGTTGAAAGCTGTTCACGAATTAACAGGTAAAAGACTAGCTTTTTGAGTGACATGTAGGTTTGTTGGGCAATTGAAAGTGTCTCGATGCAGATTCTGAATGCAGGTTTTGTCATGTAAATCTCATTTAATGAAAAATTTTGCGCGCTTTGCGCGCATGCTTTACGGATTGCCCTCCATCTCATGACCATTATTAACATAATAATACATGGAACTATAATCACCACAACTGTAGGGGCCTATAACTTCAATATGCGATCTTTCAATTTAAGTTGTTTTAGCATGATTTGGAAAGTTGAAATTACGCATTTGCCGTTATGTATTTTCCAAAAAAAAATTTACCGAGCGCTTTGCGCGCTGCCATTATCGGTACAGATGGCAGACACGTAGCCAAAGGGGTGAAGGGGGCAGCCGCCCCCTTGAGCATATTTTTGGTTTTTTTAATGTTTTTTTTTACAATATTGCTAGTGTTTCCCCTATTTATATGCTGTAAAATAGGCTTGGGAATTGCCATTTCCAGCGATCTGGGAGGCACTTTGGGCCAAAATTTTCTTGCGCTTTGCGCCAACCCATGGTGGCGCAAAGCGCTGAGAGTCTGTCTGTGCGCTTCGCCCCCCCCCCCCTTGACAAATTCCTTGTTACCCCCTTGATAGATGGTGATTTTTAATACACTTACGACAAAAAAGCATTCTGAAAAACGCCTTTGTTAGTCCTTCACCCCTTTTACTATACCTATCAGCGAGGTCTAATATCACCTTCCTGCACCAATAGTCTCCCTCCCGCCCGTTCCCCATTGCTGGAAGCTGTTCATCTGGATTTTCGTTCAAAATTAGTAAATATACGATAGTTGTAAAGTGCTCTACTCTATATTATCATTTGGATATCAAGTAATAAGCATTATGCCATTGCTCCACTTTATGTACTTTATCCAGAGCTTCCGGAAGGTCCTATACAGGTATCTGCCAGCCTTAGATGCCTTTTTATAATGCACAATGAAGGGGAGGAAAAATTTCGCTATAGTCCAACAATGTTTCTGTGGACTCCCGCACGTATTTTTGGGTAAAAACTTTGCCAATAGAAGGCGGTAAAGTAGCCAAAAGGGAGTCTTCAGGAGGTTTGTTGACAACGTATTCTTCTCTTAGACAACATGCTCTCCTTTTTCACCTAACCAAAAATTAGAAAATTAGAATTCACTAGATTATGGACATTTTCCAGCTATATATGATCAGCTCCAAAATATTCCAAAGATAGCACCATTTTGCATCTAAGGAACCTTAAATAAGCAAAAATTTCTCAAAGGGGAGGGGGGAAACCCCCTCCCCTTAGACCTCTCCCCCAGGACAGTACCTTTATGTAGTACCAAAGGAAAGATCCTCACTGCTGCATTCAAAACGCAGGGCGCATACAAAAAAAACGAATATTTAAGCGTCGCCACTTAGTTGGAAAAAACATCCAGCCAGTCGGAAAAATTAGAATTCACTAAACTATGAACATTTTCCAGCCATACAGGTATGTGATCAGCTCCAAAAATATCATAAAGATAGCACCATTTTGCATCTAAACAACTTTAAGTAAACAAAAATTTCTCAGAGGGGGAGGGGGACACTCCTCCCCTTAGACCCCTCCCCCAGGACGGCACCTTAGTGCAGTGACACCTGACAAAAGAAGGATCCCCACTGTGTATACAAACGTAGGGAGCACACGAAAAAAAAAAAAAAACGCATTTTACGCAGACTTGGGAGGTTAACTGAAGTGCCATTACGACATCATCTGTTGTGCCCCCCCCCCCCCAATCACCAAAGCCTGGCGGCGCCACTGTAAGCCATCACCTTTTACCTCTTGTACTTCACAATGAAAAACTACATAATCTTGGAGCACAGTCGTGTATACAACACACTTGGAGGAAGGGTTATCCCAACCAGGCTAAAGTTACAGGCCCATAGCATAGAAAGGGGCCAGAGGCTCGCGCCAAAAACGTTCGCCCGTTGAAAATTTTTGAGAGCAATAAATTACTACTGAGTCAATATATATCACCCCTGAAAATTCAAAACCCCGGGGTGCCGGTCTACTCACTCCTTTTAGAAATTTGTTATTTTACAACCACATTACCTCTTCCTTGCGCTATACTACCGGAATATTTGGTTGCCAAGGGTCCTCTTAATAGTCTCCCTCCCTCTGTAAAATATTTTCTCATCATAATTTTCCAGTAAAATCAGTTTTGAACTAACTATAAATGCAGAATTGTTTTCTTAACTGGACAAAACGAATAGCGGCATAGAGTACTCTTTAAGCTCTATCAATAGTCTGACCAGGGAGCTGGAAGACGTCTTCCAGCTCCCTGGTCTAACCTATTATACGGTGGAAAAAAACACACATCTAATTTGTGACGTGACATCTCAGACCAATAGTTATTCTTGAATACCTGATCGAGAACAGGGGAGATGAGAAAGGCTGGTCCCCACAGGAATTGTTTGTCAACATCATAAGCAGTGATATCATTGTAAAATCTAAGAGAAAAAAAAACCGAAATGCATAATATACTTAAAACATGATTTAAAAATGTATCGTCCAGTCTGGTTTACGCTTAAAGGTCAAGAGCAGTCGTCCCAAACTTATTTTGAAGCAACAACTAAATCTCACAATTTTCTTCTTTTTTCTCTGCAAAGTATCTTTCATAATACTTTAGGACCTCAATATTGCATATTCAAGGTAAACCAATCAGTTACTTCTAGTAAATTTCACATTTAAGGAGAAAAAATATTGTCACATGACTCTCAAGAGCCAATCATGAAACAGGACAGTCTACTACACTACTTCAAGTTGGGGTGACTGCATATCCCCTTTAAGGAGAAAATTTTGGACATAGCCCTCGTTTGCGTCAAACATTTTGTACAACGTCTGTGAATGGTGAAATTTGATAAAAAAGAGTCATAACTGGACAAAAAGTGACACCCACTGCCTTGCAACTGAGAACCGTAGCAGTTATTTTGTAATGTCTTCTATCTTAGTACTTGCGATCTTCATAAAATGTGTTTTCGTTCTGGTTTCGATGATGAACCAAAGACACATTCATTTATGGTGGCTCTTGAGTTAGGGGGTTTGTGACTCCTAGCTTTGCACTGGATATCACAAGAGAAGAATTTATAATGAATCTCATACTTGGTATGTGGGTGCCCCATACTGAGAAAAGGTACCCTAATGTTTTGGGTCAGTTGAGGTGACGGGACATCGAACGGTGAGAATCTTGTGCAAACGAGATCTCAAGAAGAGACAATTTGATGAATCGCTTACTTGGTATGTGTAAGTGTGCAATATTAAGGAGAAGAACACTTTTGTTTTTGGGGAGGTCAAAGTTTTTTGGGGTCACCAGGGGTCAAACTGAAATTTGTGAGTACGGTATATGTCAAGAAAGAAAAAAATGGATTGATGTCATATTTGGTATGAATGTGCCCCGTATTTTTTAATTTATGTCCTTTTGCGTAAAGTGAAAACAGTCACTCAAGCTGTCTTAAAGGGGAAAAACGCAGAAACACTCGGATATGCCCGTCAGTCCGGCACCGAAATCGATCGGCAAGATAAATGCTTAAAAGTGCCACAAAGATTACAAAATCTTTCCGAAAAGTTTTAGTTGATCATTAAGGACACTTTTATGGTTACGTGAAATGTAATTGGCATGGTTCACTCTATTTACAGTTTACCAGTTGAATAAGAAGTTTTTTTTCACTCACTCATGAAAGAGTGGTCTCATGACGGTGTGACCATCGACATTAGCGTGGTAGAATAGTGTGTAGAGGTAAGGTAGCAGGGTGTATCGGATCTGAAGAACCTCTCGACTGACTCGCGCAACCTCATCGCCCAGTGAGGCGGGATCTTGCTCCTGATGAAGAAAATCATTTTATAAGTTACGTTAACTGTTGGCTCAGCACTGTACATATGAGAGCAAGGGGTTGATATCTGTACAATTAATGACGTTTAAGTCAAGTCAAATCAAGGGGTGAGAGTGGGCTTATAATTGTTTCCTTACCGGTCACCTGTAAAAGTAAAAGGTTTCCCTGCAATTACACTATCACTTTATGCCACTGCTTCAGGGTGAGAATTTGTTTCTGTGAGACACTGAATTCTGCATATGATGTATATTCAATTCATAAAACAAAATTTGTTATTGTTGAAGAAACCTTACCATGTAGTTGAGACCATTATGGTTCCTTGCATACGTATAGAAAGCACCAAGTTGCATCCACCTTTGACAGAGCTGCTCGTTTGTGTCACCGTTGAAGCCACAGATGTCAGCGCCAATCTTTATGTCAGGAAAATTGTGAAATTGACGTAACACAGATTTAAATCGAAGGGACTCTTCAGGAAGAAAATCAGGGTCAGATGTAGACTATAGAACGGTTGCAAAAATTTCACCGATACCGCGTACGTATGTGAAAATACTGATATTTGGTACAGTTTGCCCAAACAGTGCTGATTAATTAATGAGTTTGCAAAGAGGCTGGTTACCCAATTGATTGACATAAATTTTGTCCAATTAGATTTCTTACATAAGATAGGCCACTGGGCAAACTTAACCCAAATTTCAGCACTTTCACATAAGCCTACTGACATTCGTAAACAGTGTGTTGGCATGTTTTTGTTTTTTTGTTTTTTTCTGCTCAACTGCTTTTAGATGTAACATGATACCTCAACAGTAATCCGATAAAAACTTTTTGTGCGTTCAATTTTGCCTGCAGCCTTCGTTCTTTTTTCCTTTTTTCCTTTTTTTTTTTTTTTTTTTTTGTATTCATGTGTATAATTTATTTAGAAGATTATTGGACAAAAAATTATCAAAGGCAAAGTTTGTAAAAAATTGTCCACACTTACATAAGGGATTCCGAAAAGATTAAATTCCAGACAACCTGCAGACCAAAGGTACACGGGATAGGTTATGCACTTCATACATCATTAAAGTTCTTTTCACGCAACTTTTGTTTAGAGCTAAAAAATTATAAAAAGTATAGGTTCTAGAAGATTCTTACGACTGATCATTAATGAAAGAGAGAGGACGAGCCATAGAAATGAAAGAAGAGTTGCATGCATCCACACTGTTAAAACACTGTTTAAATTTTTTAAACAACCACATATTAACCAGTGAATCGCTCAATGTTGTTTAAATTTCAAACAAGGTTGTCTGAAATTTAAACAATGTTGTTCAAATTTCAAACAAGGTTGTTTGAAATTTAAACAACATTGAGCGATTCACTGGTTAATATGTGGTTGTTTAAAAATTTTAAACAGTGTTTTAACAGTGCATAACATCACTGAATAAAAAAACATTATAGTTAAATTTAAATGACTTAATCAAAAAGAGGTGAGATTCTCATATTTGATTGGACCAAACTGATAAAATTAGTAGAACACTTGCAGCGTTTATGAAAAACTTCTGTTGATTCTGTTAGTATTTAATCATTTTTTCAGTTGGATATATTACCTATTATAGAGTAGTACAGGTTACTCCATTGACTGTAGTTGTCTCCCAACCAATGACCAGAGTATTTACCACTTCCTGGAAATGTGGATCGCGAGATAACGATGCTCCGCTTGCCAGTGGCATTTCGGGTAGCTCTATTATAGAACATAAAGCCGAAGTTGAAAGAAAGGACTTCACGCTATCAGCCGTACATGTCAAACACTCACGGTACTAAACTTGAAGTGAAAAGTGACATTAAACCAATTAATTTTCCATCAGGGGGTCGGTCCATGACCACTGGTGCGTTCTGAGGTATTGCCCCCATTTTGTTCTATTGTGATTTCAATTACTGGTGCTTATGACAGATCCATCCAAGTATGTTCCCAAGAAACACCCAAAGGAACATCTGATCAGTTGGCTTAGGGGTTTGGGGAAGGAGAAGGGGGAAGCAACAAGGTTTGAACGTTCCCTATTAAGAACAAAAAAAAAAGGTGCGGAGGTGCTTGACTAGGTATACGATACAATGTGTGAGACAAGTAGCTTCTCCTTAGAGCATAGGCGTAGGAAGCTTTTCGAGACTGGGAGGCTGAACGTTGTTTCGGACCGCCGTCCTGTGGAGGATGGTTTAAGAGGGAGGGGGTGTTTGAATATTTTAGGGTCTTTAGATGCAATTTGGTGCAACATATTGAGCAAATTTTAAGGAAAATTACTGCAAATTTTTGACATTTTTTACAAAGGAAACAAATGAAGTGTTTTCGTCCTTGGATTGAGGTTGCGGAAGCATACTTCCGCCCACACTTTGACTTGGAGCTAAAGCCCCCCCCCCCCTCCCGTACCCTGATTCCTACGCTTATGCCTTAGAAACTCCTCTATAGTACAGAGAAGTTTGTAAGAGTGGAACTATTTCCTAACTCTTTCAGCAGACTAAACAGACACTCGGTCGTTATGAATTTCGATATGTTCGTATTTCTGTTTTTATTCGACAGTAAAACAGCAAGTGATTCTTTAGCAGGGTGCTTAGAGTAAGAATAATTGTTTGCATAGGAGTTACCAAAATTGTTGCACCGAGTAGTGGTCAGACCTTCTGTCTGGGAAACTCTGTTTTTACAGACTTTCTGTTGTACTTCAACAACTTTTATGTTGTCTCTGCATGTAGCCTAGATCTCATTTTACTATGAAATGACTTTGAAAAATTATTCAACTTAAAAACGTCTTATTCTCTGTTACGTTTCTTCCAAAGTTTTAAGAATTGATCAAAAGTATGAATGGATTTAAAATTTACTATACTTTTGCTTGACTTAATACTCAGGAGTGAGCTTACGGAAGTGTTTGTAGAGTTTGGCTGTATCCGAATAAGTTATGAACATCATAGTGTTTGCCCCAAGTTTGTAACGCATCTGGACACACAGTTTTATCGGCAAGAGTTCCAAGTATGTCTGAAAAAAGCAAAGACAATGAAAAGCAAAAATAAAACAATCTACGTAACTTCATTCAGACAACGCTGTGTTAATTTTAGGAAAGTACTGGGCTTCTAATGAATAGGTATATTATGCATCCGATATGATGAAAGGTAAATAAAGCTATTTTATAAGGGTACTCTATCATAATTCATTGACCCTATTCACGTGACGTCAGATTTTGTTTATTCGTCATGTTGAAGAAGCATGAGGTTTAATGCATAGGCGTAGGGAGCGGGGCGGGAGAGGCTACAAAACCCTTATTTGTTTCCTCTGTAAGAAATGCCAAAAATTTAACTAATTTACCTCAAAATTCGTCTTATATGTTACACTATATTGCATCTAACGACCCTCAAATATTTAAAAAAAATTTCCAGATCGGAGAGAGACACCCCTCCCCTCAGACCCCTCCCCCGGGACGGCGATTTGAAACAACGTTCAGCCCCTAGTCTCGAACAGCTTCCTACACCTGTTTTAATGCCAGTATGAGGTGAGCACACTACTCACACGTGCAGAAGTGTGTTTACACAGAATGCTGTACACGCTCCAGTGGTACCACAGACTTAAACCGATTGATAGTTTGAATTGTCCACACGTGTACCATTGGCCAACATGACGATATTTGTTGTTGCTATTGGAAATGTGACATAGGTTTAAATTTGGTTGATGGGTAGGTCTACAACCATCCATCTATAAGTTTTCGCTGTCTAAATCAGACCATTTTCCCTTTAGATGGTACGGTAAGCTATTTGCTGGTAGTATTGCAACTGATACGTCGATCTATGTATTTTTGACAGAAACATATGTTGTTGATTCTGCATTCGATCTGAAGACTTACTTGGTTTGTAAGGTGGATTATTCCATTTATTGGAGTTGCAACCTTCTTCGGATCCAGTAACAAAATTTGCTGGTTCGTTCATGTCCTGTTAAGTAACATATGGGACAGTTTGTTGAATGTTTCCGTCATGATAACAAATTACTACTTTTAACACGGTGTGACATTGATGAAAGGCCTTCGTTCATTTTGCTAGTGCTAGTCTCGTGACATCATTACTGTGCCAATTAAATAACTATATTAAAGAAATCATATTTTTCTTTCATGTTCAAAAAGCATTTTGATTCCTAAATTGGTAGATTTCTACAATTTTATCGTAAAAGGTGATAGTAGGACATCTCAAAGCAATTCTTTACTTTTATATACCATATGGTAAACAAATTAAGTATTGACGCATTCCTCTGTTTCCCTGATGGACGAGTCGTTTAGTCTCTATGTGAGTTCGACAAATAAAAAGTGGAAATAATATTTCAATATGTCAGAAACTATATTTTATAAGGACAACTTTGATTCGCTAAAATGACTTCTGGACTAATTTTCTGACATTTGAGATGTTTTTGGCGGTCACTAAAACAGAAAAATGATAGATTCTAACATTTTCCATTTGAATTCTTCCTGTATTTAACTATTAAACAACAATAATTGGCTCCTATATACCAACGTACTGTTGTCTAATCAAAACACCAGACTCACATGAAATGAATGGTGAAAAAACTTTTCGATATGTACGAACGAATGTACTGACGGACGAGCCCTTTTCATATACTTCAATATGATTCTTATTTCAAACACATTTTTGAATAGTCAACATATCGATGAAAGTCATTTATTAATAAGTTTTTAATAAAGTAGTGTTTCGCCCCATCTGCATGCATAATCTGCACGGTAGGCCACTTACAATCCATATTCCATCATATTCCAGAACGTCTCTGAACTTGACGCACTCATCGACCCACCAGGTTTCCGTGTCAGGGTTAGTGTAATCTGGGAAGTAGCAAGTACCAGGAGGCCAGACCTATTTATAATGAAAGAGAGAACGCAAAGGTAAGCAGTCATAGAAAATATTTTGAAAATTGCAGCAAAGGCTTCATCCACACATAGCGTGTTTAATAAAAGGAGTAAGTCTACTTTGTATAAAAGAAAGGCATTATTCTTTTATATACAAAAAATGAATATTTATGAGTGCGATAGTATAAAAATAGACCTAATGAATGCTTATGTGTGCGATAGTATGAATTATTTCATGAGTTGAAAGGCTGAACGTTCTGTTCAAAGAAGGCGAAGCCTAGTTGAATAGAACGTTAAATTTTTCAACGAATGAAATTATTCATACTATCGCACGAATGAAAAACATTCATTATTTGTTTTATATAAAACCTTATAACTTTGATCTAGTCATAGGCGTAGGGGGCAGGGGCGGGGGCTGGGGAGCTGCAGCCCCCCAACCAAAAATTTTTGCGAAAATTCGGGCAAATGCTGAGAATTCTTCGGGCACCTGCTGAAAGAAAAATAATGCAATGATGTAGCTAAAGGGTATTAACAGTTCAAAAAACTTCCTTGGCAATTAATGTAAAGTTCTGATTTGAATTGCACCACCTATATATTCCGTATTGATTCATTAGTGTGTTTTCTTATTGGTTAAACTTATATTATGATTATCAGTGGTGTATTTGAGGGGCCATTGGGCCATTCCCCACCCTCAGCTGATGCTGATTTTTTTCTACCTAAAATACGTAAATTTTTAACACAAATTTTACTTCAAAGGCAGCATATTTGGTACCAGATTGCATGTAAGAACACCTAATTTTTCAAAAATTTTCAAAGGGGGGGGGGGGGTTAATGCCGATTTTTTTTAGTACCTGAAATACGTAAATGTTTAACACAAATTTTACTTCAAAGGTAGCATATGTGGCACCAGCTTGCATGTAAGGACACCTAATTTTTCAGAAATTTTCAAAGAGGAGGGGGTAATACCGATTTTTTTTAGTACATAAAATACGTAAATGTTTTAACACAAATTTTACTTCAAAGGTAGCATATATGTCACCAGATTGCATGTAAGGACACCTAATTTTTCAATTTTTTTTTCAAGGGGAGGGGGAAAGCGCCTCCCCTTAGACCCCTCCCCCAGGCCGGCGATCAACGACTTCCGTCAAAATTAAAACCAATAAAGAAGGTAGCAAATACGGAAATTATTGTATGTAATTGGCATGTTGTGTGATAACCTATGCATGCCTATATATGTATATTAACATGTTGAACGGGCGTGGAGCGCGCGGAAATTTGGGGTTATATTTTTCGGGCAAGTCGTTCCAGTCCCCCCCCCCCCTTAAATCAACTTGGGCTCCTACGCCCATGGATCTAGTCGTTGGTTAAAGTTGTGTTTAGACGGCCACTATGGTTCGTGTTTTCCCATGTGGTAGCTCCATGGTTTGTCGTTTGCTAGCTACGCGTAAGCGTTTATGTGCCTATTACGTACGAAATGCAATGTTTGATCCAAAGCTGCGTTGATTTATTGAGTTGCGGCATAGTTGTACGTACCGCAGTGATAGCTGATGTCACCACCGTGTTTTGTAACCAGTATTCCACACGAACGTGTGTTATACTAGACTATTGAACGATGGACAACACACAACCGAAATGATAGTACCGAATCACCCATGGCATGTGACCACAAATCCTCCAATCAAATGTAGAGAAATTAATAAAGTGTTATATAACATACAGTAACGAAATTTGCTGGAAGTTAAGTGGAGTTTTAGATACATAAACCCACCAACTTACTGTAGGCATACACAACAACTTGGCCGGGCTATAGATAGTTCTCAGTGACGTCACAACTAGGCATTAGCAACCGCCATGTCTGTAGGCAGGCCTGTGCGTACATATGGGGATTGCCCTCAAACATGGCTGAAATACGCCACGTGAAAAGTTCCTATGACGTCACGTGAGAACTATCTATTTAGTTCCGCAACGTCGCACGATACGTTACCGGGAAGAAGACTCCTATACTTAAATATAGCACTAGGAGTTGTCACGTCACAGCTACATAACCACTAGAATCAAGACTCATTATAAGTGGTACCAGTACTGTTTCGTAGTAGCTCCATGATTTGAGCAACAATACATTAAAAATACATATACTGTACATACTGTAAATATGGCAAGTGGACCCCGACCCCTCGTGGCCCTTTGGGGTTGTGGCCCTTCGGGGCAGTTACTTGTGGGTGATGGTAGTTTGGTCTGGTGTTCTTGGTGTTTCTGTTTTTGGTTGTTATTAAGTGATGGTAGACTGGTCTTGTGTTGTCTTTCAGTTTCGGTGTCTGTGGCTGCTCAGTAGCAGTGTTGGTGGTTTTTGTTTCGTTTGCGAGGGTGTTGTTGGTGTTCGGTTTTTTTGGTTGTTAGCCATATGTTATATCCTTTCGCTGGTAAGGCCGTGCCCGTTTGTTTAGCACGTGAAAAGCGCAACAATACATTGAAAATGCATTGGGTAAAGAAACTTGTGCCGCTCAATGCAGTTGTGACTAATTGTTGGTTTTGGTCACACCTCCATGTTAAGACGTCTCTATGTTCCGAAACCCGTACCCGTAACACTCTCAATCTAACCTAACCCTAACCTTTATCCTAACACTGATCTTCATTTAGACTTTCGGAATATAGAGACGTCGGAACAAAGAGACGTCCGAACAGAGAGCTGTCCCTGTTGGTTTTACATGACTTGTTTACCAGTATACTCGGCCTGAGCCGAGTACAAGTATTAAGAATTGAGTACGAGTATGAGCACTTGGCATTCAAGTACGAGTACCGATTGGCGAGTAGGATTACTTCAACATTCGAGTACGAGTATGAGTACCTGAAAAAGTACTCGAGTACCAAGTACTTTTTAAGTACTACAACACTGTAAACTATTAACATTAATCGTGGTAAATGGAAGCATGTAGGTGTCCAACTCACATCCTCCAGTATAGTATGGTAAAAGAAAGTTGGATAGTCCGTCGCGTGTTTATCATGGAAGGAATTCTGGCAAATTCGATTTAGCTGCTAGTTAAAATATAGGATAATTGGAGTAGTGTCTTTAAATGGTGGAAACGGAAACTTCAGTTACCTTGGCAGGTATTGGTAACGTCCCGGTTGACTCTTTTATCCAGATATTTGCAGGTGCATCGTCAAAGGCAGGGTACGGATACTCGGTGACAGTTGTATCGATGCATGGATCCTGTTAAATATATAACAGTGATTAAGTCACTTAAGTAACCTACCTGTCTATTAGATTTTGATTTGTGCTTAATAAAACTATTGCAATTACGTCGTGGAAAATGATTTAGTAACAGACGTTACGGGAAGGCAATTATTTTGACCTTATATCTGAAAAAGCATAAGTTTAAGAAAATGATCTTGACGATATGAGTATTAAATACAAATTTTGATAAAAGAAATAGAGTATCGTTACCGTGCGTGTGACAAACATTCTGAGCTTTTTGAAATTGTGAACACAGACTTAGAAGTATCACCAGTCTTAAGCCTTAAGCACTTAATAAAATTCAAAATAATATATAAATTGACACTCTCTGAGTGAAGTTCCATCATCAGTTAGCGCTTAGGGTGCCCAAAGCTTGTAGTCTGCAACCCAACAAGTTTACCAAAAGTGACACTCCCCAGGCTTTGCAAAGTTTTAAATAAGGACTGGTTAATTAATGACAATTTTGGGGCTACTGGCAAACATTGTGTACTAAGCGTACCTTTAGACAACTTTTTTCATTGAGGTTGACCCGGCCAAGTCCCCACCCCCCAGCAATTATATACAAACGTTCCTGTAAGACATCGGACATCGTTTTCCGTTTTCAGTAACCGGTTTCGCCATTTTTATTTATGCCATTATTGTGCTGCTGCCTTACAAATAACGATCTAGACGTACCAGTATAATGATATAGTGCATGCCGTAACTCTTGATCGTGTCCACATATGATTCCAAGCCGACATAGTTGACAGGATCAACAGTGAAATCACGTTGTTGATCCATATAATCAATGTCTCCGTATTGTACATCCTAAAACAGATGAAGAAACGTCCAAGTTATATGATATGAAAGCATATTGTAACTGCCTATAGAGTCGGCACATGGAAAAAACCAGTGCAGCTGGTACTGTCTACATGATTGATGTCCACATATTACATATCCTGGAGGTAAACTAACACACTGATTTACACAATATTAATACAAACCAAAGCTTTTTTACTGTGTCAACATAAGATTTCGAGGTGTTATACTTTGTTTGAAAGATCACTTGTGAAACTACATTGTTGATTCATTTAATTGATGACCATAATGTACAATTTAGAGTTAATCAAACACCCATGCTTACATGACATTAATGGACAGAGTAACCCTTGTAAGAGTGTCAACATATGATCTCAAACTGAAGTAGTTGAGTAAAATCAGTAGTAAACTGAAGCAGTGTTGTACATTATACAGGTAAACAAACACCCACACTTACGCATATATCATAACTCTTGAAAGTGTCGGCATATTATCTCAAGCCTAGTTGAAAGGACCAACTGTGATGCATTCCATCAACAGATCAATTTCTATAATTGTGCATCCTAGAATGAACTTAGGCCCAGATTTAGGTAAATATGAACCTTCCACAATTAAACAACGAACAAGGTACAACTTGACAAGTAAAACCGTTCGAGTATGGATTTTTTTAGTATTTCTTTTTCATTGATGACTGTCTTACAGAGAATCTCAAACTGAAGTTGCGAATTTTGTTTCATAAGTACAGTTGTGTGCCCGTTAGAGTTTTATCCGAGTCTGCCTAGCCTGAGTCCAAGCCATTGCACTTCCAGTGGCCGCAATTCAAGGCCAACTTTTCTGAGTCAAGCTCCCGCCTGTACCGAGCTAATTTTGATTACGGAGGCCTAAATATGTGGCCAATTTCGAGTTTTTCGAGTAAGGCCCGATTCTAGTATGTTTGACAAGTAGCATATCATAAATATGGTATTTGCTCTCTGTCCTCTTCGTAAGTTAGGTAAATTTTATAAGTAAATATTGTTGTTTGGCCCAGTATTTCGTTGACTACTTGTGTCATGTCATTCACACATAGAGCTGTGAACTACCTCTTACTTCGGATCGGGTTTAAAATGGAATTCGCGTTACAGCCCAGGTGTTGATTTAGGTGGAGAAAAAGTGTCTTGGAAGAATAACACTTTAGTCAAAGTTAGTGCATCTAGGAGCAGACTCACGTAAGGGATGTTGGCAGCTCTCATTCGATCAACAGTAGCCCGAAGGGTTTCGATGCTGTTGTACCCATAGCGACATAGTTGGAAACCAAGTGACCAGTATGGGGGGAAGTAAGGTCGTCCGATAATCTGTTGGAATTTTTAAAGAAAAAGTTGAAAGATGTAAAAAAAAGTAAAAAAATGCTGTTCCCATGCAATGTAGGTAAGGTTTGTTACCTTAGGCTATCGTCTGTAGAAAATGTGGGCACCTAACGTAAACTGTTATACCGTAATATTATTTCAACAAAATACCCTGGAAATGGAAGGAACGATTGTTACTATTTCGCCTGAATGATTGACAACTTCTATGGGATAGTATGTGCACATTCTATGGAATGTTTATTACGCATTTTATTAAATTACGGTTGTCATGTTTGATGCCAAGCTTTAATTCGTGTAGTTTATGTTCCCGTGTAAATTTCATCAAAAGGAATGCAAATAAGATACCTAATTTATTCCCTGGGATGTATTCGAAAGAAATTGTGTTTGTTACCATGTCGATATTCCTGGAAATATCTTTCAGAATAAGAGTCTGCTTAGAGACTTTCATGTCGCGAAATGTAGTCCACTAATAACATCTTCAGTTTGCATGTTATTGAACCTACCTCAGTGTACTGTGAAACGACGTCTTCGGGCGTCGGTCCCACAAAAACATAGATATCAAGGACACCACCAATTGTACGATATGCGATGTAAGGTGCAGGTGACAATTCAAAATCTAGCAACCAATCAGCAAATAGCACATTGATAGTAGTATAATTTTATCAAAAACTGCAACAGCTGTTGTAATTTACCTTGAAATTAATTGTGTTCATGATAGCTAACAGAAGTTCTATGTATAACCGTTGAATTGGTGATCGACATTTCATGTACCTTTTGGAATTACATTTTCATGTTGATGGCACAATAACTCCGCTCAAGGTGGCATATATGTATGCAACAATTCCTTGTACTTTACCTTATAAGCTTAAAAGTCTCGCCATATACCGTAAGTCAGTGATATTTGCTAATGACAAAGTATGCACATGCAAGTATTATTACTCTATAAATTCTGCCAGTTACGTTATAATTGAGTACATTTTTAGGACAAAGATGACAAACCTTGTGCGTTGGCGTTCAAGATGAGGACACCGTGAGCATCAAAGTTGCCATCTACTGCCATATAAAATGGATGTGTCCCGTACATATTCCAGTCGTGCTACGAGAAGCAAAATATATATAAATACTCACAAGGGTAACAGATAAGCATTTGATAAAGCTCAAAACAGTTGCAGTTTTTGACAAGTTTGCTTGCACCTTTTGTGCCAGTAAAGTTACTCTTTGTGCATCCTCTTGATATATATTCTTGCTTATTCAAGTTCAAAGGATTTAAAGGGTACCGGTACTTCCTTTTGCAAAATTGTCAACCAGTATTTTATCAAATTGTCTATAATTAACTCTATATATTAGTATGAAGAAACCAAGAGATGAAATTAAATTTATTGTGATATCTTTCCCTTACGAATAACAATTCTTGCCACCTCCCACAATACGTGCAGGTGTAATGATTCCACCATGACACAGACTAATTGGCATATTTCACGGACAGGTTAGAGAGATGTAAAAGGGTCAGAAAGTTTGTTACGTCTTCAAACAACCACTAAATTGGAGCATGAAATTTGTAATTGAGTAATAATGAAAATCTGGCTCAAAGGACATCATACGTCGTTAAGATGTCACGTAATTTATCACAGAATATAAAGTAAACACCTTCTCATCTCGTTATTCTTTAAGGAATAACCGACTTTCATTTGCTGCTTTGAGGGAGTTAAAGGCAATAGGCAGTCGCCCCAAAATTTTCTTTGAAAAATCAGCAAACTCTTGCAAATCTCCTCTTATTGCATTACAAGCACCTCTGAAGATGTTTCGAACATAATCATTACAAACAATAGGTAAAGCAAGGAGAAATTCTCCTTGAATTTTACAATTCACCAACAAAAATATTGTCACATGATCAAAATAGGCCAATCATGAACTAGGGTGACAGGATACACTCACTCTGATTGGGGTGACTGCCTACTGCCTTTAACCTTCTTTCATAGAGAGAAGTAACTTGAGATCCACTTACATAAGGAGGTTGATCACGTGCGTACATGCCATACTTCTTCCAGAACATACTGTGTTTGAAGCTGTGGTGTTCACTCTCACCGAGACCGTACAAAGCCGTGTCGTTGGGGAGCTTGGTGACGATCTGAAGAAACTGATCCTCAAACACTAAACCTCCAATCGATGTGTCATATCTGAAGGAAAAGTTCGAAGAGATAATGTTAAGAAATGTTCTTTGTGAAGAAAGATTTTTAAGCAGTTAGACAAATTAAATTGTCAACTTGCCATATGACAGTTTCTGCCTTTTTTGGTGTTAGGGGACTAGAACCAGGAAAAAAAACACTCTTACTGACATCAAATAAAGTGATAAATATTCATGGGGGGTTCGTGAAGTTATATACACTTAAAACGTCCTTTTCAAATTGGAAAAGGTTCCAATCAAATTGGTAACCACCCCAAACTGGTTAAATGTTTGACTAAATATGGGCTATAAATGAACCGATTGTTTCCATTTAGTAAACAAATCTAGTCAATGTTGAACCAACGACAGTCACTTATTTCACAAGATTTAGCTTTGTTTTCTATTGAATATATTGTATTCAGAAAGAAAAAAAACAATCTGTTGCATCACTTTTTCCCTCTCTCTGTTGAATAACATTGACCAAAATAACACAAAGAAAGTGTATAACTTGAACTTACTGTACCATAAGCCGATTAAAGTGACTGAGTTTGTACAAATACCAAGTTTATGTCGTAATTCGCATGAGTTTTGAGTGTGAGAAATTGATGTAAAAGATGATTTTATTACATAATATTGCCCGTGCTCTTTCTGGTGATGACAAAGCTGAAGACCGGATAGGTGGAGACGGAAATGTCATAGAGTGGTGAAATGGGTGCAGAAACTGGTGGTGAGGGGACGTCTTCTAGTGGTACTTCAAATCTTGTGTTTGAAGGGTCAGCGAACTATGGGAACAAAAGAAGGTCAAAAAGATCAAAACCAAACGCGATAATTGAGAAGGTAAGAAATGATAAAAAGACAGATTTGGAAATATCTAAGGGTGTTAAAAAGTTTTTTGTGGTGTCAAACTTTATCCACACCCTTACTGACCAGAAAATGTTGCAGTGTTAGAGTGAGATAACCAGCTATCTAGAGAGTTTGGAAAGCCACGTTTCCCCGATCTGCCGATACTCTCACCTAATCTGCTAATACGTCCCGGACAACTGAGCGTTGTAATGACAACGTTGTATTTAAGACTGCAATATTCCACAGTCTATCGGAGGGACGTTTATAATATCAAATGTATTTCGTTCCCTCTTTATAAACATAATATTGGCAGGACTGTAGTGACAAATTTGTGTTTCTGACAGCACTACAGCTCTTGTGATGCCAGATTCTCTCCTCAACCCAAGCGTGAAGGACACAAGAAAATATTGTTACAAGTTTGTTTACGGATTGTGATTTCCTGCAATTTAACGCGTTAGCAATGACACGTTTCTGACCTTAGCCTTAACTTCTGTGGGTCCTTGGCACGCCACCCTTTTTAATGTGTTTGAAGAAACTGAGTACAGGTGTATACTTATATCATACTTCAGCTATATTATGAATATTGAAAGAAAGTAACTTCTAAACAAAGTATACAGTCCAGGAGTCAAGCCGAAGGGCAGGGGAGGCTCCCCCAGAAAAACTTTGGCCCCCTAGAAAATTTTGAGAACAAATACCATGTACTCATACTGTGCCAGGCATAGGTCTACACGTTTTGTACACATAATTTGTTATATCTATTGGTAAATTATGCGTGTATGTGCCTAAGAGAGTTAAAATGTGTGCAGTGATATAAATATATAATATTAGAGCCTGAGTCATCGGGTGCGCTATCGGGTTCATTCGAACATATTTGACTATTAATTAAAAAAATCGTTATAAACATGTTTCACCTAACGCAGTCTTTACAAATTTGAAAAAGGGTGTTTGATGTTTCATTTCAACAACACAATAAGTTGACAGGTATAAATACATAAAAGATTAATTTTGATTTCGAAAATAAATGGTTTTGCGAGAATGATCAAGTTGAAAGTGTTGCAATACGGATATGAAAGGAAAACAACTTTGATCAAATGAGAACGAAAAGGGTACCTAAAAGTTGTTTAAGATTCGTGACCAAATGAAGTATATCATCCCTTATTTTCCATGCGGCCCTCATCTCCATCGAACAAATCGTGTAACATTCCCTAGTTCTGAAAGAGGCATATTGTGTTTACACCAAGGAAAAAGCTTCTGTACTAACTAAATCATTCAGTCTAAACAAAAAATCTTTGCAATAGCTTTACTTATTTAAAAGAAGAGGTTAGGCTAAAACTGATCATAAATATGTTAGAGGGGTACTTAATCTAAGCATTCTGGTAAAATTTGTATTGAAATCCGACTTCTAGTTCTCGAGATATCAGCTGACAAAATTGTGACAGTTTCAACCCCAAGTGAACTTAAAGCAAGCCCATGTGACATCATAACCTCAAATGAATGTACATTCTCTTTTGTTTTCCCTAATAATTACAGCCAATCCTGTAATCCCTTCCTGTAAAATATTCTTGTACGCATTACAAAAGTTCAGAATATTCCATAATTTGAAAATCAAGCACTATGTTAAAAAGTTACAATGTATAAATTATTTATTAGCTGCAAAGCAATAAGTTTCTTTACGTGAGACATGTAATTCTTAAAGCTCCTGTAAGATAGTGACCTCAGTTTAAATTGCCAAACTTCCTATACCTACAGATCGTGGTTCAAACTTATGCAAGCGTTCTGACATGTGCCGCAAATACCTTAAAGGGAGGTGAAAAGGTGCAAGGTGAGATAAAAGAAAGAGTAGCCCCATTTTTAAACTCCAACTTTTAAACAACATCTTCATATCTGGTTTGTCTGGCGAGATTGACATATGATGATTCACAAAGCAGCTACCATTTTTGCAAACAAGTTCTAAGTCTACTGTGACGTCACGGCTTAGTTCTGTTTAACATGTTTGATTTCATACTTGCTTTAGTATAGTTTAACGTGTCCAGAGTCATTGAGCCACTTAGGCTAATGGGACACTTGATCGTAGATGAACACCAGCTAGATTGGTTTTCTCTATTCGACCAGGTAACGAGACACGAACGTACTAAAAGATTACAATCTTGTTCCCCTGAAAGCTATTTAACTTCCCTATCCGACGGACGGAAGTGTATCCCCAGACTTCAACCACTATTTCTAAGGCTCGGGGGGGGGGGGTAGATCGTGAGATGCTTGTAAGACTCGACAACTGAAGACGGCAGAGACCTGAGGAGGACAGCATCATGAATGGAACAACCAGAGTCTAATATTTAAATCACCAATTTAAGACCCCCTCAACGCCAATCGGACAACTTCCCAACCTCGCCACCGGAAAATTTCCACTTGAAAATTTTCCCGGTCATCTCCCGGGACAATCTCCATGACAATTTCATCCCTATCAATTTCCACCCTTTTCAGTCACCAGAAAATCTCAGTGGTTTCGCTTTGAATTGATCCGGAGACCTCTCGAATGCAACACAGTACACTTCAACATCCAAGCCAACTCCACTACACCTGTGTACCACTTGAAAATAACCTCAGAAATGTATTATAAGGAAGAGATGTTGTGCTTCTACTAGCTTACCTTGATATGAATTCGTTCATCAGTCTGCATTTCGATTGCTACTTTTACTGTATCCACTGGAGTACTGTAAATTTCCTCGGTGCCAACTTTCTGAAGAGTTATGTCCCACCCTGTTGATGTAGGCGTCAAACCTAACAGACGATCATACGTTAGAGTTGTTATAGGGAATGAATACGTATATAAGCCATGTGTCGTTTTCTTGATTAGTAGCAAATTCATTAAGTAGAGAAAACAAAAGAAAGCACTAAGCACATCAAAATCAGTTTCCATACCTCGGAGAACTGTCATTTTAAGATTTCACTGCAGTATGTATTTGATCAAAGATCTTTATTCCATAGACATTTAATATTGGTGACATCCAGTCGTTTCAATTTCCTGCCAAGGTAACTTACTATTGACTGCATATCCCCTGTCTTCTGGGAAAAAGCAAACAGGGGCACCAGGCTCATTAGTGCCCATGAAGAGACATCCCCTACTTTCACACAAGTCTTTATCCATGTTACCATCCGGGGCACAGTTAATCCTGTAAGAGTCTTCTCCTCCCCTGTCGCCGGTTGAGTTGAAGAAGCACCAAGGGGTGCCCTGGACACTGGACTCACACCAGATACACAGACGTGCCTCGCAGCTCTCTTTTGTTGAACCGGCGTCTAATACATAAAAGATGGCACTTTCATACAGTGTGGTTTGAGAACATAAGTCCGTCATTCGTCAAGCTTAACGAGTATATATGAAAATATTTTTAGTAGCAGCAAACCCAACCACCTTTACATTAACAATACAGAGTTGCTTTTGCACACGCAGGAAACAAGGCCCGGGCCCTGCAGCAAGCCGCCAAGATTTGGAGGGACAAAGGCTTTGTTTTTTCGTGTGCTGGGCACATGGGTCCATCAATAATATCTGAGACTGAAATCATTGCTTTGAAAAAATAAGAGGCACAATATATGTTGGGGGGTGTCATTTCTCCCAGAACCCCCCTGTGACTATGGGACCAGCTCAAATTTGTCTTGTTTTTCAGCGGGTTTGTGTGTTGCAACTCCCTGGTTTGACGGTCTTCAAACTGCATTCAACAAAATGGATCAGCAGGTTGTCCTGAGAAAGAAAGATTATCACTTTGAAGTTCAGGCCGGAGTAAGCGTGTGAGATCAGCTCCAGACAGAGGCTTTATCACACAGGTGCACGAGGTCACGGCTAAATGTGCTCCGATATTCTTTAACACGCCTCAGATCTTGTTTTCCCCCTCCCGGCATTATGATACAGGTAGAAACCAAATGTAAATCTGGGAAACGTATAGGAAGTTGCATCGCTGGCGCGTTCAGACTACAGAGTATGATCTTCCTTTGCTTGGTTTGATCCATCCCAAAAGGGGAATTATATAATTAAATCCCTAGATCTGATTCCTCGTTCACACTTCAGTTAGTAGGATTAGTCAATCCACATGCAAACTTGGTCTGAACATGGTAAGGTTTGAGTCTGATGTTACTTCTTTTTGATTTGTGATCATTTTATTACTTATACAACATTCACAACTGCCAATGAAACACGATATGCTACGGATCATAAAATTTTCGTACTAAATGTTGGTATCAATACAAATGAACTATGGATATGTACATTCGGTTATGTATAGGTGAAAACTTATTTGACGAACTTTAAGTCTGTTACCTGGGTGACAGTCGATTCGTTCTTCATCTGGTATATCAGAGGGGCAAGACCCGGTATCACTCCCTCCACCTCCGTTCTGATCCGCGTAGCTGCACCATGGTACTACCGGGTCACTGTGTTCACACCAGATACACCCCTTCGATTCACATGCAGACTGACTTGCACCACCGTCGGGGTAGCAGTCCACACGGGAGTACGGGTCAATGAGGGAAGGACAGCCTGCCTGAGGTGTGGACCCAGTGGGTGGCACAGTAATGGTACGGGTACCCGTTGCCTGGGTTGTCGTCACCATTGGTGGTACGGTAGTCACCACTGGAACCTCATCGTCGTAGAAGCACCAGGGAGCGTTATCATCAGGACACCACACGCATCCGGCGTCCACACATTTGGCATTGGAACCCTCTCCGTATGGCCAACAATCTTCTCTCTGATTAAGGGGCAAGCTCGACTCGCATGTACCGTCGAAACCGGGTTTATCGTTGTAGAAGCACCATGGTAAACCACCTTGGTAAGTTTCGCACCATTCGCAACCTCTGCGTTTGTAAGAATAAGTTATAAACTGTGGAGTGAAAGATTTCCCGAAATAAACCGAAGTATGGACCCATTTCACATGACGTCATGTTTTGTTTACGCTGTAAGCCCAAAGCAAAGGGGGACAAGCGGGACAGCGCCCCTCATAAATTCAAACTTACCATTGCCTTAATGCATTTCAGTGTGTCTCGCCTCCTCCCCCCCCCCCCCCGAAATATGTCACCCCGGCTTGGAAGCTTTTTCGCCCTCTTCAGGCTACTTACCCTCATAGCAGGTGTCGAATATGTGTACTCCTCTTTGGTGTACATACTTTTACGAGAAATACACGTCCGCCGGGCGGGCAATCAGGCTACCGGCCTGTTATGCGCCATGTTGGAGACATACGTGCAAAGCTTCTATAGGCCTATGTTCTGGACAATAATCTCAGCCTATGTATTAGCTCGCATACACGGTATGTTGTGTGCTCATCGCTGGCACCACTGCTCGACGATTTATTGCACAGTCACTTTTGAACGTCTGCATCTCGCTTATTCCCTCAACAATTACATGGCTGGATTTGTGCTACTTTTGGAAACGTGACGTAGGTGAAATAGCCCAATTCTACAAGATTCCAACAGCCTGCTAAGCTGACCGCATGTTTGTTCTACCCTTGCTCAGTGAGCTCATCTTTGAATTCATTAAAGAATGAGAAAGCAGGGAGCTCCTAAACCTACACCGACTTCTCCGCCGTGTAGGATGCTTTCAGAGAGTTGCAGATGTTATCTGCCTGGTACAACTAGTGGCGAACATAATTTATCCTTCGAAGGTGATAAAAGTTGTATGTGACTGCTGACCTGAACTTGATACACCTTTAATGAAGGAAAACTGTCTGTTATCGTACTAACTGACCCCCTGCAGTATGCACATTTTGACCCAAGGAAATATCCCTCCTTACTTTTATCTACTATTCTCGCTCTGAAGGACCACTTTTGTGGGTTTACAAATACTTTCTCAATTACAATTTAAGTTTACTACGGCCGTAGACTCCTTTACAATGCGATATATTCGAGATGGATGAGTAATTTGGCAATAGTTACAATACCGATTTGTCAAAGGTGATTTAGATCAATTACACAAATGCAATAGAAAAGCCACAAACAGTTGTCGTGCATTTGGTGCAAACGGATTTTATCCTCTCGAAAACGTATCACTGCATTAAAATCGTCAAAACCTCATTTGAATTACTATTAGGCTTCTTCTCATACTTTGAACAATTGAAGTAAAATTATTTTTGAGCTTAACATAGAAAAATAAGCCGGGTTGTATAAGTTATAAACCGGTGATTCGTGATTATGCAGATGTCGGTCTGAAAATGACTCGTGTTGGTAGAATAGTATTGCTATGAAAGTTCATGATGTGTGCCCGTCGTCTCATCGACATCGGTATTGGGTAAAATTATTTTAGCTGAGTTAGTATGGATTGACTATTGACGACTTATTTATGAATTGTGATATTTTTAAGAAAAAACTGGCAACGTGATTTCAAATCAGCTTTGAGGAGAGGTTTATTACGCTTTTGAACTCTTTTGTTAACTTTATTCAGTCATTTGTCACATTGCTCAAAATATAACTTTTCTTCAACCTTCTAGGAACGACAGTTTGTTAGCAAATGAGAAAAATCTGTGTTCTGGAAGCTTTGGATAACGAAAGGAAGTAATTTTAAAAAATGATGATTTTTCAATTTCCACAACTTTGGACTCAACGTATAAGTTGTTCTAGTGTAAAAGAATCTCCCGCCTTATTCCTAGTAATGTTTTATCTCTGCAACTAAATACCAATGCCTTAAACTCTAACCAGAGCAGATTGTATCATAATTTTTTGGATAAACTGTTTTTGTTTTTGTCTTTTTGCTGTTCACAGTGGGAGTTTCTATACTCCTGTGTGAAGACTGAAAACATTTAATTATATATGCGTGACAATGCTATGATAGTTTTACGTTAAAGTCTTGATTCTTTTTCAATTTAATCATAATTCTAGTAAAAATTTACATTTTTAAAGTTGTAATGGAGAATTCTTCTCCTTTTGTTCAGGTCTGCAGCTGTACGTAATGAATTATTTCTTGAGCAAAAATTTATATTTCATATTTCAGAAAACCATAAGTGACGGAAAGAGCAAAGACTTGCTGTCTTGATACAACTTTTTACGACTTGAGCTCTTCACAATAATGTTTCCTCTCTATTTTATTTATCAGAAATATTTTGCTATCAGTAACGTTTATTACGTAACATAGTAAAATAATGCAATTATGTCGGGAGAATCAGTAAGAAAATGAATATATGTATATATATATATATATATATATATATATATATATATATATATATATATATATATATATATATATATATTCCCTTTCTTACATTTTAAATTTTGCAGTAGTTCTTGTTTTGTTACTTTTTAATTGTCCGTCAGTCCGTGGGAGGTATTTGCGACATACCCGTAAGCAAGGGCGCAGGGACGGATACCCTGCTTCAAAATATTTCTCCCCCTAGAAAATTCAAACTTAACATTGCAGTAATCTCATATGCTCCTCGATTAACTTAATGAACTATAATGTTTCGGATTTCATTTAGACCAGACACGTAGTCACCATTCTTCATGGGAGGCACACCGAAAACTCAATACCTTTCTATTTAGAAATGTTAAAAAGTACAATGTGTAAATGAATAGTATTGTAATTAAGAGCTGAGATAATTCGAGTCATAATCACTGAAACTGCTGTCTGCCAAAATGACCACCAGCCTCGTCACCTTTAAAAATGCGGTTGTTTGATTACCACGGGCGATATGATGGCTGCCGTTACGACATCTAACCTGTAGATACCGTATTATTCTTTGATCTGATGCAAGAGATCAAGAACCCGCGTGATATTGAATCTGCTTATGAAAGTATTCAATTGCTTAGCTCTCAAGATAATAGTGTGATTTTGTTGATTTTGTTTCCAACTTGAAAATGATAGCAATGTTTCAAAAATTTTGTTGTTCCTTTTTTGAGTTGCTGACAAAAAATGTATAGATACATTTTACATATATCGGCTAACGTGAGGACCAAAGTGCCCGTTTGATTTTATTCCAGAATTAAGATATAGGCAAGTAATAAAAGATATCTTTAGTTTTGTTGTTTGATATCTGTAATATCAACCAAATTTCAGATATCTTCAGTTCATTGTAAGATATCTTCAGTTTAATTAAAGGTAGATTAAATCTTAGATCTTTAGATATTTGAAGATATCTTTCAATACTTAAAGATACCGTTCAATCTAGAAAAGATATTTTTAAATCTTTCAATATATCTCAAAACCAACAAAATTTCAGACATTTTTAAAGCATTGTAAGATATTTTCATTTCCTTTAGGATAGCTTCAATTCATTCAAAGGTTACATACAGTTCAGTTCTTGTATAGAAATTAAACATATCTTTTAATTAAGCTATAGAAGTCTTAAAATCGAATTAAAACTATCTTTAATTAGAATCAAATTTGTATTTAACTCGAATTACAGATATCTTTAGTGAGAAGCAAATGCATATAAAAATTTAGTAATAGATATCTTTAATTCAATTAAATGTGTATTTAAATCGAATTACAGGTATCTTCACTTCACCAAACGTTCCCATACCTTGCTCGGCACGCCATCTCTTCTGCCCCGGGTTCTGGAAAGCAGTCCACCCTCGCAGTCTCCAATAGCTCGGTGGGACATTCCCATGGCTTGTAGCCGAAACATAAGGATGTAATACTCAATAACAGAAAAATAAATTGCAACATCTTCAGTCACTTCTTGGTGCAATATGAGAAAAAAAACTAAATCCTGAATATCGAGAGACCTTAAAGATCGTTTTTATCTACGATTGTCAGGTGGGAAAAAGACAGCTGGATAGGCCTGACCAGTGAGTTGACGTAGATAATCGGGTGGGCTTTTATATGATAAAAGAACACAGTAACAGAGAGTTGCTATAATGACCCAAACAAATGTTTGAAAGATGTGTGTGATCACAGGAGCTTATCCGGTAATAAGCTTAGTTTATGAGACATGGAATAAAGCATCGTTTGAGCCGTTGTATGGGATTCGTCCCTACTAGATTTTACCATTTTCGTGTTAGTTTACGCAAAATTTTCACAAAAAATACGCACATGGAATATTTTTTTTTAAATAGTTGACCGATATTTCTTGGTATTTCATTGGGTATAGGGTACAAAAGCATTTATGAAGGAAGGTATAAGTTTGAAGCAGGGTACACCCCAAAATACTCAAGACAAGGAAGCTTTCGCCGGACACGAGACTATATAGTCTACTTGGGATGGGGGGGGATGCTACAACACATCTCTGATATGTATCACAAACCCACGATTTGTTTTTGCTAACTTGTCTACGGGCTCTAAAACCTTGAACAATCTCTTCTCAGAGTTGATTCCATTTTTTTTTCTGCGGAGTGTCGACAACCACAACTTGCACCTCCCGTCTGTGTTCGTCCTGTGATGCTCACGGAAGGGTTCAGTTAAAGTCGCTGACAAAACTTTAAGTAGCTTACAACTTATTATATCCCCAAAGACTGATAAATTAATTTTGGTCCGTTTCGTGACCTCTGGGCCCTTGTAGAAGTTTTCAATAGGTAAAAGCTACCCCTTGTATGAAAACCCACTATATTTCTTTCAGGGGCGTAGCGAAGGTGTTACATTTGGGGGGGGGGGGTGTGGAGATTATGTTTTGCCGACGGATCTGGTAATGCGTAGTGCGAATATGAGCTTTAGCGGGTGGGGTCGAGGGCCCTGCCTAAGGACCCCTGGTGTGGTCCAGGGGGCGCAGCCCCCGGAAGCTCTGAGGTTTAAGTATATCTCTGGGTGAAAAATTAAGTCTCAGGATGGATATAGTTTTGTTCATAATGCACCATCAAATACAAACTAGTTCCCCACTAATTTTAATGTGTTTTAGCTAGGACGTTTTCTCAATGCGACATTTACTGATCTGTGGCCTGGGGGAGGGGTCTAAGGGGAAGGTGTGTCCTCCTCCCCTTTGAAAATTTTTGGAATTTGAAAGGTGCCTAGATCGCAAATGGTGCAATATTTGATGGGTTTCTGCCCTAATGAGGAACCTCCAATTTTAAACCCGGGTAGAATTTGCTTGTCGGATTTTTTTGTGCGACATTGTCGCACAAATAGGGGCTAGCTAAAAGTCTGGGTCCGCCTAAGGACCCCGAGTGGATTCCGAAGGGCGAAGCCCCCGGAATCTCTGAGGTTTAAGTATATCTCTGGGTGAAAAATTAAGTCTCAGGATGGATATTTTTTGTTTCATAATGCATTATCAAATGCAAAGATTTCCACTAATTTTAATGTATTAGGCTATCACTCTCGTCAGGCCGCTATAGTTGCAAGCTGTTGGGATCAAGAGGCCCGCCAGTGTTTAGCCTGGACGTTTTCTCAATGCGACATTTACTGATCTGTGGCCTGAGGGAGGGGTCTAAGGGGAGGGGGTGTCCCCCTCCTCTTTGGAAATTTTTGGAATTTGAAAGGTGCCTAGATTGCAAATGGTGCAATATTTGAGTGGATTTCTGCCCTAATGAGGAACCTCAAAATTTACACCCGGGTAGAAATTGCGTGTTAGATTTTTTTTTGTGCGTCCCACAAGTAGGGGCTGGCTAAAACACTGGACCGGCCTTAGGGCCCGTGGTGGGTGTCCGGGGGGCTTCGCCCCCGGAAGCTCTGAGATTTTAGCATAATCTCTCGGTAAAAAATTAAAGGGGAATTTTCATGATCCCAGACAGTTCCAATTCTCCCAACTATGCAACTTCTAGCTCCTCCCATAACTGTATGAAGCTCCTCCTTGTGCAGGAATAAACCTGCTTTATTGCTTAAGGCCATGTCCTGGTGCGCATACAAGGCTATAAAATGTAATAAAGGCACTCTCTCTGCCTTGTGTGGAATGTGAGCTACTCTGCATCTTTCAAATTTTCAAACTTTGATGTCAATCAAAGAGCAGTCACCGACTAAGAATTTTGATACCCCCACACTAAAAATATACTTTGGGTGATGACTGTCTTTCTTTAAGTCTCATTCAGGATTGGTATATTTTGGTTCATAATGCATCATCCAATGTAAAGATTCCGGTTAATGGTAATGTGTTAGGCTATTCCTAGCGTCATGCCACTATAGTTCAGGAGCTGAACCTGTCGTTCAGAATTGGAACACTGTGTTCAGCATTTGAACACTAGACGCCTCAGGCGTTCAAATACGATAAGTGGATAGGCGTCCGACCTTCAAAAAGGGAGAAAAAGTGTTCAGAATCTTAACACAAGCGTTCAAAATATGCTTTCAACGCAAGGATCTGAAGATGGGTTCTGTATCTGTTTCATTTCGGTGTTCAAAAGTTAAAAGCCTGAGATTGCAGTGAAGGGAAGACACGCGCGGCACGCATTATTTTTTCCCAGGATGTTTGTGGGTAAACCGGATCCTCAGAGGTTTGCAAAATGTGTTTGAAGTCAAGGTTAGGAAAGTGGTTTTTCAAGAATGTCATATGACCCGAAATAGTGCACCTATACGGAAGCCGTTAATTCCCTTTCTTTTCCCGAGTTCCCGGCGGACGTAGTAACTCGTCCAATTACACCGACGGCCGTTGATACGGCCGTATAAGGCCGTCACATGCATAATCAATTTGCCGACGGGCCTTCAACTTGAATGGGCCAATTAGATGAAGAGCCAAAAATCGAAATAGCCGATAACAGACTGGCCCGTTCTCTCTTTTCCTTTTTTCTTTTCATTCTACGTCTTCCCTTTCCCTCCCTTCCTTTCCCTTTCTTTTCTCTTCTTCTCTCTTCTTTTCCTCCTCTCCTCTTTTCCTCTTCTTTTCCTTTCCCTCTCCTCTTTTTGCCGACAGACCGAAAATTTGCCGACGGACGACCAAATATTGGAGGGGGTGACACCCCCACACCCCCCGCTCGCTACGGTCCTGATTCCTTTACACTGGTTTCAAATTTGTGTATCATAACCGTTGACGATTTGGTTTAAAAAAGACAATATAACAGGATGGCTTCGTGCCTTCTTACTTTCTGTAAATTTTTTTATCACATAATTAAACTAAAAAATTAAATTAAATATATTTTCATTATCAGTTTTTTAATCCTTTTTCTCCCACATCCACGTCACAAATAGACTATACATCAGTTCAGCAACTTGGTCAATTCTGTGACAAAAATACTTTAGTGTGTTGAGTACACCTAACGCGGGCAATTCCATTGAATAAGTGGAGTGCTACCTAATAATGTATGCAAGCATAGCCTTAAATACAGTAAACACCAGACGCATACTAATCAGTACTAGAGGCTACAACACAAAACATTTTATGAGGGGTGTGAAAAACTCTGTTCATGGCAGCTGTTAGCAGTTATACAACATGTTCCATACTGGTTTATTTATTCAAGGAGTTTTTGATTGCCGTTATCGCCCAATCTAAATGTTATCTTAAAGATGCTATTTGATGTCTGCTGTACAGGTAATTATCTTGCCATATTGGCACATTCCAAAATTTGGGCGGTCTGGACTTTGTACGAGGAATTGTTTAATAGAATCAAGATAACGGCGTTCATGTGGAGACATGCTACACCTCGTCAGCCCTATCACAATCTCAGTCCCCGGTAACTCATTCCCGGCATCTGACCCAACCCCTGCTTCGATTATTCCGTTAAGGGACATGGCATTTTTTTCGTCCTAGACGTATGTCCCTTGACCCCTCCTTAAATGATTGATATTCCCTCTGTATTTTTTTTTTTGTTTCTGCATACGAAAACACGAAGCTGCCTCTAAAGGAGGTACGGTACGAAACTGGAGGGATAATATATCTGATCAACAAAAACAGGACGATCAGCCCATAGACTCTAAGTGTGTCATGCTTGCCTTTGCCTCAAGCATTAAGGAATAAATCGCATTTGGTGAATAAACCGTCGATATTCAAAATTTGGCAAAATAATGGACGAGGCGAAGCCGAGTTCGTTATTTTCCAAATTTGGAGTCGAGACGGTTTATGAGACAGTAATAGTCCGACAAATGTGGTTTATTCCTATTCTACCACCGGAAATGTGTGAAAAACTTCATTTTTATCAGTGTTTACGTTTACTGACCGTGTGTTGTGGAATAACAGGTCAGTGTTTAATCAATCAGAATGCAGGATTCTCAATAACGGATGGCTAGGGGTAGTAGAATTCATATTTCATCTCCTTATAGGTAATACAGGTAGATCGAATACTGCAAAATTATGAAGATGTGTAAGTGTGCCAGTGTATGATCCCGAGTGTGAGTGTGTGTGCGTGTGTGTGCGGGTGGCGAGTGCTGGCACGTGTGTGTGTGGGGGGGGGGGGGGTATGCATGTGCATGTGAAGAAGAGATATAGAGTATTGAAAGCAAAATCAGGGACGTAACATCCGAACCCTTACTCGGACCCGAGTCCGTTTTTGCGACGGACTCAGAATTGGCCCAGAATGGAAGGGCCGGAATTAAAATTAGCCGGCCGAATGGGCTGCAGCTGGACCCGGACTCAGAGCCGATTACAACCGAGTCCACAAAAATTAACATTACAAAAATGTTATCAAGGCTAGGGATATATAGTTTTTGGTACCAGGGAGTTGTTCAACACATGAATGGTCACATACAGTCAACTAACTTACATGGTGAGCCTTGTCAGAGCCGATTCCAACCGAGTCCACAAAAATTAACATATAAATGATACCTAGGCTAGGGCTACATAGTGACTGGTGCACAGTTCAACATGTGAATGGTCACATACAGTCACCTAAATTTCATGGTGACCCAGGGTATAAACTTAATTCATACCTATAAAATGCCGTTTTTATTGAGTGTAATAGCAAAATAGTACGAAAAACATTTTTTTGCGATTCTACATTGTCAAATGGCCGGACTCGGAATTGACCCGGAATTTGGGGACTAGGAATCGGAATTGGCTCAGAATCGGAGGGTACTGGACTAGGAATTGGCCCGGATGTTGGTCACTGGAATCGGAATTGGCCCGGAATCGGGTAAGTGGCAAAAGTCGTGTAGCGAACTTCTCTTACAAGCTAATGTAAGTCCAATCAAGCTCAGACGAAATGTATAGGTGTAGGCCTACTGACCATGAAACTTATACATGTGCATTGATGACATAAAATGTCAAAGGTCAACTAAGGTTTGAAGTTAAGGGTTTCAGCCTTCTTCTGTTTGTCGGTACGTTGAAAAAATCCAGCAAAGCACAATGTGCGTAGAAAAGGTGAGGCAAATTAGATGTCCAATTCAATGGATTGCGCCCGTCTTTTTGTAACATTCATGCATGCTCTTAAAAGACCTTGGGATTTATTGATATTTTCCGGTAAACAGATTCTTTTTTTTCAAGTAGCCTAAGTGCTATACTTGTGCATTTAAGGTCTGATGACAACAACATGTCAAAGCTGCCTTTTTGATGCAAAAATAATTTTGAAGAATGATCTTAAATAGCCAAAATTCCCCGATGGTTCTAGTAAGCGCTTAACTGACCGACTGAATGGTCAAGTGATCAGATCATCTGACTTGCAGCCGGAAGGTCTGGGGTTCGACTTCTGGCCGGGTCATACCAAAGACTTTAAAAATGGAACCTACTGCCGTTAAGCATAAGCAATGGAGTAGGGAAAACAAGCCAGTGAGCCACAACTGGAAAAAGGGCCCTGACCGGCCCGACTTAAACCAATTGGTTAGAAACTGAGCCGTAAAACCTAACTCTAACTCAAAATGCCAGTTTGCACAGTGGAATAACGTAAAGCCATTACATTACAAACTTACAATGCAATACGGGAACTATGTCTTACCAACAAGTCCATTCTCGACTCGGAGTTATGTTCCCGTACACACATAAACTTCGGGTGACTGTTTCTTCTTCTTCAATAAAACTTCATCCAGTTCAAACTGTTTCACTCCACGTTTGCTAACAGTGCTTTAACAAAAACGTTTTTTTTTTCAAATTTAGTCATTTTTCCCAGCGATTCATACCGAAAACCGTAATTGTAAAGTGACGATTGGGCAACGTTATTATAGACGGTATTTGCTGGTACGACGAAAGTTCAACTCTCCCCGACATTCATTGTAATTCTGTAATGTCAATCTCGCTTAGTCTATGATGCTCAGATGATAACTGGTGCACGATTTTGCCAGGGGTGACGCCAGGATTTACCCGATAGGGGACCAAGCTTCCAGACGGGGTGGAAGCACCAACCCCAAGCGTAGACAAAGGTGAAGACTTACAGGAAGAATGGCGAGCACACACTTTTCAAATGTGGGGGTTTAATGCAGATAACTTGAAGAAACTGAAAAATTTGGTCAGTTTTTTATTGTAGAACCTGCCCAGGCGACTCATCGCCGTCGGGGATTACATACTTCATTGTACCCAAGAGGTTCCCCCGACGAAAATGGAAAATTTCTACGATGGGCTATCCAGTCTTTCCGGTCGAGGGTCATTGTGCCCCTTGCCCCCACCCGACGCCACTCCTGAATTTTGCGAAACTTGAAGTGAATATGTGTGTAATTGTTGGCCTGAGTGAAACCCCCATTGGAGGGGACTTTCGACCCCCCTCTACCCCCTGTGGCTATGTAAATAACATTTATATGGTTATATGGGATACAATCGTTGAGCTCACTTTGTAAGTGCTCCCGTACCTCTTCTCATGAAATGGAACCCTAAGCCTACCCGTACCCATTTTGTGGTACCCGTACCCAATCTCATGATGTTGTACTCACACGGCAACACTGCCTTTTTTCTTTGATAGCACCCTCCCTTTACCTATGTTTCTTTCGATGTCTTCGAGAGCAATATATCAATAATGGTTTTTTTTTAAACTTATTGCTGAAAAAGTGTTTACGGCATTACAACTAAAGACTACCAAACTATTTCTTGTGTAAAACCTGAACCGTCCATTCAGAGTCATCTTACTGTTAGAAATCTATTGTAAATCAGGAAAGCTACGCACCACCAATTGAAAAAGGTCCCCCTATCTGTAAAGGTGGTGTAGGCTTATTTGCGTTGAACTCAACAATGAGCTTACAAATCAAAGTAAAGAAAGGATTGACGAAATAGTTCTAGATTAACGTTCATTTATTCCATAATAGGTATCCCATATTAAACTAATCAACTTAAAAGTAGAAGTCAAACATTTACAAGAATATGAAAGTCAAGTTGAGAGATTAAAACAGAAATTGCCGTGTGCTCTGAAACTGGTATGGGCCAGTGGTGTATCCAAGGGGAAGCGGTCATTCCCCTTGCCTATGGATAAAAGAGGATAAATGAAAGGGGAAAAGAAGGAGAAAATAAACTCAAGTCTAAAAGTAGATTCAAAGTTAATCTGAAAGGAGCAAGGTTTACAATTTCATTCAAATTACGGCATCTATTGTACATTCGTTGCTCGCCAACCTGAAGCTTAAATGGGAGAAGGATTTTGTCTATAGAAAGGCAGCTGTCAAGAACATAGGCGTAGGAAGCTTTTCGAGACTGGGGGGGGGGGGGGCTGAACCTTGTTTCGGATCGCCGTCCTGGAGGAAGGGTCTAAGGGGAGGGGGTGTCCTCCTCCCCTTTGGAAAATTTTTGGGTATTTGAGGGTCCTCAGATGCAATTTGGTGCAATATTTTGGACAAACTTTAAGGAAAATTACTGCAAATTTTTGACATTTCTTACAGAAGAGACAAATAAGGGGTTTTTGCCCTTGGATCTTGGGGGCGGAAGCATACTTCAGCCCCCACATTTTTGACTGGGGCTAAGCCCTCTCAGCCCCCTCCCGCTTCCTACGCCAGTGGTCAAGAATATATATCTCTCTTCGATCCTACTTTCATGGGTCTAAAAAGGAAACGCATAGCCGATGAAATAAAAACGATTGTGGATAACGCAGCAGTCGCATATACTGTTTATCATGTGTAGAGAGATAAACACGATAGAAGAATTCTGGAGGAGCGTTCGATAATCGATATATCGCATTTTCACTTTGAGCTTATGAAAGAATACAACATTTTGAAATAATTTATCAGTAACTTTCCCATACAGTGTTGTAACTCCAAGTCTATAACTTGTGCTTCCCAAAGCTATTTGGCTAATTTCTTGTTGAAAGTCAATAAAAGTTACAATTTTGTAAAGCACTTGGTGAGCACTCCGTGATATCTGGAGGTCAGCTGTAGATTGTTGCTCAATTAACAATTTTGTAACTAGAAGCTTTTGGGACCTCTCCCTTAGGATTTAACGCCGTTTGGTGAGCGCCGGGGGGGGGGGGGCATCGGTCAGTCCAGTTGCACCAAAGAGGCATCACTATTTTTAATACTCCTCATTTGTCTCATTTGTGGAGGTCCCTTTGGCCTCTTCAGAAAGAGAGGGAAAAATTTTGGCGCGCTTTGCCCACGTTTGTACAATCGTTAACTGTTTATACTGTTAAAGAGTTTATGTACAGATTTTAACAACAAAAAATGGGATTTTTTACCTCTAGTTTATGGCTATCCCCTCCTCGAGTCTCCAACTCCTCTCGGCGCCTCTGGTCAACAGTTTAGCTAGCCTTTTGTAAGGTCAACAATTTATGCATCTTATTATTATTGTCACATTCCTCCAGTTAAGTCTTTGTACATGCTGAAATTTGTTTTTACGCCGATAGACATATAACGAATGTCAAACAGTATTAAGACTTCGCATTGCTTCAAGGTAAAGGGATTTATCTCACTAAGAAGGGGAAATCTTTGTAAATAAGATTTTTTCCATCGAAATAAGAATTTTTTAACTCTCGGTCTCAATCAATTTCTGTAAGTTTAGCTAGACCATTCTTTTTCTGTTAATTCTTCAACTAGGAACGGTTGACGGGTATGATTGACGAGAGCTGCAGTCATAGGCCTAAGACGAAGGGGGTGGGGATGCGGCTTCTCCCACATTCGGGCAGTGACTGCTATTCCCGGGAAAGCAGCATATATTTGAATCCCTATAACGGACCCAGTAAAGGTCTACCGGCACTCCAGCACCCCTGGGGAGAACCCTGAATATGATCTTCATGGAAAAGAAATGCTTGGTTTCTAAAACAAAGAAAACTTGCTCCTATCCTAAAAATGCGTATGGTTTAGAAGCAATGCATTGTCGAAAACATGAGCTACATATTCTTACTAACGATGAGGTATTTCAATGAAACTTTGAATTAACTTTATATCAATGAACAGAATAAAAACCTATCCTTAGCATGTCTGAAATTAAATGCACAATAAGTTTGTTTATGACACAACCTCCGCTTTGATAGTAGTATGAAAAATTGCATAACTTGCATTCACCGTAGATTAATACTTCTCAAAACATCTATTTTAAAACTCGTAGAACGTATGTATCCATAACCACCCTAACACATTTGTCCGTGCCCGTACTCAGCTGGATTTGTACTCTCAACCATAGACTTTCTAAGTTAAATATTGATATCAGTGTACAAGCATGTACTCATACACGGTGTTTGTAACCTTGTTTTGACAAATTTGCATGGAAGAGAGTACCATTTACTTGAAATATGTGAACACCATGTAACACTTATATTCGTATCTACGTTATTGTACTTTATAACATATATTCATAACAAATGGCATGTGGTCATACAGGTTTTCATAAAAAGTGGTAACATGTTTTAAATTAACATTTTAAGTTGTACGTTTGGTCTGATTTTTGATGTTTAGACTACCCAATCTTTAGTCTATACATAAAAGAGACCCGCCCTTGACTGACGCAGCTTCGTGCCCAGACCACCCGAGACCAAACCGGTGTCGGTTTGTAGGTAAGCCCAGGCCCGTAGCCAGAATAACCAATTTGGAGTGCACATCCATTTTGGGATTTCGCCGGTCTGGGGAGGGGTCTAAGGGGAGTGGTGTCCCCTCCTCTTTGAAAATTTTTGCCTATTTCAAGGACTCTAGATGCAAAATGGTGCGGGATTTTCCATTTTTTCTTCTTGTAGTTGTATTCAGAATTAGATAGTCTCGTAATAAATTTTTCCTCCTTCAGTGCAAGACCTTTATTGCAAAATTTGGGGGGCAAGTGCCCCCGTGGCTACGTGTCTGGGTAAGCCATACCCTTCAAACCGATAAAGCTCTCCAGTCAAACCATCCAAGGCCGACCCGAATAAATTCACGTAAGGTATAATGGAACAAAAAGTTGTTGACAGGATTTTCTCCTTAATTTGCAAATTAAAAGACCATAAAGTACACCGAAAAACAATTTGAAGACATATATCAACTTCTTGCAGGGTTTACTTCGTTACAGAACCTACAACGTACGGTTTTAGCATATCGGTACGAAGAAGGATGGCAATTTTTACCTTGAAATTCGGGGGGGGGGGGGCTATTTTCGTCGTAAATGAACTGACTACCCGAGACCAAAAATTACGTTGGCCTCATGGCCTGTCAGAAAATTCCGCTGTTGGTCAGAGATCATCACAACCACCCCAAACCGACTTCGGTGTCAAATGGTCTTGGAAATGGTGTCGGTTTAAGCACACCGTTATTTGCAAGCAGAGGTTCTCACCCTACAAGTCTCCATATTGTCTAAAATCGCTAGGAAATGCTCAACATTCTACTGATTACAATTTACTTTAAAAAAAAAAATCTCAAAAACTTGCTTATAGTTGTTGTAGTCGTACGATCCGAGTTCAAAAGAGTCACTAATATCTCTACAAAAATATGTCGTATACATAGGAGGCGATTCATGCTTCATTTTTAGAGGTCAGGTAAGTATATTCAAATTTTTGAAGGTTCAGGTTCAGGAAAGTTACAATAACAGCCGTTGTTCACATTACAACACGGTACCACGCTAAAATCTGTATCGTCCATCAAAGGTCTGCCTCTGACGAGATTTTTCCTGTGTTCTACCAAGAGCTCATTAATGTCATCTAGTAGCTGCCCATGCTCTGAAGGGTCCAGCGGCCACGATTCCGTCGGGTCCTTATCTAAGTCAAAGATAAGTGGCGGATCGTGTTCCGTGATGCATTCATGCAAGGATGCATTTTTTTCATTGCAGTTAAAATAGTTTCCGTTTGCCGGGTAGCCAGGAGGGAGACATTGGAAACTAATTTGTTCGATGGTCAAGTCCTCTTGCGTTAGGAAATGAACCTTGTAATTGTCGTATCTTACGGCGAACAGAACATCACGATTATAAAAAAGAATAAAATTTCTGGAGGCCTCTTCTTTCCCCAAAAGAACTTCTGCACCATTAACACAATCGTAGGCCTTATCTGTTGGAAGTTGGCCACCAGCTAAGTCCAGAAATATTCCATAGAGGTCAAGAGCACTGAAGATTTCATGTGTGATGCCTGGTGATATGGTCCCAGGCCAGTAAGAAATGAGTGGAACACGATAACCACCTTCAAACGAGTTGCTCTTGTACCCTAACAAAAAGAATGAAAAATTAAACAGTTCATATTAGGATCCTCCTGTATGGCATGCCTTTGGTGCCATATTAGTCTGCAATGAACCCCTTGAATCTCTTACCAGGGAGTTGCTATTTGTCTTTGACAAATACCAACTCCCTGCACTCACCAGAATGCTTGACGTAACATTACTTATAAGACACACACAACTACCTTTATACAGATGAATGCATCACAGAGGAGTGATATTATATCACGTGACTTGTATTTACAACGAGAGAATCTGCATATAACAAAATCAGATAAAGCGAGGTTAATTAACACCTTCTCATGACTGTACGCCTTTACATGACTTTACATCTGCACGAACTGAGTAATTTTTCATCATTTTACACAAACCGAAAAGGTATACTTCAGGACTCTCCCCCAATACAGAATTGTCGTCAACTTGTCAAATGTCATGAACATGAAAGAAATGTACACATTTGCTGATCTCATACATTCGCTGTCCTTGAAAAGTACATGCAGTTTGGTCATCAGTTATCCTTGCATAAGTTCGATGGAACTTGGGGACGTTCCTATGATAACATGGGCACTCGAAATAATACAGTTGTATGTAGCAAGACGTACTTCACGTACAGAATGGAAATAAGACTGCGAATATAGGCTAAACACTATGCATATTGTGTACAACGTATGAAGCCTCTGACGGCCAACGTGGAAGCAAACTACCGATGACATCATTTCCAGGCCCTCTTTTGTAAACACAAGGACCAGAAGTTGGATCGCTTGAACCACTCAGATCCCTCTGCAATGCTTGACAGTGCTTAAAAGTGTTTGTAGAGACTACCAGTGGCTGAGACTCAAACCCGAACATTTTGGCAAACACTTTCTCTCGTAAATCTTAATTAATCCAGTACGAAACTTTCATGCATAAGAAATTCACACAAAGTTTCTAAAATTACACCTTACCTCTAAAGATACCTTGGTGTCCACCCTCTAAGCAGCTCTCTAAATGTGGGCCGTGGTCGGACATGAAAATGACTAACGTTTTTTCGTCGATACCAAGCGATTCCAGTTCTTCAATCACGCTACCAACAGCCCAGCCTAATTCGTTTATGTTGTCTCCATAACGACCTATGGAGAAAGAAAATTATGTCCAAAAAGAAGACTAGGTCAGTGCCTACACTATGTGTACAAAAGTCATGTACCTCATCTAGCGAGCTCCACTGGTTGTTTTTTAAAATGACGTCACGTGACGTCAATGCACAAGGTCTGTAGACCTTGAATTTACCTTGAATTTACCTTGAATTTACCTTGAAGCGCCACCCTCTCCATAACGGAACATCTCCATATGGTTGAGGCTGGCTACTAAATGATAGGAGGCCAAAGGCCCTTAATGATCATATACTGTTCCAGTTCTTTTTTGAAACCATTCACAGATGTTTTCTTTACCACAGCATCAGGCAGTTCATTCCAAATTTCCAAATTCTATGAAAGTATGCATTTCTTCTGCACTCTAATCTGGCATACTTGGGTCTTATTTTATAAATGTTACCTCTTGTTCTCTCCTTTCCAATAATTTCTATTATTCCATCCAGATCTATATCCATTTTCTTATTGATTACATTATAAAAAGTCAGTTGTCGGATATGTCTCTGTTCTAAGGACATTAAATTCAGTTCATTTAATCTTTCCTCATAAGTTTTCCCCCTCATTCCTGGTATTAATCTCGTCATTTTCCTTTGTACACTTTCCATTAAACTGATATCTTTCTTTAGGTGAGGTTTCCATATTGGTACTGCATAGTCTAAATGTGGTCTAACCAGGGATTTATACAATTGCAAAAGAACCTTCTTATCAAAGTTTATAAAATTTCGCCTGATGATTCCAATCACTCTATTTGCCTTTTTCACCGACTCTGCACATTGTTACTAAATTTCATCGTTGTATTCACAAATACACCTAGATCCTTCTCTTCCTCTTTACTTTGTAAACACCTGCTTTCCATAGCATATCCATACCTTGGGTTGTTGTATCCAAAGTGTAGTACAGATCACTTGTCTACATTAAATTTCATATGCCACTTTTATGTCCATTCTATAAGTTTCCAAATCCAGTTGTAAAATTTCTCTATCTCTCTCAGTTACTAAGGGTTTAATAAGTTTTGTGTCATCTGCAAACATACTAACTTTTGACTCCAGTTCTTTTGGCATGTCATTCATGTACATATTAAAGCACACTGGCCCCAAGACTGAACCTTGTACAACTGAGCTTGTAACTTCCTTCCACTCTGATTCTTGACCATTTAGAACTACTCTCTACCTTATATGTGATGTCACAAGGCAGAAAGTGCTCCCCCGTTTGGAGGAGCGCGTATCATTGCAAGTCACACCAACAAATGCAGACAGCTGATTTGTCAGCCAATCGTGGAGAAATCTGCACCGTTCGTGCACGTGTGCTTCATTGCTTTCCTCCAACTGACATCGCGTGACGTCAATGCATAAGGTCTATTGCGAAATTGGGCTATAAAAATGGTCACACAAGAGATGCACGGTCCCTAAAAAATTTCATTGTGCACTAAAGTTGATTGTCAGATACCACGAGATTGCATCTTCTCGGCGTGTCTAATTTCAAACTTTTTCAGGGAAGGATTCCAGGACACCTCGCCGAGGTTTTGCGCTTTCGGTTCTCGAAGTTTCAGACTTTGCACTCACAAAGACTGCCCTTTTTGTAAAGAGTTACCTGGATCCACGATGAATTTACTCTTCAAATAAGGTAATGAAATTGTCAAATTACTTTTCTTCTGTTACAACCTTTGTACATTTTCAAAGTGATAGAATTCTGTAAAGGTTAGTTTCAACTTTCAACCACCTTGTAAGGCTCCCAGTACATTTGCAAATATTTTGTAAATACACTCGCCGTTTTTATTCTTAAATTCCTTTCCCCTCTTGTTACACTGTAGCTACGCTATTCATCTCGTAGATTTTCCTTCTAGACAATTTTACGTCCGGTAATAGCCTTTTAAGGGTCATGAAAATATCCCCCAGGGTTGCAGTCACCAGTTATCCAGTCATATCCTGTTTTCCTTTTTAGTAACCAAGAAATTCTTGTCAAATTTAACATTTGCTGGTTAAATTAACGACTGGCCAAAAATTCTTAGTCAACAATTAACTTTTCCCTGTTAAGTTTAACTGGGATTTCGTGGCTGTTTTGAATAACCGTTATAACTCTTGGGGTGCTTAAAGGCAGTAGGCAGTCGCCCCAAAATTTTCTTTGAAAAATCAGCAAACTCTTGCAAATCTCCTCTTATTGCATTACAAGCACCTGTGAAGATGTTTTGAACATAACAATTTAAACAAAAGGTAAAGCAAGGAGAAATTCTCCTTGAATTTCACAATTCACCAACAAAAATATTGTCACATGATCAAAATAGGCCAATCATAAACTGAAGTGACAGGGCACACTCACTCTGATTGGGTTGACTGCCTACTGCCTTTAAACTTAACTACGATGTTTATTATAGAGTGTAGTTTGCATCGATAATTTATCACCCCAATGTAAATTCGTAACTTCGGTGCAGTGCGTATGCGCTCTACAATATGGGCATTTATGCCACCCTGATCATCTACTTGGCTGATCAAGGAACGTTTTATAATTAAACTTTGCACCCAATAGACTCAATGGATTCTAAGTTCATGGGTTTGCTACGCATTAATAGCCAGATTCACAAAATCGCAAATATTTCAAACTTTCCACATTTCAAAACCTTATTTCCTAAACTCTTATACAAACATTGTCACGACTTAGTACACGTCTGTTGTTCAAGAATTTGAGAAACATCATTTACGTTATCAATATTACAGATAACATGAAATCTGCATCCTCTCTGAAATAGTATCTTAGGTTCTCAAATTCCGAAAAATTTCCAAGTTACTCTCAAATATTCCTTATGCCCATTTAAATACCCCGAAATTTCTTCAATATCAGGAAAAATAATTTCCCGAAAGTGGAGAAAGTTCCCTTGAAAGTGGAAGCAATTTTTTGCAAATTCGGGCTAACTACTTTGCGTATACCGAAAAGTAGATATGATAGAAAACGTAATTACTCCACTTACAGTACTCGTACTAAACCACTACTGGTAGAAGTCCTCACACTTACGAATACAGATGAAATTTCAACAAGCATGGGGCCACACAGTGACACACACCATGATCAAAAGACAAGTGAAATTCAACCATTATAATTAATCCTCACTTTGTCCTGAAAGTAACGTTATGTACCAAACCAGTGGGTACCGTACCAGCGCTTTGGGATTTTTCCCAAGTTCTTTGGAATTGGACAAACAATCTTGCCAAGTGATCTATTACATTCAAGGGCATTCTTGCATTCAAAGACTTCTTTGCCTTTCTCACTTCTTGGGGTCAGTTCTAAATTCTGCATCCTCTACTTGTCACTTTTTAGCTTCTTTTTTTTTTTTTGAAAAGTTCCATATACGGGAGAAAATAACACCCAATATTTATTGACGTGGCTTACTTTAATTTATAGGTACACCTTAGGCTAGGTCTTTATTATGTTACGGAACGCAGTTTGATGATTCTTTTGACCTTGAAACTTTTGACGCATGATCTTGGGAATTTTTCAAAAAGACCTTTTGCATCGTTCACTGTACTACTGATGTACTTTGAGTTCGCAATTACACAATATGTAGTGTGTGCCGATCGAGATTGCTTTGAGAGCAGAACAATGAAGACAAACTCTTCGTGTCCACGGACCAGCCACGAAGGTAAAGTAGATCGGGATTCGTTTAAAACCCAGTGAATGTCAGGAACATCGATCAAGGCCCTGACCACCCTCTAGACGGTTTACGGTCGTTTCACTCCACTACTAGTTCGGCCCCAACCAGCCAAGCCAGAGCTCGTGAGAACAGGCTAATGAGTTGACCACTGAGTTGGCCTCTAAAGACCTACCAGTTCGCCGTGCAGCTTCCACTCTGCAACCTTTCCACCAATTTTACCTATCTTAAGAACCCAAATTTTCCTTTAAATGTCCAGAATAACAACAAACTACCACTTGTGCCGTGCACTACAATGAAATGTATTTGCAAGCAAATACAGTTGTTCTAGTCTAATCAGGGAAATAGCAACTCCCTGGTCTAATCTTGGTTCGACACGAGATAGGCGGTCTGCATGCTGGTTCCCCAATATAGCTTGCGTAAGCACCCGTACATTCTGCTTTGAGCGTATTTCTTTACGTCAAGATAACGTTTTAAGTAGAAGCTCAACATCCAAATTACTGGCAAGTTTCAGAATATGCGTTCCAGAACATATATCAACCATTTGCTCATCAAAGTCCTGTCACTTCCTTTGCATTTGAAAAGTTTAGCTCGCCCTACACTTTTCCCATTGTTTTGACGTCATGTGACGTTAAAAGAGCCGCCTGTATGGTGAACACCTGTGACTCACCAACACAACTAGTGCCGTGCCCAGAGTATCAAGTAGGCCTACAACTAAAGCCAAATCTTCAGTGGCGTCGCCAGACTTTTCAAAGTGGTGGGCACGGAGGGGCACACCAAAATGAAGAACTGAAAGTCATTGGAAGCATCAAAGTGATGAACAAATTTCCCCTGTAGTCTCTGGGCCCCAAGGGCCCACTGTAGGACATTGAATGTCCACTAACAGGGCACAAAAATAGACTGATAGAAATCACAATTTGACCATTTTATGTTAATTTTACTCTCACTAGCGATTTAATGATGGGAGGGGTGGAGGGGGCGAGTGTGGATGACGGATCATGTTAAGGTGTGCATTGAGCTTTAAAAATAAATCCCCTCATGCTACCAAGAAGAAATTAATGTAGAGACAACTGCCCTCCAGGTATGCCACTGAGAGGAAGCTTTCACATCAAGGCATCGAAGGTGCATCTACGACTGCGGATCCGGGGCTAGCGAGGAAAATTTGGAAAAGGAAGCCCTTCAATGCGGTTAAATGGGTTTGGGGTGCCTTAAAATTATAATTACGAAGGATACATTCCCTGCATTTTCTTCGGTAATAGATGAAAAAGGGTGGCTTGCCCCCTTTGAGACCATCCCTGATGCACGCGGGAAGTTACCAGAAAATTCTGGTATTGAACATCTATGAAACTTTCGTGCAAGTTCTTATACACCTTTCGGAGGTATCACCACTTTGTGATCTCTGGTGTGGTGCTTGGCTGCGCCTCGACGAGGATTCAGGAGAGCAAAATTCCCCTCTTGGAAATCTGAAGGCACCGGTATTTAAAACAAACCGACATTAGCCTTTGAGAGTGAAGCTGTTTAATTATTCTCTTTTTTATTGGATACGTGTTGAAAAAGGCAACGGAAATAGCAATTTTTTTTTAGTTTTCGAAAATAAAATCTTACTAAAAGATAATCAATTTAGGAATTTGTTGAAGGGAGAGGACTCACGGACACAGTAATCCCATAGATGTTGAGACTAAATGTTGAAACAATAGCTGTGGATTACATCTCCCAATAAGGCAGTCCTTAACATAGTTCAACAAATAGATGCGCGCGGAACAGGCCCGTAGCCAGAACAACCAATTTAAGGGGGGGGGGGCACATCGATGTTGAAGTTTCGCCGGCCTGGGGGAGGGGTTGCCTCCCCCTTTGAAAATTTCTTTGCCTGTTTCAAGGACTCTAGATGCGAGATTTCCCATTTTTCTTATATCTGTATTCCAAAAATGCTGGTCTCGCAATAAACTTTTCCTCCTTCAGTGCAAGACCTTTTATTGACTACGTGCCTGGCGCGGAGCCCTGCAAAATTGTAGTTTTTAAAACATTTTGCGCAAATTAAGACGCATGTTTGACTAATAAAGAGACACTGGGTCCCTGTGTTGATATCGAGTTTGCGTGATCGGTGTGTTTGTACATATTTTTCATACCCAAAATCTCATGGGGGAACACAGGGAGAAAGCCAACGTTTGTAGGGTCATGTCCCCCTGGTCCCCTTTGTCGACGCCACTGCAAATCTCAGAGATATTCGATTGTTTAGAATCTCTTAAAGTATTTTGGCATTTAAAGTTCAAAAACTTTGCTCATTACTAGAGTTTGACGTACAGATGGGTGTTTATTTTAATTAGGGTACCAGACTGTGACATGACATTTATAGCCCTAATTTCATGTATCATAATTTTTGATGTGAAACCATGGGTGGAATTGTTACATTTACTTGTTCATTGTAGGCTTAGGCCTAAATGATGTTGTACAAGTTGTTTTATGAATGTTCAGATGACGTTTGACCTCAAAATAGCCCCATTGCACAGGAATTATAGGTTTCACAGTGTAACATGAACACCAAAAATATGTTTGTCCCACTAAGACTACTTATTGAGTTATTTTATATCATTTATGGGTTTTCTATAGTTAATCTGAGCAGTCTGAAGCTAGAACCTCTTGTGATTACTTAGTCAAGGGTTTCATCTCAGTTCTGTGGTACAAACAATACGTTCCACGTGTAACCTAGATTGGGAGAACACCAAAGTAATATTGTATGATATTTCAAATCATAAACAAGGTGGCACAGTTTTACTACCTGTAAGTTAAAAGCTATGTTAAATACTATAGTTCAGCTAAAAATGACAACATATCAAGTTTAGGAAGTAGTAGTATTTTAACTGCAAAGGTTCACTATGTAACATATTTCCGTGACACCAAAGTGGCCTGTCAAAATGCAAAATGGCTATGTTTTTCTTTTCTGTACAATTGCTTTTGTCCAAACCTATATATGCATTAAACAATTGCACAGGCTTCAATCAACCACTAAAACAAGAAAGATTTAGTATTTACTGTAGGTAATTTTTGGAAAATAAGATACTGAAATTTCACACTGTAACGGTAACACCAAATGTTACACGTGGAACCTCTCTTTCGTAGAATCCCAGGAAAGAGAAAAATGTCAGTTTCTCATAAAATATGAGTTTCAAGGGTACAATTGATACCTCATCAACCATTTAAGTTAAAATAACTGAGCAAGATAAGTGTAAAAATAAGGGAAAATCTAATTTCTGCTATGGTAGTTCAAATGTCACACTTTTTGCCCCCAAAATTGGTAATTTTAGCCAATTTTTTCATCAAAATTGGGAGGATTCACTACAATGATACTTATTTTTTGGAAGATATGCACTTACATAAATAGTGAGGACAAAATGAAAGCATAGCAAAGACCATGTGGATTAAAATAGCAAGACAGTTGCCTTTAAAAGCATATTTTACCATTGGTACCCTAATTTAAATAATCACCCACATGCTCTTTTATGTTTACCTCACCTAAGTTACGTAGTCTACGATAGTATCCACGACCTCGAGTTAACTATAAGTTTGCCATCTTTTTCGGACAGACTTTTTCAGTAATATTGTTCAGCCAGTTGTATCGAACTACGAACTGTTAAACATGTTACAGCATATCGTGGCCAACGAAAGTTGCCAAAAGTTGTCGAGTTGTCACGAGTCCCCCCCCCCCCCCCACCTTTGTAGGAGTTTTCGCTCAAAAGGATTCGGCATATAACTCGGCCTGGTATTGGGGAGGTCTATTTCGTCACAATGCCACGAAGTCTGGGAAGCATTTGTGGTATTCGTTAATTTGGAGTCAAATCCAAACGATAGCTTACCTCTCCTGGATGAGCCTTTGAATTGAGCAGAGGAAAACAAAGGGGCATGAGGATGCATCATTGCAAAGTAGAAGAAAAACGGATTGTCTTTGTTAGCCCTCAGGAAGCCAGTTATATCATTGACGAAGGAAACGGTAAGGTTCTCTTGATAATATGGCTGCTGAACAATATCATCTCCGTAATACAGGAAACATTTCCCTGGATCGGGTGTGTCACCGTATCTCTGTCGAAAGAACAGCCAGTAAGAATAGTAAATATTTCCTTATTTTGTGAAATTTTAATTTCTTGCACGGCAGCAGGTAAAAGCTTAACAGTTCTCTAGCTGTCTATACACTCTAACAGTGTGAGCAGGGAGGTGTTACTTTGTCAAAGTAACACCTCCCTGGTGTGAGCACTCAGCAGGACGTAATGTGGATTGGTTGTTATGTACGGTAGTAAGTCCGCTTACCTGCTGAGTCACTCACTCATGTGGAAATCGATATTTTTGAGTGACCGGCTACTCTACAAATTGATGTTTGGGTTACTCACTCTCTGGGTTAATTCAAAACTGAGTCATCCTCTTCCTTAATTGTGACTGCACTTACTACTAGGTATACCTGTGCAATGATGAGATCACTTGACCTTTGTTGAACGCGAAATTTGAAGTATGAAGAATTGACTTTAAAAATAAAGCCAAAGACAGTAAAAAAAGGCGACGAGAGGTTGGTCATTTGAACATACTTTTGCACCAGGAAAGCATGATTAATTGATAAGAACGGTGCCGTCGTACTTTTTTTTAACCTTTAGTCATGTTCTAGACCTTAATCTGTTAATACTGACACGGTGAAATGTAGTTTTGATTTACACAAGCGTACGAGGCCATTTTCAATTAAGGGGGAAGGGAGAGGGCAGAACACTTTCGCCGGAAATATTAGGCACGTATTCCCAAAAATTAGAATATATTTTGCCTGAAAAACACCTTTTTCTCCCGCTTCATAGGCCGTCTAGTGTGTGAGTTCATTTCAGAGGCTCTACAACCCTTTTTTGGAAGTAAATTAAGAGTGATCCATCTAACCAGGGACGTGTTAGACAACTTCCTGATCTAACTTTGCTTTCGGACGAGTACTGATACTTTTTGTAAACTCCCCTCGACTCTCTGGAGAAGAGCTAAGGGGCGAAACCAAACGTTACTCCCAAAGTTCTGCTCCCCCAAAGGAGCTACGTCCAGAGCGGACAACAAACAACAAAGTTAAACCAAGTCTAGTGATTTTGTCGTCTTACAACCGTTATTATCTTATCATATTTTCTCCTCCACTCGTTCCGAATGATTTCTCAGTCATATAACCTAGCTGGAAGCACACCTCAGAGGTATATACTCAGTGGCGTCACTTGGATTTCAAATGTGAGACTTAAGTTGGAGTCAAGCAAAAATTTTGGTGGGAAATACCATCTTAAGTTTTCATTACTCCTATAAAGGTGTATTTTTTACAGGAGCGAACGGGGAGAAGTGGGGAGACATTAACTGGGACAATGCCCTCCCTACTTTTAGCGGAGCCATTAGTTATAGTCATATTGTCAAAGCTATATATTTATGCTACAGTCACACGGTCATATACGGATCTTGCGGACGCTGCGGATTTTTGTCCGTAAAAAATCCGCAGAATCCGTATCTATCCGTAATGGATCCGTAATTAATCCGCAGAATCCGCAGCATCCGCCAGGATCCGCAGAAATATTTTGAAAATCTCAAAATATTTTTTTAATTTCCTGCGGATAAAAAAATCCGTAAAAAATCCGCAATGCATCCGTAATTATCCGCAGCATCCGTAAAAATTAGATGTCACCTGCCGCAATTGTTTTTCATTTAGCGTAAATGTCCGTATTTATCCGTAATTCACCCGCAATTATCCGTATTTCATGGCTAATTTAACGTTTCTGCGCAGTTTTTAAGTGATTTTCTGTGGATAAAAAATATAAAAAATCCGCAGCATACGTATTTGACCGTGTGACTGTAGCATTAGAGACTTGACCTTCATATGTGTCACTTTCCTCTGTAATTATACGCAAAACGGATGTAGATGAAACAGTCGGTTGTTACTTTATATGTTTGGGATTATTAAAGCCTAAATCGTTGAAAACTGGTAGAGTTAGATGAGATTTAACGATACACCAACACGAATGTGTTATATAGTGTTGTCAACTAGATAAATACGATTTCAAATACGGTTCAAGTTTAAGTTTGGTTTCAAATACTGTTCAAACACGATGCAAGTCCTCCCTTAAGTCGCCTCTTACGACAGGCGGGAAATACCGTGGGCATATTCTGCAACCCCCAGCCAGCAGGGGGATTCCTGATGAGCCCAAGTGGCTCAGTAGCCCTGAATGCGTTAAAATTATATTTTTCTATGAAGAAATCAAAATGGCTAATTACCCCGGAATTGTCGCAAGAATAACTTCCGCCAAAGGGAATGATGTGACCAACAAAATCAAATCCATGGTGCGTAGGAAGGTGGTAGCCATCGGAGTGGTTGTATTTGTTAATTCCTGAAATGAAAAACTGATTTGGTTGTATTTTTTATCTTTCTCCAAATCTTTACCATTCAACCATAAGCAGACCCATCACTATAGTTCGAAATATTTATTTCGAGCACAGAATGGGTAGGGGGTCTACCAAAGGACCACATTAAGGTAAAGAAGCAAAGTTAAGGATGACGAGGGTGGAAATTCAGAACCCTAGGGCTTAATGTACTCTGGGATTCCTAGTGAAGAACAAGAATAAATTTAGTAATTGAATGCTATGTTTTCGATGAAAACTATCATTTTATTTTGCTTTAAAGAAATGGTGAAAAGAAGGCTCTCTGAAAGCAGAACTTTTTCGGAACAATTAAAGTCCTGGCTTCGGGGACACAAGAGAATGGAGAGGAAACCTGCTGTTGGTAAACCTGGTAAAAAGGACATTCTTTGAGGTAAAACATTAATTTTTATTGCATTCTACGCAGTAGAAAACTCCCTGAATTAATAATTATTGTTAAAAAAGGTCAAATTGTAGCTAGATGTGACAAAGGAATTAATGCTTCATAGATATTTTTATACACAGGACAGAAATATCCCTTACAGTATAAAGTATTAAAAATGAATAGGGGTCATTCTGTAAACAAAAAGGCCAACTTATGAGATCTGAGTAAAATTACCCCTTTCCAAAGTTATACGGGTAACAACAAATAATTTTTATTTCAAATTATGGATGGGTCCGGGAATATGAAAATCATGTCAAAAGTTAAAAGCAATGTAAAAAGTTGTTCGTGGGGATTGTTCAAAGCAGGGATCAGTTTTCCATGTGTCAAAGAACATCAAACACAACTTTTCTTCAAAATATTGAAAGAATTGCCAAAAACGGGTATGCAAAATTGCGAATGGTATCCTGGATGAACTTTTGTGGAATGAAAATGCAGTTTCAAGGAAGTGAATAAGTTATTCTTGGAGATCATACTCCTTAAAAGCGGGACTCCATCTGGTGTCCCACGGTGTCTCGTTAACTAAGTAAACGTTTACTTCACAAAACTTAACTCAGCACAACTGTTTAAACTTTGCAAAGTTAATATTTTTATTAGGGATAATACTACATCAGAATGCTGTTGAAAATTTCAAGTTTAAAGTGAAGTAAAATTATAAATTACTATATACAATGGGAGACCAAAAATTAACAAGTAGCTTTACACGGGGAATGGTATACCTTGCAAATTTAGGTCTATAAATAAAACAGCATTCTTACACTCAGGGGCAAATTCAGACGAAACGAAGGTACGGTGATCCACCCCTCTATCCTGAACCTGCCCATGAATCTTACCTAGATGCCATTTTCCCACCATTCCTGTTGTGTACCCCAGACCTTGAAGTGCTTCTGCAATGGTAATTTCTTCCCGGGGGAGCCCTGTTGTTAGCCATGGGAGAAACACCCGATGACCTTCTCCCCACACTCCAGTCCTCACCGGCAGCCTCCCTGAAGAGATAATATCGACAAAAACATTTTACAGGCGATAGCCCAAGTAAATATCTAAATAGGTTTAGGCTATCAGATAATCTTCGTTTTAAAATGTGAGCGGTATTTTTAGCCCCTTTTTATAACTATTTGCAATTTAGGCTACAGCCCTCGTAGTGATGAGCTGACGAAAACCTTTGTCCGTTTGGCAGGCTAAAGCTCAGCTGATGTTTCCAAGTAATGCCAAGGTAACTGATTATGTTATGTAATGTGAAGATACAGTTACATCCATAGAGTTGTATGGTAGATAATAGAAGCAATACTCATATAAAACAGTGCTGATGAAATAAAGAAACTGAATTTGATTATCGCTGATCAAAGCGAAAAGGATAAAACTCTTACGCAAAGCTAACAAAGTTCAAATTCTCGATTAACTACGATTAACTACATGTTATACTGAAGCGAATATTTCTAGAAGACTTGAGCCCAGTGACGTAGCCATCGAGTTTGTGCCACCAACACCGGTTGGCGTTTGTTCGTGTATCGCTAAACAGGAATAGAAACCAGTACAAAGAGTTAAAACACCCTGCCTCCTTTCTGTAATTGCATTAGAACAAAGGCACCCCTGCCTATGATGATTCTGCCCGGGGTTGGCCGTTCCTCTGGCTACTTATTGCTTGACCCTACTTGTGTCATGAGCAGGGGTAATAACTCGCTTTGCCCCAAGATGAAAAACTGTAAAAATGGTTCTCGGACAACTCCTACGGATAATTACCCCCAGACAATCCCCACCAGTGGCGTAGCCAGGATTTCTCTCACGGGGGGGGGGGGGAGCATGCAGTATGTTGTGTGATGGCGGCCTGAGGGGATATCCCCCTCCCCTTTTAAAAAATTTTGAAAAATTAGGTGTCTTTACATGCAATATGGTACCACATATGCTACCTTTTGAAGTAAAATTTGTGTTAAAAAAATTAAGTATTTTTAAGAACTAAAAAAATCGGCATTAGTGAGGGGGACCATGGCCCAATGCCCCCTTAAATATGCCACTGATTCCCACCCAAAATAATAAGCAACTTTTTGGTGGGGGAAGTTGTATGAGAGGTTATTGTCATAGGTGAGAATTGTCCTGGAGAGTAAACATTAACCACACAGTTTTTTTTTTTTTTATTTATTTTTTTTTAAATATCTCATTCATACAAAATGTGGGCTGCATCGGTTTTGGAGCAGCGGCGGTATCACTTACAATAATGATAACCCCGACTAACTCACCGGTTAAGAGAGCTGCTCTACTCGGTGAGCATACTGAATCACTAGAATACGCCTGCATGAATTTAAGTCCATTTTGGGCCATATAATCTACTGGACCGTACTCCTGTGTTGGATGGCCATAGGATGCAAGATCTCCATAGCCCATATCATCCGCTAGTAGTAATATGATGTTAGGTTTTGCGATGTGACGTTTCTGTCTTGTGACCTTTGATTGGACAAAAAACACCAACTCAACGAGGAGCACGATCTTGACAGCCAATCGCAACATTTGTGCCATCTTCACTTGGGTATCCTTGCTTTTGTGTTGTAATTAGGATCAACTGTTGAAAAAATATATGGAAAATTACATTATCCTGAGTTGAGGTTCTTACACAAAGAATAACAAAAACTGGGGTTGTTTACTTTAATCTGTTCTTTTCAGCCAGTGGACAATGGGACCACGCATGACAGACCCTTGTTGTAGAGCTCTGAGGATCGAGAGGTTGTTCAGTTAATTATGTTGTCCTTTCGGGGACGTAGCTCCTTTGGGGAGCAGAACGCCTTCGGGAGTAACGATTGGTTTCGCTCCTTGGCTGTTTGACAGAGAGTCCAGGGGACTTTGTAAACGACTGCTTTATTAGTATATGAAAGTAAAAGGCATGTTCGGAGTGTTGTGAATGATCATGTTCATTCTCTCCTCGACCTTACGTCTGTAAGATTAGATCATGTGTAGTATCTGTTCTTTTCAGACAGTTGAGAATGGACCACGCATGACAGACCCATGATGCAGAGGTGTGAAAGTCGAGAGGTTAGTCACGTTGCGTTTCTTTTCCTTTGTGGGGGGGGGGGGGGTGCAGAACTCCTTCGGGAGGAACGTTCGGTTTCTCCCTTCGGCTCTTCGCCAAAGAGTCGAAGAGATTTTCAAAAAAGTAGCATTATTATGTGAAAGTAGGTAGTAAAGAGGAAGTCTCTTTACTATATTTTTTAAATCGAGTTTCTTGCCCTGTTTCTTCATTAATATCTTTCTTGACTTGTGACATCCTTGATGCAACACAACCATCAAAAAATGTTTGGATCACTGGTTATTACTTTCATGTCATACTAAATTTAATGTATGACCATATATCTCTTAATTGTTCGTAAACTTTAAGTAATATGAACATCGATGGAGCACTGCAGTAGAGGTGATTTAAGAGGGTTAAAGGAGTAATTTAACTTTGAGAATAATATAATCACCGAAGCTAATAAGATACTACAACTAGAGGCTGTCGCAATTATTTTCTTTATCCCAACACAGATGGACCCAGGGATTATTTTAATGTGCAGTGGACCCCTACTTGTACAATTTCAGATAAAAAAGCGCAGCTCTAAATCGGTTTTGTGCAGTACTAAAATTTCGAATTTATGAACATCATATGACAGTGCTATCACGTTGTAAGTCACGATAACCAGAAAATAATTTAAAATTTTATGCAAAGTTTGCCACGTTTGAAGTAGGTTGCATATTACTTACTAGATGAAACCGAAACAACTTACCATGCCAAAGACGGTGTGTTAAAGTAGGATACAACTTCGAATTAAAATGCTTTAATATTCACAACATTTCTTTGCTTTAGCTGTTTAGCTTGAAGAACAGTAACTTTTGTAGTTGTTAAGGATACAATTTTACAAGCAGTCGAAAAGGAACATGCAGTTAAGTATATGCTTCATGTACAATAGGGTCAACAGCTTCTCAAAAGGAGGGGGCAAGATCATGACAAGAACTATTTCAAGATCGAATAGCAAAACCCTGGAAATAAGGGATCCGGGGCTCACTTAAGGACCCTGGAAAACTCCGGAGGTCAGATGATCTGTGGTATAATCTGTGGCATATCCCACGATTTTAATCCGTTAAATGGCTATTTCCACCATTTTCAAGTTGAATTTCATTGAATCAGCTATGCTGTGAACTACGGAATCAAACATGTGCCTGCTATATTCTTAAGGGTTATGAGAAAAAGTGGTGGTGGGGGGGGGGGGGAATACCCTCTACTTTCAAAAGTAGAGAAGATATGTTCCAATGTTCAAGTTTGCGTACCACGATAAATAAAAAGTTTGAGCTACGTGAGCTTCTTTAAGAGTGCTAGCGTTTTCCTACGGACACTTCACTCAAAATGCAATTTTTCACATCTGAAGGATATAAAGCAAAAGTGCCTAGAAAACCTTCAATTTCCAGTACTTCAGTTACTTTGCTACGACATTCACATCACAGATGGGCACATTTTTTGTAGCAACATGATCTACAATGAACACCCAGAAGTTTTTAGGGATTGCTTTTGTCAGGTTACAATTTTACGCGAAGGAAGTCTCAATGACTGCCATGCTACCGTCAGAGAATGACCTATCGTCGATTATTATCTGCTTAACGCTACAGTAAGGAAATAAGCTGTACAATGGAGTAATTTAGTAGGCCAACTTTTGGCGTGTAGACAAATTAACGTAGATGAAAAGAAAAAAGGGTTCAGATTTTTCTGTTGACCTAATTTTGACATTTTTTCTTGAATTTTGGAAATCACGCTGACACCATTTGAACATTTTTCTTCCTATTTTTCTTTAATTTTCTTCTGCGGTGATCCCCTTCAACCGCCCCAAAATATTTTTATATGAAGGGCCATAGGCCTTCTGTTTTCTCTCTGATTAGCTAATTGTCAGGACTGTGCATGGGATGGTACAACAACATCAGTACCCGAGCTGTCATGTAATATAATAAAATAATTAACCTACAGACTCCCAAGAATACACCCAAAGAGCGTTAGCGTATCGTTGGCTTTAAGTAGCCCAGACTCCAGACCCCCTGTCCTTCATGATCCTTGTCTTGCTCATTTGTGCAGTACTAAAAATTCCTTAGAATGAATTCTGGAGGCGCCCAACCATTTTTGAACGAAGGCTTACATACGCAGTTACGGTACCTGTCAGGCTGTCGAAACCTACAAGTATGACCTACTATCTATGAGAAGGACTTTCATCGATCAGGGCCGTAGCCTGAGCGAAATCTGTAGGTGGCAGTTCATGATTGCGTCTGGTGGCCAAACTATGACAGTTAACACCCAGGCGCATCCATTCTTCGTCACCCACTGCCGCCCTGAGGGAGGGGTATAAGAGGAGGGGTCAAACGGAGGACGTGACATTTGTTTAAGGTCGCTTAGGTGCAAATTGGTGTTGCCTTTGGCAAAGCTTCGGACTGATCATATTTAGTGTCTTTTTCAATTTTTGGAATTTTTGGGGTGGCTTAAGTGCTTGGTGACACATTTACTCTTTGAGATTTTTTTATGTACATAAATGGCTAAGGTGCAAAATGGTGCTAGCCTATATTTTGGAAAGCTTTGATCTGGTTACATGCTAAAAATTCACATTTTTTGTGCCTTTTTCTATTTTCTTTTTGGCTGGGTGTAAAAGAAAGGGTGCTGTATAAGGCCCTTCCCCTTTGAGAAATTTTTGCCTTAGTAAGGTTGTTTCGATACAAAATGATGCTTACATTGAAAAACTTTGAATTGATGATGTATTTTAGAATTTTGCATTATTAATTGTCTTATGGGCAGTGGTATGGCATGGTGCCATGCCACAGCTAGTGACAACTTTTCCCCTCTGAGTGCGCTACTTGTGCTACTAGTACTGGTGCGTTTAGTAGCCTGTCGTTTGTTCGTCCGAAATACTTCCCAGATTGAGAAAAGCGGTTCTTTCTAGACCTCCAATGTAGCATCCTAACATTTTTTGAGACTTCATGCTTTAGAAACGAAGACTTAAAGCAGAAAAGTTAAACTTGAATAACTTATTTATTAAGATCACCTTATAGGAGAAAACAGGACAAATCCGTACTTCACATGCGCATTGATTTTAGAAAGTACGTTAAAGTGGCTATTTGTAAGCATGCTCACAATCTGAGGCAAGGTGTGAGAAACATTCCTAAATATCTTTAACGTGTAGGCTTTAATTGTGTTGTGTGCATCATGCATGAGGAAGGAGATTCGTTCGTCAGTGCGAGTTACTCGCATAAAAGCTCGTCTGAGGCGAGGGTCCGGGGATCTCCCAGGGAAAATTTGGGAAAATGAACCTTTAAATAAGCGATTTTCTAGGTCCTGGGGTCTTAAAAACATAATCAGTACAATGGAGTTTTAAGCATTTTCAGCATTTTTAGGTAGCCTCCCATTTTTTATTTAGTGTTTGGGAAATCTCAGGGCGGACCCCTGCGGGGCGGACCACGGCCCTGTCAGTGGAACTTATTGTCGAAGAACATTTTTCCAAAAACCATTCTCAGTCTCAGATTGCCGAAAATGTTACATTCCCTGATATTGTAAGTCGCACTGAAACATTTTTTTTTTAATTTGGGATATGTCATGTTAAATCCATTTTCCTGTTTGAATATGTAGCCGTCGCCGTCCAAAGTAGAGTTAAACATATTACGTCATCCGTAATACTCTGCAGCTGGAAGAATGACAGTCGAAGTCACTGTATAACCAGGGAGGTGTTAGGAGCTATAGCGGAGGTGTTATTAATTAAGGAGACACAACGTTGTATAGATTCTTTGAAGCACTGTTCGTTTCCGATAGTAATCTTGCCTTTCTTCTCAAAATTCTTATCTCAATAGACCGATCAACTAGGATCAGTGATGCATTGTCAAAATGACAATCGAGAAGAGCACACCCCTTACGTTGAACTCGTTAACTTTTCGTTGCCAGCCGTTATGCCAAAATGTGAAATTTTAACCTTTCATCGTTATTCGTCTCACTAGATATCATTTCATTTAAAGTTAGTTAAGAATTTCTTTACAGCTTACTTTTCAAAAAATGTTTCTTAATGATGGAAAAATTTGCCGAAAACTGAGAGAAATGTATAGGCTTGAACAATGTTTACAGCAGATGACACCAGGGTTGTTCCCGTTACACTTTGAAAGTAACTCGTTATAGTTACAGTTATTTCTCTTAATTGTAACTCGTTACAGTTACTAGTTACAATGTAGAAAATGTGACTACTTTCAGTTACTTTTGGCTGACAAGTTACTAGTTATAACTCAAAAGTAACTAGTTACCTCAACTTGAATACATCTACGTATTCAGTCGGGGACAGTGGCGTAACTAGCCTTTTGGGTGAGAGGGGGCAAAGAGGACCACAATGGGGTCCACCCTCTTCCAAGATGAAGTAATGGAAAAAATGAAATGACCGAACGTCTCAGAATGCACCGCAAGTGCCGACTTTGAAAACTGTGTACACATACTAAACTAACATTTAACTTTGTTCCCAAGTGACTGAAACTCAAATTCAGCCTCTTTCTGTCTTTCCTCGTCTCAAAAGTCCAGCGATCATCAAAATAAATGTACTTAGTGTCCGCTTAGGCTATTGTAACGAGGAATTAACAGGACCAAAATGTAACGCCGTTACAGTTACTTTTGCACTGAATTGTAACTAGTTACTTGCTCCGTTACATGATTTCAAATGTACCTCGTTACGTGACTTCGTTACACAAAAGTAACTCGTTACAGTAACGGCGTTACTTGTAACTCGTTACTTCCAAACCCTGAATGACACATATTAAAATCGCACAATTGAAGTTCAGTATTTGAACTTTTGTTGCCAGTCGTTTTCCTGAAAATCCTGATTAAATATGGGTCATTGGCGTAAACAAACCTTACTTTACAGCACGTACTATCAATGACCATTTTCGTGGGATTTCTTGGAAAAGAAAGGAGAAGGTCATCATTGAGTCAGTGGGTTAAGTCAGCAGAGTTTTAACAGCAGGAACAAAGAGACCTGTCAATCAAATTTTGATGGATATCGCGTACAGCTCCGTTAGGGAATTCTTACATGCTTCCTCGGGCTTTGATATGAAAGCCCGGGTGATCCAACTTGCTTCCTTTCAAGCGCGCTAATTGATTTGCTTGCTTGGCGGACTAGTTGGCTGCTCAAGTTTCTTGCGTAGTGTAATTAATAATGCGCATAGCCCAATTTAACAATGAATGCAGTCGGAGCGCGCTGGTGCTTGTGGTCGTCGCGTCCGTCTTCACTGAAGAAGTCATGCAAATAATCGGCTAATCATCAGCCATGCCCAAGATTGTTGATCACAGACATATTCTTCGGTGATTGACAAGGAGAGATTGGTCTTCAGACTCTAATCGAGTTGTTCACCTTATGGCCTGAAAAGAATTTTCAAGTGCGCATTGTCTGATAAATTTGATCTTTGCGTCTCCTTCCTAACACCTCCATGGTATAACACATACTCCCACGTCACGTCTTTGATAGACATGTTGTTTTAACTTTGGTCTTGTATTGACAAACAGGTGCTCACCATATTTTAAGTGTCTCCTTCTGTTGCTTAATCTATACAGTTTAGCAGATTAATAACTTGAAGTGATGAAGCGTGTCGACATATGTAAACATAACTTTTGGGTGGACGTTATCTTAGAAAAGTGCCACTTGTCAACAAGAAAGACTAAGTCTAATATTATATAAATATGGTAGTTTGTACTGTTTGTATAGCATCAAACTCAGCACTTGATTCTTTAGCTGTTACAAAAGAGGTATGTTAAAGTAGAAGGCACAATCCTTCACGTTATCAGTAAACTTATTTTAGTACAAGAATGTTGAAGTTTTACAAGCTACAGTCGCTGCCAATCAAACAAGTCGTTTCTTTTGATGGAGGGTGTGGAGAGGTTCAGTTTGTGACCCTTCTAGACTGGCAAAATTTCTAAAAGGCTGTTAATATTTGTCAGCATGGTTCTGTAATCAGAAGTTTTGTTGTATTTGGAAGTTGCTTGGCGGTGTTTGGAATGGAACAGTGTAAACTCTGACAACACCGTCATAATATATTTTAGTGCCTTCGAATTCACGGTAAAGGGGGGTGCTTACTTATGATGTTTGCAGAGGGCCCAAAGGTGGGACAGAGGGACGCATCCTCACCAACTTTTTAGTCCTTGGACCTCGATTTAAAATAACCTTAATTCTTGAGATAGTTTGAAATTTAAAGAGTACACTGTAGTACACACTTTGTCACATCGTATGAGCTTTTAGAACATGCTACACTCGTACTTCTGTGTAACATAGTCTATGCTGTCATTTATTTTACACGCGAATTATATTGAAATAGTACGGACATTGCATTGACAGTCAGGTCCGTGGCCGGACAAGGTACTGAAGGGGGTGAAATAGATGCCAGGGGGTGAAACATACTAAACTGCAATAGAATTTTGACTTTTCTAGGGGAAGAAATATTTTCTGCTGAGCGCCTTCCCCCTGCCTTAGTCCCCACCCCCTTGGCTACGGACTTGCCCGCTTGCAACGCTGAAATTTCAAAATGTCAGGTAAACCCAGATTAAAACCCTTTGCACCTTCGGTGTTCGCGCGGCTCCCAAATTCGGCACTTGCCGTCACCTGTAGCCTGCAATTTTAATGAGATATCATCTGCAACCATGATGTGTTAAACAACAACAATCTAAGCAATTTATTGCATATTAAGGTATAACAATTTATGACAGGCATCATACCTGTAGGTAAAAAATGCAAATTTTTTGTTGACATGTGTTCAGCAGTTTTGTAAGAAGTCACTCAATTTTGCAGTCGAGTCGAGTCATTTACTACTTTCAGTGTGACTCGAGTCGAGTCAATGTATTATTTCTATAAGAAAAATTATGATACAATTGCTCGAGTCATTTCCCTTTTGAAAATTAGTGACTCGAGTCATCACTCGTTATAACACTCGTGGTCAGCAAATCAGTTGTATACAAAGTTTCTTGTATGTAAATAGTTTCGTAATTCTTTTCATACTCTCTTAAAACTTTAGATCGAAAAGTCATTCTTTTAGAGTGAAATTAAGGACCAATCTAAATTTGGATTGACAAATTTCAATCCAAAAAGGAGTCATTCTTACTATTTTAGAATGAATATTCAGTCTTAATTTTAGATCCGTCCCTAATTTCACTCTTTTTAATTTAGAGAGTAGCGTGTTTTAAGTGTGGAGGCCGGGGACACAAGCCCCTCCACCCCCGTGGCTAGTCGGGGAAATTACTCGGTGGGGGATAAAAGGGCAAGAGAGATTGAACAGACAGAATGGGATTCACGTGACAGAAGAGCTCCCATAACTTATAATTATCAAACCGAGTCATACTATTCTGTCGTAAATCTTCAATTTTCCGCACAACACTTAGCAAGAAAGTTCCTCGTCCCCGTCCGTAATTCATCAGTCAATATCGATATCGCACCCAGACCCAAATAATATTATATTTCTTTCGCCCTTCGCAAGGGTTTCGGTAGCCGGTATAGGAGTATGGTTAGGTAGGATACTGAAACAAAACACACCTGAGGTGAAAAAAATTGGCAAGATGGTGGAGAATGCGATGCCCTGTGTTAAGGCCGGTTCATATAGCGCTACATAGCTTTGAAAGTTGAACACTGTTTAACTGGCACTGAATGTGAAAGGAGGCTGCACAGACCAGAAGTATCACAATATGACCATTATTTCGTTTTTTCATTTAGCTTGTGTATGAAGTAACAAAAGAATGAACACATACGAGAATTGCGCGCCCCAAAAAAACCAAGTTTATTTTTTCCTCACTTCACATTCCAAAATTTCCCACTTTTAGCGTTGAATTCACTCTTCGGAGGGACAGTTTCAACCTCCCTCCCCCAGTCTACCGGAATAAATACATTCTCACTGAGTTTCGTACTGTAAAAGACATATGCATGTGATAGTGCAACTCTGTTTAATGCTGTGTAGTCCCATGTGAAGCTTCCGTGACAACCAGAAGTACAAAGATTCTGCACTTGCTATACAAAACAGTGGACATGTTACCTTGTGCATATACTCGGGATGTAGCAGTGGCATAGCCATGGGGGGCCAGGGGGCACTACTGTCCCCCAAAAATTATTTTGAAACACATTCTTGCCCGCCCTCCGCCCTCCCCCCCCCCCAAAAAAAAAATGATTTCAAGCGATGTGTTCAAAAGAAAAATACGGGAAGACTTTGCCGTGACAGACGAAAATACGACGTCTACATTACATGCAAACTTTGATAAATATGACCAGCTTGGCAATAAATTAATTAGTGTTTCGCAGCAGTCTAATGTGAAATGTCCGGAAAGTAGTATAAGCAGGACAAACGATGGGCACCCTGGGATAAAAGATTATTATCAGTTACTTTTCAAGTGATTCTGAATTTGCATTTATGAATTACCTTACGGGCCGGATGAAATTGTCTTGCGGGCCACATACGCCCCGTGGGCCAGAGCTTCCCCACCCCTAAAGTAGGGAGTGAAAAATTGGAAGTATGAGTCGGGCTTTACGGCGTGTTTAGGATGCTTACTATCTTCCATACGGCCATTCTGTGCATGATAGCCTTAGTGGCGAATTTGCCCTCTTTTCCCCCTGACTTTGCTGGCTGCCTAAGTCTGCCCCGCCAATTCCACGGCCGCCCTCGTTGTGAACGATTTCACTGAGAGGCAACAAGCAGAGATCTCATTACAGAGAGAGTAAATTTCTCTGAACACACTCCACACAGTCTAGGTGGACGCACTGTTGTTGTAGCAAGTTTGTATTTTAGAAATTAAGAATGCTGTTTCCTGGAATCTTGGAACTTGGAAATGTCAAACTTTCCCCCGGTGGTTGGTGATGACATCATGATAGCCTTGAAGGCTACACAGGTCAAAAATGTCACTAGCATAACTGTAGTGACAAATAAGCCCTACTAGCTTAAAATGCAGTTCCCTACACGATCTGGGGCGTTTGGAATGCCAAATGTCCCCTCATACTGGCGACCTGCACGGATGGTACTATAGTCACATTTCAGTCAGTTGATTTGTGGTTTCCTGCAAACTGGGGCATTTGGAAAGCTGAATTTCTGACCTCAATCTTAACCTCGGTCGGGCTGAGGTTTGATTTGGTCCCAAACAGCCCACCTATTTAGGAATTACCCCTATGACAATTTCTTGAACCCGCCACCATATAGGCTAAGGATAATAGTCAGCCTTCTCGCTGTTAGGAATACATGAAAAATGTTTCTCGGTTGTGTACTGGATGACACAGTCGATGAAGTGCAACGAGATTAATTTGTAGAGTACCTTCTCCACTGGCGGAAACAATTCACTGCGCCTGCGTCAATGTCTCTTGCAGTCTTTGAACCCCAACCTCGTCTTAATATAACCCCCACACCACTGCACTATGGGTTTTCCTTGTGAAATTGTTACACCCGAAATAGCCGTTCTGCTGAGGAGTGTAGCGTGTTGAAAGTCACCGACGTGTAAATTACACAACCTATTACATTCAGCCTGTGACGAGAAAGACAGCTCTTAATTCCGGCAAAATAAAGTGAATGAAGAATTGTTCATTTCATGCATATGTTTACGAAGTTCATTTGCTGGCTTCAAATGAACCTGTACTCTCCGTCATTAACACCGAACTTCACAAAATGTGAATCGAAATAAAACCTGATAAATAGAGCCTCTGGAACCAATCTCCAGCGGTCTTATTATCTTATATTGCAGGAGCTTTCGGGGCTTTGCCTTCTGGACCCCCACCGGAGTTCTGCTCTTGGACCTAGCCAGGGGCCCTTACGACCCCACGCCGTGGTGCTCCTTCGGTGCACTTGTCACTTCCGTTACCGTCACACCATTCCTCCATATCAGTCGGCGGATCACAAGTTGTGCCCCACCTCCGAAATCCTGCACACACCACTGTTTCAAAGTCATTTTGGTTTGTTCATGATCGCTATGTGATGCCCTGTGTAAAGGCCGGTTCATATAGCGCTACATAGCTTTGAAAGTTGAAGACTGTTCAACTCTAAGCTATGTCTGTGATTGGTTCAGAAGATCAAGGGGTGACCATATATAGTTCCCATAGCTGTGAAGCGGAGGGGTGGGGAACCTTTTTCCTCTGACGGGTCGTTTTGATATTCATAGTGCACTCGCGGACCGCAGACAGTGAGGGTACAACAAGCTTTCACTATAAGGGGCACGCCAAGAGGCCCCAAACATTCCTCGGTGGGGTCTAGGGGAAACGCCCAGGTAAGAAACATGAGCCGGAATCTCTGGAGTGAGTATAAATTTGTAGGCAATAGAATGTTCATTTTTAATTGACACTGAATGTGAAAGGAGGCTGCACAGACCAGAAGTATCACAATATGACCATTATTTCGTCTTTTCATTTAGCTTGTGTATGAAGTAACAAAAGAATGAACACATACAAAATTGCGCTCCCCAAAAAACCAAGTTTTTTTTTCCTCACTTCACATTCCAAAATTTCCCACTTTTTAACGTTGAATTCACTCTTCAGAGGGACAGTTGTAACCTCCCTCCCCCAGTCTACCGGAACAAATACATTCTCACTGAGTTTCGTACTGTAATAGACACATACATGTGACAGTGCAACTCTGTTTAATGCTGTGTAGTCCATGTAAAGCTTCCGTGACCACCAGATGTACAAGGATTCTGCACCTGTCTCACAAAACAGTGGACATATTACATTGTGCATATACTCGGGATGTAGCAGTCCTAAAATTATTTTGAAACATATTCTTGACCGCCCTCCCCCCCCCCCCAAAAAAAAATAATAATTTCAAGGGATATGTTTAAAAGAAAAATACGGGAAGACTTTCTCGTGACAGACGAAAATACGACGTCTACATTACATGCAAACTTTTGATAAATATGACCAGCTTGGCAATAAATTAATTAGTGTTTCGCAGCAGTCTGATGTGAAATATCTGGAAAGTGGTATAAGCAGGACAAACGATGGGCACCCTGGGCTAAAAGATTATTATCAGTTACTTTTCAAGTGATTCTGAATTTGCATTTATGAATTACCTTACGGGCAGGATGAAATTGTCTCGCAGGCCACATACGCCCCGTGGGTCAGAGCTTCCCCATCCCTGATGTAGGGAGAATTTGGAAGTATGAGTCGGGCTTTACGGCGTGTTTAGGATGCTTAATTAATATCTTCCATACGGGCATTCTGTGCATGATAGCCTTAGTGGCGAATTTGCCCTCTTTTTGCCCTGACTTTGCTGGCTGCCTAAACTTGAGTCTGCCCCTAAATTCCACGGCCGCCTTCGTGAAAATTTTCATTGAACGGCAACAAGCAGAGGTCTCATTACAGAGAGAGTAAATAAAATTCTCTGAACACACTCCACACAGTCTAATTAGACGCACGGTTGTTGTAGGAAGTTTTATTTTAGAAATTGAGAAATTTAGAATGCTACTTCCTGGAATCTTGGAATTTGGGAATTCCAGACTTTTCCCCCGGTGGTTTGTGATGTCATCATGACAGCCTTGAAGGTTACACAGGTCAAAGAATGTCACTAGCATAACTGTAGTGACAAGTACGTCCTACTAGCTTAAAATGCGGTTCCCTACACGATCTGGGGCGTTTGGAATGTCAAATGTCCCCTCATACTGGCGACCTTTGAAGGCAATTGAAGGCACCGAGGAGGTTGCAAATGCTTTCAATGACTTCTTTACATCGGTTTCGGCTCAGTACGTATCACCTAATAATGTTTTCCATGACCTTGATTTAACTGCATTGCAGCAATACGTTTCTAAGAATGTACCAAATGAAAAATTCTTTGACATCCCGGAAATCTCGCAACATTTTGTATTGAAGTTCTTAAAATCGCTGGACTCAACTAAAGCAACGGGTCTTGATAAGATCAGTGCTCGCCTTTTGAAGAGTAGTGCGGATGTTATTGCTGCGAGTATAACAAGTATCATAAATTTAAGTATCAAATATAAGGTTTTCCCTAAAAGTTGGAAACAAGCTAGAGTTACACCAATTTTTAAAAGTGGATCTGCTCTTGATGTTTCAAACTATCGACCGATATCCATATTACCAGTACTATCAAAAATTTTAGAGAAACATGTGCATGATGCATTATTTAGTTATTTGAATGAATTTAATCTGCTTAAAGTGGCCCAGTCAGGATTTAGGAAAAGACATTCCTGTGAGACTGCCCTTCTAAAAATTACGGATAAATGGATGGAAGCAATTGATTCAGGGTTCTGTGTGGGTACTGTTTTCCTGGATTTGAGAAAGGCTTTCGACCTAGTTAACCATGATGTGTTGATTCAAAAGTTACGTATTTATGGTATATCAGGAAGTTCCTTACAGTGGTTTCGGTCATATATGTCAGAGAGAACCCAACGCTGTCAAATAAATGGCGTTCTCTCAAATCCTCAGAAGGTTGTATGTGGAGTACCACAGGGTTCGATTCTAGGACCATTGTTATTTTTAATATACATTAATGATATGGGTCTCTCGCTAAGACATTGCATGTACGACATGTATGCTGATGATACCACCTTTTACGTAATGGGTAGAAATATTAATGATATCAATGAAAAATTAACTGCTGACATGTGTGCTATAAGTAAATGGTGTGAGGTGAACAAAATGGTTATGAACACCCATAAAACTAAAACCATGTTGCTAGGATCACACCAGAGGCTGTCAAAGTTCATAGAAAATGAAACACTATCTGTTGAGGTAAATGGTTGTTTACTTGAAAATGTTGAATCTGAAAAACTTCTGGGTGTATATATAGATCCAACGCTGTCATGGAATTCTCACATTAATTATATTTATTCATTGATCAGTGGCAGGATAGCTCTGTTAAGGAGAATTAAGCCTTTTATTGATAAAGATACATGTAAACTACACTATACAGGTTACATCCTACCAATTTTGGATTATTGTAGTGCTATATGGGGTAACTGTAGTAAGGGAAACATGGAAAAAGTAATTTGTCTACAAAAACAAGCAGCGAAGGCAATTTTTAATGATGTACACACCCTGCAAAATTCTCATCATTTTCTTGACGCATTGAAATGGCAAACAATGGACAGACGTATTCAAGAAAAGCGATTAACAATCTTATACAAATGCCTGAATGCTCTGGCACCTGATTATTTGAGAGAGCTTTTCCAGTTCACACGGGATACACATTCACATAGTCTACGATCCGCAACCTCAAACGGTCTCTTTATAAAAGGTGCATGGTAAAACAGAATATCACAAAAGACGATTTTCCTATCTGGCTGCAAGGGACTGGAATGTACTAGAATAGGCGATCGAGGCAGACCGAATGCTAAGTTTGCAAGCCTCCCACACGAAACTCGGATCTTTATCCCTGCAAGAATTTACAGTACTATGGATTGCACTTTTAATAGTTTCAATATAAGTGGGGTCATCCAGGAGAGCAGTATTTAACTTCCACGTGCCCTTACCCCGGGCAACACCTATTTGTAATTCCAGGGATACACCTGAATGATCAGAGCCGATGAGAGAGATAATACTACTATTCAGTACAGATGTTCTAAGGTGTCTGGATACAACAAAGAAATCCAGTCTACAATGAATAGCACGATCAATATTAGAATGCCAGGTATACATCTTACATTTGGATTGCGCTCACGCCAAATGTCAATTAACCCATGTTCCCCCATCACCATGAGTAACTTCTCCCTTGCTCTAAAGTTTGTATGCTGTACTCCACCAGTTTTATCAAGTTCAAGATTAAAAACCAAATTGAAATCCCCTCCCCAAATGACCGAGTCCCACTTATGTGTACCAATATACCTGCCAATTGTAGAAATCAGATCATTTCTGTCAACGTTATGAGGATAAATGTTGATAAGTTGTAAAGTAACATTTTCAATGGTAATGTTTAAAATAATGTAACGACCGTCTGTATCAATAATAGTATCATTAACCAAATAAGAAATAGTAGGTTTGCAGAGAATGACAACACCCCTACTTAACCTAGTCCCGTGGGAAAAGAAACCTTTCCCACCCCATTCACTCAGCTAATAATTCTGATCAGTTTCAACGGAATGAGTAAATAAATGAATGAATGAATGAATGAATGAATGAATGAATGAATGAATGAATGAATGAATGAATGAATGAATGAATGAATGAATGAATGAATGAATGAATGAATGAATGAATGAATGAATAAATAAACCTGCACGCATGTTACGATAGACACATTTCAGCCAGTTGATTTGTGGTTTCCTGCAAACTGGGGCATTTGGAAAGCGAAATTTCTGACCTCAGTCTTAACCTCGGTCGGGCTTTGGTCCCAAGCAGCCCACCTATTTAGGAATCACCCCTATGACAATTTCTTGAACCGCCACCATATAGGTTATGGATAATGGTCAGTCTACTCGATGTTAGGAAAACATGAAAAATGCTTCTCGGTTGTGTACTGGATGAAGTGCAACGAGACTAATTTGTAGAGTATACCTTCTCCACTGGCGGAAACAATTCACTGCGCCTGCGTCAATGTCTCTTGCAGTCTTTGACCCCAACGTCGCCTTGATATAACCCCCACACTATGGGTTTTCCTTGTTAGGTTATAATGCACCCGAAATAGCCCTTCTGAGGAGTGTAGCGTGTTGAAAGTCAGCAACGTGTAAACTACCCAACCTATTACATTCAGCCTGTGACGAGAAAGACAGCTCTTAATTCCGGCAAAATAAAGTGAATGAAGAATTGTTCATTTCATGCATATGTTTACGAAGTTCATTTGCTGGCTTCAAATGAACCTGTACTCTCCGTTGGGGGGATCACAAGTTGTGCCCCACCTACGATATCCTGCACACACCACTGTATCAAAGTCATTTTGCTTTGTTCATGATCGCTATGTGATCTTAGACACACTGATTCTCTTTCACGGAATGATCAAATGGTGCAAAGTACAGTGATATTAAGATAAAATATATTTAGGGTGTAATAAAATAAACTAAGGTTCATCGTCAGGGTCACTGGCGGGGTATAGGGTTAAAAAGGGTTTCCAATATGAGATTTCAACTTTCCTTAGGATGTTTTTGCAAGCACCGTACATTTTTTCGTATAAAACTATGCATGGAAATTAAAAATTCGAACTTGAACGACTTAAGCTTTTCAGGCTACTTTACAAAATGATATCAGAGATGAAACTGTACATTTCAGCCATCCAGAACACTAGTTCGGGGATGGTTAGATTACTGATGGTTTCGGCCACTGTAAACTTTCACACCTAACCAGGAGGCTGCAACGCTGTCGTGCAACTCCCGTTAAATTGAAGGCGGTGATTGTAGTGGGTGTGCATACTTTTATCGAGAACGAAACTGCGCTCTCCTCTGCCCAGTGATTTATCCGAGGACGTGGTATTTAGCTAAAATACGATACCACATTGCCATGGCATTTGCAGGTCATAAAATGATCCTTTCTAGATGACTTCTCATGCACCTTCCAACTGCATTGTAATCACAGACTACATACACAAATGTGTACATACTTACATACAAGTGGCCAAGTGGTTAGAGCATCCGACTTGCAGCCGGAAGGTCTAGGGTTCAAATCCTGGCCGGGTCATACCAAAGACTTTAAAAATGGAACTTACTGCCTTTGTGCTTGGTGCTCAGCATAAGCAATGGAGTAAGGAAAACAAGCCAGTGAGCCACAACTGGAAAAAAGGCCGTGGTCGTCTCGACTTGAACCGACTGGTTGGAAACTGGGACGTTAAACCTCATCTAACTAACTAACTAACTAACTAACTACCAACTAACTAACTAACTACTAACTAACTAACTAAACTAACTAACTAACTAACAACTAACTAACTAACTAACTAACTAACTAAACTAACTAACTAACTACTAACTAACTAACTAACTAACTAACTAACTAACTAACTAACTAACTAACTAACTAACTAACTAACTAACTAACTAACTAACTACTAACTAACTAAACTAACTAACTAACTAACTAACTAACTAACTAACTAACTACTAACTAACTAACTAACTAACTAACTAACTAACTAACTAACTAACTAACTAACTAACTAACTAACTAACTAACTAACTAACTAACTAACTAACTAACTAACTAACTAACTAACTAACTAACTAACTAACTAACTAACTAACTAACTAACTAACTAACTAACTAAACTAATTACATACAAGTGTACGTATATTTGAAGTTGAGTATACGTTTACATCAAGTTACATCAGTTTTATCGATCATGCGCAATTCATGCCAAACACAAATCAACGCTCATGACGGTTACACTGAATGAATTTGAAACTTAACATTTCGTGGGCATAACACATCAAGAAAATTAATTCTGCATCTCCATTCTTACAATTAGCCAAGTGATTTGTCATAGACACGTCAATGAGATATCTCTTCATGTACGCTCAAAGGTTCCACGTTAAATTAAGCGTGTTTGACGTGTTTGGCGTGTTCCATAGATCATGCTTGACGTGATTGACAGCGCTACATTTCCCAAGGGCACGTGAACAGAAGATAAAAGCAGGCACCTTAACTTATTTATTTGACAAATAATTTAAAGAAACATCAACAAGCCTACATATCTTATACATGGAAGTGCCAAGGTAGTACCTCCATGGCTTATCTAACCATGAAAGATAGGTAGAACTTCTGGTAAATTTTTTATTTAGCTTCTGAGATTAGAAATGTCATTTAGCGTTGTAATTGAGGCCTACATAGTCCCCATTACATGGCGATGCCCGCACTGAACCCTCCGAGGCTGAGGACAGTTATACCTATGTACGGATGTAAATTGCAGTGCAGTACACCCAGGGAGTTGCTATTTGACAAATAGCAACTCCCCGGTACACCTAAGGCTAATCATTCCAGTTTGTGGTAGCATGCCACTAATTCACTAGGTTTCCTACGAGCCAGAATGTTGTGCAACAAATGAAACACTTAAAAGTTGGGGGAACAATGTACTATTGCGGACCATATCGCTGGAGGGCAGTACTCATTTTGAGATGAGGATGCTAAAGTAAATGAATTGAAGTAATCAGTTTTTTAAAGCATGACGGAAAATTGGGAGGTATACTTTGAATATTTTTTGCATTATATACTTTCCCAGTGGTAAATGGCAGTTTTGAGAGAAGTGTTAAAAGGAAAACCCTTATCTTGTTACAGAAGCTCTTGTTACTCAAAACTTTTGTGGTTATGGTACACAAAACTTGAAAACAACATAGGTATTGATAGGTCTTAGCATGTTTTCATGAAGGGAACTAAAAATCGATGGGGGTTCACTATGTGATGGCGAAACCTTCGATCGTCGAAGGGGTGATGACCTGATGGGCTGTAAGCGTCCTCCTCAAGAAAAAAAAACCCTAATGAAACGCTGCAAAACGCTACCTCCTGGCATCTAATAATCAAGGTTTGATCAAGAGTAATACTTGTTGACCTCATTTTATCTCCACTTTATGAACACTTATTCGAAAGCACAGTGACCAATTTCAGTACCTTTCAAAATCTCCTGTTCATATGAAAAATGTTAATTCCAAGAGGCCCCTGCTGCACTTACCAATTCCCCCTCCTCATGAATAGCAAAAGCGCCTCGTCATCAAACAATTTCTATATTTGTCTGTGGACGTACGGTCCACTATAATCATACCCGTACGCTTTGCACAACGGTAGAGAATCATGGCATCCTCAAAGCTGCTTTCGCAAATCTTTTCTGAAATCTTTCATATAAAACCTGTGACTTCTTTGGATTAAAATTTTTCAAGATCTTCCACCGTATCTCCGTATGAAAACTTTATCTAGGAACTGCAGTCTGTTATATAGGCTTATGAAACTTTTTTTATTTTGAAAATTATGACTTGTGACTTGACTTGAGCGAAAATGACTTGTGGCTTGACTTGACTTGAACTTCAATGACTTGAGACTCGACTTGAGGGTAAATGACTTGGGACTTGACTTTACTTGAGAAAAATGACTTGGATACATCCCTGGAAGATAGGTAGAACGTATCGAAACGCCGTGAAAAAGTTTCAGCTTCTTCATGAAGCTTAATATATATATATTTATATATATTTTTATATATATATATATATATATATATATATATATATATATATATATATATATATATATATATATATATATATATAGGTTATTTACTGATATGACAGTTTTTTCAGTTTTTAGAAATGATTTCTTTCATACCAAATATTTGAGCAAATCCACTACATAATAGGCCTACTTGTCTTTACAACCTACTTGAATTCACAACATGTTGCGGCCGAAGTTATAAAAAGGGTTAAAAGGCCTCTGCAGATGTAGATGTCCAACAAATTTCTAACATGAAACATGTTTGTCGTTTGTTTTCACTTTTGCAATGTTTGGTAGGGGAGAATGACGAACGAATACACTCGAGTAGTTTTGTTCATGTCTGCAAAGGTGAAGTAGAGTTCTGATGCCACTGTCACACCATAAAGTCGAATGCAGACCAGCCAATGTTTTAAATGGATTTAACTTTAAATAAGTTATAAATAGGATTGAACATTCAAGACGAAATATTTAGAATAGAATAGCTATAAAAAAATCAGATCAGGATATTTCATGAAAAGAAATGTTCGCCAAAATGTATGGAGTAAATCCACTGCATGCAATGGATAAGCTAGAATGGGGTACATCAGGTGCGGCGCAGGGGAACATGCCCCTACTCATGGGGTAAGGCTGCCCCCTCACGCTGGAAATTTTCCACTTTTTTCGCGGAGCCTGAATATGGTACGATAAATTATGCAATCCCAGAAAAAGATAGTCGCACCGAAAAATTTCTTGGTTTTGCTCCTAAAGAGGGAAGATTCTTCAACAGAAAAGCAAATTTTTCAAATTTCCATCAATAAAAACCCCACATGTTTAAATTTTCATCAACAAAAACTCTAAAAGTTTTCGGCCCACTTCGCTCGCCAGATATTCTCCTATCACCATTTATCGTCAAACTGTTGTCTTTGTCGGGGCTTGGGTTGCTGGCCCTCGTCGTGGAGCTTGCCCCCCCCCCCACCCTGTCGGGCAAATCCTGGCGCCACCCCTGAGGTACATTCAAGTCTGCCGTGCCTTGGCTCTGTCTGCAAAGTCCTGCATTGTGATCCAAAACCACAAGCCCCCACATTTCGATTAGAAGACTACCACCTACAGCCGAGTATGAGTCAAAAGTAAGCCAAACGAAAACAGTACTAATTCATATACTATGCAATTAATTGCCTTTTTATTTACATAGCGGAGCGACAAATAGTAAGTCTGTAAATTATAACTTTGAGGGTCGTTTGATTCCAATTGTAAATTTGAATTCGAGTTAAAGACTCCAAGGTTGGATTCGAGTTAATGAATATGATCAGTCCAGAAAGACAACTCGTAAATTGCTCTTGGATAACAACCCCACCTTTCTGTGACCGCAAGATAATAGATATATGTGTGCCTCAGTGGGTAAACAAATACCAAGTAGGCCTATGGGTAACATTTTACCTAATATGGTTATACTGTAACCAACTTGGTTATTTGTTTAAACCCAAATGATTAGCAGGAGGCATCTAGCCCTGGTAAAAGCCTATTGAGTGCACCAAGCGATCGAACCACGCACCTCTCGATTTCTATAAGTGTCACTGCTTCAATTTTCTCCTCCCCAAACCTCCCCGGTTTTCCTTCCCGTATGTATCAATTCGGACACAGCATCGAGAAAATAGCCTTCAAATCAATTAAATATGTGTTTTACGTTAGGACCCTAGCCCTTGTTAGGGTTATTCGGCCATTTGTGACGCATTTCATGCAATATAGACAAAATTGTACCCGCCTGCTATCTGCACTCGCTTCACTTTACCCGTTCTCCCCTTATCATTTCTCTGTTCTCTGCCGGCCAGCCTCATAAGCTTAAAGTGTACCTAAAGTCTGAAAATTCAAAAATATATATTACAGAGCATGAAAACTGAATTCCAATGGTCCAATTCCCATCTTCACAGGACTTTCTTAAGCTGAGATATAAAATGTTGAAGTTTATTTACTCGATTTAAAAAGGTAGATTGCGCAATAATTTGTGATGTCATTGTTGTACTACTCAAATTACAATCTTTGTATTTCTTTGTTTTTCTGAAAGCCACCGCACCTCGTGCCAAAATGTGATCGCGTTCTTACTGCTTTGGGGTGACTTGACTATATAAGCCCTCTCTGTACAGCATGTCATGCAAGAAAACAGGAAGCGGTCAAGGTCATATAAACATTTTTAATTTTAAAAGAAAACAAAGCATTTAATGTGAGTTGTACAACAAGAATGTCAAAAATTATTGCGCAATGAACTGTTTGGATTTAAGTGAATAAATTTTAACATTTAATATCTCAGCAATGGAATAAGCTATGACAATGGGATTTGGACCGATAAGATTAATTTTGTAACTTCTAAAATATATATTTTTGAATTTTTAGACTTTAGGTCCACTTTAATAGCTTATACCAGCTGATTCGATGCCTATGTTTTTCCCAGTAGGGGCCCATGTTCGATTCGATTCCGATGTTTTATACTCTTTGAAGTTTGAGAATCCTAATTTCAAGTTGTTTTCAGTTTTCTTGTTGCACTGGCCGACCTCCATTCAAGGCGATGTTTTATTTTCATTTTAACATTACGGCGGGTGAATTTTTAGAGAAATGTCTTAATTAAATCACACTTCTGTTAAGCTTCATGTTAAGTTGTTAGGGCCATGCCTGTAAATATGGAAATTGGAACTACATTATTCTGGAGTGAAGTGAGACATTTTTTTGTCTTTTCGTGAACGGTAAGCAGAGGGACATCGGCAAACCACCGATCGTTTTGCCGATGTATCTGATTTCTTCCGATCCCCATGTCGCATACATTCCAATGACTGGTTGAGTTCCAATTAATATAAAAGGAAGAGATGTAAGTATATGGTTGAAAAAGTGGATGAAAACAGTCTTCATGTCACAAGATCGATAACTGCCATCTGACCTGTCTGAGGCTTTGAATGCTAGACCCAGACTAACTGTATTCGAGAAGAAGGGTCCGGTGCCTGAAACAGTATCTTATTCATGTTGACGACATTTTTATCTCGCGATAAATAATTTGCTATATGTTTTGGAATAAGCTTTAAGTAGAAAAATGCTGTGCAATGTCCAATAAACTTGAGGATTTTAAGTAGTTTGGCTTCGATGAGGATGCAGAGGCTTTTCAATCTACATAATTATAGGTTAGACCTGTGTCAGATCTCCCTGTCATATTTTCCAAACACCTTTGTGGTTTCAGCGATAACCAGTACTACACAGGCGAGGCAAGTTCAATTGGTATTGCGGAACAATCAAATGCAAAGTCCCAATGAGAAAGCGAAGCATTCATGCGAAGTATAGCCTTCACCAACACCTATATCCATAGGCGTTGGAAGTGTAAAGGAATGGGGTGGGCTTTGCTTTTTCTAGACAAAAATGTACTACTTTTTTGGCCAAGTTCTAACTCTTTGAATAAAAGCTTTCGGAAAAAAATGCAAGCTACCCCCCCCCCCCAGCTCCCTCTTCCCAAAAGAGCCTTGGACGTTTATAACGACGTTGTATGCCTAATCATACAAAACGAAAGCAAGGTACGGTATTAGTTGAATTTTTACATAATGAAGCAGCTATATGTATGGTTGGAATAAACTTTGTAAGTTATATATACTGATCTCTTGCAATAGGCTACTAGAACTGTTAAAATAAGTCGAAATTTAATCCGGAAAATAATAAAACATATTTCTCTCTTTGAGTTGACGTCATGCAGTATACCGTTGGGATCTTACCAGAATGCTAAGTAGATCGAGGCAAGACCTATGTTACGTTATACTTGCGTTGTAGCATATAATTTAGTAGTACAAGAATCATATCAAACAAAGACATGCGGGAACGAGCATAGTTCATCAATCTTATGATATGGTTGTGTTATAATACAATACAAAGTAGCCTATTAGTATGTCATGAAATCCTTAGTGTAACTTGCAGCATCCAGTTCACCTCAAATCAGACCCACCAATCAAGTGACCTGTTAGTGATTCATGAATACTACGATGTAGTGAGTATAGTATAAAAGACTGTATAAGCTTTACTTACGTGACGTGAAATTGTAGTAGTAACAGGCAATCGCAAAATGACCATATGTAAGACTCGATATACACTTTAAATGCAGACTTTATCCACGTATGGTATTAAACTGGTTCAAGTATCGTAGAGTTTAAGCCCAATGTGAAGTTTGGACCCCAATTTGTCAATATAATCTGTCATATGGTGAATTGTCATTGGTTTATTGATTTCATAGCTTCAAGGTAAAGTGACGTCATAAGTAAACATTAAAGAAGGAAGTAGCAGGTGTTTGCGATGTTTGCTATCACTTCGTAGAAATTTGTGCCTTTGCGGTAGCTGTAAAATCTGCTGAACAGACCCTTCTAAAATAGTACTTGCGATTTTGGTATGCGTCGTTTTTGCCACAGTAAAAGGCCATTGGTAACAGCGATGCATACCAAAACTGTCCCATAATCCTTCCGCCGCGTACTTGCTGTTTGGAAAGGGGATATCCCTTGCTTACACTGTTAAAAAAAAACTGTAAAAATTAGGAAAGTTCTGGCAGCAGAGTTTCCAGGAAACTGTAATTTCAAATAACGGATTATTTCCGTAAAAAAAGACAGAAAGAAACTGTAATTTATGTGAAAAACAAAAAACTTCTGGCAGCAGAGTTTCCAGGAAAACTCTGTAATCTGACATTACAGATAATCTATGTAAAAATACAGAAAATGTGACTATCCATCTTACTGATCGTGGTGACCATAGGCCTGGACTATGGCAACAAAGATGTTAATTGTATATCAATGTGCTTTCGTATATCTGGCAAGGAGCCAGAGCGCCGAGCTTTTTAAGTACGTAGAAACAGGTACTGAGAAACTAAAGGAGAACCCCAAACCCAAACAAAACTCCTGTCGGATCACAAACACATTGCCAAACAAACTAGGCTATACACACCATACAACAGGGAACAAAAGAGTCTTTTTTACTACTGAGATTCAGAAACTGCCACTGCAGCCAACCCCAAAACAACAACCTAGCCCAACAACCACAAACCACCCCAAAACAAAGTCCCACCCGTCAACCACACGCCCGAGGACGACACAACGCCCGATGGCAACAACACGCCCGAAAGCTACACAACGCCCCAAGGCAACACTACGCCCGATGGCAACACTACGCCCAAAGGCAACAGCACTTAAAAGCACTGGGTATATACAGGTGCACCTTGCCCAAGGGTGCCCAGGAGGCAGTTGTGGCAAAGGGTAACCTCATTACTCCCACGTTTAAACAAACTCGACAACCGGATGCAGTTTAAAGTCCTACCCAGGACGCCAGAGCGCCGAAGGCTTTTTTTTTCCAAAAGTCCACTGACTCTCTGGGGAAGAGCCAGGTGCGAAAACCAAACAATACTCCCGAAGGAGTTCTGCTCCCCGAAGGAGTAACAACGTCCCCAAGGGACAAACCTTGACTTAACTGACACCACCCGACAGTGGTCCCGTTCTAAACTGGTTGAATAGAACAGGTCCCACATGGGAGCTCCGCCGTCGTGATCACGGATACTCCTGCGAGCTTTTCAAGTACATAGAAACAGGCACTGAGGAACAAAGAACCCAAACCGGACTGAAGCAAAACGCAACCGACAACCACCCACAGCATCGCCAACATGCTCTCACCATCCACACCCAGCAAAGGAAACGAGAGTCTTTGCCACCGCTAACAAACAGAAACCACCACCACACCCACCATCAACGATCACAACAACACAAGGCCAAAACAATACACGCCCAAAGACAACAACACGCCCAAAGACGACAACACGCCCGAAGGCAATCACAGCACAGAGGGATACGGGGGTCCACCTGTCACACTCAAATCACTACTTACAGTTTATTTACAATATATACAAGTATCTACACACAACAAAAACAAAACTTCCAAAGAGATCGAACGAGCCCGGCAGGGGATCGGGAACGTCCACTCTCTTTGGGAACCCAAACTGAACTGGGCCAATACAGGCGCACGTTGCCCAAGGGTGCCCCGGAGGCAGTTGTGGCAAAGGGTAACCTCATTATCCCCACGCTTTAATAAGCTCCACAACCGGATGCAGTTTAAAGTCCTACCCAGGATCACGGATAGTGCTTTTTCAAAAGTGCCCTCGACACTCTGGCGAAGAACCAAGGGGCGAAACCAATCAATACTCCCCGAAGGAGTTCTGCTCCCGTATGGAGCTACGTCCCAAATGGACAATATGTCCTCTAAAGGACAAACCTGTGTGATCCTACTCTAAACTGGCTGAATTGAACAGATTCTACCCAGGATCACGGATACTGGTGCTTTTTAAGTGCATAGAAACGGACACTATCAAACAGGAAGAACCAAATCCGGCCGGTAAGAACACAACCATGAACCACTCACAACCATTCACAAAGTTACCCCACACTAAGCTAGCAAAACGAAATTTCTGTGGCCAACATATACGACACCTCCAGCCCACCAAACACACGACCACCTACAAACAGGAAAACAACACACGCAGCAACACACACCCGAAGGCAACACCAAACGACCGAAAGCAACAACGCCCGAAGGCAACACAACACGCCCGAAGGCAACACCGCGACCGAAGGCGACCCCACGCCGGAAGACAACTTCACGCCCAAAGGCAACTTCACGCCCGAAGGTAACTTCACGCCCGAGGGCAACACCACGCCCGAAGGCACAACACGTAAAAGCACAGGGCAAATACAGGATCACGGATACTCCTTTTTTTTTCAAAAGTCCCCTAACTCTCTGGCGAAGAGCCAGGGGCGAAAACCAAACAATACTCCCGAAGGAGTTCTGCTCCCCGAAGGAGTAACAACGTCCTCAAGGGACAAACATTGACTTAACTGACACCACCCGACAGTGGTCCCGTTCTAGACTGGCTGAATAGAACAGGTCCCACCTGGGAGCTTAGCCGTCGTGATCACGGTGTGCTTTTTACGTGCAAAAACGAACACGGCCAGACCGGCAAAAGGACAACCACATATGGCCAACAACCAAACAATACGCCCAAGGACCGTCCCCGAAACAAAACAACGTCCCCAAGGGACAAACTTTGACTTAACTGACACCACCTGACAGTGGTTCCGTTCTAGACTGGCTGAATAGAACAGGTCCCACCTGGGAGCTCCGCCCTCGACCGACTAGCTTTTTTTCCAAAAGTCCCCTGACTCTCTGGCGAAGAGCCAGGGGCGAAAACCAAACAATACTCCCGAAGGAGTTCTGCTCCCCGAAGGAGTAACAACGTCCCCAAGGGACAAACTTTGACTTAACTGACACCACCTGACAGTGGTCCCGTTCTAGACTGGCTCTTTTTTTTCCAGAGCGCCGAAGGCAGACTTCAACACTTACGTGAAAGCATCGCACTATGTTGTTATATGTACCACGTCTATGACACGTTGGTTATAGTGAAAAATGTTAGTACATATTTTTTAAAGAAATACAGTTCATATATCTTAATATTCTTTATCTGTATTGATAAACTATTTATCTTTAGTTCAAAAAGTGTCTATTGCTACAGATCTGATTAGTTTAGACCCGTCCTAAGCCTAAATTTATAAATTTTTATACCAAAACTTTTGGCCACGCCCACTTTAGTAGCTTCTCCGTAAAAGGAGTTTCGGTCAGTCTGCACTCGTCTGAAGGTTACAGAGTGCTTTATTGTGATATCACTAATTACCTATACCCCAGGGAGTGTTTACGGTGTTATCATTTACCAAGTTAGGTCTACTTCTTATTTGCATTTGAAAAACGCATTTTTTAGTAAACTGCTGAAAATACATAAAAAGTCTGTTAAACTTACAGAATAATTTCTTAAATATAAAAAGCAGATATTTTCTTTAAAATTTTACAGAACATTAACTGTAAATTTTTGCATACTTTCCCGTGGAAGCTAACTCGCCCCCTCTTGATATTTCGTCTGGCATTGTAAAGGTGTCGGCAAAGACGTGGAGGGGTGGATCTAACAAGGTTACTGTACTGAAGATCCTGAAATGTTTCTGTCGAGTATAACGCTCGGGGAATATGAGGAATTCACAAACCTGCGACGGGGCGTCCCTCCAGCAGAAGACTAGCAGTGACCTCAGATTTCTGAAAATAGGTATGGTATGGCTCTAACTTTTCTCTACGGAATCAGAAGGACGGTCCACCTCCGTACAAGCCATCGAGTCCCATTAGAAAAACTCATTAATTATACCAGGCTTTCTTGCCATTTTGTAACTCTAGGCTCATTTGTGGTGGTTGAAATTACTGGAGGGCCACCCTTGACCATTACTGAAAGTGAGGTTGCACTTTAATTAGTTTCAACACAAAGCAACGCACATAATGGTACAAATAAAATTTTCAGTGTGTCGGATAAGAAAAGCTATTGAAAATGACGAAAAGAAACACTTATTCCCTTTTCATGCCGACTCCTGCGACCCACCTTAAGGTCCTCTCTTGGGCAAATCGGCCTTCCGGTTTAGAAACGCTGGCATATAGAGAACAGTAAACAATGGTAGTCATCTCCCCTCTTGAAGCGCTGAACCTCTTGAAGCGCTCCCTCCCCCCATGTCAGGATTCCAGGCCAATTTCTTGAGACTGAAGTCCGTGGGAAATGCATGTTTTTAAGAGAACATTCGCAATGCATTTACTGCCTTCTTCATGTCCTTCTTCGAAGACTCTGAGGAACAAAAAACGAAAAGGCATGGCCATTCTGCCCCTGGCGTATTTCAGCTAACAAATTTTCTACATCAGGTGCACGTCCAAGGATTCCATGTATGTTGCTATTTTGTACTTCACGTGAACCAGTCTTTGTATGGTGATTTGTTGCATCTCGCAACTTGTAGCGAAACGCTAAACAGGCAACGCACACGAGAGACCGAAACACTTGTTTAGATAAACACTTGTTTCGCGAAACATTATTTTTTTCTTTTCATCCACGCGGACGTCTGCGTGAGAAGACACGAAATATGTTTTCTGTTTCGTGTTTCGCGTTTCCTGTCGTCCGTGTGCGTTCGGCTTTATCATGTTATCTTCACGCAAAGAAAACTATACTGTTCAATGCCGAATCGACATGGTGCAAGAGAACAGACCCTTCATTCGATGTCACTATGGGTAGTTTCGACGGTGCTGAAACTTGTGAACAGGTAGGACTATACCTATTATTACAACTCCAACACATAAACATTAATGTCGGCCTCTACAGAGACGACGGGTTGGCAGATTGCAAAACAACACCCAGACAAACAGAAATTATTAAGAAAGAAATATGCCAATATTTTTGCAAATAACCTAAAATAGAAATCGAAGCCAACAAAAAAGTAGTAAAATAATTTCTTAGATCTAACACTTGACCTCCACACCGGGACAAACAAACCACATCTGAAACCTAACAACGACCCCCCCCCTTTTCGTCCACAAACAGAGCAACTATCCACCACTCATCATATATGATGAAAAAAGTGCTGGGTCAAAATATGACCCAAATCCGACCAACGAATTTGGTTAGATCCCCACCTACCCCACTTTGGGTCAAATTGACCCATAAATGGGTTACGAACAGTTTGACTAAGATTTGGGTCATACTTAATTATCATGACCAAGATGTATTGTGACCCAAAAGTGACCCAAGTATTGGTTAGATACCCACCTACCCATGGTATGGGTCAATCCAATATGACAGTTTTGCTGGGTCAAAGTAATAATGTTTTTGCATGTAGGACCTACAAGCCTAGCCTGTTTCAACAAACAGTAGGCTAGGCTAGCCTACAACATTTGCTAGGCTAGGCCTACGCCTTTAGGCTTTGAGGTGAGTGGCACTGTGAATGAGCACTATCATTTGACACTGGTGAGAAAAATCTGGTGTGGTATGTTAAATCTTTGTTTAGGCCTAAAGTTACGCCTAACATTAGGCTACGGGTACGAAATTTCCATTAGCCTAGCCTAGGCCTATTAGCAAACTTTCATTAATAATAATGAAAGTTGTCGTTGAGTCTCATGCAAGGCACTATATATTACATGCACTGTTTCTATTAAACATGGGAGATTCCACATTTCCAGAATCTCACGAGTGTAAGGATCCATTTCACAGTTTGACCACTTGCAGCGGCCAGTTAATGCCAGGAACGTTGCATGGATTACAGCATGCATATGGCCGGCATGTACGTACGTGGTGCATATACGGTGCAGCTAGTCGAGTGAAGGCTACAGTAACGGTTTACACGTATCATACTCGTTATGTACAAATGAGTATGATACACTGGGCCCAAACCGGTTCCATCTGGTTGTAGTGGTCGTGTGATATGAATCACCCAATCAAAAACTTGGTCTTTGTATGACCCATTTTGGTTATGGGTTTTATGTAAAAGTGGGGCTATTGCGTAATCCACCTGCAAGTATTGACCCATTTTTGGGCAAATAAGGACTGACCCAGCATATAGGTCGCCGAGAATGACCCAGCACTTTTTGCAGTGTAAAGAACATTCCAGAAAGTATCAATAGAAGACTATCTAGCATCTCATCAAACGAAACCACATTCAATTACAAATGTCAGTTACAAAATAGCAACCTGCATGGAATCCTTGGACGTGCACCTGAGTAGTGAGAGGCAGTTTTATGGGTAGTAACCTATCAGAAGGCAGCATTGGGATGACGTCATCGTTGCTAGGCAACGGTCAAGGTCAATGTTATTCATCTGGCTCTGACGTTCCGGTCAGGGTCATCGTCATACCTGTCATAATAAGGTCGAGTTCACGGTCATATTAATGTGACTATGATATAATGAACATATGAATACATTTAGAAAATATTCTGTTGGAAAGTTGTCGGCAGAGGGACGACTCGAACCCACGTATTTGTCACGAAATCCACTACAACAGTTTCTGGTCAAGTGAGAGCCTGACTGAGTGGAACTCATATTTATTTTATAAAGGGATCGATACAGACACAAAAGAGAGAAAACACCACACAATAAGGCTGTCTGGTAGGAGTAGTGACAAGACTTCTATTTACGTGTGGCAAGGCTGTCAACTCTCACGCATTTAGCGTGAGAGTCGCGCATTTCGGCGCCATCTCACGCTCTCACGACGAAGCATCAGTTTCTCACGCAATGTCTCAATATGGTGGAAAGATTCCACTCATAACGCAAACAATGCGTCGGGTGTCGGTAAAGCGCCAGCTATCACGCTGCCTGAGTTCCTTCAACTGATCATAGTCTGCAGTAAGCTGAGATTAGTGCAGTAAAAAGAATCAGTAATCTTGCCATCATCTATCGAGCTAGCTCCTTTCAACCCAAACTTGAAAAATTATACCTGAGTGATATGTTTATATTCGATTTGGGCTGTCAGCAATACATACCGGTAGGCCCTAGAATTACCAATTTTTCGTATGCCTATTTATAATATGAACAAAATGTCTCCTTAAAAATTTCCAGTAACTTGAAACATCTGAAAACTGGCAATTGCCTCATTGGCAATGAGGCTCGGGAAGTGCCATTTCCAGCAATCTAGGGGTATTTTGGCAAAAAACTCCCCCTGACGGGACGCTCACCGCGAGACCGATGGTTGTTCTCCGCGTGAGTCTCCCAGCGAATCTCACTCTCACCGGTCACTTAAAGTTGACAGCCCTGTCGTGGACAACAAAAAAGTCAATATCAGTGAATGACCTCATACGGACTGTTGTATATTTTACGTAATACACCAACACAGCAGCTTAATTGACATCCACAATACTCTAACAAATTATGTTAATGAACTGAAAAGATGCAGTTATGTTATTGTAGTGACTGTCTTTAGTATTGGAGGACCTGTCTATAACATCAACAACTCTCTGCATCAACATACACTGTGAACGAAGAAGTAATGAAGACTGTACGTGGCGTGCGGTCTGTGTGGACCACAGGTACTTTCCTGTAGTATCAGGAATATGGAAACAAAAGTTGAGAATGTCCTTGGATAGAGTGAAGTTGTATAGACCTACGTATAAGTTACTGGAAGATGACACTTTGCAATCCTTTCAGACCGCCAAGTTCACAAAAGCCGGACCACAATTGTTTCTGAACAAATGGTAGTTTCGCAATATTTTTTTCTGGTCCAACAGTCTCATTCTTTCTTTAGACCGTCAAGTTCATAAGAGCCGGACCACAATTGTTTCTGAACAAACAGTAGTTTCGCAATATTTTTTTCTGGTCCAACAGTCTCATTCTTTCTTTAGACCGTCATGTTCATAACAGCCGGACCACAATTGTTTCTGAACAAATAGTAGTTTCGCGATATTATATCGATCTATCATTCTCGGTTGATGTTTGACAAAAGTCTTTGTACACAACATAAAATAGTGTCTTTATTATGTTCTCCGTGATTTAAATAGATTTGTCTTTTCAAGACTGGTACTCCGTCTTTTTTTTATGTCACAGGATATATCCTGCAGTAGCCTTGAATGCCATTCCCAACATAGCACAGTTGTTGCCATTCATCAGGGTTTAAGTAGAAACATTTTCGGCGTGTAGCTCGAAAATGATTTTTTTCCTTTTGGTGTGGTCCTTGGTATGCAAATATATATCTTGGGACCGAAAAGTTTCACGGTTTCAGAAGCAGTGTTGCTTAACGGGAAACCATGTGACTGAGAATAGTCTCCAGGTTTGGTCACTTTTGAGAAAGCCCGGGAAGAAGAGCCATCGCGCCAAGAACTCAATCAGGTAAATACGACTGCCTCGAACTCTGACAATTCCGACATTGTAGACTCTGTTATTACGAATGACGCTCACTTAGGACCAATGACTTCTGACACGGACTCCAGACTTAACATCACACTAACATTTGTCACATTAGGACCAATGACTTCTGTCACGGACTCCAGACTTAACATCACACTAACATTTGTCACATTAGGACCAATGACTTCTGACACGGACTCCAGACTTAACATCACACTAACATTTGTCACATTAGGACCAAACGTCAAGAAGTCACACACTACTCACACCACAACAACATCCACACTGCTTGTTTCATCGAAGCAGTTCACAAACTACTTTCACACAGTACATACACTACCACAGGGACCGAACCTTACCCTTTATTTTAACAATAAAATTTACAGGCTAGCGAACTTCATTACAACAGGTTACCCGGACACCTACATTCCCAAACCGGATATTGACCCTACGTAGGACTCGGACTCAGGAATTAACGAAGTTATTACTGCACGTGACATCACCGACCTTTTACGGCGTACCTCTAACCCTTCACCCGGAGAGGACCAAATTCACGGTACGTGCACTTAAAAGCTGCACCTCACATTTTTCTTCAGGAACTCAGCAGACTCTATACTGCTTCCTTCCAAATTGGCTACATTTCCAAAATATGGAAGCAAGCAGCCAGAACATTGTTAAACACTCAGGAGTTACTATTAACAACAAACTAGAATTTACTCGACACCACAACGACACTGCCAAGAGAATGCATACGCAAGTCTCTTTACTTTACAGGCTCGCAGATACCACAGAGCACCCACGTGCCCCCCCCCCCCCCGACACAACTCTGAAAATCTTTAAAACCATGACCCGACCAATTGTCGAATACGCAGCACCGGTATTATTCACATGAAAGACTCACTGAGCGATAGAACAATATTAACGCACACAACGACGGGCATGTAGAATTGCCCACCACCTAGGTAGACAACAACACCCTTGTAACACAATACTAGACATAGCAGGAGTCCCAACAATCAAACAGAGATATACCGACTTACAATGTTTATAACCGAGTGTAGAAACAAAGACCGACAGACAAGGAAATTCATTAGAAAACAACTTAAATTCCGACCAATATACCTTAGACAGTTAGACTTCAATGGAAGGACTGAACAAAGGATTTTTGGAAAAATTTTAACTAGTCACTCCCAGACGAGGGCCATCAAAATCAAAATGAAGACCTGCCACCGAAGAAGACACAAACCCAGGAGAAAAATGGTAAACCTTGCAGAAGGGTTCTTGCCGAAAGCATCTACACCCAGAAGAGTCCCTGCGCCAACGATTTCTTCTGGCCCTCCTTTGCCGGTCAGGGCGTGTTGCTTGTGGTTGTGGTTCTGTGCTCTATCCGGTCGCTGGGATTAATATGTGGTTGATTCATTGACTCATGTTTTTCGGCCCTTCGGGCCTTCTGAAGCACCTTCGGGTGGACCAGTTAACACGGGTTGATCAGATTAGATAGCAGAGGTCCAGCGCATTATCGATCAGAGCGTGGAACCTATGGATATTGCGGATCTAATACCAGATATACCTGCCTCTCCTAAAGACACCACAGACTCTGAAGAAGAGAAAATAACTTGTGGTCAGAGAACACCCCAGAGATCAGGGACGGGATTTGATGTTTGAAAGTGGGGGCAAAACCGGGTGGACTGTCCAACGGCGTCTAAGGCGTCTCGGGAGCGCGAAGCGTTCCCCTAATGGAGTGGGGTCCACCCCGCCTCAGGGCCCCTGGCGGGGTCCAGGGGCAGAGCCCCTGTGGGGTCCAGGGAACGAAGTCCTCGGAAGCTCTGGGGTATTTACGAAATTGCAGGCATTAAAATGATGCATTTTAGCTTCAACTGAACTTCAAATGACATCAGGTGGGTAATTACCATACCATAAAAATCACAATTTGACTTTTTTCAATTATATTCTTACCCTATGTGACTAACAGTCAGATGGGGTGGATAATGCTGACGACTTGAGGAAGTAGGAGAGAATGGATTATTTTGAGACTTTCCCGGGTCTTTGGAACAACAATTTAAGAATGGGAGATCTAGTATTCTGAATGGGTGCGGGCGAAGCGCGCTGAAAAAATCGCATTTTTCATACTTTTTAGTGATATGAGTAATAGAAATGCTAAGAAAGAAAAGTATCCTCAAGGAGAGGGCTCTTGCCCCCCCCCCCCCTCCACTTCGCTAAGCGCCTGTCCCTTATTACGGTACTGAAAATGACATTTTCCGTGCCTTACAACTTGCATCTAAACAATCTTTAAAGAGTCGGTAAATTTACACAGATCGATGGTGCTAACACTTTGCTTTGAAAATTTCTGGGGGAGGGGGGACTTCCTCTACGCTGCGTACGGTCATGCGGGCACTGGTGGTTTCAGTGATAATAGAAGAGTTTGTACGAAGCCATATGACAAGCAGGATGTTCAACAGAAAGTAACCCCGAAGCAATATTTAAAACGGGTGCGCGCGAAGCGCGCAGAAGAAAACAGAGTTGAGACATTTAATTGTATAGCCTACTGTTTTTCTTTAGGTTTAAATGCGTATTTTTATTGCATAAAAAGTTTCCTGCTTTCCCCATGTGCCTGTTCTTCCCATTAGAGCAGGGTATGGGAACCTATGGAGGTTCTCTTTCATGTTTCATTTTGTTGATGGTCTGGGACAAGTGCCCTCATCTTTTTTATTAGTGTGAAAAATGAGGTTAGTGTCGATTTTGAAGGTTATAGACAATGTGATACTTTAAGAAGTCAACGAAATCTTTTATTGGTAGTTTTCACATGGACATTGTCAACGGCATCGACAGTTAAAATGCCAGGGAAGTAATTTTTATTGGGGGCTACATCGTGGGAAGTTGTGGTCTGCGAAGCCTTTAACCGCGATCGCCGAAGGCGCGAAACAGAGATGTATTCAAGTCACTCTTTTCTCAGCAAGTCAAGTCAACTGGAGCTATTTTAGGGACTCGAGTCAAGCCATTGACTCGAGTCTCTGTGTTACTTCTATAGGGGAAAATTGCCCTGAATTTTTCAAGTGAGGTAGTGTTGGCAGGATGTGACTCGAGTCGCAACTTGAATACAAGTCTGGCGCGAAGACGGAGGCTGGGGACTGAGGGTAATCTTCCTTAAATTTGACAGCTTTTGCTGCCATTCTGGACCATTTCTTGAGAAAATCCTGTTTCCCCCAGGTGTAATTTGAAATGCGAATGAAATAGTTTTCATATGGTGATCGCAAATTTAAGATAGTGGTAGTTAGTGAGAAAAGTGAACAGCGAGAGGTGTGGCGAAGGTTTTGGGATTGGTAATTAAGTCAAGTTGTCCTACCTTGGAAGTAATAACGAGGCAATTCCACCAAAGTTTTCCTTGGCACAGCAGTACTAATAAGACATCGATTTATATAAGGCTCATGCGAAGCACGCTATTTTTTTTTCAAGCATTGCGATTCCCTTAACATGGGGAGGGTTTGGGATTTTGTTTGTAAGGACCATGGTGTATTTTATGACATACATTTAACTTTCAGTGACCCTTGTTTCAGAGCTTCAGGTCACAAAAGGTGTGGCGAGTAGGAGGAAAGAAGTTTTACGGTGCCAGACAAACTTTTGAACTGTATTAGTCAGTTTTCCCTGGAGGTGCGCACGAAGCGCGCTAGGAAAATTTTCCTAGCATTTTTATGGTATTTGATTTTAACATTTTCCTTAATCAAACTTTGCAAAATTTATTCATAACAGGCTATTGAAAATTGTCTTATAATTTATCTGGTCTGGCTTACTTTCGCTCATTTCTTTTTTATTATCTTTAAGCTCTGGAAAAAAGTGGGGGGAGGCAAGTGCCCCCCCGTAATCCCGCCTATGCCAGAGATTCACTGATATTATTTTTTTTTGCCCACGAGTAAATAAAAGTCTTCTACCAGACAGCCTTATTGTGTGGTGTTTTCTCTCTTTTGTGTCTGTATCGATCGGTTGGGCCCGGTGCCTCTAAAATAAATACGCGTTCCACTCACTCATGCTCTCACTTGGCCTGAAACTGTTGTAGTGGATTTCGTGACAAATACGTGGGTCTGAGTCGTCCCTCTGCAGACAACTTTCCAACAGAATATTTTCTGAATGTCTACTCTGCCTAAAGCTTTCATAATCTCGATGATATTCAGTGAAACAGTTCTTGGTTGCACTCTCACAGAGTTTTGTAGGATTCTAAAGTCACGTGTCTCTTTGGGGTCGTAAACTTTAGATGAAACTAGTTGAACATAAACATGAACATAACGCGCAGAATTCCTAAAGCGCAATTCTTCCCGGTTTGCATACGCTGGCTCATGTGCAGGCCATACAACCGTACAAAACTGAAGACATGTCCGAATGTAAATTTGTCCATAATAGGAAATCTTCGGTATGGTCCTAAGTAAACTAAGACACACAGCTGTGCACACTTTTGATAAAACAGACAACTCGCTTCATCCGATATTAGCTGTTGTTCACCTTCAAGAACAAGCCTCGGTGTCAGAAGGGCAAAGATGCAAACGAAGTTCCCACTTCTCTTTCTCACCCATTTACATTGTTGTTATTTTCGAGCAAATCGTCCCCTAAATAACTTATTAAAAGATACTTTCCAGTAACAACAAATTCTCCATTTGCTTTGTGATTTAACGCAAAAGAAAACGACGGAATTTCTTGACATCAACGTTGCCAAAACGATAGTAAGACGTGTCGACAGGGACTTTGGCAGGGCGCGCTACCAGGTCATAGTTACCGTACAGTATACAAGCCCATAACCAAGGGGGGCGGGAGCGAAGCCCCCTGGCAAAATTTTCGTCCCCTCCCAAGCAGATCAAAAGTTACCATTGCCTTACTGCATTTTAGTATGCCTCGAGTCCCCTGAAAAATATTTCGCCCCTTCAGTACCTTGTCTGGCTACGCGCCTTACAGTATAACCTGGAGCCGATAACATTTCACCTTGTAGTAGGAGACCATCTACATTGTCTTGCTCTTTTAGTCTCATAGTGTGTGCTACGTTTCAGCAAGCCCTCATAATCGTTACGCAATAGATACATATTACTTTTGCAGAATTACAATTGTCGCGATAACCGTGCACGACCCTTCTATTACGAGGACGTTCGAACAGATAACCCAGTTTACTTGGATTAGGAAAATTTTTCACCCTGCATTACCGTTCATAAGAACTGCAAAATGATTTGTTTGTACTGTCAACATCAGGTGTGTCAACTGGCAATTTAACTAGTAAAAAGCTTGTTTGGCACTAAAATTTTTTCAATTACGGCAGTAAATACAGAATTCAAAAGTCGACGCGTACAACGAAATTTACAAACATAACTAGCATTGCAACGTGCGATTTGGCATTTTTGCAAGAATTTGGCATTAAAGTATAGTTTGCAGTTGGCAACCCTGGCCAAAATAGTTTTTAAGTGGTCAGTGTAGATACATTTTGAGCTTTCAACCAGGGAGCTGCCACTCTAGGTTATCGGCTCCCTGTTTCAACTGAGAAAGGAGCTGCATTGATCACAAAAGTATGTGAGAAAATTCAAAGGATACTCTCACCCACCATTGTTTTGGCGTAGACGTTTCCATATAGAAAGTCAAAGAACTATTTTTCGAATATTGCTCAAATGCTTTCAGCCTTATCTGGAAGTGATTTTCCCCCTCAATTTTACGCCCTACTCCTTGTTTCTGCACTGATTTAGCTGCAAGCTGCTATTTTTTATCACAAGTAACTAGCAGAGCGTGTGGAGAGCGTGATCTGTACACACTGTCATTTGAGCTAACCAAAAGAGTTTCCTCCCACATTTTATAACCAGCCGAAGGCTTGCAGGGGTCCGTCCTGGACCCTGCTAGTGGCCCCTCCAACCCTAAGGAGTCCGTAAAGCGCCTCTCTCCCAGCTGCATCTGCCTGTCACTGGTGCCTGCTTTCATTGGTGACTTTCTTACTCCTCTCTGCCGCATTAGAGGACCGACAAAATATTTCTCTTGACTTGTCAGCATTTGTAATTCTCCTCCCAAGGAATAGATCTTATGCACTGACGTCAGGCGACATTTTAACGGGTACACAATGAACCACACTATACGCACGACGTATAGACTTCGCACGTGCACGTAGTTGACTTACACGAGCGTATCCGACCGGCACACAAATCACTTGCCTGCATTTTCTGGTGTTAGTTAAAAAGAAACTCACTTACCGGGGCGCACTTTCTGTTCTGTGACCAGAGCCATATACACATTATGTATACATGGCTCTGACTGTGACGTTATACGCATAAGGTTTGTATGGCACGGAAGATAGGCCAACTTCTGGCAAAGGCGTAGAATAGCTATTTTTGATCTGAAACGGGCCCTTCCGCATGATCTTCAGTTGTACCATCAAAATTACCAATCTCTAGCGGCGCCGACTGCAGAGTGAATTTCTCGAAATGCACAACACACCCCATGTGTTAATTCCCATAACCCACTTCCCATTAAAGGGAAAATGCAGTCACCCCAATCAGAGTGGGTATGCCCGGTCACTCTAGTTCATGAATGGCCTATTTTGATCATGTGACAATATTTTTGTAAGTGAATTGTGAAATTCAAGGAGAATTTCTCCTTGCTTTACCTGTTGTTTGTAATAGTTATGTTCAAAACTTCTTCAGAGTTGCTTGTAATGCAATAAGAGAAGATTTACAAGAGTTTGCTGATTTTTCAAAGAACATTTTGGGGCCAATGCATGCCTATTGCCTTTAAAAGTGTGCACCGACCGCCAAAAAAAAAAAAAAAACCCGAGACCTAAACCGAAACCACCCGAAACCAAAGTCGAATTTGGGTGGTCTTGGTGATTTCGGACCGACGGTTGGGTGGTTTGACCTGTCATGAAACCGACATCATTTCAGTTTCGGGTGGTAAGCCTGTTTTCGACCCAACCCGAGCAAAAACTTTCGATTCAAGTGATGTGAATTTAATGCCTTTTTTCAAGGCACAGTTACAGTCCTTCATTGAACAAAACTGTCCAAACCGTGTAGGTTATTGTCTCTGTGTATCGGAGTGAACGGTACATGATGTCCATGTTAATTCATCGATTATTTCTCCCTACGGTATATTTTGTACTTTTTCAATTTGCATACCATGAAGCTGCTCTTACTAAATATAGGCCCGAACTTGTTCCTTGGAAGCTTGCTTCGGGGTTTTTCGGGTTGGTCTCCAGTGGTCTAAGAGCTTCGTCGGTTAGGCTAACCTCCAAACCGATGTCGGTTTGGTCTCGAGTGGGCTGAGCACGGTATTTAGTCGGTTTCGGTTGGTCCTGATTGTGCCAAAACCGATGACTGGGCGGTTGGGGCTTTTAAACCCAGACCAACGCAAACCTTTACTTCCTTTCCATACAAACGTGATTTCAGACCAAGCACTGAATACAGGTAATAGTCACCTCTCTACAAGGATACTTCATAATGTAGAATAGTTTTCATTACTTCTATGAGAGCTTGACATTGATTAATGATTTCCACCTTAGATGAATTAATGACATTCGCTTGAGGTGTTTTGTCTCTCTTCTAGTCTGCTCGTTTATGACGTATTCAAAGTTTTGTTAGTTTGGTTAACGATACTTAGTTTCAGTATATGTTTCGGTTTACTTCTTCACTTGCTTCAAACCCAGCAAATTTATTGTGATGTGACCATAAAAAAATGTTATACAACAATACTTATGTAGATAAAAAAATGACGCATTTCTACACAAGTATACAGCACATAGAGCAGGATATGCTATATTGTACAGCACCACTTTAATGTAGGGATGGGGGACCATTTTCATATTAGGCCTGTCATACAAGGCCTTTGTTTTCAGACTGGCTGAATGGAACAGATCGCATGCACGATCATCAGTAGCGTAGCTAGGATTTTTTGTTTTGCGGGCTCTGGGGAGGGGGGACTGGAGATTTTTGCGGGGGTCAACCATTTACTATCTAAGCGGAGCGCAACCATGAGTTAGCGCGGAACGTACCAAGAAAGTTTGAGATTTTAAAACATCCCAGATCGCCGGAAATGACACTTGCCGGGCTGATAGCAGCCATCAAGATGTGCAATTTTGGTTAAAACGTGTAAAGTTTGATTTTATTTCATTCTCAAACACATTAAGTTTGTCACAATCTTTCCAAATTTATTCAAAATTATTTAGAGTTGAGTTACCCCAACAAATGGATTTCAGTGGATTGTTTGGAGTGGAGATTTTCCACAGCCAGAGAGTATCATTATCAAGTAGAGTAGCCCAGTCGAGTGAATTTTTTTTTGGCCCAGATCATCAGTCGGGGCGCTTGGGGGGCTCGAAAATTTTGTGGGGGTTGGCACCCCAAGCCCACCCCCCCCCCCCCCCGTAACTACGCCACACGCCGTCCTTGCAACGATGAGGGTAAGAACTAATAGCAAAGCTCCAACATAGTACCGAAAGGAAGAAAGAATTATTCGGGTCTGGCCTCTTACCTTAATGTACAAGAAAAATACAAAAACATGAAGAAATACATAGTGCTTTACGTACTAAAATAAAAGAATAGGTTAAATGGCGCCACCATAATTACTCTTACACAAATATATGACTATACTTTTTATTTTTTAATGTCAGGGATAAATTAAGAAAGTCCCACTCATGAAAATTTCGGAATACTCAATATATATCCATATATAAACTGATTAAAGGTGAGTTTCAATATAAGTTATTAGAATTCAGCAAATGCACTGCATACTGTAACAGGCTACATTTCTAACAGATATTGACACTCAATAGACCCTTTTCCAAATAGAAACTACAAAGGATTGTGGGATAGACTTTAAGTACGCATTTTTTTTGTCCACAGTAAAATGCCATTTACGAAAACGACACACACCAAAACTCGATCCCACAATCCTTTGTAATTGCTATTTGGAAAAGGGTTTATGCTGACACAAACCGATGACCGTCCATGTGGATGTGAATATAAACCTTAAAACATCATAATTTATGGTAAAATTAACAACATCGTATTTTTAAATGCAATCAAATGTAGGGCCACATTATCCTTCCTTAACATGACAATTGTCTGCATACCTACTCTGACCATAAAAGAAATACATCAAAAACATTGTACGAACGAATTACGGTTGTCTTATAAAGTAAAGGACACGACAAAACAGTATGCTGGGACAAAATAGATTTAAGTACAGTCGGCCTATATTTCACGGGCTTACCCACCAGAGGTAAGGATCCCCTCTTCCTCTTCCCTGCTTACGATTTTTTCCTTTACAGACCATGTTTACCAGCTTTACACTTTTGAACTTATCTATTGGTATGTTGCAATATTTGTACCTCCACCCGACCCCCCCCCCTCCCCGAGGATCCCCAACTGAATTTAAAACATCTCGATCGAATACACTTCCTGACGTTTGATTACTCCCGTCAAATCGTCAGTTCATTAAATATTTGTTTACTACGTAGTTATACAAACCATAGTTGTTAAATGTTTACATGGAATGAATAACAAATGAAAAACAATAAGTAATATGGCAAAAAAATGTCAAAAACACGTTTACTGTATTTTGCAGGCATTTTCCATGAGAATGAAATCAACTGCATGACCACAAGAACCCTTTGGTTAGAGGTCTGGTACTAAGGTCCAGATCGACAGTTGTGACTCACTGTTTACTTTAAAACTGTAAGCGACAGCTCTCAAATCTGTTCCACAGACGAAATTTCCATGGTAGGGGATTATGGAATAAAAACAATGGTTTCCCATTATTTTAATGTAACAAACATACCTTTCCTAAAAAAGTTATCTTACTCTGTTTCAAAATAACAAAGTGCAAACACATGTTAAACAATCCAAATCACTGAACTTGCTCATCATTTGGTCAGCTTATCTACGTAGCAGACTGACTAATCGGGCATACTTTATTTTGAAAATACTTGTGAAATTATTTCGGGTTTTGAGAACTGAGGAGGTAAAATGTCTCCTCCCTGTCAACTGCAATCTTACCCGTCATCAGTATTCTTTTACTCAAATTAACGACTTAACCGAAAAGATTATTTTAAGTGAAGGATTTCGAACTTTGCTATCTATACGAGAATGACGTAAGGGAACGTAAAACACCCTCTCTTGATGAAAGGCTTGAATAAACCACAAACGTCTCTTTATGTTATTTATGCTAAATCAAAAAGACCATTCAGAGTCTTTGATAATGCTAAGCTTAAGACCTAGCGACGGAAAACAATGTACTGTTTTAATACATTGGGTAGTGGAAGTCTCCTTAATGACTGTTCTTCCAAATTGAGCAAACTCCTCCGAATCTCTTTCCGTGCGAACCATTTCAGGGATCTTGGTTCTCGAGAAACATCCTTGATCCTCAGCAAGAGATTTGGCGAAAGATTATCCGGAATATCAAAATTTGAAAAGCTAATATCGACTTGATGAGCTGCGTTTAAAAGAAGGTCCGTGATTGGTTGAAAGTTTTGAACAAGAGGGAGGTACGGTAAGATCGTAAACATATCATGTGGGTCGTTAGTAATACTGAATTTTGCTTGATTATTTACAAGTACAAGAAGGAGTTCACGAAAGGTTTCGATACGAGTGGTCTGGTCCTCATCTTCGTCAGCATTCAGACACTCGGGACTCTTAGATAAAAGACAGTGGAGAGGTGTTTCATCGTAGGAGTTAAATGCATTGGCGTAGGCCCCATACTTCAATAGCAACTGCAGTACTTCAGGGTTCATATGATTAGGAGCTGCCGCACATGCCCGATGTAAGGGCGTAAAGTGACGTTCATTTAGGGCGCGCACACTTGCGCCATTTTTCACAAGCATTGTCATGATTGCTGTGCTACCGTGGGCAGAAGCAAAGTGGAGTGGCGTATTTAGATGATTATCCCTGCAATTTGTATCTGCACCGAACAGGAGAAGTAATTCAGTGATCTTTTCCTCTGCTGCTATGGCGGCAATCTGAAGGGGTGTTTTACCAACAGCTGTATCGGTCTTTCTTCGACCAGCGGGTGACGTCACAGCATTAGGCTCCGCACCATTTTTCAGTAAAACATAGGTATACAGTATGTTTCCCGACTGTACCGCGGCATGAAGTGGCGTTAAGCCTTTAACGTCAACGGAAGTAGTTTTTGCGCCATATTCCAGTAGAACCTCCAAACACCCCGGAGCGTCCCCTCGAAGAAGATGTATTTCGTAGCCTAGGTCCTTGTAGTACATATTAGGATTCGCGCCATTTTTAAGCAATAATATGGCGCATTCACGGTTTCCCTTCTGTAACGCTATATGTAGTGGAGGGAAGCCGAGCAAGTCTTCGGCATGTACGTCAGCTCCTCTTCTAATCAGAAGGTTCATCATGTCCAGATTCCCTCTTCGCGTCGCAAAGTGAATAGCTGAGTAACCGCATTGATCTCGCAGTTGAATGTTGCACCCATACTGTAACATCAGTTCCACATAATCTATGCGATCTTTATGCACTGCGTGGTGAATAGGTCTCAATCCTAACTCCCCAAATGTAGAGTTCAAATTCAGCATTGGATGCAAAATCAGTTTCTCTATGTTTTCGAGATCATCACCGTTATTTATTGCTTCAATTAGTCTTTCAAGTGTTTCCTTGTGTTCCATTGTGAATATAGACACGGATAAATGACAGCCCGATAGAAACCCCTGCTTAAATTCGGGTAAAGCTCTTCCAAACACTGTAAAATTTCTCTCCAGTAAGATACAGAATGCAAGATTCCAAAGGAAGCAACTCACTATTTTATATCCACACTGATTGATGACTGGTATATTAGTTTCAGTAATATGATGTCAGAATAATCAGAATAATCGTTTCAAACGAACGAATCTTTGCAAGATGTAGATCTTAACTGGATTTAAATATTGCTTTCTTGTTATGTCTTTCCTCACTGAATGTAAGTTCCAACTGAGAATACAAATCTTATTACTTGCCTATATGTTCACTTGCATCTCCCGTGTAGGTACGTCATCACATCTCTGTTGATTGTCACAAGACACTGCCTTTCAATTGTAACGTGCCAAACCATGATAATCACGGGATGATGACGTACTAACATTGAGACCAACAGCAGCTTCAGAACAAGTTGAACTTGGACAACATGACGCAGAAGATATGTTTAACTTTCAAAGATATTTCAGTCTGTTTGGCTACCAGACTGAAAAATTAGCACAAAAATTATATTTGTCATGACATTATTATAGACGAAATATTCCTTGACAAACTCCAGTTGTTAAGTTGTACATATTTGTATACGTAAGTTTGATCTGTAGAAGTTACACTCCTTGTATTCATCAGATAAAGATGAAAGTTCATTTTGGCTGGTCTCCATGTACCACGTGATGTTGAAGAGGCCCAACTTGGTTCAAATATCAAACAAATTTGCTCGGTCTTATCAAACGTACCACGAAACCTTTCGCAAGAGGCTGCGATAAGGTGTAAGTCAAAGTGAAACGATTTGAATACAATACTCGCACTGGATGATAGCCAGATGAAAGAGATGAGGTGTAGAATTACTTCAACATGCACCGTCAACACCAGATGGGTTTGGTTGTAATGATTTTAAACAGCAAATCAAGTTGACAGATGTGCTTGACTTTAAAACTTGGCAGTAAAGCCTAAACACTATGCTACGTCCACCAAACACAGCCTGTTGGTACAGGCTAGAACACGCTCTCCTCTTCAGTTACAACAGCATGTAAAGCCATTAAAATGCTCGTCGAAAGATGTGCAATTCTTTTCTAAATGTCATATTATCAACAGTTGAAATCATTAGGTATGCATATACATACCGTAGTTGGCGGCTGCTGCACTTAGAGGGTACGTCACTGACAAACCAACTTGTCCAAACCAACTATTTTAATACCTGTAGCCATGTAATATTGTTCAGAGACTTCGATGTTAGGTCAGCTGTAATCCGCTATGCCTGGAATGTGATGTTCTCGCATACGGATGATGAATCAAAGGATAAAGTATTAGACAAGTGTATGATGGTTCGGCGTCTACCGTGTCAATGTATGTATAGTAACAGATAGCCTAGTACATTTACGTAGACAAATCACTGTCGTTAAGAAATATATTAAAGCCTGGATATTCTAATTAAAAGGTACACCGTCATTGTAAGGATGTTTCCATGACTTCCACAAGAGTAAATCATGATATCGTTGACATACTTTTATTTTCTTCACCCATCTTCCAGTCGTCTGGAACATATTTTCTGATTTGATCTAAATATTTTATTGTTACAACCGTACAATGGGGAAAAAATACCTGCCTGGTATGACAACCGTTCTACCATGGTTTAAGGATTGGCGTCACTGTAGCATATGGTAAACTTGAAAGTGTGTGTAGAGGGCGGAGGGAGAGGAAAACACATAGGTCTTGGTAGGCGTACGGTAAAAAGAGTTACTGATTTCATTTGATCAATATTCTAGACCTTTCTCACATTTACTGTTAGTGTGTCTCATATATACTTTACACTATAGTTTCAATGATACACAGTTGACAATGTCCCGCATCCTTTTCATTACTTGAGAGTTAAGGAGTGGGAGAATGGACAAACTGACAATGTCGAGAAAGGCCTTATAACAATTATACCTCAGTACCGTAGAAGCTGTTTTACTACACTTTACGTCAGGGTTGGAATCACACTTTAATGCTCCATTCTTGGCAGAAAATGCCAAATCACTCGTTTCTCTAAATGTGAAGGAAGGGCCATCATGAAACAATGATAAAACTGAAGGAAAGACCACAAAACAATTTTCAAACTTCGTTGTATTTTATCTACTTTTGGATTCTGTATTCACTGCTAAATGGAAAATTTTTAATGCCAAGTAAGATTTTGCTGCCAAATTTTCCCGAATTTGGCAGTGAAGCCCCCTCAATTCTCTGGCAAAAAGCCGAAGGGAAAAACCAAACGTTACTCCGGAAGGAGTTCTGCAGTGAAAATGCCAGTTGGCAGCTCTGCTTTAGCAAAAAATCCCTTTGTTTCGTTGTTGAGATAATAATAATAATTTCTAGTAATGTTTGGAAAAGTTCTGATATTATGGAATTTAAATGACTTGAAGCAGGTGTAATTTGACTTTTCATGCTTACTTTGCGTCTGGGCAGGAAAATACTTTGTTTTTCGTTGTATTTTCTTTCACCTTTTCTCTTGCAGTACTCATTCTGTTCATTCCTGAAATCATTTTTGAACCGTGGTTGGACAAACAAAAGAATGGGGAATAAATTACAAAGATATACAAAACATCTGATAAAAGAAAGTATGTCTATACTTTGCCACTAGTGGGAAATGTTGTCCTCCTTGTGAATGATCAAATATGAAAATGTAGATATCTCAACAAAAAACAAGATATAAAAGTGCATGCGGTTCCTTGTGTGAGGTTTAAGAGTTTACTCTCAGGGATAGAGCCAGGGGCGTGGGGCCAATCCCCCTTCCCCCACCATCGAGGAAGGCTGCCCCAATCGGATAATTTTTCGGTTTCGTCAGGGAGCCATAATCGATAATGGGAACGATAAACTATGTAAATCCGACAGCAACGAGTCGCCCCGGTGTTTTACTGAAAGGGCAAAGACTCATCCCAGAGAGTAAATATTCTTCCTACTCAGTTTACATCCAGCCCCTCCTCTAATTCAAACATGACGCACCTGTCTAATGTACTTCCCTGTCAAATCTACAGCAGCCTGCACTGAGCATGGGAACTGCTCAAGATTATATCAACGCAATACTGTATGTGAGCTTAATTGGGAACATAATGACTGTAAGTTATCCTAGGCCAAACAAAGTGAAGTTATTTTTTGAATTATCGTCAGAGGAAGCACAGTCACCAATGGTATGTAGAGATATGATCATATTCCTAAATGTGTTTAGAGCGATGCGATCATGGGCGTCCGGAGGGGGGGGGCAAGGGAGGCACTTGCCCCCTCCCCGAAAATCAAAAACTTGAAAAAACGAAGAAAAAATAAAGAAAAAAAAACGAAGAAAATATAACATCAACATTTCTTAACAGTTCAATCAGTGTGAATTTCTACTCTCAAAACTGGAATTGAATAAAAATATCAACACTCAGACCCCAGCAGCCCCCCGAGCATATTTTTGGTACTTTTTAAAGTTTATATTTACGATATTGCTAGTGTTTCCCCTTTTTATATGCGGTAAATAGGCCTTGGAAGTGCCATTTCCAGCGATCTGGGAAGTATTTTGGGCCAAAATTTTCTTACGCTCCGCGCCAACCCATGGTGGCGCTGAGAGTCTGTCTATGGACCTCGCCCCCCCCCTTGACAAATTCCTGGCTACGCCTTTGTCAACACTGTGTGAAAAGCAGCATCCTAAAAAAGAAATTTTTGCCCCCCCCCTTGATTTTTTTCTGCGGACGCCCATGGATGCGATATCCCTTTAAGTTTACCCTCAAGGAGGGCAGATTCTTCAATCAAACCCCCAGTTTTTCAAATTTTGCTCCAATAAAGCCCCCAAATTTTTACAATTAATACCTTTTCAAATTTTCTTTAACACGTACCCAAAACTTACTTTCGCCCTATTTCCCACAACTGCCGCCTTTTGTCGGGTTAACTCCTTTTTCCAATCCAAATGGATCTGTGCATGTACGGCTTCTAATTCTCTGACAATAGTTTAAGGTGGGTATAGCCAGCCTACTATTTACGTCAACTAATTTTGAATAAAAGTGGTAGGAAGTCTTCAAGGGACTTTAAAAGTAGGCTGGGAACTTTTGCCAGCTTTCAAGGAAAGAGGAAACTTTTTAGCTAGAGCATGTAAGTCGAAAGACAACGGGCAGACAGGGGCATTTTCCTGGTCGTATGCAAAAATTTCATCACGGGCCACTTTGGTGGGACACCCTAGACCTAGATAGTACGTTAAAACTCTAAGCTTTGTCGTATTCAGTCTAACCTGACGTGTAGAAGACTGGAAGGCAGATTTACTTAAAGTGTCTCTATGCATTGCTAAATAGTTTGGGGGACCAGAATTTCATACAAGATATCACGCTAAATGAGACACCGGGAGAGTAAAATGGGTAAGCGCTCGCCGAAAGTGTTTACTTTCACAAGAATTTGTTGGCAGTATCACATTACTTTATATTTCATTTCAAAATTATGTTGTGATAGACCAAAAGTCTATTTTAATACCACTGTTACCCAACCAGCTTTTCTTAATTTGTCGAGGACAAAGTGAGGACAACTTGAGAGCATCACATGGGACTACATCACATGGGACTTTTATCCAAGAAGGAAATAAAAAGTCATGGTACTTTTCTCCTGAAACCAACGGTACTCCTACACATTTCATAGGACTACAATACCTTCGTCACTCTTTTTAATTCCCGATTTATTCTGGATATTGCTATCCTAAGTGAAATTGGGCTTGTGGCTCTTGCAACCCGCTTCCTGAGTTGCACTTGAAAACCAAAAAGGAGGAGGTGAATTTCACCCGTATTCATCCAAGATGGACCTTCGGTAGGATCCTTTAAGGAGTCAAGTTAGCTACCTTATCCTGAACTTTAATAAACTAAACTACATCGATTCCTACTAATTTTCTTCCCACTTGTATAGAGGCAGTTTTTTCGAGCCTCCACTCCCGTAGATAGATCTCGGATATTATGCAGAAACAAACGACTGACGCAGATGAATGTGCAAAGCAAAATTAAAGTAGCACGCCCCATGTATATCCACCATGCCGTTGACTTACACTCACATTTCCAAAAGTAAGGTGGCCTCTAAAGCCGTGTAGAACAAGTTTTCGCCACGCACAAGCTACCCACCAAGAGATAGCTGACAATTTGTTCATTCATGACACTTTCAATTTTTCATGATCGTAAAGATTTTTAGCTAAAAAGCAGGGGTGACGCCAGGTGGTGGGCACGGGGACAGTGACCTTTCCCGTCGGGGAGGTCCCCTTCTTTCGTGCGAATTTTCCAGCTTCGTCGGGGAACCTTAAAGGTTAGTGGAAATGTAACCAAAAAGCTGTTATTACCAAGAGTTATAGACTGAAACCCCTTGATGAAAAATCTGTTAGAATTTTTAAAGTATCTTACACCTTTCTGAACTGAAATATACCGTCTTCTAAGTTCGACCAGCTCCATGGTTTGAGCATTTCTGAGATATCTCATGAGCTATGCAAAAATTATGATGTGGAGTTTTTCATAGTGTCTCGTTTTTCATAGTGTCTGAATTTTTTACTTACCAGCTTGTTTCTAGATTGGTGTGTCATGTTGACATTTTCCAAGCAGTCAATACCTTTTTCCAAAATAAACCCCACAGGGTATAACAGCATTATAACTGTCCTTGGAACAGACTGAGGCAAAAGTCGAAATACATTAATGGCCAGTATTTTCGAATACTCTTTCAAAACCCGATTAATCGCGCTCAGAACCTATACGTTACTCGACTACAATTAAGCTCTACATATCAGTGGCGTGTGCAGGATTTCGGAGGTGGGGGGGGGGCACAACCTGTGATTCCCCCGACTGACATGGAGGGGTGTCACAAGTGCACCGAAGGTGAACCACGAGTGCGAAACGCGAGCTTGCACACGTGGGGTCCAGGGGCCCGCGCTAGGGCCCCTGGCGGGGTCCAGGGGCAGAGCCCCCTGGGGGTCCAGGGGGCGAAGCCCCCGGAAGCTCCTGCAATATAAGGTAATAAGACCGCCGTAAATTGGTTCTAGAGGCCTTAATGATCAGGTTTCGTTTGTTTCAGATTTTGTGAAATTCGATGTCAATGACGGAGAGTTCAAGTTATCCTCTACGCGTTGTAATCTGCAGTATGCTACAGTATGTGTCACATAGCGTACATTGACAGGTTAGATTACGAGGACTGTAAGATCACGAGGTCAGTCAAGAAGGCTGCTCGAGATGATCGCAAAAGTTAACAGCACTGTTCAGTGGCGGATCCAGGATTTGGCAGAAGGGGGGCCCAGGTCATAGTGGTTTGTGTAAAAGTCCGATCTGGGCGAGAGATCTAAGGGGAGAGGCTGTGCACCAGGGGTGGTGCCAGGGTATTTTGATAGGAGGTAAAGTATGTGATGAGTGATCATCGTCCTGGGGGAGGGGTCTAAGGGGAGGGGTGTCCCCTCCCCTTTGAGGAAATTTTTGTTAATTTAAGATTGCTTAGATGCAAAATGGTGATGTCTTTAGTATATTTTTGAAACTGATCATATATGGCTGGAAAATGCTCATAATTTAGTGAAATTTAAATTTTGGTTGGTTGAAAGAGGAGAGTAAACTTTGTCCACATATTAGGATGGCAGTTTCCCGAATTGAAGTCTTCTTTTCCCTTATATTACCCTAAATTCGAAGTACATTTCATTAAAGTAAATTACAAAGCTTAAAGAAGATGCTAATGTTGCAGCAAGTTATAGTTAAAAGCCTGAGGTTGTTGAAAATATTCCTCTAAATATTAAAGAATTCTGAAATTCCCTTGAAAGTAGAAGCAGTGTTCCCAATGATGTGGGCACGACCGGTAATAGACTGAAGTTACCAGTCCAATGCAGCCCTTGCAATGCCTGGAAAAAGTTATTGTGACCAATATCAGCCAAAATGTTATCAGCCGGAGGTTAGTAACAGAATTATTAACATAAGACTGATTTTCTGAGGTAGAAATTTAAATAATGAACAAATTTGAGTTTCACTCTGACACATCACAAAGGCCTATTTAATTGGAATAGGGCCTAGTCTTTGTTTTATGACGTTGAAAAAAACTTCAAAAATTTTTGGAAGGGGGGGGGGCCGGGCCCCCTGCCCCCCCCCAAATCCACCCATGCTGTTTCATCCTTAAACCTTTGCAATTTTACCATTTCAGATGGTTAAAGTGACTAGCGCGAAGCATCCTGTCTGATTCACTGAAGGGCGATTGGAAGAGCTCTATCCTTTGGTAAACAACCATATTATGAAAAAATTCTCTCCTAATTTCATTCTGTAGGCTACTGCTAAGTTTCGAAGGGTGGCTAAACGGACGGAGGCAGGGACCCGAAGCCCTGTCAGCCCCGATGCCGTCAAGGGCTATGGTGAGGAGGGATCTGAAGAAAGTCTGTGTACTCAACCATGCCATTGTGGGGCATATATGTGCATATACTAGAGGAACGTAGTTTTGGCGCTGATTTAATATTTTCAGCCCAGAATGTAAAGTGTGAAATTGCAAAGCGCGAGAAGCGAGCAAAAAATTTTGGGGTTATCCTACACTAATTAAAATCGGTACTTATTAAAAGCCAATTAAGGTCAATTGTCCTGGCAGTTGGTCCCTATCGGGCATAACTTACATTGTCCTTTTCTCCTGGTGTCCTATGGCCATACTGCACTACAGACCTAAGAGAACATTGACTAAATGAGGTGATATGAGGTGAAATTTTCAACATTTACCTTAATTCATGTATTCAACTTCTTCAGTTATTTGAAAAGGAGGAAATGGTTTGAACTATATTTAGCTATAAGTAACAGAACTGAGGAAGAGTGGGCAAAGCGCACCGATAATCTTGGGTTTCATTGCAGAAACGACCCTTTTAAAGCCAAAATAAGAAAAACCGATCGTAAATGCATCGCGACAGAATTTCCCAACAGAGGGCTGGGCCATGCCAGCGACCCCAAGCTTCGACAGCCCCTCTGTCGAAGAGGTGGTGACAAGGTGATATGGCTTACTATCCCATGCCATTTCAGGGCATATTTTGCATAATATCACTTAATTCTTCATGAGTCGAGTTGCGCACTTTATATATAATGGTCTTCGGAATCTGAAACTTGAATTTGCAAAGGGGGCGAAAATTTTTGGTAGGCTTGCACAAAAAAGATATGTGATCATTATGAACGTAAAGAAAAAAAAAAGAAAAACTGTAGGTTCTAGACCATATCGAGGATAACACATTTTATCGAAACACCTAGATAACACCCTATGAAATAGGTCCGTAGGTCGCTCGCAAACTGACCGTACCGCATGACACACACGAGAGAATAGGAAATAGGCTTAGCACCATGGGATGCGGGAACTTTCGACCTCCACATAAACAGTGTGCTCTGCCTATACATGTTTCGTGGTAAGGTTGGCAGGACCTGTACTATCTAGCAATGTGGAATGGAACTGCTGAAGATCCTGGAGTGACTGTAACAGCGCGCGTAGCGCGCCGAAAATTTTGGGTTCTTATTAGAGAAATTGTCCTCTCTTAGGCTCCACCAGGGACTGCATATCGTATCTGTTGAGTGTTCAGTGTGTCTGTTCAATATTTTTCTCTTCCCCTAACCCTCAAATCCCCCGACTAAGGGATTTTTCCCCGAATGACTTCGGAAGTGGGGGGGGGGGCTGCATGTACCCCAGCCCCCCCCCCTTTGAACACGCTACTGCTACATATAATCTGATGTTTAAACATAGCCTGACTTATCAAAAATATCACACTTTGTCAGCAAATATCGCATAAGTTCTTACAATGCTGCACTTTTTTACAAATGTTATTTCTCAATTGATTTTGTGTCAAAAGTTGGGAAGATTTGTGGCGGATGTACTTTGGCAATCAAGAATAGCAGGGCCAGCGTCTAAACTGTGACCAATTTATCCATGTAATCGCGAGGAGAGCTGCTCCATTAATCGACTAAAAAAAGAGAGGGTCCGACCAAACAAACAAAGGGTAACATAATACTATGGCATGCGTCCCTCTTTCTACGTCACAAATTTGCACGTCATGTACGTCATATTTATTCTCTGAAGTGCAAAAGCAGTAATTCACTTGTAAAATGGTCATCCTTTGATGGTTTTTATGGAAATTGTTGATGCTTTTAACGTTTTTAACACTTTGTGCCTCAAGGCTGGTGGATTTAACGGTTCGTTTACAGCCTAGACCTTTAATGTGTACTATAACTTGCATGTAATGATCCCCGACGGTGACCCGTAGCCCGTAGCCACAGTCGGTTTACTTGTTTTTATATTAAGGTGAAGGATTCTTCAATGCAACCCCAAATTTCAAAGTTTCATCAACAGTAATCCAAATTTCCTTATTTTTTGTATAACTTAAAAACCTCGATTTTCCATAGTTGCTTCAACTACAAGGAAAAGGCTGTACACTCGCGCTTTTTGCGCTGAAAATTGTTAGTTCCTCATCCTTCTGGCAACTCTTAAATTCTTTTGGGCCTTCGTGTTGGTCCCCCCGGCCCCCCTGTCGGCGAGTTGATCCGTTGCTGCCCGTTGCTCTCCCTCACCCCCGCCCAGTCGCTCCCATTTTGCACTGATACTTCAGCTAGTCTAGTATTACTTTCATGTTTTGGTAATAGGGAGCTCTATACATGGATAATGCACAAAAAAGAGGGCGTACTACCTTAAATATTGCGAAATCAAAATGGCGGCCTCCATGAAAAGGAAAGCTTTCGACACTTCAGAAAACGAGGCAATACCTATAGGTATTATTGAAACAATTCTGACATGTAACCTCCATAATTATGTATTTTCTTCCCAGTAGGCCATTTTTTTCACATTTATGTGCAGAAGTTTCGAAAACTAGAGTGAATAATTTCGGTGGGAGATTATCATTATTTTCTATTTAGGCTAGGCCCTAACGTTAGGCCTACGCTGTATGCCAGCCTAAGACTAACGTTAAGTCTAACGCATGGGGGCTAACCCACACGGCACAGGCAGTCTTACTCCAAGGTCATGGGAATTAAAGTCATAGATGTGCGTCCGGGAATCATTTAAAACGTATGCGATTATTTTTCACTATTTATGTATCATTATTTGTGATTAGGCTTAGTCGTTATTTATAGGGCCTAGAGCACAACCGAAATTCGAACCATAGGGGCAATTTGTGTTACAGGTATAGGGCAAAAACCAGAAAATTCGTGATATTTACTACAGATCGGAATCATATCGGAAATCCTTGCAATACGTTCTTCTTTTTCACAAAACTATTTAGATTATGCAAAAAAATCACAAAATAACACTACCTAGCTTGAAAATAAGATGAGTTTCTGCCACTTGTGAGCGCTTGGAAGTGTTTGTTAGAAGAAGATGATTGCGCAGTAAGATCAACTCGTTAGCCTTGCGCCAGTCATTTCTTTCTCGTGAATATATTATGTGTACATACATAGTACATTCAAGACATAAGAAGTGACTGGCACAAGGCTAACAAGGTGATTTTATTGCGCAGTCATGTTTTTATAACTAACACTTCCGAGTGCTCAGACGTTGCAGAAAATCATCTTATTTTCAAGCTCTGGTAGTTTTATTTTGTGATGTTTTTGTATAATCTTGCTAGTTTTGTGAAAAGGTAGAACACATTGTAAGGATTTCAGATTTGATTCCAATTTGAAGTAAAAATCTTGAATTTTGAGGTTTTTGTCCTATACCCCTAACACTGATTGCCCCTATGGTTGGAATTTCGGTTGTGCCCTATAGGCCTAGGCTAGCTAGGCCCTAAAGTTAGGCTAGGTCTAGGTAAAAAATTCATGCGTATGGGTATAGGCATACATATATTTTTCCTCTGACAAGGCCTATAATGTTTACAAGTGTGTGTGTAGATCTGAAGTAAGTGCACTATGTGGGGTATAACTGTAGAATACAGGGCCACTCTTGAACACCACCCAGCATTTGGATGCACAGATCGGATGTGACATTGTTTATCTTGTACCCTAAACTTTGACCCAACATTTAGCATAACAGGTTAAAGGGCAAAGGAGGGCTAAGGCCCCATAAGATGCCCTGAAGTCCATACAACCTTAACTGAAAACAAACAACCAACCAACACCAAATGAGCCCAGCCCAATTAGATTCTACCACAGTTATGGAAGAACTTGTCAATGTTAACCTTAAAGCAGTGAACAGATGTGGAGTTTGAGCATCTAGATGCCCATCCACTCCAAGACTGATATTGGTAAAACCATTCACTCCATAACCAAGCATCTGTACATCCACTCAAGAATATTGCAAGTGGTCTTTGTAAGAAATGGACAACAATGAGCCATTTTCAAATTAAACACAGCTGCTGTAATCATATTCCCATTTTATAATTAAATCTTTCATGTTCATCAGCAGTCCAAACTTTGACTGTGCATCTTAGCATCAGTGCATCCACTCAAAAGGTTGGAGGTGATTAAAGTTTTTTCTTTTGTTCTAAAAATCATTTACTTGGCATCCAAGCATTTTAACCCAGCAGGGCAAATACATGGAGTGGAAAATTCAGAAGGCTCAGTGTATGTACAGGCGAAGAGTTTTTAAGTTGACTGAGCATCCGCGCATCTGGGCTCTAGATACATCCCTCAGGTGGTCCTGTATGCTATAGTTACTCCCTAACATGATTGATGGCCTACTAATACATAAGGTACATATGGAAATTTATTTAAAACATGGTTTTGCTAACTGAAATGATTTGCAAATTTAATTTGTTTGATGAATATGCATTTTTGGACAAATAATGAACTTTTTGCAAATAATGACAGTTTTTAGCGGTAGCTTTGGGAACGTGTGTAGTGGACACAAATTCATGACTTTCATTCCCTTGGCCTTAGTGTTATGGTAAATGTATCCTTTATAAAAGAGAGAAGATGTCACACAACACAGCCTTTCAACGCCAGCTTTGCCTCATTCTTGGTATAACCTCTTTCCAATACACACGAATGTTCCAATAATGTTTTCAGATCAGTTGAGTAGTATGATGATTCATTTGTAATAAAACTGTCTTCAAAAATGAAACATTTCTTAGCAGAAAAATCAGTGAGCAGTTGCTGCAAATGTGAGTTCAGTCATCTCTTGATGGTGATGTCACATTATGTAAAGGGAATTTCCCCGTCGGAATCCGGTTCTCCCATTGGATAGCTTGGCCTCGTAATGACGTAGGCTAGTTACGTTGGAATATTCAGATAGTTCAACCATGATAGTTGCCTACATAGCTGGCTGTGTGGCGTATTTGTTGTTCAGTTGACTGAACAACAAATGTGTCACATTGAGTTAGGCGAAGATGGTGCAGAAAGGCTGTTGTGGGCGACCTTTTCTCTTTTATACTGGTCATAATAATGCTAGGACTGCCTGTGGGCTAACCATAGGCCTACTGTTAGTACACTCTGCAGACTGTATGCCTATAGTAAAATCAGACAGGCCAAACATTGATTTGACCTATGTACCCAAAATTGCAGTCCCACAAAGCCATTTTTTGGTTTTATCTTACTATGCCTGACTAAAGTAAATGTAGTAGTTGGTACTAAGGACATTTGTGTATAAAGACACAAGTGATATCCTGTGCAAACCTCAGCCAAACTTAGGCCTTAAAGTGTACCTTAAGTCTAGAATTTTGAAAATATATATTTTAGAGGTTGCAAAATGAATCTTATTGATCTAACTCCCATTGTCAAAGCTTGCTCCGTTGCTGAGATATTAAATGTTAAAATTTATTCACTTAAATCCAAATAGTCCGTTGCGCAATAATTTGTGTCCTTCTTGTGGTACAACTCACATTAAATGCTTTTTTTCCTTTAAAAATTAAAAGTGTTTATATGACCTTGAACACTTCCTGTTTTGTTGCATGACATGCTGTACAGAGAGAGCTTGTATAGTCAAGTCACCTGAAAGTCGTAAGGATTCGATCACATTTTGGCACGAGTTGTAGTAACTTTTAGAAAAACAAAGAAATACAAAGGTTGTAATTTGAGTAGTACAACAATGACATCACAAATTATTGTGCAATCTACCTTTTTAAATTGAGTGAATAAACTTCAACATTTTATATCTCAGCTTAGGAATGTCCTGTGAAGATGGGATTTGGACCACTGGAATTCAGATTTCATGCTCTGCAATATATATTTTTGAATTTTCAGACTTTAGGTACACTTTAAAGGTAATCTGTCAGTAATTTAACCCAGGCCATACTGGCTTTATTGCTTTAGTTAGGCTTAGCCTGAACACTGCACTGCATTTTGTTTCTGTTCTAGGCACACGGTAAGGCTTTCACCTCTATCATAGCCCTTCACCAGACTAAGTATAACCTGACCTTGATGAGCTGGAATCTCTTATAGTCTCATGACCTTCATAAATTATGATATTTTCATAACATACAGTTGGAGAGAGAATGTCACCTTTTTTGTGAGGGAGGGGTGGGGAGTTGTTCAAGTGTTCCACCTGACATTTACTTGGCATGGAGTTTCAGTTGAGGATAAGATAAGGCTAGGTTTAAGCCAGTTTGGGGGTTAGGCAAGTGCATGGTCCAGAAATGGCAATTTTGGAACCAGCATTTGATACTTGTGTTGATGTGACATCTCCTTCGAAAGTACTGAGAATCTCCTCCAACGGAATTGACATGGAGATATCATTTGTCCCTGCATGTACCACTATGTAATTATTGTGTTTATGGTCTCCTTTGTGTATATGTCTTTATTAGTGTTTGTCTTTACATTTTTGTTGTTTTATTGTATCTTTGTGTGATTTTACTGTTCATGTTAGTTGAAGTGGTTTACCTGGCTTTTTTTTTTGATGTTTTGTATTCTTTTTTGTTTTGTTTCATTACTTCGATTTATTTTTTCATTACTTTGATTAAATATATTTTATATTGTTTCACTGTTTTTAATAGGGCCTTTGGTAAGATTAGCATTCCACTAACCAAGTTTACCCTTTAAAGTTGAAGTAAATAAATAAATTAATAAATGAATAAGTGGTCTCTTGAATAAGCAATCTCCAAAGCTTTAATTGCACAGTTACCATGCAATCATGTACTGTACTGTTTTTGAAGATGGTGTTCTCTCCCTAGACTGGTGTTATTTTTGTACCAAACTTGATCAGTTAGTTAGATGAGGCCAATTGGTTCAAGTTGAGCCGGCCACAGCCTTTTTTCCAGTTGTGGCTCACTGGCTTGTTTTCCCTTACTCCATTGCTTATGTAGAGCATAACACACAATGGCAGTAGGTTATTAGGAAATGAGCTTTGTGGCATGTCTTGTCTTCTGATAGTGATCATAATACCTGTACATTAAGCTGTTATTTGATGCCCTGTACCATGGCAGAGCATGTTTAGCTACAGACATCATCCTGTTTCCTTAATACATATGTACTACATATGTGTATATTGATTACAATTTGCTTATGAAATATTTTCAGTGTTTCCTTGTAGAAATAATCTATAAAGTTGAAATACTGAGCACCTGGACATTTTACTAATTACTAAAAGTGAACCATTTGTCATAGTGCATGGGTATATACCAGACAGTGTACAAATTTAAATGTCTTTCAGTGGACCCTTTCCAAACCTTTTGGCATAAAGCTTATCCATAGAAAAAGTTCACAAGGGCTTTTTGGTCCACATGTGCTATTTTTATTATTGCATTTATTTAGAAGGTTAGGAGGGCAGTTTTCATAACATTTGGTATTTTTTGCTCTTTTTAAAGTCTAAGGTCTATTTTGGCTGCCGGTGGGGGGGGGGGGGGAGGGGGGAGGAATCAGCTACTATATCACCCCTTTGTACATTATCTCCTGGTGCCAGAGTGTGGCATGAAGCCCTTATAGTGGGGTCAAGGCCTCTAAGGCCTACATGAATTGTATAATTTAGGTTGCAAACCTTTGAGCCTGTCAAACCATCTAATTTTTTCATCTGAATACCATTGCATCAGTTTGCAGCTCATTTCATTAAAATAGCTTTGTTGCAGCATACTGTAGCAGGAACATTATACCTTAGTACATCACATGAATGGAGTTCAAACACTTTTATTCTCCTATTTTTCATACTTTTTCAGTGTCATTTTCTCATGGTGCATTAAATGTCTCAAAAGAAGGGAATGGAGACAACCTACCGACTTTTAAGTTGCTGAAACATTCCAAATCTGACATTGTCAAGAGGAAACAATGGCGAATATTGGTGAGACTAAACTTTAACTCAATCTTTGATTCCAGTAAAGAAGTTTATTTACCCTATATGTATTACTTCTATTTCATGTGAGCTCAATACCACGGCAAGTATCAGCATGTGGGCTAATTTTAATTTCTCTCATTATTTTGGAAATTCCTGGTAGTACATTTGGACTTTTTATCAGGAAAACAAAGTTTAAATACTTTATTTCAGTAAGTTATTCCTGAATATAACACTTACCTCTCATGTACAATTTCCCCAGATATTACACCTTCTATGATCATTCCCTTTTTACATTTCATAACTTGCTGCTGTGTTTAGTGTTCAGCAAATATTAAACAAGTATTTGTCATGAAAAGTTATGGTAAGATTGATTCTTTTATATTTAAGCAAATTGACTGATGCTCTGAAAAGTCACTTTCTCTCTGCATTGTATTTGTAGACTGCCAGAGGGCAGAAAATTGATTATGTTGGAAGTAACTATGGAGAACTTGCTCTAAAAGCCTCATCAACATCAAAGTAAGTACATTCGGAGATGTATTGAAGGTTTCGGCAATGTCATGGTTCCTATTTCCTCAGCCTTGGCTATGGCCCTCTGAGGTAATAATTTGGCCTTGTACCGTCAATCTGGAGTAGGAAATGTTTCTGTAGCTGATTCAAGGCAGATTCAAACCAGCTATGAAATGTAATTTCCTGAAGATACCATACAAAAATGTATTTTATTCCTCCAAGAATAAGTTTCATATTTTCAGATTTCTAAGAGTTTGTCTCACCAACTCTGTCCTATAGTAGCACATTAAGTAATAACACAAATTGACTTGGTTAGGTATATTTGGTATTGAATTTCAGAAGAGTATGATCTGTTACTACTGTGCAAGCAGTCCTTGTTGGCATGGTGTATTAGATCACAAACTTTTTGATTGTGCATTTGTAACATATTAAATATCACGTCATGATCAATTTTTTTCTTTTCTTTTGTACTATTGTTAAGTCTTAAACCAGCTTTTGTTAGTCATCTATAGAGTTATGTTCACACTAATATTTGGTCAGAACTATGTCAACTTCTGTTTTTTGAAAGATTTTTAATGCAGATTGAACCCCATAAATTACAGCAATACTTTACAAATCAGTCATAGCAAGATACATTTAAATATGTAAACATCTAATAATTCAATAAAAGGCTATAACAGGTCAGTGTTTTGAATGACTTATTATCCCATGTTCGTGAGCTGGCCTCAACCTTGGTGGTGCACCCTCTGCCTTGAGGGTATGGCCGTTGACCCATAAGGTGCAGTCTCGGCTTTGGGGAAATAAACCTAGACTACGGCTGTGCTCATGATGTAAGGGACTTTCAAACAGTTAAGGCATTTCAGTTGTAACCAGGTGATTTCTAGTGATTGTGGATGGGAGGAGTATTATTGTAACGTGCAGATGATGGCATTTCTGTGTTGGGGGTTCTAGCTATCCAGCCTGGTAGGGCGTTGTCGTTGAGAATGTGCGGAGCGTAACAAAGTTAATAATAATTAGCTGTCTGGGGGTAAGGGAGAAACTCGTACAAGAAAAGAAAGAGACATACACGATGGATTGCGTGCATTGCTTGTGTAATCGAGATGTGCTTTTTCTGAAATCCGGCAACAGAATGACATATGATTGTGCAACATCCTCCATCGAGGACTAAACCTAATTAACATAAAAATAACAAACATAACACTCGCATACATACATACGTACAGCTGGATACTCACAGCTGACTGATTACAAGAACAAAATAGTTATGATATTTACACTCTTACATTATGTAGGAGAATAGAATAAGAGGGCCAGTCCCTTAGCTAACTGCTTGTTCAATGCAGTGTTACCAAGAGAAGTGATACTGTAGGTTGAGCACAGTTTCTGCAGTGAATGATGCATACTCCACTATATGTCCTTCCTCTCAGATATAACTGAACCAGATTTATAGTCAAACTGTCTTTTCCCCTCAATGCATTTACACCAGAAGCGGTGAAATTGCTTCAGCCATTAATAAGAAATATATCCAAAGTAGGAGCTGGCATTTATTGATATTCATTATCTGCAGATCAAAAGGAAAAACTTTCCCAATTCCTGACTGCAGGGGATAGATATTTCACAAAATCTGATGAACTTATTGGAATGTATATTTTTTGATCATTTGTTTGTCAATTATACCATGCCAGGTATATGGTGGGGGTTTTGGACAAACGAACTGGAAAAATGCAAGCGTATGATGCACAATTGTTTCGCCTTCATCCTTGGATACAAAGAGATGAGACTCAGAAGCAAAAGAAGGATGACACTCTTACATTCCTTGAAAAGGTTTGTAACCACAATGCACCTGTCAAATATGTATTATGAACTATATTCTCAGTTATGTTACACTGTTTTTTAAGTGAAATTTTGTATAATTACACTCTGTCCAAAAGTGGGAAAGTGTGACACAGTGGCTTTTGAGGTAATAATACTTGCTCATACTTTCAGACAATTGTGCAAAGCTGTAGCCTTCAGGCTGTATTTTATCAGTACAAATTGAAGGTCATTTTATGAATAATACACAAGGCCTGTATAAATGCAGTTCTGAAATCTTTGAAATTACTTTTTCTTCCTTGGTTTATGTAATGAAATGTTTTATCATAGAATACATATTTAGAAACTGTGAAGATTAATTTCATTATGATTCTCCACGAACTATGGTGAGTTGCATCTCCTCTCATAGTGGAGTTGCTACTGGCGTATCAACCAGGTTTTGTGGCTCATAAATTAGAGTTGGTGTAATTGTGTAATGTGTCCAAACCTAGATGACTGACAAATTAATCATTTATTTTCTTTATAGACTCATCGTCTTACTGAAAATTTTGGCAGTAAAAGGGGAAAGAGATCATTGAACAGTTTAATCAGGAACAAGGTATCACAAGAATTCATAGAAAAGGCAGTAAGTGAAGCTGTGGAGAATGCGGCTGTGGATCTACCTGAGACTTCAGATTGTAAGTCATTTACTAGGAGGGGTTTTTACTGGGAAGGGGCTAGTACTTGTCATCACTTTTGCTCTACCGTTCATTTCATGGAAAAACAAATTGGATTTCTCTATTTGCTTACAACCGTAAATGTTTATGTGACTCGTTAATTGAAAAAGTGATGGGGTAAACATGCAAACTGTCTGTGAATGTGTACCTGATAAAATGTTGGGTGAAGGACTATCCAAGTACCCTAAAGTTGCAGATATACCCAACATGGGTACTTTGTATTACCAGTTTGGGTAGTTCTTTACCCAATAATTTAGCAGGTGGCATAGCCAAATATATGATGGCCTTATGGGTTAAGGTCTCTAAGTATGTGGTAAATGAAAGGCTTTCAAGTTTGTGAGGGCAACAACACTTCGTACACAGAATTGTTTCAAAACATAGGTAAAACAAAAACATATGTCAGCCATTTTGAAATATTGCCACCATTGACATCATAGGACAGGTAGATATTGGCCATGCATTTCGGGGAATTTTGTGTTTTTGTGGCCAAAAAAGTTCTTTCTACAAAGAAATGTTACATAATATGGGTAAAATACATACCAGTGGCAGCCATTTTGAAAAAATGGCCTCAGTTGTCATATGACGAATTTGTGATGGCCTTATAGCCAAAAATCTTGCATAGGGAATGCACTGACTGGTGGGCCAAATTTCATATTTGTGTCATAAAAGGCACAATTCATGATACTGTCTGCTGCACTACATGCCCGTCCGTCATAATTAAAGTTTACCCATAGAGCATTTCGGTTCTCCTCTCTGTTTCTTTTAATGTTTGAGAAAATATATTTAAAAAAAAAGCCTTCATATCAATACCACATGAAGCATGGTTCTGGAAGTACTCATTGCCCAGATATTATACAGTTGAAAGTTTCATACAACCGCAACTGTAAATTCATGTAATCATTCTCTACAGATGTACAACTTGAGTCAGAACATTTTCAACTTCTCCCACCCTGCAATAAAGATGCCTCAGCACCTGCAGATATTTACAAGTTGGAAGATAGTAAGAAACTTCTGTCTTTGATTTCCTTGAGATTTATCAAACCATAATTTTCAAACTAATTAAAGATTAGTTTTTCAGCATGACAGTTCTTGCATTTTGATGAAAGAGTTGTCATGTTTTGATACAAAGCTTTTTTACTGTGTGTAGCAAATACAATTAGTGTTGTAATGATATGCATCAATAGCAGTACGGGAGTCTCGGTTCTAGAGACTTATGTCGGACTTTAGTCTCAAACTCAAGTAGATAGGCTCAGGTCAGTTCTTGCAGAAGACTCATCTCCACTCAAGTCTCAAATTAGCAAAGCAATAAAGTCTCATGGTGACTTAAGTCTCAGACTCAAGTGACTAGGCTCAGGTCAGTTCTTGCAGAAGACTCATCTCCACTCAAGTCTCAAATTAGCAAAGCAATAAAGTCTCATGGTGACTTAAGTCTCAGACTCAAGTGACTAGGCTCAGGTCAGTTCTTACAGAAGACTCAACTCCTCTTAAGTTGTTAATTAGCAAAGCATTAATGTTTCATGGTGATTGGAGTCTCAAAACTCAGAGACTGAACTTGACTTACCTTCAATGATAATTCAGTTCAAGCCATACTGTGACAGAACCCCTTAAGATAACTTTCCAATCAGTAATTAAAAATTCACCTTACGATTATTAAAATTCACTTTATTTTATTAAAGTTACTCCAGTACTTGATTAGGGACTTTGAATGACCTAACCCCCTGGAGGTGACACAGTTGAGTAACCTGGAACAGGGTTCATACGTTCATGAAAAATCCTAGAATTTGAAATTGTTGTCAAAAGTCCTTAAATAGGGCACAGGACTTTCTTCATTGATAAAAGGTTATGGAAAATTGATATTTTAAGAAGAGTGATGGCATGACACATAGTGATGTATGCTATGTAAGTTTGAATTTTCAAAATATCAATCCACTTGTGTTTTACCCCATTGTTTGATGTATGTGTGCCCTGCAACCTGCATTTTTTATGCATAATGGAAAGGTAAAGATTTAAGAGACATTGTTACAAAGTGAGTGGAATGGATAGCTGGAGGCAAAAATGGAGGCCATCTAACCGATGATAGTGTACATATCACTATTTCTTTCAGTAAAACAACTGGTCGGTGTGCTGTAGATATACTTCAAGAAACTGAGAAAAAATTGTAAGAGTTTGTCATAGAAAGCTTTAATTTTGTCATGGAATCAGTGTTGTAGTGTGAGTACAGGACCACAAGTACGGGTGAGGGTACGGGAACCAGGTCATAAGTACGGATGTGGGTTCAAGTATGGAAACTTGTACTAGAGTATGGGTGTGAGTATGGGTACGGGTATGAGTATGGGTACGGGTATGAGTATGGGTGCGGGTATGGGTACTACAACACTGCATGGAATGTCATAGAATTTAAAAGTTTCAGAAATATTCATTTGCCTTGTCAGAGTGACTTGCCCTACACGTACAGGGATAAGGGGTGACTGGAGCTTAAACAGAGACTAGAAATGACTGAAACTCTATTTAGAATGATGAAGTCTTGACTTGGCATGAATCTAGATACACAGAGACTTGGTGTGTCTTCAGACTCACCATCAAGTGACTTGATAATCATGCAGGAATTATTTTGCTTACTTATATTTAGGTCTTTACTGGCAGTAATTTCATAATGCTCTGCCACCATATTTTGGGAAGAAAAGCCATTTTATGCAAAGAACAACTTCCAAATCTAATTTTCAAGATCACATATATTTCTTTGCAGCCAGCCTGGAACAGAGTCAGACCTATTAAAGAGACTTAGACTTTTATGTAAAAGGGGTGAGAAGTTGGTCACTTAAGTGTCATGTTTCTTGGGGAGTGAGGCTTCTTGGGATCATTCCCAGGTTTAACTTTGTGGGAGATAAATATCAAAACCTGCAGAACTTTTCTCAAAAAGCAAAGTTTAGGTTAAGTGGTTTTCAGTACAATATATCAGCCCATGTCTTCAAACGTGTTATAGCAAACAAGAACAACACATTTTCTGACTTTCATTTTTTTCATAATCATTATTTGTATTTTCTTTTCTTTCAGTTTTACCATTAGAATTAATGGATCATTTGGATCAAAAGGGAGACAGTTTGCTCAATGCTTCTGTGGAGGAAATCGAAAAATGGCAAAAAGAAGAAAGGTAATTGCTGCTGACAAGTGATGAAAATAAACCTTTTCACAAGAGTGTTCTGTGTTTTCAGATCATTTACAGCAAATTGTGAGCGATATTTTCCCTGAGCTGCTCACAGCTAATTGTATGATAATTTGAAGGTAACTTTGACCTTTGCTTCTTAAAGAGCAGTTATGATTGGCCCGAGGTGAGTTGATGAGACCTGGGCCCTGTTTCATGAAGAATTACAATACCAGAGTTTAATGATTGCAATGCATGATGGGAACTGGGAGTATAAACAACCGGCCCAGATGATCATTACAAAGTATTAAGTGCTGTGACAACACAATACACATACACAGCAGACAATAAATGGAGATGGCAGACAAAGTATGCAAAGATGATATTCCTGGGGCAAAAATTGATGGAAAATACGTAGATTACCTTAATTTGAAAACACTCACAGGCTGCAAGGAGGAAGCCTCTGTTATTGATCTAAGTTTAATCTATGATGCAATAGTCCTATTGAAATCAAACGTACGATTAAGCAACACCCATTTGCCGGTTTGATTCTGTTCTATATCCACAGTTGCCCATTCTATGTCCTAGATCACCTACCACTATCTGACTATGCATTCTCAGAAGACAAGGATCTGTCAGTCAAACGGAAAGCAGCCATCTTGGCTTACATTACAGTCCTCATGCAGTTGTTTATCACCAAAAAGAGAAACCTGGAGAGTTGTGAGTAGTCTCCTTCTAAGGATGCATATCATTTCTGCTGAATAATTGTCCAGTTGTTCTATTTGACTTAAAAGAGGATGGGCATGGTATGAAAAATATGGTGGACCATGAATTTATGGAATGAGTGTTATATTTTAGTAGGTGGAAATATTGTTTTCAAATGTGTTTCTTTGTAAATTTTAGACAATTTTTTATGTAGAATGATGAAAATAAAAAATGGGCTCAGCTGAATCCCTTAATAGACAAAGCTGGAAGAATGGAACATCTTGTTGGCAATGATCCCAGTATTTTTTACGATGCCCTAGTCTTAAGGGGTGCCCTATTACTTCTGTCGCTAGTATAGTGCATAATAAGAAGTGGACAGGACTTCATATAACTAAGAAAAGTTATGATATCTCCTTAATGGTAGGTCTGATTTGCTTCATATATGGTTTTAGTGTGTTAGAAACTTTCAGTAAACTGTCTACACTATTACTTGATTATCTAAATAAATATTTATGAGAAGGCAGGGCTATGCCTGAAAATAGTTGAAAAAGATCATCAACAAGCCAACTTACAAAAGGCAAGGTCTGGTGGGCACCTACTAGGCAGCTTTCTTTCAGTAAACTAATTTAATGCAAGAATTTAAATGTGACAACATCTCCCCCTCCCCAAACAGTAGATATGATATGCTTCATGTGGAACGTAAATCTGTTAATGCATTGTTGTAACAGTGCTCTGGTATAAGGTTAACATTTTACTTGAATATTCAGGACAAAACAGGCAAAAATTGTCAAGAAAATTTACAAGCAAGCAAACACTTGGAAGGGATGTACTGTGGGCCCTGCACCAGTTAGTTTTCCCTATTGCCTTTGCTGCCGCTGTTCAGCATGAAGGAGGAGTGAGAATGATTTTTGTCTCAGCTTGAAAATGCCAAAAAAACTCCTTAGTGGGCTGAGATTTGTTCATCCACTGTGAACTCTTGGGAGGTTTGTTCTTGCTCTTCCGCATTGATTGATGGGGGTTTTGAAAGAAATTTAAGGCTGAATTAACTGTATCTCAGGAAGGGTGCTTAGAGAGATTGCATAATTTGCATGCTGATGGCCCATACTGAGGAAGTGAACCTCACTGTGTATGGTGGAGGCCAAATGCTATTTGGGTTCACCAAAGTTTAAACTGCAGAAACCTTGTAAACATGATATCTGATGAATAGAAACATTCTTGAATCACATACTTGACATGTGGGTGATGAATATTAAGTGCATGGTCTCTCAACATGTGGTAAAGGTCAAAGTTTATTTGACATCACCAAAGGTCAAATAGTGAAAACCTTGTACACATGATATCTCAAAAAGGGAAATGTGTATGAATCCATTAGGCAAATTATCCCTCTATAAGACAGGGTACTGGGGACCACCAAAGTTTTTGGCTGATAACTGTGGTTTCCCATTAACCAACCCAACCACCATCAGTTAAGAAGAATAACATTTGATAACACTTCAACATAGTGTCATGGTTGTCAACTTCGCTGGGGTCACCGGAAAAGATGAAAAGAAAGACTATACGCCATGGTAAATACTGTGGAATTTTATTCCAACATAAAAACTGGTTCTCAACTAGTGAAACTGCTTTCTGGCCTAACATTTTCCTGGGCGGAGCCCTACATAATAACTTTTCCCCAACTACAAAAACTGCTACTTGTGCATGAGCCCTGCTACAAACTTCTGGGGATAAAAAAAGCTACGTAGCCACTTGCTACAAACAAGATTAGACTAAAATGCCAAAATTTAAATCTGCGTAGCCATTTGCTACACCAAAATAAGGCTTAACTTGTTATCCGGATGACAACTCCATCTGCATATAACTTAATGGCAACTTGTCAGCTGGGCGTCCTCCCTCAGTCGTTGATCTTAATCGAGTGCCACGACCTCACCCGTACCTTCCTACACTACATGTTTCTCAAGAATACAAAGGCATTTGGATAATTGCTACACTAAATTTTGGAAATGCGCATTATGTAACCACAGCTGTGCTGTACCCTGGATTGAGAATAATTTGAGGAATTATGACTAAGCTTAAGCTTACCATAACATTTGTAATATTTTAGATACTTGTGACACATGGGTGATAAATGTAAACCAGACAGTAAGCAATACACTATCCAGCCATTAAATATTATTATTATTAATGTAATAATAAAGCACACTATCAACCAAAAAAAAAAAATAGATTTATCAGCCATAAATAGCTAGCGACTTACCTCCAACAAGTTGCCTGTACAACCAGTAAGGTCCAGTCAACCAAAATAAAGCTTCCTGTGATCCAAGCTGACAGAGGATTTCAAGGCCTACCAATCTCAAGAGGCCAATTGAAAATGGTAGGAAAACACTTCTTTAATTGGGAGTGTTGGCAGTCTGTGACTGGATTTTGTAGAGGTAATTTTTCATCATGCTCATCTTTGGCGAGTGGAAACTCAATGTTAGGTACAGGATTTCTGTAATTTTAGGTGTAGGTGAAAGGTCATCTGATGTCACTGTGTGTTACACTTTGAAAACCTATATGTGGTATCTCAAGAAAGAAAACCAGTATGAACATTATACTGTACTTAGCAATTGGCATGTGGGTGCACCATATTGACTTCATAATCTTTGTTGTTTTGGTGGATGTCAAAGTTTATTTGATGTCACTGGAGGTTGCGGAAACCTTGCAAACTATGATTAAGCAAGCATGACATGTTTGGATCTTTAATCTGGCATGCACAGTAATGCCCAAAATTAAAACCAAGAAGTTAATTTTTGACCATGCTGTTAACGTTATGATATGATATGATATGATATGATACATTATGGATGCAGGCTTACAAGCCTCTATATCCCCATCGAACATTAGAACACTGTAACACTGGAACAAACTGAACATCAACAGACCATCATATATAAGAAGGGTAGTCAGCTTCAGAGTCAAATTTCATGTCTAAATTTCCACAAATTTATCAAGTCATCTCTCAAAAGTAGCAACAGAGTCAGCTTCCACAACTTTTGCTGGAAGACTATTCCAAAAATCAACTACTCTATTTCTGAAGGTAAATTTCTTCATATCTGACTGACAATGTTGTTTAGTGAGTTTAAAACGATGACCTCTTTTCTCCTGGTATTGAAATTTAGCATGTTAAAAGTTACATTAATGTCATATATACCACAAACAATTTTAAAAACTTCAATCATATCTCCCCTGAGCCTTCTATAGGCAGATTCAGTTTGCACAACCTTTCTTGATATGATAAACCCGTTAATGATGGAATAAGTTGTGTGGTACACCTCTGCACATTCTCTAATAAATCAGTATCCCATTTCAGGTGAGGGTTCCAAACACTAGCAGTGTACTCCAAATGAGGGCTGCCTAAAGCTTGAAACAAATACCTGAAAGACACCTCATCTAAATATGTATAAGTTCTTCTTATAAGTCCCATTATACGATTCATTTTATTGACCTAAGCCTGATAATAATCTGAAAAACATAATTTAGGATCCTCCAATAATCCAATGTCTTTCTCTAACACAGAAACCTTTAAATTAATTACAGAACCATCCCCCATCCCACAGATGATAACTTTTCACATTAAAGGGGAAATCTTCTCATCCCAGACAAATCCAATTCTCCCAGCTATGCTAGCTCTAGCACCGCCCATAACTGTCTTTAGCGTCTCCTTGTGCAGACACAAACACAGTTAATTGCTCAGGGCCACATCCTGGTGAGTATACAAGGCCCTATTATGTAATCAGAACACTCTCTGTGCATGCTGTGTAATGTGAGCTGCTCTGCATCTTTTGAATTTTGCAACTCTGATGTCAATCAAAGAGTAGTCACCAATTGAGACTTTTGCTTACCCCTTTGTAAAAATCATACTTGGGGTGATGCAAATCTCTCTTTAAAATTGTTCCAACCAATTGGAATAACTCTCTGCTTATTAGGATGAAATTTCAACAACCAACATTCTGACCAACTGAACAAACCGAATAAATCCTCTTGTAATAAAACATCATTTTTTGTAGATGTTTCCCTATACAACTTTGTATCATCCGCAAATAAATACGTCGAAGAAAACTGTACTGACTTGGGCAAGTCATTTGTATATAAAACAAAACAGGCCCAAGGACACTTACCTGAGGGATTACACTTGAAACAGGGTAATACCTGGATAAGGAATTAATCACATGGACCTGCTGCTTCCTCCCTGAAAGAAAATTTTCAGTCCATCTGCAACAACGGTAACTTATGCCAAAACTACTAAATTTATGTAACAAACACTTATGCAGAACCTTATCAAAAGCCTTCATAAAGTCCATATATATATTACATCAAGAGATCTACCTTTATCTATTTGACCAGTTGTCAAACACCTTCAAAAGTTGTAATGTAGTTGAACGTCCTTGAACAAAACCAAACTGACGATCACTTAGCAAATCATTCAATTTAAGATGCTTAATAATATCAGCCCTTATGAGTTTCTCCAATAACTTACAGCAAATACTAGATAAACTGACAGAACGGTAATTACAAGGATTACTCTTATCTCCTTTTTTATACAAAGCAGTGAGAAAGCTACGTTTCCATAATTCAGGAAAACGTCCTGTTAAAATTGAATTGTTAAAAATAATACTCAACGGTTTGTTTAATACATCACACAACTCCACAAGAACCTTAGGATGTATGCCATCGGCCCCAGGGGCCTTTACTGGATCCACAGATTTCAGTAACAAATTAATTGCATCATAGCTATACTGTCTATCTTCAAAGGCACAATTTATTTGAATATCCTGAATGAAAGGAATGTTCATAACATCTCCTTTTGTAAACACCGAACTAAAATAATCACCCAAAACTTCAGCCTTTTCGATATCCTCACTGACAACTTTAGTCATTTCCTTTCTAATAACTTTCAAATCAGAAACACCTTTTTTGACTTTCGTCTTTGAATTAGCATAATTCCAAAAACGTATAGGATCAGATTTCACATTCTTTGCAATGTCCTTTTCAAAATTCCTTTTACCTGTACGTACCACCCTCTTAACCTGATTCCGAAACTTTGCATATTCTTGATACTTCTCATCTTTTGTTTCCATATACCATTGCTATAACCTATGCTTTCTTTAAGCATAGGTTTTTCTTAATTTTGCAAACTACTTCAGTATTCAACAAACCATTTTTTCCTCCTCTACCATACTGATGGAATATACAAGTCTTTGGCTTTTTCATAGTAGAATAAAAATTTCTGCCACTGCTTTTTCGGATCCTTGCCATCAAGAATCCTTTCGCAATCTAAACCCAGTGATGTTTTCATTCCATTATAATCACCTTTGAAGTAATTCCACCAACACAATGGATCATTTTTATTGTCACGAAAGCAACACTAAGAAAAACACAAAACACTGTAGTCGCTGTCACGGGTCAGAGTGGAGAAGGCTGAGGTTGAACCAATTCTTAAGAGTTGGTTACAAGAGGTGACACCAAACTCAGAGTATTTGGAGACCGTGGCTCTGGATATTACCTTATATTTACATTACATTAACAAAACGTTTAAAACATGCATACATAGACTTCATGTACAAAAGAAAATAATTCAAACCCCAAGCTTGGTTTTGGATGGTTCTTCAGCTCACGATTGTACAGTTTGGTGCGAACCCGTTTCCTTCAAACTCTCAATCAAGGAATACTCGGGAATGTTTGTATGGTGGCGTTACCTCAGAAATTTGGCTACGAAGTGTAGGTATATGTGGTCCTAGCTAACTGCATCACTCGGAAGCTGGCCCAGCAGGCTACACGTTTCTGGTAGTTCAGGTACTTAAGTGGGAGACAGGTCAGCCACGTCAGTCTCGTAGGTCAGGGCTGGCCCAGACAATAGTGATGATTCTGAGGAAACGTTAAAACACACCACACTAATAGCTTGCCCATATGCTACTGTTATAACTAATAATCAGAATCATGAACTCTTTCCTTTCCATTTCTCGTAGGAAATTCATTTAAAATCAAAACGGCCTTTTAGGCACCGCTCGTCAATAGCAACCATGACCATTCTCAATAACTAACATAACACTTATTTGAGACTATACTCGAATAATACACAATTTCTTCAAAAATCTTCCTTCACTATGCATACTTGAAACATTTCAATAACATCACAATTCTTTGATGAACCCTACCATGATATTTGCCATGTTTCACATATTTCAACCCTTTCAATAGTTCATGAGAAAATGAAAACATTTCAGTAAATTTTAACACAAATATCTTTTGGAGTCCCACTAGAGGCCCTCTGTTCATTCACATCATATACTAATTCACATTAATAACAAACAAATACATTTCATTCAAACAAACCATACCCCCTTTTAGTCATTAAACATTTACCATGCTAATCTTGTCTTTACAGTTACTAGATAAGTGACCCTTACCCTCCTGCCTCTCATTAATTGAGCACTGCAGGGAGGTTTTAGGAACATTTCTTTCTACAATAATAAAAGTCAACTTATGTTAAGGATGTAACACACTTGCAATAAATAAACTTCACAGTAAGTACACGGGTGGGGCATTGTGCCCCACCAGCCAACTACTGAGATCATATGAATCCTCCACATCGGAGTCTAAAATACATTTTTAAGTCATCCTCAGTGATGTCTATAGGGATATCCCTCCTGGATTTGTAGAATACCTGGTAATACATGTCCTCAGCGACAAGATTAAATCGGCTACAATTTTTAGTGTTCTCGATAACACATTTGGCGTTAATTTTGTGCCCTCTATGACACACCCAGAAGTTGGTCAATTCTAGCTCCTTGCTCCCAGTCCTCCCTTGTTGGGAGATGTTAAGCAACTGCTTCCTAGTGTACACGACACGACTTACATGCCAGCTGCCATTTGACTGTCTGACAAAGGCAATTTTATTAACAATAGCTCAAGTTATGCCTGGCATGCTCCACTCTTTACTAAACCCTTGAGAGCAGCAACTAAGAAATATTTCCCTCAGGTTACCTGTCTTTGTGACAGTCGCTCTTCCCTGAAGGACTTTGGTAATCCAGATCAGTTACCATTTCTGACTCACTTGTGAAAATTAGGTCCAGAACATGAGACTCATCCGAAACTCTGGTGTGAGTAGGCTCAACCATTTTCAGCATCATCTCTAACAACCCAAGTGTTCCAATTGATAGAAGGATAATTAAGATTACCCATAATCCTTATTTCAATCTGTTTAACCAATGCCCATTAATCATAAACATTCTGCACCAAAATGTGTTAATACAGTAATTTATGAAACGGTGTCAATTTGAAAACATAATACTAAACTTACCCTTCTGTCACTAGCCTTTTGGATTTCTGGTTTAGGAAATCAATTGTTACAATGTGGTTGACTGCCATTCTGCCTCAACCATGCCCTAGTACCAGTGTTTTATACACTAGAGCGCAGGATTGCAGGATTCCCGCAAAAAAAATTGAGACCCCTGAAAAATAATTCATTGTGGGGAAATTCCCGCAATGTGTTTGATACAAAGAAATGAAAAAAATGTAAAGCAGCACTTGAAATGTTTCAATTAATACCAGAAATATTGCAAAGATTTTAAGGAAAAGAGTAAAAATAGTAATAATAATATATAACAACACACAAAAGAACGTAAACTTTTGAAATATTTCAACATTTTAACAGTCCCCCCTTGTATTTTTTACAATCCCCACCAAAAAAGCAAGGGGGAAAATCCCCCTCAGATTTTTGGTGCTAATGTAAACACTGTCCAGTACAGCATTTGTATCTTTTACATTAACTTTCCAAGACAGTTTAAGGTTCCCTTAACAGTGATCTGCCTCTGCTGGTCTCCACTGGCCAGAACTGGTCAGATCTGACCAGGATGCAGAAATGCTGACCACCACTAGGCTCAGTAAGTGTCATTCCAGCTGGCACTGATTTCAGATAACAGATTAACCAACCTTGTAGCTGCTTACTTTCCAGGATTTGTATCTTTTTCTGGCCCTGAAAGTTTTCCATATAAACTTCAACCAAGACACTAATCAGCAACTTGTTTTGATGAAGGGCAGAAAAGTGTTTACCATAGTAACTGGAAATGTGTAAGTCTAGTGTAGTTTCTTGTCCAGATTTGGATATAGGATATAGGATGACCTGTACCACAGGTTGTATTTATACCCTTGTTATGGACCCAGGAAATGATCTGCTGGCATTCCAGCAATCCTGGGGAGAAGCCTAGCTAATCAGAATAGCAAGAGTTGTTGAAGAATAGCATTTACAGGAAGTGTTTATGTTCTCCTCTATGGAATGTTGTATGATAACATTAATTCAGCCATGTATGATAGGTATGTTTATACTTCATTCTTTTCTTCCTTTAAAGCTTCCTCATTTTTTTCGAGGCTGACAGGAAAGACAAGTAAAAGTCTGCTGATTGCTTAAGTAAATTTTCATTTTGTACTTTCTTCTAGTGACAATGTTAAATGAAATCCCTCTTAGTATAAAAGACTACATTGTCAGCAAATTTTTGCAAGAATCCAGTACCCCATCAGGGTCAATAAAAAGGTAAGATGGAATTCTCTCTATTTATCAATTACCTGTTTTGAGTGAATTTTATTTTATATTAATCAATGGTCAGTAAGGTAAGTGTGAATTAATGTAAGTTAATGCAGGCTACTGTACCATGTATCTCTTTATTTCTTGAACATTTTAGCTGTCAACTATACATTGGTGAGATGAAATGTTTTCACAAAGATAAAAGTTACATTCTTCCTGTGCCTTGATGCAGTATACTATAAACAAAATATTTCATATCTGTACTGTTCTGTTCTTGAAATATTGTTCACAGCTTGCTTTTTCAGCATTGAATAGTTTCATGACTTTGAAGTGTGCTCACCTACAAAACAACTAACTGTATGAAAGATAGTCTGAGTATTTTTCTAAGGATAAACATTTGGTTAGAGCTTACAAATTTAGAATTAATTTTTTTCTCCTAATTTGTTTTCATGAATCTGTTATCTTTTTTTGTAGGAGCTTAACAAAACTCTCTAAAGATAAGGTCATGATCCACATATTACTTCTTGCACTTCATGTGGATTCATTTCGAACAAAACTGGACTGTTTACAGAGAGACACAGGAATACCACCTAAAAGGTAAGTTTTAATATTGATTTTGGGAAACAGCATTCAGAGTAGGTGCAAATTGCCCACGTTGAATTAATGAAGCTGGTCTTCCCAGACCCTGTAAGGTGCATTCGAACATTCTTCATATAGAGGTTTCAAGATGGGAAATTGAGACTTTGAAAAAAAGAGATAAATTATAAATTTTCCATCTGGCAAAATCTGATGACGTTTGCTAATCTTTGACTAATCAGAATGATATCTACTGGCTGGTTGTGATGGACTGGTCAGACATCCCTGATCTACTGTTTCATTATGTATTCTACGTTTACATCCAATAATTTCCATAAGCTAGTTCTCTTAGAAAGATTTGCTTTATCTTGCAGGTTTTGCATAATCCTTTGCACTAGTCAAAATTGCAAACAAGTATGTGATTTTTGGAACTAATATGCTGCAGAAAGTGAAAATGTCTCAATACACTCTATTGCATCTCCCCTTTTACAGAATGCTGCAATATGTCCGTAGTTTTGGTGGAAAACCAAGGTTGCTTAAGAAGCATGAAATGGAGAGTACTGATATAGTAGGCACTAAGAAATATTTAATGGAGCTGAAAGGACCTGTAGACCTTAGCCCCAAGAAAGTGCTAAGACAGCGACGGAGTCAGACAAGATGATAATGATTGCCATGGCAGCAGAAGGTTAGTACTCTGGAAGATAATTATACTTGGGACACAATAGAAGTGCTCCACTTTTATATAGTGCTTTCAAGCCTTAAAGAGCATTTACAAAGAAGTGAGTAATTTTCCTTTCTAAGGGGTCATCCTCACAAGGTTACAAAGGATTTGTTGGGAGGGGCATGGGGTCAGAGACCAAAATATCAGGATGGGGGAGGGGGTCCCATGAAAGAGTTCATTGTGTACGTTTGTGAAAATGAAAGCAATATGGATGGTTCCTTAATGTTTTCAAATCTCATGCAATACTTAGTCACAAGTGTTCCTCTTGTAACATGCTGTCATTTTGTCCATAGGTTTGATGGAAAATCAAGATCACTGAAAAAGTGTGAAATGGAAAGTAATGATTCAGTAGGTACTGAGAAATATGTGATAGAATTGAAAGAACCTGTAGTCTCAGCTCCTAAATTGTAACATAAAAAAATGTGCCAATAGAGGGATTTCATGTTATGTCACGCGAGTCGGATTCCCAGACACTGAAGGGCAAAACACACGCAGTAAGCATATTTACAGATGACGCACACGGCATAACCATAGATACTTCTGTGACACAATGGACGTGTGCCCTTCAAAACTAAAGAGAAGTGTGATCTTGCCCTTCAAAACTAAAGAGAGGCGTGATCTTACCCTTCAAAACTAAAGAGACGCTTAATCATGTGATGCCAGTGAAATCCCTCTATAGAGAACCTGTTGATCTAAATTTAGAAACGGCCTAGACAGAGACAGAGCAGTAGGTAAAATGATGTATGAAAGTAATGGTAACATAAATGTGTTTCAAGATAATAAAAGCACATTCAGTGTGTTTCAGTGGTGCTTTATGCCAGCTTCAGGCTAGAGCATACTTACAAACATCTTCTGCAACCTCTTCCCAAATGATTTCAACACCCCTCCCCCTCCCCCTTTCCTAAATACACACACCCCTCTTCCCCTCTTACACACACACACACACGCACACACACACACACACACACACATGAACTGTGCTACCATCCCACAGTTAAGGTTTACATGATTACTGTAATCCTGTTGCATGAAATAGGCCTAAAATTTTATTTTCACTATCCACACATGGAAAGTTCATGAATTTTGCAAAATTGCATGAGTCATGGAAAAGTTGCGGAATGTAGGAAAGACTGTAAGTTCTCTTAAACACTTATACATGGGTACCATAGGTGTATGAGGTGGGGGAAGCCTCCCCCCCCCCTTACTTGGGCACAAAATTTGCCATGGGGGGCAGAGTACATTCTGCTTTAGGGCAGACCTCCATTAAAAGGTTGGGGCAAAGTGCTGAAGTCCCCCCCTACCCCTACCGATTGCAAGTAGTCACGTATGCTTACGATGGGTTTACTTCTTTCAGATTTGTGAGCATAATTTGGTCATAAAAAGGTCTTGAAGGAGCCGTGAAATTTTGTCTTTCAGGTGCAGGCATACTGTGGTTAAATTTCATATAGGTTAGTAACATTACTGTTTAAATTTGAAAGATAAAATAAGGCTTTACAGGCTTTATTTTGCCCTTTTAAAATCATTTAGGCCTATGTTGAGCACCATTAGAAGGATAACTGCCAACAGGTTCATTTTTTAATTGTTTTGGTATGAATTGAAAACAAAGTGAAACAAACTTTTTCACCCTTTTGAAATCATGCTTAATTCATGATTTTTTAAGTGTCTGTGTAAATTAATGTCTTATCTTGCATCTCTACAGAGCTAATAATATTACCTGTGTATGTGGCTGTAACTGTGAAATGGTAATGATAAAACCATCATTATCAGTGTTACTGCTCTACTCATACAGTTGTTAAACAGCGCCATCACTTTAAGTTAGTGCACCAGTCTCTCTTCATTTCATCATGATATGTACTGTATTAAAGTCTTAACTATTGTAAGAACCTTGCCTGACTATGAAATAGCTGGTTTGATCAACTTTGATGACTTAGAGCAATCCCCTGACAATTTTACACTGTACCATATATATGTCAAACAACAGTGATTTCCTTACAATGGGACAGTGAGCTGTTTAAAGAGACAGAAATGGGGTTTTGTAAGGTTAGCATTTTTTCATGGATGATGATTTAAGTGACATTTAACACTATTTTTTTTTTGAAAGATAACATGAAAGGGAACCCTGGGCATCATTCTTGAATAGAGGAGTAGGCTTTATACTGGTCATTTTTCTTCATGTCCTTGGCTCAAATTTCAGGACAGAGAGAATTTTAATCTGGAAATCAACAAACTTGACCTTATCAGGTGCCACTTGATCAAACAGAGGTCTTTCTTTTGAAGTAGCCTTGAATAGAGTCATTCTTGCACAACCAACCACAATTAGAACACTGTCTTTGTTAGCATGGGTGTTTGTTTGAAGTTTCGTATTGGGTTTCTGTACATACACTTCTGACTGGAAGTTTAGAGGACATGTTTCCAGTTTTCTTTTGAGAAGGAGGTTAGTTTGCCAGTAAAAAATCCTCATTGTGGCAAAATGCCAGCTTGTGATGTGACTAGCTGGTATTGGTGAAAGCGTTGAACATGACAGGCTTGTAGCCAGACAAGGTACTGAAAGGTGGAGGGGGGATAGCTTCCAGGGCATTAAGATACCTGTACAGGGGGGCAAGATACACTAAAATTCATTAAGGAAATGTTAATTTTAATTTTTTAGAGGGCAAATTTTTTCTAGGGGTGTGCTCCTGGCTTAAGGGCTTGGAACAGTACCTAGCTCTGGCAGAGTAGGTGTAAATCAGTGATGGGATGAAATTTAGAAATGTAACCTGCACATTGTGGTTGAAACTGTATGCAAGTATGTGTCAGCAAAATTACCTGCAAACTTAAACTGATTGTAGACTACTTGTGTGTTGTAGGGCTTATTATATAAAGTATATGTATGTATTGTAATGGCAAATATTGTGCTGTTGGGGTTCTGTGAAATAAGCTTAAAAGTTGTCTCAGAATAAATTCTTATAAAAAAGTAAAATGTAGATCTGTCAAAACTTTGGAGTGAAAGAACATTTGCAGTTCCTTTGGCTTCATTTTAGTGAATTGTTTGCCCAGATATTGTGGCAGCCAGCATTATGTTGTATTGAGGCTAGTAGTCCAGCTGAAGTGTTGTGACAGAAAGACTGGGTCTGTCACCACAACTATGTCCCTACCACCAATACTACAAGGGTTCAGCCACCAGACCTGCAGCCTGCCACCCATACCATCAGGGGTCTGTCACCACAGCTACAACCCTACCACCCATACCACCAGTGACAAAATGCATGGGGTGGCAGGTGATTAGCCCCCAAAGTAGCTAAAATTGTCCCCAGAAAGGTGAAATACCATGTTATTATACCAAAATGCCCTCTTTCCCTCCTTAGTAATTGCCAAAAAACAATAAACATAGCTGAAGTGGACCCCAAAAGATTACCTCCAACAAATTTTAAGGGACAATTTCCTCCCCAAAACATTTGAAAAGAGCTTCTATGGAAAAATGAAAATTTATACTATGCTGTACATGACACCTAAGACAGTTACATGCACAAAGGGAGATTGTGGGAGGGTGGGGAGGGGGGGGTACAGACCTGTCAGAGAAGTTGGGTGATATAAGAAAACCTGAGACAAGGGGGAAGAGGATCATTTCATGAAAATGGAAGCTTGTTCCCAGGCGCGGATCCAGAAATTTCGAGGGGGGGGGCCCAAGATGGAAAATCTCATGTGCACCGAAGGTGCACCATGAGCGCGAAGCGCGAGTCCCGACGCGTGGGGTCCAGGGGCCCGCGTTAGGGCCCCTGGCGGGGTCCAGGGGCGGGGTCCAGGGGCGGAGCCCCGGTGGGGGTCCAGGGGGCGAAGCCCCCGGAAGCTCTCGCAATATTGCATTTTTAAGAGCACAGAAATCGGCTCCAGTTCTTATGACAGTGAGATTTTATACCTTTTCATGTTGCATGGAATTTGATGTGTATGGTTCAGTATAAGTTACTATATGTACCTGCAGAAGTTCCGGAGAATCTAAGTTATCTTAAAACTTACACGCCAACATTATGAGCCCGTGCAGGTACCTTGAAATGATTTTTGCCATAATGAGTGTTTTATTTTCGTTATACGGTATTCGGGTTTAGGAAGTCAGATAAAACAATTGCGCGCGAAGCGCGCCGAAAATTTGAATTTACATTTAAAACCATTGCTATGACTAAAGGTGTCAATTCCCTTTTGTGATCAATTAGAAGGTGGATTCAATACTAAGTTTTCAGTTCTCATAAGAAGAGGAGGGTGAAAAAATGAATATCAATTGCTTCACATCCTTACAATGCTGGCTCCTCTGAAATCACGTTTATGCACACGAATAATTGGCTTATGGTAGAACCCCACCGATGAGTAATGCGAATACGTTTGGCACCTTATTCAAGGCTAAAAGTGCGCAGATCAAGCGAAAATCAAGAAATATTGAGAAGACTTTGCAAAAATCGTGAAAGATTTCAAACGACTTTTGTTAAAAAGTGATGAAAATAATCCATCACTCAATAAAAACGTACCTCTCTCCATACGCGTAAACAATTGCACGCGAAAATTTTCGGTATAGAGACTCCCGGGAGCTCTGCATTAATTGTACACTGAAAAGGGGGACCAACAGGACTCTCACAACCTTACATCCATATGGGAGGAGAGATGATATATCACCTTCTTTATGGACTTCTGAAGAGTATACCCTTCAGAAATCTATAACCGATGGTGCCGGCGGGAGTTGGTGATTGGAGGAACCGCAGATAACTGGTAAACCGTGCCTTTTTAGGCAGTGGGATTTTGTATACGCTATATACAAGAGTGGGAGAGCCTTTTCTTATTAGTACATGAGAGTGCAATCCCAGGAAGGGGTTTACCCTCCCCTTTGAGAAATTTTTGTTAATTTTAGGGGGGGGTATATGCAAAATGGTGGTATCTTTGGGTCATTCTAAAGTGATTGTATGTTTAGAAAATGTCCACAACTTAGTTAATTCTAACTTTTGTTCGGGTGAAAAAGGGGAGTAAGAGACGGTTAACATATTGTCTTCAAACCTCCTAAAGTCCCAGGAAAAATCATGGGCGTGGATCTATCTCCAAAAGTGTGTGTGTGTGGGGGGGGGGGCTTTTTCACATTTGTGAATCGCCGTCCTGGTGGCGTGGAAGAAGCAGTTGGTGGTAGCCAGAATTTGCGTCACGGGGAGGCAATAAGTTTTGTGATCTTCGGCATGGGGGAGGGGTCTAAGGGAAATTTTTCTAGAACTGAATGCCCTCAGATGCGATTTGGTGCAACAAAAGTGTACGATTTTAGGTTATTTTTCTTCTAAAAATCTCGTTTTCCTAAGCATAATTGCAGTCTGTTCCATCATTTTTGAAAAAGTGAGGGGGACTTTTTGACGATGTCCCCCCTTCCAAAAAAGTGAGGGGGACGCGTCCCCCCGTCCCGCATGATCCACGACCATGGGAAAATTGTACACGCGTTATACCTGCTTGTAGTCCACAGAAACATTCTTGGACTATAATAAAATTTTTCCTTAACATTTTAAAAGGATATCCAAGGTTGACAGAGAACAGTATAGAGCCTCCCGGGAGCTCTAAATTAGTTACAGTACACAAAAGAGGGACCAACGGGGTTCTCACTACCCGACATCCATATGGGAGGAGATATGATATATCACCTTCTTTTTAGGTAAAGCAAGAGGGATGGTGGACAGGCAAAATTCGTTTCAAAAAAGATTTTCGTCATTATTGAACGTCGCGGTAAAATGTTTCAAAAATAAGCAACGGCAATTACGTACTTACAATCTTTCGAATCATGTGCTAGACTAGATTAGTCAAAGATCCCATAATGATGAGAGCCTTACAGAGAAGGAGATGTAGTTTTTAGAAAAATGTTGCACTGGAATAATTTCTTGCATCATAGCTTTGTCAATGGTATATAAAATCGAGTGTAAACCCTGTCGTATGGGCGCGAAGCGCGCCGAAATTTTGAATAAAATATTAGCCCATGACAAAACCTGCATTTCAGAACCTGCATCGGTCACTGTCACTTTCCCACCAACCTATGCTATTCAGAAACGAATCTTCTGACTGAGAATTCTTAAAAAGCACTTTTGCTCCTTTGTTCCCCCGTGAGTAGTTACCGAAAGCTATTAATGATAAGGACAACTCTGACACAAGGCTTGACGCTAGCGGAGCGTGCGAAAATTTGGAATTTGTCAAGAATTTCCAAAACTTATCATAGTTTGAGAACAGTTTGTGAAAGAAAATGGTTAGAATTAATAAACCAGTCATCAATAATACATCTCACCCTACACCCTCCACAGAAATCTGAAGCTTAAACGACTTTTGGGACCATTTTAAAATTTTTCAAGAATCGATGGGGGAGGGGGACACACGTCACCCATTGCCCACTGTGCCGACGCCACTGTCTGTAGCTTAAAAGCCTTTTGAGTTCATTTTAAAACTTTTCAGACAGTTTCGAAATCGAATAGGGTACACACGCCGCTACTTTGCCTGCAACAGCTGGTGCCACTGTGCACAATAGTACGTCACCTGACAGCTTGTCTTCTGTATTCATTCTGCAAGGTCTGTATGGCGAAAACTTTGCGTCTCAATCCCTCTAGATTACAAAAAATTTCACTCTTTAACACAAAATTGTTACTAAATTTCAGTGCAGCTAGCCGAGCCCTTACTACATATGTCACGATGTTTACTTATTTAGATCTTAAGTCAAGGATCATTACTCAGCTATTCACCTGTTTTCGAACATTGTAGCGCTCCTTTCGTCGCCAACCACTTTGAAAGATATCTAAAGAGATAATCCAGCGATAGCTCCACCCAACCCCTAAAGAAACATATACTTTGAATACATTCTTAGACACTTATTTTTACACATTTTATACATTCTTAGACACATTTATTTTTTGCTCTTAATTTTTCTTTCTTCTTTTCTTTTTTTCTTTTTCTTCTTTTTTTCTCCTTTCGTTTTTTTTTTCGTGGCTGGGGGGGGGCGGGCCCCCCAGGCCCCCCCCTGGATCCGCGCCTGCTTGTCCCCCTTCACTGATCACCCTTAGAAATTTAATTCTGTGAACACTTACGCACTAAGATGGCTGAGACAGAATTGTGAACTACTTTCCCACTGACCATATCAGACATCTGCCAAATTTTAAGGTTAGAGTTTCTTGCAGAAAGAATTACATTCCAAACTGAAATTTTTAATGGGAAACACAGAAAAACAGTTACTTTGGGCATCAAATCATTTCCACTTGTCATGTACCATAACAGCTGCTCTTTGCAATAAGTACTCAGTCATGTGCATCTTTGTCCTGTTAACAGACCTGGCTGCTCTCAAACCAGTTTCTTGGCATACTTTTGGGTCGTTGCCATCTATTCAGTTACTATATTGTGTAATATTGCTTTTCAAGTTGGTCTTTACTTGAAAGTAAATGACCTGTATCTCAAAAAGTTAATATTCAGATGTACATCTGAAAGTATTAGAATCAGATTGTCACTGTGCAGAACTAAAATGTACTACGTGAACACTTTTTATAGTGGATTGTATCTTGTACAATAGATAATAACAATTACAAATAGTAATGAATAGTTACGAATAGTAACAAATAGTAATGAACAATGTAGTGGATTGCATTTGTTTCGAAATTTGGTTTTATTGGTTTTATTGTCAAACCCACTCTTTTAGTCCCAGCAATTAAAGGACAAAAATCAAACAGAACTGGTAAAAAGAGTTAGGCGCCTTGAAGGGACACAAACCTAAAGGCCCTTTCACACTTGGATGCAAAGTGTTATGATGTGATACTATAAAAAAAAAAAGTTGCAAGCAATGTAATGACTTAGATGCTTTCACATTAAGAGCATATGATGGGATACAATGTGATGTGATGCAATTAAACTGAATTGAAATAATTTCAACTTACACCCACTTGTTGCCAGGCGACATTTTGCATGAGCAATGATGTGACAATTGCTATTTAGATCACATGACTGATTGGTGATTGGAATATTGTTTGAGAGGGGAAGAAAAAGTTGCCTTTAGTGTGCATGGACTGGTGACATTTTTTATCGTGTTGCATGGACTGGTGACATTTTTTATCGTGTTGCATCCTAGGGTGCCATATTGTATAGCACATAGTGTGAAGTGGGCTTTAATCTACTCAATATCTCAGCCTTCAGACCTCTGCATTTAAAGGATTTGCCAGTGACAAAAATCAATGACCTCAAAAAATGCAAAAAGTTTTTCTCCTCTTGGAAGTGAAAATCACATCTCAATAGCTTGTAGTATTTGGAAGATACTAATTTTCAAAGAAATGCAATTTTTCCCCAAGATAAAGTGCATTATGGGAAATCTGTGATGTCATCATGTCACATTAATTTGACAAAGCATTGTATTTCTTTATGATATTGACACTGTTATAGGGAATATTTAGCAACTTTTTTTGTTATTCTGTACATATGGTGTAGATTTATGCTAAACCTAGATGGAAATATATTCAAACATTCCAACAGTACCAAATTTCAAGGACAAAAGGACTTTCAATTATAAAGAAAAACAAAGAAATCTGAGACAATGTGCCCACTTTACATAACATTCTGTGACCTTGATGAGAACTGGAGGTATTTGTTGACAAAAATAAGTAGTCTTTAGTATTAAATATCTTGAGTTAGGAAAAGAGTATTGCTACAGGGTTTGGTGGGTATGAACTGAAATTTTTTTCTCTTTCACATGGAAACCTTGTGAAAAACCACTGGAAAATGCCTTTAAGGGTCTGTTATGACCCCATCCTAGAATGGCCGACAAGAACAGTTACTACATGCGATCTTTAGCCAGAAGACCAACAAGTGATCCTTAAAGAACTATCATTCTTACACTTTCAAAAAGTTATGTTTTTTCCTTATTTGTGTGTCAAAGTATGTTTCATTGCAACAAAAATTTTATGTATTTGTGGTTTGGCCTCTGATACCATTAAGATCAGGGTAGGGGGTCCCAAATGCTTGTTTAAGTAGTGTTTCATAAATAGTCTTCATTGAACAAAATATCGTTGGAAAGACTGTGTTGATAGAGGTTGTACAGTTGTTGCCTTGGTAGCTAATAGTTTCAATTTGTAATATAGTTTGTAAATAATAAAGGTGTAATAACAGCCAATTGTTAGAACATTAGCAGGTAGCTTGAATATACATGAAGGCTGATTCCTGAAATGATTGGGGTCTTTTAAGGGAATTTTTCATATTTTTGACAATTTGTTTACAGCTTGATGGGCCCTCAACTTGGTGCCATGCCCCAGACTGGGGACAGTCATCAGTGACACAAGAATAGACAGTTGGACACTGTGTGAAGCAGATCAAACAATTCACAGAGAGTGAACAGCACAGAGAATTTTCTCATTGGATGAAGAAGGAAGAGCTCAGGGTAGATGGTATTTTTATAGTTACCATAGTTTGGATGCTTTATAAGTAAATCTGTGATTAACAGGCCTGTAACCATAGGGAGACTGAGAAGGTTGGACCACGTTTTTTATAGGCCTATGGCAGGGCTGCCATGAAAACCTGAGACTCATTCTTAAATGTTGTAGTGGTTGTGTATGGAATGCTCCAATCACACGTACAAAGTGTTTTGTGTAACTTGGATTTGATGGGAAGGAATGGGAAGGGGTAGAGTTGGTGGGTGCAAGGAAAATAATTAATTCCCACTTTTTGAATGTGGCAAAGTGGTATTGGTAGAAGCAACAGAATCATTTGATGTTGCAGAATCTATTTTGATGAATCTATCATTAAATCTTTGAATAGCTTTCATTTCTGTGAATGTATTCTTTGGATGGAAGTATGGTTTACAACATTTAAGGCTTTAGAAGAGAATATTGTTTCAACTTTAAATCATCTTCACTCTGTACTTTAGATAAAGGTTTAATTGATATGACAAGCATTGTTTGAAAGAGCTTTTAAAAAAGTAATAATCACTAATAAAAAACTGATAGTCACCAACTATGAAATATATTTCCAATTATCTAGTGGTTGGCAATCTCCACATTATACATTATCTCTGTCTAGTTAATGAGTTTTACAGGTCTTTAAAGGGCCTCTTTACCATTACCAATTGTTATCCATTAAACTTACAAAAGTACCCTCTGTTACCGTAGTTACCACTCCATAATGAACCAAACTCATGTTCATTAAACACCTTGTAGATTGACAAACCATGCAATGGAATACTCCTGTAACATATGATGGACAGTGGAATAGTAAGGGGTTGGGGGCATGAGCCCAACAAGTCTCACAGCCCAGAAGCCCCCCCCCCCCACAGGAAAGTCCAAGATTGAAAAAATATACCTAAATATGTATATTGATTCCATATTTGAAGCCTCCCATGAAATGGTGGGCCTCCCCCCCCCTCCCCTCCCAGGAGCCCCCATGTACAAAGATTTCTGGCAATGCCACTGATGATGAAGAAGTTAATGAAACTGCTTTTATGGATGGATTAACGAAAGCAGAATTCTTCTCTTTACATGTATGGAAAAAATAGTATTTGGTGTGATGCTGTCGTGTCTTTAAAATCTTGTAATGCCAAGAAACATTTTAATAACCTAGTCAGTGAAATGATTGACATTTAAGGGGTATGCCTAGAGATTTTGATATCCATGAGCAAGGTAAGTTATAACTTGAACCAAGGGTGACTTGGGGACAGATTCCCTGGGAGTTTCCCTCCAGGAGCCTCAAAACGTGGAATTAAATTGTCAAGTAATACTGCTGAAAGAGGCCCATGGGGAAGCTTTTTGGGGGTTTTTGATTGGGTCAGTCTCACTCTGACTCTTAAGGTCATGAAATGTAACAGAGCATATCATCATAAATGGCAAAGTTATTGAATTAACTATAAATCACATAAAGTGTGAAAATTTTGCTCTGTTTGAATAAAAAAAACATTTCGAATGTCAGATGTTTAGCATTGTCTTGGTCAGCACTTCTTTGGTATCTTATTATTCACCTCTTTTTGTATTTTATTATTCAGCATTTTTGCCAAACAAAGGAATGCCCTAAAATGGAAAGCACAAAAATGCACCCAATGGGCTATTTTTGGTTTCGATGATAAGAGAAACCTATGCATTCACGATGGCGTGTATGTATGTGTGTATGTGCGTGTGTATGTGTGTATGTATGTGTGTGTGTGTGTGTGTTTGTGACACTTCTTGTTAACATGATATCTCCAGAGGGGAAAGTCAGGCAGTTCTCAAACTTGGTACATAGATGCCCCATATTGAGAGGAAGAACCCTATCGTTTGTGGAGGGGGTCAAAGGTCACCTGGGGTCACCGGGGGTCAAACCCTGAAAACCTTGTTAACACAATATCTCGAGGTAGGAAGCTTGGATGAATTTCATACTTTGTATGTAGGTGCGTTATGGTAAGGGGAAGAACCCTATTATTTTTGGTGGAGGTGAAAGGTCATCTGGGGTCACCGGGGGTCAGACCCTGAAAACTTCGTTAACATGATATCTCAAGAAGGGAAGCTCTGACAGTTCTCAAACTTGGTACAAAGATGCCCCATATTGAGAGGAAGAACCCTATTGTTTTTGGTAGGGGTCAAAGCTCATCTGGGGTCACCGGGGGTCAAACTCTGAAAACCTTGTTAACACAATATCTCGAGGTAGGAAGCTTGGATGAATTTCATACTTTGTATGTAGATGCGTTATGGTAAGAGAAAGAACCATATCATTTTTGGTGGGGGTGGAAGGTCATCTGGGGTCACCGGGGGTCAGACCCTGAAAACTTCGTTAACATGATATCTCAAGAAGGGAAGCTCTGACAGTTCTCCAACTTGGTACATAGATGCCCCATATTGAGAGGAAGAACCCTATCGTTTTTGGAGGGGGTCAAAGCTCATCTGGGGTCACCGGGGGTCAAACTCTGAAAACCTTGTTAACACAATACCTCGAGGTAGGAAGCTTGGATGAATTTCATACTTTGTATGTAGATGCGTTGTGGTAAGAGAAAGAACCCTATCATTTTTGGTGGAGGTGAAAGGTCATCTGGGGTCACCGGGGGTCAGACCCTGAAAACTTCGTTAACACGATATCTCAAGAAGGGAAGCTCTGACAGTTCTCCAACTTGGTACATAGATGCTCCATATTGAGAGGAAGAACCCTATTGCTTTTGGTAGGGGTCAAAGCTCACCTCGGGTCACCGGGGGTCAAACTCTGAAAACCTTGTTAACACAATATCTCGAGGTAGGAAGCTTGGATGAATTTCATACTTTGTATGTAGATGCATTATGGTAAGAGAAAGAACCCCATCATTTTTGGTGGAGGTCAAAGGTCATCTGGGGTCACCGGGGGTCAGACCCTGAAAACCTTGTTAACATGATGCCTCCATGTAGAAAGCTTGGATTAATTTCATACTTTGTATGTAGATGCCTTATAGTAAGAGGAAGAATCCTATCATTTTTGGTGGGGTTAAAAGGTCATCTGGGGTCACTGGTCTTCAAACCCTCAAAACCTTGTTAACACAATATCTCGATGTAGGAAGCTTGGATAAATTTGATACTTTGTATGTAGGTGCCTTATAGTAAGAGGAAGAATCTCATCATTTTTGGTGGAGGTCAAAGGTCATTGGGGTCACTGGGGGTTAAGCTCTGAAAATCTTGTTAACACGATATCTCCACGTACGAAGCTTGGATAGATTTCATACATGGTAAATTGATGTGTTATAGTGACAAGCTGTACCCCACTGTTTTTGGTGGAGTTCAAAGGTCATCTGGGGTGGCTGAGAGTCAAACACTGAAAACCTTGTTAACACAATATCTCAAGGGAGAAAGCTTGGATAGATTTTATACGTAGTATGTGGATTCATTGTGGTGAGAATATGAACGCAATCATTTTTGGTGGAGGTCAACGGTCATCTTGGGTCATCATGGGCCAAACACTGAAAAGCTTGTTAACACATATCTCCAGGTAGGAAGCTTGGATAGATTTCATACTTACAGTACTATGTGGATGTGTTATGTTGAAAAGATGGACCCTATTGTTTTTGGTCATCTGGGGTCACCAGAGGTAAAAGAGCAAAATTTCCCAAGAGTTTTATATGGGTTCAGCAGAGGTCAAAGAGCAAAATTTTCCAAGAATTCCCAAAATTAAATAGGAACACAAAACTGTATTTTTCCAACATGTTAAGATAGCATTTGACCATTGACTGAAAGATATGGGACATCATGGCATTATTGGAATAGAACATATATCATCGAAACCTCAATGCATTTTTGCATTCTGGTTCTAGGCTTAGGTCCTATCTATGCAATTCAACACATGATTCAACATCCAACAAAGTTGACACATCAGCAGCATGGTGGGATATTCGGAAGTTAACTTGAGAAGTCAATTCAACCTTGGTTTGAGTTGATTAGAGTTAAAAGAAAATAATAGACTGTCCTATTTCAAGCAAATGTTCTGATCTATCTTTTACCCTAGGCACTTTCAGATAGTGAATCTTTTATTGATTGGCATAGATGCACCCAAGTTTAATGGTTTGAATTTGTTATTTGTCTCACCCCATTTATACACATGTAATATTTCCCCCTGCCCCCACCCCCTTCCTGTCATCTTTAATGCTATTGTGACAAGAAAATCTGCTTAGAGTATAAACTGTTGCACCATACACAGTCAGTCCTGGAAACTAATGTTTCTAAACAGAAATGTGTGAGTGGACATTTTTCAGTGGAACTGTTGTCTTTAGTAGTAATTTTCATTGGAAAACATTCCAACAGACATTTACGTCTGGCATTTGACCATAGACCTTTGTGAATAATAGCATTCACAAAGGATTGTGGGATAGAGTATTGGTGTGCATCATTTTGGCCACAGTAAAATGCCATTGACAAAAACGATGCACAATCAAACTCTATCCCACAATGCTTTGTAATTACTGTTTAGAAAAGGGTTTATTTCCACATTGGATTTGCTTCTGCTAACAGATAACAAAAGTTTCATAGTTTGAATGTAAACCTACTGAACCCACGTTTCCTGCCAGAAAGAGTCATAGCCAAAGTTGAAAGCTTGAGTTGTAGGTGAACAGTTTCTTATGATCAAGAAAATTTTTCCCATTTTCGTTTTGTTCATTTCTAAGAAAACCGCTTTGCTTTTAGGGTCATTTTTGATTCCTTGCCAAAGGCAGAAGGAATCTATGCGATGGTGATGTCGTGTGTGTGTGTGTATGTGTGTGTGTATGTATGTATGTGTGTGTGTGTGTGACGCTTTGCTTGTAAACACGATATCTCAAGAAGGGTAACTATGACTGAGCTCATAGTTGGTGTGTGGGTTGTTCATATTAAGAAGATGATCCCTATTGTTTTTGATGGAGGTCAAAGGTCATTTGGGGTCACAGGAGGTCAAAAGGTCAAAACCTTGTAAACGCGATATCTCAAGGTGGGTAACTTTGAGGGATCTCATACTTGGCAGGTAGGTTGCTCATATTAAGTAGATGATCCCTATTCTTTTTGGTGGAGGTCAAAGGTCATTTGGGGTCACCAGAGGTCAAATAGTAAATACCCTGGAAATTGCTTGTAAACACGGTATCTCCAGATGGATAAATGTGAGGGATCTCATACTTACCATGTTTATTGCCAGTATTGAGTAGATGATCCCTATTTTTTTTGGTGGAGGTCAAAGGTCATTTGGGGTCACCAGTGGTGGAAAGGTCAAAACCTTGTAAACACTATATCTCAAGAAGGGTAACTTTGAGGGATCTCATACTTAGCATGTGGATTACCCATATTAAGTTGATGATTTCTAGTATTTTTGGTGGAGGTCAAAGGTCATTTGGGGTCACCAGTGGTCAAAAGGTCAAAACATTGTAAACACTATTTCTCAAGGCCTGTGAGGGATCTCATACTTAGCATTTGGATTGCCCATATTTAGAAGATAATTCCTATTATTTTTGGTGGAGGTCAAAGGTCATTTGGGGTCATCAGAGGTCAAAACATCAAAACCTTGTAAACATGATATCTCCAGAAGGATAAGTGTGAGGGATCTCATACTTACCATGTGGACTGTCTGTATTGAGTAGATGATCCCTATTGTTTTTGGTGGAGGTCAAAGGTCATTTGGGATCCCTAATGGTCAAAAGATCAAAACCTTGTAAACATGATATCTCAAGAAGGGTAACTGTGATGGATCTCATATTTAGCATGTGGATTGCCCATATTGAGTAGATAATCTCTGTTGTTTTTGGATGGAGGTCAAAGGTCATTTGGGGTCATCAGAGGTTAAAACATCAAAACCTTGCAAACATGATATCTCCAGGATAAGTGTGAGGGATCTCATACTCACCATGTGGATTGTTCATATTGAGTAGATGATCCCCATTGTTTTTGGTGGCGGTCAAAGGTCATTTGGGGTCACTAGTGGTCAAAAGGTCAAAACCTTGTAAATACTATATGTCAAGAAGGGTAACTGTAAGGGATCTCATAGTTAGCATGTGGATTGCCCATATTGAGTAGATGATCCCTATTATTTTTGGTGGAGGTCAAAGGTCATGTAGGGTCACCACAGGTCAGAAGGTCAAAACATTGTTAACATGATATCTCAAGAAGGGTAACTTTTAGGGATCTCATACTTAGCTTGTGTATTGCCCATATTGATTAGATCATCTCTATAATTTTTTGGTGCAGGTCAAAGGTCATTTGGGGTCACCAGAGGCCAAAAGGTCAAAACCTTGTAAACACGATAACTCAAGAAGGATAACTGTGAGGGATCTCACACTTGGCATGTAATTGATCCCTACTATTTTTTGTGCAGGTCGAAGGTTATTTAAGGTCACAAAAGGTCAAGAGCTAGTAAACATATTTCAAGGAGGATAGCTATGAGGGATCACATACTTGGCCTGTGGATTGTTAATATTTAGCATGTAGGTCATTTTGGGTCCCAAGATTTCAAAAGCGTTTGACCGTATTAACATGATATCTCAAGTAAGATAACTGTTAGGGATCGCATGCTTGTCATGTGGGTAATTCATGTTTGTTACAATATACCAATATGGCAAGGAATCACTAAGCCTTTTGGCTTTCTGGTTCTTTTAAGAGTTACTCCAGCAGTTCAGGGCATGTTTCTACATTAATGCAGTGTGCACCTTTCCAGTTCGTGATTAGTGATTGAGAGCGCTAGCACTGGTGTCAAGTGGGGAATTTCCCTCAGTGTGAATAGACATTTTAGGGCCATTTCAGTCCTCCCAAGTGGGTCAAATTTTCTCTCTCAGCATAGTTAACCCTGTAGCCCCTTCTCCCTACCCTTCTCTTGCATCAACAAATGTTCTAACACCTCATGAGTAGTTTCATTACCAAGTCAAGACTTTTTCCACTGAAGACGCAACAGCTTTCCAACGCTTTTCATACAATCTACCCATTACCCTGTTGCAATTAAGATTCCATGTCACTGTTGCTTCCCAGTACCAGGTGCAGATTTAGGGGAGGCCTGTGCCCCCACCCCCATAAGAAAAGATGAAAACAAAGGGGAAGTGCATTAACAGAGGGACCACACATGGTAAAAGTAAAACTGCAGTGACAGATTTGTCTTAAAGAGTGCGGTTTCCTGCCAAACTAGGTGGTTTGGAATTCTTTGCACTCATCCACACCTTCCCAGTACACAAAAGCATCTCTGCTGTATGCATCTTCATACCACTGATTTTCGAAGTCATTGACAAATGCGAATGGCTTACAAACAAATTGATACAGTTTGAATTTGCTCTCTTTTCTTATCAAATCAGGAAGACCACACAATTTTAGGATGTCAGAAAGAATGTTTACTTTGGGACAATGTGAATCTGCCATGGCCCTTTAATGACACATTCACCATCACATTAAGACTTGATGAAATACATATTATCAAATATATACATAGATTTTCAAAGGGACGAGTTTATTTTCACAACTTTAGCACGTTTTACAGTCATGTTTTGAAAAATAAAGCATTTGAAATGAAATAATCCGACGGATTTGATAGACGACCTGTTAAATTAAATTTTGAAGCCATTGTCTTATCACATGGTTTGTAAATTATCTCTTGCACTTTACTGTAACACTGAGTGACAGATTATGTGACATCCACCAGGCACGAGGGTAAGACCAAAATGGGAAACAGTTACAGAGAAGATACTATGACACTATAATCAGGGTCGTCGAGAGTTTCTGGTCGGCCTTGGGATGCTTTGAAGAAGGGCCCCACTCTGAGTTGTTCAAAAACATTTAAAGTAACGATGACCATGTAATGTCCATGGGATTTTCCTTGATGTCGGGGCCTGGGGCAATTACCCTTGCTCCACCCCCCTTTCCACAGCCCTGCTTCAATACGACCATTGATTTGCGTCGAGAAACAACCCTCCGCAAACAATGTTTTAAAGCTGAAAATTGTACGAGATACGAAGCTTCAATAGCCTGCTTTACGGTGCATACAGTTTGCAAGCCGGAAGAGTTCACTTTCTGTGCACTATTGCTCAGAATTTCTAGGGGGGCAACCCTTCCCGTTTTTGAATCACCACCTTGTAGCATGGAAGTACTGCCTCCGAGGTAGTGCTTCAGTGCGTGTAGTCTATCCTTACCCCTTACCTGCTTACTGCCATTTCTCGCCTTTGCCCAGAGTTGTCTTTGTGATTTGCCCCTTGTTAGCGCTCTCGGGTTTCAAAATCCTGACATTTACCAGACACTCATCCCTCCATACCATACATGAACCGTCCAGGAGGGCTGAATGTCAACACTGACACCCAGACGGACATCAAACGAATTTTTCATTTTGGAATTAAAAACTCCACTTCTTCTTGAGTGATTTTACTCTCCAAGTCAATGAGACAACGTGAATAAAACTTTCAATATTATGACACAAACAAAGTCGTTCATGCGGGTTTTGTAATAATCCTCAAAAGAACGCGACCAAACAATTATTTCATAGTATCGGCGGTGTCTTTGATGTGGCGGAAATGTATCTCATATCTTTGCGGAAGGTTCGCTCACCTGGCGAACCTTACGTTATAACTGGTTCCCAAGAGAGTATTTATTTCGTGTTAATCTATACTAGGTGTGACGAAATGTTAGTGACTTTATTAGATGCGATGTTTTCAGGACAGACATCATTTCCAGAAGAAGCGAGATGAAATTTTACCGAAATTTATATGTGGCCGTGTGAGTCAACTCCAGATGTTGCAAACAAACATAGGCTTAGGTATACTGAAGCAAATTTAGTGGTAGGGGTGGGGTGGAGGGCAAACCTTTTTATACAGGAAAATTGATCCGCCAAACAATTATATTTGTTGTACAACTTTAGATCAAGCGAAGAGTAGGCTAGGATCTCATCTGTCTCATATTTGATAATTAAAAGATGTTTCCTCTTTCCTCCGCCACCTCCCCTGCATCCTGGGAGGAGACCACAGCCCCACAATGGTGTCCTTCTGATCCTTCATGGCTTAACTTGAGGGATTTGCCAGAGACAAAATTTAATGAGTTCAAAAAATGCAGAAAATTTTTCTCTTTTAGCAGATGAAAACCACATCTCAATAGCTTGTAGCGTTTGGAAGATAATTTTCAAAGCAATGCAATTTTTTTCTCAAGATAAACTGCATTATGGGAAATCTGTGATGTCATCGCGGCACATTAATTTGACAAAACATTGAATTTCTTTATGATGTTGACGCCGCTGTGGGGAATATTTAGCAACTTTGTTTGTTATGGCCTACATATGGTGTAGAGTTGTTCTAAATCTACATGGAAACATTCAAACATTCCATCAGTATCAAATTTCAAGGACAAAAAGGACATTCAGCTATAAAGAAAAACAAAAGGAATCTGAGGCAATGTGCCCACTTTACATTGCATGACCATGATGATAACTGGAGGTATTTTTTGACAAATATAAGCACTCTTTAATCTGAGTTATCTCGAGTTGGAAAGGAGTATTGCTACGGGGTTTGGAGGGCATGAACTGGAATTTTTTTCTTGGGAACCCTTGTGAAAAGCCACTGGAGAATGTCTTCAACTGAGAAGACAAAGATTCAATAAATGCTGAAAATGAAATTAAAATTTGAAAATTTGTTAACCAACTGGTTATCTCCCAGGCCACAGGGCTAGGCCCATACCTCATAAACTTGTATAATCAACAAATGGCCGGGGCATGGATTAAAGTCAAGACAGTAGATATAAGGCAAGGACTACATGAATCTTCACAATTTAAGTACAGTGAAGGAGTTAGAGGAATGATATCGATAGCTAGGAGGTGCCCCTTTTCCTTATTGCCTTAAGCACGAGTTTGATCCAGGGCCAGCTCAGAATAGCATCTCTTCTAGAGGGTACATAATTAACTATAGAATTGTGCAGTGGCTCAGATTAAAGGTACACCAGGTATACGTGAAGAAGGGGCTCTCATTGATCCGTCGTGATTGCCTCTAGTTGTGGTGAGCTGCGAGAGCATGTTGAGCGTAATCGAATGGTGTGTATGTGGGGGGGGGGGGGGGGGCTTGATGTGCGGATACGGCACTGAATGTTGTCATCCATAGACCCTTTTCCAAACAGCAATTTTACAAAGGATTGTGGGGTAGGGTTTTGGTGTGCGTCGTTTTCGTCAATGGCCTCTTGATCTCTTGCCCTAGTTTTTATTCCTGACATCAGTTAAAATTTTGTCAACTTTAAAGGACTATCGTTGGCAGTCCGAAAACGTAGCTCAGTCGAATTTAAAGACAGACAATCATCACCCCAAAGTATACTTTTAGTGTGGGGGTATCAAAATTCTCAGTTGGTGACTGCTCTTTGAAAATTTGAAAGATGCAGAGTAGCTCACATTCCACACAAGGCAGAGAGAATGCTTTTATTTCATTTCATAGCATTGTATGCTCACCAGGACATGGCCTTAAGCAATAAAACAGGTTAATTCCTGTACACGGAGGAGCTTCATACAGTTGTGGGAGGAGCTAGGAGTTGCATATTTGGGAGAATTGGAACTATCTGGGATGATGAAAATTCCCCTTTAAAGGTGAATATCGTACCCAGCCCGACAGCGGGGCAGTCAACGAAAGAGTTGGTACAGAGAAGAGAAAGTATACAGCAGTTTACAGGGGCCACTCACAATCTCTAAGACTGCTTCCTAAAAACTTCAGCGAAATGCGTCACTGGCGAAAGGCACCCCCACAAAAATCTCTGAAACACGAAAAGGTCCAAAAGTGAATAACGAGGGCGTGGTCTTGCACTGGAACAACATCCCAATCATTTACCCTATTATGTGTGCAGCTCAAATGTCCAGGTTACTTCGTAATGTCAGTGCTGTCGAAAGGTTTCTAAGACTGGGAGAGAGACCGAGTCATTCAACCCCCGAGTTTTGGCTTTTTATAAGGTAATTTTAGACGCCGCAAGACAAAAACCTTCAAACTGAAAATTATTGGGGGCTGTAACACCCCCGTTCCGACTGCCCTGAATCAGGGAGGAAATATCACCTCCCTGCCTGAATGCAATTGATGCGTGGCTGATATACATACCGAGCCCGGCGGTCACGTTTCATCACCGTTTTATGCTAGTGCTGTAATTGTGCCCATCAATTTGCGTCACCTGCACTTTTGGACTTTCCCTGACTGTCCTTTCATCTAAGTAACGGAACTTCCAGATTTCGTTAAAGTGATATTCCAGCACGGACTCCGGAAGAAAGAATCCGTCGTCATAATGACCATACGTGAGTCAGAGAAACTTGCCACAATCAGGTTTGATATCTCCTTTCTCTCGTAACTGTTTGTAGTAGCTCTGTTACATGTCATTAATACAAAAATTACTATATTTTGCTTTTATCATTAATCGGTCATTTTGTGGGTTATTTACGAGCTTGTTCATGAGAGCCCTAACAATAGACAACGTTATTACCGTCTGAAAAGAATATGGTGGGGTCATACAGAAATGATACAAAAGAAGCCAATTAAAAGACCAAGTCTAAAAGAGTGTCTGCAATTCATCAGAAATGCCTTTTATCTCGCATGCGTAGACCACACACTTCGGATCCGTTACGAAACCAGCAGACCAGTTGGGATTACACTGGTTTTACCACGCCAGGTCCCTCGGGTGGAGAGCGTTCATATGTCTCGCTAAACGTAAAAAAGTTGTACCTTATCGGCACGCAACTAGGGCGTAAATAGTCTTTGATAAAATAATCGTTCGTTGCAAAAAAAATTGTACCGGTTGTCGGCAAAGACGTAAATAACTCAGTTACGGAAAGTTCTAATATGATAAAAAATAATTTTTGGCGCTGTTGTAGATGATTGTTTTACTCTAGAGAGAAGTGAAGAAAATATTTGATTAGAGTAATCGCCACCAGGGCATTGTATGGATGGTTTATTGTTGTCGCCATGACATTTATTAGCAATGGCGAGCCGCAGGATTCAGAACAGGCCATTACTAGTGTGAATAATAACTAACAGATGATATCAACAGGACTGGTCTCAGTGTCTGGTTAAACAGGGTACGAAACTTCCCAATCGCCCACCACAGCATCTACAGCTAGCCATCTGATATACTTGAGCGATTTGAAGATTGGAAGGCACGTTCACGTTGTATTCATTCATGAAGTAAAAAATGAATTAGATATCACAACACTGACATGCATGCAACTCAAGTTTCTTTACGCTTCTGTTTGAGAAATCATGTCAGCTAGTTAAACATGATATTTGAAAGACTGGTTCCGTTGTCATGGCGGCATGGACATATAGGCAACCTGCCAAGTTGATCTAACAGAAAATGTGAAAGAGAAGCTACGATCTCATCAAAATCTATCAAAGTAATAAATCAGTTACAAGATAATTTCTATTTTTGACACTCTCAGTATGAATATGCAAATCAGTGCAACTAGAAGTAGGCCTAAATCGTAGCTCTGACATGGATACTTTCTATGTTCTTCTTTCCTTTTTCAAACTCCATTACAAAGATAGTTTAACGGTGAAAAATGTTAAAATAATCCCAATGGATCTTTCAACCGGAGTTAAAAGCTTTAACTGCTGGATGAAAACAAATGTTTTTTATTGCACAACCCAATACCCTAAAGCTTGTATGTAATATCATAACGTACTCAGTACTCATTCGTTCTTGCTCTGTTTTCTATGTCGATTAAAAAAAACTCGTGATGAGGGTGTCATTCCACTATGGGGAGGAGGGGTTCGGGGTCGTGCATTTATTGTGACCAACTTAATGCACATCGCTCTGTGCCATTTGAAAATGCCCACAATTGTATACAAATTCGGTCTCTCTTGGTGAAGATGGTTCCACAACGTTGTTAGAATAGTCGAAATTAACTTGTTGGCATTCACTCGTTCTTGTAATTTTTTGTCGTTTCTATTTGGAAAAAATATACAGGATTTAAGGGAATGAAATGCTTTTATCATGGTGTTATTTTCATGGCGGCATGTTTGCCTGGCAGTATGATTGCTGCATTCCATTATTTTGTTTCGAAAGTGATGATGCGCCCCCACTATGAAACAAAGTTAGACACATTTCGTTAGAGAGAAGGCTCTGGTAAGGAATTGATTTTTATCAAATAATTTTACAGGCTTTTCCAAAAAATTCTTGTGGATAAAGTCTTCCAAAATGTGAACATTTCCAACATTTAAACAGCTATTTGCATAGTAATTAGTATAAATTTACATGTTAATTAGCATATTTGCATATTTAGTAAGCAAATTTGGGAACACCCTATCTCCAAAAAGCACTAGCTACAAGCATGATAAACTGCAATGGTTATAGAGAGTTCTAGCCTAGGGAGTGAAGATGCTAGCTTTGCAGTAACATCACTAATGCAGAACAGACTTAACTGAATTTATGAATTGATATTATAAATACAAAAATAAAAAAATACAAAAGAAAATAAAGCAAATATATGTATAGAGAGAGAGGCTACACATAATTAGCAAAAATGAAAATTTCAGTCCCTACCTAAATAAAAGATAGCTACTCTGTTAAAACAAGAGGCTTCTAGGTCGGAAAACAACAAGAATAAGAGCTTTCCGCCAAATGGCGAGTTCCACGATTATTACAAAAACCAGAAAAAAGGCAAGTTTTATCTAAAAATGCAGTACAATACAAAGAATTTCTGCCAGAAGATACTGCTAACACTTTAAAATGTATAAGTTTGGTATCAAAAAGTTTTAAGAGCCATTTCTTCTCGAATACTTTGCCAAAACTGGCCGAAAAATCAGTCTTTTGACCAGAATCTCCTCTGAAGGCGATGGAGAAAGTATGATTTAAAGTTGAAGAATTCTGTACTTGTATCCCCTCTTACGGTGACAAACTTGATATATTTATTTTGACTTTCAATGTTTCTTACAAATATCTAGTTTCTTCAGCCTGAGATTGAAATCATTCGATTGTTCATCATTTAATCCCCTGACAATTGTCATGGCTATGCACAATGTATAGCCGAGCATTGGCCTATTAACATTATGTCGATGTGTCACGTTGGTTTTCCTAACTTAGACCTCGTTGTCGCCAATAATGGGGCCTGCAGTCTGTTTCATAAGTTATGTGATACCTTCGTTACATTAAAGTGAGCCATCATTTTGAACCACCAAACCTTTGAAACTTTCTCAAATTTCCAGCAGTTTTTAACGAATCTTAAAGAACACTTCGATGAGGGCTTTGAAGAAACGTTTCAACGCCGACAAAGTATAAACGAAATCATGTAATCGTAGTCTTTCAGCCTGCATCATATAGCTTACATAAAAATTATGTCACAGGTTTATAACTGTTATAGCAGCAAGAGGAAAGTAGGCTATCTAGCGGCGACTCCCGGTGTTACATGCATGTTCGGCCAACCTGGACTTTTAGGGAGAGAGGATGCTGATCATGTGTGATGTGTGGATGGTCATACTACCAGTAACTTTTATTAAAAAGTTGTACTCGTCTTCTATTGAACTCGATCGTGATGTCTGCAATTTATTTCAAATATCTCAAACAAAATTCAATAGACGTCGAAAAGTATTATCTTAATTTTATTACATATCAATTATTTGTCCCAAGTAAATTATTTCTCAGAGCTCCCTATATAGGCTAACAGTTGCCAAAATGTATAAAACACTTTGGATTATTTCAGAATGCAGTAGAGGATACATTTTTTGTCGAACGGTCTGTCTGGCTGTCGGTCTGTCTGTCTACATGTTTGTCTGTCTGACTGCCCTTGTCTCTATCTCTCTTTCTCTGTCTGGCTAATAGCCGGTTTGTCGGTGGATGCCTGGCTCTCAGCATTCTGCATGACATTGTCTGATACCATACCCTGGACCTTCCCCCATCGCATTATTCCCACTCCGACATCATAATTTCTCATCCTCTTTCAAACGTCCCTGTTGATTTTACGAGTAGACGTGTCGTCTAGATTCTTGAATGTTTATCACATTCATGTCGTTAATGGTGCTCTGCGAGAACACTTCATCTGTGTACGGATGGGAAGAGAAACTAATTAAGATCAGCTAACATAATTTGTAATCATCCGTTGAAGCTTGAAATGGTTTTTGCATACATGTATTTATGAGTCGATATCATCGAAGTTCATGCTGCAGCATCGCAATCTTTTACCACGCCTCAAACGGGATTTTGTGATCGGGGACTTCAGTGGCGTAGCTAGTGGGGGGGGGGCGGTTGCCCCCCCCACAAAGCCTCCGAAGGCCTCTGTCGGAAATTTCTAGTCTCTGTCGGAAATAAATAAAAACTAAATAAAAACAATTCATTTGAAACACTTACAACACTTCTTATGTTTTAAGCAGAATTACACATCGATATGCCATCGTGAAAATCAAAAGTCGGCCTCAAAATTGCCCGGAAAGCAAAAAAAAAAAAAAAAAAGTCCCCAGAATTTCGAATCGTGCAGCTATCAAGATAATAATCTGTCGGAATTTTTTGCTTTAGCCCCCCACAAAAAAATGTCTAGCTACCCCACTGGGGGACTTGTTCATGTAACAGCCCTATGACAGAACGGCAAACTGCATCTTCGATAGGCCTATTTACTGGCCACCCGATATTAATATTACTCTTCGTCATACCTCCTTTGACTTATTTTTCGGTACCTGACCAGAACGATGTACTTATTACATAAAATCTCTTCACCAGCACATATTCTGCCCGTTCTGCACACAAACCGTTCTCATATGCCCAATAATTGTGAGGAACTATGATCTGGAATGCTTGTACATTTTAGTTATGGTTAAAGTGAGGTTCAGTTCCACGATTGCTGAGCCACACCCAGTGCTATCAATGGATAGTTTAAAAAACGAACAGGGACGATTGGCGCTCGTTCGGCACCACTATCACCCCTCCCCTCCATATACCCCTGTTAGTCTTTGTTATCCGCACTCCAAAAAAGTGTCTTGAAATGAAACATTTTTAATCTTATTGCCCCCAACAATTCCTTTATTTTATAAAGTTTTACGGTAGTGTTATTGCTTATAGTATACACTTGTTGGCAGGGGGAGGGCAAGATAAGTGTTTTATTGCTACACACGATTTTACAGTGCCCCACTCGATCGATCCCTTGCTTGTTTCAATTTCAGAAAAGGCTTTGTAAAGTTTATGCATTTGTATAAGTTACCCTTCACGTATTCATGTGTACACGTCTATACATGAAGCCTACATATCCACTAATGTGCATGCACATATACAAGTACGCATCTTTCTCCGTAACCTAATTTCTCCCTTATTACTTTTTTATTTTGATATTATTTTATTTATTTGTTTGTTTGATTGATTGTCTGTCTGTCAGTCTGTCTGTTTGTCGGTCTGTGTGTCGGTAAGTCTGTCGGTCGGGATGATTGCATCTTACACGCCCCATAAATCCGCGACCGTGAACACCGACTCGGTATTTAACTCGGGAGTTGTCATTTCAACTGAGTTAACTGGTTAATGGATGCTTGCCAAAAGGCCACTTTCCAATGACAAATTGCACGGGAATATGAACGGAAAATATCCATGATGCATTTGTCTCCCGAACGTATTTCGAATTGTTCATTTGTTCAGGACACGAAATGAGCACTGTGTAGCTTAATGGGAAATATTTCATTTGTGGTACGTAAATTTTTCATACCTTTAAAACCGCGATTTAATTCAAAGTAAGGCAGCATGGTAAATGTACTCTCAGGAAATGCGGTTCTCACAGGAAAAAATTCAATTATTTGTAGCTCAAAACTAATTTGTTGGCAGACTTTCAAAATTTCATATGATACACATCTGTAACTCTTACATAATGCACAATATTTTGAAGATGTAAAGCTATTGTCAGAGTTTATTGGTGAAACTGATTCATCGTAGCTACTTCCGTGGTACGCCATGTTGGTGTATTTTAAATGCAATGCTTCCCTTTAAAAAGTAGCCTATAAAGTCTTTATCAACGTCACTGAGTCGCAGTCTCTGTTTGCTGGACATTGTGACGGCTAAGCGTTCAAGTGTTCAACCAACAGTCGGGCGACACAGTGACGTCAGTGAATAACCTTTACACCTCACCTGGATACGCGGCAGGGGGAGGGAATGGGGTCAGATGCATAATGACAAAATGTGGGGTTGGTAAAAAGATCCATCGCTTCAGCTGGTTATTCCTGATACCAGTATGGTTTCAAATGAAAGAAATATCACAGGTGGAAGTTGTTTCCTTAAGTCCCAATACAACCGACGCTGAATGGGGGAAACTAAACAAAGACTGATTCCCCCAAAAGAGAAACACTCATAGACCTTTTTCCAAACAGCAATTACAAAGGATTGTGGGACCGAGTTCAGTAGGTGTCGTTTTTGTCAATGGCATTTTACTGTGGCCAAAAACGACGCGTACCAAAACTCTGTCCCATAATCCTTTACGACTGCTTTTTGGAAAAGGGTCTATTGAAGGCACCAGACTATGTGACCAACTTCTTAGCCTTCACACCCCAGCCCGTTCTTAACTACCGGTACTTGAGTAGACTATATTGTACGGGGGTGGGATTGTCATGACACTCTGGTGTTCTCTTATATACTACAACAGTCAAAGTGGCACTCTTTCGATTATTTCATTTGACACAAGCATCATTTGAAAAATAAAATGAATGTTGCATTGGTTTATTCATACTATAAATGTAATAGGTCTATTTCCGAACCTGCACGTTATCGTCCTGTTTCCAAACCGCCACTTTTCGATTATATTTGCTGTGGGTGGACCACTGACAGTGTATACACTATACAGTGACATCATCAGTTCGCTATTTAATCTTAAATTGCGGTATTTACTATTTAATATTCGATACCACATCCGATCTGTTTGCAATCTGAACATGTTGAGTACGGGCAGCCAAAATCATGGCCGCGAGCAAGCGTTGTTCCTCCAAACTGCAGGTCACACTGTTCTCAGATAAACCAGGGAGTTGCCAGCAAACTCCTTGGTTAAACGGTATAGGCATTCAACTCTGACCTACAATAATTTTAAGATTAGACCTTTTGTATAGATTTCAGTCTCAGTAACAACACTATATGGTAAAGAGAAAACTAAACATTAGATCGCTAAAAGTGAAGTATTTTGTAAATTCTGTTTAAAGAAGGTGGAGTGAACGGTTTATTATTGAATTGCTTAATTGAGTATTTCATTGGGGAAATAAACATACACGTCTGTTGCCAATCATAGGCGTGGGAAGCTATTCTCGACTGGGGGGTTGAGCGTTGTTTCGGACCGTCTTCCTGGGGAAGTGATTTAAGGGGAGAGGGTGTCCCCCTCCTTTTTGGAAAGTACTTGAATATTTGAGGGGCCTTAGATGCAATTTGGTGCAGAAATAATTGGGAAAATTTAAGTCAAACTACTGCAATTTTTTTACAGAAGGAACAAATAAGGGGTTTCTGTCCTTGATTTGAATAGGTGAATACATACATCGTCCCCAGTGTTTCCTACCCTATGGCTCAACCAATGGTCGCAATGGCGAACGGTAGTTTTCACACGTTTTCAATGAAAGGTTAACCGAACAGACGAATTGGGTAAGAGAGTAGATAAGAATTTCTGTACATTCAAAGTAGTTTACATTATAGGAATATTTTTAACCTATATAGGTGAAATAAACTTTAATCAGGGAGCTGCCACTAGAGTGACAGATCCCTGCTTTAATCGTTACCCTATACTTTAATGCACAAGTTACTAACTTAACGCAGTCCACAGCTGCAGTTGCTATTCAAAGAGCATGCTCGGTTGAGGGCAACTTACGGGTGAAAGAAAAGATGTAGGTCGGGTTCAGTGTTTTATACTGTTTAATAAAGTTTCCCGCCAAGGTCCTACGGTTTAATTAAAAGACACAGTTTGACATGGCATCTGCGTTCACAGATGTGGATATGGATTAGGAAATTCTCAACATCTGAGAAGCAATTTGATCAAAAGCAAAAAATTCATTTGAAATAAGAAAGTGAAAACACACAAAATTTCTGCTAGTTATAGTGAGCCCTTAGTCGCGTGTTAGCCTGCACAGCTGACTCTCAAGCCTATAGCAAATAAAAGGTGACGAAATAGGTAGCGAGGCTTGAGTCGCGTGCTAGCCACCATAGTTGGCTGTTTAGTCTTATTTGCCTGTAAAGCCTGTCCCTGATGAAGTTACGGGCATATGAACTTCCGTTTTGCAAGGTCGTTGCGTGTCAGCATGTGAGGATGGTGAAATGATGACTTTGACAGGGATTTGTCTAGGCCTATACGTTCAAAATGGTTGACCAGACCCTCAATCGACCGTGACACTTGAGCCTCTGACAAGAAGAAGATAGGAAACTGGTTGCCAACAGTTGTAACGATGTATATCGATTATAAATAAGCAATAATTAGGAGATAAGAGGGACTTCCTCCCAAATTTACGAGCATCTGCGAGAACTTTAATAAATGGCATTTCTTGAGATTTATTAGATTGAGTTGCAGCCTATTCCCATTCATAATTATTTAAAACAGACTGTTTCGCTCATTATCACATTGCGTGTAATTGAAAGTGATAATTATATTTTCACGCCTTATTTGAATCGTGAGGCTATTATAGTGTGCGATGACATAGATGAATGGTAAGAAATGCGAAGACTTTACAAGAATGACAAAAAAGTGAGGAATGGTCGAAGACTCTCCGACTGCATTCAGTGCAGTGAAGCAGATAATGTAGTACGGTGTATGTAGGCCTTTGGCAATTGCGTAGCCAAGGGGGGCAAGGAGGGCAGCGCCCCTGCAGAAACATTTTTCGCCCGATAGAAAATTAAAAGTTACTGCCTTACTCCGTTTTAGCATATCTCGCTCCCTTTAAAATATTTTCACTCCGAAACTTATCTCGTCTCCTTCAGTACCGTGTTTGACAACAGGACAGACCCTTGGATGCACTTAAAGGCCCCTTGGGTACCGTTTTCAATGGACAACAAATGTCCTGGTGAGCCCCCCCCCCCTTCCGCCAGGCTCAGATTAAGTGTTAAGTAGGCAATAGACACTCAGAATACAAAGGCCTGGGAGTACAGACCCCATTTTCTGTGAACGGCCCTACACAAACGCAAATGCGCCTATTCGGCCCTTGCCACCCCTCACTAAAACTTCGCCCCTCCTATCACAGACGCACTGGATATTTTTTCTGACGGTTGGCTGAACCGTTTTCCCCGAGAATAGAAAAAAAAACTGGATTGAATCCTCTACTTGAAACGGAATTGCCTGCATGATTTTTTGCACAAATTTACTTCGTCCCAACTTCAGGGGTAGTACTGTCCGTCGCCCCTGGCTTAGAGGCTACGTTTTTTGCTACCTTTTTACACCAAGAAGGCATAATCGTTGCTGAAGTTTAGCTTCAAAGAGTTGTAGGTTATGTTGTACTTATCCGTCCATAGGTCAGCTTTAGTGCTGTTAAACAATCCTGGATGAGTGTATGATCAAATTGAGCATAATATAGGCCGATATACATCCCCACGGGATGTTAATATGATAGTTTATGATGGATTCGGAGCCTCCTTGTCAAATCTGAGCAATGCACCAAGTCAATATACATCGGGCCATCACTCGATTTGCCTCAAATACCCAGGGGCCCAGACTGCCATTAATTCAATGTATGAGGCTTACACCGTCGGAGTACACGCAGGAATAAGGAGGGACCATACCTGGGTTTTTATAAACTTCTAGTTAGCCGAGTGCTCAAATCATATTATATGAAAAGTAAACTAAATGAAAATCCGGCAATCCGTGGAAACACACCGAAATTTTAAGGGAAAATTTGGGGTTTGCACGTACATATATAGACATTATGTTCTGTCGATTCTTTAACCCTGCGCGTTATGAGTACCTGTTCAATATCCCTTGCAGTCTTCATTTGAAAATATTTCCCTCCCTTATAGCCTACGCAATCGATTTAAATTTATGGACTTCTCTAGCTGTTTGCCCGATTGAAGATTTTTCTGACTTTATCGTCAGCCTTGGAGATGAACTAAGTAGTAAGGCTGCAAAGAAATACAATATTACATAGCAGTATATCGCAGACCAATGGGTTACTACCTTACTATGGTCTGATGGTGCGGACAAATATTCGTACTTTTCTGATAACTAATGGATGTCCACATGTATACACACAAGTACCCACTAGTTCATTCTGATTGATAAAAAGCTTAGAAGAACACAACACAGGTGACATACCAAACTCAGTGGCGAATTGATCTGTTCTGAAATCAACCGACGATGATTTAGAATCTTGCAAAACAAAGTACATAAGCATTGCTCATACATGTTACCATTTAAATAATGACGAAGGTCTCTACCCATATGCGTCTGCCTGAGAGGATAGTAACCTTCTCAGCAGGTCATGTCATCATTTGTACATATTTCAGAACGCCCAAGGCTTCCCTCAGTCTCTAACCTGGATCTTTCTCTGGACCCCACAAGCGGGCCTACGTGAGGCCCCTGGGCCCGCGCTCTAAGGGTGAAAGCTGGAACTGTTGGTCGGCGAGTGGATTTGCCTATATGACTATTAAAACGGCCCTTCGTAGGAAATAGGAAGTTTCCCATAAAATTGCTGTACTTGAACAACAGCTCTATAGCTATGACGATCAGGATACTAGGAATGAGTTGAAAAGAGTTCAAAACGATTTACTTGTTTATTATAATTTTAAATTACAGGGTACAATTGTACGCTCTCGTGCCAGGTGGGTAGAAGAGGGAGAAAAAAGCACCAAGTATTTTTTAAACTTAGAAAAGAGGAACAAATCCCTTAGTGTAATTTATAAGTTAGTAGATGAAAACGATAATGTTTTGGTAGGAAATGACGATATTCTTCATTACATCAGGGACTTTTATGCTTCCTTATATACTTCAAATGCGTGTAATCCAGACCCCTTCTTTATCGACCTTCCCCCTCAGCCAATTAGAAATGAAAACGTGTTAGCTAGTGAGGGAGATCTTACTTTGCATGAATGTTTCCAAGCCCTTATGGCAATGAAAAATGATAAAACCCCTGGAAGTGATGGCTTGTCTAGCAATTTCTATAAAATTTTCTGGCCTTTGATTGGACAATTAGTAGTTGATTCCCTTAATTATGGTTACAGGTTGGGTAGGCTTACAAAAGAACAGACCAGGGGTATTATTACTCTAATTATGAAGCCACAAAAAGACCCAACTTTACTTAAAAACTATAGACCAATAACTTTACTCAATACAGATTATAAAATTGGTGCAAAGGCAATAGCCTCGAGATTGAAATTACTTCTTCCTTCCTTAATAGGACCCCAACAAACTGGCTTTTTAAGCAACAGGTTTATAGGAGAAAACATACGTTTTATTTTAGACCTACTAGACTACTGTTCAAACAAGAATATTCCTGGATTCATATTTTTAGCCGATTTTGAAAAGGCATTTGACACTCTTGAATGGAACTTCATTCGAAAAAGCCTTACTTATTTTAAACTTGATACCTCCTTTATGAAGTGGATGGAAGTCTTCTATACGGGAGCGTCCACTTGTGTGTGTAATAATGGATATTCATCTGGGTTTTTTGATGTACAGAGAGGTGTTAGACAGGGCTGCCCACTCAGCCCTTACATGTTTATACTGGCAGCTGAAATTTTAGCTGTAAAAGTAGTAAATAACGATAATATTAAAGGTATTTCTATTTTTAATAATGATGTTAAACTGTTACAATATGCTGACGATACTTCTTTTTTCATAGATGGAACTGCTGAGTCCCTAAACACGACTCTTCATGTGTTAGACAAGTTAAAAAAAGCATCTGGTCTCACAATAAATATTTCGAAATCTAGTCTTTTTCCACTTGGCCCTTACGTAACTTGTACTCCTGCTTTTGTTCATGACCTCGATATTATTTTCACGCATGGGCCGGTGACTGTACTAGGTATAACTTTTACCACTAATAGAGAGGACCTTCATCGTTTAAATCATGCGCCTAAACTTTCGAGACTAAAAGCTATTTTGAAAGGATGGTCCTTCAGGGATATCACACCAATTGGTAGAAATGTAATTGTTAAAACGTTTGCACTTTCCCAGCTTGTTTTCTTATTTCTCGTATTACCTAGTCCACCATCGTTCTTTATCAAAGAAATAGAGAGTGCAATATTTGATTTCCTTTGGTCTGGTAATCCAGACAAAATTAAAAGATCTGTAATTACAAATCCTGTTAATGAAGGTGGACTTAAAGTTACGCATGTTCAAAGTTTCATTAATAGTCTTAAATGTACTTGGGTTAAAAGGTATTGTGCTATTTCTGAGGGACCTTGGAAGATTTTTTGGGACATATCTTTGTCAGCTGTTGGAAAACAATTTTTTTTTCAAATGTAATTGTTCAAAAATGATGTTGATATTAACAATGCTTTTTTAAAGGAGGTTGTGACTGCTTGGTGTAATGTTTCATTTACAGAACCGAATAAAAATTTCGGCAATCAGATTATTTGGAATAATAGCTTTATCCGAATCAATAATGCAATTGTTATGTACAAACAACTTTATAGGAAGAACGTGGTATATGTAAGGGACTTTTTTGACCATGAAGGAAAACCACTAGATTTTCGTAGATTTGTACATCGTTTTCATATTGATAGATTTCCCTTTTCCCTATATTTTGGTTTAATCCATAGTATACCCCGAAGCTGGATAATGGCTGGGTTCGATCTTGATGACGTACATAGTAATGATGATTTCTTAGAAAAAATATTACGAGTACCACGTGTTTCCCAATTTATTTACAATTTACAACTTAAGCGTAACGTTACTGAACCCACTGCTGTAAAGAAATGGAAGGGACAATTCTCAGATATTGATTCAAAAGATTGGGAGAGTTTTTTTAACATGCCTAGGAAAGTCGTTTCAGATGTTAAGTTACAGTATTTTCAATACCGTTTTCTTCATAGAATAATAGCCACGAATAAGCTTTTGTATGCCATGGGGAAAGTGGAATGTAATAAATGCTCCTTTTGTGAAACTGAATTAGAAAGCCTAGAACACCTCTTTTGGGATTGTAGTATTACTTCAGCTTTTATTCTTGATGTTGAGTTTCGCTTTTTAAGGGAACAATTCTTTTTTTCTAAGTATGATATTTTCTTTGGATTTGGGAAAGGTTCTATTCACCCCTTTAATTATCTTATTTTAAACATGAAAAGTTACATTTATCAATGCAAAAGGCGAGGCGAGCTGCCAAAAATTGATGTTTTTTTTCAGAAATTTAAATTTGCTATGAGAATTGAAAAGTATAGCCAACAAAGTTTGTTAAGAAAGAAAAATGTCGTTTCATTAGCAGAATTGAAAGAAGCTTTTAAGGAGTGTAATGATTTATTTAATATCAATAACTAGGTTATTAAAGCTCAACACTTTTTTATATAAACCCACTTGTATGTATTCATGATAGTGAAGTGGCGATCGAAGTAGGATAGTGAGAAATTTGTCTTTGTTCTTTAGATTTGCAGTGAAAACCAAAGTGAGATGCAGACGTGTAAATGAATTCCGAAGTATTATTTTGTCATTCACGGCACTAAATGAATATTAATTGATCTGTTTATTTTATGTGTGTAACACGACTGATTGAAATAGTAAAATTTGTACTATATTGAATAAGTATTGAAATTGAATAAATGGAGGAAAAAAAAAAAGGAAGTTTCCCACCCCTGTAATAGTATGTGTAAACACACCTGAGACTTGTAGGTTAAAGCTCTTCAGTAGGCTTACTCGTTCTTTTTACGCATGCCACAGCACGTTTTTACGAAATAGCTCACATTACTTTTAGTAGAATGCTTAAATCAATGAATTTGTAAAGTATAACTTCGAGTCCTGAAAAAAAATCGAAAAATTCACTTAATAAGGAAAATTTTTAAACTATATAATCAGTTCAAAACTTTGACAATTATAGCACCACTTTCATGTAAATATACATTAACAAAAAAATTCTCAAAGGGCGAGGTTGTCAACCTCTCAATACCTCTTCCCTTTAATCCACCCAAGAAATAGGAAGTATTCACTATACAATGAGAATTTTAAACAAATAATCGAATCAAAGCTAGTCCAAAGATAGCACCAGTTTGTAACTTAGCTGACTTACGTAAATGCTACCCTTCCCCTTAGACCCCTCCCTTAGGGCGACCCGCAGGTAGGGGTGACAAGGAAGGATTCGCCCGAGTGTCAACCATCCACTACATCACTGGGAGCTATAGCAGAAATGGTAGCAGGTCATTTTTGTAAGTCCAAATCAAGTCAAGTCATTTCTTGCAAGTCCAAATCAAATCGCAAGTCTTTTGGTTCAGTCATACGTCAAGTTACAAGTCAAGTCACAAATTTTCACAAGTCAAGTCACAAGTCAATTGGCCCCAGCACAAATCAAGTCACAAGCCTATTTGCACGGGTAGAATTGAAGTAACAAACTTTCCCCTCTTATAAGCAATCAGGCGTCAACTTAGGTCTGACGCAAATTTGCATTTCGAATTTAATGGGAGACAAACAAAAGTCACAACTTCTAGACGCATTTCTTAACTTGTGCTTTTTTATTTCTGTGGAAGTTCTCACGATGATTTGAGTTTCTAAATTCCAAACACTTTTAACAAACTCCAAAGATGAGCTGCCAACTAATAAAATATACTTCTTACTTTTAGATGGTACTTTATAATCTTCTCAGATAATACTGGAAAATTTGAAGATATGAATGAACAATAAGTTTTGCTTATGGTACGAGCTCGCGAAAATTGTGACTCATTGTCTCAGAACAACATGTGACACTTGGAGTTTGCTTTTCCTTACTCGAGTCTGCTGCATTAAATTTAAGGTGGTACTTTCATGATCCTGTAGCCTCCCAACGAACATGTTGTCATACTGGAAGCATAAAGAAATAGATGCACTGAACATGTTTTATTTCAGAAGTGAAATACTTGTAAGAAAAGTTGTACATGCCGTTGTGCATGCATGGGTCGGTGGGTGGTCATGCACTGCATGCATAAGCCGGTGGTTGGCCATGCACTGCATGCATAAGCCGGTGAGTGGCCATTCACAGAAATTTTTCGTTAGGGGGGAGTCTTAGGAGAATGCCAGCATCAATTGGCGCTCAACGCACCAAGAAAACTTCCAAAAGAGCTTCATATCGTTCGGGTAGCCCGATTTTGTCAAGGGGAGGGGGAGAATTCAGGTTTAAAAACCGAACCTCTCACAATGGCGTGGGATGCAGAGGCCAACCTTAGGACCCTGGGGAGGTTGCAGGGGCATTTTCTCAGTGGGGTCCAGGAGCGAAGCCTCCCGGAAGTTTAGGGGTACTTAAAAGTGTGGGCATTAGAATGATGCATTTAAGCTTCTTCAAATGGTATTGGTTGGGCACTAAACAGACCACAAAGTCACAGTTTAACATTTTAATACTATAACCTTACTCCGTCCTACAAACTGGCCACAGGGATTTATGATGCAGAGGGCAAGAAGGCACCAGGGGAAAGTGGATAATGGTGGGGTCTTCCTAGGGCATTAGAAAATCAGTCTCACCAAACTTGTCCAACAGAAAGAAGCCGTGAATGGAAAAACAAGCACTCGGGATCGGTGCGCGCCAAGCGCACCGAGAAAATTGTACACTCAAAAGACGTGACGTTGTCAGCTATCATGAGTAATCTCCTTTGCTCCCACCCACTTTGCTACGCACATGTCCCACATTGCCGATTATGGCACTTTCCGCCGTGCCTTTCAAGTTGCATCTAAGTAATCTTTATTTTAATATCTCGAAACTTACACAGCCAGAAGTTTTAAAAAGTTGCTTTGAATTTTTTTTTTTTGGGGGGGGGGGAAGCAACTGCCCCTGCTGACCCCTCTGCGTACTGTCATGTGGATTATCCCTATATAGCGTAGATGGGTGCAGTGGCTTTGAAACCAGGTCTGTTATGTCGAATAAACAGGCCATTTTACATTAACAAATTGTTGCATTTCAAATATATTAAATTGCATAGCACATTGTTACCCTACTTTACCCTGTGGGGTATCAAAATGATTTCTCCGTGACTGAACAAACGTTCACTGGGGGAACTACTAACAGGTACAGCAAGGGCTCTCATAGCAGAAGGACAGAGTAAAAGGAGGGTTGCTCATATCAACTCCATCAGGCTATTAATTATCAGCATGGGCGGCATTACGGGGGAGAGGGGGGCACTTGCCTCCCCTCCCATTTTTTCCAGAGCTTAAAAAATAAAAATAATTAAAAAACATAAGCGAAATAAAGCGAGACCAGAGAAATTATAAGAGAATTTTCAATAGCCTATTATGATTTAATTTTGCATTGTTAAATGGAGGAAAGCATTCAAATCAACCCCCCCCCCAAAAAAAAATGCTCCGAAGATTTTTCTAGGCTCGCTTCGCGCGCACCCCCAGGGAAAACTGTCTAATACAATTGAAAACTTTGTCTGGTACCGTCAAATTTCTTTTCTCCTAGGCGACATACTATTGTGACTTGAAACTAAGTAAGGGCCACTGAAAGTACTAATGTACGGCTTTAAGTGCACCATGGTCCTTGCAAACAAAGTCCCAAACCCTACCCATGTATACAGGGAGTCGCAATTCTCGAAAAAAATTTCGGCTTGCTTCTCATGAGGCTTACATGCATAAATTGATATTTCATTACTAGTGCTGTGCTGCTGTGCGTAGGAAAACTTTCGTGAAATTGCCTACTTACCGTATACTTCCTGTATAGGACAGCTGGCGTAAATTACTATTTCCAAAACCCTCGCTACACCTCTCGCGTTCACTTTCCTCACCAACTTCCACCATCCTCAGCAAATTGACTGACGGTTATCAGGTTATTTGCGACAACCATAAGAAAACTATATCATTAGCTTTTGAATTACAACCGGGAGAAGCAGGATTTTCTCAAGAAATGGTCCAGTATGGCCGCAAAAGCTGTGGAATTTAAGAAAACAAATTTGGAGAGGACCCTCAGTGCCCAGCCTCCGGCTTCAAGCCCTCGTCGCTCGCGGTTAAAGGTTTTGCCGGACACAACTTCCCAAGATGCAACCTCCAATGAAAATTACCTTCCTGGCAGTTAAACTGCCGATGCCATTAGTAACAAATGTCAAAAATGTTGCACCAAATTGCATCTGAGGACCCTCAAATACCCCCAAATTTCCCCTTAGACCCCTTCCCCAGGACGGCGATCCGAAACAAGGTTCAGCCCCCCCCCCCCCGTCTCGGAAAGCTTCCTACGCCTATGCATAGTCTATAACCTCCAAAATCGACTCGACCTTATTTTTCCACACTAATCAAAAGTTGAGGGGGACTTGTCCTAGACCATCGACAATGAAGCTTGAAGAAAGAGCAATAGAGCAGGATAAAGGCAGCATTGTAACAAGTCACTCAATTTTGCAGTCGAGTCGAGTCATTAAAGGTTCGTATATCCTGCTGTATGGAAAGGAGAGGCACCTGAGGAAAGGAGGAAAATTTTTATGCAGTAGAAAGTAATGCTTTTAAAACTAAAGAAAAACAGTATCCTACAAAATTAAATGTCTCAGACGCTGTCTCAACGCTATTTTCTTCGGCGCGCTTCGCGCGCACCCGTATTAAATGTTGTTTCGGGGTTCGGGACTACTTCCCGAAGAACATCTTCCTTGTCATAGCTTTGCACAAACTCTTCTATTATCAATGAAACCACCAATGCCCCCATGGGGGTAGTTATCCCTTCCCCAGAAATTTTCAAAGCAAAATGTTTTATCTTCATCGATCTGTGGTAAATTTTGTTTAGATGCAAATTGTAAGGCCCAAAAAGTGTCATTTACGGTACTGTAACAAATGACAGGCCTTTAGCGAAGGCGCCCGCACGAGCGCCGGTTGGACCCAAATCGGCCGGACATCGGCGACATCGGCAGAGCCCTGCAGATAATCAGCCGACAAATTTCCTTCGCCGGCCGATTTTTAGACATCGGCTGGCGCCCGGTGAAGTTTTAGCGCGGAGTTAAAATTTTCAGATGAGTTGCCGACGTCGGTAGGACATCGGCACCGGTGGACACATCGCCGAAGCATCTGCCGGAGATTGCGAATGGCCGCGCGGTGGCCCACCGATATGTATATCGGTGGGGACCCGACCGGACATCGCGAGATATGAAGGGAGACCGTCAGATGCCCGGTCGGCACCCTGCCGGCTCCCGGGCAGGGCACTGCCGGGACCGGCAGATGGGTAAGCAAAAGTCTCAATTTGTGACTACTCTGTGATTGACATCAGGGTTGCAAAATTCAATAGATGCAGAGGAGCTCACATTGCACAGCATGCACAGAGAGTGCTTTGATTACATATTAGGGCCTTGTATACTCACCAGAATGTGGCCCAGTTATGGGCGGGGCTAGAAGTAACCTACTTGGGAGAATTGGAACTGTCTGCGATGAGAAGTTCAACAAGGACTTTTCTTTGTCTTTGACCAGTGATTGTTGTCGGGAGAACCCCATATGATCTTAAACTCTATTATGGAAAATATGTCCTGCAATGGCATGAGATAGTTATATAGGCTCCTTCATATCCCCGACCCACTATCTCCACGATCGACACAGGGGTTGAAGTTTTAGTGTAGGCTTACCCCCAAAATTTCGCGAGCTTCGCGCGCTTGACAATTTCACAATTTAGACTCCGGAAAAAAAAAAGGGCGGAACTATGTTAAGTTCCTCAGTATAAATTTTGTGCAATACATGCCCCGCAATGTCATTGTATAGTATACAGGTTTTTTCAAATCCCCCTTACCAACCCCTTGACGGCATCGGGCTGTCGGGGGCTTCAGGTCGCCCCCCTCCCCCGTCGAGGAGTCTGCCCCCACCGTCCTGGCGTGGCCCCTGTTTGCAAGTCAATTCAAATGTCACAAAAGTAACGGTCTGAGTACAAGTTGCATGGTACGTGCCAATAACTGCCCCCTTTGAGATTTTGACCAGGCTACGGTCCTTCGGACATGTGCACATTAGTATTTATATATTTTTCAGGTAAAACAACCAGTATAATCGCTTGCATGAGGATATTACAGGATTTCACAAATACCTGTAGACATGTGCAGGGAAATAGTGTTTCTCTTTCGCTTACTTTACAAGGCAGCTGGTAAGCAAAACAGTTGAGAACTTTGGCAATCACTTATCACTCCGCCCACAAAGTTGCTGTAACTTATTTGCTACGGTTGATTATTTGTTTTCTTCTTGCAAAACATTTTACCAGGAAATCAAGGCTGTTCTGGTTGCACCTTTTGTTCCCATCTGCCATTGCTTTATCTCCAAGAGTGATAAATTGTAAAGAGAATCGTGCACTATTTGTCGCGGATGTATATTTTGCTTTGGTAGTTTCTACCAGTGGTACGGTGGTATACGGTGCATGCATGCTTTGTCGCATATCGATTGGTATTCACTCTTGGTTACTCACTCGTCCGAATCACATGTACGACCACGGCGTTATATCCATTTACAACGTACGAGTGATGAACTTACACACTGGATATTATAAGATTGGAATAAAATATAACCGGATAAAAACCTATGTGAAGCTTTTCATTCTGGATTCAAGCTTGAACGCTTTCAGGTATGAGAATGTTGTTTAATTTAGGGGCAATATTGTTAATACAACGTTTTACGTCCAATTTACTTCTCGGCTCCATCTGCACTGAATCTAGCACCCTGACTGAGTGAATGTCGGTATTGTATACGAGGCCTGTTCGGTTACGTATTGGTACCCTTGAGTGATGTTGCCACACAGAACTGCATCACTAATTCACGCCTTCAGCCCCTACTTTTTTTCAAATGTTGCACTAAATTGTAGACCGTGAAAACCTATAATTAGGCATAGGCTAGCCCATTTATTTCATGTGTGCTCTTTCGATTTTGGCAAGGCAAATTAGGCCTAACTGTTAGGCCAAGTCATGTTAAATTTTTAAAATGGGCCTTATACTAACAGTTACAGGCGAATGTCTTTGGTGTTGGAATGGGTGAGGGAGGAAGCAGGACTAGCAAGTTCGACCATCATTTTTTAGTTTTTGGTCGTTTTGCCACCCTTGCTCAGGTATTACTAGGAAGTTTTTTTTGGCAGGGAATATTGGGGTAACAAGTGATGATAGTGGATCCTGCTGATGACTTAGGCCACATAGTGATAAGTGGCTGGGTTTACGTACCTGGCCCACCAGAAACTTGGCCTAGTAAGGCATGAAGTCCCTAGTGGCCCAGTTGGTTAATGGGGCAGGTAGCTTCCTTAAGCTTGTAGTATGCCCCCCAAGCTTCTTGAATAGCGGTCCTATGTAGGCCTATGTTACTATCAGGTAACTCACATGAGCCTAATCGGCAACCACAGGAACTCAAAAATTCAGAAGATTGATGCAGGCCGCTTTTTTTAACATAGGGCTATGTCATACCATGGAGTATTAACTCCATGGTCATAAATAGACTTCATAACCCCCTTTTTTTTGTTTAATTTGAGTATTTTTAGCACTTTGTGACAGTAAAAGCCACCGGTTGCTTTCAGTTTTGCCAGTGAAAATATTTTTGTTCACAGATATAATGGGGTGACTGTCGAATGCGCACATAAGAAATCTATCATTCCAAGATTCTGACATGGAACATTAGGGCCTAGGCTAGAAGTGCACTTGATGGGCCCACAGTCAACAGGCTAATGCAATAATGCACATGTGCAGAACACAGTCAGATGTAAAGGGAAACAAAAGGTAGATTCCCCCACTTTGTAAATTTACCATGGAAGAAAAATGAGAGCATGAAAAAATAAGGTACAACTATAGAATGCCCCGCCTCAGTGATATTTTCTGGTCATCCGGATTCCTAGTCCTAGTCCCACTTGGACTAGGACTAGGAATCCAGCTGAAAATGGATTCCTAGTCAGGCAGCCACTTGGACTAGGACTAGGAATCCAGCTGAAAATGGATTCCTAGACAGGCAGCCACTTGGACTAGGACTAGGAATCCAGCTGAAAATGGATTCCTAGTCAGGCTGCCACTTGGACTAGGACTAGGAATCCAGCTGAAAATGGATTCCTAGTCAGGAAGCCACTTGGACTAGGACTAGGAATCCTGCTGAAAATGGATTCCTAGTCCATTTGAGCAGAGCTGCTTTAGCCTGCTGGACTGTGAAGCGAATTTGTTGGATATTGAGGTTTTGAAGCATTACGAATGACCTAACATATCATCACAGAGTGTCGTTCTCAAAAAAGAAAAAGGGAAATAGGCCAACGTTTGAAGCACTCGAGCTAATCCTGAGCCACTGGGAATCCGTATCCACGGATTGGAAAAGTGCCTTCTGCTGTGGGGGGGTATTCTATAGTTGCTCCCTTAAAAAAAGCCTACTTCTTGGCTACTGGCAGGGCTCATTTAAGTGACCATATATCAGCTGGGTTTGTGTGTTTTGGGGGGGGGGGTGCTACTCAAAATTCAAAATAAGGTATGCTGTGAAAGTGTTAATACTGTTAGCATTGACAAATGACAGTCCCATCAGTTAATTGGTTCCAATAGTTCCTGGGGAAAAAAGAGTAGGCCTACCTGTAAATATTGTTATGGCAGGGAGGTTGATTGAAAAAATTTGTATGCTCCTTCTATAGAGACCTTGCTATATCACTGGTTGTAGGAAATGGCCCCTAGGTAAAAGGTATGGCAATGAGATCATGATTTATTTTGTATGATGCAGGTCTTCTATTTTGCAAGGTCGTCCAGCTTAGGTCATGGATGAGCATAGTTAAATTTACTAAATTAATAAGATGCATACTGAAATTTAAAGACTGCAGTGAAAGCCAGCAGAGCCCTTCTGAATGCTCACTAGGTCAGTTTTTTTTTTTCTTTTTGAACAAAAGTTGTTGTTTAAAAAAGGGCATAAAAATATCCATGGATAGGAGGCAAAAATAAATTTTGACCCAGGTGCAAAACTGCAGATTATCAGACTTGTAGGCTTAGAGCCAGCCTCATCCAGGACATTACATTCTAGGTCTGTATCTGTGTAGATCGCATAGAAGGCTAGCTCACTACCTCAGTAATGACTATAGATACAGTACTTTAGGGGCTATCTGAATTAATAGGCTAGGCAATATATCTGATAAGGCATCATGGTGCAAGATGTTATTGTCTGAGATAAAACTGAGAGCTGTCCTTGAGATAGTAACAAAATGTAATCAGTTGGAAAAATTTGTGAAGTGTTGTGTGATCCATGAAGTGTTGTGTGAAGGATAGTAAACTTACACTGCGGTGATGCTTCATGGTTTTGTTTATTGAAAAAACTAATTTTATAAAGCCATGAATCACAAGAGAAAACCAATAATGTCTTGTTCTCAAGTTTTGATGATTTGTTCAGTTTCCTGGGAACACAGTATGATACTTTTGTTAAGAAAAATGTCACCTTGAAAATATTAGTGTGAAAAAAAATATAACTACAACTGGTAAGTTGTAGCTAAACCCTCGGCTTATTTCTTTGTGCTCACTTAATAGAAAAGTAATGTGGAGATCTGAATAATTCCAAGTATAAAATGTGAATGGGGTAAACATAGATCATATACAACAATACTTCTTTGTCACCTCTCTACATTACCATCCTGTCTGCCAGTGTTCAAATCTTTGTTCATTTGTTCTGCTACAGTAGCTACATAAAGGACTGTGATACCACCTGCAGAGGTGTATCTAGAAATGGAATCAAACTAAAAACTGCTTAATTGTGGTTTTAACCCAAGGCATGTGGGCACCAATGCACCCATGAAATCAGTTTTATGTACTTTTATGATTTCTGAGGTGGTTGGAGTAGAGAGTTTGCTGGTTGAAGCATAATGCAGTAAACCACCCACTTCCTCAGCTTGGGGGCATACCAACCTTGTAACTTAATTACCCATACTACCCAAGGAGATCTGTTTGTGCAAGCTGGGAAGAACGATTCCTATTGAAATGGTCAAAATTTGAATTCTGATCATTGAAAATCATAGTGCTCAGTGACTTTGGGAATACTTTAACTCAGTTAATTGAAAATATGTTTTTCATGTTTTGCTTCCAGATAAAAATGACTTGTGCAACTGAGGTTTTTAAAAGAATTACAGTTAATTATTTAGCAGGTCACACATGTTGTCAGGAATAGCCAAATTGCAATTCTTTGACTGCTAATGTTCCTTTTAGGAACATGATATTGTAGGCCTACTGCTCCAGATTAAAATGCCAAATTATGGAAAGTATAAAGAGTAGTGCTCTTTAAAATTGCAGGCATACACTGCATTACAAGTAAGAAAGAAGATGAAATCAGCCCACTGGTCAAAAGTGGTCTAGGGCTTCTCAAGTTCCCTGATGAAATCATCTAAGATTTGCTATTGAGCTAAGTATTATTGAAAGTCATATTAGATTGAATGCACGGATTTGCATAAACTTCATCTTCCCTAGTATGAAATTCAAGGTGAGATTATGAAATCAGTTCAAATAACGACATTTATTCACTTCTTTCTGTCTTTGGATGTGTTCAGTAAAAGTGCTGGACAGGAATTTGTTTAACAGTTGCCTTCTCTAGATAAATTCATTGGAAATCCTGGTTGATATCACTGAAAGTCCTGTCATGTACAGTATAAAGGCTTATAAGCAGAGAGTGTTCAAAAGTTCTCAGGAAGTTCTTTGATAGCCTCAAGAGTTTTATTTGATGTAATTATATATGCCCTTTATCAATGTGTGTCAGTAGAGTTGCTAAAATTATGTGTGAGGTAAGGCTAGCAGACTGCAGTCCAAAGCTTTGTAAATTGAATTTTAACAAGTAATAGATAAATAACTATTAAAGGGTGGGTGATCTTTTCACTCTTTTGATTACTATAATTTTGTCAGTAAAGTTGCTACAAAAATGAGCCTGTGCTTGTCAGTGGAGGGTGCAGTGATTTGGGCAAATTAAACTTCCCAAATTGGTTCTCAGGCTCCTATCTGAGTTACCTTCTGCCCTTAAATCTTTTGGCTGTTTGGTACATGGATGCATTGGGTTTGAAGTACTTCTTTTTTCAAGTCCAGCAGGAAACCAGATTTACCAGATTTTGCCAAAAAATCTAGCCAGAATTCCTGTCAGATTTACTGGACTTTTGAAAGAAGCATTTACAGCAGTCTCTGGAATGGTGATGTTCGAAGGGATAGAGAATGTGTATTGGACTATTGGTTGAGGTATATATGTGTGCTGAATAATATACACATTAGAAAATAATTTGGCCTGATAGATCCTCAAATCTGAACTCCAGGCCGAGTTTTAAATCATTGAATCTGGTGCACTGGACTATTTGGACCATTTTGGTGCTCACTCCAACATACAGAGAAGTATTTCCAAATACTTTTCTTTTAAAATTCTCAGTGGTTAAAGCAGAAGCTGAAGGGCATATAGTATTGTACATACAAAACAACACATGGGCATGGGTGGAAAAAGTTGGGAAGTTGGATGGCTCCTTCCCGGGAAATTTCGGTATTTGGAGGGAAATTTTGGTAATTGGAGGGAAATTCACACTTTCTGTGTACATGATAATATGGAAGGAATTGTGGAACATTTGACTCCCCCCCTGGGAAATAAACTTTTTTTCCAGCCCTGCACATGGGCAAACTGAATTGTTTGGTGGTGGTTGAAAGTTGATGTCAGAACTATATCCAGGGAAAAAGGTTTTCAGCAGGTCAAAGAGTGTCAGATTATTTTGCATCTTTGGTTCCAGGGTGACAGTAATATGCAGTAATATGCTATAGCAATGATAGGTTAAAAAATTCAGACAGCTCAGTCAGTTAAAATAAGACTTTAATTTGCAAAAGAAACAAAGCTCAGGGTACATAAAATGCAGAATTTATTGTTTTGAGTCACTGTGTACACATAGACATAATTCATGGAAGTGAAAAGTGCAGGGTACTCCGGTAATCATGCAGTAGCAGCACACCCCATACTTTCATTGTATTCATATTGGGTTGTTGTTGGGGAATATTACAGCTACATGCCCAGTTAGAAACTAGCACTGTTCTCACTATCAGTGTTGGGCTTGCTGGTATCATGATAAGAGTGTAAATTTTCTCACAATACATTTTGGGAACTACTAGTGCACAAAAAGTTAAATTGTGAGTGATACGAAATGTTAATGGTGTAACCTGCATAGTAAGCCTGCATACACTGAGCTGTAACTAGCCCTCCACTGAAGAGCTTAGTGAATATTTAATTGGATTCTAAAGATAAATCTAGATGCATGCTAAGTTTAGATATCAAGAAAGGAGGTACTGTAAGGAATATCTACTTTACACAAATGCAGTTGTGTTGACAAGAAGGTTGGTCTTGACTTCATTTGTCTGTGGTCTATCAAACCATTGTTCCAGTCACAGGATGTTTTCTGTAAATGTAGTTGCATCAAGGCTTAAGCCAGAGAGCAGTCCAGGAGTCATTTGGACTCCCAAAATTTTGGATTGCCCCATATGTATAATACATTTTAATACACAAACTTCACTAGAATTTACTGTTTGGACTCCCTGATCTCACCATGCTGGCTAAAGCCCTAAGTTGCATTATGTGTGAAGTTAGGAAGGGAAATGAAATTTTATTCATGTAGTATGCTGAAGCCCTGATTAGAGTGAGTTTAATCTAGCTTCTTTTAAACAGACAAAATTTCTATAAAAAAGTAGACAATTTACAAAATTGCGTGTTAGTTTATTTGAATGTTTTGAAGTGTATGACTATGTGAATGTTTGTGAAGTTTTCAGTAAAGTTACTGAGCCATTTCATGTTTTATATAAACATTCTCATGTCATCATCTTCCATAATTATTCTCTCTTTATTTTGTTCCCCATCAGTCATCAGTCCTAATTGGCAAGGACACTTCCTCTCAAACTGATTAGCTTCATTGCAAGGGTAGGAGATAGGAAATCCTTGTGAGACTGCTTAGGTTTGTTCTTTCAGTGGAATTGGAAATCCTTTAATCCACCCATTCTTCTCATCTGTAAGAATGGTCCATGGTGTAGGGCCACCTCTAGTTATTGATGGAATCTTTTGTCCTGTGCCAACCTTTCAACTTCTCAAACAGCATTACATTGGGACAAGGCAACATTGGGGAGAATTGTATTGTACAAGTTTAGTGGGTTAAAACTTAAACTACAATAAGGACAGAAGTTACATTCAAGCTTAATGCATAGATTAGAGAATTGGCACCTAGTACAGTCAGATAGGGGTCATGCCCTCTGTTGGATTCTTTAAAATAAGTACTGTAGGCCTACAGCAATTGAGAGGAAGTGGCTCTTGATGTGTTTACCCTGCTGGTCGTGGTACCATCTTTTTGTACAGTAGCCTATATGTTTGTATGACTGAGGTTAGTTCAATATAAGTCATTTAAGGTTTTCTGTCTAGCAATATTTGCTGGTGGCATAGGTTGTGTTTTGAGTGGGTGAGTTTGTTAATTCATGGAGTTAATGACTGGATGAGTGGCTGAGGACTTCTTTCTTCTCACCCTGAAGTAATTTGTAGATCTGCATTTTTGATAGTTTTTACAAGAGGGATTTTGCTTCTAAGTGAGCCTGCTTATGTAAAGCATAAAATACAATTGGAAGGCCACAGCCTTCCATAATGTGCAAGAAAGAATTTGTGTAGTGTCAATTTTTTACCATTTGAAAATTAATATTTTTTGGTAACATTTTTCTTTTAACTGTAATATAACTCTTGTTGGACTGTTTTATCATTCATAGTCCCTTGTGATGAGTTTCTGTCATGAACTTCCTGTTCTGTTTGCTGTCACCTTAAGTGATTTTGCTGACAACATAAACACAACCAATTTCAGCATCAAGCACCCAAAAGAAAAGTTGTCATAAAACCATGGAAGTTGATGAATTCCAGAAGGCTCTCAAAACTATTGGATGAAACCAGGGAGTTGCCATTATCACATCTGGGACTTTATCTGGATCAAGTGGATATCCAAATTTATCTAGGGAGATGCTAGGGACTTTTCAAGTTGTATAAACTACACAACTGCCACTAGTAGGTGTAGATGCTGGTGACTAGCTGTTTTGAAACTGAATGATGATAAGAATTGTTAGGTGGTAAAGGTGGGCCCCTGTTTTTTGACTGGAATCTATTGCAGTTATATTTGACAGTTTGTCAACTGTCAGGGCATAGATTTTTGGATTGACTGAGGCAAATGAAAGGAATCAATAGATGATTCCTGGTAGTTTTTCTGGTGTCACTTTTTCTTTTTTTTATTTTCATCTTGTTGAGTGTAGTAACATACTTCACCATCTTGATGAATATGAGAATTTTATCATGAGAAAAGCGCAACAAATTATAGCCATTATAGTCAAGTGCTTTCTCAGTTCAAATCAGGGTTGGTTGATTTTTAGCTCATACCAGCATGCTGGTGTGAGCTATTGTGATCACGCGGCGTCACTCTATCTATCTATCTATCGATCCATCCATCCATCCATCCATCCATCCATCCATCCATCCATCCATCCATCCATCCATCCATCCATCCATCCATCCATCCATCCATCCATCCATCCATCCATCCATCCATCCATCCATCCATCCATCCATCCATCCATCCATCCATCCATCCATCCATCCATCCATCCATCCATCCATCCATCCATCCATCCATCAATCCATCCATCCATCCATCCATCCATCCATCCATCCAATCTATCCATCCATCCAATCTATCCATCCATCCAATCCATCCATCCATCCAATCTATCCATCCATCCACTGTATCCATCCATCCATCCATCCAATCTATCCATCCATCCATCCATCCATCCATCCATCCATCCATCCATCCATCCATCCATCCATCCATCCATCCATCCATCCATCCATCCATCCATCCAATCTATCCATCCATCCAATCCATCCATCCATCCAATCTATCCATCCATCCACTGTATCCATCCATCCATCCATCCAATCTATCCATCCATCCATCCATCCAATCCTTCCATCCATCCCTTCCATCCATCCATCCAATCCATCCTATCCATCCCTTCCATCCATCCATCCTCCATCCATCCATTCATCCATCCATCCATCCATCCATCCATCATCCATCCATCCATCCATCCATCCATCCATCCATCCATCCATCCATCCATCCATCCATCCATCCATCCATCCATTCATCTCCATCCCCATCCATCCATCCATCCATCCATCCATCCATCCATCCATATCCATCCATCCATCCATCCATCCATCCATCCATCCATCCATCCATCCATCCATCATCCATCCATCCATCCATCCATCCATCCATCCATCCATCCATCCATCCATCCATCCATCCATCCATCCATCCATCCATCCATCCATCCATCCATCCATCCATCCATCCAATCCACCCATCCATCCATCCATCCAATCCATCCATCCATCCATCCATCCATCCATCCATCCATCCATCCATCCATCCATCCATCCATCCATCCATCCATCCATCCATCCATCCATCCATCCATCCATCCATCCATCCATCCATCCATCCATCCATCCATCCATCCATCCATCCATCCATCCATCCATCCAGCCATCTATCCATCCATCCATCCATCCATCCATCCAATCCACCCATCCATCCATTTACCCACCCATCCATTCATCCACACACCCATCCATGCATCCGTTCATCCATCCTTCCATCCATCCATCCATCCATCCATCCATCCATCCATCCATCCATCCATCCATCCATCCATCCATCCACACTTGTTCAAAATGCTTCTCCTCCCACATGCTTTCATGGATTTGTTTGAAACTTGGGCACAATGTTTCTTGGGTGGTGGGCCATTTGGGGTGTTCAGGAATTTTTGGTCCAAGGTCCAATGTGGACCCTAGGGCCCATTTTATGAAATTCTACAAAATGCTTCTCCTCCTACAGATTCTCTTGTACAATGTTGATGGTTTGCCATAATGTTACTCTGTTATTGGTCCCTTCGGGGTGTTCAGGAATTTTCGGTCCAAGGCCCGAGATGGACCGTTGGGTCCATTTTGTGAAATATTGCAAAGTAATTAACTTCTTCTCTATTTAATGTTTAAAGAGAGGTAACAGCCTCTCATTATAATGCTTGGTTAGTGATCTCATAATGGTGTTCTTGAATTTTGGTCTAAGGTCCCATGTGGGCCGCTCATTTTATGAAATTTTACAAAGTACTTTTTCTCCTACAAATTGTGTTGTACAGTGTTGATGATTTGTCATAATGAAGCTCTGTTAATGGTCCTCACAAATTACTTCTCCAATTTGGGATGAAGAATACTTTTGATACCTTTCTAAGCAATTTTGTGCCACCCCTCTATTTTACCAGTCTCACAAAATCACTTTACTATCTATTTTTCTTTGTACTGCACCCTCTTTAAAACTGTCTGTGTAGAAGAGGTCAGTCCTGTGCAGTTGTTTAGGTTAGTTTAAAGGGAGCTGCTTAATGGGATTTCCATTGGGTATTTGTTTGTCATAGTGATCCTCTGTTAATGGTTCTTTGAGGGTGTACAGAAATTTTGGGCCCAAGGCCCAATGTACCCAATGGTCCATTTTGTGAAATATTGCAAAATGGTCAATTCTTCCTCCAGTTAATGTTAAACAGAGTTGAAGGCCTGTCATAATGATGCTTGGTTAGTGATCTGTTTATGGTGTTCTGGAAGTTTCGGTCTAAGTTACCATATGGGCCCTATGGCCCTTTTTATGACATTTTGCAAATTGCTTACTCCTGCAGATTCTCTTGTACAATGTTGATGGTTTGTCATAATTATATTCGGGTAGTGGTACCTTCAGGGTGTTTAACAAGTTGGGGTCCAAGGCACAAGATGGACCATAGGGTCCATTTTGTGTAGTATTGCAAGTGATTAACTTTTCCTCCAGTTAATGTTTAACAGAGTTGACGGTCTGTTATAATGATGCTTGGCTAGTCATCTGTTTCTGGTTTTGTGGAATTTTGGTCCAAAAGCCCATGTGGACCCTATGGCTCTTTTATGAAGTGTGCAAAAGTGCATCTTCAACTACAGATTCTCTTGTACAATGTTGATGGTTTGTCTTAATGATACTTGAAATTTGGGGTCCAAGCCAAAAATGGGCCCTAGGGGCTTTTGCTTTCTTAAATTGTATTCATGAAACAACTTACAAAGCAAAGATAGCATGACAAATTTTTTTGTGACATTCGGGAAGGTGCCATCAGGGTATGTGAGATTTGGGGTCATAAGCCATTTGACGTCATTTAAAGTCATATGATGCTTGTACTAACAAAGACTAGAAGCCAGGGACCCTTAATTGATTGAAGGTATGAGCTTCAGCACCATTGGTGCTCTAGTTTTAAAAAAATCATGATTTAAATCAATGATTTAAATCAAATAAATCGATTTAAATCGATTTAAATCATTAAAATCTAGATTTTTTTCAATTAAAATCGTGATTTAAACCTGATTTTAATCGGCCAGATTTAAATCAACCAACCCTGGTTCAAGTAAGTTCATAGTCTAAACTTTAGGATCTGATGAAGCATTTAGTAGCACTTTTATATTGGAACTGTGATGCAGTTTGGCTGTTTAAATTTCATAGTTATTACATCAGATGCAGTGTTTGCACAATGTGTAGTAAAGAGTAGAATCTAGGTCCTCCATTTTCTAGACCTGTTGTGAAAAGTGAAATTTGAAAGCTTGGAATACGCTGACCTTCAACAGACAAGTGCTATGATTGCTGCATGCATGATTTGAAGTGGGATGACCCAGTCCATACTGTGATGGCAGTCTAGCCTTCTATCTTACATTCTACAGCACTGGTACAATGATGTGTTCTATTGGTCTGTTCACAAACCACAGTACTGAACCACCATAAGCCGACATGAGATGTTCTGACTGAAAGCTTGATGGACACTTACACTTCAACGGCACTTAACATTTCCCCCCTGATGGAATGTAGTTCCAGCACACCATATTCAGGAATGGAAGTAAAGGAAGGCCACAAAGGCCATGGCTTTCATATTTTGGCAATGGCCTTGGTGCCCTACATAATGGCATACCTGGATACTTGTGACCTCGTCAAGACCACCTTGGCCTTCATATTCTTCTTACCAAACATCAACCAGACATATAAACCAAATCAAACAAGTTATTCTGTTGGCCTTGGTACCTTTGAGGTGCTTTAATGTGCCTTAAAGCGAGTATGAAAGAGGCCTTTCCCCTTTGATGTCTTACAGTATTTCCAGCCCTGCATATTATTGCCATACCCTACCTACCTCATACAGAAATAGTGTAGGCCCATTTTCTAGATTATAGATAGATTTGGCCAATGCTGTTGCCCTTTCAGACAAGGCCTAGAACACTTTAATAAACAATGTTTGTGAAAAAAAAGTGAATCAAATTGATAGAACTTCAGGTGACTATACTGAGTGTATTAAAGAGCTGCTGCTTGAGAAACTAGTAAGTCAACTTCCCAGTCCCATTCAACTTGTAATTATATAAGTGAAGTAAAAACCAATTTTCCTCAAGTTCCCAAAATTTCCCTCCAAATACAGCACTTTCCCAGCAAGGAGCTTCCAGATTTCTTATTTTTCACCCATGTTTTAAGATGAAGAGGTTTTTGCTTTGGTGTTCAATTTATTGCAAAATTGTCAAAAGTCTTCCATCTTCCATAGGAGAAGGCAAAAATGAAATTCAGAGCGTTTTTCGTTTTTGTTAGCGTGACGCTGGTTACTACTATTAGAGTCGGAATGGCTAGTTCTACCAGTCCATCTGCGACTTCCATCTTGACTTATCAAAAGGTGTCCTGAAGTTCATTAGAGGTTAGCACCTTAGCACTGCATGTGGCAATGAAGTGCATTTTAGACCTCTAAATATCTCATCCTCAACAGTACAAGTTTAATATAAAAGCTGATTGTATTGATGATTGGTATAAAGATCTCAGCTGTCACCAGAATATTTCATGAAGATTTCAGTGAGTGACATGGCCATAGTATTCTCTAGGATTAAAATCTTTGCCATGGGTATGTTTATTCCGTTATACTTTCCTTTGGGCAATGTAATTGTGGTATATACGTTTTGGTAGTCAGTTGTTGATAGGTAGAAGAACAGTCAGGGTGGGGAGCAGAGTTTAATACTGGTGTGCACTGTGTAATATGTAATTAAGTGTTGGAGGTAGGCTTTCACGATATTTCCAGAAAAGACAGTCGATATAATCGGACCCCATATAATCCACATTCGATTATAATCGGTTTTTTCTCCACATACTTTACTTGTTAAAAGTAATTCATTGCGCCGAATGCAGCATCGCTAAACAGTGTGTACTGTATATGATCTGTACATGAGCTCCAAATTGGGGCCCAGTCTAGCCTTACAAACTGTCACAAAATCTTTAGTTTTTTGGTCTAAGAGATGATTAATATACTCTTCTCTACGATTTTTTCAATTATGTAACTATTACTTTGATTTTTACGATTGTTTCGATTTTTTCGATTTTTCGATTTTCTTCTCAAGCAATAATCATACCGAATCTAAACTGGTTAAAACCAGTATCAATATAATAATCGGTTTATCATGAAAGCCTAGTTGGAGGGGTTATACATACAGTATTCAGTTTTGTTATGGGCTGATTTTTCTCATATTTGCACTTTATGGATAAAGTGTAAAAAGAAATGCAATACCATACATACCAAACTGATAAGCTGGCCTATACTTCCATAGGTGTACAAGGCAGGGGGGGGGGGGAGGGTGCAGACTGCAGCCCCTCTTTTTTCAGGTTAACATGTAAAAATTTTTCGGGCAGGAGTGTTGCAGTATTCCCAGTCTGAAGTAGTCCTGTATGCTTGTATACTTTGTAATTTGTATTGTACTAGGTTTACTATTGTCTGACCTGTGTGATTGGTTTACCTTACAGTGTGTAGTACACAAGCCTGCGTGTAAGTGTACGGAATATACATTTGTAAAATATTTTCACCTGATAAAGAAATGAAATATCTGTAAGTATCAGGTATAGTGATATCCATGCTCCACTCATCATATCCATGCCTATATCTTCCAAACACAAAAGTAAAATGACATCAAATATAGAAACTGACATTTCAACAAGAATTAGAGATCGTTAGTTAGTGTTCACAATGTTAGTTATGCATTAAAGGTAAATATTGCATATGTGGTTCACAAAATTTCAAACCTGTAACTCCTGATATCAGACAGGCAATTTAAAGTAAGGTGACTAAGATGGGTAACTTAACTTTCAAGAAGCAAGCATCTCACATAAAGAATTTCACTGCTTTGTACGGTAGCTAGGCTTGTAGCCCATGAAATAATTTTTTCACCCAAACTTGCCAATTTTGAAATGTTGCAACTTTTCATGGCCAGTGTAATATGTATATTTTTGGCAAGAAAAGCTGTTGAGCACTAGAGATTATTGGTGAGACGTAATGGGGCTCATCGACTTGATTTTGATTAATTTGTGATGAGCTTGAAGAGAAGTAAATATTACATGACAGTGCTCCTAATTAACCTCATTAGTCATGTATCACTTACCTATAATTACCGAAAACATAAAAAATTGTAGTTTTTATTGGCTTACGAGCATGTAGTTCACATCAGCTGAATCCAAGCCCTTAATAGACCAGTCACTATTAAAGTACAGCATACTACTGAAGCTTTGATCACAACAACCATTCCTAAGAGGAGTTGCAAGCCTTTCAATCAAGATCATAAGGTTCACTCATTGGTTGTCTTTGAACAAGTGTTTGGTCACAAAATTTAAAAAAAAATGCTTTTAATTATTAATAACCATAGATCATCACCATTTCGGTTATGTGTTAGATGTGCACAATCTCTTGGTTTGACCATTTACCATACCATCATGACGTCAGTAAAACTTAACATGTGAGACAAAAACTCATGAAATTTGTGAACCAATTCAATAAGCCCCTTAAAGTGTACCTAAAGTCTGAAAATTCAAAAATATATATTACAGAGCATGAAAACTGAATTCCAATGGTCCAATTTCCATCTTCACAGGACTTTCTTAAGCTGAGATATAAAATGTTGAAGTTTATTCACTCGATTTAAAAAGGTAGATTGCGCAATAATTTGTGATGTCATTGTTGTACTACTCAAATTACAATCTTTGTATTTCTTTGTTTTTCTGAAAGCCACCGCACCTTGTGCCAAAATGTGATCGCGTTCTTACTGCTTTGGGGTGACTTGACTATATAAGCCCTCTCTGTGCAACATGTCATGCAAGAAAACAGGAAGCGGTCAAGGTCATATAAACATTTTTAATTTTAAAAGAAAACAAAGCATTTAATGTGAGTTGTACAACAAGAATGTCAAAAATTATTGTGCAATGAACTGTTTGGATTTAAGTGAATAAATTTTAACATTTAATATCTCAGCAATGGAATAAGCTATGACAATGGGAGTTGGACCAATAAGATTAATTTTGTAACCTCTAAAATATATATTTTTGAATTTTTAGACTTTAGGTCCACTTTAATGGTTGGATAACGATGAAAGCTGTTTTCTGTCTTTGCCATGTTGGTACAATGTAAACCCACTATTTCCCTTTATTTTGCCAAATAATGCATTTTTGTGAAGTAAACTCTAAACAGCCTTCTGCAATCTGCAATGAAGACAGCTTCTCAGGCCTTTCTGAATTTTAGGTTGAAATTACTGCAGTTCATATGCGGACTACAATAGTTCAGACAAACACTGAAAAAGAAAAAAAAGGCTGGGAACCTCATCTCTTTTGAGTGGTTCACTGATGCAATGCAGTAGCTGTGTCTGTTGTAGATTCATTGTATGAGACAACTTCCCATAGTTGTCCTACCCCATTGTTCTGTCCAGGGACAATGCAGTGCACAATAGTCAATGGTTAACTTTTGACTAAAATTTACAATGGACTAGAAATGATCATCCACTTGACTAGAGGTCTTCTTGTGTGGCTCTGGCTAGCTACTGAGAGACAATGGTAACACTGTGATAGTACACTGTATCTCTATGGAAGGCACCATAATTATTTGCCCAGCATAAAGTTAAGTCACACCTTACAGGAGGATTAAATAGCTTGGTTATGTGTGGAATTGTGAGTAGTGAATGAGGTATGGCAGCCTAGCGAAAGGGACAGTGTAAATTAGGTATCCAGCTTAGCAAATTTTTTAAAGCAAAATTTTACTGTTTCAGTACCAAATAGATACATGATTGAAGTGGGAAAACTTGTCTGATAAGCCCCCTTAAGTCATATTTAATTCTCTAATTTTGGGGCTGTTTAGTTAACCTTTTATAAGCTCCTGCTTGTTGCAGAGAACAGATTTTCCACAGTGACTGGTAGAAATAGCTCTTTCACTCTTAGGAAAAAGAAGGAAGAAACACCAAGGCATATGCCCTAAAAATAGAAATTTGTATGAAAAGTGGTGCCTACTTGTATAGGCCTGTATGTGGTTATTATTGGTGTCATAGTGTTTTGTGGTAAGACATCTCCTTAAGTATGGCAAGTGCTTGACACAGGAGTATCTTTTTGAAACTTTTATCCCTCAGTGTGATGACCATAATGACCAGATGTGTCTGTTATAGCACCTAGGGTTGTCTCATCTTGTGGTGGGGACAGTGACCTGTCGCCCTATTTTCCCAGAAATCAATTCAGTCCTGTCTGGCTATTATGAAGGGTGTCAATTCATTTGTTCATTCTTAGAGAGCAGATTACTTTGTGGGTTTAGAAGGTTACAAGTTCCCCACTAGGCTGTTATAGGGGACTAGACATTGTGGCCAGGAAACTCACTTCATATAATCATCAGTATTGGCTAAATTGTACTTTAGAGGTGCTATGGAAACACCTCTCCAATTGTTCAAAATGTAAATGCAAAAGAAAATAAAGAGTAATACTTAGGTTTATAAAACTAATAAGAAGTGAAGAAAAGTTATGCATGTGCTGAAGTTTTGATTAGATAATTAGGTATTAGCAAAGTTTGTCACATCAGAACTTGACAAAGCTCATGGAGTCATTACAAGTGGTTATGACATGAATGTAGTTACTAGTTACATGTGTGTAAACACTTAATTGCACATTAATTAGATAAAATGGAACCCTGTTTCATTTTAAGTGCTGCATGTGCTACACCTGGGTCGTCTCTTTTTCCATAGATCTAATAAAGAATATTTGTAACTGCTCCATGCTGATGTAATGAGACCAGTTCCTTTAAGTTTGTATTGTGATTTTCTTAACTCCTCTCTCAGCTTTGTGCAGTGAATTTTTGAAATGGGAGGTTAGATTTCTCTCCTTGTTTGTCATTATTTGAATCATCACAAGGGCCAATTCTTGAAGATAAAGTACACTACTTTTAATGTGCCTTATTGGCATGTCAAACTTCAAGGGCACATGCAGTCACCAAAGTTGAATTAATGTACCCTGATAGCCTAATTTTTGCAAGGTTGTTTGTTCATCATGTGACAGTATGTTTTGTGCTGAATTGTTAAATTTATTTAGAGATATTACTTGGTTATTTTTAGTGTGCAACATGTAAGTTGTGAAACTTAAAGGGAGAAAGCAGTCGCCCCAAGTTTATTTTAAAAAAAATTTGCTCAATCTCTTATATCTCCTCTGATTTTGCTCACAAGTATCTTTCATTATGTTTTTGTGTGAAAAGATTGAAGATTGAAAGTAAACCAAGGAGTTATTTTCCATGAATTTGACAAATAAGTAACAAAAATGTTGTCACATGATTGATGGGAACCATTCCTAAATTAGGATGACAGGGTACACTAATTCAAATTGGGGAGACTGCATTTTCCCTTTAATGATAAGCCTATTTATGATGGTAGTATTAAAGAGCATGTGTATAAGATTTAGTTGATGTGTAAAATTCAAAATAAGGTTGGAGGTACTGTACAGTGACTGCTTAAATTGTAGCTAACTTGAGACCAGACTGTCCTGTAACACATAAACCTATCTGTGTTTGCCTGGTTTCCAGCTTGGTATGATCATGGAGTCCTAAGTAAACTATGACGTAATTCCTCGACCAATTAACTCACAGCTTGTGGCATAGCTTATATTGTCATTTCTGCAGAGAAAATGTTTAGCTTATTTGCTTGTTTGTTGAAGGCAGTTGTAAATTTGGTAAAGTTACAGAAACCTTTGTGCTTTGATCCCACTTGATTTCCTTAGTCATATATGTCATGTAGTCAGTACATGCATGCAGTGTGACAAATCTTGTTTGGGCCATCTGGCTTCAATTAGAACATTTACAAGGCAGTTACCTGCAGCTTGTTACTATGTCTTCTCTGAAGGCTTCCGTACACTCTGTGGGAACTTGGAACTTAAGCTCAAATGTTACCCTCATTCCTTGATTTCATGATCTTCCCCATTCCTTTCAGCACTTAAAATAATTTACTCAACTTCATGGCATGACCAACCGCACTACTGGGATTCCTCTGCAACCTCCAGTCATTCATTTATGTTTTGATTTCCACGAAAATGATTAATTCCATCTCTGTTAGGATCATGTGTTGTTGCCAAAGCATGCATCGTCTCTGTGGTCTCAAAGGCACAAGGCGTTCCGAAATGAGTCGCCATTTGCATTATTAAATTATTGATCCTTTGGAAACTGGAAAGTGCGCTCTGCCGCCTCACATTGTGGTATCATATATTTAGCACACAGCTGCTGGTAGGTCAAGGTTAAGTATATACATTCTATGCATTCACTAGTCCATTTGATGCATTCTTTGCTGTAGTTTCAACTGTTTTCATAATGTGTTCATTTGAAATGAGGGATTTTGGGAACTGGAGATCGGGAAATAGCTTTGTTGGCCCCTTCCCCTTGTTGAAGCCACTGCTCATTGGGATGACGATTGGAAAGTTTTTATTTGCATAAATGATTTTGTATACAGTGCACAAGCAAGTAAAAGAAGTGATGTAAAGACAGTGAAATATTGTCTAAAAATGTCCAAATTTTGAGACTTAACAACTTTTGTGATTGTTTTACACAATGTTGGAAAAAGTTTGAAAAGTAAAGTTGCTCGCTAGTTACCTTTTCAGATTGAGAATACAAAATATAAAGTTTAAAAAAGCAAATTAATTTTGTCAATATTGACAAAATTAATTTGCTTTTGTAGACAATTGCTCCTATTCCTGATACATATACTAGAGGTATGGAAGTCCTAAAGTTAGCCCTTTTAGCTGATACTTGTGCTGTAATATAGGAAAGTTATTTCATCATGTTGATTTATAAAAATTTTTCTGTCACTTGGGTGAAGGAATTTCAAGTTTCAAGTTTTGCTCATTTTACAGAATTATCACAAACTTCATATACTGTACCAGTATTGTATTGTGCATACATGTACGTAGTACCATACCAACTATGGTATAAACCACGGCAGTGTATGCGTCTATCCACCTCCATCCAGTATGTTGTGATGACAGTGTGCTAATTCTACATACAGTATCAAATACCTTAGTTCATAATTTCTTCTGTCAGACTGAAGTGTTTTTGATGTGCTCTTATTTGAAAAACACTTCAGAGGAATGGACATATATGATGAACGAATTGACACACATTGAGGCCATTGACTCTGTTTGCCTATGTAACAAATCTTAGCTTTTGTATTATTGAGCTCTCACAGAGTTGCATTGATGTTTGCTATCATAAAAAAAAAAGTAGTCCTAAGTAAATTCACTGCCTTAATATAAATTAAAATTGCTCTCATACTGGTGAAGCAAAATAAAAATAATAATGAAAAAATAAAAAAAAAAAACACTTTTCAAGAGAGTACTATGTCTGTTTCCATACTCTATTAAGGTTCTTCCTACCCTTACACAATGTGGTGTGATTTAATTATGGCCAAGTTTGGAGTTCCTAGAGATAGGCCTACATGTCAAGTTTTTCTTTGTCTCTCATGAACATTTGAATTCTAAGGATGGGAAGACATTTTTGCTTGCCATAAACATTTACCAGCTCCTAACTTAATTTTAGTCTCTGGTCCATAGGAGTGTAGTCAGAGTGTCTAGGCACCCCTCCATGCTGTCAGGATAGGACTTAAATGAGTGTGGTTTTATGGTTGGCTGTCAGTGTAATTGATAACTTCTGGTATTCTTATACCACATCTACACACTGTCTGATATTCCATGATGAAAGATCTATTGGTTTCTGGGGAAGTTATACAGGAAGCAATCAAAGTTGTTGAAAAAAGCATCAGTTGTAAATTTCATCCTTTAATGTAAAAGATTGAATACATTGAAAAGTGATAGGTAATTTGAGTACATACTCCTCTTACAAAATGGGTGATTGATTGGTTTGTAATTGTACAGCTACTTGTAGCACAACATATTAAAATATAGGTTGAATCACTTTTTGTTGCAAAAGGGTACATATCTGTTGCGCATCACCAAAATTATGCATGAATTTCCATTGAAGTTTCATTTGCATGAATTGTTTAATCACATCAGAAATGATTTTGTAATCTGTGGTAAGTATTTGAGATACACATGAGCAGGACAGGAAGTATATTACAGATTCCTGTAAAGCTTGATACTACGCATGGGCAAGTTACTTTGTGCTAGTTAAGAGTCACAACTCTAGGTTGACACTCCACTAGCGACTTGCAACTCAACAGTACTTTCTGTAATCAAAACATAAGTTTCCTGTTTTTCTTTGACTTACAATAAGTAACTAAGACTAGCTAAAATGTCAGTTTGGTAAGGAATTAACTCTTTCTGCATTTAAATAGCAACATGAGGAAGAAGCTCATACAAAAGAAAATGAAAGTAAGAAACTAAAACAAACATACATAAAATATTCAGAGGAAAATTATTTCAGAATGATAGTATAAAAGTGGGAGTTTTATTGCCATAAGACCACATAGTGAAAATGCACATTGCATATTACCGACTCAATGGTTATGACAGTAGGAGCTTGTGACAAGTACTCTATGCTGAAATTGGTGGAGTTTGCCAAGACTAACTACTCTGATTCTAAATTTATAAAGGAAGTATAGTACTTGAAATATAAGAATGCATAAATTAGTTATTTCTGATCTTTGAAACTGATGGTGGAAGTAATATTTTGACTACCCATTTTGGCCATCCTACTCTAAATGTTAAACAATTTCTATGGCAGGGTAGATAGCAGGCAAACATTGACGTTTAGGTATAACAGTTGGGATGTTGTATAAAACATTGTTTCAAATCTGTGTTGTGTGGGCATGTAATATTTAACAAAAACCTAGAATATAGTTTGAGCTTTCCTGGGTAGTCAGAGATCCTAATACAGGTAATCTATAACTAAGTGTATGGAAAACAAACACAGCTCAACGTTTCTGACCCCACACATTCCTAGCCATGTGAGTTTCCATGGAATCAATGGCGAAGGTGTTTTTACTTCATGGAAAAAGTTTCCCCCAAATGATAACACCGTGGAGTGTGTTTGTCTATAAGTTAATAATTCCACAGGTTTCTAGTACAGCTGGCATACAATATATGTACTTAAGAAACAATTGTAATGATCTTTTACCTAATTCAAACAGTAACGTCTGAGTACTTGGAGCTTGTATAGATGTTAGTCATCTGAATATTGTGGTGCTGTGACGAAAGTATCTGGGTCTGTGTTTCCTTTCTTTCTGCTGTATTCGTTTGCTTAATTAGCTCATTATATTGTACTCGGAAAAAAGATATAATTGGTTGTGTCAGGTCATTGGCTGATGTAGACAGTAGAAGCTTTATTATCTAACAACTTATTATTCAAGAGCTCTCTGCTGCATAATTAGGTTTGAATCTGAAGTTGAGAGGTGGGTTTCTTTATTGTGTTGTGGTGGTCTGCTGTAGCTTAAAGGGAGAAAGCAGTCTCCCCAAATTTATTTTCAAATAGCTGCTTAATCTTACAGATCTCTCTTTTTATTTGGCTCACAAGTATATTGAGTATTTTTCTGTATACAAACATTGAATATTGAAGGTAAACCAAGGAGTTGTTCTGTGTGATTGAAAGGAACCATTCCCTGAATTAGGATGATAGGGTACACTAAGTCAAATTGGGGAGACTGCATTTTCCAATTAAATGAAAAATTTATTTAGCCTTGGCCATGCTATGTCCAACATAGTGTATGTAAGTCAATGCTCACGCCAGCTCTTGAGAAGTCATCAGTGACGAGTTGGAAGAAGAAAATGACGAGTTGAAAAAATCTTTTGAATAAAAAAATAAAAAATTAAATTAACATGCCATGTCTTTATTTGTATTAACAAGAAAATACAGCCTCAGTTTGAGTAGTTGTTACAGTCCATGTATACTTAACTTGTCCAGGAAAATTCAATTACCTTGGTCCACAAGTCCCTTGCCAATCAAAACCCCTTGCTTGTACTTGTTGGGCCTATTCCAAAACATCCTTTAACCCCTGACTAGGGGCTTTGCCCCTTGGAACCCCACTGGGGGCCAGCCCCCAGACCCCCGTGACGACTTCGCGCATCTCGCTGGTGCGAGCTCTGATGTAAGTACAGAACTTAACAGTGTGTTTCTGAGTCTTCAAAAAGGGATTCTCAGGCCTTTACTGTGTAGTTTTAACATAATGCCCTTTGTTATCTTGTGTTGTGTTAGCATTGTCTGTGTAATACACAAGGACTTTTTAATAGTGTTCTGTAGTTGAGTAGTTGTGGTTATTTTTATCTTTTGATTACTGTACATTATAAAAATTGTGACTTTAGACTATTGGAAGTAGTATCAAGAGCGGCGATTTGTTCTCAATATTGAGGGGGGGGGATAAGACCAGAACTTCCAATAATTTACTGTGTGAAAAATCAAAGTCAGTGGGTGATTTCTCAAATATTGGGGGGATATATCCCCCCCATCCCCCCCAGGATCGCCGCCCATGAGCAGTATGTAGTATTTTAAAGTGATTTCTGGCATTGTGCAGATGACAAATTTGACTTTGGCTGTGTAGAATACATTTCAGTAACATATCATTGCAATCTGACAGAATTGTGAATGAGGTTTTGTTGTTCAGAAGGCTTGTCCTTTTAGCTTGCCTTTGTTCTTCATATCCGTATGTGGTATGTGCATGCACCCATCTGAGTGTATAGTTACTGTAATAGAAATCAAAAGGGACTCCTTTATCTGGTCTAGCAGTATTACCAATAAGAATCTTCATCTTTTTAGGTTGGTGAGAGTCCTCCTCTTCAAAAGTTCCTGTTTAAGCAATATCCGTCAAATCCTCAACCTAAAGCTCTCCCATAAAACTGTATGCAATTGGACTATAGTATGAGTTATAGACCTGTCTTCATGTGGAAGCTAGCATAGAAGACTGCAATCCATCACCTGGCTCCACTCATCTCATGGTGCTTGCGCAAACTCTTACGTGTGAAATGAGATATATGCCGAAAAATCAGTGGGGTGTATAAACTATGATGGAACAGTAAGAGTAGAGTGCTAGTAACCTCTGGTCATAGCAGTATTCACTTACAAGATCTCGTTTTCTTTTTTCTCGTTTCAGGCTGCCGTGAGTGCCACCAGGATGAGGCGGGATGCTTCCTGGCGGCCAGGGAGGCCGCCCTGTGGTTTGATGTGTGTGACGATTGTTTACCTATTGGTGCTGAAGAGTGTAGTTGTAGCATCTTCTAACTTCCATTTTACCAATCCTTTGTATAATACAACAATAGAAGAAAATGCTCCACCGAGGACTTACGTCAAATCAGAACAGAAGATGGGTATATACTTGGTGGACCCATCACTCTCTGTACAGTATTCTGCAAGAGATAGTGATATATTTTCAGTGCATTCTTATCAGGTCGGAGACTTCGTATTTCTCCGACTTCGTGTCAGGCCATGCCAGAGTCTAGATACTTGCTACCAATTAAACAGAGAGAGAAAATCAAAGTATACGGTTTTTGTGGATGCCAAAGGGATCACAGAAAATGGTGTTGTTGTTGCAAGGACATCAGTGGAGGTGGCCATCTTCATTTTAGATATCAATGATGCTTTACCTGTATTCCACTCTTTGCGCCACCAAGTATCCATTCCAGAGGATCTTCCTGTAGGGGCAAGTATCGCACAAATTGAAGCTGTGGATGCAGATATTGGCTCAAATGGAGAGATTTATTATAGTCTTAAGAGAGAGACAGAATATTTTGCTATCCACCCATCAAGTGGGGAAGTCACACTTACTAAACCTCTCTCAGATGTTGACACCTCTACGTTCCGTTTGGAAATTGTTGCAAAAGATAGAGGCCAAATGTTGTATGGAGATTCCCCATTCTCTGAAAGCCCAACAGCTCTCCTAAAAATTACTGTTACTCCTGTTAACAAATATGCACCTGAAATTTTGGTAACTAAACTACCCAAAATAACCCGGGAGGATGGAGTTTTTGCAGAGGTATTGGTTACTGATGAAGATGAGGGGAGAAATGGACAAATTCAAAGTCTGGAACTTCAAGAGGATGATGTGAGCATTTATTTTAATGTACGTAGGTCAGGTAGCAGTGACAGGTATCAAGTGACTGTTGCAGACCAAAGTAAATTGTCATCCCTGCCACCATCGCTGAACCTCACCTTGATTGCCAAAGATGGTGGCACTCCCACAAAAATGACTTACCATGTCATGGAAGCAATCCTTGACAGGACATTAAGCTACTCCAAACTCTTCTTCTCACCTGTGGTTAACGTCTCAATTTCAGAGCTAACTCCTGTCCACACACCAATTGTGAATCTTGCCCCAGAGGACGAAATACCTGAAACCCTTCGGTATTCTATAGTTGAGCCAAACGTACCATTCATTGTTAGCAGTGGAGTAGTGGTTGTGTCAGATGAACTTCAACGTAGTCTTAACCCTTTGTTTAACATTTCTGTGGAGGTCTTTGACCAATTTAACAATTATCTCGCATCCTGTCAAGTGATTGTTGTATTAGAAGATGAAAACAATCACAGTCCCATTTTTGATCAGGAGAGATATGTGACTGATTTTAATGAAAACCAGAGTAAGGGTACTCTTGTTATTACAGTGTCCGCCACAGATGAAGATGAAAACGAGAATGGTTATGTCTCTTATAGTATTGCAAATCTAAATAAATTTCCATTTAATATTGACTACATGACAGGGGTCATCACCAGCACAGAAGTATTGGATTTTGAAACCCAGAGAAGTCAGTATACCCTCTTGGTGCGGGCTTCTGATTGGGGGGAACCCTACCAAAGAGAATCCCAGGTGGAAGTTGTCATAAACCTGGCACCCGTTAATGACAACCCACCCCAGTTTGAAAAGGTTAACTGCTCTGTGACCATTTCCAAGTCTCTTGCTGCTGGACAGAGCATCGCAATGTTACCTGCTGTTGACTTTGATTCATCAATAAGGGAGATTCGTTTCGCAGAAGGCAATGTGAACAATCTTTTCCAGCTGAATCCAGTGACTGGTAATCTTACTTTAAGCCGTCGTATAGCTGACAGTGATCCCAAATTCTATCAGCTGAAGATTGTGGTTTCTGATGGGCCAGACTCATCTTCCTCTATGACGACCAATGTCACTATTGTCCGCAACAGACCAAACCAAGGTACTGCCGATGTCAGATGTGATGCAACAGACGTGGTGCAACAGTTTGCTGCAATGGCTGTCCAAAAGGAAAAGAGTAATGCAGAAGAAGATGAATTTCCTGGTAACTACCAGGACCTGTTCAACAGTAACCCTAATGCTCCACAGTTTCATGTTGACTTCCCTGAGTCCATAACTATACCAGAGAATTCACCTGTTGGAAGTACAGTGTTTAAGATTCAAGCTTCTGACCCAGATCAAGGTTATAATGGAATGGTCTTGTTCATGATCACAGATGGAAATGAAGGCTTCCCATTCAAGCTGGTACCAAACACTGGGGATCTGACCATCATGAGGCCACTAGACAGGGAACGTTTAGACACCTATCACCTTACCATTACTCTCACTGACCTGGGAAAAGTGCCAAGGACAACACTTGCCCAACTCACTGTCATAGTTGAGGATTCCAATGACAACCCACCCATCTTTGGGAACGAAAACTACTATGTTGAAATTGCAGAGGACATTGAACCTGGTGAGACATTTCTTCATGTAAGTGCCACTGATGATGACACAGGTGATAATGGTGAGGTCCGGTATTTCTTGGAAGGGCACCCAGAGGCTTTTCAAGTGGGTATCTCATCTGGGGACCTGCGTGTTGCCAGTGGGTTAGACAGGGAAGAAAACCCTGTCACTGAACTGGTAGTGGTTGCTCAGGATATGTCAACAGAAGCCTCTCTGTCCACCAAGGCCACTGTGACCATTCAGGTATTGGACATCAATGATCATGCACCTAGATGTATTCTACCCCTGCAAAAATTCAAAGTTCGAGAAGACCTTCCTCTAAGGGCAGCCTTGTTCCAAGTGCAGGCAGTGGATCCAGATGCAGGTCAGAATAGCACCATTCACTTTCGGTTTATTTCTGGTGACGATGGCAAGTTTGAAATTGATCCTGATTATGGAATAGTCCGTTTGGTAGCTCCTTTAGACTTCGAGCAGATGCCTGTTTACAACATCACTGTGGAGTTGCAAGACGGTGGGGTCCCACCCCTTACGTCAACCTGTGACCTAGTTGTGGAAGTAATTGATGTCAATGAAAATGTGCATGCTCCAGTTTTCCCAGATTTTGTCATCACTGCATCTGTGGAGGAAAATGCAGAGGTTGGAACAGAAGTAATTGCTGTGACGGCGACTGACATGGATGCTGGACGAGATGGAGAAGTGTCCTATTTTATCAGAGGAGGCAGTGGCTTGGGTAGCTTCACCATCGACACAAATGGTGAGTTTCTTTTCTTTTTTTTTCACATTTTTGGAAAGTTTTGTATTTAGTTTGTCAGCACTCAGCAGTGGTGGTTTATGGAATGCCTGAATGGAAATTAAATGCTGGACTAGGAAGACAAGTTACATAATTAAGGGTAAATTGTTTTGCACTACTGGGGATAAATATTGTGGTATGGTACCAAACAAATTATTTTGTAAAAGGGGAGGTCACCTCAAGGGTGAGTTTTCGTAATCAAACTGGTCATATGAATTATAAAGTCTAATTCATATATTCTCTGTCCTGTGAATGCAAGATTGAAAGTACATTACAAATTTATTGTAAAAGGAAAGAACTTAATTTCTGTGAACCTGGGCCTCGTGAATGCTAACGTGCGTTGATTCATGTACTATTCTCTCTTAATGCCTTCAGTACAGCTCAAGTATTTATAAGAACTAACCAGTTATCATGTGATTGGACTTCAAGTTACCATAGTGCACTAAAAGTGGCAGTAAGTTACAGAATTCACATGTTTTTGTCATCACCCTGGTTCTGAATATGTAATGAGGTGTATTTTTTTACCTTATGCTAATGTTCTAAGAACTTTACATTGAAGAGAGCGCTTCTTGTCATACTGACAGCATACAGAATAACTCTGCTTAGTGGTTGCCCTGCATTGAGTTGTAGCTGTATGGATTAGTCAATAGCTTCCCTGGAACTGACAAAAGCAAATCAATAATGATATTAATTTCCCTCACCACCTAGAGTGCCATATTACATTTTATGTTAATAGGAACAAGTAATGGCATTCCCTTCTGTCAGTTCATACGTACATGGAGTGGATTGCCTAAGCACAAACACAATTTTTTGTTGTTTTATCCTTATAAAAGACCCCCAGGATTGGAGCTACTGGTACATAGGAGCTCTGATACACACCAAACTCTCTTTTGCCTCCTCTGGCTGTGAGGATTTTAAATCTCATCCTCTGCAGACGATTTTCTGCTTTTTGCATTTCATAGAACTTGCAAATTTTCTACTTTGCTATTAAAAAATTTCCTTGAGGCCAGAAAGGGAACTGTTGTGGCAAAGTGGTAATTGAATTTTAAGCTTTAATAAGCCTCAGCTAATTTTCATTTCATGAGGGTGTCTGTCTTTCAGCTTGTTAAGGAATGACGCCAGTGGTAGAAGAGTAGATTATTTCTGATTAATTAGTTAATGTAATTGGTACTAGGTCTGTTTCTGGTGCTTACTCCAGCTATACTATATTTTGTACCTGATTTCACAGAGATAAAGGGTAAAGCCAAAAGTTGTTGCAGATAGTATTTGTAGAGTCACCTTTAATGTCCCTGTAAGTGTACAAGAGTGGGAATCAGTTCAGTTTTCCTCTACTTGCTTGTTCAGCCTATATAAGTTTTGAATTCTTGAGCAATATTTTGAATTTCTACATTTGGTTGAAATTTTGTTAAAACTTTTGCTCACAAAGGCAAGATCATGCTATCTGAGATGTTGTTTGGGCTCTCTAAACTTACATCTTCATTTTGTCTTTGCGGACTCAGTTATAGATGTAGTAAATAATATGTTAACCCCTCCTTCTCCCCTTCCCCCATATCAGTTGACAGCATTGTATCACTGAAAAATTCACCAGTGACATTCAGAGTCAGAAGTGCAAGTATGTATCCAGATATATGTAGGTGGAATGAGAACCTTAAATGCAAGTGCAGTGTAAGGTATCTCCTTTGCAGATTACACAGTCAGCCATATTGGTATCCATACCAATGGAATCCTTGCATAATTTTGCATAGTACTTAAATTTCAGAATTACTTTCTATGGCTTCTATCATTGCTTATCATGAAATACAGACCTAAACCTGTAAAAATGGTTCCATTGTGATTGAATTTAATATATTATGCCAAAAAGTTGCTAGAAACTTGTATATATATACAATACATTGATTGCTGATCATGTAAAAGTTGAACTGTCATAAATACCAAAGACAGGTGTAGTCTCTGCTAGTCAACAAAGGTATTGATAATTGCAATTTGTGGAATGTAATAATGTTTACAGTTAGGGAGTCACATCATGCAGTAAAGTGAGGCCCAAATAATGTTCTCAGCATAACAATGAAATCGTGTATGAAATTTGATGTGAAATAGTCATAAATTTCAAATGTTGCCATTTATTGTATGTTGTGTTAGGTATTATGTTTCTAAATGCATTCCTCATTTGTTTATATTATGAAATGAAGTACCAATTGATGTGACCATTTAAGGATTGTTAAAATGTGAAGTATGATACCATGACTTGCTAATTCAGACATGCAACCAGCTGCTTCAATTTGGAGGGGGAGGGGACATCTAGGTTATATGATGGGGCGACCCATCATTAGTGTAGTATTGGAATTATAGCTGTGAAAAATTTGGGGGAGGGCAAAGTAAAATTTTGGAGGAAGAATTAACTTGCAATGTGTTCTCTCTCCCTCTTTTTCCCCCTTCTCCCCCCTTTCCCCCCCCCCTTCCCATGGCTGCATGACCATAGCACTGTTTAACCTCCATTCCAATCCATTGTTGGTGGAGGTTGCATTTCAGGACTTCTTTAAGCTTGAATTTGCATTATTTGAAAGTGGGCAAAGGAAAATGTATTTTGCTTTAATTTAGGAGCTGCTTTATAGTCCTTGTTGCCACAGGCATATATGATAATTAACAACTGAAGTATATTTACAAAACAGTGTATCTGTGAATTTTGTGATAATCAGACCTTATTTATTAGGAGAGGAATGCTATCCTTCATCATGGTCAGATAGGACAAGGCAGATGACATTGGTTGGACATTTTTGACCAGCACCAGTGTCAATCACTATTGGCCAGTTTGTTTCATTATTAAGTGGGGTTGAGTGCCATGGGGTTTCAGAAGGGCTGGTTGGAATAACATCACCTCATCCCTTCCCTATTACTATACTCTTAAACTTGTCTCCTCTTATTCCCTGAAAACATGTTACATCATTTGACATGGGAATCTGTTACAGTACAACTGTAGATAGAGGCACCCACTTTCCAGTCTGTTGTGGTCATCATATAAGTTTCTGATTTGCTTCTGAAGCTGGATGTCAAATCTTCGGTCTTATCTCCTCTGAGAAAGAATTTCGCACTTGAGCTTGCAGAAAAGGGTAACCCGATCTGAGTTGTGTTCAGAGGACAATTTGGGAGAGAGTTTATTACTCCTTGCGAATTTTCAAGTTGTAATGCAATCACAGATTGACAACATAGAATTTCTTACTATTGAAAAAGTTACGTGTCTATTTGCATTCATCAGCCCGGCTGAATCAACAGATAGGATGTAACGAAGTGTTCTTCAGTGGCAATACAAGTGTGAATTACTTGAAGACTAGGGGTACAGTAACATTAGAATGTGCAGTTTTCCTGCATAATTAAATGCACATAATTCTAATTAGTGAATTATGTGCTATTCCTGGTGGCTCCGTACCTTGTAAGTTGCTTAAAGCATGAATAAAATTTGTAGGTAGCAATTTGTAAACAAGTTGATGCACAGAAGGGTAAAAAAGGGGGAATTTTTGGACTATTTCAGGGTTTCCCCTGGGTTTTATAGAGTGTAAGGTGGTATTAGTTCATGGGGGTAATATCATACCAGCTTTGTCACCATCAGTGAGTGAGAACTATCGATACTTCCATATACAGTACTGTAGCTAGTACTGTACAGGTGGCAAGTATAGCAAATTTCTGTGAGGTGGTGGCCGCCTCACAAAAAGAATGCCAGGGGAAATCCTGTATTTAGAAGATTTCAGGTGAAAAAAGAAATTCTAGAATGTTTTGATAATTCCATTACAGTAGTTATGGTTTGCAACTTTCTTGAGAAGTACAAGTCCCAATCAGTTATCAAAAGAAATATTTCATTTTCATAAATTTAAAGAGCTCAAATAAATATCCTAAGCAGTTTTCATGCACATACAGGACATAAATCCGTATAAAATCTTATCATAGTACCATGTACTGTTGTTTGATGAAACCTTGGAAAGAGTCATAGTGTCTTCTGAGCTACCCTGACTCGATAGTCTTAATGTCTTAGACAATAAAATTTGAATTTCAAAAATTTTTTACAAGCATTACTGCTGTTTGCTTGTTGCTGTCTGGTGCATACAGTGGTAAGCCTACCGCAGCAAATGCATGATATGAAGGCCACATTTATGTTTGGATACCCCTTCTTGACAAAGCTAATATTTAATAAAAGTATTGACTCGCAAAAAGGCAAACAATATTGCTTTTCAAGTATATGGCTACATGGCACCACAATTATTGGATTGGGAATAAGCTCTTGGCAAATTACATGGAACTTTGACCCTTTGATTCTGGAGAAATACTTTGTTAATTGAATATTGTGCAATATACATGTAAGTCTGGTTTGAAAGAGAGTGGAACTTAAACAGGGAGTGGGTGGAATGAGATTTGTGGAGGAGACCAGAAGGGATGTTCACAGGGGTGATAAAAGTAAAGTTTGCAATCGGTTTGATTTTCATGTTGTTTACGATAAAGGGTTTAGCTGTAATCATAAAAATCTGATACAATGTGGAAATGTGTGATTGAAGTTGGAAGTAAGGAAAATACTGAAACCATGGGAGTGTTATTTCTTAAGTACTGTTCTTTCGACGAATGCTAGGCTGGTTTTGTAGCTTGAATAACAATTGTCATACTGTGGAGTTCATTGCAGCTCCATGGTCAGACTATGAAGTATGTGTACATGTGGAAGTAGACATACAACAGGTTAAGATTATTTAGAGGCTTTGGTACATTAATCATTATATTTGCAAAAATCACATGACATCCATATTTGAACTACCCGAATCTAAGGTGTGGTGGATATCATAGTAACTGTTTCTAACAAATTTTAATAATTTTAAAGCACTGCTTTCTAAGCAAAAAGTTACGTGCTCGAGGCACTGTACAAAATGACAAATTCCAAAGGACTAAGCAAACTAGGATAAAAATTGAGCATTTCACTTTTCTAAAGGAGTTAACAAAGGATACAGATTCATATGTTGCAGAACGTGCTCTTAAGCCAAAGAAAAACAGGAATCAGGGAAGGGATTTAATTATCTTAGCTATTCTGTGGTCAACATTAGCCTGTTGTGGCAGCAATTTCTCTAGCTACAGTATTAACAGTACTATATATATGAAAGCAAATGAGTTACCTCACACCCCCGCCACCCCCTCCACAGGCAGAGACTGGCGGTAGAGAAACAGGATTTTGTCAAAGAGCCCAGTGAAATTATCTAGGTGGGAATGCAAGCAGCCACATAACCATTTGTCCACCGCATCACACTCTCTCAAACAGGTCTTTAGCAAATTTAAATATTGAAAGAAATACAGTAGAAGAATTCACTTTGCGACTGGTAAACTTTTCTTAGTAGACACTTTTCATCTCTCTGCGCATACCAGGCAAAGTATCCCAGTATGAATTTTCAACATTAGCACGCATGTGGCCAGTAGCTTGTATACATTGGTTTATACATCTCTTGATATTTTCCCTAACTACCAGCCATTAGAGTCGTTTTTGTCCCAAAAGGTATGTGCTAACCGTGTGAGTCAGGCCAACTCCTGTAGGCTAGAGTGAGTGCATTTGTCTGGGCATTGTTTTTCCCCCCTTTGTTGTGTTTTCTAAAGGCCCTGGTAGACAATCTGCCAGTGTAAACATCTGTACTTCTGTCTTTTAGAAGGATGGGAAGCTCTTATTTGTTCAGGGAATGGTGGTTTATAGGAGAAGGGAACTGTAGCTCTTTGATCCAGATTGTTCAAACAGAAGTGAAGAATTTGAATAAAGGTGGTGTGAAGAGCATTCACCTCCTCTCCTAGGTTGGTGTGAACTTGGAAGTTGGATGTTCACAAAATCTTTGGTGTGAAGGGAAAATGTCAAGGGAGGGATAGTGGGTTAGTGGGTTGTTTGCGTCAAGTGAGGGTTTGTATCATTAATTGTGGCAAGTATTCTGATCAAATTAATTGTCAAAAGGTGCAATTTTATGAAGATGAAAGTGCATGAATTAATTCCTGTCTTGTAATTGACACCTTGTGATAAGGGTTGCTGCATACAGCAAACTATTAATTGCATGGCTTGTTTCAGAAAATACAGGTCAAGAATAATCACTTGTTCATGTAACTAAATGACATGGTGTAGTTATAAGATATTTTCTACAGTAGTTTTACGTTTGTGTTTCTTGTAGAACTGCAGTGATCAAGTAGTAAGAAATTGATGATGAATTCCATGCAGGCCTCTATATGTTCTGTATGTATTGATCTTCTTTCTTAGTTTAGTGTGAACTTAGGTCACCACAAATTCGCTGGTACGAAGGAAACATTTCAAGGGATAACAGGTTATAAAATGTCAAATGAACAACTAATTGTGGCGAGTGCTTAGATGAAATAATTGTAACGAGGTTCACTTTTATGGTTGGAGAAAAGGTATGAATTCATCAATTTGTGTCTGGTGATTGACATCAACTAACTTGTGATTGGGCCTCTTGAACCAGCAAACCTATTAGAGCATGGTATGTTCCAGATGATGGTTGCGGATGAGTTATCATCACTTGTTCATGTAACCAAATGACATGGAACAATTTTAAGCTATTTTCGTCAACTGTTTCTCAACAGTTGTTCCAGGCTTGTGCTTCTGTAAGTTGTAGAACACTGTTTGTCAGAAACTGGTTGTAAGTGCAATGGAAGCCTATAAACGTACTGTATGCATTCATGCATTACAAACTTGCATGAAGCCATTGTGCTATACTTTCCCCATCTCATTTTCAGTAATTTCAGGCCATTGTAAATTGTGTAATTAGTCAGCGGGTTGCAGAGCAATGTTCCAAGATTCACTGTTTGCTGTAGCGTTAATTAGTAAACCAAGGCAGATGGTGCCAGACTGTAAGAACCATGCAATCTGCATGAAGGTGGGTGAGAGTATGCATTTATACAACCTTTTGCAGTCACACATTTATTACACAATGCTACAATAGTACCAATCACATTTTACTGTCAAAGTGACTTAGATAATATACTGTAGCTTGAAAAGGAAATTTGTGAACAGGAAAACAGGGAACTGGGGAAATACAGACACTTCTAGAGCTCTACTGTTAGGCCTTCCTCAACAATTGTGATGGATTGTTGGCAGGGAGAGTTCAATTTCAGGGAGGTCTAATTGGCTACTTTTTTACTTTGCACATGAAAAATACCATTTAATTAGATCAAGGAAGTCACGTAAGGGACATAAGTAGTTACCCCAAACTTATGGACAAGTAGCAACTGAATCTCACAAATATCCTCCTATTTCCCTGTAAGTAATAATCTTTCATGAAATTTTAGAACATAAATATTGCATATTCAAGGCAAACCAAGCAGTTACTCTGCTTGAATGTCACAACCCAGTGAGAAATATTATATTGCTGCTTGATTTTCAAGAGCCATTTATGAAACAGGGTACCCCAGGTGGTACACTGCTCCAAATTGGGGTGACTGCATTTTCCCTTTAACCATTAGTGTTATGGATGGCCTCAGTTAAGTGAATGTCCTTAAAGCCCCACAAGACAAGCAAATGAGGTATGTATACAGTCAAGGCTAGCTAATTATCGGTAGGGGTATGCCAAGAATTCTGTTGTTCTATCAATAGCATTAGGCTGAAGGTTACCTTTATCAGGGAGTTGCTAGAGTCTCTGGCAACTCCCTGCCTTTCTAGAATGTGTACAGTAGTTAATCATGTAAATTGTGCACAATATACTGTACAGCTTAGACAAGATCCGTGCAGTTTTTATCGGGTGGTTGTATCTAAGTCTAAAATTTCTGTTTGCTTTAGTTCTTGAGGCTTTGATCAACTTTGTGTGACTAAGACCACTTCGTTGGCAGGTGTTATCTTATTTATGTGATGGTTGAATGAGGGCTAGTCTGGTTGATGTTAAATGTTCACATTCCAGCTAGTCACATGAAATCGTCAACTTGTACATGAAGGTCTTGTGTACAGTATGTGGTAGGATAAATTGCAGCAATTTTATTGCTTAATACCAGTACAAATGATACCCTATTCAGTGGTACTGTAATTGTGCAGGTATAGTTGTCCTTACTAGTTAGTTGCATGCCAGTGACACATAAGAGAAGGTGACATGTACTTTTTTACATAGATGCATGCTAAATGAGGTAGAATGTAACACATTTCAATTTTCTTTGAAAAGTGTCAAATGGACTGTAGGCTCACATACAGTTTGCATCCCTTGGTACATTATGAAAGAGACTTCCAGGTGGATTTGTGAAATTAACCTCACAACTCAATTCTGCAAAGCTAGTTTCAATTTCAAATGTATGGCACTGTGACACAAAGTTTTTTGACATTTATTTATAAAAACATTGTGAAAGAACATATGGTTAACATATTTTGATTAATTGCCTTGGTGTGTTTTTCCCTTTTTATGAATTTTTCCATATTCTAGTTTGACTGGGAGATCATATTTGCACACTCTAGTCTGGACTCCTACTGTACATACAATAAGGTACTCTCTCATTGGATTGACTTTTCAGCAGTTATTGAAACTGCATTTTTTATTTCCAAGGTGTTAAGTATGTTTGACAGTGCCAGTCACCGCTCACACAGTAGAGTTTAGGCATGGCAAGCCAAAATAATAGTAAAGGTTCATCATTATAAAACTGATTTGCCATTTGCAACAGAATACAAAAGAAAAGGTCCTTTTGTGTTGTTGATTTCATAAAATTTTACTTTATAGACCCCTTGTCACTGATTGTTAATGAGTGTTAACTTACTTTGGTACTGTACTTCTGTTTGGACTGGTTTCTATTGTAAGTTTATCCCAGATTTGTCTTCATATAGAGCTGCCATGTTCTTTCACGCTACACACACTGCTTGAGGCATGGAGATTTCTGAAAGTGGAATGAACCTTGGCAATCATGTCACCTTGCTCAAACTCAGTAATTTCTGAACTTTATAGTTAAATGACAGGTTGCTGAGTTTTCCTACCCCCCTTACACATTGGAATGCAAATATTAAATAGGCAAAATGGCATATGCCCTGACATGTTTACATTCCAGGGATTATTTTCAAGTTGGGGAGTATGATCTTGAGCACAAAAAAGACAAATTCAGCATAAACTTGTAGGGGGAGGACTTCCTCAAAATGTTTTGCCTTAAATATTAAGCACATGTATGGTTTAAGTTAGATCATTATATACCTATCAAAGTATTATTAGGGCTCTGTCTTGGTGATAGGTTGATGACCAAAATATATACCATAGACCTTATGCATTGATGTCACACATTTGTCATTTTGGAGGCAAAACAATGAAGCACACTGCACGCACAATGTAGACTTTGCACACACATGTAGTAGACTTGCACACACATCCGATTGGTTCACAAATCAGCTGTCTGCATTCATAGGTGTAAGTTGCAATGAAACACGCCTGCCTCCAAACGAGGGAGCACTTTCTGCTCTGTGATGTCAATTGCTTAAGGTCTACTGCAAATAAAAAAGGTGGCCTGAACCCTACCAAGACATGAATGAATAGTTTTCACTGACAGGAATAAAAGTTTTCGTGAAAACTCAAGACATGAGCAGATATTGATGATCAGGGTGAATTTCAATTTGTTGATGATACTGTAGGTATTATATTTTGGTGTGACATTGATGCCCTCTGTACATTGTATCTGTGGAAAGTCAAATTTAACCCTACACTGAAAGTGTTTCTCCAGAAGTCAGTTCTATTTTGAGAAGCAGAATGCAATTGGATTGTCATTATTGGCCGCTCAGCTGTTTATGTAATCAATACAAGTGCATGCAACATCCAGTATGGACAATAGCCAAATGCAGGTTTCTGTAATACAAGTATGAAATTGAAGTCTGTTGATGCATAGCTGTATTCCAATGATGAATCGCATATCTCCCTGTGAGACCTTGCTAGTGCACTGATTGGAACATCTTTGTTCTCCTGGTAATCAAATATCTTGGGTATTCCATGATTTATGTTTATGCATGAAACAGTTTATCTTGTGAAATTGTAAAATTGTGATTGATTTTGAATTTTGACAAGATAATTCATACTCAGCTTGTAGCTGCCAAAATGTAAAAAGTTTAACCTGATATCATAATTGGAGCATATATGATCCTTTTCTTTCTTGTAACTGTCTTTTTGTTACTGAATCATTAGATTCATGTGGAGTTGCTTTAATAGCATGTAACATTTATATTCAGAAGCATAAAAAAGATGCCTTTGTGGAAAGAAAAAACATGTAAGATTTCACTGACTTTTGCTGACTTTTCAAAATAGGTTGGCGTAACTGCTTGAACTCTTTCAAAAGCATATAAAGTCAACACTAGATCTCATTTGTGAGAAGAAGATGATGACGACAGAAGAGAGGGGAGATCTTGCTTCTCATCACTCCCTGGTGAGAGTATATCCTGTGTACCATGTTACCAGCTAGCGGAGTCAGCAGTAGAACAGCGTGTGTAACATCAATCAAAGGCTATACATATAAACCCCAAAGGGGCCCAGTGTGGTTTTCCACAACCATTAAAAATGGGGCTCTCAGGAGCATGTGGTTTTAGGACAGAACATTGACTCTGAATGCAGTCATTTCAGCACTTACAGATAAAGTAATGTTGTCTACATGAGGGATGATGCCTAGTAAATCTACATTTGGTGTGAAAATGATTGTTCCATCATTTGTAAAGTGCAATTTTTTTACTTTAAGTTGATTGATTGTTTGTAGGTTTCAAACAGAGCAATCTCATTCTAATGTGAACATTCAGGTTGTAGGAAAGGGGAAAGCTGAACAGCTAGTGCAGTTAGTATATCCTGGAGTATGGAACTGTATGAGAGAACACATCGCTTGTAAAAATGTGCATGACAAGTTTTATTAACATATTGTTATCTTTATTTCATTTACATGCAGTGTTCGATTTTAAGGAATTAGCAATAGTTGTCCGAAGGACTACCACATTGTAAAATTTGGTTGTCCTGCTCAAAATAAGGTAGTCCCAAGTGTAACCATTTTTGCAACCATGGAATTGATAACGCCCTATTACCACCAGTCTTCCAAAGTGGCTTTTACTTTTAGACAACCCCCCTCCCCCCACCAAAAAAAAAAACAAAAACAGATATCTACTATATAAGAGTAGTCTCATGGCATGCATTAGGGTTCATTGTGGACATACTTAATGTTTTGATGTTTGCATTGCGGGATAATAAATTAAACATCTCTAGATTGAAAGCACTGGTGTTGCAACATCAGCACTACGAATTCGTAGCTTGCACGAAGGAATTCAGCTTCTCTGTGTACAGTGCAGGCCTAGTGGCCTACGTGTACTAGTGGAGTTTGTATGGGGCACATATTTTGGCATGATAGTGCTATACACATTTCGATAAAGTGACTGTGTGGGAAGTTGTGGTGAACGTGCATGATCACTGCACTCTGCTGCAAATCGTTTCATGCAATTTTTAAAGTTCCTTGTGCAATTCATCGAGCTTCTAAATCTAAACATCACTCTCCTCAAAAGATTTGGTTGTCGCGACGGACAACCTTACACACCTATTTTTGCAAAATCTGGTAGTCGTGCAGAATTTCTGGTTGTCTCGGGCAACAGGACTACCCTTAAAATCGAACACTGACATGGTTTATAAAGTCTAGCTTTCCAGTTGAATAATACTTATCTGGGAGATACACCATTGACTACTAGAAGGAGTCAGTGTAGTTACTTGACACCAAAGACTACAATTTTTCTCACCCGCTCCCTGAAATTTGTGTTGTTTCCTGTCTTTTTATGTAATTGAATATAGTCAATTGTTCAGCTTCTAAAGTACCTACTATAATAGGACAAGGGGTTGGGGCCATCTCTGAACCAACTTTTCAAGTTCTAGGAGAGGGCTTGGTTAAAATACCCCTTTCACATTGTTCAAGTATGATGAAAGCGTGCCTTCTTTTGGTTTTCGAAAAGGGGTAACTCAAGACGTAACTTGCCAATGAATGAATCAATAATTACATGAAAGCACTGTTGGTAGATGGCTGCAGTAATGACTTTATTAAAGACAGATACTCGTCACCCTAAGTGCCGTATGACTTTAACTTTGGGGAAAGCAAAAGTCTCAGGTGCTCTTTGATTGACTTGAGAATAATACAAAATTCAAAAGATGCAGAGTAGCTCATATTAATACACAGCATGCACATTGCACAGAGTGTTCTGATTACACATTAGGGCCTTGTGTGCTCACCAGGATATCCCCATAAGCAATCTGCACAAGGAGAAGGTAAAGACAGTTGTGGGCAGGGCTAGAAGTAATCTAGTTGGGAGAATTTGAACTGTCTGGGATGATGAGTATCTGTCAACAAAATACATTTCACACCCTAGTTATTTCGAGGTTAAAACTAGAGCTCATTTCTTCTTTTCATGTTTAAAGGGCAAATCTCCTCATTCCAGACAGTTACAATTCTCCCAACTAAGTGTCGTCTAGCTCCTCCTAAAACTGTCCTAAGCTCCTCCTCATACAGACACAAAACCTAGTTTATCTCCTTATCCTGATGAGCACACTAGGCCCTAATGTGTAATCAAAACACTCTCTGTACATACTGTATAAGTGTGAGCTACTCTGCATCTTTTGAATTTTCTGACTCTGATGTCAATCAAAGAGCAATCACGAATTAAGAATTTCGGTTTCCCCCAACCAAAATGCACTTGGGGTGATGAGTGTCTATCTTTAAATTGTTCCTTTTATCCAAGACATAGAGTACAGCACACTTTTTAACTGCTCCTATCTACAATGTGGTCACATATTCCGTTATTAGTCACCTTTCTCTCTCCTATCTACCGCACACTGTGTGCAAACTGGGCAGTTCTGTGTTTGTTCACACCTTTCTTTGTGGTCCTGTTTAAAGCCAAGAACTGGAATCCTTTTCCATGTCCATGGCTTGTTTTGGTACAAGAGCAAACACTTCTCTTTTCTGATTCTATCACCCAGGGATAAAAGAACTGCTTTCTTTTTGAAAAGCCACTAACTTGTCATTGTTCAAAGTTTACCTTGACCACCAAGGTATAAAGTGTGGTCTTGAAAAAGGGCTAAAAAAAAAAAGGAAAAAAAAATGGAGGAAAAAGGGTGGTTTGTAGCAGGCCAAGACAGAAGATAAGTGTAAGAAACCGGAAATGATTGACCGCAAAAAATAATTTTCCAGGGAATTAATTTCAAATTTCAAATTTTTATTTAGGTTTGGTAGGCACATTAGTTAACCTTACATGAAGTAATGTGAATGATTGCATGCAGTTAACTCATGGGGAATACAAAAGAGGGTACTACATAGGGACAGCATAGTAGTACCCCCACAGAGGCAAAGGTCAACACTGCAGAGAATGAAGTTAGTTGGATAATATAGAGTATTTTTGATGGTTGAATACATTATTCATAACTTCATAAGCCCTAACCTTGTAAAGGCTTAATCCCAGTGACCCCAGCTCCTAATTTGCCAGTAGCTTTGTGTGAAATGCTTAAAGCATTACACTGGCTTTAGTCGGTAGATGACTTTGAGCTTCAGTGCCCTACTTCTAGGTCGTCCTTTCTTGCTAACCCTCTTTTGTACGAATATAATTTGTGACACACTCTCACAACTAAAAAAAAAATATACATTTTTTTCTTAAAGAGTTGATATACACAGTAAAGTACAGTAAGCTCTTGACCTCTTAGGTATTAATTTATATTTTAGTTCATGTGAAAAGTATATATTTTGTTAAGTTCTTACTGACAGTAATAATTGATGTTGCTACATTTAAGTGTAAAGCAATTGGGTTTGATGTTTGGATAATGTTTTTATTTCAGAACTTTTATTCAAACATGTTTTTAAAAAAAGTTGAAATTAAATTGGTACAGTGGACTGAAAACAAAATTATAATTCCTGTGCATTCCAGCTTTGCCTATGTGTGGGGTTGTATATTCATAGAGATACCCATTCACTGACCTGCAGGCCCCCATTTTTATCTCTTGACCAGAAGTAACCTGGTCAAAACAGACCCTGCACCTTACAATAGCAGATTTAATACACTTAATACTCTTGAAACCCTTCATATGTCCAAGTTAGCCTTCCTTGTATAGTCTTGAGCTTTTCCAGCCTTTGAATCTGTGTCTCTTGGAAAAGTTCAAGTTCCATTAATAGTGGTGGTCTTATGTTTGATTTTTCTTGAAACAGATTAAGGTCATCTGCCTATGGGCTTTTCAGTGGACCCTTTCATTTCAGAAACATGAAAGGATTTGACCCTGGGATGGGGGGAAGTTAATGATAAAGGCTTGCTATTGTAAAAGTGATCCATGGCAATTAGAGGATTTTCGAGAAATGGGGATTACCAGGAGAGGGGAGAAACAAATAAAAGTGATTGTTGGGTAAAGAATAAAGTGAACTCTGTCTTGTTTGTTGACATAATAAGGTGGAATAAAGTGAATTGATTTAGATTTAGTACTGGTTGTACAAGGAGAAGGATATTCTGCTGGCAGGATTAGAGAGAAATTCCAGTCTGGACATGTTTAAAGGTTAATATGTACGCATTGAAGTACTATATTGAGGTCTTTGTTGAAGCTACTCAAGACAGGTCTTGCTTGCACTATACGGCTCTTGCATGGACTATGCAAGTCTGTCTGATGGCTTCCTGTGAGTCTCTTTGGGATTTTGACTCTACTTGGGAGTATTTTCACATTTGGGACTGTAGTGGGAGATAGTTTAAGGGACTTGTCTCACATTTAGCTACATGGACGTCAGTATGGGCTCCCAAGATGAACTCAAGGCAGGGATACTTTGACATCATATAGTTGTTACTTCAATGTTATCCTTATATGTGTAGGGATTCTGTTAAAAGCAGTCAGTGGTGGCCCACAGTGAAATATGTTATGCCTTGCCTGAATTTTGCAGCACATAGTTTAGGGGAGGGGTACCCAGTCTTTCGTAAACTAAAATCTACTCTTAACAGTCACCTGTTTGCTGACATTTATTACTCCAAACAGTGAGCAAGATATCTCATTGTGCACTTTTTGCAGGCTTTAATATAATTTAACATGCACAAAGCAAAGTGGATTATGAAACTTATTTTTTATGTCTAAACACTTTGCTTTAGGCCTGTTGCACAGCAGTCATAATCATTTTCATTTTTCGTGGCTTCCTGCACAACCAACTTATGTAAAAGGTATGATTCATTTTCGGATGTGGGTTGTTGACAAACTTGTAAACAGCAAATATTTTTGAGGTAGTACAAGAGGTTAACTTGTTAGTGTTCATACAATGGCATTTCCTTTCAAGAATTTTATTAGTAGGCATTTAGATTTAAAGAGCAAACATAGTGATCAGGACTTATGTACAGTTAGTGCCAGTGAGAAATGTAGGGACCTTTGAACCTTGTACTTTTGGCCCTGTGGATAAAACTTACACTTGAGACCCTTTTATAGTACAGTAGGATGGAATGTTGTAAGTTAGTATAGCTTCTAAAGGATTTCGTCACAGTGGCAGATTTAATAGGAGGCACTCCCAAGATCCCCCTCCCCTGATGTCGCTGCAGGTTTAATAAGTAGGCCCAAGTGGTTTTTCAAAATGAGTTTTTTTGAGGTGATTGCATAAGTGCTCTTGAAGAAACTTGTTTGTGGTAATGAGGAAAGGAGAATGTAGGCCTATTATCAAGAGGTTTAATAAACCTTAGTATCATCTGTAGGTAGTTTAATGTCTTTTGGCCTTTAGGATTTAAATTAATGTAGGCCTACATGTAAGGGGATCAGTTTTGCAGAATGTTGCTTTTGTAGGGCAAGCCATCCTAGGAACATAAACCCTGTCTATAACATGTTGTCATTCAGGTGAGGTTTAGAAAAGTACCAAGGTACCTTTGGTTGTCACTTACCTCTCTGACAAGCATCTGCTGCTTCATATGATGGGTATGACAGTTACTGGTGAAGGGTTCCTATCCATCCATGACAATTCACTTCCCCAAGAGGGTGGCATATGTGCCAAAAGTCGGAAGGAGGCTTGCTGGGTTAGTTGACTCCATATGTAAGGAGGAGAATCTCCTTGTGACCCCTTGACCCCCTCCTTGATGGCCCACCTACTTTGTCACCATTTTGCCATCATGTCTGACTCTGACAGTAACCATCTCTTGTCATTCACAGCTTGACAGCAGGTGAAGGCTCAGTTGGTCTGTTTATTCAGCTAACCCTGTTGTCTGTACTTTGGTAATGAATTTGGTATATGTGTGCCTGTCAATGACAGAAATTGATGTCCCCTTGGCTGTTTGTCAAGGCATCAAGTTGTGAAGACTTTGTAAACTGCAGTTGGTTGAATAATTGTGGATGATATTGCAACAAGTTTACTCTGAAATTTTGAACACACTAATAAATGTTCGGTTGTATTAATGATGGTAATTGTGTAATATGTGATCATTTGCAGAGGAAATACAAAATGTTTGTGTGGTGTGAAGTCAAACCCTTTCACCTTATTTCTAAGGACATACCATTTCCAGATAACCATTAAATTAACAAAGTCCATGTCATGTGGACATTTGCTTTTCATTTTCTTGCTTTTCACATCATACGTGTCCTGTATTATGAATATTCATTGCATTGATAAAGAAACATGACATGAAGGAAGTAACACTAAATTTCCCAAACTTGACAAAGTTCTTTTATAACCGCTATAGTAGTTACAGTACATAAACTACTATAATAGTTTACAAGTAGGGAAAAGGGGACTATTTTTCTTTTTTATGAAAAGAAGAAGGAAGCCTACACCCTTTTGAATTCAGTAATACCGCTTGATGATAATCCTGCATGTCAGACTCGCAATTAATTGAAGGAAGCAAAAAGCTGAATTTTCTCAAAGCTCTTGTAAAGGAAGCATAATGCAGTTCATCAATCGGTAACATGGTTGTTGTCAGCAGGTGAGTTACATCAGTACTACCATTCGTTGAATTTGTACCCCCTACAACAATCCTCAGTAGCCATGTGATACCTCACAGTTTTCATGTCTTTAAGAGACCTTTACATTTTCATAAACAATTTCTTGACCTCTAGGTGGCCCCTGTTTGTACCCAGGGGTGTTTGTCAAGTTTGTTCCTTCCAAGTTAAGCAAAAAATCCAGAGAAGATTGATTTCACTATTCTTAATCAAACCGTCACCCTAACACACTTTCTGGATGTTAGGACTGGCGTCTAAACAAAACTAGTTTACATTGGGTTGTAGTCTTCATGGAAAAAATGTTTTCCTGAAAATGCCAGTGAGCTCACCTTACCACTTACCCCTAGGGATGGATGAAAATTACCTTACATGTGTAATGAGGTTTCTTCACATTCAGTTCTTTTCGTAAACAGTATGTTGAGAAGGTAATCTTAGAAGTTAAGGGATTAAATTTTGGCATTTTGCTTCCAAATTTAGAACATTGCTACCTTTCAGCTACCCCTGACTGTCTGAACCATGTATCACAAATTTTGTCTGCACTTGTTATTGATAATCTGTTTGCCACTTTGCCCTTAATTGGGATGCTTCACACCAACTCATTCAGCTACATTTCTCAATTCAGCAAGTTGAATGCGATTTTTAAATTTATGAAGTTTATGGAATTTCTGTGTATTGCAAACTTCACTACATTCTTTCCACTTTTCAGTCTCCCATGCTTTTTAGAAAAGTTTATGCAAGTTTAATGCCTCATGTGTAAATAGTCTTATAAAAGCATAAATCATTTTCAGTGTTTTCTGGAACATGCAGTCTATGTGTAATGTCAGTGGGGTGATTGCTCTAATAATTCAATGGCAGTGGCACACACTACCAAACAGTCACTGGTATGGAATCTATAAAATGAATCTTGTTTTACTTAGAGCTGCCCATCAAAGCTATCAATATCAGATTTCCAGAGAGAAATTCCTCCAGAGAAACCACACTGCTGTTAAGTAAGTGTTAGCGAAGTCTCCTGCCAGAGATCTAAATCGGGGACACTGCCGCTTATGCGAAATGACAGACCTCAATTTGTGTGAGCTAGCCTCTAGGTTTGACTGCTATCAGGACTTGCTAGTTTGCAATTTTAAGCATTGTATTAGCAGAAGGGTTTTCCTTCTTAGGTTTCGTTCTCTGGAGCTCTACAAACCTCCCAAGTAAGTGGCACTCAGGCTGATAATCTAGGGACAACATAACCAAGGCGCCATTTGTGTGATTCTCAGGTCAGTATTAAGGTGTTTTAGAGACTTGCCAGATGCCTCATTGAATTCACTCTTTTAATAAGAAATGTCGCCAAGATGCAAAATGGTAAATTTGAGAAGCAAATTCAAGTAAATTTGCCCTGTGTATTTGAAAATTGCAGCTTATTTTCTCTGTTCCTTTGGGAAGTACTATATATTCTTATTTTTAGCTCAAAGGTACAAACTGCCCTGAAAGTTAAATGTACTGAAATTGAGTTAAAGATACAGTTTTAGATTACATAAAATGTTACCATACTTCACAGTATGAGAAATGTGTTGTTTATTACAAGGTGTATTGTTTTAAACGATTAACTGAGGGTTTGAACAAATGAGAAATTTCCACTCATAAATAGTGTCAAATTTTGATATGAGTAGGGTATGGTGTCATGAGGAAGTGTTTGCTTTCTTGAAGTGACCATAAATATTTTGCAGTTGTCATGGGAACTGATTTGCATCTGTTGATTCAGCTACAATTAAGTTTTCAAATAGAATTAAGCATCCCTTGTGAAAAAAAAAAGTTACGGTGATTTAATATTTGACTTAGTTCCAATTACAGTAAGTTTGAATGCCATTCTCTCTTTTTTTTCTAGCGAAAACCCCAAGTTGTAGTGATTCTAGAATGTGGCTTTTAATTACAAATTTTGCCAATTATTAAATAGTCATTTGATTGTAAAGAGAGGATTTTCAATAGAAGATGTGTGAACCCATAAACTGTTAAATGTAGATTATATATGAAGATTTAGCATGGCAATGAACTTTTTTAATTTTTTATATTGACAACTTTGAATATTTTAAAGTTGTCATAGAAACTGATGTGTGTGTCTGCTTTGGTACTGATGTCACTGATTGAGCTGCAATTAACCCTTCAAACAGGATTAAGCATCCCCCCAGGGAGAAAACAAATTTTATGGTCCACAACTATTGAACTTGTACCAAGTCATAGTAGTACTCTGACAGGTGTTGTTGTAAATTCATTCTGTTGTCCATTTTCAAAATTACAAGAAGTAAGGTCAATCGCTGGCCAGCAATTTTCTTCCGTATTTTGTTTCGGTGTTTGTTCTTTAAACATTGCCTGAGGCATGTAAATTATTTTTAAAAGAAACCTTCAACTTGTCGGAGGACAAACCTTTGAAGCCATTAAGGACCGTTCTTGTAATTTATTGGATGAATCAGTTTTAATTAGAGAGGCAAATAAATCTGAGGACCTACTTAATCGTCAGTTTCCAAATTTGTCAGTCCTCTGGTATCAACAATCTTAAAAATACGTATTTATCCCTGCTATAAAGCTGTTTATGGATTCTTTAGCTTTAAAGGGCAAATGAAGTAACCCCAGTTTAAACTAGCATACTTGGGTATTCTGGTATCCTTACCCATGCAGGGTTATAGCTTGTAGTATGTGAGTGTTGGATGATATCTTTTGAGTGGTGGCTGGTTTGTGGTCATTGCTTAGGAGAGGAATTTCCACCCCCCCCCCCCACCGCCCTTTGTTAATTTTGGCATGTTATTTCTCTTCCAGTTTTTTGTTACGATATAACTATTTTAAGATGTAATTTGAAGATACGTTTCCAAAAAGTCAAACAAGCCTTTTTTACTGAAACAATGGAGTTTTCATGTCCCTTTACTATTGTGGAAACAGCATTGGTAGCACAGATATATTAGTAGGATAAAATAAGTGGTGGTCAGCAACTATGAGTGCTGACTAGAGCTGGCCACTACTAGCCACTGGATCTTCTACTTGACATTTCATTTCTGAATTCTGAAATTAATACATTGCAGAATAACTCTTTGCTTGGAATTTATTTATAGTTTGAAACATGAAAGATAATACTGTAAGGCAGCGCTTCTCAACTGGTGGGCCGCAAGATCCGTCACAAAAAGTAAAAAGATAAAGAAAAAAGAATCAACTTTTTGTAAGGTGGGCCTCAGAAAAATTCTGAGAGTCAAAATGGTCCTCAACTTAAAAAAGGTTGAGAAGCGCTGCTGTAAGGGAAATCAGAGAAGAATTATGAGATAAATTATCTGATGTGTTAAGAGAAGGTTAGGGTGATTGACCACTTTTCCTTTTATTCATGACCTTTGACCCTCAAAAGATGAGTTTTCAAAAAGCTGGATTCATGATGCCCTTTCCCTACCCATTAATCACAAATTACTCATTATTTCTGATATGAATTGTTTTGCAGCGTCATTATCATAAGTAAGTTCAGTATTCCTGTACCCACAGAAGACTAATTCTGCTGTAATAATCTAACTTGTCTACCTGATTGGTTTCTCTAAGTGGCTCATATAATTGCTAGTGTCTATGTATGCAAATTTTATAATACGTCACCAGGGATGTAGCTACGGTGGGCGGCCCTGGGCCAGCACTCGATATTCCCACCCGGCAATCCAGGCAAACACGTCTCCCCGTCCACTACAAATCTGCCTCCCGAGACCTAAAACTAGTCCCAAATTTACCCCCTGAAGTAAATGAGGGGAAAATGAAAAAATAATGGCTGAAAAATGGGGTAGATGCCATGAGGTGGGATGAGGGGCTTTCCCCAGACCAGACAATTACACGGCACTCAAATTTGGCTAGCTACATCCCTGTTTGTCACATTTAATTTTAACATCTCTGAACAGTGGATTTGCAATGTGTGGGCTCAGACCAAGTGTTCTACTGCCTAAAATGCTTACTATGTAGGCCTACATATTTACAAAGAACTATTACAGTATGTAGTCATTACAATGAAACACAGAAAGAGCAACACCCCAGATTGTACACCACCCTCCAAAAGAACCAAACTGGATACTACAGTATGGCATCCCAATATGCAATTGATACATTAACCATGGTTTTTAAACAGCAGTAATTTTTTTGAAAGTACTTCCTTTTGCTAGCAGTTGTCACGCTAGTGCATACAAGTGAATGGTGTAGAATGGTTGAGCTGCACCTCAGCCTGGTTACAATTATTATATATATCTGCACTGACCTACCTAGGCTATGTGAATGTGGTACCACTGATGCTTAAACTGTCATCTGTTGTCCAGATTTGGGTCATATCATCCTGCTGGGATATTGTGGATGTCCTCCATCCTCTACTGTCAAAAATCCAATATATGTCATTTTGGAAGAAGATGACAGCGGTATGGTAATCTCAGTGTGTGGGTGCTCCTTGTCGCCAAATACCCTGCAATGTCTAGGAGTGAAGTTGAATGTCAAGGTCATAGGGTCACCCCCTGTCGTGGTGCTGAATTACAGTTACTTCGTTAAGTAACCACAAAGTGAAAGTGTAGGATGGTCTGCAGATTCCTTAGTAGTCAGATCTCATTATCAATTGCCAATTATAGCCCTCAGTTTACTAAAAAAAAATAATAAAAAAACATAAAGGGACCTACACAAAAAGCAGCAATTTTTAGGTAGAATCGTTTGCTCCCTTTGAGTTGTCCATATCAAATATTCAAAGATATGTGAAATGTAGGTCACAAAGCTTTCAAGAGTGATAGTTTTGTTCTGCATACAGTAGGTGTGTAGATATTAAAGTACTAGTAGCTATTCAGTTCAAAACATGCACTACATTTATAGTTCTCCTGTACTGTGATTTAGAACATTGGACTTACCATTAAGCATATCCTCGTTAAATATTTTCCATATTATTGATGTAGGAAGCAGTTGCGATCAATCTGTCTCTTTTGTTACAGTGAACATATCCCCGTAACACAATCTCAGACTCACCCCCATTCCCACCCCGCCCCACCCCTCTCCCATTCCCTTCAAAGAAAAAACTTATGAAAAGAGATGTGGTTTAAAAGTGTGGGGTATACTTCTGGAGGAGAGCTGAGGGCAGCACACACAGCTCCTGATGCTCCCTCCTAATTACTTTTATACTGAAACATTTTGATGTTGATGTATGTATACTTTATGAAGCAAGTCTTTCCTATTACAAGCATACCTATAATTGGCGATGCATTATCAGTGTCAGGGTCAACTTACAGTTTGATTGACAAGTAGAATAGGAACGACCTTCCTGAAATTGGCCATTGATCATAACAGTCCTGCCTGAATAGTCTAACCATGTGTCAGACAGCCGACTATCGTTTATTGAGAGTGGGGTATGGTATTGCGTGATTATGTACCAGTGGCAGTCAGTAGGGGGCTCCCAACCTACTGGTGAGGGATTTGACATTGTAATGAGCTGTGAGACAGCAGGATGTCAGTTGTCCTGACCAGAGTACGGAATTGATTGTGTCCACATTGGTTAAAATCTGTTTCGCTTGATCTGTAGAAAGGAAGGATGATGAATGTAAATGTGAAGCAAAAAATCCCTCCAAAATGAAAAATTTCAGTCTAATGCATAAATTATGAAAGTGTTGTATGCCTTTCTATAATTTCAAATTGTGAAGTAGGTTTTATGCACAATGGTTGTTACAGTGTTGTGACACTAGTACTGAAATATTTTGCTATCCTTTTACTGTTACCATACCCCACTTCCACCTACGACCTCCCACCCACCCCCCCCCACCCCCCAGAAAATACCCCACCACTGTAATATTAACAAACCCCATTCTTGGTGGTACATATGCCATGCAGTTTTGATGAGGACTAAAGGCATGAAGGTCGTGAGCATAGAGTACAAAGTACTGTATTAATTCACATTGCAGACATACTTACTACCACTTGCTACATTTTATTTGCATTAATCTCTTGAGTTGTGGGCAGCTCAGAGCAGTTTGATACCATGCCCCCAATGCCCACCATTTTGGATAGTAGCCCACCCTCACTCTCCTTATACTGCAAAGCTGCTTCTCTGACGTTTATGGGTCTCTAAAAGTCATCTACTTTTCTTCGTATTTTCTTCGTATCTAGTTAGTTAGATGAGGTTTAACGTCCCAGTTTCCAACCAATTGGTTCTTCATATCTAGGATTGATGCTAAGTGTTGTTTATATCTATTTTACATCATATAATGGTTACCTCTCACATTATCCCATTCCAACTCCTCATGTAGTGTGAGGTTTGGTAGGTTGTATCCAGGAGAGTACATTCAAAGACATCACTACTGTCATACTTCATAAATTTAAATGTCTAATACTCTGGAGCACATTCTTTTGCATACATTTTGCTTAAGTTGTGCTTCCACTTTAACATCATAAAAACAACATAAAAACATAAATTACAATCCTATCATACCAGTAATTAACTGATTCTGCTTAGGCTGTACCTAAATGACTCAACATGAGGACACGCCCTTAGTATCTGAGAAGTTTAGCAACCTCTCAAGTCTTTGTTGTCAGTGAACTACTGTTCTGTGCATCAGTCCATTGCTTCAAGAAAGCTTTGTACATATTGATCTTTTTTCTATTTTCAGTAAAAAGTCCAGTGAACCTCAAGGAGGCAGAGATGCTGATTAGGTTATTACAGTGAAGCCGAAAGATGTAGAGATGTTTTCTTAGTAATTAGTTTGGAGATGCTGACAGAAAGCAATAATTAAATGGTCTAAGAGTATAACGACCTTGTAATATTGTGGCAGTCGCAGCATACTGCCATATTTCTCGTTATGGAAGAAATGCATTTGTTCATTTCTCTCTGTAGGGATGATTTAATGATAGTCTAGCATGCAGATAAATTATCCCTCTAAGGTAATGTAGGAAATGAGTACTCTTGATCTTGATCAAATGTTTGATAGCAGATGATAAATGTCATACACATTTGAAGGAAGATTGAAAATAATAGTAAGTAAATCAACCCTCTCATTGACGTTTGGTGATAAATGAAAACTTTCTGAACACTAGTTGGTCTCATCCAGCAACATTTTCTAAAGGTTTCTCGTCTGTGTATCAACATTCTGCTCTGTGAGACACTGACATAGAGGTAAACGAAGATTGCAAATGACAGATTCATGTCTTTATTTCCCATCATTAAATGATTAGGGGTACTATGGCATCTCAAATCCGTCTTTGCAATAATGGTGTCTTGAAGTAAAACATTTTGAGAATTACTTAACTGGATTTTAATATATTGTGTCTTTGATAATTGATAGTAAGAGGCAATTAATTTGCAGGCTTAGTGTGTTACTGTGAATGATGGGTAGCTTCATGTTGAGATAAAAACTTAGTCTCTCAGTTCATAAAGGATTCAGTACTTTCAAGTCAAGGATATCGAACTGTATGATGTATTGAGTCTTGACGCATTGTATTTGCTTACGTAGGATGAGTTATTGTCACATGAAGGTAAAATCTTATCATGCTGGGAGTGCTGGAAATGAAATGAGACCACAGGGGAAAAAAAATGACTGTATTTTAAATCATCCATAACTTTGTGCTTATATCAGCAGAGGGGTAGATAACTTTTTTACAATTCCCATTACTTTGTAATCATGTAAAGAATTCATATTGCATCCACTGATAGTTTGTTTTATATTACAGAGTTGTAAATCACATCATGTACTGTATTAACTTTGAGAGAAGGTTCCATTATTTGCCTTCCTAGCATTTAAGTTGAGTCCAAATGAAGGATTTTGTGGCAACATGAACTAACTTGGTCTTTTGCTGGAAAAAGATATTTCATGGCTAGAAACATCTGATAGCCGAATCAACTACTTTTCTACAAAAGATTTTTGCTTTTTGTTTCCAAATTTCTGTGTTACAATTATTTAGTCTTTATGTTATGGAATTACCTCAAAATTGTACATATCTTTTATTTTTTTTCTCCCTTGTGTTAGGTATTATCCGGACAAAAGTTGTGCTTGACAGGGAGAGCAAGGCACATTACTGGCTGACGATCTATGCTCAGGACCATGCAGCGGTACCGTTACATTCCATTGTGGAGGTTTACATTGAGATTTCAGATGTCAATGACAATGCACCGTTTCCAATCCTTCCAGTCTTCAAGGGTTTCATTCCTGAGAACTCTCCTGCTGGGTCAGAGGTCATTCGAATAGAAGTCACTGATGTAGATAGGCCAGAGAGTCAAAACATAACCTTTTCAATCCCTTCCAAGAAGATAAGAAGAATGTTTGATATTGATCCCTACACAGGTAAGTTTATGTGCCTTAAACGATTTGATTAGATACATGGAGAGAGGAATGGAATACCCTGTAACTGCAAAAATCAAAATCTTGATTGTCTGAAATCTTTGGCCTTCATGAATGCACATCTTTTTAAAGGGTTTCCAACTTCTCATGATCATGAAAAACCATGAAACCATGAAAGACATGAAATTTTGAAAATTCAGTTTTAAGTCTTCTGCTAAAAAGAGTATTGAGAGTCATGGAATTTTCAAAGGAAAGAATAGAGGAAAGAATCAAGCAAAGAATGCTAAAAGTTCTTTAACCTTATTTAGGATAATTGCCTGTACGTGGAAGTGTCCAATGTTGGTAGAAAATGTCTATTAGATTCCGGCCCCATGGGCTTTTTCCTTAGTGGAGTGAGTTGTATTTTCGGTGCAGTGGGTGATACCCTCCATTTGGGTATAGGTGTACTAAACAGATTCCTTCACACAACTGAACAAAATTGTCATAATTTTCCCATAACTTGTCAAGAACCAAAATAGTTTTGAAGATAAAGAGTTACAAATTTTACAGTTTGTGTAGGAATCCTGTTTACTACAACTTAAAAGCAGTGACAATATGGAGGGTATCTCCCTCTGCAGTGATTTCATTCTATGGACTTCTTTGTGCCATGCTTTTATTTCATCTCTATAGCACTTCCTGCACTCTGTTTCTCCTTGAGGGTCTTCACTGACACCACCCATGTGGAGAGTTTTTGCCTTTTGTCTGTTTGCATGTATATTAGCATTCTTCCCAATTAAAGAACCCTCAGGATCCTAACTTCATTCCACCCTTGACTTGAAATGAATTCTGTTTGTTTGAAGCGGTGCCACTTGCCCTCATTTTTGTCCAGAACATTTGAATTTCTCATCAAACATGCAGAAACCACTCTAGCAAGTGTTGAAGTAGTCCCCTTGATCACTCAGCAGTGTCTTGTGTTTACTGTGCCTTAGAAAAGAGAACTCCTTCCCTTTTGATAGGAGTATCGGGCACAGTCTGACTCCTTGAGTCATTCCCAAACCTCCTCATCTTTATTGTCATCAGAATGAGATCTGTCTAAAAGTGTGTGTCATGTGTGACTACTTCATTATAAATGTTCACAGAGAGAGTTTAAGTGAACATTTTGACAACAACATTTTGAAATTTAAGCCTACTAAAAAAAAGTTGTTCACAGAGATTGTTTAAGTTATGAATTGTGTTTTTCATCTGAATCGTGAGATAAATTGTTTTTTAAGAGTGAAAAGAAATTTCTGTAACAAGTTTAGTTCTTTCATCCCAACTGTAAGCTGGGATAGTTGTATTCCAACCTCTCTAGTAGACCTCTAGCCAGACATAGTGTTAAAAGGGGGCAAAATATTTTCAAGAAGTGGGGTATGTTAAGAAATCCCTACTTGACAATGATGGGGACTAATATTATCTTCATTAGGTGAAACTGTCTTGGTAAAAAAGTTGGAATGCACAAGTAGGTACTGCCATTTCTCAGGGCTTTGATAGAGCTTTGCAAGTTGGTTCTTTTGCTGAAAAGACACTTGAACATAAAACTTTTTTCTAAAAAATATAAAGTATCCATGGATAAAGTTCTTGTTGAATAAATTCCTGATATGAACCATCTGCACATGTCCCACTCCATGCTTAAAAGAAATTATCCAAAGAGTCAATAACCCTTAACTACAAACACAAGCTAAAGTGTTGAACATTCCTTATTCTCCAAGCAAGTGGTCACTTCTTTTATTCCTAGTCTGTTCATCTATTTAGTATACCAAGTATCTCTTAGTAGTCTTGCCTTTCAAAGGATGTTCTTCATTCTTGTGTGATTCCTGACTGGATAAAAGTACACAAATGGGGTAACAGACATAAAAGTTGAGCCCAAAGGCTAGATCAGTTGTGGCCTCTATAGATTGGAGGATTAGTTGAATATCTGTTTGGTTCTGTTTTGAAAAGGTTCAGAAAAATTTGGAAGTGATAGCCAGAGTAACCCTCTAGCTTTTGCAAGGGTCAGATTAATTACAAGAGGAAGTCTTCTTGTAACAGTAGTATATCTGTGTATAGTGGTGTTAGTTTAAAACCAGAAAACCCAAAGGCAATAGTGATTCCTTGCCGAAAGGAAATACTTATCGCTCTGAGGTCTGTCCCTCAAAGTTAGCTTTCTTGAGGTATCATTTTTACAATGTTTTCACCATCTCTGGTGACCTCACATGTCCATAGACTACCAAACACAATGGGGTTCTTGTAAACAACATGGCTCATCCATGCTGCATATTGGATTCCTGAAAGCTACAAACTAGGTTTGCACAGTTTGACCTGTTTTGACCTCAAATGACCTTTGACTGCCACCAAAGACAGTCACATTATTGAATGCAACAGTGGGTCATCTACATGCCAACTATGAGGTCCACCAAGATGACCCTTTTTGGTTTTTACCACACATCCTCTAGTGACCCCAAATGAACTTCCACCTCCCAAAAACAAGTGGGTTCTTGTAATTGGTATTAGTTTTAAGAAAGGATTAGTTTTAAGTATGTAAGTGTAAATGATGGTCAAATCATACTTTCTGAAAGTCCATGTCAAAGTATGTACAAAGCCACTTGAACAGTTAAAGGCAATAGGCAGTCGTCCCAAAATTGCTTCCTAAAAAATCAGCAAACTTGCAAATTTCCCCTTATTTGCTTTACAAGTACCTCTGAAGATGTTTTTGAACATAACTGTTACAAACAAAAGGTGAAGGAAGGATTTATTCTCCATGAATTTAACTAATTTGTAATAAAAATATTGTCACATGATTAAAAGGTGCCGTTCCTGAATTAGTTTGATGGGGTACGCTAATGCAGCGGAGGAGGGGGGGGGGACTGCATTTTCCCTTTAAACAGTTGTATACAAGTTAAATAGTTTTTGGATTTCTGTAGTGGATGAACTATTCATGGTGGTTTCCCCTGCAAGTTGTATTACAGAAGTTTCTTTAAAGGTCAAAAGCAGCCGCCCCAAACTTATTTTGAAACAATCGCTAAATGTCACAAATTTCTTCTTATTTCTCTTCCAAGTATATTTCATTATATTTTAGGATATAAATATTGCATATCCATGGTAAACCAAGCAGTTGCTCCTTGTAAATTTTACAGTTGAGTGAGAAAAATACTGTCACATGATTCTCAAGAGCCATTCAGGAAATAGGGTAGTCTGCTATACAATTCTTTATTGGGGTGACTGCATTCTCCCTTTAAATTGCACTTGTTTATTATCATCAGCCCAGTTTAATAATAAGGCCCCTCAAAGGATTATAGTTTCATGCATAATTGGTTTCTGTTAGGTGTAAGTATATTCATGAAATTATTTGTAGTTGGTACTTGATAGTAAAATACAGACTTTAAAAAATTGAACAGAAATTGAAAAATCTGGTTGCATAATAATACCTTTGATAAATGACTGTTGATCTTAAAAAGTATGGTGCTATCCTTTAATGTTCTTGTGGTCATCTTGGAAGCAACCGACCTGAGGGATGTCATATGTAATCATATGACAGTCAACAGTAAAAGTGGTGATAATTTTGTCAGTTTAAATCACAGATAGGTATGCTTCTTCATTAAATCCTTGCTAACTTAATTCACATAGCTTTCTCCCTAAAACTAGTTGTCTTAACTATTGAAACTGTTTTAACACAACACTTCCAACGTTGTATCATTAGAAGGATACAGAAGTTCTTATTTGTCTTCCATGGAAAAAGGCTTTGTATAGGCAGGAGCTGGTTTTGTCTTTCCTAAAAAGCTTCTTAGTCTTCAAAGTGGCTTCAAATGTTGGAATGATTTTGTCAGTCTGTTTATATTTCAAATGTTATAGATTTACATCCCAGAGATGCATGGATCTATTCTACCAGCGTCTGAGTAAACAGCACCATTGTTTGTGCATATTCCTCTTATACTTTGTAAATCATCTTTTTTTTCATCCTGACAATACCTTAAAATGTAAATTTCAATCAAGTGCTCTTGCGGTGGCTGTCAAATGTGACACATTGAAGTTATGGCTTTGGTGTAATGTAATCACTGTCAGGGTATTGGTAACTACAGGTGCCAATGTGACACTGCTGAGTTAATGAACATTAAAATTGGGAATTTGCTTTGAGTTGTGCGAGAGAACCTGTTGATGGACAACATGGGATAATGTTACAACAGCTGAGATTGGTCCTGTCTGAAGAGATAAAATCATTTTCATTAAGTCTTGCGGTATTCATCTACTAGCATGCACAAAGAATTGATTTCTTCAAATTGATGGCGACATGTGATGTTCCAATTTTAAAGGGAAATCTTGCGTTTGTCTGGCTTTTTATTGAATCTATCCTCGTTTATTTGCGATTGGGTCCCGTTCGATGAAAGAGAGGTAACTAAGAAAAACATTCTACCCTCCGAGCACTAATTAACGAGTAATTAACCTTTCTGTAACATCTAATAGATTTGTTCACCCAAACAATTATGCATGCAAAACCACTCCTTCATCATCCCTGATTTGAAATCCACCAATCAAATCATTTCTATCACATTACATCAGACAATAACAAACGCCTTCTACAGCATGTACAAAAAGTTCGGAAAATACGAACTAAGTACAGTACAGTACTTTAGTGGGAGTTATTACTACATTATGTCTGTATTTTAGTGAACCAGGGAGTTTCTATTTGACAACCTAACAGAACAATCTTTACATTACATCAGGTGGTCTTATCACCCCTCTGGTATACTATGTACACAAAGTTACAGTTGTGCCATAATTCAAATTGCAGCCCTTGGACCTTAGCAGGATTGATTTACTTTCGAAATAGCCGGATGTAAAAGAGACTGTTGGTGCTTCGACAATGGTACAAAATGAAAATTTTACGAACCTGTGATGCCAGGGACTGCCACTTATCCAAAACAAAAGAAGTATGCAGGGCCTACAAGTCTTTCGCAGATAAATGAACACGTTTGTAGTGACTCTCCTGTAACGACTAATAACACACACTCACGGTGAACCAGGGAGATGACTCTGCGTCTCCATGTGTGAGTTTTGAATTCCAATGTACAGCATAGAGTGGCACAGAAACTGTGGTGGTAGCTTGTTGTGAGCAGGGTCATTGGAATTACGGTAAGCAAGGTCAACAGGTATTGCGTAATGGGTGCATATATGTCCTGACTTGACCACTCTTCCTAAATGAATATGCAGCAGTACAAACGTTGCATAGTGTGGGCAAGGCTTATCGTTCTATAATGAGACCGTTAGGTACAAAAATTGCTGCTTCTTTCTTTCCATATTTCATGAGGTTAGTGTTGATCTGCTGCAAGTCATTTGTGTTCCATGTTTGAAAAGGGTAAAAGACCACAAGGGGATTAAATTAGGGTCACGTCGTGGTATTTTTTCAAACGCAATATTTCCCTTTAACTTACATGACAGCCACTGCTACCACTAGTATGTGCAGAAATTAGGTCTCATTACAGAAAATGCTTTCGATGGTTAATTAAAGAAAACCATAAAATTGCCAACTTTTTAGGCCAGCTAAGCATTAATGGTGACATTTTGTGGTAGCTTGTTTCTTTTTCCCTAGAAGAGATTTTTTTGTTATTTAGACAGGATGAGACAATAGTCTCCATTTAAACCTCTTGATTTAAGAGTGAAATTAGAACAGTATAAGTCTGCCAGGTTTGTTTTTGTTGAAGCTGCAAGGTCCAACAAAATTGGTATGAAAAATATGGCTGTTGATGAAGAATGCAAGGTAGGAAAACTTGTGATCAGTTGTCTAGTTTTCAGTCGTAATTAATGTGTGGCTAGGTGTGATACTGTGCCTGGGCTTTGTGCAGATTTGTCATGACAGGACATTAAACCTAGCCTGCTTTGTGGAAATATCATGGTAGGATATTAAACCTAGTTTTCTTGAGGTATAGTGCTTCTGTAAAGCTAGTCACCATTTGTACACTACTATACATGGATAGAAGTCTTCCTTCACATGTATATTGTCTTTTTATTGTCTGTTTCCAGTAGCCATAGGTCTTAGAGTATAAAAGGTAATTATGATTGCTGTATTTCCTGTATTGATACCCAGTCTACCATAAAGTATTGATTCCAATTATTTCCAAACCAGTCTGAGAAATCTTTACCAATTTTGATTGTGAAGAAAGGATAATGGAAAAGGAAGCAGCAATTGTTTGTCCAGTTGCTAAAATCAATGAGGTACTTTTAGTCATGGTATCACCTTCTTATGTGCCATAGTGGGGTGACATGGTCTGTTAGTTTAGGAATGCATGTTTGGGTCCAGACAGAAATACTTATCTGTTTAAAATCTTTTCTGGTAAGGTAAGTCCTTGGATTGCAGATATTCCCACTTTTTGTGATGTGTGTGGTTCAGTTTTTTTTGGGGGGGGGGGAGGGGGGAGGAAAAGAGGAAGGGATAAAACTGAAGTATCTACATTGCCCCTCTCTTACCTCATATATGTAATCCCCACCTACCTGCAACTAGACCCTGGTAAACTAATGGGAGTTTTTGAGTTCCTTATTTTAGTTGCAAAATATAGCAGCTTACATCAAGTAAGGGCTGGTACTGGGACTAACTGATGAGAAGCAAATTTTACACACAAAAAAAAACTGTGAAAAGTATAGGCATACAGAAACAGAGGAACTAAAAGTAAGTATATAAACAGTCAACATTGTATGCTATGGTTTGTTGTTCCTTTGGTGGTACATAGTATATTATTATTGAATCAGTTTTAAGGATGGCATAACCATGTAGGCCTACAGTGTGCGTATGAAGGAAGCTGTTACGATCAAAATCCTGTCCATTTACATGTACTGTAAATGGGCAGGATTAGATGATAAATGTATGGTTGTTTCATGGTTTGAATCTTTGAAAATGATTCATCCCATTGACTGTGAGTAAAGTGTACATACACCTTTATTCCTTATCATACCATGTACTTGAAGACGAAGTTTTTGCCTGTGCCCATATTGTGTAGATAACCTTATCTTGCATATCTAGGGAACACTACTGTCCAAATTAAATATTAACCGATTCTTATCATATTTCTGTGACACAAATTAAGCATGCGGTTTTGTTATGGTTTCATTGCAGTCATCAGTCATATCATCAAGGTGTTTATAACCTTTGGTATCATATTATAGTCTTAACTGGTGATTCACTAAATAAGTAATTTAAAGTCGTTTCTTATCTTGAATTGAAATGTGACTTTTTATGTGTAACATATAAACCAGGATGTTTGAAATCTACATTGTATATGTGCTAAAACAAATTCACCAATTTATATCTGCGAAAGGCATGAAATGAGGTCAAGAACTGATGAATAATATATTCACATCGCAGACACATATACTTACCCCTTGCTACATCTTATTTGCATTAATCTTGCATGCTGAGCACATCTCAGAACAGTAAGATGTTAGATGTAGCAAAGTATATGGAAGTAAAGTCCATCGTGAATATCCACACCAGGAGGGGGGTCATAGCACAATTCAGGCCTCCTATTAGTTCATTTATTTGTAACAACCCAAAATATTTTCGGTTTCTGATACTATTTCTCTACCATTGAACCAATAAAATGCTTTTATAGCTTAAAAGTGCTTTCTATTTTAGTGTTTGTTCAAGAGAGATGAGATTTTTTTTTTGAAGTAAGTGCATATCCACATGTTTTTAAACTAGACAGTGTTCCTATATTATTGCTTGATCTAGTCTCCACAACCTGATGTAGTTCTGTATGGTATAACTTCAACCTTCTTAACCTAGAACCTACTCAAGCTTCATGTTTATAATTAGTTTCCACCTTAAAAGGTAATGCATACGTTTTACAAATGAACCCAGAAGGCACACTCTATCTAGCCTAACAAATGTTTTGATTAGAAATCTTCAGGGCCTAGCCTTCTTCTTACTTCCTCAAGCATTTCCCATCATTTAATGCGTGGTACATATATTAACACAGTACAACCCAGGAGTGACACCTTTTCTTACTTTGCAAACAAATCTTTGGATAAAATCTTCAAGGAAGTAGGCAAAATTGTAATATTTGAGAGTGGACAAATTTATATAGATGTGGCGGTTGGAGCATTCCTTTAATTAACACCTTTGAAGTCTACCCCTGTCATCATGGCATGGCTTGTTAAATAATTGAGAAGCAGCTTGTATGAAGAAGACGCTAAGTATAAGTGATTGATGTATGTAATTATTGTATAGTGCAAACTATAGTGAATGAAGATTGGCGCATAGAAAAACTACTCCATGTAGGTCTTGGATAAAGAAATATGAGAAAGATTGGGCTCCTATCAACTACTAGGATAAAAGGTAGACTTGTGGCCAATTTCCCAAATTCTGTTGCTGTGACTACCATTTAAAATAATGCAGAGGCTTAGGTATGTAAATCAAGTCCTTAGCAGAATTGCAGAGTGGGTAAGAGTATATTCCCTTGGCAGACATATATACTTACCCCTTGCTACATCTGATGTGCATTAATTCGGGGGTGGAACGAGGCATTCGGAGATCGTTTTAGCACCACGCCCCCATTGTGACCTGGAAGTTGGTCCTTATGTTGGATATTTTTGGTGGGGGAGGGGGGCATTTTTTAATGAACCTTTGAGACTTTTAGAAGGACTGTGTGTATTTCTTTTTGTTTCATGTTCACTTTTCATACAAAATTTAAATTCATTTCAAAATATTTCCTTAAGTTCTGCTTGAATTTGAACTCCAAATTTGAGGGAGGGGGGGGGGGGGAGTTGGCAGAGTGCCCCTTTTCTGCCCACATTCTCCCCTGGAGCTTCATATGCTTGTGAGTAATAGTATACGCTCGTGATGTGGTAGATTAGGCCTGCACATGACTCATGAGAAACAGTTTTGTGCTGGTACTCACACTCATAGATTTTGACAGTAATGGATTAATGCATGCAAAGTTTTTGCACTTTCTCAAGTGCACTTGTTCTCAGCACATAAACAGGTATTCACAACCAAGGGTTGTAAGTCTGCTCTGTTATTCTATTTTGTTCGTTACTGTTTTAACAATAATTCTGGTCTGAAGCCAGTTTTCAATAGCAGTTCTTCATGTTGGAAGTCCTAGCTCTCCATGGAGACTGAAATTTGTTACTGCACAGTGTGCAACCCAAAAAATTGAATACCATCAGTTTGTGTCAATGTTTATCAAGGAGCTAATACCATCCTTCCATTACCACATCACACTGCTTTAGAGATGTGGTCAGCTAAGCAGGTTTCTGTCTTCATGATTAATTTTCAAACAAGAAACAATTCTGTACGCACTTTACAGCATGTATCCTCTATCATACCACCACTGTCCCCTATATTCCTCTTTGTGTAATCCATCCTGAAAAGTATCAACCTGTTCTCCCTGTGGCAACATAAAATCTAGCTTTTGCTGTTCGGTACCAATTTAGTGAAAACACATGTCCCAATTGATTGTGAGTTTGTGTGTGTGGTTAGACTAAGCCACACAAGTGAATTGTAGATGGTGAACAGTTACAAATCTGCTAACTCTTTGTATGCAATCCTATGAACTTCTTTCTCTGGCTCAATATCCTCTTACCTGTAACTCTTAGTGATTGACTGTTTTGTATTCAGTGCTTGTTGTAAAGTTAAGTTGTAGCTAATCACATTGAAGTGAGCTTTGGTGGTGGCTAGCTTTATTGACATAGAATAAGAGGATTAAACTAGACCAGTGAAAATGATGAGTCAGAATATATACAGTACAGAGTTCCTGTATCCTGGAAAAGTGTGGAATTTTATATTCCCTTATAGGCTTGGAAAAGTCACAGCATATTGTTAAAATGACACCCAGTCCTCAATATATCTTACATGATAATAAGTCTTGAGACAAAACGTGAGGATTTGGTATAAAATGAGTATGAGGTCATCGAAAAATTGAGGAAGTTTGTAAGAAAGTAGCTTATTTTTTCAAAAGAAGTATTTCCATCTCTTCTTTGAACACTACTACATGGAGCAAGTTTAATAGTTTACATATGTGTGTTGATGAACGTTGTTTCAATGCTACAGTGCACCCCCTACCTCCAACCCACCCCCACCCCCCCCCCACCCCCCGAAAAGAAAAAAGGAATCATTTACAGGTTTGATAGCGCAGTACTTCAAATAATTGTGCTGGTGTTGTTACTTTAACCTTAGTTCATATGCATGCATACTACGCTGTTCCAATATTTCCTAATCACCATTGAATCGGCAAAGGGTACCTTACTCCTTCTATTGTGCATTGACATTATTAATTTTTTATGTGATGTTTATGATGTGTTCATTTGAAATCATATCAACAGTTTCTCACAGGTTATATCAATTATGTATGTGATACCAGTGGTAGAACTAGTCATTCTAAAATTGAATGTTTAGGGTGTATATTTTGCAAAGTGACATTTATGTAACATTTAAAATGGTTTTGCAACACGCTCAATGTCTAAAAATGCATTAAATGTCAGTTTAAGAGCAATTGGGAGATTTTTGTCAGATTGCCCACAAATAAAGCAAGGCAAACATGGTGTAACACAGAATATCTGTTGCACTGTTCTTGGGTAAATCTTAAATGGTGTGCAATCAACCAAACCCTTCTGAACATTTATTGAACTTGTTAAAAAAGATTTTTCTTGTTATTATTCCCATTATGCCTTGCAATTTCTTCAGCAGTTACTCCCATCATACATCAGTTCAGGATCCTAGAGGTTGGAGTCTGAGGGTTGTTGCCACAAGCTGTCATAACTGGGTGTGTGAGGCAGGTGGGAATATGACCCCTAACAAAATGATCTTCACACTAAGGTACCATGGGTGCATAGAATGCAGACTTGCTGGAATCCCCCTGCCCCCCCCCCTCACTTTGCTCTGTGAATTTATGTAGTACCATACATAATACATAAACCAGGAAGTAGTGGAGTATTCATATTCCCATTGAATACATCCTAGCTAGAATTATGTATTGGCCCACAACTTCTTGGAGGGGGGGGGGGGGAGGAGGAGCTTGCTAATTTTATGAGACTGAGTATTATGCATTAGTTGGGAATGACATTTTCTCTTTAAAGGGAAAATGCAGTAACCGTTATCAGAATTAGTGTACCTCATCAAACTCATGGATGGCTGTTTTTGAGTATGTGACAGTATCTTTGTAACTGAATTGTTCAATTCATGGAGAATAACTGCTTACTTTACCTTTTGTTTGTATGTAATAGTTATGTTCAAAATCATCTTCAGAGGCTTTTATAATGCAAATACGATGAGATTTGCAAGAGTTAACTGATTTTTCAAAGCAATTTTGGGGTGACTGCATATTGCCTTCAAGTAGCTACAGGTCTGTCAAACAAAAAGTCCCAACTTGATGCTGGTTCTACAGCTTTTCGTTGGATTCCCAGCTTCATGGTGAGGAAACTCTTGATTTTTACCAGCAATAGTTGTCCTTTCTGCATCATTTTGGCTGTAAGGCAGTAAACTGGAGTCAACACTGCAAATAGCAGTTAAATGTTACTTTGAGGTCAAGAGCCTGGTTTCGTTTTTGTGAAGTTCATGACTAATTGAGCTTTAAAATTAGAGCCAGTCAGGGTTCAGGAAGCTACCATGCTGTGTTCATGAGTGAAAACATTAAGGAAATGAATCAAAGAAATAAATGAGCTAAGGAAGCTTTCAAGAATCTATTTGTTGGTAGATTTTAATGCTGAAGGGTACGTTGAAAGGAAATAATCATCTAGTTACAAGATGTTCATTGTGGGTGGTAGGACTTCGCTAAATAAGAGGCATGTTATAACTGCCACAGTTCATATCCATTGAGTATGGTCAGCTGCATGTCTCATGGAAAATCATTTTCTAGAAATGTGGTTGTAGACCTACTGCAAAAGGTGTAGTGGTTTAGAGTTGATGCTTGTATTCAGTTGAGGAAATAGTATTCTGATGAAATAAAGAAATGAAACCCAAGTTCTGGAGGAAAAATTGAGAAGACCTTCTCTGAGGCTCAAAAATATGTTTTGATACATCTCATTAAATATGAATTTTGTAGGGTAAGCTAGGTGAGCATGTATTTAACAGTCTTTTCATCCCCTTTACATAATGCTGAGCATTAGCTATCTCAGATCATTTAAAATATTTGAAACGTAGTAATGTTTAAAACAATATAACATCAAGAATTAAACTGCAGAACAGACTATATATTCTTTTATAAAATAGATGTATCAAGTGACATTCCTCAAGGCTAAATTTAAGAAATAAATCAATGGCTACTAAAGTTGTATTATTATTTCTGTCAAAATTGTTTCTTTTAAAGTTTTACAATCATATTATTTATGATTCCCAGTGTCAAAAATCTCCAAAATTATGTAAATCATTGATAGGTAGTCACTGGATTGTGTTCTGTAAGCCTTTTCATATCAAGGAAGTGAGTGGATAAACTATTGTGGTTTCAGGTATTCCCTGTTAATAGAGCCCTTTGAAACTCTTACACATGAAGCACTAAGCAGTTTGTGTGTTTGAAAATATTGAATTTCATCTGGGATCCTCCTCCTCAGTTCAAATAACATAGTTAAATCGCACAATGCTTAATTATCAGATCTACATTGGCCCTCTCTTACAGCTCCTATTTACAATTGTAACCATCACCTGCCCTCAGTAAGGTCCTGGCAAGTCTTGATCACACAGTGGAGGAGGCTGGCCTACTGTCTGTCTGACTTGCAAGCGGAAGAGACCGCCCTCTATCGGAGGCCGGCCTACTCCATGGTGTGATCAAGACTTGCCAGGACCTAATTACAGTTAGGTGAGGGTTATATTGGGGCTCATAGATTCACAAAGCAGGGAGTTTTGGGGAATTTAGGCTGCTTTGATATTTATGAAAAGGTATTTTTGCCCAAGGAATATTTTATCGATGGCAACAGTTAATAAGCCTAGCCTCAACTTGACAGCTCGAACGTATGAAATCGTAAAAGGCCACCTATGTGTAACCCAGTAGTCCCAGGAAGCATGCCTCTACAATGGTAGAATTTTAACATTATGGATCGTTTAAATATTTCGTGTCCAAAGAGTAGTTCTAATCATGGCTCCAACTTGATGCAAACCTTACTGTGTGAAGCAACAACTGTGTGATACTGTAGCCCTAAAATTTACTACTTGGTTTCAGAGAAAGTGATTTGATAATAGCCAATTATAAAGCAAAATTTATTGGGACAGTAGTGTGAAGAAACAGCCAGAGATCCAAGACAGAACCTTCGTACTGATTTAATTACTCGAATACACGATCCTTGGCAAGATGTGATTCGTAATAGATGCCCAGGTTCTTTATGTAACATTTTCTAAGTTATCCAGGGTAACTTTGCTTGTAGCCTGTATGTATGGTCTACTGAAGGAAAGTATTGAATCAGTACAACTGTAGCTGGAAAGGTATTTTAAAAATAGTTAATAGGAGTGTACTGATGCTTTTTCACTGAAAAGTAATTGACGTTGTCTACCTTACAGTGTGTAATGATTGTGCAGGGTTTTGTAAAGGTTTGATTCATTATTACTAACTACAAGAAAGAGATACAAACAAAGGATGTCCTATAAATTCTGGTTGGATATCCTCTTGCCTGCTTGGCGGACGTGTATTACTCCTGCTCCTATATTGGCTGCACTCGTAATACCATTGTCTGCGAACTTTCGCAAGAATTCTTCGTCAAACAGTGTAAAAGCTGTATGCTATTAACTGTCCATATATATGATCACAACAGACACAAATTATAAACATTAAACGGAAAATCGACTAAAGCAAGTCTGATTACCATTCTGTTCGGATGACCAACATCAGTGGGGTTTTAGCATGTGATTCCTCCTGGTTAAAGCTCACACAGTGAAGTCCCATTGACTTACTGTGTAATAGTGAGTAGGTCGCAGAATAATGTTACAGTTGAAGCTTCGTAGTGGAATATGAATATTCATATATCAAAGCCAATCAAGAGTTGAGAGGTATCATCAAATTGGGGTCATGAATATAGTGAAAGTGGATGATCTCTGTCATAGATCGCCGGTGTTAGAGTATGCACGTCAAAGAGGAGTACATATTCAACACCTGCTATGAAGGTAAGATATCCTCTGGCTTCGTTTATTGATGTTAGTGTTGCTGAGCTATGACAAGTTTCAACAATGACAGTTTCCTGGCTGGTTCTTCGGTTTACAATGCTACTCATGTTTTGCATTTTGCCAAGGTTAGCAGCTCAAGACTACCTAGCTCTCTTGAACAGTGGCATGGGAGAGTTCTCGTAACTTCCAGGGCATATGTATACATGTAAAGTGTTTCAAAGCCTGCATAGCAAACACTGGTTCATTGAAGCATTGATTCCTTTGTGCTAGCAACTGAATGTAATTCCGTGGTTTATCATTACCATTCATTCAAACCATTATCTGCACAATGTACTATAATTAAATGCAGAACCCTAAGTTTGGGGGCAGAGTGGGCTGCCCTTGTGAAACAGCACAGCTAGATCATTGACTTATTTTTTCCAGGATACCAAACTTGTGCTAAACGTTTTATTGATGTTACTCATTATTGTGGCAAAAGACAAATACAGATTTATGTGTCCAGTATCACATATTCTTGCAGATTGGTGTCAGTGTCCCTTCAGACTAGATACAGACAAACGTGTTCAGTATCATATATTCTTGCAGGTTGGTGTCAGTGTCCTTTCAGACTAGATATGACCTATCCTGCCTCTAGAAACTGCATCTGTGTGCGTGTGAGGAGGAATCATAATTAGGTGTGAATGAACTTGTCAAGAGGAGCAGGGTGCATCTCAAGGACTTACTCAGTCATCCAACTCTCTCCTGAGAGGCAGCAAACATCCTCATCCTTGATTTGTGTGGTCTCATCTTTCTCATGATGAGTGGGCTTACGAGGTGCTGCAACTTCTGTTTCAGAGTTTAATTTTCTACATAAGTATTCAATGCCATAAAGGGAACACAATTCATTTATGAGGGTATCAGTGTTTTAGTCAGAATGACCTTTGTCCCTTGTTTGAAGTTCACAGGTGCGAGTGTGCTGTGACTAAAAAATATGTCAATATTAAGAAATCTGATTTGTATTCAGAGCATGCATCAAAATTCAAGGCTCTTCATTACTGCTGCTTTTCAACTTGAATGCAGATTTTTCATTGTAACCAGTTTGTGGAATTTGCAGACATGTTCAGTCTACATCGCCCTTCCTTACCAAGTTTTGTGTATTTTGTGTATTTTACCAAGTTTTGTGGATTTTCACATGTGTGACCTTTCAAGAAATACACCCCCCCCCCCAGCACCACCCACCCCCCTGCTCCAGTCTTTTTTATGCTAAAGGTGCAATGAAATACTCTGGTTCTGTTGTGGAAATACATGATACTAGTTGAATATGCATTCCTATCAACTTGTGATACACTTTGCAGACAATAAGTTTACTCCCCACCACATCTATTATGCATTATTTCTAGAGTGAGTTGAGGTATCCAGATATCATTTTAGCATTTAAGCCCCCAGTGTGACCGACAGTTGGCCTAGTGCTCATTGATTCTCATTTCCCCTCAAAGCCAAGCATTATCTGTGGTGTATCTTATACAGTCCCTCTTTCTTGGTTTCCAACTCATGCTAAACCAACTCCTAAAAACAATGTTTTCTTTTAAACTAAACAGTTTTAGAGAATAGTTTTATATAAGTAAAGAATTTTTATTGCATTAATTAAGGAACAGTTAAATGCAGTTTTGATTGCAAGTAAAATGATTCACATCACAATTAGCTTAAGTGCTAGTTTGATTCAGATGAAATGCTCCTCAATCTCTCTGTCTAAAGCAGCCAGGGAATATCTGTAAAGAATAAATATGTTTATATTCCTGGCATTGTAGGGACACAGTTTTATTTCCTGGGAGATTTGTCCAGACAGTTTGTTAAATTGGAAGTTTGACATATTGCAGCCTTCAAAATGTTGGCCCAAATAGTGCACAAAGCTATGACAACACTGACTACAACAGAATTTCAGTGAAGAAGTAACTTTTTTTTTGTATGGGCAACAGAAAATATTGGCTAAAACCACAGCTCTGCTGGACTAATGTACTAGAAGTGATGTGGATTTTAAGTTTTTTGGTGTCACAGTGCTTGACATAACTTCTAGCACCGACAGCAAAATGCCATCATGCCCATGATATTTGCTGTTGTACACCACGAAAAGACATCAAGGCAGTGATGTACAGTACGTCTTCCCTTAGAGGGAGTTTCCTATGCCCTTTTGGGAGTATATCATATCAATACATCAAGCTCTGGTGTCGTTGGCCAAGACCAGTTTAACTCGCTCTTGTAAATGCACTCCAGCCTACCTCAAGCAGAGGAAGAACAGTTTGGTAGCAAGTTTAAAGGTAATAGGCAGTCACCCCAAAATTGCTTTGCAAAAGCAGCACACACTTGCTAAACTCCTCTTATTTGCCTTACAAGTACCTCTGAAGATATTTTTGAACATAAGTACTTCAAACAAAAGGTAAAGCAAGGATCTGTTCTCCATGAAGTTAACAATTCAGTGAAAAAAGTATTGTGACATGATCAAAAAAAGCCATTCATGAATTAGGATGACGGGATATACTAGTTCTGATTGAGGTGACTACATGTTCCCTTTAAGTAGAATTAATGAGACCATTTCCATTAAATAGTGCTTTCTTCACCACCCTACCAAGCCAGGTCCCCACCCCACCTAGCGAGGTCCCCAACCAACCCTCAGCCTCACACAACCCCATCCATCCATCCCTGAAGAAATTTGCTTATGATGTTGTAGACTTTGACTACATAATTATTATCATTATACATTATGATCTGAATCTGCACTCAGGACATAAGGACAGATACTTAAAGAGGGGCAAACAAATTTCCAGAGACCCATGTAGACCCTTATGGTGCTTTAAAGGGGCTCATTGAATAATAGTATCAATTATTTTGTGACAAGTTTGAACTGAATCATTGCATGACAGTGCTTCTAATTAGCCTCATTACTCATGTATCACTTCCTATAGTGACTGAAAATTTGAGAAATTGTAGTTTTTATGGACTTCAAGAGCTTGTATTTCATGATGCATGTCCAAGCCTGTATAGACCAGCCTCTCTTGAGTATACAACATGTATACAACTGAAGCCTTGATCACAACAGCTGTTGGTAAGAGGAGTTGCAAGCCTGTCAGTCTAGTTGGTATAAGCCTACCTCGTTGGTTGTCTTTGAACCGGGTTGCATTTGAGTAATACTTAATGGTATTAAAAAAGTATCTGGTCACGAATTTGTAATAAATGATTTTAATCATTAATTACCCAGTCACTGCCATTTCAGTCGTGTGTCAGATGTGCAGAATCTGTTAGTTTGACCAGGGAGTTGCCACCATCAAGATGTTAGTAACACTAACAGGTGTGACAAAAAATCATGGATTTCCTGAACCAACTCAATAAGTCCCTGTAAAACTGTGACTGCATGATCAGATTTTATCCCTTTAATGACTGCAAAATTACAAACTAAATGAACCATGCACAGTATGTATGCATCATATGGATGTACTGTTTTCATCACAATTGGCATGTCCTGCAGCCTGACTTACCCCAGTTATTCCTGCGGCCTCCTTCCATTGGCCTAAAGCATCTTCTTAATTGTTAGATCCCAGTTAAGACGTCACGTTCTTTTCAAATGACTGGTGTAATGATAAATTATCACATAAACTGCTTTGCTTTGTTAATGTGTGGGTGCCTTCTGTCTGGAAGCTTAAATTGGTCTTTACTACTGGTAGGTCTAGGTCATAGCACAATATGAACGAGTCTCATACCGGCCAAGATACTGGAGAATTTGCTTAAGTGTTTGATCATACATAAAGATGTTGGAAGCCTTCGTTGTTTATGGTGTATGGTCTAGATGTTCTTACATTTCATATCATCCCTGTGTTTATCCTCGTTCATAAATCATTGTAAAAATGAAAACAAAATATGAGAGAGCAGTCGCTGGAGGTGAATGTGTATGTAACATTACAAACCCTCACAAGAGAAATGATGAATTTTTGTAACTGTGCACGTCAACCCAGGTGTGTATATTGCTTGGGGGTACTTACGTTACATCAATGTCTTAATGTGTGTAACTGGAAGCTTTAGAGAGTAAATCTCCCCGCAAAGAGGTTTATAGAGGTGTAAAGGAGCAAGCTGTAAAAACAATGTTGAAGGGGAAACATTGCTTATGGTTTGGGAGCTATTAAAGGGCCTGTACAGTTCCTGCAAGCTTATTTTGAAATATTTATTTGGCCAACACTAATATCATTCCACTCAGTTGACAATTATCTCCCCATGGTGTCATATTGGTTTTAAGGTATTGATTAGAGAATTTGCAAGTTGCTATTAAGTATCCAACTTCATTATTTGATGTATTTCCCTATCTTGACCCCTCCCCCAAGTGCCTGGGGGGGGGGAGATGGAGAATAGAGAGAGTACTAAACCAGTCATTGCGACTGGTCTTGTTTATTATGGCAATAATATGTTCCCTTTAAAAGAGTATTCCCAGGATGCATATTCAGAAGAACTGGAATGGAACCGAATGTGAGATCAGAGATGGAGGGTCTTAATTTATAGAGGGAGTGTGTGTAATGTAGTAAAATCCACCTGGAAGAAGCAACTGAAGAATGCTGTATAGAGAGATGTCTCTTCTTTATGGTGACATGAGAATAATGTGGGCTTCATTGTAGAGGTGAAGGTTTGAGTGAACATGGGTCAATCTAAGTGGTGCTGGATAAAGAAGACAGACAAAGGAACGATATAAACTCATTCACCAAGCCCACCTTGCTTTGTCTTGGCTAGAATCTGAGGTTGGAATTTGGAATTTCTCAACAGGGAGATAGAGCATCATGTGCCTACCTTTGTTCTTTTCATCTCTTTTATAGATTTGCAAATTTATTTTTTCAAGCCCTCAAGGAACAGAATTTTTCCAATGGTGTAGAAATATCTTATTGGAGTTGACAAACATTCTTTTGGTAGCATACAGACTAGTAGATATTCATGTTACATTTCTGGAAGACTGAGTATTAGAAGTAGAAATTAGATATTAAAGGGAATAGAACTCTTCCTCAACTTTACTTTGAAATGGTAGCTGAACTTTTAAAGTTTCCTCTTATTTCCTCAAGCATTGTTTGTAAAAATGCATGTTAAAGTTAAACCAGAGTGACCTTTTACGTGAGGTTAACATTACAGTAATAAAAATGCAAAAATATTGTCACTTTCTTAAAAAGGACCCCACATCAATAAATATGAGGGAGAAGGGGGGGGGGGGAGTCATTCACCCTTAAGATAATGGTCGTAAATGTACAATTATTTACACCTTTGCTTCTAAGCTCGCAGTACATTGTTAGAAATTCTATAAGGATGTGGGAGTCCTGTCTAGATGCTATCCTATGTTCAAAGAATATTTGAGAAAACCAAGTGTTGTTAGGGGAATCAGAGGGCCTCTCATAAATTTACTGGTAGAAGGACCAGTTGGTTTGATTGTCAAAATAAATAAAAATAGTGGAATTCAATAACAATGCCTTTCAACATTGAACTCTTGAGTTCTGTTTACCCTGAGAGGGTCCTATTACAACCTTTCAGCAAACGATTTTATTGTAGAGCAATGTAGATGGTGATGAATTCTTTGGGGTGCTGTTATAATATTGAAACTTCTGTGATAAAGTTTTTGGCGATAATTATGGACGAAAGGGTGGTTCTTGAGTTACAAGATGTTGGAATATAATCTGGATAGCTTACGTTATGGTGGAAAATTTCTTTCAATAACTATACATTTGTTTCTTTGTAGTGGCATGCTCCACTTAATTGAAGCATTAGGAGGGAGTAAGATCTGAATACCATCAGAATTAAATTCTGAATGTGTGTATAAAGTATAAGAATTGGTAAAGACCATTGCTCATTATACAGAGTGTATTATGTGAAAAGTAGTATTACTATTGTACTGATATTACAAGTAGCTGATATTATTGATACCGATGCAGGGATTCCGCCAGAAATGCAAAAAAGGGGGGGATTAATTGCTCCTAAACCCCTAGTCCAAATTGATGCTGTCCCTGGCTAAAGTTACAAGTGGGTTCAGGGGGACAAAAGCTTGCTTCAAGACCCCTGTAAGGTGCATTTTGAAGGGTTTTAAAGGCCATTTACTTATGAAAGTCCAAACATTGCTGCAAAGGTGCCCTCTTCTTAAGTAAGAAACCAAGATATGGACAATTTTTTTAATTTTTATGGAAATGAAAAGGGGGGGATTTTACCCACCTTCTTCTGGAAAGGGGGGGACAAATCCCCCCCTTTCCCCCCTTTGGCGGAAACCCTGCGATGTTTTAATTCTCAGTCCTGGGTGGAAAAAGTTGGGAAGGTGGAGGCTCCTTCCTGGGAAATTTGGGTATTTGAAGGGAAATTTTGGTCATTGGAGGGAAATTTACACCTTTTATGTACATGAAAATATGGGAGGAATTGTGGAAAATTTGACTCCCTTTCCAGGAAATAAACAGTTTTTCCAGCCCTGTTCTCAGTATTGGCAGATACCAATCCAATACCAGTATTTGGTAAAATGAGTGTACTGCACACTTTACCAACCATAGGCACTACCACTAGGTCTTGTGTCATTTTCATAAGGGACTTAAAAATCAAACCATACTAGAATAATGGAACATTTTTATGAAGTATATTGATACGGGCAAGATCACTGTGGTATTATCAGCATTTTAGGTAAATTTCTCCGGTACCCAATGGGGAATATCGAACAGTAGCAATACTGAACATTGATCACTGCATCATCACTTGTGAAAAGTAGTACCGTCCAAGTTTCTTGCTTCTTACAGTATTGGAAAAAATAGAACAAGTCACTTCTGCCAAGGTACTAGTACTGCAAGGATAAGCAAATGCCTCTTCATAGTTCTGAGCAACTTTTACACTCTCTTTCCCGTTAAACTACAACATCAATCATTAACTGTCTGAGAACATGACTGATGTATCCATTTGGAAATGTTATTTTAGGCACAGGCTAAATTGGTGAAACAGCACACCTGGGAAAGAGTTCGCTTTCTTTTAGATCATTCTGAAATGTTTTCCTTAGAATTTTACCATATGCTGAGGCCCTGTTTATGCAAACAGCTAAGCTGTGGTTCACACTGTTGTTAAGGATTTATTGGTTTCTCGCTGCCTCTGTTTTGAGAATAGTCTGACTTCCAGCCTAGTGGGTGCTAAAGGTGTCGGAGGGTTTGATTTGACAATCAAAGTAAGCTGTCATTGCACACACCCCCATATGTTACCTACCTCTCCCACACAATCTATGACTCTTGTCCCAACAAAAATATTCAAGTGTCTGTTGACTTGTTGTTTATTTGGGTGAAAATTTGTGGATTGCTTCAGTCTTTAAAGGGATACCTTCACTACTCGTAGCAAATATTTTTCATACCTGTAAAGAAAATAGTTGCGATTGCCTCCAGCCTTCCACTTTCTATCTTTTTCATCCTTTGTTGTATGATGTGGATAAATTCCATCATTTGTCAATCTTTATTAAAGATACCTGCTGTTGTAGTTTGGGCAGTAACCATGATATAAGAATGGACTTTGGTAAGTTTAATTGATGGTGTTAGGGTGAGAGCCTTTAAAGTCAGGTTAGGAAATCACTTTTAATGCCACCAACAGTATAATGGATGAGTTACACATTACAATCCATTGATTTACGCCTAGTTGCCTACTTATTTAATGACGTCTGTCTAGTCGCCAACACGTAATGTGTGACTGTCCTGACCACCTAATGTTGTACTGATAATACCACTATCAGAGAGATTCATGTCTCAGCATCGACCCAATATTGATGCAGTACTGACATTTTAATAGAAATAAACCTACCATGCACAAAACCATAGGGTAATGTGTTGTATGTAGGCCTGTTACCATCACATTGTCATAAAGGTATGAGAAAAGTGTAAGTTCTTCGTCTATTCAAATTTATAGCCCATAACAACATAAGCAGTAAAATTTTGGAACAAAAATACTAACTACAATCCCCTTTCCCCCCTCCCTCCTCCCCTCCTCCCCCTCCTCCAGTCTCTGTTGGAAGTAATCCTGTGTGCTTACAGTTGGGCACTAGTAAATAATTGACATTGGTGTTAGTCATATGTCCAGTACAGTTAGCAGCATTTCAAGTTATAATAGTTCAACAAAGAGGCAACTGCTTTGTTACTTTAATAACACCTGTATTAGTTAACTAGTGGAAAGGTTGATTGTAACAAAGGTTATGAGTGGTAGGCCAGGTGTCTACAAGATATGGCTTACCATAATCTTACTGTGATATCTGTAGGTTTGCATTGATTCTTTCCTTCAGTTGTGTGTATGCTACAGTGACTTATCAAACAATGAGAATAAAATTTGACATTGTAGTGATCTCATCTAGAGCTGCTACTAGGAGGATGAAGCCATGCTCTGGTCAAATTATGCTTTGTAGAATAGTTATGTAAATTATCTACAACACATATAGATACATCCTGCATTGTTTAAGAAGCTCCATTCTATTAAACTTTCTAGGTGTGTGGTGCGTGCTAACTTTAATTCTTTGAAGACCTAGCTGTAGTACTTGAAATCCACACACCTGGCAACATGCCTGGCCTGCTACTGTTCAAATCAAGCTCGTTTTACTTCATCTCACCATGCAATCTTTCCACCTTTGCTCTGTCTTGTCTTGGCATGGGGAGTTGGTACTCTGTATCACATTCACAAATATCAAATCCATACAACGATACAATTTAATCTGCCCTGTACAGATTACAGTTAATGCTTTCCTACATAGAATTCTTAAGTCTTTTCCTGCCATATCCATTCCTGTTGTGTAACATCCTTAGGTCATATTTGCACCTACTTTAAATGCTTTACAAATCTCTACCATTTTTACTGTGTGTTAGAAAAGAGGCCCCACAATACTTTTCCAAAAAATTAATTTTGTCTTGGTATTGCCACGATCAGCACATTCTGACGACCATGCAGAAATGATGTGCCTTTGCAGACTAATTGAATTGTAAATCTACTCCCCTCTGGGTGCTCATATGTGATTCAACTCCTCCCTGGGGTCATGAGAAATGTTGTCAGAATCATGAATGATGTAGTTAATCCAAAGCAGGTTCCCTAGGGGATGTCTCCTAGTCTATGAATCTTCATTTAGGGGCAGGCTTGAATCGTGGATACTGATGATATTGCCGTTTAGGCTAAGCTTTGGTAGAGTAGATACTGAGATTGGTTTTTGCACAGTATTTTCATTTAGGTAGAGCTCGTGTACAGCTGAGCTCAGCTGACCTTTTGGGTAAAGAGCGAATTGATACCCACTTAATGGGAAAAGGAGTCACGTATTTTATTGTATTGTCTCTTACCTGCTACTTAAATGTGGCATACAAGCTATTAGATTCTTTGGTGTCCAGGTTTTAATATATAATATGGGCAGTTTCATTGGACAGTTACGCCCAGTGGAGTGCATTAAGGAGAGCTCAATTCATTATAGGAGAATATCATTTTAGTTTAGTTCAGTTGGATGGTGATATGTTCAATTGAGGTGTGTTGACATATTACATGCTTTGATGGCAATGTGTGTTACATGTGGTGTGGTTTATAAAGGATTGTGTAGTGTGTTCCTTGCAAGGAATTTGATCAATTCTTTTTAGTCTTTAATATTTTGTTGTTTTCCATAAACTTCTGTGAATGTTTATTAATTGCTTTTTGCATTAGGAGAGGAGTCAATTATATTTCGCTAAGGTGACAAAAACTGAGATGTGATTTAAAAACAAAATCATTTTGATACTTTGTTTGTATTTAGAATTCTTGTTATTAATCCAGCCTGACACTGGGATAGTATGTCATTGCATCAAACTGATTGATTGCTCAAATGGTGGTTATGCATACTGAAAACATAAACATATTTTTATTGCCTTGCAATTTGACCAGCTTGTATTGTGAAATGCTTGATGTGACACCAGATAGAGTGATAACACTCTATAACAGTGATAAGACACTCCATTAAATGCTGCACTAGCATTTTTACAAGCTGCTTTGAGAAGAAGCTAATTGTTGCTATCAATCTGTAACAGTGATAACACATGCCATTAAGTACTGTTCTTAAGAGCATTTTACTAGCTATTTAGAGAAGTAGCTAATTGTTCCTATCAGTCTCTACTAATCCCTAAATGAAGGTCTTTTGTCATCTTTAATTTATGTATTTAACGAGATCATTTTGTCATACCATTGAAGTTACATGCAAAGGCAGAAACCTTATTGGTGTGATGCCATTGCCCTAATGAATATAAGTGCCCTATTTACAGGCCTTGGAAAATATGACACAAGAAAATTAAAACAATTGCATGGAGAAAATGAAAACGAGAAATTGTGGTTTTTAAGATATAGCAGTGAAGTATTAATAGCTATTTAATTTGATGAGGAAGGGGTCATAGACATGTGGTATGAATGGTGAATGAACTCAGAAATTGTAAAACATTTTACTTTGTAGGATTTATACACATTTAAATGTTCAATCTTTAAGGAAGGTGAAGATAAAATATACATTTTGATGACATTCATAATACTCTCCCTTGCTACATCTTAATTGAATAATTTTTCTAGCAAAAACTGTTGTGTGAAGAAACTTGAAGATCATATCAATGCCCTGTTTTCTTTGCTGTAACTTTCATGTTGGAAAATGAAATAATTCGACCCTCTTTTTTTTTGGATTCAACCACACAAGTAAAACAAACATGTCCTGTGAAACATAACTTTACACTATGTCAGATTGGGGTGACGATTATTGAGGGAAAGTTTTAGGAAGGACTACTTCAAATTTTCATTGTTATGCCTGTTATTGTGCGTTGCAGATCTATGTGAGTGTTTTGTGTGAGGGCATGCACCAGCTATTCAATTACAAATAAGAGTGTGTCATATGTAGATTACCCACAAAGTTTATAACTGAAAGTTGATCTTTATTTTCAAGACTCAAGACCTATGGGTTGGAGAATATGCTTCTAAGTCTGGAGGAAGGCACAAAATGTTGGTCAGGCACCAAGGGAATAAAGGGAAGTCTGGCTAAGGTGGGGTTGGAAGGGAGGGAAGGAGCTAGTTTTACCCTTTAAAATATTGTTACAGTTCATGCCATGACTACAGTAGTGCTTTGATATACTAGTTGTATATTCTGGTCATGGAAAGAAACGTTTTCTTTATACACTATACAAATCTCATGAGTAGCATTTGCAGCTGTTCATTCTTGAAATTACAGTTAAAGTTTGTAAGAGGTAAGGGTACCTGTTAAAAGTCAAGAATATTTTAAAATTCAAGTCATAAAGGTTTGAAAAAAGAAACTCAGTGGTCCAGCTTGCATATTAAGAACAAGTTCTATGCTCATTTTGTACTATGAATCACTTTCAAGAATATACATCTTTAATCCCCATCTAGGTGGGGATTACATGTGTAAATTGGAGGTAAGTATCAGGGCTCGTAGATTCCCAATCCAGGGAGTTTGAGGGATACTACGAAAAATGGTAGATTACACCCCCTCAAAATAGGACTGCCATTTACACCTTTATTGCACAGTCTATCCACTTTTCAAGGTCCATTTGAAATGGAAATGACCACTGTCAGTCATCCTTCACATAAACAAACCACCCCTACACCTCTCCAGGAATGTCTTGTTGAGTTATAGTGTAAGGATGTACAATAGCAACCTACTGACCCTACCTCAGCATTTTAGAACCTTGTAAGTTGAAGGAAGTCAAATCTAGTTGCCCTTCATACTGTGAAGGTATTGAAGTATTGTTAGTTGCAGTTTTATCCTGTGTGCCTAGTAACCTGGATTTGAGGTCCCATCCATTAAATGGGTATCATATGTAGAGTGATAGTATAGCTTCATTGTCTTGGGATGGACTGTGGTCTTCAGGAAGGTAACATGTGTAGCTACCATACTACCAAGCAGTCCTTTTCTTGAAATGTTTATGGTGTATTTGCAAATGACCCTCTGCACTTTTTAGGGATGTGTGCATACTGGGCCATACCAAGTAGCCCTGTGCACTAAAAGATGCTACCAGGTACAAACTAAAATATTGTGAATCCTGCCGGGCACTCTCCTTTTATCTCACACAGGCATATCTCTAATATATTCCATACCCTTAGACAGGGACTGCGGAGACGAGGGGCTATGGGGGCTTTAGCCCTCTCACTTTTTCTGCCGTGGTCATTATGGGCCGCCTTAAACTGGGATGATAGGCTTTTATTTTCTTGAATATATTGGGCCACTTCAATGATTAGCCCCCTCCCTTCAAAATTTGCTCGACTGTCCCTGTTAGACCCTTCCCTCCTGGATGGTGTTCGAGGTGCTCACCACTTGGACAATCCTGGACCCATCCCTGGCATGGACTGTATCCAGTTTTGGATACAATATTGACTAATCTTTAAACAAGAGAAATCTACAGTGCCCTGATATACGCAAACTTGTTTTGAGGAGCCCTTCTGATTCTTCCCTCGGACAAGTGACCAAGGTATACTACTCATGATCCTGCAAACTATGACCCAAATGATTGCACTGTATATTGTAAAGCCCACAGGTTAACACTTCATTTCTGTTAACTTGTGGATGGCAAAGCCCACAGAGATGTTTCACAGACGCCACGTGATTGCGCATCTCTTTGGTTGTTAGACATTTTGACGGGGAAGCGTCCATTGTGTGACACTATGGACGACACAATTTGTGTCACAGTAGTTTCCATGGTCATGCTGTGCAGGCGTGCTGTAAATACACTTACTGTGGATGTGATTTGCTGGGCACTGTTGGGCAATCCCAATCACGTGACGTCACATGAAGTACCTATATGTCTCAAGGAAGCATCTAAATAGTCTACGAGTGCTTATAGGATTCAATTGTAAACTACAGATGATTTGCTGGACTGCTGGTCTCTCCTATGTAAATTTCAAAATGTATTCTTGGTTTTTATTGTCAAGTGACAGTCAGTTCTCAATGTTATTTATATGTAATCACTGTTCCTTTGTTTTTTCCCCTTTTTAGGTATGATCTCAACTGCAAACCCCAGGTTGGATCGTGAATCAACGCCTTTATACAGCTTTGATGTAAGTATAAGACTTGTACACTCCTCCTTACTACGTATATATGTAGGCTGTTCCCTAAATTGCTTGCTATGAAGCCCCTTCACACTAGACGCGACGGGATATGATACGATATGATAAAAAAAGTGAAGAACGATATTATTTCTTAGACACTTTCAACAAGGCGATGCAACATGATGCAATATAAGGCAATTAAATTGAGTTGAAATAATTTCAGCTTTCACCCATTAGTCACCGAGTGATATTATGTGTGACCAATGATGAGGTAGAATTGCTATTCTGTCAGATCACATGACTTATCTGTTAGATCACATGGTCATTGAAATATTGCAGAGAGACTTAGAAAAAGTCAACAGTAGTGTGAAAGGGTTGGGGACATTTTTATTGTGGTATCGTATCGCATCGTATCATCCTGTGTGTAGTGTAAAAAGGGCTTTACAGGAAAAAGTTGTTAGCACAGGGGGTGATACCAGCACAGTGCGTTATTTTGTAAACACTTCAATCGAAGTATAAGTTTTCTTTTAGCCATGAAGCATGATTTTATACCTATTTCCATATCACAGGTAGGTAAAGTTTGGTGCTCATTCAAACTTTTCAACATGCACAAGCAACAGTACATTCATACAGCTATTCCTAGACTTAAGTAAGCACATATTACATTCTTGTACTCACACAATTTGACACATGTCTCTGTTATTTCACTTTAGACAATGGATTTATACTCACAAGTTTTTGACACATTTGAATTGATAGATAAACATTGATTGTAATGTGGCTCTGCAAATGTAAATGTTTGCTACAGATTTAAGTTTTGAAGCTCTTCAAAGTGCAATTCAGGTGCAGGACACAAAATAAATGTGAAATAAAGCATTGATTGATGGGTGATGTTAGCAATTACAGTGTAGCTGTAATTACAATCTTTTAAAAGCAGTTGCTGCATAAGGCATTGATTCATGGTTAGACACAATGAAAGTTGGTGGTAACGAAGTGAACATTGGAGGTTTCCAATCAGAAATGAAAACTAAAAATTGTTATGAACTGTAGCCAAAAAAAGCTATCAGAAAATATAAGTTCGTTCCACTATCTGATGGATGATCAAAAATATAATTTTTGTCGGCTATAAATGAACCGTTCCAGAATACTGATTATTCTCATGTTGCTGACATACAATTGTCAAATATCTGCAAAATACTGATTACACAGTATTGGTAAAATGCAAAACAAAGCAAGATAACATCAGAAATCTTTCAAGTTTGTTGTATTTGACCCAGATATGTATCAAACCAGGACAGTGTGTGTCTTGAGTTGTCAGAATAGTTCCACTTCATATGATACAAATGGACTCATCGGTACTGAGCACTTAAAGCTGTTAATGACAAAAGAATCTTTGGGTGATTTGACATGGGAAAACAAAACAGAGAAGTTAATGTTAGCAAGAACTCTGTAGCCTGCAGCGGCCTCCTCTCAAATCACTCCAAAAAAAGCAACAGAGAAAATGCTGTTGGCAGGTGGGCCCCAAGGACCGTCTTGGTACATTCCACTCCTTCTTGAAGGTGCCAGATTGTAATGGGTGATGACAGGAGGACGATGGTCAATGGAAAAATAATGCCTTCCCATCATTCCCTGAAACTAGGGGCAATCTCACAATGTCATGATCGTGGTGTCTACTGGGTACTGTTTAAATTTAGCATTCAGAATGACAGAAGTCACTTGTGGAATGATTAAAAGGGAAGATGAAGATATGAGGGAAAAGTTGCACGGGGTAAAGTGTTAAATGCTAAAAATGCCTTGTTGATGTACAGTAGGCTACATTACGTTTATCACATTCCATTGATCTGCAGAAATCACTGGATGATCAGAGTGGCTATGCTTCAAAGGCACATTTTTGGTTTCAATGAAAGAGAAACCTGTGCAGTCATAATGGCACGTGTATTTATGTGTGTTTGTGAAGCTTAGCTTGTTAACATATCTCAAGAAGGGAAACTCCAACAGTTCTCATACATGTATATGAACACCTCATATTGAGAGGAAGATCCCTGTCATTTTTGGTGGTCAAAAGGTCAAAATCTGAAAACCTTGTTAACACAATATCTCAAGATACGAATGTTAGATACTCTTCATACTTACCATGTTGATGCATTGCATCAAAAGAAAGGACTGCATTGTTTTTGGTGGAGGTCAAAGGTCATCAGGGGTCATGAGAGGTCAAACTCTGAAAACTTTGTTAAGGTGATATCTACTGATAGGAAGCATGGAAACTACTCGTACGTGGTATGAAGATATATTAAAAGGAGGATCCCTATTGATTTTGTTGGAGAACAAAGGTCATCTGAGGTCGCCAGAGGTCAAATTCTGAAAATATTGTTAACACAGTATCTCAAGGTGGGAAGCATGGGTGCTCTACAATGCATCCATGTGGATGCAGTGCATCAAAAGGAAGGACTATTGTTTTTGGTGGAGGTCAAAGGTCATCAGGCGTCTTGAGAGGTAATACCCTGAAAGCCTTGTTAACATGATATCTCGAGATAGGAAACATGGATACTCTTCATACTTAGCATGTAGATGCATTGGCGGACCCTTTCAATTTTGGTGGAGATCAAGGGTCATCAGATGTCATACTCTGAAAACCTTGTTACAACAGTTTGTTACAGTATCTCAAGGGAGGAAGCATGGATAGTCTGGTAACTTAGCATGTAGATGCATTATATAACTTAGAGAAAGTGTTGTATCATTTTTGATGAGGGTCATAGGTCATCTGAGGTCACCAGGGGTCAAATTCTGAAAAGCTTGTAAACAATTATTTTAAGAAAGGAAGCATGTATACTCATGTGGTTAGCCGTATAAATGCATAACATTGAGTGAAAGTGCCCTACTGTATTTTAGGTCAAAAGGTCATCTGAGGTCTGAAGGTCAATATTTAAAGTTCTATCAGTACAGGATATTTTATGATTTGAAACTCAAAGAAAAAAAAATGTTTATGCATGGTATTTATTTACCATAATGCTGTTGTTGATGTTTATGTGTTCAGTATACCAGAGATCAAAGTCAGAAAAAACTTTGCTAGCATTATATATCAAGGTGGAAATCATAGCAACATCTCATACATGGTATTGGTCCAGAGCCTTTTGTAGTTCTGGAGGAAGCTTAAATGAGTTCATCGAAACCTTATTGCATTTTTGCATTGTGGCTGATTTACGTTGTCATACACCTAAAATATATTTTGGGATGATGATTGCCTGCATTAAAATATTCTCCCTCACTTTCAGTACAAAACTACTTGAGTTCTTTAAGCATTGATGAAATATGAACTTGCTCTCTTCATTTGTATTTAGATCAAGCGTATCCTCAGTAACTGTCCTGTTCAGTCTTTAGTAGTATACCTGAGGCTAGGCCTTGTTTCTAGCATGGACATGTATATTGCCACTAGCTAGGATGAATGGAAGGATCATACAGTTAGTGATCCTGCAGGGGGACTCTGTTAAAACTGTAAAGAATTTATGAATTGGTTTGTTTCTCTTTGGTTAGGTTTGGACTCATGGGACTATTGTGACAATAATGTCTGTAGTATTGTACCCTAGAGAAAGCTTTCATGAGGAATATAGCTGGTCCCTCCCTGGCATTTATTGATCCAGTTTTCACCTGTATGGCTTTGTTTGTATTTTTGTAGGCATAGCACCATGACATTGACAATGAGTCATGCAGTAATGGTATATTACATCCAAAATGCCCATGTGTGCCAGTGTTAAGGTCAAAGGCTGTGTCTGAAATACATCTCTCCCATTTTTGATTTTCTGTTTTCATGGGTGAATTGGAAAGGCAAAAGCCTATTTTTTACTGTTGTCTTGGGATATATCTTAGGAACGCCCTGAAGGTAAAATATGGTTGTTTAATAAGAGGATTGACACCTTTCTAAACCTCCTAAATGAAGAGAGACAGAGAGGCTTAGGAAGGTTTGGTCTCAAGTGAGTTACGTTGGCTCTGGACCAACCCATTGTAGAGGAATCTTCACCCTCATCCAAATATGAATCATGAATGTGCATTCTGATTGGAAGAAACAGGTGTTGACATAGGGCTAGGTGTGTTAAGTGTGTTAAGCTTCTAACTTGGTTTCTAGACAGGATGAGTTTTCCTTAGTTTGACAATCACAGTCCCTGGTACAAGTTGGCTTCTGAACTTTCTGATGAGCTCGTAGTAATAACAATTGTATGAGACAGTAAGTTAAGTGACTAGTGTTATACAGATGTTACTCAACATCAATATAACGGATACCTTATTTTTCAGTTTTCAGTGTCAGCCAAAAACGTTCTGATACTGATTGTGCACTATCATAAAATTTCACTTCACCATCACCATCATTAGGTACTGTAACATATTGTGACTTTTAAGTCAGACATAAGGAAATAGCATAACCATTGGATGAAGTAGGGCTAGTGATATTGCTATGTAGTATTGGCATTTAAGGTCTATTTTATGGATACTTATATGGAAGAATATGAGCAATATTGTCTGATGTTGATACTATAGTCTGGATGAGGTCAGACTGTGACCTTAATAAATATCATGTGCATTCAGGTGCATAGTGGAAGGGAGGATGGGGGGGGGGATTTCAGACCCCTGTGATAATTGTACGAAAGATAAGTCCCAAAAATTGCCTTTTGTGGGGTTCCCCAGATCATTTACCACCAGGAAGTTGTCCCTGAAACCCACCAGGGGCTGTGAGATGAGCCTTCAGGCCCACACCCATAAGAAGTACTTTGCCATTAAGCAGTGGCCCTTGCGTGATTTGATTAGTGCAGTCGAAAACCCCTTCCAGGACAAAGTCCTAGCTTTAGGTCTGTGTATATTTAATCACTGGGGATAATCCTAGAGCAATATAGGCCTGTAGGTGGGCATGAGTTTAAGTCCTGTCCTTTGTGTGGAAATCTGCTTAAGCATGCTGACAACAGTCCTTCAGTCTGCAGATACTTAATATAATAGACTGTGTTGTCAATTATGAGATGCTTAGTTCAAAAAGTGGAAAACACCTTCAGTTTGTACTAGTGAAAGAATTGTGTTTGGAGTTACAAATATAATCTAACTGAAATGTCAAGATAATTCATGATGTCAGATTTTTCATATAAAAACTGAATTTTCCAAGTGCCACCCAGCTTGATTTCTTTTTTTGCATAAGACTCAAACTTGAAGGATTGTGAAATCCATTTGTCCTTTCCATCAAAGTGAACAAGAAGTGCTCATGTCAATGACTTCTTTTTATGTTTTCAAAAATTATTAGTAAAAAGATTGCTTTTCAAATGTGAACGGACAGCAGCGAATTCCTTACCAGTCCATGAAAGAAAGCAAAATTTTATCGTGTTTCCCCTTGATTACTTCTTATTTCATTCAAACGTGATCAAAATCCACTTTCATCAAATTAATGCGGGGCAGATAAATTGAATTATCATTGGCAGGTTGATAGATAGCTCAGCATTGCAATGTACTTTCCTTTGTGAACGGTGGTACGGCAGAAATGGACTGTTTTGTGATTGGTCACCAGCCTCCAGTCCTCTGATGTTAATTCCATTGACATTTTCCCTGTTGTGATTAAGGAGGATAGGGAACGTGAAGATGTAACAGGCCTTGAAAGATTGAAAGGTGCAATTTTTTTAGCTTTCATGCTTGAAAAAACTGCTCTTTAACTTTCATGTTTGTAAAGTTCCGCAATATTTGACAACCGAAAGTTCAACTCCATCTGTTTTCTGCAAGGGAACGTTTCTTTCTATGAAAAATTTGTTTTATTGAAATTATTCATCCGTCCTTGACATATTGAATAGAGTCATGGTTTGGAGTTTACCAAGTGTGTTTTACTGATATTGCTTATAATAGGATTTTTTTTAGAGTATAAACATATGGCCTGCAACCAATTTAGTATAAAGTTGTCTGACAGAATTCCTATGATTCAGTGTACAACTTTCCTTTTGTGCATTTTTGGCAGATGGATGCCAAACCCTTTTTACATAGTACCCTTGGAAATCTTTGATTCATTATTTGGGATTGAACATTTAAACTTTCTGTAGAACATATATGCACATTTACATTCCCTTGCAAACTTCCTTTATGGTATGTGTACTGTAAGAGGCTATGGGTTAGTTAGATGAGGTTTTACTGCTCAGTTTCTAACCAAGATGCTATGGGGAAGACAGAACTTGAAGCATTTTCCCTGTACCCAACATGTGTGTATTGCAGCATTATGTGTTCTTTCTAAGATATAACAGAATTCATTTAAAGTCACACAGAGAATAAGTAAGGAGGATATTTTTGAAAGGAATATATGGCTCATACAAAGTAAGAAGGCAAAATCAGGTTAATGTGATTTCTTTGTCACAGACTCCTTCCAGTCTTGTGATAAATCCCATAACTGGATCCCTTTACAATTGCTTTGATGATGCTTTTACATGGACTGTTCACACCCACTGTCAGGTCTGACACAGGATGGGTGCAGTTTGAGGTCACCAAATAGTGGGAGCCAGTAAGAGGACAGAGATGAAACAAGTTGGCATCCATTTGCAGAAAAGACTGAGAAGTCTAGTTTTACCAGTGTGTCTGTGGCACTGGTTGTATGATATTGAAAGGAGTATTGGGTTTCTGGCAGAAGGGTTTGATACACTTTCAGAGTCTGGGCATCACTCTCCTTGCAGACCAAGCATATTTGTGGCTGATGCATGCTGTGTATGGTTGCTGTATGGAAACATTATTGACACAGTGTTGTGCTCTGTGGTTTCTGACTCCCTACAGACCTATCATTTCAGTGGTGAGCACATTTTGCTAAATCAAGGGTACGAAGCAAGAAGGAGGTAGCTTTGCAGCTGTGTAAGCTTTGGAAGTAGTGATAAATTTAAAAGAGACTGTAACGTCTTTCACACAGGCAACTAGCCACAGGAGAGGGGGTGCCCCCAAAAAATTTTCAATAAAATGTCTTGCACTGAAGTAGGAAAAATTTATTACAAGACCACCATTTTTGGAATACAAATATAAGAAAAAATGGAAAATCTCACACCATTTTGCATCTTGGGTCCTTGAAATATGGGTGAAAATATTCAAAGGGGGATGGGGCACCCCCCCTTAGAGTGTTCCCCTCCCCTTAGACCCCTCCCCCAGGCCGTCAAAACTCCAACATTGATGTGCCCCCCAAATTGGTTATTCTTCAACGGGCCTGCTTTCACGTCTTTAGCCCTCTATACTTAACTCTCTGTGTTTGGTCACTGTTGAGCACCATGATCATTTGCTCAAAGTTGTGGCAAATGCTGTTGTGGAGGTATGCATGTGTTAGAATGATTACAACCGATCCCTTGTGACCATCAGTTTTGGAGTCAAAGAATTCTATGTCCATTCAAATTTTACTTAACATATAAAATGCCACCCTTTCATCACAATACCACACCTCATCACGTGCAAAGAGATAGCAGTTACATGCCTTCCTTACTAGCGTACAGCACTGTTCCCTTGTGCTGGTATTATTTGTTTCATAAATGTCACTTTGAATAGCAGAGGATGGTTACAGTGGCACCATATGTTGGTGGCATGTGGTAATGGTGCGTAGGTTGTTGCACTATTGCTGACTTTATGGCCACTCACTTTATAGGCCTGATGAGTGTTATATCTGTGATTACGAGTCAGAGAAGATGATCTAGGATATCAAAACTTCTTTGATTCTTAAACCGGTTGAAATGGAATTGTGATAAAATAAGATTCCTGGTTGTGGGCGGTGGGATGTAGGGTGTGGGGGATCTTGAGGGGCACCAGATAATGCTTTGCTGGAAAGATCATTTTATGGACAACCTAAATGAAGCCCCTTTTTATTGGTATGGACTATGAACTGGACTGTATCAGAACTGCATCATAAAAATAATATCACATACTTGTGGATAAAGGGGCAGTGACATTCAAAACAATAAGGGTTAGTACCAATCAGGAAGTCCAGGATTCAGTCCATTGAGGTGTCTTCATGATGGTGCAGTTTTCAATCAAGAGCCATCTAGGGTTTTCCTTTCTGAAATTCAAATGACCTCCAGAACAAAGATTCCAGTTGTGAGTTAAGATGCTTCATTCACTTAGCAGACAGGTACTTACCCATTTCTGTCTAATATGCAGTTTTGGGGAGTGGGTAGGTGAGGTTGAGGGTTTTGCCAACATGTGGTCTGCATTGGTTGCCAGGACTTTGTAATCAGTAAGCAGTTGTAATCCCATGAAATCTTGCAGATGTTTCCCACATTCGTTGTCTCTGAGAGTCATAAAATTAAATTACTCTCCTTAGGGTCCCGAGTAATAATTTTTGTTATTGTAACATGAAAAAAAAATGTGCTTAAAATCCCCTTGTGTGGGCAATCTCTTACACCCCCTTTCTCCACCTGTCTTAATACCATCCATTTCATTGTTGTAACACTTATGTGTGGTGCTTCTTCCTTGTGCTTATCATTTGTCATTCAAGAATTATCTTTTAGTTCTGCCTCAGAGTCTGCATTTTGGGAAGTTTTCAGAACTTATGAAGAGGTTTGAAGAGTATTTTCAGAAAACAAACCCCACATCATTGCTTTTGTCTTCCTTCTCAAGGTTTTTATATCTGTGTCAGTGCTGTTATTTTCTTCCTCTCAGGTCCTTTGTCCTAGTTACATTTCTTGAAAAGTGGCCTAATGTCTGACATAAATTTCAGCTAAAACATTTAATGCCCCACAAATGATGTTTGTCATCCAGCTCCCTGGTTTTATTCAGTTATGTCAATATTTCATCTCCTTTCATATAGGTGCTGCAGGAAGTAGTTATTGAAAATGAAAGAAAAGTAGTGTGTATTCCAAAAGGAATGATATCAATACTTCCCTAATATCTTTCCTTTATCTCCGTACAGTTCTCTCACCTTTCCCCACCAAAATGTTTGTGGTTTTTCAGACTGCAACCTCAAGTTCATAAGAAAGATATCATACAATAAAAACTTGGAGCATTTGCCAGAGGGTCAAATGAGGTTAAAGTTGGAAAGTCTTGTCTCTTTTAGGATCTAGTATGGGTCTGCCCAGAGGACACCAAGCAATTACTCTCAGAAAATTAAGATTTGGTCATCTTATTTGCCTTTCCAATCCCTTCTTGCCACGCCATCTTTGTCCTCAGAGGTTCTGAGTAAACTAGGTTTGGCTTTGATTAAGTCGGTTACATCCAAAGACGTTTTACTGTGAAGTTCAAGAGAATGATTGGGATCGTGACGGAAGTGGGTATAATTGAGTTGTGAAGTGGTTTTAAAAGTTTGCAACTTGTGACAAATGTGACAAAGAAATTGGAAACATTTGGGGGAAGTGCATTTACACAGGAAACTGACAGAAATAAGTTTTGTTTTCAGCAAAGAAATTGTTACTTATGTAGGAGGCAGCAGAATGAGAGAAATTTACCTGTGGGTGCTTTTGTTTGTACATTTATGTACTATTTTAGAAAGCTGGAGATAAAACCAACTGGTGTAGTCAGAAAGAAAGTTGAATATTGACTAACAAAAGCATAAATTAACAAGGATTATCTTGTTAATATGTGATTTTGCAGACATAAATAAAACCTTGCCCTTGGCTGAGATATTTCTTTCACTTTTGATTTATGCTACACGCTAGTTCACTGGCGTTACCCATCCAATGGCATTACCCCAAAGATTTGTTTGTTGTTCATATAAAATGAAGAAAAAAATTGAAATTTGAGCAAATTTCCTGTGTGAAACATGATTGCATCTTTGTAAGAAATATTTCAGTCACATAGATGATGTCTCCAACTTGGTAGGGGGTAGTTCATGTTCATAGTAGCAAACTGGTGCTAGCTTATTTCAAGTTGAAAGAAAACATTGACTGGTTTTCAAGCCTGGATGTGTGATCACAGATCACCTCACATGGAACTTGTCTACCCTTTGTCACCCTGTCCTGTCTGTGAGGATGAGTCACCCTTAGGGGGCTGCCATCCCATTTGTCATTAGGTTATATAAAACTTGATGACAGTTGTCCAATTGGCTTCAAGATCTTATCAGTGTATGGCAGGTATTTAAGTCCAAAACAACAACTTCCAAAATTTTTTCATTCGTTGTTAACATCCTCTGAGGGAAGCTATACCCTGGTGTTGAAATACAGTCTGGTTTTTGACCCTATCTTCCTATTCTTCTTGAAAATAATCAGAGGGCATTGACCAAAGATGAAGCTTCTAAATTTGATTCCAATATTGCTGTCACATATTTGTTGTGAGATTTTTCAAGTTGGTACTTTTCATCGTGTAACCTTAAAGGGAAAATGCATTCACCCCAGTTTGGATTAGAGTACCCAGATACCCTATTTCATGAATAGCCCTTGAGAATGTGACAGTATTTTCCACACTGAATTGTGAAATTCATACAGAATAACTCGTTGGTTTACCTTGAATTTGTAATATATAGGTTTTGAAATACCATGAAAGATACTTGAAGTGAAATAAGAGGATATCTGTTAGATTTAGCTGTTGTTTCAAAAAATGTTTGGGGTGACTGCATCTGTAATTGTCTTGCAGTTTGTGCTAGTCTGATCCTTGAGTAGCAGTTGCCATGACTGACAGTAACTTTCTGTATGTAAAGTTCTAGATTTCAAAGTACACGTCCAAAGTAAAATATATGTGAATGCTCTGAAGGGAGTAAATAGGGAAGAAAGACTTGGTGTAAAGTACCAACTGATTCATCAAATGAAAAACCCTCTTCATATCAAATTTCAAAATAAGTCTAAATGTGGTTATTGCAGAAGGTGAGCCAGGTTTTATAGGATTCAAATTCAATTTATTAAGATGAAGAGCATTTTGAAAGTACTAAATTTGGAATATTATACCCTTAGGCTATAGTCAATACTATATTTTCTAAATATGAACTGACTATATACTTCAGGTTTATGACTCCTTTGACCCTGAAGTGGGTATCAAAATCACATTCTTTCAAGTGCCAAATATCTATAGTCATTGCAAAATCAAATCATATTTGATTTTCTGCTTAAATTTTGCAAAATGCCTGTCCACTTGGGATATAATTGTTGATCTCCAGTGGTACTAGAGCTGTAATTTCAAAACAGGTGCTGACCAGTGATTGGGTAAAAGGCAGTAACCTTTGACCTTATCCATGCTTTTACTGTGGTTGTTTTAAAAGGTTGTGTAGTTTCATATGTTGTCCATTGGGTCATTGTAAGAACCATTATGAAGGAGAGAGGTAGGCTTTGTGCAGTCATGCTATAGAGTTGAAAATGATTGGGAAAGGCATCAAATTTCAGACACTTGCTCTCTGAACAAAGTTTGTCTATTTAAAGAATAACAAAAGTTTTATAATTGAGTTGCAAGGAATCATACTTATGTACAGAACTCTACCAGATCTATAAAAGTACCTGACCAGCTCCTTACAAGATAGCCCTTCAGAGCAGAGGTTTACCTACAACTGTGTGGTTTCATATGTCGCTACAAAGCTATCTCACTGATCCAGGGAGAAAGGAGATGGCTGGCTTTGCAGGCCTTTGCAACATTCATGTTTAAGTTTCACTTAGCTGTTACTACATATTTCACATTTTATGCTGAAAGGGATAATCCACCCGACCTGGTTGACATACATGTTCTAATTTCTGTTTCAGCATTTGAACTTTATTAAACTAGATATTCTTAGGAGCCACTTGAGCTGTCATGGTGGATGACTGCCGCATCAGTGTTAAACATTCTCATCATGGAATCCCTGAAGACATGTGTCTGTTAGGCTATGCTTAGAGTTCAATTCTGCCATTGAACCTTTGTTATGTATTTGTATTGGCAGCATCGAGAACTTGCTTGTTGGCAAATAAATTGAAGTGTAGCTAATCTTCTAATTTTTAAATCCTGATGATGGAACCACGGTATTAGCAACAGGGTAGTGTAGTGAACATTTTAAGGGGAACAGTCTGTATTTAAGGTGATGTCTGTCTGTATGTATGTTTGGTAATCTGTGTTCATTTGTATACATTTGTGCATAGTGATGGGGAAACATCCACTCTCTTCTTAGGTTTGCTCCTAACAAGGCAAGAATGGACAGGGCTAATTTTTGTAATCTCACATTTCTTTGCCGTCATGAGATTCTAACCTCTCAAGGACTTACACTTTATTTATTTTCAGGTTGGTGCAATTGTCTGTTATACATTCAAAAAGGGGATGTTACTTGGTGAAATTTTTGTTTACACTAAATTTTTCTGTAATAAATCAAGGTTCTGCCAATATGGTTAAGTATTCCTTGCAAACAGGCTCTGCATGTTTGGCATATTCATGAAGGTGCAAGAAATTAAGGCAGTGTGTCTGCAGCTTGAGATGTTGCTTGGTATCATTTCATTGAAATTTACACTCTTTAGCAGTGTGGAGTATCCATTTTGTCATGTTAACCGCCTCCTTGTCTCTACATTTTTTCTCAGGAGTTAACCAATTTTATTTTTTGCCTCTCTGTAGGTTGACGTCTCCGACAATGGAGATCCTGCTTTTGTCTCTGTTGCCAATGTCATTATCAAAGTCGAAGATGAGAATGATAATGTACCAGTTTTCCATCAGAAGAATTATGGGAGGGTTTCAGTCCGACCAATGGAATTGAGTGAAGATGAGCAAAAAACTATCCATCGAGTTTTTGCTTTTGACAGCGACGAGGGAGAGAATGCCACTGTCAGCTATTTAATGCCTGCAGGCGCAGAGAGACAGACGAGGTTTTCAGTCGATGCACAAACAGGAGAAATAAAATGCACCAAAACACTCTTTGAGGGGGAAACATTTACTCTTATGGTAAGACTTCTTTGTTCCATACCTTGTATGTATTCTAATGTGATGCATTTCTAAATACTTGTATTGAAGTGAAGAATATTGTCATGCTATTTCATGTACAAGCATACTAGCATTGCATAAACTTGTTTCTTTTTTTCTTATGTTTAAATTTGGTTTACGTGGCTGTGGTCTCAACCTTCCATAAACCAAGGGAAGGAGGGGGATACCATTTCCCCTTATCTGTCTCTCCTCACTCTGATATGGGTCTCTCACAGTCCCATCTTTGCATGGCTCTAGCAACATTTGTACCTAATTTATTACATTGATTTGGGCTCACTGCTGGGTTTTCAAGTTCTTTACTAGTGCTGTTCACTACACTGGCAAACTTTCCCCTCACTAAAATTAACATGTGTGATAAAATACAATAGAACTTTTGTGGGCTCAGTTCTTTTACAACAGTGTAGCTTCATATGAACCCTAGAACTGTTTGTGTGACTGGGTTCATACTAATGTATTGGTGTATTGCCATACCACCTTGTTCCAGATCTTTCTTCCATTAAATGGTTTCTTAATGTGTCTTTCAGGTGGATGCAGTTGATAACGGCCAGGTCCAGCAGAGATCAAGACTTACTTTGCTCCTTACTGTTATCGAACCAGCCCAACCATCCAACCTACCCCCAGTTTTTGATCCGTTCTTCTCAGACCCATTATATGAGAATGTGGCTCCGGGAAAGTTTGTCACGACTGTGTTTGCATTTGATGATGACAGTGATCCCAATGATGTCACATACAGCATCACTGGTAAACAATTGTTTCAACTAATTACTATTCCTCAGTGGAATAAAAATTCCATGAAGCATTTATGATCTGTCATCTGTCATGATCTGTCAGAATTGTTTTAAAATTAGTGTGCTTTTCTCACTGCCCACGTCAGCATTAAGCAAACAGATGAACTCTTAAAGAGAAAATGCAGTCACCCCAATCAGAATTAGTATAGCCCATCATCCTAATTCATGAATGGCTTGTTTTGATCATGTGACAATATTTTTGTTACTTACTGAATTGCTAAACTCATGGAGAAAAACTCCTTACCTTACCTTTTGTTTATAATAGCTATGGTGAAAAACATCTTCACAGGTACTTGTGTGGCAAAGCTAATAGGTTATAAATGTGTGTGTGTGTGTGTGTGAATTAAGGTCTGCAAAAGAGACATTCAAAGTGGTAAATCCGAAGAATTATGATTTAAAATAGTTCATCATTACATATACAAATACTATTTGTCCTAATCATAACAAATCCTGACTAGGCTGATTTAATTAATTGCCAGTTCCTTCCAAAATTACTTTAACTCAAACCTAGAGAATTGTTTAATGATAGATATAAAACAGTGGCTAACTTCAGTGACTTGACATTGTAGATTAAAAATGTAGTTAGCTAAATTTCAGTGTTGTACAGTAGTGTAGGAAAAACCAAAGTATTAAGGGAATCTGTAAAACATTCTTGGTATTGTGGAAAATCAGCAACTGGAGGAAACTGTGTTCCAGAAAGTATTGGTAGTTGTAGGGAAATCTTGACACGTGAAGGGAAAATTAACTTTTTTGTGCACAGAAGGATAAAAACTTATGGGCAATTTGACTTGCTCCCTGGGAAATAACACTTTTCCATCCCTGGTCCTTGGCTTCACGTACTGTGCTTACAGGCCAATGCATAGTAGAGGAGTGTGCCAACCAGTACCCAGATAAAACAGTTACAAAGTTACTGTCATTTTACAGAGGTCATTTGCAAGCTTTTTATCTTTCTGGGAAACAAACAGCTGTAACTGACTTTGACTTGACCGCATTGTGGAGGGACTTGTTACACAATTTTGTTATCTGTTACCAGTTGTTGTAGTCAGTGGTCAAGAGCAGGAGTGAAAAAGGTCATGCAACGGTCATGAAAGTTGAAACTCAGTGGTGCTTTGAGCTGGATGAAGATGAAAATCTTTAGAGACAAGAACAGAGAGGGTCAGGAATCACTGGAATTTAGGGAGGTGACAAATCAAGTGTCATTGAACAGATTATAAAAATTGGATGTTAGTGGGTTTGGCAAAGAGAAGTCCACAAGGTGTTCAATTGGCTTGAGTGACTCTGTTTTGGATGTGGGTATCTGTGATGTCAGAATTGGAAGTTGAATATTGATACATAAGTACACCTACTCTCAATAACTTAGGTACTGAATTGCTAATATCAGAGAATCATAGTGGTCATCTGATATGAAAACTTGTCATTGAATAAAGGAAAAGATGGAAAGAGCCATTTATGTTACAATATTTCATTAAAATCTGACAAAACACAAATACAAACCCCCCCCCCCCCCTTTTTTGTGTGTGTGTGTGCTTTTTGGGCAGTATTGAAAATCCACAAGAAGCAGTGATTCCAAGGAAGTGGAGCACTACTTGCCTCCCATCAAGGAGTTACTGACTCTGAAGGAGTCGAGTAACCCTTCCTAGCCTACCGCTCAGTATAGATGTAATTTTGACTTTCTTTATGTCTTTCAAATAGAGCTTTTGTTGGACTAAATTGTTCATTACTGCATTGATTGTCAGACAATGAATGGCAAATAATATTTAGCACTTGATAGCATTTGGTTTAATTATCCCTTCAAGTCCTAACTTGACCTTGTCTCATGAATCAGCTTAACATTAGCATTTTAAACATCTCACACAACCACCGCAAGTTAACACTACATTTGAAATATCCTCATTGCTTTCCCCATTGCATTCCCCTAAACACTGACACTGAGATCGCCAACCTGGTAGACCTGAATGGAACATGAATAATCCACTTGAGTGAAATATTCTCATGATTAAATTAACGAGAGTCGCAAATCCCCAAAGAAATGGATTAAAAGTTTACAGTTGCAGGTCACAATCTTAATGAAATGAAATATCACAGGGAATGTCCTGGGGTGAATTGAAAATTTCTCCCCGGCGTATGGAAGGCAGTTAAGATGCCACGGTACAACTGAAATGGATACGGGGAATTTGAGTGTAGTCTTCAATAATTTATTTGATTTTGTCCAAAATAAAGACCCCTTACAGCCATTTATGACTTGTGTGTAATATAAATGAATTGGAAACTGGGCAAAATTGAGCATTAGGTTTATATTTGATGATGTAACTTCTTTAAGATATTAAGTTGGGCACTTAGAAGGAAAAGTATCACTCCTACTTGTGTGACACTATTACATAATTAGATTAAATACAGCATCAGGAGGGAGGATGATAGTATCCTTTTTTCTTATCTCAGGTGGTAATGATGGCAACGTATTCACCAACGAACAGTCCGCCATCTTTGTTGCAAAACCCCTAGATGCTGAGACCAAGTCATCCTATGACCTAGAAATAACTGCTTCTGATGGCTACAATACCGCAACAGACATTGTAAGTACAACAATTGTGCAGGAACATAAATAAAAAAAACCCATTTGTTTGAAAGAATGTATAAATGATATTAAGGTACCCAGGGTATTAATTGTAGTTGGATACCTTTGATTTAGGTTGAAATGAAATTCTACTTTAAACTATCACTATTTTTCTCAAACTTCTAGATATCCTTCCTTTTGCACATACTGAGGAAAGAGTCAGGAGCGGGGTGGGCAGAAGTTGGTTTTCTAACAGATCATCTGCACAACGTTGTGACATTTTTTACACTCTGTGAAAACAAGGAAGTATTCATGGTGGTCTTATTGAGGACCCTGTTAGCATTCCCCACAAAAACTATTTGGTGTCCCCCCCCAAAAAACTTTATTGATGGGTATATGGTATGACCTTTGGGATCCAACATGGTATATTAGATGAAAACTGAAATGAGTAACCATGTTTATACTGAATACACATGCAAATAGTTTATTGTCAATAGAGTTTCACTTCTTGACATGTATGATTAAGACTTTTGATTCTCTTCAAATATCTGGCTTCCTTCCCTGCAGCTTCACATTAATGTCCTGGATGCCAATGAGTTTGCTGCAGTCTTTGACCAGGAGCAATATGAAGTGTCGGTTGCTGAAAATGCTCCCATTGGTAAAAAGATTATCTCAGTCCAGGCCAGAGATGCAGACCTCACCAGCCACCTATACTATACCATAGCATCCTGTGCCAATCCAGAGAGCAAGTCGAGGTTTAAGATCATCTCGGACACTGGGGACATCCTGATTAAGAGGCCCCTGGACCACGAGAGTATCCACCAACATATTTTGAATATTGAGGTCAAGGATACTGGGTACATAACCTTTCATAGCTTCACCAGGGTGGTGGTAACGGTACTAGATGCCAACGATCACATGCCTTACTTTGGAGTGAACCACTATGAAGGGCAGGTGTTTGAGACGGCTGAGGCAGGCACAGTAGTGGTACAGGTACAAGCCTATGACAATGACAAGAATGAAAATGCTGAGCTCACTTACTCCATCCTATCTGGTAAGTGACTTTGTCACTTTTTGTACCTTCATTTTATGTATTTCCACAATTTTTTGTAAGTTATGTCTGGCAAAGATGTTGACAGAGGGTGGCACTATCCATCAAGTGGTTCAACATTCCTCCCTTCTTTGGCAAAAATTTGCAAACTAGCATTTTCTAAATAAGTAAATAACTTGACCAAGTCTAAAGCCACGTGAGTACTATGTCAAGGAGAGGTGTAAAAGAAAACTTAATTCTATAATTGCCTGTTATAGATCTTCTACAAATAAAGCAAAGAAAAATAACATATCAGTTAAAATTCTGGTTCCTGCTAAGCTGCCTTAATCAGCTTCATAGGTTATAACAAAGTCTAAAGTTAACAAAAATTTCCCTTGGATTTAGAAAAATTGAAAAGGGTGAGATGCCTGTATAGCAATCACTTAGAAGAATGGAAAATTGGAAATCATTGAGACTGGCAAGTTGAGAGTGGAGTGCATACTTCTGGTAGAAGTTACCAAAGTTAATGTGTTGCCGTTGCCCAGCATATATACACTCATGACATATGTTGTAGTCTAATGTCAGAGATGACGTGTCATTCAAGGTTTTCTGCCATCAAGGGTAAATCTGTACACTGGTGATGTTTAGAGACCTATATAAATTCACTCCTCTAAAATAGTTTCAGATTTCATAAATCTTTATTTCAGATTCTCTTTATCATTTTGTTTAGTTGATTTTCACAATTGATATTTCTCCCAACAGTGGTGACTCCTGGCAGAATTCGAGGTTTGGAGCGTGACATTTTTCAAGCATGACTAGCTTTCACTTCTGTAGCTTCTGTTTTTTTTTTTTTTTTTTGTGTTTGCTTTGTGTGTGAAGTTCTCGGATAACAAATGTAGTAGTTGAAGACACTAAATTTCCAAAAAATTGTGCTTTTGTTTGTATGTTTGCTTTGCTTACTGAGGGCAGGAATCCCCCCCCTCTTTCTGATCAGTGTAGGTATAATCAATGTGGGTATGGTCAATGTGGGTGTGGTCTGTAAATGTCCTACGTATTACAAAGATCACACACTTTAGCAATTATTTTCCAGAAATGTTGAGATACATTTTAATGCATTTTGACTGCGTCAGTGCCTATATTTGCCCAAATTGTTATTTCCTGATTTTAGCCAGCAGGCTGGTTTTCATGTCAGTCAATGAATCTCTTTTAGCTGGCAATTAAGTCTTACTCTTTACAAACGCTTGTCATTTTGTTAGCTTTGAAACATTTCTTCAAGTAACACCACGAGAATCTTGACAGGGCCATATTAGGGCAATTTTCACGAACCTTGTCACCTCCATGTCAAAGTGAATACTGTGGAGCCTTACAAAATTTTGTTACTTTACTGTTGAAGTGCTTCCCCATAGTTAATATGCTTGTTTCATTTTGAAGTGTTGAATCATGCCATTCATGCTTTGACAGTGTTGGTCGGTAACCGTTCTTGCTTCTGCCATTTCCTCACTCTCTGGTTAGCTTCTTTCAGTCACATTGAATGACAGTACAGTACTTTGTCTCTCTCAAGTTTTAGAGCAAGGTACTTATGTAAGTTCATGTTGTTATTGCTTCCAGTTATTGTAATAAAACACTAACCACAAAATGTGTGTGTGTGTGTATTCAAATTGTCTGTTACAAATAGAATAGCACTTGATGTGAGCTTTTATGTTTTGCTATGTCTAAAGTTACATACAATTTGTAAAAATTAAATTTGGTCAAACTTGAGTTTGTCAGTGAAAAAATGGCAAATAATGGGATAAGTTTGTACAGTTCGTAAAATTTCAATTACAGTGCTCAGAAAACATGACTCCCTCCCCGTTCCCCCCCCCCCCCCCTCCCCATAAAAAAGAACAACAATATCACATTAAGTCCAAAAATCAGATATCAGATATTAAGGTGTGAAAAGAATGAAATATTTGCAACAAAACAAATACAAGGCATAATTTCTCTGTCAAATTCCATTGTATAGTATAAAATTTCAGAAAAATGGTAAGAAATGATAAAATGCAATTTTCAAACATAATTTTCAGGGCAGTATTAATTACTGATATTTCAGTTTCATTTTAAGTTCAAATTTACTGATTGCTTTTAACAATTTCTGATAAAATTCACATTTTATATGAACTCTTGGTGGTGTTTCATTCACAGGTCATGCAGAGGACACATTCAGTATTGACCCAGTCCTTGGTAATATCATGACTACAAGGGAACTAAATATTGAGGACCAGGCAGAATACTCACTTCAAGTACAAGTGGTTGATCATGGTACTCCACCTCTAAGCAATGTCGCCACCGTCAACATCACAGTGGTATTGTCTAACTCAGCACCTCCTCGTTTTGTACAAAAGGAATACATTACAGAAATTGAGGAGAACCTACCTCCTGGTCAGTTTGTCCTTCATCCTGAAGTCATCAGTAAATCTTCAGTTTTCTTTGAGATATCGGATGGTAATGAGCATGGTTTCTTTGAGATTGATGGCAGTTCTGGTGTAGTGTTGACCAAAGTACCCCTAGATCATGAGATGATAACGGTGTACAACCTCACAATTAAAGCGGTTAACATGGTAGGAGGCAGCGCAATAGCTAGTCTTATCATTCATATCTTGGATGTCAATGACAATGCTCCACGTTTCGTGCAAGATGTGTATGAGGGCAGCATCACAGAATCCTCGCCAAGCAACACTGTTGTGTCAGATACTGACAACCACCATCTGGTTGTTGGCGCTGTGGATCAGGATTTTGACCAGAATGCCCGCTTGGTATATTCCATCATGGAAGAGGATGCCGGGGATTATTTTGTCATTGATGAAAACACAGGAGCAATCCGATCGCTAATGAGCTTGGACCATGAGACAGATCCCATCTTTGAGTTTCATGTGGAGGTTCAAGATTCTGGTATCAAGCCCCTCCGGGCACACCACCCTGCCCTTGTCAGGATCACTGTGTTGGACATCAATGATTCTCCTCCAGTCTTTGCCGAGGAAAACTACCAGGCATTATTGCTGCTTCCAACTTTTACAGATGTTTTAGTTCTCCAAGTAACTGCGACAGATCCAGACTCTGTCAGCCTCTCTAACCTGTTTTACTCCATTAGATCAGGGAATTCTGGAAATTCTTTCAAAATCAGACAAGAAACTGGAGAAATACTGGTAGCTGATCCCTCTGATATCAATGGACGATATAATTTACAGGTTGAAGTATCAGATGGCCTTCACAGCAGCCAGACACAGATACGAATCAACACCAGGTTTAATGCCCCCTCGGATCTTCACTTCCCATCAAATCAAACGGATGCAGTAGTGATTGAAAACAATACAGAGGTTTCCTACATCGCACAAGTGACCGTGATTGGTACAGGCCTTAATGAACCAGTAGTCTATGAAGTTCTCAACCCATCTGATTTCTTCTCCATCAACTCCCGGTCAGGAACCTTGAGGACCACTGGGATACCTTTGGACAGGGAAGCACAGGATAAATACATGCTTGTAGTGGAAGCAAGGGATGGCCGTTCACCACCACGAGTGGCTCGCACGGTTGTGTTTGTCAAAGTACTCGATGTCAATGACAATAGTCCTTTGTTTGTCCACCATGAGTACAATGCCATTGTCCAAGTTGACGCAAAGGTTGGAGAAGTGGTTAGGACAGTAAGTAGATAGCTCACTGGTTCTCATAATTGAATGATGTGGATGGCAGTGTATTGGAGTTTGTGACCTCTATTTTAAAAGAGCATATGCATTTTAATTAAGAAATCCTGATATCCTTGACTATGAGTGGCTCTACATCTTTGTTACTAAATTTTAGATTCATGCTCTACTACTCCCTTGTTTACATTTAACAATATGCAGTGTTTTTGTTTCATTATATCCTTGAAGATAGTTGTAAGGAAAAAATATTTGTACCTTGCAGGTAATGTTTCAGATGAAATTGAGACTTCTCCATTATACTCCCTTTAGAGGAGGAAAGTACAAATTTTTGCTGTGATGTAGTTGTGTTTAGCAACTTACACTAACTTTTCACATAGTCCTGTATCCAGTAACACATTGTGCCATATATTTGGTGTTTCCATTGTCCTCTGTCTTAAGTATTTTGGAGCCAAAACATTTAATTTGCGTAATATTTTGTGTTCCAGGTCAAAGCTCTTGATGAAGATGATGGACCTAATGGGGAGGTCGAATACACTCTTATAAGAGGAGGGGAAGGATACTTCGGTATTGACTCTGAGACGGGTGACATCCGTGTTTCTCAAGTGATGGGACTTGAGGTGGAGAACCGCAATTTTACACTACTGGTAGAAGCGAGTGACCGTGGTTAGTTCTGAAGTTCTCATCATTGTATCTGTAATCCTTTGATGTAGATTGGGATCCCTCCAGATGTCTGAAAGACATGTGTATGTTTGTGACTGGTGTCTGTCCAGCCATGGCATGGGTTGTCGTCAGTGTGTTCTGTTTGTGCATTTTCATGTGTGGCAAAAGTTGCAAAGCTGGGAAGCTCCGTCCAGAGAAATTTGGTGTTGGAGGGAAATTTTGGCTTTTTCAGGGAGATTGAACTTGTACATGGAAAGATGTAAGAAATTGTGAAAAATTTGACTTCTTTTCTGGGAAGAGAAACTTTTTTCCAGTCCTTTCTGTTCACAAGAATTCATGTGTAAGAAAAAATCAGGAAAAATAACAGGTTCAAGCTTGAAAATGGTCAGCAGTGCCACACTATTGATGGTAGGACGATTAGTAGACTGATTTCTTCAAAAGTAAAATAATCAGTAAATTTCACTCCTACTTTCTTTATAGTTACATATTATTTCTTGTTTGTCAACAATTACCCATCTGCCAAAGTTAATAGCACAGTGGGTGACATCATTCTAGAGGGTGCCCATACCATCTGCTTAGATTCTGGAGTTGAACTGGTGTTATCTGTTTGATAATTGTTTTCTGTAATTACAGGCTCAGAAAGAAGAAGTTCCCTTGTGGAGGTTCCGATCATTGTCCGTAACAAGGCCATGCCTCTATTTAGGGAGCAGTACTACAGTGGTACCATACCAGAGGACATACAACTATATTCATCTGTGGTGCAGATTGAAGCTTTTAGCCCGAGTGGTCGAAAACTTATTTACAGTGTCAGTGGTGGAAACACCTACAAACACTTTGATATAACCCCTGTTACTGGTAAGTAACCCTTGATACCCTTTGATGTGACCACTGTTACTTGTGTGCACTTCTGCAAACCGCAAGACCTTACCATTACTAGGAAATTGTCCTACACAATATGTTAGTGTGACTTCTGTACTGGAGATTAGTGATTACAACTGGAAACACTTTGATATCACCCCTGTTACAATTGAGTTCTCTTTTAAATAAGTTACACTATTCCTGGTGAGTTGTCCTGCAGACACATCAATGTTACCCCTGTTACTGGTAACTACCACTTACAGTACAAGAACCTTATAGTATATAGTAATGTAGGGTATGTTTTAGTTCGTTACGTTGATCAAATGGCTAGAAACGTTTCATTTACTGGTTTTAATAATCCTTGTGAAGGAGGTTTATCATGGTCTAGCCTAGTTAAATACCAGCAAAAGTTATGAAATTATCAGTCTTTCTCCGATCCAGGCACCATACAATTTGATGAGTAAGAGTTTGGTTTATATAGCTATTAGAAGCTGGTTAAGAAGGAGGTTATTTGTGTTGTAGCAGTAAGTTATTGTTCTCTGTGAAAAGCTTTAGAAAAGAAGCTATGGGCTATGAAGTGAAAACCTAGCTTCACCAGTAAATAGTTTAAATTTCTCTATTTGTATCCATTCCAGTCTGCTGCAGTTGCAGTCTGTTATGTTTGATAAGAGTGTGACTTCAGAAATAGCATTTTTCTGGTAGATTGAGTAGATGTAAATATATCAGAAGATGGGAGAGCATGAATGGTATCAGAAACAAATAAAAAATCATCTGCTACCCATGGTGACCGCTTATTGGTTCATTTTTTGTGTCCATTCACCAGGTGTCATCACAGTGACAGGCAGTTTAGACTATGAAGCACAGAACCAATACAGTCTCACTGTAGAGGCTAGTGATACCCTGACAGGTGTGTCATCATCAGTCATCGTGGACATCGCCATTACTGACGTGAATGACATGGCGCCACGGTTCCCAATGCAGGTGTACCATAAGGTCCTGTCTGAGGGTTTTCCTGTGGGCTCAACGGTTCTTCAGCTCTCTGCCTCAGATCAGGATTCAGAAGCATTCAGCAGGATTCGTTATAGTATGGAAACGGACTCTGAGGAGGTGGCATCCCTCTTTCGGGTAGATGCAAGCAGTGGAATCCTCTTCACCCTTAAACAGCTAGACCATGAAGTCTCCACGTCATACAACTTGACAGTTGTTGCCACTGACAATGGGGTACCTGCCCTTAGAGGTCTAACCTTGGTCAGCTTGACAGTGACTGACATGAATGACAACCCACCATCATTTCTAAAAGAAGTCTATGAATGTACTGTCAGTGAGGGGGCCAAACGTGGTAGTTTTGTTGGGAGTGTATCAGCAGTAGATCCTGATGACACTGATGAAGGGATGTTGATCTATTCAATTGTATCTGGGAATGATGCCATGATATTCTCCATCAGTAGTACCACAGGTAAGTGATGAACGATGCCCCTCCATTCCCCACTTCCTCCTCAGTGTTAATAGTGTTGGTCATCATACAAGGTTCTTGTAGTGAAGTGGGTATGTTTAAGGTAACAAGTTCAGTCAAAAATTTAGTTCATCAGTTCATCTAAATAATTATGGTTGGATTATCTATTTCTCTTGGGAGGTGGTGAGGGAGGCATTTATATATATGCAGTGACAGCTTCACAAACTATGTGGGCATACTAATTGAAATGACTGGTATAAGTGATGACTCATAGGTAGCAATTAAACCCAGCTGGTCATCCTGTTTGAGATGGGTTGTTAGCAGCCATGAAAACTCTGAAGGTTTTTAATTTGCATGGGTTCACTTCAAGACTTCAAAAGTGCTTGAACAGTGATTCTCAAACGTGTCCCTTCTCGCGTTTGCCATCCTTTCGGAACTCGGCCGTTCCGTCGGGAAACTTGGCCTCCACCAGGCGCCACCCCTATTTGAAGAGGCAAATCTGTGGTGAAGAGTGCGATTTCCTGCAATTTAGAGTGCCTGGAAAGCAAAACTTTCTGACCTCAGCCCCAACCATGGTGGGGCTGAGGTCGGTTTACTCCTTTTGGACACTGTAAAAGTGCACACTGCCCTCTTAACAGCTTGAGGAACTGCTTCCTATGAAACCTTTGTAACTCTGCCTTTGTTTGCCGTAGACACAGCTAACTTCGGGACCTTTTAAGGATGGGTTCCAATTGTTGTTCTCTCTCAAAGCCTGAGATCCCCTATGCGGCCCTTGACCTCTTTCCAGCCTCTCCATTTGGCCCTCACCCTCAAAAAGTTTGAGAACCACTGTGCTTGAATGTTAGTATTGCTATTAATGATAATGTACAAGTGCTTCGATTTCATTAATTTAATAGATTATCACACAGGGCATGGTAGTAAGTCTTTTATCATCTTGTCTATCTTTTAGGAATTAGAATAATTTTATTCAAAATTCTTTGAAAAAAGCTTGCAAACTGCCAGATGTCCTTCAGAAAAGTTTGCAAATTAAACCCTGAAGATAGTATGGACTTGTTTAGAAGTAACTTGAAGTTACGACATGCGACTATTCATTTTACTACATCTGAAAACTGTTTCTTGGAGACATTTGCCTTCAGTAAAATGTGTTTGTGTTTTGTATGTATGTTCATTTCGCATCTTTTTCCTTCCCAGGAGTCATTTCGCTATCATCATCTCGCGAGCCGGACATCAGTGGTACCTACAACTTGACTGTAGCTGCTACAGATCAGGTCTTCACAAGCTCGGCTCTTGTGATTGTTTCTGTTACTCCAATCAACAAGCACGCCCCTACTTTTATGTTTCCAAACTATAACATCTTTTTTGCTGAGAATGAGACGAATGGTTCCAGTGTGTATCAAGTTGAAGCCCACGATGAGGATGGTGGGAAGTTTGGGGAGATCCAGTATTCTATTCTCAGTGATCTTGCCCGTAGCCTGTTTGATATAATGCCAGACACAGGTGAGTTGTTTTGCATCCTCATAAAACTGCAGTAAAAACATTTTAAATTGCCAACGGGTAAATTGTAGGCAGTCTCTACTGTAAAAATGTAAATAATACCCCAAAACTTAGGAGCAGTTGACCATTTGAGACCTGCTCCCTATGGCAGGTTTTAATGACATCCAAAATACTGTAACATCATTACAATTTGTCTTGGGACGAAAGCAAAAATATTCACTTGAAGATCTTTATTAAACTTTTTGATGTTGAAAATAAGTTTAACACTGTAGCTAGAATTATTCAACACGGCTTACATTGCTTCTCAAATAGCAAATAAAGTAAGCCCTTTTGGTAAATGGTTGTGTTGTGATGGTATTTCAGAGTGTAATGGCTAAATGCAGCATACATTTCACTTCCTTTCAACCAGGTGAAATTACCAGTAAAGTTGTGATTGATCAAGATGTTCTTGGCAGTAAAACTTTCCGCATCCCCATCTTAGCTACTGATGGAGGCGGCAGGACAGGTTTCACCAGCGTCAACCTTAACCTCAGAGATAAGAACAATTACGCCCCTCAGTTTGAGTTATCTAACTATCAGGTGTTTATCCGAGCTGATGTGGAAGAAGGAACTAAAGTCTTAACGGTGAGTGGGTATCAAAGCAAAAACAAAGTCAGCTAGCTAATTGTCTGCCCAAAGGTGCTCTTTTCTGGCAGGCAACCAACTTTGTTGGCTGGGGAACCGATTTTAGAAGCAACCAGATATCAAGTGGGAGGAAAGCCGAAGTACCCAGAGAAAATCCCACATATATCGAGCGGAATTTGAACCCATGCACACATGGCTAGTGTAACAATGTCATTTATATGAAGTAAAGGCATCTACGAACGCATTGTCAATGAGGGTAATAAACATGGGAAGATTTTCAGGGACTGTATGGGAAGTTGATCCTGGTAACAATGGAGAAGGCATATTGAACTTTTCCATTGTGTCTGTTTACAATGCCATGACATTCTATATTAGTACTGCTGACTACTACAATGTGGTTTGTCAAGTCTGAAGTCAAGAATCAGATTTTTGAGTTCAACATTTTAAACTCACTCATAGTTTTTTGCAATTTACATGTAAATTTCAGATGGGAAAATGATTGTTTGTTCTTGATTGGAAAACCTGTGGTACTATGACCAAGGTCGGGATGTAACCTGAAACATCTGATTGCTTTGAATCATTGCTTTAATTGCCACTATGTTTAACCACATGATTTATATTTGTGTATATGCAAGAAAAATTATGTGCAGTGTTCGTTTCTCTTTTGTTGAACAGGTTCATGCTATTGACAAAGACTTTGGGAGCAATGCCTTGATCAGTTACAGCTTCTCTGATGGTACAAGGGCAGAAATCTTAGAATTTGTTGGTATTAATGAACAGACTGGGGAACTCTTCATTCTAAAACCACTGACAATAGGTGGTAAGTTTCATCATCTATCTGGTCTTGTATACAGAAAGTAAATTGTCTGTATATCTGGGTGTCCTTCAGTTTTGTTCAAACTTTTACCTTTTTATCCAAATAGTAAACAAGATTCTTTACATATTTCCAGTGGAAATCTGTCTGCTTGTTCTAAATTGCTTAAGTGAATGGTCAATTAGTTTATCTCTTCCCTAAATGGTATTTTATATATACCCTATTCATGTGATGTCACAGAACAGAAAGTGTGCCCTTGGCAGAAGTGAGCATGTAGCATTACAACTTACATCAAAACATATGCAGACGGCAGACTTTAATCTGATACATACCCAAGTCCAAGTGTCCATGCTAACGCTATGTTGTGCATACTGTGTGTGTTTGAAAGTCATGTACATTGTCTAGCTAGCTTCATTGTTTGTCTTCTAACATGATGTCAAGATGACATCATTGCATATGGTCTATATATTTTACCACCTTCACACTTCATTTGGAACTCTCTACATTTTGTATTTCTCTCCTTAGATTTCCATGCCCAGTTCTTCCTGCAAGCCACTGACCATGGACTCCCTGAGATGTCTAGTGTGGTACCCGTGGAAGTCACAATACTATCACCTGAGCAAGAAATACCAGAGTTCGATCCTGCTACCAACTTACAAAGTCTAACACTCTCAGAAGATACAGAAGTCGGAACTGTCCTTACCACGTTTAATATCCAAGGCAACATAAGTTTTGTTTATACTCTGGTGCCTGGTAACACTGTCCATACCAATAGCCCAGTGAAGTTTAGTATTAATCGAGATGGGGAACTCTCCCTCACCAGTGCCCTTGATCACGAGACCTCGTCTTGGTTCAAGCTCACTGTTAAAGCCACACCAACTTGGGATGGACCCGAGGTAGCTTCTTTTTATGAAGTAGCAGTGACTGTCACCGATATCAACGATAATGCACCAGTCTTTCAGGAACAGCAGTATAGAGTCAAAATGGAGGAAAACTGCATGGTTGGGTCAAAGGTCATTCAAGTGCAGGCATTTGATGCTGACTCTGATGAAGACATTCGGTATAAGATTGTAGACGAAGACGGTGGGGATGTGACAGATACCTTCCAAATCCACCCCCAGACAGGGGTAATAACCACTGTGGGGGAATTGGACAGAGAAACCATCATCAGTTATACCATAAATGTCCAAGCCATTGATGGTAGGGAGGAGGATACCCATCACTCTGCTAGGACAACTGTTGAGGTCACCATCTCTGATATTAATGATTCACCACCTCACTTCATGGAACCTGTATACAATGCCTTGGTGAGGGAGAATGCTGAAATTGGTTCTTTAGTGATAAGCGTAGAAGCCCATGATAGTGATGTGGATGAGAATGCTGAAATCAGCTACTATATCATCAAGGGTGATCTTTGTGGTCACTTTGAAATTGACCGTGAGACAGGTGATATTACAGTGGCTAAACATCTGGACAGAGAGAAGAAGGATAGATTTATTTTGAATGTTACTGCTTCCGATGGAGTCTTTACCCATAATACCAAAGTCATTATCCAGGTGGAGGATGTTAACACCCATTCTCCAACTTTTCTCCAGGTGAGTTATATAATTATTTGTCATAAGGTAGGGGCCAAAGCTTTCTGCGAAGCGAAATTCTGTGGAAATCGTGGAATGGGCATTGGAAAGCAGAAAACAAAGTTTTGAAAATAGTTGCAAAAATAAATCAAGAAATTACTATCAAAATAATTGTTATAAGTTATCTGAGTGATTTTAATAAATAAAAGAATAAAATGATTGCAAAACATCATAAAAAAGCATAATTACCCTCTCTATTATGTAAAAGTAAATCACAGAATCGTGCAATAAAATCATGATGAAACTGTCCCTCCACAACACCCTGTAATCGCCGTAAATGGAGGGAGTATTTTTTGTACCACCGTAAGTATTGTGCAATATAGCATTGTATTACGGCATATCCTTTAAAAAATAGAAGTTTAAGGTTTTATACAACTTTTAAGGAACAATATGAACTTTTGAAGGTGCCTAAATTAAGAAAGCAGAAGAAGGCGAAATTCAGCATTTACGAAGCGGAAAACATAGGCCCTATCATAAGGCCATCTGACAGGTGTCATATTGGGGAGCTGGACTGTATAAGAGTACAGAGTGAGAGCAGGACCACCCACACAATTTCAAAAAATGTGAAAATGCTTTGAAATAAAGTTTGTGTCATTACATCAGTCAGTGGTCATATCCCCCACTACCACATCCCACCCCCACAAGCATATCCTGGCTTTGCAGACTGTGGAATGCCAAGAACATCAGGTGAACTTAAGATTCTGCAAGGCGGAAGTCTGAATTGCATCTTGTTTGTTGTTTAAGTCATGACTCCCTAAATTCTTGAAACTATCTCATCTGTTGAGTTAAAATTAACCAAAAACACAAAAAAATAACGTAACTGATCTTGCATAATTGTGATTTGAGTTAAGTAAAAAGAAAGCTATTTGGTGGCATTGCCTCCATCATAAATTGTGTACCTCTGAAATAAGTCAAAAATGTATTATTTTTACAAATATTTTCAGGTCAGTTATGAAGGTGACATTATGGAAAATCAGGAGGAAGGGTTGGACATACTCCAGGTAGAAGCTGTTGATGCCGACATCGGGGAAAATGGACAGATAGAATATTCACTACGAGGGGAGGGCTCAGAACTCTTTGCCGTAGATCCTGTGTCAGGTGATTATATCATTCTTTATCACTAGATCAGCGCTTCTCAAACTTTTTTAACTCGAGGACCACTTTGACTCTCAGAATTTTTCTGAGGCCCACCTTACAAAAGTTTATTCTTTTTAGTGTCATTAGTGTGATGCTGAATATCCCTTATCAAGAAGTTTGCTCTCTGGTTTGAATGTTCTTTGTAGGCTTCAAATGTCTGAGTGGAATTCTTGATATTCAGAGAATGAATTATTTTTAATTTCTTTTAATTTTCAGGAATGTTACAATCATTTAGACCTCTGGACTTTGAGAGCCAAAGATTCTACCAGTTTGAGGTTGTTGCTACGGATGGTGGCGCCCTCTACGACACAGCAGTTGTATCTATCAGTGTCATGGATGAAAACGATAACCCTCCTGTTTTCACGCAGAAAGTCTACAATGAAAGTGTCAGTGAGAATACAACAGCTAGCTCATTACTAACAAGAGTCCAAGCTGTGGATCTAGACTCAGGTATGTTACTATCAGTAATTGTGTGCTGTTAAAATATACAGTGCAAGTGCTATAAGGAAAGTTATTTAATCAGAACAGTTCATTAATACTTTTAGTGTAGATACTTTTATGAGAGAATTTTAAGGTTCTTTGGCTCCTTGGCTTGCCCCCTCCTGGTTATGGGCCTGTCTGGTGGTTGGTCTCATGCAGGTAGAAAAAGTGAGAGGAGCCTGGAGTATTTCGTTTCCCTTTTCGTCATCCTTGAAGTGTCGGTGATTTGTTTTGAAAACTTGCCATATTGTTTTGAAAAGTGAAATCCGTTGCACTGACATTTCTACTAGCCAAATATGCAGGTACATATGCCCAGTATGTGTGACTATTTGTAAATGGAAATACAGAAAATATTTAATTCCAAGTACACAGGGATTAAACAGGAGACCTGCACTATATGTACTCATGGCAACAGTGAGTGTTTTATTGGTAAATACTCTGTTAGATTGTGTAGTAGTTCGAGGTATGTCCTCAAAACATGCAACATTCCTTGTCAACTTTTCCTTGAAAATGGCCTGAATTTTGTTGTTTCAAGAATGTTGTGCATGAATAGATGATCTGAAGATTGGTGAATAAATTGTTACAATGAAAAGGGTATGACAAGTTGCAATTTATTCACCAATCTTCAGATCATCTATTCAAGCGGTTTACCCATCCAAACATGTTTGTGATTGTCCTATCAAGTGCTTTTCAGTTGGTCCTGGCCCGAACCCTGTAGTTGCTTCTGTGCTTCTGTTACAAATTTAACTCTTTTGTTCTTGGCTTTCTCATTCGCAGGTGCTTATCGACAATTTTCCTTCTCTTTGGTAAATTCTGAGGAAGACAGTTTCACAATTGACTCTCAGTCAGGCATCATCACCCTCAATAGAGTCCTTGATCGTGAAATTCGTAGCGAGTACAACCTAACTCTTAAAGTCAGTGACGTCTCTCAACCAAATTTCTTTTCGCTGGCAAACCTTCTGATTGATGTACTGGATGAGAATGACAATGAACCAATGTTTGAACACGACTTGTACAATGCTACTATCGCAGAGGACTTGAGAGTCGGTGCTGGAGTGGTGACTGTGAGGGCACTCTCTGTAGATGAAGGTCTGAATGCATTGGTGACTTATCAGATCGACAGTGGCAATGAACATGGCAAGTTTGAAATAGATAGCAACTCAGGTGAGTGTAGCTTTTGAAATTTTCTTTAGAAAAACTTCTTTCTGCAAAATGTGAAGGAAAAAATGCCTTTCTGTAAGGTAATAATATGAACCTTTCAATATGTTTTGAATAATATCCAAACAAGTGACATATTTTCATTTTAATTTTCAGGTGAAATACGTGTCTTGCAAGAGTTGGATTATGAAACAGAACATGCATATTATTTGACTGTGAAAGCCTCAGATGCTGGAGTGCGCCCTTTGTCTGATACCACCATGGTTAATATCTACATCACGGATGTCAATGACAACGCACCGGTATTCAGCCAGGACATATATACCAGCGAGGTTAATGAGGCTGCCAGGGTTGGTGATAGTGTTGTACAGGTATGTTACTATACCATCTCAGTTACTGAGGAGCAAGATTATGGGGGATAGGGTCCCCCCTCCATCCCCCCCCCCCCACACACACCCCCTTCTCAGCATAATGTACGTTCTGTCAGGCAAATTTTCTGATCTTTTTTGAAAGATGGGCAATGTAAGAAATCACCCTGACTTTGGACAAACTTGCTTTCAACCTTTAATGCAAAGAAGTCCATTACACCTATGCTGGAGATATGCCTTTAATGGGGGATGGGTGCTGGAAAAGAATTTTCATTTGTTCAGAAGTTGGTTTTGTACCCTTAGAATCTGTACAGAATCTAAATTTTGATCAAACGAATGGTAAAGAAAAGGATAAAACACCATTGACCAATCCTCCTTTCATTAAGCGTACATTGTGTAGTCATTGATCTGATATATAGCTCAATCCACATTTCACGCATATCCACCACTCTGACAGTCACTATCCTCTCTTTCCTTATTGTTTTCCCCCTTACAAATATCATTCATGATGTTTCACAACACAAGTATTTCATAGTAGGTAAACCAAGTAGTTGCCTGGTGTGTAGATTAAACCAGTTAACAAATTGTGTGAATGAAAATATCCACTACTTAATTAGCACCACCAGGTATGCTAATTTGTGAAAAAGAGTTGGGGTGAGTGTTTGGCCTTTGAAGACATTGAAGAGATAATCTGACAGAAGTTTTTTCTGATATGCACCATATTTATAGTAGGGATGGGTACATGGTTTACCCCACTCTTTATCATGTCTGTTTCTTTGTCCTCCCCATTAGGTGATGGCATCAGATACTGACAGTGGTACCTTAGGTGACATCACCTATACCATTGTTCGTGGTGACCTCTTCAACCTCTTTACAATTGGCCCAAAGAATGGTCTAATCAGCCTTGCTGCTGAATTAGACAGAGAGCAGAGTTCTTCTTACTCCTTGGTGGTCAGGGCCAGTGATGGTGGGGATCCTCCCCGCTTTGAAGAGGTCACCGTCCAAGTGTCAGTAGCAGATATCAATGACAACCCACCAAGGTTCCCCAGCTACAATTATACCATCATTAAAAAGGTAAGAAAAGATAGTTTCTTTGGGAAATGAGTAATTTGAAAGTATGTGGCTTTGATCGTGATCTGCTCTGGGAAATTGACAGCTTTGGACTTGCTTGTAAATCTGTGACTTTGTAAGTGTTAATGTCAGCAGAAAATCTGGTTTGGGCATGCCCGATCATGCAGTAACAGTAAGGGCTCAAACTCCTTGTCCCAGACAGTGCCAATTTTTCCAACTAAGTTTATGGCCCCTGCACATCCAAGACAAACCTAACTTGTACTTAAATTGCCCAAGACTATATTCTACGTAGTACACTGCTGTGTGTGATTTTAATGCTACTGTACAGCTATGTGTAATCCATAGAAATAAAAGTAAGGGAGAACGCTGACACAATGCATCCCTGCATGTTTAACCAGTGAAACCACGAAAATTGTGAGGGTGCTTTCGTTGTACGGCAAAAGACCAGTTGATTGGTGTGTCTCCGTACGTACAGTGTGCATTCTGCAGCAGAAGTTATAGCTTATTTTATCCGTTTTTCGAAAGATTAGGAGTAATTTTCACAACAGGAATAAGTCATGGGGCCTTAAGTATTTTGTTTCATACTCCTAACTTGAAAACTTGTAGCTTCTATGTCAATACCTTGGGCAAAAGCAATGACGTGATATTTGTATTACACGCTGGTGCTCTGTTGCCGTACAGCCTAGCCAAATCAATGGCTTCAGTCCAGATCGGCAGATGTCATTCTCCCTTACTTTTATTTCTATGGCATAATCTGACCTGTCAGGCTAGACTACATCACATTTCATTGGTCTGTACAAGTTATCACTGACCAATTAGAGTGGCCAATACTTGGAAATTATAGTTTGAATATATGCTAAAGTGCAGTCACCAGTTATGAATGTGGATACCTGAGGGTTCCTTTATATGTGCAGGGAGATGCAAAAGCAGAATGATAGCAAGCTCAAGAAGCCCTCTTTTGTCTTTGCAGGAGGACACTTCAATCAGCTCAGTGCTGGTACAGTTCAATTTAACAGATGCAGACACTCTGGGTAATGGACCTCCATTTACCTTCTCCATTATTGCTGGGGACCGGTCAGCTTTCCATATTACCCCTGATGGTAACCTCATCAATAACATTCCGTTCAATCGTGATGTGAAGGAGATGCATACACTTACCATTCAGGCAACAGATAGTGGTAAGCCTCCTCTATCATCAGAAGTGGTTGTGAACATCATCGTCGTTGAGACCCAGAATGCACCTGTAGTCTCGTCTCCCTTGGTCATTGATATCAAATCGTGTAGTGACGATTTTCCTGGAGGGTATATCGGTCAAGTGATTGCGAGTGATGCTGATCCTTACGATGTGCTTGAATATTCATTAGTCAGTGACAATAGCAGAGCATTTCAAGTTGACCCAGAAAATGGTCAAATCATTGCTGACCCTGATCTGGATGCAGGTACCTACCCTCTCAATGTAAGCGTCTTTGATGGCAAGTTCATGACATATGCGAAAGTCAGCGTGGTTGTCACTGAGGTCACTGAAGGGATGTTACAGAATGCTGCGGTTGTCAGATTTACTGACCTGTCCCCAGAAAAGTTTGTAACATTTTTCCAAGAGACCTTCAAACACACTATTGCTAACATTGTCCGTGAACCAGACTCCACTAATGTGAAGATCATCAGCATTCACACAGCTGAGGCCAGTCAAGCCGATACTGATGTCTTATTTGCAGTTGAGAGCTCTGACAATAGTAACCGGGGATTCTTGAAGTCCAAGACACTGGTGAAGCGGATAAATAGTAGTGTCACCAGTTTGGAGGACAGAATGCATGTGACGGTGGAGACAGTCATAGGGGAGCCCTGTTTGACAGCTGGGTGTGACATGGGCCACAGATGTGAAGGGACATTTGTTTTGGATTATTCTGAAGTGGTGACCATTTCCACTGACCTGGTCAGCTTTGTGTCAGCCAAATATGACAGGAGCCATCTCTGCATCTGCATTGATGAAGGTGAGTTGATGAGAGGTAGTGATAGAATCCATTAGAGAGATACAGAAGGGGTGTGTCTTGTTACTAGGGAAAGTGACCCAGGATTTGAAGCCGGAAAATTGGGTAACTAATGGAATAAATGTTTTCAACTCAGGGAACTGTGACAATGAGCTATGTTACTTGTTCTAGTGGTTATTTGTCACTGTGAGTTGAAAATCGAAATTTAGTGCCAATCTTGCAAACTGGGTCGTGAGAAGTAAAAATTCCAAACTGGGTAAGCAAGCAACTGGGATAGATGAAGTGTAAATGTGTTTGTAGCATGTATATGTATCTTTATGGAAGCGCTTCGCCTTCCAAATAATTCAATACAACCAACCAAAGAATGGAAACAGATAACACAGTCAGAAGCTTTTAAATTAGCTTTACAAACATTTGTATCTCTCACTTTCTATAAAGTATCCTGTGGATTTGTTCCAACAACCTCTATGCCACCGACTACCCCGCCTCCCAACCCGTGTGACAGTTCTCCATGTAAGAGCAATGAAGCATGCATTCCATCACCTGGTGGATACAGATGCTCTTGTATTGAAGAGGATTCTTCATGTGAAAGTAAGTTTGAATTAAAGAATGTTTGCATCTTGAATTCAGTTTAAGGGAAATCTTTTCATGATACTTAAGGCAGCAGACTTGTAAAGATTTTAGAGATCATGTGCTTGTCATACTTTATTCAGGAATCTGTGCATTTCATGAAAGTCTCTGTGCTTCTTTCCTTCCAGGGGAAAAGATGGTGTATTTATTTTAGCTATTCACAATTCCTGTTATTGTGATGTTACTTAGGGTTCTCATGTGACCCTGACAAGTTCAGTTTTGCATTCATATTGGATACCCTGTTTTCTCTCTGAAGGTGAACCTGATCAAAGCCCCCTGCATTTTACTGGCAACAGCTATGTTGTAATCGATGAACCGGAACTGTCAACAACATCCACTCAGTTGTCAGTTGCTATCCATACCACTGCAAAGAATGGTGTTATCATGTATGGAGATGGCAGCTATGATTTCAGTATATTAGAGGTAGGTAGATGCTTGACCGCTACAAATTTGTCGCTATCCTGAAGGAAATTTTGTTTTGTGATTGATAAGCCAGATATAACTTCCTGACTCTCTCACCGGTTACCATTTGGCATTGTGCAAGAGTTGTGAAGGCCATATTTGATCGGCCCAACTGAAGCAGACTGCATAGAAAGTGACCCGCACAGACTTGACTTAGAACATGGCCCAAACTGAAGTAGTCGAGGTAGATGGGACAGTTCAAATTGTTCTTTACTCACTCAAGCAGTGTGCACCATGCTATTGATTCAGTAGTGGAAATGCACGTTGCTTTGGATGTAAAACCATCCTCCAAATTTTGGGGCTTGTATCAAAATAGTGCATAGTTTTGTAACTGCTTCGTTTTGTAACTTCTGGAGTGTTACTTAAATTATTACCATGATTGTGAAGTGTAATTTTAGTTCTTAATTGCATATGTGTATCATTTTTCTTACAGATTGAGGAGGGCTTTGTGTACTTCCATTTTGAGTGCGGTAGTGGTGAGGCACACATCAGGCTCACTCAGCAAACAGTAAATGATGGCTTGTGGCATCAGGTTGCCATTAAACGTCATGGCAACTCTGCCACGGTTACCTTGGATGGCCAATACTCATCCAGTGACACTGCCCCTGGATTCAACAGAGAGCTAAATTTGGACACACTTGTATTTGGAGCTCAACTTGGCGAAGGTGGTAGGCGTCAACGTCGTTCTCCGCAGGTGATTGATGGGTTTACTGGTTGTATGGGGGATGTTAACCTCAATGGCAAGCCACTCAACATGAAAGGAGATGGTACTAGTGGCCCTGAGCTGCAGGAGTGCCCAGCAGTGTTCCGCCAGGCCTGCCTGGTCAACCCATGTAATAATGGTGGCAGCTGTTCCGACTATGGGTACCGCTATCAATGTGTGTGCCCACCTGGATTTACAGGGCATCACTGTGAACACCATTTGGGACACTGTACTTCAAAACCTTGTGCCAATGGTGGCACTTGTCACACATTTGGGAAGGAATTCTGGTGCAGCTGTCCTTCACCATTCTATGGAAAACTCTGCCAAGCTGAGAGCTGTGCGGACCGACCATGTCAGAACAAAGGCATTTGCCATGAATCTCTCGAGGATGGTTTATCATGCAACTGCTCAGGGACTGGTTTTGAGGGTATATACTGCCAGCAGCCTGCAACAAGCTGTGCAGCTAAACCTTGTAGACCAGGAGAAGAGTGTGGCATGGATGGGGATAGAATTGTCTGCTGTGGTCCAGACTCGACTGACTCTTTCTGTAATTCAGTTTACTTCAGTGTTCCCAATGTTAGTAATGGTATCTCTATGATAGAGATTGGTATCATCGGTGGTATCATTTTGGTTGTGTTTTTGATAGTTCTGCTATTCCTCCTAGTAATGCGAAGGCGCAGGAAACGTAGAAGAGACCTAGCAACAAGACGCCGTGATGGCAATACATACCAAGGTGTATACGGCAGTGAGAATGACTACCAACACAGCAAACTAGAGTACCCTATGCATGTACCACCTTTCAGCAGGGCACCTCCAGAAATACCAGAATATCCAACAGGGTATACCCGAAGCACACATACCTCCATGAATGACCTGGGATCAGATATCTCAGACCAGTATAGAGGGCAGCAGATCAGTCATGCACCATCGCTACCCCCACTACCATCTCACTCTGCATCAGACAATGAATCCATCACAAAGCCATCTTGGGACTTTGACACTCCCAGTAACCAGGGTAGTTGTATCGAAGGTAAGAGGTTGCTAGCTTCATTTAATCTATAACCCTCTCCAGCTTTATGTTACTTTTTCTAGTGATTGGTGGAAGGGGAAGGGGTTAAGCCGCGGTCACACTACAACGAATTCGGATCGGATTCCGATCTGATTTTTGTGAGTTTTTATTAAAATCTTCTCCATTTCGGGTCGGAAAGGACCCAAAATTTGCCAGCCTGTGTAATTATATGATTTTTATCGCAGGATAACGAAAATTAAATTTATAAGAATTATTTCGTGACGTCACATCGACAGACAGCTTTTATCGGACTACGCGTGTCCGATAAAAGCTGTCTGTCGGTGTGACGTCACGAAAAAATCAGTTAACAGTTCATTTTCATAGACCTCTGATGCAAATCATATATTTACACTGGTTGGCAAATTTTGGGCTTTTTTTGACCAGAGATGGAGAAGATTTTAATAAAAACTCACAAAAATCGGATCGGAATCCGATCCGAATTCGTTGTAGTGTGATAGTGGTTTTAGACTTATCAGAATCATCTTTAGGTTTGCTTAAAGTGTACCTAAAGTCTAGAATTTTGAAAATATATATTTTAGAGGTTGCAAAATGAATCTTATTGATCTAAATCCCATTGTCAAAGCTTGCTCCGTTGCTGAGATATTAAATGTTAAAATTTATTCACTGAAATCCAAGTAGTCCGTTTCGCAGTAATTTGTGGCCTTCTTGTGGTACAACTCACATTAAATGCATTTTTTTCCTTTAAAAATTAAAAGTGGTTATATGACCTTGAACACTTCCTGTTTTGTTGCATGACATGCTGTACAGAGAGGGCTTGTATAGTCAAGTCACCTGAAAGTCGTAAGGATTTGATCACATTTTGGCACGAGTTGTAGTAACTTTCAGAAAAACAAAGAAATACAAAGGTTGTAATTTGAGTAGTACAACAATGACATCACAAATTATTGTGCAATCTACCTTTTTAAATTGAGTGAATAAACTTCAAAATTTTATATCTCAGCTTAGGAATGTCCTGTGAAGATGGGATTTGGACCACTGGAATTCAGATTTCATGCTCTGTAATATATATTTTTGAATTTTCAGACTTTAGGTACACTTTTTAAGAAGCATCTGGGAGGGCCTGCTTCTTTGGGAGTTAAACATCACTGCCCAGTCAATTGAAAGATTCATCATTGTGAATTTCTTGATTGGCTCATCCATCTATTGCAGTGGATGAATGTTAAAACCATTTTTTGTTACTTAGTAAATTACTGTACTAAGGAAGGTTCAAAGTTATGTGGTTGCATATGCAAGTCACATAAGTGTAAAAAAATTTTTATCAATTTATTTTCAGTGCGAGCTAGTAACAAAAACCTTCCCCTTGCTCCAACTAAACTCCAACATTCACAGCCTTCAATCATACCCATGGCCAGAACCCATATGATACCCCAGGACGATCCCCCTGCCTACACAGCAGGACGACAGAGACCCCCTGGTGGGGACAACATATCCATGTCATCGGTGAATACTGCAAACACAGAAACTGATGTGGATACTCTGAAAGGTAGGAATGAAGATGAATAATTGAAGACAAAAATCATAAAAAGCTTGGAAAAAGTTTGAATGTAAGAAATTCATGCAAAATAATCCTCACTTGAGAATTGCTTCAGAGCTGACTTGTGTGAGTACAATGTTTTGAGTAGGAGTAAAGATAGGTTACCTTTTGAGTATATGTGAAATTTTTGAGTGTGAATGCAAATTATGCGTACAGGTATGAGTATAGGTATCTGTGTCTATGCGTGCCTATCAGTGTATACTACTTACGAGTACAATATTGTACTAATGAGTATGGGGTAATACATGTGCATAAGTGCAAGTAAAAAATTGTACTTCAATCGTACACTATTGTACTTGCAGTATGCTGTGGTGTGCCATGGTGTGAAAGTGTGAGTACAAGTGTGGGTATACTCACTAGGAGTACAAAGTAGTTGTCACAAGTATTGGTACAAGCAATTATGTCAGGGCATTAGTATGAGTACATACTTACTACAAGTCTGCTTAAAAGCATGATTGCAGCTTCATGTCATATCTGATGGAAAAGAGAAAAAAAATGGCTTATCATAAATTAATGACTAATACACATATCAGAAAAGTTTTAAAAGTTTGTGAAGTAATCAAGTGTTTTGAATTGCAAAGTGAAGTTGTGGAGGGTAGAGGGCTGTCAGGGGTGTTACTGCTGAAGGTTTGTGTGAAGTATAAGTATGTACAGAAGACAATGCAATAGTGTTTTAGCTATGTGAATGTTAGAAATGATACCATCCATTCTGTGAGATGAATATAAATGTAATAGTCAAGATTTGAATTGAACTTAGGGCAAGTTATTGTCTTAGCACCGATGTCACTAAGAGGAAACTTACTAACTGAATATATGTGTGACTACATGAAACTGCATTAAGAGTACCTGCTGAGCCATCAAACTTCATATAAAAAACTGCTTGGTTGGGGCAGGCAATGCCAATGTTTGACACATTGCTTCAACACTGGTGCTTATTGATTCCTTGCCATAGGCAGAGGGAGGAATCTATGTGATGGTGATATTATGTATAACAGAATATTTCAAGTGGGGTTACATTGAGGGATCTGATACTTGCCATGTGGATACTCCTTATTCAGTAGACAATTCCTATTGTTTTTATTGGAGGTCAAAGGTCATACAAACTTTTTAAACATGGTATCCCAATTAGGGAACTTTGGTGAATCTCATACTTGGCATGTGGAAGCCCATGTTAAGAAGATATCGTTAAAGCTTTTGGCGGAGGTCAAAAGTCATTTGGTGCTTCTAGAGTTGAAATTGCTTGGGAGGGTTGGTAGATCAGCCATTAAGCCTGTTGTCTGGTTGCTCTGCATCACATCAACCCTCTAACCTGTTTTGGACCCTAGATCTTCAGCATCTGGGTTTCTTTTCTTTTCACTGGATCCTGAGGTGTCGAGATAACCAGTATTTTATACCACATATCAAGTTGCGGACTTGAAAACATTCAATTTAAGCCTTTTGCAGGGGTTTGAAGCAAGGCCTTGTAAGATGAGAAGTACTTTTTGCAAGTGGCATGCCACTTTACAAGGCCATGCTTATTTTCCTGTGAAACCTTAGAACTACTAACATTTGAAGAGAGAAGAAATTAATGCTGAGGATAAAACCAGTGTATTCAGATCTGTACAGCAGTGTTCCTAACTGACGTTTGTTATTGGAAGGTTTGTGTTAAACCTTGGAACTACTGTGAATAATAAAAAAATAGACAAATATCAGGTATTGAGGTTTTCCATGTTGAAGCTAACAATGTCTGTCATTTGGGGTCACTAGAGGTCACAGACTGTACCCCTGTGCACACAGTAGTAATTGTAAGAAGGGGAACATAACCTGTGGGAGCCCCATATTGAGTAGAAGAGCCTTATTACATTGGTAGAGGTCAAAGATCATTTGAGTTTAAACTGTACAGATCTCAGTGAAGAAAAGACGATAGGACAGATGTCATATTTGGCATACAGCATGAAGGTGGCCCGTATCTATTAGATTTCTCATCAGGTAAATTAAATCAGTCAAGCTCTCAAAACACAGAAAGAACATGTTCCTTTATTCCCTCGGAAACATGTTATTGCTGGCAAAAACATGGACCACCTGGTGGAATGAAAAAATTTGATTTTCTCTCAGGCAAGGAATCATTAAGCTGTGTGGCTCTATAAAATGAAAAGCAAGTGATTGTACTAATGGAGCAATAAGTTATCATACTAATGGTGTAAAATTTCATATTATATACCTTTCATCAGATCATTGTATATAATTTTCTTTGTTCACCATTCATGCCATCCTCAATCCCATTCGGATCAATAATACAGTCAATAACAGCATGCCTGAAATGTGTTCCTCGGACCAGCTAACACTTACTAACAATGACTCTAACAACTCCAAACTGCATGATGAATTGATCAGCTCATCAGAGAGTGTCAGTAAGGCTTTAGAAAATATTAGTGATACTGAAGTCAGTGATGACGACAACAACTCTATGAGTGATGAGCGGAGAAACATGCAAGAGGAGTCGGAGAGGAGGGATGCCAAAGCGTCCAGTGCAGATGTTGGTGATGTCAATGAAAATTTCGCAGAGAAGGAACCCTTGCTGGACAAGGTGGTGACACCAGGTACCCCTAAGAGTGTGAGGTTCAATATGGTACCAGAGGTGAACCAGTTCCAAACAGAATCAGAGAATGCTGCTCAGGAGTGCAATGAAGGAGCCAAAAATGACCGGGAAGGGATGGGAGAGGGGGGCTTTGATGGGGAGATATCTGATGTGTCTCTGACAGAGGATGAAGATGTCCTTGCTGAGGATGGGGATTTATCTGCTTCCAGTAGTGATGATGGTGAAGATGACGAGGGTGATGAAAAGGATGAGGTGGAACCATTCTTAACAAAAGAAGATGAGGACCCCCTCCCCTCATCAGAAGTACCACATACTGTGTATGTACACCCCCAGTACCTTTCAAGTTACTCTGACCCCTTGGACTGTAAAGGTGATTTTGGTGTTGCACCTGTCTGACCAGTGAATTGCATGATTCTTCACAGCGGGGTAAAGAATGTTTTTAAAACCTTTCATTGGTAGTGCCATGAATTTTTTCCATGTTTCCTTGCATGGTGTCCCATTTTTAATGTTTCATGAAAAGTATTCTCATCATATCATTGTACTTGCATGGCTTGTATCTGTGCAGTCTCTGTCTTACCATAGGAAATGACTGAGAGGCTTGTGAAATGTTGATGTCATGGTATTGAAATCTTCAATAATTATGAGGACACTTCTCTATGCCCATATTGAGATGAAGTAGTCTGACATCATAGAATGCAAGGTGTACTTTTAGGCGGTTGTCATTGGTAGCACGTTTCTCTTGGCTTTGAGGTCTCTCATATTGTATTGGAAGTGACCTCTTGGGTTCTGTGGCATTTACCTTCATTTCCAAGCAGATGGCGATGGTATCATGGTGAAGCGGTGTCATTCAGCAAATGTCAATCTTGACTTTAATGTGTGGGAGGTACAACCTGCAGTATTGTGTATTTTAATTAAGAAGAATGGAAGATGAGAACAGATACTGGTGGAAGAACTTTCATGGTGGTTGACCTACTTAACCTGCCCGTAAAGTGGAGAAGACAGCAACTGTCTCTGGGAAGAATAATTTCACTCGGTCATTGGAATATGTTTCCTTGTGAGATGCGGATACAGCAGGCACATAGCCTTCCTTTGAGGTTGGGTGGTTAGAGGCTAAATGTTTGCCCCAGTTGTTAGGTTTGGAGGATTCAAGTTAAGTGGATACTTGAACCAAAACTGCCCCCTTTGTAGTCCTTCAAATTTCTGTGGGTGGGATTCTACCACTGTTCCACTGGGATGAAGGGCGAGGGGTGAAGAACATCTGTAAAGTGAAGGGGTAGAGTACGGCTAAGATGAGGGCCTTTGGTCAAAAGGCTTGTGGATGCCATCACCTGTACTGACCATTGACTTCTTGCTGACTGGACATTTTGTTGGTTCTACAGTTTATCTTGTGTTTGCATATCCATATTTCATTCGTTTTCAATATTTTGGTTGAAACACTGTACATTTGGATAATGGCTGTTTGTGCATGTGCATAGATGTTGTGTGTAACCTTTGTACTGATGGACAATGTATTTTTATGTACAATATAATCTCTTCTAAAAACTTTGCAATAACATTAACCAGACCTATCGCAGAGTCACTATACAGGGATTGCCTTCTCTGTATAATCCGTACTGTGGAATTTGATCTTGCCTCCTTCTGTATTGGGCACCCAGTTATAGCATGCAGAGCAGATTACTCATTTATTCCTGGCATAACATGGAATCTCATTTCATTGATTTAGGGAAAGCCCAAGCCAGCTGTGTAGGCTAGCCATAGCACAAGTGACTTAGTAGTGGAGTCCGTTCGAAGAGAGAAAGTGCTGCATTGAAAATTTACTGTTTCTTATTCCAGTACTTGTCACGTAACAGTGAAGTATGTAGACACACATACTCACAAACACACAAACACCCATGACCACTTTCCAAGGTAGAACGGGTAAATCACTCCACTTTCTGTCATTTTCATCGATGTCATCGGCCTCCAAAAATGAAACAGATATATCCACCAATTTACTGGATCATCAATATTTTAAACAGTGTACCTACCTTCCGTTTCTGATGTACTCTTTCTAACTTTCTTCTAAATAAAAATTTACTGCTAAATCAATGATATCAGTCTAATATCCTCAAAACTTCATAGCATCTTCAACAGACTATATTGAATTCCTACATTTTATTGCAGTCTTTCCACATTCCACATATTCATAACACTTACATTTCCTTGAATCCTGTGATCATTTCACAAAATTGACTGATTTTAATGGTTGTGAGGTCTAAGTGCTGTAAGGTACTCATTACAATCTGTCTGATGAAACTATAACTCAAGAACTGGTACAGTTGAAAGTTCTGTTTGGGGGTATATTCCTCCAAAGTGGAAACACAGTTTTATGGTAACATGACATTCCATATATCTTTCATCATGTCTACCAGTTTATGCCTTTTAAATGTGTCATGTGATGGCCCTGATGGGAAGACAAATCTTTACAACTTAATACAGCCATTTGAGGAAATCATAGAAAATGAATTTTAATTTTTACCATCCAGGGAGCACCCAGGAAATTTTGCTTAAAACATCTAAATACAGTAGTGGGAAATTTCATTTGCATGGTATTTTGGAAACTTGGCTTGGAGAATAACAAAAAAAAGAAAAGCAGGGAATTTTGGTTTGGTAAATTTTTGGAATTCTGTTTTAAGGTGTGGTTATGAAATCATGGTTTTGATGTTTCTGTTACCAAAGAAGATGCAAAAAGTAAAAGCCTTGTGACAAAATGTAGCTCAGTCATAGAGAAAATGAGTGGAAACATTGCAAGTCATGTAGACATAGATGAAACTATTAAAATGCATCGGGGAATGGGGCAATAAGCTGTTCCTACTAGTATAAAGCAATAACACTGCGATTTGTAAAATGTAACATTACCCTAACAGAGAGGTAAATACAGAGCTTTGACTTAGAATGGCTTTGCATGGCTTTTCATCTATCCTTGAATTATCTATTTTCCCCCTATTATTGCTCCTTCTCAAAGAGTAGGATCAGTTTAAAACTCAAGCTGTATCAAGTAGCTAAAAGCTTTATTTAGCAAGAAAAGCTTGGAAAACCTTTAAAAGTAGAGCTAGCTAACCTTTTATGAAAATATGCATGATGAAATATATGCTTCTTACAATTTCTGGGATATCTTTCTTGTGGTGCCTGGTACATATCTATTTTTACAATACATATATCTCAAACTGCGTTTTACTCCAAAAAGACCTGTAAAAGTCTGTCCATTCAATACTCACTGCATGCTTCAACTTTATAAATTCCAAAACAAAGATATATACTCTGCCATACCCACCATTATCATAGCCAACAACAGTCTCCCTTGAACCTCAATTGGAATGATCTCATCTTGACCTGAATTTTGACGAGTCCTCTTTTTTCTTTGTGTGTGTCGTTTCCCATCCAGCTCGGAATCGCAAGGATCTGCGGAAGAAAGGTACATTGCTCGTTGTTCTTTTCATTTATTTTGTTTCAAGGGCGCCCTCCCTCCCATACCTAAGGCCCACTCTGAAGAAAGAAACATTTGTCTTCATGCAGTCCCTAATGCTTCCTCATTTTAAAATGTGATAACTTTTAATATTGATGCATGTTTTTGTTGCAATTTTCAGCAAAAATCCTACTGAAAATTAAAAAAAATGTGTTCTTGGTTCACCGACCTTTGAATGGTTGGCTAAAGTTATAATACTGAATTTTGTTAAGGAAAAAGTTTCATGGCACATTATTTTGTATTGTGCTGACACTGCTCTCAACTTGTTCCAAGTTAAAAAACAAGGGTGGCGTGTTTTCCAAAAGCCAGTATTGTCTTGTAAGTTTTAAAATACCCCTCACGTTATGAAACAGGTGTCTACTTAATTTGAAGAAATGGAATTTGTTACCAAACCAGATTAATGAGATGAATACCTGTGAGAAGGAAATGTCAGAATCAGTTGTAATGCCAAATATCTGTGATGAAAGTTTGTAATTGGAGACATGACATGCTGGGGGGGGGGGAGTGGGAGAGGCAAACAGAGCAAAAGGAGTGGATGGGGGAGGTTGAAGGGAGTGCAACCAGATTTGTGAGCTTATTTCAAGTGAGTGTCGTTCTGAATATTTAAATAGATCTCAAGAAACATGAGTTGGACTGCGTAGCTTTTTTGTTTGGAATTTAAGGAGCCAATAATTTTGACTGCTTTCTGTGGTTCTGTTTGAGCATAAAGCTTATATATACAAACACATATCTGTATATGATTTGCGGTTGTTCATATTTACATGTATTCAAGCATGATTAGTAACTGTAGTGATGCTTATTTCACTTTTATAATTTGATGTATTTTTCATTGCCTTTGTAAGAGTTTAAAATATCTCATTAGTTTCTGAGTTTAATCCATTCCATCCTTTGGTCATGTGCCATTAGTTGATGAAAACATCCCTTCTCTTTGAAGATGTACAATTGGTTAAACTCATTTTGGTTCTCTGAGTGATTTTGTAGTTGTTCTGCCTTCAAAGGCTTTAGGTTTTGAATATTTATATTTTTATTTTCTATTCCTTTTAAGCTATTTCAGTTTTGAACTGTATTGTTTTTAACCCACTAACCTGGAGTTACCGCTGGAGTTTAGACATGAGGCTGTGGTTACCGTTTGAATGTTTAAAATTTGCATGTTTGATTGTGGTGGAATTTATTGACACTATATGCTGTCAAATTACCCTGGATTACTTTATTCATCAAAATGTTTAAAAAAGTTAACCTCTGTATCCAAATGAAAGGAATCAATTTGGCTGAGGGATTTTCCCATCATTTTCAAAGACATACAGAATGCCAGTGTAATAAAGACTTTTGCAGAAACATAATCTTTAACACTTTTGAACGTATGCTCTGAGATGTTCTGAGTGGGAAGGAGGGGCTTCAAAAGAGAGTGTACATCTTGTGAAAATGATTTTAAAAAAATGGACAAGCCTCAAGGGTCAATCAGGTCATTTGAACAACTGTGAACTTTGAAGTTTTTCTTACATTTTCCTGCCTTGTCGAATGGGGTTAGGGATATACCTTTGTACAGGAGTGTTTTCACAAGCAGAATTCAGTATGTATTATTATATTAGGATACAGCTGTGTTGTATTCAACAGTCTTTACAGTGTGAAAGTAGCCAAAGGTACAAACTGGTTTGAAGTATTTGTATGAAATGGTTCTGCCTGTATTTCTATCATAACATTTTAATCCTGATTCAAAATATTTCTTTTCCTACTCTCCTTCTCACAGGGATGCATTGGGACTATAGTGACTGCACACCTAAGCCAGAGAGTGTATATAATATGAACATTCCACATGGGAGGTCGTCTTCCCCCACTAGCACCCACTACACCCAGGGGGACTATGATGATGACGAGTTTGTCGATGGTGAAGAGACAGATTACCAGTATGATGATGAGCATGATTTCTCCATCGCAAAGGCTACAGAAGAGTTTCAACAAATGCTGCTACAGAACTACTCTCATGATGGGGAGTCAGTCCAGGGTGACTCAGAAGAGAGCCCTGTACCTATGAAGGACTATCAACAGCACCCAAATAAGTATATGCCAGTACACAAGGTTAGCCAAAACTCAGTACTTCCCTCAGAATATGATGATGGGGCATCAGGGCCCTACCCCATTCAGAGAAGTCGCCAGCCACGAAGGCGCTCTTATGATAGAACCACGAGTGCAGAATATGGCGACTACGGTGATCGTACTTCAGCTAACTTGGACAATTTATCAATGTCTGCTTACACAGACACAAACGCATCATGCTCTGATGTATCAGGGATGTGCGATCAAGAAAGTGAAGCTCTGAACGGTTACGAGAGCATGGATGATAAACTAGACGATTTGAGTCACCAGACAGATTTGTAATGCAGCAATCTCTCATGTCTTTGAGAGAAGAAGAATGAACTAAAGTGGCAAGGAAAGGATAATCTCTTAAAGCAAGCAGTGACTGTTTCTTGACTGGGTAACCATAAAGCTCGTTTTTGGTTGCCATGGTGAGATGAGCAGTACTTCGTGACGAAAATGAAAAGTTCTTCTAGTATACTGATCATGTAAAGTGTAAATATTATAAAAACTTTCTAATTTATCATAAAATGTTTACGATTGTTTTTGATAAGGTTGGACAGTGTCAAGCATATCTGATGGATTAACTCTTGAAACCAGTAGTATTACATATGCATGCCTGTATACATGCATACAGTTTTAAAGAGCATTGTGTCTGCCATCATGGTAGCTGAAAATATTCAAAATTGCACTTACCAAAGATTTAACAATGGCGTTACTTTTTTATGCAATAATAGTAATAAATGCGTATTCAGTCACGTTTAAACAAGCATACTGCGCTTAGGGTGCAACTGCTGTCTATTTTGCTGTTTGCCATTTCAAACTGGCAACAGTTTGCACAGGCCTCCCAAAATAAGGAATTCTGGGGCCCTGTATCATTTTATTCTCAAACGATCTTATATTCTAGGGATTGATAAGATAAATACTGCCCTCTGCGGGTTTGTAAATGCCATTTTTCCTTAGTAAACAAAACAAGCCCTTAGGAGTGATCAAATCAGGAGAGTTTGTCAGTGTAAATCCAGACGGATGTAAGTCGCAGGACCGATTTGCGAGTTTTGACCTAAGGTGTTTGTGTAATGTCTAATCTAAGACAAGTGTACAATACATCGCAAACTTCATTGACAGGTACTTAAGCGTCATTGGTTTTACTAGTACTACTTTACCCGTATTCGTCAAAATGGTTAAATGTTACTTTCTTTTCACCAAGTTTTAAGTTGTTTTGTAATGGAATTTCATTGTTAAGTTTCTTCATTTCCTTACAAGCAGTATAGTACTCATCACTATGTTTTTTTTTTTTTTTGGTCATATTTGTTTCACAGAAAGGGAATTAAATTCCTGACAATGTACATAGTTTATTTAAAAACAAGGAACTTAAAAAGTTTGTGAAGACATTGAGAGTACTACTGCTTGTTACGTATTATTAGCAGTGTAGGTATATTCATTTGTGTTGAACATAGGAAGAGAATTGTTAGAATTAATTTATATTTTCAGGTAGACAATTTGTCAGTTTTTTTTTTCACAGGAGTAATTTCTACGTGAAGACATTTGTTCACATTTTAACTGCCATACTAGTGTGTGACTATAGAGTATTTTATTTAATTTCCTAATATTATAGAACTAAGACAATGTTGTTAAAGGCAGATACACCATTTTATGAATTGAAGTTAAGGGGGTGGGGTGGGGGTGGGAGTGGGGGAATGGATAGATGGGGAGGAGAATGAATGGGGAACAGTGGCCGTGAATTTTTTAACTAATTGGTACCAGAGCAGTTTTAATCTCCTGTGTACCTTTGTCAATATATATTTTTTAATATCGTCTTTTTAATATATATTTCTAATAGGTACATGGCAGGCAATATAGGAATTTTCCAAGTTAAGCAAGAAAGTATTTTATTAATCTTGCACTTGTTAGTAGACCTGGTATATATCAAGGCATTACCAAATGTGTACTGAATGTTATATTTACAATTTCATGGTTATTTTTAAAATGAAATATTAGAACATTGTCATATTTCGTTTTCCAAAAATTTTTCTCCTTCAACTGTAAGTTTCAACTTGAACATCTCTTTAGTCTTTTATGTTGTGTAGTATACCTAGGGGCCAAATTTTAACTTATTGATAATGATATTTTAAATTGCATAACATGTGAAGATGGACAGGAGTATACAAGGGTTTTGACTCAAGATTTTGTTAAAACTGCAAAATCTGTGCTTAATATCATTATAATGGTTTGGTTTTTCACATGGTACAAAGGATTAGGATATTTAAGAGTTCCAGTTTGTATTCTGAAATCATGTCAAGCACTCTTCATATTTTCCCTCCCCAAAATTTTCAAATTGCACAATTTTGATGGATTTTTTCCCAAATTAATAGAATTGAGAATTGTTGTGTTTTTTTAACAAGAATTTTCCATGTTGCCCTTTTGGCATATGAACACTTGGAATGCTTACTGGGGATTCCATACATGTTTCCGTTCTCTGGTATATTCAGAATGTATTCAATTTCCTGTTTCCTATCTCCAAAGAAATTAATTGATTTCTGATATTCTGGTGTTTCAGGATGACTTGGTTTGTTTTCTTAGAGGGAGACATTCTGTATTCCTAGTGTCACATAGTTTGTGGACAAACCATTTATCTTCCAAGAAAACTGCTGAGATTTAAGTTCAGAAGCACATTGTATATACCAGAACTATATTAATCATTGAATGTTTAAATTTGCATGAAACCCAAGTGTCAATAACCCTTGATGTTGGCTGAAATCCTTGTAACAGAAACGTTGAAATATGTGATGATTTAAAAAAACAGTGATGTGTATTCTTCATAGTGTAGAATGTAAATGATTTGTAAGTGATTTATCTGTGAAGGAGATACATCTCTGTACAATATAAAATGAAAGAGGTATATTGATTGTGGAATTTATTCATTTGTTGAAACTTTCACTTAAAAATGAAGGATCTGTCCTAACAATGTCCATCATCACTTGATTAAGGTACATTTTGGGGTACTAACTTTAAACAGTGGATACGAGAGGTCAAGCTTTTAGTGCATTACAGTCCAACAAACTGATGTGACGTCATTCAACATCATTTTGTGACAACTATGACATGAAATGATCATTGACCCTTCCAAAAAATTCTTTACATCACGCCAGGAATAACGTTGTAGTACTCGTCAGGCACTATTCTTACATAAAAAGTTTCCTACTGATCACCTGAGTGCAGGTGAAAAGAATAATTAGATTTCATGACTATTTATTGTTACAACCTGAGAAGAACTAAAAGGCTTTTTTTTAGGGGGGGGGAGGGGGGTAATATTGGCAATTATAGAGGGTGTCCCTCTACCCATATGGCCTTCTTCTGACACTCACTCTGAAACCTTCACCTCAAAATTTGTTGGTTGGTTGTGAAGCATGACGCATGTAGGTTTACCAGTCGTCCAGATTTACCCGGATATGTCCTCTTTTTGAAGGCTTACCTAGTGGTCCAGGCGGACTATTAAAATTGCATTAAATGTCCAGATTTTTAAACTTTCATCACAATACTGATCGAATGTGCCTATTTTTGCCATTAAAATTACTACAGAAAACATTTGGGCAGATCACCAGGCAGCAGACTTGCTTTTTCATTGGCAGACATTTTTCTTAGGGAAGTAAAAGTGTCTCGGTGAAGAGTCTGCATGAAACTTTTCTTTGCAGCGATTTGAAGGCAAAATTTGCGCGCGCTTTGCACTCACGGATCACATTCCATATCTCATGACCATTATTATGGCACTGGGAATAATACACAGAATTATTCTGACCAAAACACTTCCGAAAATTAGCCTACGTCTCAATCCTCTGTAGGGACAACACATCAAAGAGGCTGGGGATCATAAAGCAATCTAATGTCAGTGAGTGGTTGCCTACGGTTTAACTTGAAGCAAGATGCGAAAGAATTTAAGTATGCATTGGTCGTTATAAATTTTTTTCAAAACATTTTTAAGGCGCACTTCGAACACAGCCTTTATGGGTAGATCATGGGCGCAGATCCTGGTGGGGACAGCGGGATGCGTCCCCACCAACTTTTTCAGTAGTGGGGACATGATATACCGTGTCTCCACCAATTTGTCTTGACCAAATGCAGCATTTCGAATTCCCATGTATTGAACTTTGGCGCAGTTTGATCCAGCATTGTGCAAGTGACATGCTGTAAAAGACGAGAATTATTACTATTGACACTGTTAGGCGTGACTTCTCCGCTGAAGTATTAACACGTTCAACCATGTGAAACATAATCTATACACGAGACTGGTAAATCATTCATGTAAGTCCATGTAACTTAAATTATCTCCAGTTCTTATTTAATTATATTTATCCAGAGTTGTTAAATATAGGACGGAAATCGCATTTGCGGCAGTCTATAATTGTTTTCTGGGAGAGTACCCCAGACCCATTGTATACAAAGTCTACTTGGATTATTTGTCCCCTGATTTTTCTGCAGATGCCCATGTATTTCCCCAAACTAAATTTCTAAGCTATGAGATCTAAACATTAGGGAGTTATGGGATCATCATTGTCTCTGGGAAGTGTTATTTCCGGCGATCTGGGAGGTATATTTGCCAAAAAACTTCTTGTACGTTATCGCGCGAACCCATGGTCGCGCTCCGCAAAGATAGTATCAGGGAACAGACACGCGTCCCCACCATTATCCAAGACGGATCTGCGTCCATCCGGTAGATGGTGAATGTTAACACATTTACACAGGAAAATCATTCTGAAACATGTTTGTCAGTCCCCGACTCTTTGGTTGTTCCTACTCCTCTGTTGCTGACTCCCTTTTAAGTGTACACGCTGGTCGTCTGAAATTTAATTGCTCATGTAGTATCGGCATTTTGTAATTACCGCAGAGATTCAGGGTCTTTGCCCGCTGGAACCACACTGGAATATTACTCCAGAAGAGGCCGTCACAGGGTCACTGCCGGCCCTCGTGCCGGACCTTACCTAAGACCCCTCCCCCAGGCTGTCCGGTCAGAATGTCGCATTGCCGAAGTGATCTGGCTAAATCACTATCGCCGGGATCCCCAGCTTTAGGAGAGCGCTCTTCGCGGAGCAAAGAAAGTATCATACTTCCCTTCAATTGTGGAGACTTTCTACCACGCAGGCTCTTTTGGACCTGAGGTATAAATTTCTTAAACATGAGATCTCAAATAAAGAAATGTGTAGATGGAACTTAAATTCCTGGGAAGTGCTATTTCCTGCAATCTACGAGGCATTTTGGAAAACACTTGTTCTTGCACTTCGGCGCGCCAGCCGATGTTGGTGCACCGCTTTCTAGTGTGTTGATGGTACCACAGAGGTAGTACTTCCATAATGGTACTTTTTGGTAAATTTCTCCTCCCAATTAAAAATTTACTTTTAAAGAGGCCCTCTGTACAGGACGATAAAATTTGCCATTAGGGACACCCAAAAATTTCCACGCTCTTCGCCCGCGTGTGCACACTATAAGCCGCCTGCCCTCAATCGCCAGCCCCTGGTGCCAGCTCCTGTGTACAGGATTATGATGTTTCGTTTCATCAAAATTGCAGGAACTCTGTATAATGGTACAACATGTGGTCCAGTTTGCATGTAGACACCCTTAAAATCATATTTTCTTCAAAGGAGATGGGGCTTTCATCCCCTCGTAGACCCTACCCAGGTTGGCAATTGGTGATGTCCTCTTTTTACAGAAACAAAATATGGGAACCCTATCTCTGTTTGTCTGTTTGTCTGTCTGTCAACATTGGTTAAAAGGCTGGTGGCTGCAGGTTCTTTGACCGTTCCTCGTCAAATTTGGCAAGGTTGTTTGGAAAGGATAAGTTGGATAACACATATCAAGGGTTGAGCAATGGAATCATGCAATAGCCTTCAACTTCTAGGGGTTGTGTCAGAATCTTATCAAAGTTTGCAAGAGTATCCAGTTGGTGATGGGCCACCAAAGTTGTATTTTTGAAGGTCAAAGGTTGTTTGGGGTCAAAGAGATGTCAAACAGTAGAATCAAGGAAATACTAGGGGTTGTGATGGAATCTTATTCAAGTTGGCCAGAGTGTTCAGTGGATGATGGGTCATCATAGGTGTACTTTGTGTTGATGTTAAATGCCATTTGGGGTCACAAAGGGTCAGATGGTGAAATCCATGCCAATGCTTTTCCATAAGAGTTTTGGTTTTGTATGATATATATTGCCATAGGAATCATTTTTTGACAAATAGGCGTATAAATAGAACTTCATTTTTGTCAGCAGAATTACGTACAGTATTGTGCCCACAAACATTAAAAAAAATGTTGTAAGCTGGGCAACTCAACTATGCCACTGCTGTGACCATTTACATCTATAGCACTAAAGTTGCTAGATCATGACTGTCCATGACTCCTTGGTTTCGATCCTAATGAAACTACATTACAGTTACTGTGTGTGAGGGAAATCGTAGTTGAGCTACAGCATCATTGATGCTCTTGTTTTTTATCAATATTTAACTTTAACAATATTACTTTCCTAGGACCACTTTTTGATCGGATAACGTTCTGCATATAAAATAAGTATTTCAACCTTCATTGTTTGAAATCAAATTTCCTTTGAATATGTCACCTTGCAGGTGAGGTCACGTGGCCCCTCCCTGCTGTAGTGGTCCTTTGCATCTTGTCATTTTCGATGTCTGTGGACTTGTTTTAGTCAGCTTTCTGTTTGTCTTCAGAAGAAACACCGTGAAATCAACAGCGGAAGATAATGTACATTAGTTCTGGACTTGATTCAGGCCACCAAGGCGAGCGTTCCATCTTTCAACCAATTAAACATGCACACGTGGGATATTCCTGGGCATGATGAGCTTTTATGGGCATGGACTGAGCATTAAGGGGCCATGTGGGACTATGGTGCACTTTTAGTGGGTTAGCTCTGCCAAGTGGGACCCACCGTAACCGTATCTTCATGGGCCCCACATGGGCAAGTTTTCCTTATGAGTGCTCTAAATGTTTGCCCATACCAGCCCCACGTGGGAATGTTGACAGGGTTAAATGTCTAATCGCCTGTAGAGATTTTAGCCTACGTTGTTCTAACTGCTAAAACTAACAATAACTTTAAAATTCCAATTAAAATTTACCTTGCATTAAAGAGAAAATTTTTTGTGTTTTTCAGTTGCAGCACAAAGTCAGTGCAACTGACAGATGGCATATAGAAAGTCATACTTGCGAGATAAAGGGGACGGGGCGATTATTGACCTATCAGTAATGTTTGTAATGTAGCACCATTTCATCTTAAAATTAGAATAAAAATTTAACTTATTTGTTTGGACCCTGGCGTTTCGCCCTCTTTTTCTTTGTTTATACACAAGGGCAAGTAAGGCTTTCGCCATGGGCGTAAATGAAGGAACTCTAGGCTCCAATTTTAGTCGGGCGTCAGGCGCGGATCCAAGGGGGGCCCTCCAAGGCTCAGCCCCCCCCCCCCTTTTCGCCACATCAACAATAACAAATACGCGAAATTAGCATAATGTTAATCTAGGAGAATATTAAAGGGGGCTTTCACCCCCCCCCCCTTTTTCGAAATGTCTGGATTCGCGCCTGGGCGTCAACAAGTGGTGTCCTTAGTCAAAGATCAACTAACAGTTAAGAAAATCCCAATCTACTTCGCCCCTCATTACCTCGTATTTGCACATGTAATCCCCACTAACCACACTAAGGGCTCGTAGATTTCCATACCAGGGAGTTTTGGGAATTAGACGCGCTGTTTCTTGTGCAATGCCCTGCGAAGCGTACTGTTTGCGTGATCTCTAGTTTGTGCTACACTTTTGTGAGTCACAAATATATGATCTCCAAAAAGAATCTCTCGATGAAATTTATAAGGCCTACGAACATATGGCATTCTGCGAGGCTTTTTTGGCCGCCTACAAAATAAAATAATAAAAGACAAACTGGGATACGCTAGGCGCCAATTAACTGATAGTGGCGCTCTTTTCAGAAGTACAGGCGCGTGTCCATGATTTTCAGCAGGGTGGGGTCTGAGATGAAATTTTTAAATTAGGCGGGTATTTTGGTTTGAAAACTCTAAAAATCTGTAAGTTAGTGTGAGCAGGGGAGTCGGGCGGGACCCCCTTTGGACACGCGCTTGCAGTGCCATCCATATATTACTCCCAACCCCCTCCCCCATAAAACAAATATGTCACTTCATCTCGCCTAAGATGGTGGACATGCTTTGGAAACCTTAACGAATAGGGGTTTATTGTTACTGAATGACCGATTGGTCCACCTGCTCTAGAGATTAGTCGTACTTTCCGGCTTTGTTAGGGTAATATGTACAGCTGTTTAAGCTGCAGTGGTATGTTCAGACAACTACTTGGGCATTGTCCACGCCTAGGTTATGGTAATTTGCCAGGGTTTAGAACGCTGTGAACGTGTGCTTTCTCACTGTTCAGAGCTCTTTACTTCAGCGTCCGATTATACTTGAACATGTACAAGCCGTGTCACGTTTTGGCTTGTTTCGTTGAAATTTCTCTGGTCTTTATGTACAATAAAGCTCCGTTTTCGTCGTGACCCTTTTGGAAATAGTTTCGGGCAGGGGATTCGCCTGTAGCGGGAGATAGTCTACAGAATTTTCATAAAACGCACGTCTCGCTAATATGAACTACACTTTGGCTATCGCTCTACCCTGTCTGGTCACACCGTGGCAGGCAGGCACGCAACCCTCTTACCTGGCCCGACTTCTCCGTGGAAAACTCGTGGATCTTACACACTAGGCCATGATTCCCATTCCGACACCATTGTACTAAAACACCTGAAGAAGAGCCCTTTGCATGTATGCCCTATGAGATTTTACACCTACCAACGATGATGACGGATGATAATGGTGATGATGAGATCGGGGGAATTGGGAACACCGGGCTGCCGAATGTACCTCTTCGCAACCTTACTTGTAAGTACCGGCATAGCCTATATTGGGGGTAACTCCGACAGTTTAATTTTCCAAAAGATGAATTTAGTACTTTTAAGCTCTACTAGACCTACTCAATCATTCTCTTACTCATTAGTCTACGATTAAAAATTTGTCGATCTTGAACAACTTGATTCAAGTTTGGTCTGTCAGTGTATCTCAGGCAGCAAGGGGCTAGTCAAGGTCGGCACTTCGAACTCCCCAGTCTACCAAGGACACCATCGATTGGCAAGCAGTGCACAAAGGAAAGTTACCAGAAAGGTCCAACTAGAAGGGCCGGAATAAAACTTCACATCCTTGTTACGTCCAGGGAAAACGTGCCCCATACCCCAGTTAAAAAATTGCAGCTTAAACGCGTTTTGAACTATTTTAACTTTTGAATGACCCTCAACTCCTGTGTGTGTCACTGCTCTGAACTCAGGAACAATCTTTTACCATCAGTTTATCTCCGCCAGGTTTGTTAAAATTTAGTTGGCCTGTCGGATGTAGGAGGGTCCCAGAGCCTAAATTGTAGAGAACGTGCATATGACGTATTTTGACGTATTTTGTACCACGTGATTAATTCCTCAGGACGGGAAAACCGCCCTGTTATTGCATTGACTTACTACGCAAGTCAAGGTTCAAAAAGGGCTTTTAACCTCGCTGGTGCATAATATTTTTGGCCAAAATTGTATTTTATTGCTTATCATTTGTTGCACATGTCTCCAAGAGCAGAAAAAGAAAGTTTCACTTAAAGAAATTCAAGATTTGGAAAGACAACGGAAGAAATAAGCAAACAGCAGTGTACATAGCAGTTCTTTTCTGCCTTCCAAAATGAACGACAAATGAACGGTAAAACCATGTGCTATGACGTCAGTGCACGACCTCTACACTTAACAATATGGGCTACTGCTGAGAACAACTGAGGATCCTGCCCGGAGGCAGTTGATAGGTGGGCGTCAAAGGGTATGGAAGATGGTAAATGAAGCTATACTTTATGCTTAAAAGGACAAGGGACACATTTTACCAGGAGGAACGAGTGGGCGCAAAATTCGAAGGGGGCTGCCCCAGTGACCCACTCCCCCTATCTGATCACTTAACTGAGCATTTCATGAGGTAATGGTTTTCTTGAAACCTACCGACACCCAAATGGACATATAAGGAGTTGAACATTGGTGTACCCGGGTATCAAATTTCATGGATGGCTCTTTTTAATCATGTGACAAGATTTTCCCTACCGAATTGTTAAATTCATGCTGAAGAAGTTTGTATTTTACCTCAATTATTATTTTTTTTTTTTGAAATATTGAAAGTGAAATGAAAGAAGATTTGAAACATTATCTGACGTTTCAGAATAAATTTGGGGAGAATACTTATTTCCTTTAAACAATGTAGGAAGAAACTGCTGCATACAGGTCACTCTAGTAACATCAAAAGAAAGGAGACCATTTAAGCTCGTAGCCGACCAGTAGAAAAGTTTTCGCCCTCCCCCCCCCCCAAAAAAAAAATTACTATTGCTCTAATGCATTTTAGTGTAACTCACCTCTGAAAAAAAATTCGCTGCATGGGTGTTATCTCGCCCCCTCTCTTTAGTACCTTGTCCGTCTATATCTGAGACCATTTCATACAATTAATACCAGTCTTATCTTTATGGAGAGAAAAATTTAGCCTATATGAAAAAGGCATTTTTTGAAAGCATGCATTTACAGAGTACATTTCTGATACCTGCTTAAAGAAAATTAATAATTGACGTTAAACAAATACTTAAAACAGAGATTGACTATTATTATCATCATGGGCTTCAACAGGTGGGGGACGGGGGACAAGCCCCCGCATTTGAAAGTGGGGGATATCACATCGTTTGTCCCCCCCCCCCCTTTCCAGAACCCAAACCAAAATAGCAGGTACACGTTGGAATCCATAGTTTACAAAATAGCTAATTTTATAAAATCAAGATTGAAAATGGTGGAAGCAGCCATTTAATAAATTAAAATGGTGGAAAATACCTCTGCTGAAATTCAATTTTTTCGGGGCCCTCAAGTGAATCCCTCGTTTCTTGGCTTCGCGTTTGCACTTGAATTATTTTCGTCAAGGTAATGTCCTCTGCGTCTGAGAACCTGATGGCCCCCCTGATTGCCATACAGTAATAGGCACAGAAACTGCTGGCTGGATGTTGCTAAGGCTACGTTTTCTGTTTTCCTTGCTTTAGTCGCAGTGGACTACCGAACGGCGCCAAAGCACGAAGCGCTCCCCCTAACGGCGTGGAGTCGAGGGGCAAGCCTGAGGGCCCACTGTGGAGTCCAGGGGGCAGAGCCCCGGTGGGTGTCCAGGAGGCGAATCCCGGGAAGCTTAGGTATTTACGACATTGTATGCATTAAAATGACACATTTAGCTTCAACCTCAAATGACATAAGGTACTTAATAGACAGCAAAATTCACAGTTTGATTTTTTTAATTATATTTTTGCTCCGTATGACTAACAGTTGACCGGGATCAATAATGCAGAGGGCTTGACGGCTTGACCAAGAAGGGGAGAATGGATTACTTTGAGGGTTTCCCGGGGCTTTGGAACAATAATTGTAAGAATGGGAGATTTAGAATTCAGAGTCGAGCACTGAAAAAATTGCATTTTTTAGGCATTTCAGCGATATGAGTAATAGGAAAGCTAAGAAAGGCATCTTCAAGGAGAGGGCTCCCCCTCCCCTTCGCTAAGCGCCTGACCCATATTACGGTGCCGGAATTGATATTTCCGTGCCTTACAACTTGCATCTAAACAATCTAAGTCGGTAAATTTACACAGATCGATCGTGATAAAAATTTTGATTTGAAAAATTCTGGGAGAGAAGGAAACTCCCCTGCGTACGGCTATGGGGAATTGGTGGTTGCAATGATAATGGAAGAGTTTGTAGGAAGCTATGGCAAGCAAGATGTTGTACAGGAAATAAGCCTGAATCCCGAAAAATATTTAAAACGGGTGCGCGCGAAGCACCCGGAAGAAGGAGCGTTGAGACAGCGTTTGAGACATTTAATTGTAGCCTGTTGTTTTTCTTTATTTTTGAATGCAAATGTATTCATTACATTAAAAATTGTCCTACTCTCCTCAGGTGCCTGTTCTTTCCATAGGGCCTATATCATTCTCTATGGGTCTTTCTTATGTTTCATTTTTGTCGATGGTCTTGGACATGTCCTCCTCAACTTTTTTATTAATGTGAAAAATAAAGTATTGTCGATTTTGAAGGTTATAGAGTATATGATACTTGCAAAAATGAATGAAATGTTTTATGGGTAGTATTTACATGGACATGTCCAAGAGCATCCGCACTTAAAATGCCAAGGAAGTAATTTTCATTGGAGGCTGCATCTTGGGAAGTTGTGGCCGGCGAAGCCTTTAACCGCGAGTGCAGAAGGCTTAGGACTGAGGGTCCTCTTCTAGTAATTTTTCTTAAATTTTTAATTTAACGGCTTTTGCGGCCCTTCTGGACACTTTCTTGAGAAAATCCTGCTTTCCCCAGGTGTAATTTTCCTACGCACAGCAGTCCAGCAGCACTAATGAGACATCAATTTATATCAGGCTCATGCAAAGCACGCCGAAAAATTTATAGAGAATTTCGATTCCCTATATATGGGTAGGGTTTGGGATTATGTTTGAGAGGACAATGGTGCATGTAATGACTTAAACTACTACTTGTAGTGACCCTTATGGCACGTTGGGGACGCCCATGCTTTGGAAGAAATTTAATGGTCCCAGACAAAATTTCAATTGTATTAAGTCAGTTTCCTTTGGGGTGCGCCAGAAGGGTGCCGAGAAAAAATCTTCCTATAGCATTACTATGATATTGATATCAAGGGTGCTTGGATTGATCAAGAAGAATTTCAGTAGTTTTTGATTCCTTGCCGAAGGCAGGCAAGGAATCTATGCGATGGTGATGTCGTGTGTGTGTGTGTGTGTATGTATGTATGTGTGTATGTGTGTGTGTGTGTGTGTGTGTATGTGACGCCTAGCTTGTAAACACGATATCTCGAGATAGCAATGACCGACACTTTTCATATTTGGTATGTAGATTTGTCATGTTGAGAGGAAGAACCCTATTGTTTTTGGTGGAGGTCAAAGGTCATTTGAGGTCACCAGAGGGCAAAAACCGAATACTTTGTAAACACGATATCTCAAGTTAGCAATGACCGACACTTTTCATATTTGGTATACAGATTTGTCATGTCAAAAGGAAGAACCCTATTGTTTTTGGTAGAGGTCAAAGGTCATCCGGGGTCACCGGAGGTTAATCTGCGAAAACCTCGTAAACAGCTTGTAAACACGATATCTCGAGATAGCAATGACCGACACTTTTCATATTTGGTATATAGATTTGTCATGTTGAGAGGAAGAACCCTATTGTTTTAGGTAGAGGTCAAAGGTCATCTGAGGTCACCAGAGGTTAAACTGCGAAAAACCTCGTAAACACGATATCTCAAGATAGCAAAGGCCGACACTTTTCATATTTGGTATACAGATTTGTCATGTCAAGAGGAAGAAGCCTATTGTTTTTGGTAGAGGTCAAAGGTCATCTGAAGTCGCCAGAGGTTAATCTGCGAAAACCATGTAAACGGCTTGTAAACACGATATCTCAAGATAGCAATGACCGACACTTTTCATATTTGGTATATAGATTTGTCATGTTGAGAGGAAGAACCCTATTGTTTTTGGTAGAGGTCAAAGGTCATCTTAGGTCACCAGAGGTTAAACGGCGAAAACCTCGTAAACACGATATCTGAAGGTAGCAAAGGCCGACACTTCCATATTTGGTATACAGATTTTACATGTCAAGAGGAAGAAGCCTATTGTTTTTGGTGGAGGTTAAAGGTCATTTGAGGCCACCAGAGGTCAAAGACCGAAATCTTGAAATTGGGATATGTCAAGATAGGAATGGCGGATATAGATTTGTCATGTTGAGAGGAAGAATGCTATTGTTTTTGGTAGAGGTCAAAGGTCATCTGAGGTCACCAGAGGTTGAACTACAGAAACCTTGTAAATGGCTTGTAATCACGATATCTCAAGATAGCAATGACAGCCACTTTCCATATTTGGTATATAAATTTGCCATGTTGAGAGGAAAAACCCTATCAATTTTGGTGGAGGTCAAGGTCATCTGGGGTTACCAGAGGTCAAAAAACAAAATTTCCCAAGAATTCCCAAGATTGTCATCTGGGGTCACTGGGATCAAAAGCAACATTTCCCAAGAATTCTCAAGATTGCCATCCGGGGTCACTATAGGTTAAAAAGCAAAGTTTCCCAAGAATTCCCAAGATCATCATATGGGGTCATCAGAGGTCAAAAAGCAAAATATCGCAAGTATTCCCAAGATTGTCCTCTGGTTTCACCAGAGGTCAGAAAGCAAAATTTCCCAAGAATTCCCAAGATCGTTATCTGGTTATCAGAGGTCAAAAAGCAAAATTTCCCAAGAATTCCCAAGATCATAATCTGAGGTCACCAAGGGTCAAAAAGCAAAATTTCCCAAGAATTTCCAAGATTGTTATATGGGGTCACCAGGGGTCAAAAAGCAAAATTTCCCAAGAATTCCCAAGATAGTAATCAAGGGTCACCAGAGGACAAAAAACAAAATTTCCCAAGAATTTTCAAGATCCAAGATCCATTGGAGTTGAATTCCTTTCAAGACACTTTCGTTTTTCTTGTTTGTTATATTTGGCGGGGTTCAAAGTTCGTGTGAGGTCAGCAGAGATGAAATTGTTAAAATATCGTAAAATGATGTAGTCAAGGTAGATAAATTTGAGGGATAAACCTCAGTACAACAAAGCATCCCCATTCGGCAAGGAATCACTAAGCCCTTAGGCTTTCTGGTAGTAAAGAAATTGTACTAAATCTGTATAAGCAGTTGGTAAGACCCCACCTCGACTATGCAGCCCAGGCTTGGAGTCCCTTCTATGAAAAGGACAAGCTTCTTTTAGAGCAAGTTCAGAGGAGAGCCACTCCTCTTATACCTGTGGTGAGACACCTACCTCATCATGTTAGACTTAAGCATCTTGGGCTTACCACCCTGGAGTTGAGAAGGATCAGGGGGGACATGCTTCAGGTGTACAAATTTCTCTCTGAAAGGAATCCTTTGTCCTCTTGCAATTATTTAAAGGTTCAATGTAATTCTCGGGTTCGAGGCCATTGTAAGAAGCTAGTTAAGAATTTTGCAAGGCTCGACATTAGGAAGTTCAGCTTTTCTCATAGAGTTGTTAACGAGTGGAATAGTCTGCCTGAGTGGGTAGTTAACTCCACATCCGTGCACTGCTTTAAGGTTAACATTGACAAGTTCTTCCATAAGTGTGGTAGAATCTAATTGTGCTGGGCTCGTTTGGTGTTGGTTGGTTCTTTGTTTTCAGTTAAGGTTGTATGGACTTCAGGGCATCTTATGGGGCCTTAGCCCTCCTTTGCCCTTTAACCTGTTATGTTATGTTATGTTTTCTTTAACATTGCAAAATTGGCTATTGAAAATTCTCATATAGTTTCTCTGATCTCGCTTCCGTTCGCTCATGTTTCGTATTTTTTAGGCTCTGGAAAGGGTGCCCCCACTTTCCCCCTTCCCCCGTAATCCCGCCTTTGTTTAGTCGTTAGGGCGTTGCCTTCCAAAAACATTAGTTACTTCAATGTTAAAAGTACATAAGACGAGTATTTTGTTCCCACTCTTTGCACCAGTCATACTTAAACATGAGAATAGCTTTACAAGTTTTGTGACGGAAACATGACGGAAAAGATAAAATTAAATTACTTAGCAAAGAATCCAGGGTGCTCTATGAGAGATATTAAAGGTCCATCTAAATTGACAGTAGTTTCCTATTTCTCTAATAGCTTATGCTCAAGTGAAATAAATTTTCAGTTGGTACCGGTAGATTCTATTTTATGAAAGGTGGACTATGTACTTCAGTATCAATGCAGAGCGCCACCAACTTGGTTAGTAGCGTGAAAGGAAAATGTTTTCCCAAGATGTCTCCTAGATTGCCGGAAACGGCACCCCCAGTCCCTTGTAAGTCGCTTCTAAACATTCCTCATTTTGGGATCTCAATTTTAACCCCCCTCCTGATTTCTGTAAAATCACTAAAGCTATTGATGATGTTATGTATGCTTACTTTAGTAATGCAATACGTGCCCGGCGAATGTAAACATTAATTACTGCATTGTATGTATAAGGCAAGTGCTCATACAACAAACATAGTGCATAGAGAACGAGGCATTGTATCCGAGAAGGGGACGAAGTTTTTGAGCCAGGTTCCTACAAGTTTTAACTGCCATATCTGTTGTTTTAAACATCGAACAGTTGATCAAACTGTGGGGGTACTTATGACATTTGTATTGTGGTCAATTTAGTTTTTGTAGGAAGGGGTGCAATTTCCCTCTCATTTCAAATAGTAGTTTTCGGAACGTACTAAGGTACAAAACAAATGGTGCTTCTAGTTTCACCGTTTGTATGTATATGTTCAAACTATTTGTAATTATTCAAAACAAAAATCTAGAAAACGATGGTTTGTCAGGGGTGGCGCCAGGATTTGCCTGACAGGTGGGAGGGGGAGGAGGGGGAGCCACAGATACCCCGACAAAGGCTAGTTATTGCCGAGAGGAGGGCGAACAAAAAACCCTAAAATACTTTCAAGGTCTACAGTAGACCTAATTTTCTTCAAAATTTTCAAAAAATCGTAGTTTCATCAATATTTAAGCTATATACACCATCGAAAATGCTCAGAAGAGATACTAGAAAGCCTCTGTTGGCAAAGACATGTAATTTAGGGGCCAATCTTGATAAACAGGCCAGAAAATTTGGCAAAATACCCATATTTTTACCAAAGATTACAAAAATCGGGAATTTTACATCAAAATTTCAAAAATATTCATCATACACCTTGGATCATGTCCCGTAACATTATTAAAGACCCACAATGCCCCCCCCCCCTTTTTTTTTGTGAATAAGCCAAAGGTATCAAAAACATTTTAGGTTGATTGGACCTCAAAAATTTTAAATGGACAATGCTGTATACAGGCTACCGTACTTGCTGCACCCGGGATTTTTGAATAGGTGTAGCACTTACAAAAAATTCTGCGTACGCCAGTGAGCTCAGACGTCAGTTTAACAAATTGGCGATAATTCGCCGAATTCACCCAAGGTTTGCATAATAAACTGCTAATCCTACCCTAAGACAAAGATAACGCATAATCCAGGGTCATTAGGCAGCATTTACAGTCCGAGGTAAGAGTAAGATAAAAATAAGATAAGAAGAACGTTTTCTTGTATTGGGTTAGTGCAGTTTAGCGTAATTAGCCCCTGTAGAAGATGTAGGACATTGTGCACAACGCCGTACCTATAGTAGGCTACAGTATTAATGTATGGCGGTGAAGGTAGGCCTATGTGTGAGTGTGTTTTCTCGATGCACTTCGCACTTCAGTCTGAAGATCTTCGGCGTGGAGTTGGCAATTTCCTTATGTTTTCTATTGTTTTTCTTGGCGTATCTTCGGCGTGGACCTGACATGGAATGCACCTTGGTGTATTTGTAGTGCTACTCTGCATCTTTTGAATTTTAAAACTTTGATGTCAATCAAAGAGTAGCCACCAGCTGAGAATTTGATATCCCTAGTCCTACATCAAAAATATCCTTTGGAGTAATGAGTGTCTGTCTTTAAAGACAAGCAGTCATCGCCCCAAAGTACATTTTGATGTGGGGGTATCAAAATTCTCAGTTGGTTCCTGCTCTTTAATTGACATCAAAGTTTGAAAATTCAAATGATGCAGAGTAGCTCACATTCCACTCAATGCAGAGAGTGTTTGGATTACACATTATAACCTTGTATGCTCACCAGGACATGGCCTGAAGCAATAAAATAGGTTTGTGTCTGCACAAGAAGCATATTTGTACAGTTATGGGAGGAGCTACAAGTTGCTTAGTTGGGAGAATTGGAACTGTCTGGGATGACAAGAATTGCCCTTTAAAAATAAAACATTACTTATTGGCATCTCTCTGTTCACACTGCTGCTTTTCTTGGTTGTCCGGATCAGGAAGCTGTTTGATTCAAGTCTTTACTCACTTCAGCTGTCCGGGCACAAGTAGGATTGGGAACAAAACATTCCTGCCACTGAGTTCTAATCAAAAATTGAAGCAAAACCCAACTTTGTGGTATAAATTCTAGGCATAAGAATGAAGCATTGAAGGCCCTTTAAGCTCACCCCTGACAGTAACAATTCTCCCAACTAACCTGACTTCTAGCCCCCGTAAGCCCCGCCTCCAGTTTAAACACAAGCAACTCTCTAGTACTGTAGTAGAACACTTCCAAGACGGAGCTGCAGTAGCCTGCACTGAGTTTCAATTGCTTGAGGCAATATTGAAAAACAATCTGTGTATGACTGTGAGCCTACTTAGGAACACAACTGACTAAGTCATCACCAGTGTTCTCCACTGATTTAATTTTTGTCCGGGTGCTCCGAAGGTGATCACTGTCTATAAAGAGAGGGGGTGCTCTCTTTGAAAAATGTTTGCTATAAAAGTAGATGATAAATTTATGGCCTTCTTTGATGACTAAGTAAATTTCTGATTATCATTACTCAATGTTCACACTGAAATTATTGCTGTTTGCTCTGTTTTAATTAAGGTTTTGAATCAATTGATAATTTCTGTCCGGGTGGCTCAACATTTTGTCTGGGTGGTACATTTTTTGTTCGGGTGCTGCAAAATCTGCAGATTTTGTCTAGGTGCAGCACCCTAACAAAACAACTAGTGGAGAACACTGATTACCAACCAGAGTGGTGCTAAATTGTTGTTTGAATGAATGCCAAATCAAAGTACAGTCACTACCTATGACCTATGGGGATATGTTTATATATATTGGGGGGGGGGGGATGCCATAGCTCCTTCAAAGCATCTTCAAATGACCTTTGATGCTCATTACACAGACTCCAAATGACATTTTGACAATGTTTAGAATAGCTTTAAGGGAAAATGCAGTCTAGTATACCTTTGTATCAGAGTTCATGAATGGCCATTTTCAATCATACATCAATATGTTTTTGTCTGCTTTGCAGAGTTAATGTCGTAAATATAAGCTGCTTTGTTTAGCATATATCCAGGGTTTTACAAAGGGTCTACAGGTAGGCATGTCGCATATCAAGAACTACTGACTGTCACCGTATGACAAATATAGGAAAACAATGCTATTGATGATAAAAATTCCCGACCTTTACAGAAAACTGTGTAGGCTACCTAAAGGTCTCATGGTAGGAGGATTTAAATTATAAACTATGGAGGAGACTGAAACAACTACTAAACGGAAGGCTGCGCGCCAAAAGTTTTGGGCCTCTTGTAGGTGGGCCTGCCCTCCTGAAGAGCAAAACAGGAAAATCAAGGCCCCTGATGGCACGTCAGGGACTTGGAAAAATTACCCATGGGGGAGGTCATGGTTCCTTGCCAAACCATGTGCCATTCCTAAGATAACATGCACTGTATTGTGAAGGAATCATGTATTGTGAAGTAACTTAGTATCAAGTGGGCCAAAAGTCATCTTTTCCTCAACCCTCTGGCAAAATATTATTAGGTCAAGCTTTGTCCCTTTACAAAATGTTACATGCATCTAGTTCATTCATACTCTTAGATGTTTATACGGTAGCTATTTTGTCTTGTGTATGCTTGGTTGCCACAAAGTTAGCAAAAGGTACGCCCAGGACAATATAGCCTGCATTACAAACTTGATGCGTTGTTGTGTATTTCTTAATATCAACAAATGCATAAAACAAAACTTACAGGCTTGCATGTTCATGTTATGAAGTGAGTTCACATGTCTTTGTTAGTTTCAGTGATAGGTACATGCAGGGCTGCAAAACTTGCAAAACTTTGCTGGCGCACATGCTTTGAAAACCAAAATTTCTAGCTGACCAGGTCTACTTAATTGGGACTGAGATGAAAATTTCTAGCTGCAGCATGATTTTTGCGGACACAATGCATCTTTGCGTCCAGCTTTTTGCAGGCATGGGTACATGCAAATAAGTACACTGGAAAATAGCCTTTTTGTGACCATATGGTGTTGGCAAAGTCGTCTCATACATTAGCAAATCATAACCATTAAGAAGACTTAGGTGTACCTTTTGTAGGCCTATGGGCCTTATAATTACTTAATCATATTGATGGGAACTTCCTAAAAAAAAAATGCAGTGTTATTTTTACCTCCATAAAATACAACGTCATTTGCTTGCATTTTACCAGTTTGGGGGCAGGGGAAAACGTGGGGGCACTTTCCCCTCTTCAGTGTTGTAACGAGTCACTCAATTCTGCAGTCCAGTCAAGTCATTTACTACTTTCAGTGTGACTCGAGTCGAGTCAGTGACTCGAGTCACTGTAGTATTTGTATGAGGAAAATTATGATACAATTGCTGGAGTCATTTCCCTTCTGAAAGTTAGCGACTCGAGTCATGACTCGATACAACACTGCCCCTCTTTGCCCCCTCACCTGTTGAACCCACATTTGTATCTGCTATAGTATATATGTCCAGAAAGATGAAAGGTACTTGTAAGTGTTTTGGGATGACTGCTTATTCCCTCGAACTAACACGTTGAAAGGGACTGTGAATGGGAATTGGGTTTGTATAGCTTTAAAACAATATTACTGTAAAGCTGTGCCACATGAAGTGATTGTGGAATAAGAATCTGCAATGGGTGCGAGAGAAGCACCAAAAAGTGTCATTTTTAAACATATAATTTCAAATGCATTTCTTCAGGTACTTTTTGTGATATGAACAAAAGAAATAAGGGTATTAAATAACTGAGAGTATTCTTACTTTAGAAACCAGCAACCAGTGAGATACACACTTTAGTGGGTTATTCTCTTATCCAAAAGTCACTTCCAGGGCATGGGCGTCAATCTTTACTTGAATGTGGGGGGGACATGGCCACTTCTATCAAAAATTTACTGTGTAAAAATCTTAAGTCAATGGGCGTTTTTCCAAAATGTGGGGGGGACGTGTCCCCCTGTCCCTCCCAGGATTGGCGCCATGTTCCAGGGGCAAAGTGTAGGGCAAAACTTCTATATAAAGGGCACTTAGCATCTTAGGACAAGCAGGTTTTGAGGGACAAGTGGTGAGGGAAACTAAGCAGTTTGAAATATCTCTGGGTATGCAGGGGAAAGTCTTCCTTTTTAGGCCCACAGCCATTGTAATGCACAATGTTATCTTTGCTCTGAAATTTCAGTGAACCAACCCTTATTCGCCTCTCCCCCTGGATCTACCCCTGAAATCACAAGAAATGCAAAAATATTTTGCATTCATTTGTCATTTGGATTTTGTTGAACTAAAATGCAGTACTGTAGATATACAGTAGCGTTGGAATCTAGCCAAGCAATTACAGTAATTAGAATCATGACTTTACCCAAATCAGACTGCTTTCCAGCCTTCAATGATTAAGCAATTACTTATACTTAAGCATTGTTGATAATAATTGTGATATTTGAATTTCACTCGTAAGTTCGATGCATGGAATCGCACATGGTTCATGGCTGTAAATAATAGGTTAACTCACAAATTCAGTATCAGCTCATCAAGCCAGAGGCCTACCATGTACAAAAATTTGTCACTATGTTCCATATTTACAGAAAATTCAACTAATACTTTCATTAAAATGGAAAAGGATTTATTTAAACACATATCACCTACAGAATATTTTCATCCCAATTTGGAAAGACACTGCTGGAGTGTCAGGGGTGTCACTCCCGGGGGGTGTGGGGTACTACACTCCCAGAAATTTTCAAAGTTTGGTCTGTCGGGCAAATTTTGCAGTCGTTGGGAAAAAATTGCCTGTTTCCTTTGCAGTTAACTTACTTTGTCAGAAAAAAGATTATTTGGGGCGACAGAAATAACAGCAAATTGTATGCACACAATGGTTTACTTATAAATGAACTATTGTTGGGTGAAATGTTTCTTTGGATACATTTAACCACAGACCTAACTTCTCCCAGATGTAAGTGTATTAAAAAACTTTCCTATTTGTCGGGAAAGTATTGAATATTGTTAGGAAAGTTATTACAAATTGAGGGTTCTGTGTCAGTATTTTGGGAAGCCATTGTCTCTGACGAAATGGGGGATGACGTGGGGAAAATAGTAGTCTGCCATGAAATAGACTTCTGGAATGTGATGCAACTCAGCTTGACTGCTCATCGGGGATGGGTGGTAGGTACACGTGGTCAGTTGTGTCGGGTCGCAGTCGGATTATGTAGGGTAACCTTCATAAAATTGGGTCGCAGTTGGGTCGATGACAACTGCACACTACCACGACTTTACTCAACTGCAACCTGACTCCTACTGTACCCTCCCCCGACTCCACAGTGATTTTCAAACAGTTGGATATTTCCGATGTGGTCACGAAGTCGACTGTCGGATCGCAATTGGGACCAAAGGTCGGGTAGAGAACAAAATTTGAAACACACTTACGACCTGTCTGTCACGCGACTGGATTTCACTGTTGGGTTGAAGCCGGGTAGGTGCAGTGTGGGCTGGCTATCCATAAACTCAAATTGTGAAGTCGTAGAAGTCGTTTTGTGTTTGCTGTAAAAACTTGAAAGTGTGTACACTTTGTATTCCGGTGGTTGCAAAGGAGGCTCACTTTCCGACTCCTGTAGATGCAGTGCCTGAAACGTTACAAAATGCCTTCAGTCCTATTTTTCGGCGCGCAGCCTTCATGTGCGCTAATTGTCCAATTAACAATTTAAGAAGAACAGAGCATACTTTGGATTATATTGCAAAACTCTGTGCAACCTTCAGGTTTGCCCATACTAGCTCCCGACCCTCAAACCTGCATCATAAAGATATTGAATGGCCGTTAGGCCTGGCTATTATGAAACAAAAGGGCTAATTCAGTTTTTAGGTCTGTTTAGTGCATATATACAATGCTACCGTGCAAACTGGTAAGTGCTATGTAAAATGAAGGCAAAAAATTACAAAATGTCTGCAAAAGTATTATTTTGCGGCGCACTTCTCACGCATTCATCTTGTACTCTTTTTAGCATATCATAACTTCTAGAGCAAAGTGAGTATAATAATTGCAAAACACCGTAGCAACTCTATGACCCTCCACCCACCCCACCATCCCACTGCATCTTGGAATAAAAGGTGTGGTTATTCAGAATTACGCTAGTTTGAAAAGATATATTGATGGGCTGTAATTTCATGGTATGTTTAGTGCGTATTAATGCCATTTGTATACAGTGAAATGCTTTATTCTAATGTTACAACCCTGCAAATGCTTCCGAGCTTCTGGGGGCCTTCGCTCCCGGGTCCCCACAGAGAGACATTACTGAAATGGACCCTAAGATTGTTATCCTCTTGTCTCCCCTATCTTGCTCTAAAATTCCATTTTCCAGGTCTGTGCAGTGACTCCAGCTTCCCATCATGTCAGCAATTTCGTTTTTAGACATTTCGCAAAGCTGACCTACAAAGTTTGTATATTTATCTTCCTTAAAGGGCAAATGTCGTTATCCCAGACAGTTCCAGTTCTCCCAACTATGTTATTTTTTGCCCTGCCCAAAACTGTGTAGACACCAACCTTGTTGATTGCTCAAAGCTATTTGCCCTGGTGAGCATACAAGGCTATAATGTGTAGGCCTAATCAGTACACACTCTCTGCATTGTGTGAAATGTAAGCTTGATGTCAATCAAAGAACAGTCATCAACTGAGAATTTTTATATCCCCCAACAAAAAACAACAGAAGATCGCTTCTAAAGGTGTAGATCTCCAAATCTATCTTGTCTTGGAAAGCTAGTCGGATACGTCATCAATACTACGTAGCTCCCTAATTCCAAATCACAGAGTGGTCACACAGTCTAGTTAGTACTTTGCACGAGTTGGTAAGATGTCTTTCTTATTTTTTGGCTGGGCGTGAGGAAAGAGGTGCTATTTTAGAGAAGGGGATGGCACCCTATACTCTGAGAAGTTTTTATTTACGTGAGGTGGCTTGGGTGCAAACTGGTGCTATCTTTGGTAAAGCTGAAATTTTCAGTATTTCAGTATTTTTTTCTCGAGTAGGCCAAACTTCATTTATGGTTTGGCAATTACATGCCCCCCCATATGCTATGGCTCTGCCCCTTCACTGCCTTGTTTGCCTACAGGCATGTTCCTAGATACCAGCTGGAAAAGGCATTTAACAATTGATCTTACCTCCTTTTCCCAGGTTAGTATTCACACCTTATGTGCTTGCAGATTGGAATAATGTCATGACAAAGTGAATTCCTTTTTCTTTTTGAATCTCTAGTGGGATGTCGATTCTTCCATTCTTCCATGCCAAATTGTGCACCTAGTAAGTCAGGACAACACTAAAGCAGCTCTGAAAGCACGCTTGTATACAGTATTGTGCCATTCGACGAAGGAGGGTCTAATTCCTCGAGGGCAAAATTCAGAGGTGAGAACCCTAAATGTACGAATCCCGATGGGGACGAAGGGAGAGAGATGGGAGTTTTTGGGGGAAAATTTTTAATTGGAGATTGTTCATTGTTATTTCCTGGCATCTAGCAATCAAAACTAGTAGAGCCATGGGGGGCGATGCCGGAAAATCCTCAGGTCAGATCCGCACCTGCAAGCTGTTGTAAAATAAATGAAACAAATCCACAAGTTTGAAAAATTCATTTGGATGGATGCGTATGGATTTCCACACATGGTTACAGTGTAAGTTTTTGACTTGCAAGGACTATGGTGTCATTATGGTCCACATATTTTTAGATACCATTATATTAGAGCTTCATATCACAAAACACAAAAGTGGGCTCATCAGCCACCTAATTGACGACCAAGCGTTTTGCAAAATGTTGTCTCAGATTATGTCACATTTGGACTTTATTATTCAGGTGTGGGTGGAAGGCATGGAGTCTGCAACTCAACAACACGAGCACCCTCAATCTGGAGTAGCTACTTTTCGCGTTTATTGCTGAGGAAAAAGCCGGAAATTACCATAATTTTAAGGCCCCGAAGAACCCATGAAATCGCATAGTAAGTGCTTCATTTTCCATTTTTAGAAGGGTAAGTTTTCGGACCCTCTGCAAAAACGTATACCCAAAGTCTGGCACTCTGTTGAGTGCTTTGCTCTGCATAGTCATGAGGTAAGGGTTAAGGGGATGGAATTCTATATTTTATTTTTAGTTTATTGCAACATATAAATGAAAACGGGTGCGCCAAGGTCAAATTGACATTGCCAAATGTTAAACTGTGTTTTCCGATAGGTTTTGTTTTTCTAATCTTGTCCTCCCGTCAGCCTGTTATAATCTTGCATCTTGTATTTTTGCGAAGATTTCCATAAAAAGAGGGTTATGAGCTAACCGTCCTTGACACATATAATTTGTCGGGAGTGAAACCCTGTTTTGTCAGGAAAAGGTCCAACAAGCCCACTTATCAATACTTAGGGATACCCCTGGGAGTAACTATAACGCAGGTGCCTAATTGTATACATAGGCATAGGAAAGCGGGCATTGCAGTCTGAACTCCTCGAGGGTGACTTGAAGGATGCATTGGGAGCTGAGACTTCAATCTGTAAAGACACCCAAAGAGGGGTGTAGCAGGGCTGCCTGAGTAACAGCAAAAATTGTGTGGATGCGTGAGAGCTGCCAATATGTGCCCCTTGTCAAAAATGTTGTGAGGTAGAAGGACAAAAACCCTTTACTTGCTTCCTCTGTAAAAATGTCAAAACCTTGCAGTAATTTTTCATAATATTTATGCAATATGTTGCACCAAATTGCATCTAAGGACCCTAAAATATTCAAAAATATTTCAAAGTGGAGGGGAACACCCCTCCCCTTTAGGTCCTTCCTCTATGATGACAATCCGAAGCAATGTTCAGACCCGCCAGTCTGCTTCCTACGCCTATGCCTAATTAAAATTAGAATGCATATTTTATGCTTTAGCCAGCTGATAAAGCTGGGAGCAAACCACTGTAAAAAAACTCTAACGAATATGATTGAAACCACGCCTTATAGGGAGACTTCAGCATTTTTTCATTTTTTTGAATTCGTATGGTGAAACAGTGCAAGAAAGAAGCCCCAGTTTCCTTATCAACATAGATACACATACTTCAATCCCCACTTGTTCTCTTGTACTTTTCAAATTAAACAGTAAAGTTAGCTTATAGAGAAAGATGAAGCATGTTATCCTCTTCTCCCCTATCTTGCTCTCAGATTTCATTTTCCAGGCCTATGCAGTGACTACTGGCTTCGCATCATGTCCGCATTTTCACTTTTTAGACATTTCACATAAAATTCACAAAGCTGCCCTACAAATTTTGTATATTTATCTTCCTTAAAGGGCAAATGACTTCATCCCAGACCATTCCAGTTCTCCCAACTAAGTTATTTCTAGCCCCTCCCAAAACTGTGTGGACACAAACCTTGTTGTTTGCTCAAAGCTATTTGTCCTAGTGAGCATACAAGGCTATAATGTGTAGGCCTAATCAGTACACACTCTCTGCATTGTGTGAAATGTACGCTTTATGTCAATCAAAGAACAGTCATCAACTGAGAATTTGATATTCCTCAACAAAAATGTACTTTGGTGTGATGGGTATCTGTCTTAAAGTCTGTTTGATACCAGAAAATCGCTTCTAAAGGTTATATCTCAAAATCTACCTTGTCTTGGAAAGCTTGACGGATACATCATCAATACTACGTAGCTCCCTAATTCCAAATTGCAGAGTGGTCACACTGTCTAGTTGGTACTTTGCACGAGTTGCAAGAGGTGCTCTTTAAGAGAAGGGGACGGCACCCTATACTCTTTGAGAAATTTTTATATACTGTATGTGAGGTGACTTGGGTGCAAACTGGTGCTATCTTTGGTAAAGCTTCATAAAGCATTGAATTGGTTATATGGTTAGAAATCCTCATTGTTTCATGATTTTTTTTTCTATTTTGGTAGGGTAGTTGAAGAGGATGTTTACTAAGAAGAGGGATAACATGTCTACACTTTGAGAAACTTTTCCTACATCCAAAATGGTCTTATCTTTGGTAAAGCTTTGGGCAGATAGCATGATCTACTGATTCACTGAATGATTTACTGAATTTTTCAGCTATAGCATGCATGGCACCCATTGCGGGCTTCTCCCTGTTGCTCTTAGTATTCCACTGGGGGAGCCACCATTGGATGAAGTATCTATACCAAATGGGGGAAACGACACATTTAAGACCTTACAGTTGCATCTACAGTAAACATTTTTCTCTTTTAGATTTCATACTTTAGAAACAACTTTAGCTTTCAAGATGAAAAGTTAAGATTTGCTTTAAAGGGAATATGCAGTCATCCCAATTTGAATTAGTGTACCCAGGTATCCTGTTTCATGAATGGCAATAAAAGAAGTTTGTGAGATTTAGCTGTTGTTTTGCAATAAGTTTGCAGTGACTACTTATGCCCTTTTATTAAAAGTTACCTTACAAGTTCTTTGAGTTTAGCTAATAATTAAAAGTATTCATAGGCTATTTTATCTGAAGCCCAGTTTATATGCTGGTGTATTCAAGCAGTGTGTCTTGTACGAAAACCACATAAAAACACGTCCATATCAGGGCTCCAGGGACCTCCGTGGGAAATGTTTTGGGAAAAGGAACACTTATATGCAATTATCCAGGTTTTGGGGGCCTTGAAACCATAATCTGGACAGTGAAATTTTCAGCATTTCAGTATTTTTTCTCAAGTAGGCCAAGCTTCATTTATGGCTTGGCAACTTCATGCCCCCCCCCCCCCCCCCCTGTATGCTACGGCTGTGCTCCTTCACTGCCGTGTTTGCATACGGGCCTGTTCCTAGATACTAGCTGGAAAAGGCATTTAACAATTGATCTTTCCTCCTTTTCCCAGGTTAGTATTCATGCCTTACGTGCTTGTCATGACAAAGTGAATTTCTTTTTTTTCAGAATCTCTAGTGGCATGTGGATTCTTCCATGCAAAATTGTGCAACTAGTAAGTCAGGACAACACTAAAGCAGCTCTGAACATACACTTGTATACAGTATTGTGCCATTCTACGGAAGAGGGGGTCTAATTCCATGAGGGCACAATTCCGATGTGAACACTTTAAATGTATGAAGTCCCATTGGGGACGAAGGGAGAGAGATGGGAGTTTCTAGGGGAAAATTTTAATTGGAGACTGTTCAATGTTATTGCCTAGCATCTAGCAATCAAAACTAGTAGATAGAGCCAAAGGGGGTGCAAGGCTGGAAAATCCTCAGGTTGGATCCACACTTGCAAGCTTTGTAAAGCACATGAAACAAATCCACTCAAGTTGGGAAAATGCATTTGGATGGATGTGTATGGATTTCCACACATGGCTAAGTTTCTATCAATCAATCAATCTTGCAATCACTGTGGTGTAATTATGGCCCACATCTCTTTAGGTTACCATTGTTTTAGAGTTTCATGTAGCAAAACACAAAAGTGGGCTCATCAGCCACCTAATTGACAACCAAGTGTTTGTGAAATGTTGTTAAGAATTTCTCACCCGGACCTTGGTAGACGTTGTGTGCTTGGGGGGCAGAACAACCACTCCTATAGCTTAAGTTTAGTCTCACTAATGCTTTCTGTGTTAAATGTTAAAATACAGTGCTTGACCAGTGAACTTATTTAGAGTACAAACTAAAGATGCACAGAGGCAAAATAGTGTTCAGTTCTGTACCTACAGCCCCTGTATTTTTTAACCTTGTACACCCTTCATTCTCAAACGTGGCCATGTAGAGCCCCCTCTGTGTTGTCCGAACTAAGTTCACCTTAAAAACCATCGCTTAGTAGAGAAATAAGAATGTATCAAAAATTTGGGAAAGTACAAAACCTCTTGAAATCTCAGATTATGTCACATTTGGAATTTATTATTCAGGTGCGGATGGAAGGCAAGGAGTCTGCAACTCAACAACATGAGCGCCCTCTATGCGGAGCAGTTACTTTTTGCATTTATCGCTGAGGAAGAAGCTGGAAATTGTCAAAATTTTAAGGCCTCTAGGAACCCAGGAAATGACATAGTAAGTGCTTCATTTTCCATTTTTGCAAGGGGAAGTTTTCGGACCATCTGCAAAAATGTACAATATGCCCAAAGTTTGGTATCTGTTCAGTGCTTCGCTCGGCATAGTCATGAGGTAAGGGTTAAGGGGATGGAATTCTATTTTATTTTTAGTTTCTTTGTTAGATAATGTTGCGACAGATAAATGAAAACGGGTGCGCCAAGGTCAAATTGACATTGCCAGATGTTAAAGCAGTGGTTCCCAACGGGGGCATTATCCCCCCCGGGGGCATTCTGCAACTTATGGGGGCGATGAGCTCTAAGGGGGCAGGGGTAGGTTTTGCAAAAATGAGATACTACTAAGTTTAAACTGGACCTTACAAGATTCCAAAATGTTTCCCTTAGCTGAGCTCTCAAATTCATTCCCTGAAAAAGGAGATAAATGACGTCAACAAGTCGAATAGGTCTAGCATTCACTCCTCAGGTGCACTAAAAAGTTTGTGAATTATCTTTATTGCCAGATTTACCGAAATTGCATCTAATTTCAAAATTTTCTCAGCGAGGACCCTCATATTCACATTAATGGCATCCTGGTGAAAGCGGTGAACGAAGAACCATGACTAAAAATTGTCCCACCACTTTTACCTTGAATGTCGGTTTTCCGTGCTGTTCAGCAACATGACATACTGACAGGAGTGAAAATTGCAGATAACTGTAACATAATAGGTAACTTTTGCAATGTACTACATTAAAATGTACATTTTTTTTAAAAATGTACAGTAATCGTACGGTTTGCCAATTGTTTGCCAATTTGAATTAGTGTACCCAGGTATCCTGCTTCATGAATTTTTTTTTTGCATCTCTTTATTCATGTCTTTGTTATACACATTACATTGACGTGAACACTTCTTCATGAATGACAATACGGTTAATAAATTTGAAATTAGACGCAAATTTCTTGTCAGCAGGAAAAATTGACCAGTTTTTAACCCATCAATAATAACATAAAACATCGTCCTTTATGTACATAGAAAAAAAAATAAAATAGTAAAGATAACAGGACCTAACACTTATAAGGAAGTTGCTTCGTTAAAATGTACACTTCAACCTCAGCGCCATCCACCCGTGATCCTTTGGGTCCAGGAACCCCCTAGGACTGTCCCGACGGGGCCTGTTAGTCGTCCTGACAGTCCGAGTCCGAAGACATCAGGCTCCTCCCCCGGTTCCCAGACTTACTCAAGGGGCTGTGGGACAGGTGGTCCCTAGAATCCCTAGGCAGTCTGATTCTCCCAGAGAACTCCTGCTGTTCGGGATGGCGGGAGCTTCCCTTCGCGGGACCGCAAATGGTTCCAAGTGGGCTGGGTGTTCTGCAACACGGGTTCGGGCCGGAGCCTCGAAGCCTGCATTGATCACTGGAGCCGTAGCTCCTGGGTCCATCCCCTGGCAACCCTGTGGTGTTCCTGTGGCTCCTTGGGATCTCAGGAACTCAGGATGGGACCGAAGAACCTGCGAGGTCCTCTAGAGTGGAAGGGGTGAACTCAAGGCCGGGATCCTGGCTCCGAGGAACCAAGGATCCCAGCTCTGGAGCCAAATATCCTGAGTTCAGTGGGTCTGTAGTTACTGGAGCGTGCCGGTCTATGGACCTGGTGGGGGCACTGCCTTCCAGGCTCACGGATGGCATGCCCCAGACTAACCGCGGCGGCAGAGTCAGTCTGCTGTCCATCCTTCCTGACCTTGGAACCTCCACTCTTACTTTTCTTCATTTTGGTCTTTCTGGATGAGCCTACCTTTCAAGAAGTCCTCAACCGTTTGGCCCAGGCATTACCTTTGGAAGTTCCCTTACCCTTCCCAGAGGAAGGAGGAGGAAAACCAGAAGGGCCCGAGGCTAAGGGGTTTGGGATCACATCTAGCCGTGACTGGAGCTTGTCTCTGTGAGCCTGCAGCCAGGAGTCGATCTTCTGCCACTGGTCTGCAGAGAAGCCCATGTCGCGCTCGCTAGGGTCGCCCAGCGTGCAAGACCTGCAAGCCAGGTAGACGGAGGGCACCGTCGTCCATAATAATAATAGGCAGGCTATCTCAAGGCTCAAGAAGAACACACTAATGCAGAAGAATCAACTCTTGCAGATACTAGAGATAAATACACACAAAAAGAGTTGTAAATACTAGATCTAAAATACAAAAGAGTAATGTTAGGTAGCTAAACACCCAGGACCTGTCAGGAATGGCTAGGAATTCTAAGACCTTATAGGGCTAAAAGCAACAATGATAAATACAATGACTATACAAAGGATTGCTTCACTAAGTGGGAGACCGAGTAGCGCATGCCAAGGCACAAGGCTACAGGGAACATTACATGGTATACAATAAACGATAGGGTAGAAGCCTAATCTAGACTAACAAAGCTCCACGAAGGTGGAAAAAGCTTCCCCTTAAAAAACCGACAACCAAACCTCACGAGGAGATGGAAAAGGGCTAAAGGGACTCAAATACATTTAATAAGATAATAATAGAATGACACTTAGCGTGAATCCAAGTCGGAGAACTGTGAAAATTTCAAATTTAGATACCCAAAAACCTCTGCGGCAGTAGCTTTGCAGTGGAAAAGTATGAAGACAAGCTGTCAGCCAAGGTGGCGCACATAGGGGGTTTGGTGTCAGAACTATCCCGAGCAGCACACAGCATGCGAGAATAATGCAAAGTAGATTTAGAACGGGGTAAGTATAGTCGCTCATGAATACACCCACTAGGAAGGTGGGGGGAGTTCACCAATTTAAACAGATTTCATCCAAGAACTTTTTTATGATGGGGCAATTCCAGAAAAGATTTTCCAGAGTTTCACTCTCTGCATTACAGAAGGTAAATAATGGAGAGTCCTTAATCTTAACTCAATATAAAAAATCATTGGTTCCGACAATCCTATGAAGGTATCGAAACTGTAAATACTGAATCTTAGCCTCCTGAAAGCGATATAAGGTAACATAAATATAGATTTCCAGTCAAGAACGTTATCCGAGAACATTGCTTCCCATGAACCTAAAGCCCTTGGAGTGGTAAAATTGTTTAAAAGAATAGGTTTATACACATAGTTGGTAGCCCGTTGCTTTAAAGAGTCTACAGTCATTTAGATTTACCCCACTGTCATTACCTAAAATTTGCTTTCCAAGGGGACAGGATTGCTGAAGTAATGCTGTAATAATGAGTAAAAGGAAAGTTTCTAATGCCATGCTTGTCAACAAAATTTTGGTACGGAAGGATACCACCTTTTCTAGTGAAAAAATTGCCTACTTTGTAAACCCTGTTCTGTTTTCATACATCAAAGTAAACAACCTGCTTATTAATTAAGTTGCAAGAGAAAAGAGAATCTCCTCCATAATCAGTAAGATATGATTAAAAAGTTCCTGTTTCATGAGCGGCAGTAAAAGGAAATTTGTGAGATTTAGCTGTTGTTTCACAATAAGTTTGCAGTGACTGCCCATGCCCTTTTATTAAAAGTTACTTTACAAGCTCTTTCGAGTTAAGCTAATAATTTAAAGTATTCATAGGCAATTTTATCTGTAGCCCAGTGTATAATGCAGGTGTATTCAAGCGGTGTATCTTGTAGGAGGAAGATTCTTCAGGGAAACCCAGATAAAAACGTGCCCATATCGGGAACATGGGAAAAGGGAACACTTACATCCAATTTTCCAGGTTTGGGGGCCTTGAAACCATGGTTTGGACATTGTAATTTTCAATATTTCAGTATTTTTTTCTCAGGTAGGCTAAGCTTCATTTATGGTTTGGCAATTTCATTCCCCCCCCCCCCCCTCCGTATCCTATGGCTCTGTGCCTTGTTTGCCCACAGGCCTGTTCCCAGATACCAGCTGGAAAAGACATTTAACAGTTGATCTTACCTCCTTTTCCCAGGTTAGTATTCATACCTTACGTGCTTGCGGGTTAGAGTTATGTCATCACAAAGTGAATTCCCCTTTTTTTTAGAATCTCTAGTGGCATGTAGAATCTTCCATGCAAAATTGTGCATTTAGTAAGTCAGGGCAACACTTAAAGCAGCTCTGAATTCACACATGCATACAGTATTGTGCCATTCTATGAAGGAGGGGTCTAATTCCATGAGGGCAAAATTCAGGGGTGAGGGCGTTGAATGTACAAAGTCCTGATGGGGACAAAGGGAGAGGGACTGGAGTTTCTAGGGGAAAAGTTTTTACTGGAGACTGTTCAATGTTATTTCCTGGCGTCTAGCAATAAAAAACTAGTAGAGCTGAAAGGGGGAGCAAGGCCGGAAAATCCTCAAGTCAGATCCCCACCTGCAAGCTGTCATAAAGTAAATGAAACAAATTAAGTTGGAAAAATGCATTTGGATGGATGCGTATGGATTTCCACACATGGCTAAGTTTCTGACTTGCAAGAACTGTGGTGCCCACATCTCTTTAGATTACCATTATTTTAGAGCTTCATGTAACAAAACACACAAGTGGGCTCATCAGCCACCTAATCGATGACCAAGTATTTTGCGAAATGTTAAGAATTTCTCACCCAGACTTTTGGAAACTGTGTGTGGGGGGAGGGGGGAAGGGGGACAGCCACTCCTATAGCATGTTTTTAGTCTCGCTATTGCTTTCTGTGTTAAATGTTAAAACTTGTTTACAGTGCTTGATCAGTGAACTTATTAAGAGTACAAACAAAAGATGCACAGAGGCAAAATGGTGTTCAATTCTGTACCCATTTCTTAACCTTGTACACCCTTCATTCTCAAACGTGGCCATGTAGAGCCCCCTCTGTGTTGTCTGAACTAAGTTCACCTTAAAAACCATCCCTTAGTAGAGAAATAAGAATGTATCAAAACTTTGGGAAAGTACAAAACCTCATGAAATCTCAGATTATGTCACATTTGGAATTTATTATTCAGGAGCAGATGGAAGGCACAGAGTTTGCAACTCAACAACATGAGCACCCTCTATCTGGAGAAGTTACTTTTCGCATTTATTGCTGAGGAAGAAGCCGGACATTTTCATAATTTTAAGGCCCCTAGGAACCCAGGATGTCGCATAGTAAGTGCTTCATTTTCCATTTTTACAAGGGGAAGTATTTTCGGAAGTCTGGCACTCTGTTCAGTGCTTCGCTCGGCATAGTCGTGAGGTAAGGGTTAAGGGTGTCAGTTAAGTCAAAGTTTGTCCCTTGGGGACGTTGTTACTCCTTCGGGGAGCAGAACTCCTTCGGGAGTATTGTTTGGTTTTCGCCCCTGGCTCTTCGCCAGAGAGTAAGGGGACTTTTGGAAAAAAAAAGGGTTAAGGGGATGGAATTCTGTATTTTATTTTTAGTTTATTTTTTAAATAATGTTGCAACAGATAAATGAAAATGGGTGCGCCAAGGTCAAATTGATATTGCCAAATGTTAAACTGTGTTTTCCGATAGGTTTTGTTTTTCTAATCTTGTCCTCCTGTCAGGCTGTTATAATTTTGCATCTTGTCCTTTTTGCGAAGGTTTCTATCAAAAGAGGGTTATGAGTTAACCGTCTTTGACACGTATATTTTGTCGGGAATGAAACCGTTTTGTCAGGAAAAGGTCCAACAACCCCATGTCAATACTTAGGGATGCCCTGGGGAGTAACTACAAAGTGCAATTCATTGGGGGTCCAGCAGGTGCCTAATTGTATACATAGGCGGGGGCTGGGGGCTTTAGCCCCTAGTCAGAAATGTTGTGGGGCAGAAGAAGGATGCAAACCATTTATTTGCTTCCTCTGTAAAAAATGTCAAAAACTTGCAGTTATTTTTCATATTATTTACCCAATATGTTGCACCAAATTGCATCTAAGGACCCTAAAATATTCAAAAATTTTCCAGTGGAGGGGAACACGCCTCCCCTTAAGATCCTTCCTCTACGACAACAATCTGAAGCAACATTCAAACCCCCAGTCTGCTTCCTACGCCTATGCCTAATTAAAATTAGAATGAATATTTCATGCTTTAGTAAGCTGATAAGACTGGGAGCGAACCACTGTAAAAAACGAATATGATTGAAACCATACCTTATTGGGAGACTTCAGCATTTTTTTCATTTTTTTGAATTCGTGTGGTCGAATAGTGCAAGAAAGGAGCCTCAGTTTTTCTACTGACATGGATACACGTACTTTAATCCTCAGTTGTTCTCTTGTACTTTTCAAAGGAAACAGTAGAGTTAGCTTATAGAGAAAGATGATGCATGTTATCCTCTTCTTCCCTATCTTGCTCTCAAATTTCTAGGGCTGTCAGTTTCCTCCTAAACGTTTAAACGGTCAGAATAAACGTTCGTTTACCATTTAAACGGTGTCTACATTGTGAACCAACACTATTGTATTAATGGCCTCATTGATCGTGCACTACGATACTCCCAGTATGTGCAAGCTTTTATAATCCGTACGTAAAAATCTAGCAATCATTTCAGCTATTTCTTTTTAATTCACCCAAATTTGCCAATGAACGAAACCAAGCATCAAATTCACAGTCAATGATCGTAAGTTTGATACAGGGCCCCATACGTTTGATATCAGGCCGAAATGTACGCAAACACCGATGTACATAATATTAGGTCATGTCCGTGCACTGTACAAATGCAGAAGTTCAAGTGACACGCAAGAAAAAAGTCGAGTTACGCACGTAAATAGGTCTGTTTTTGCATGCAAACAGTAAAGCCGCGGTCACACTACAACGAATTCGGATCAGATTCCGATCCGATTTTTGTGAGTTTTTATTAAACTCTTCTCCATTTCGGGTCGGAAAGAACCCCAAAATTGCCAACCTGTGTAATTATATGAGTTCTATCGCAGAACTACGAAAATAATATTTATACGAATTATTTCGTGACGTCACATCGACAGACAGCTTTTATCGGACTATGCGTGTCCGATAAAAGCTGTTTGTCGGTGTGACGCCATGAAAAAATCAGTTAACATTTTATTTTCATAGACCTCTGATGCAAATCATATATTTACACTGGTTGTCTCTCTGACCAGAGATGGAGAAGATTTTAATAAAAACTCGCAAAAATCGGATCGGAATCCGATCCGAATTCGTTGTAGTGTGACTGCGGCTTAACACATTAGGCTACGCACCTGCTCTGTACAAAAGTTGACATACATCGCAACAACATTGGGCATGGTATGGAAAATTACAACGTTGTTCGATCCCTGCTTGTACCGCTAAATTACCAGTCGTTACATCGTCGTTTGCAGTAGTTTACGATAGGTACTTTTATGTTTATCGTGCATGTTAATTTGTGTAAAATAAACGTGTGCCTTTTACTTTTATGATTTAAACAAAACGATGTCTGGAACGTTACCCCAATGAACGAAAGTTTACGATAGACTTCTCTCATCCTACGTACTAGCTAGCACACAGTTAGCTAGCGGGCCGCTGTCCGGGGCACTTGCAACCTCAAACAGATATTTACGTATGGATATATAGTGCGTGCATGAATTATGTATTGCTATATGAAACACTCAAAACAAACACGTTTGCGAGCCTACACTGTACTGTCTGTTTATGTATAGGTAACGCATGGTAGGATGGTGTGAATGCTTATGTTTCTGCATTGAAATACTACGGCAATTTTCGAGTTTTTAAGTAAGCCTGTTTTAACGTTCGTTCTGTGAGCAGCTTGAGCTACAAATACGATGTAAACTGTGAGAGAGTGAATTGCGGCCGATATTGTGTACGCGTCCTAGTAAGCAGATTTGGGCTACTGGTTCGAACGCGGATGCGGGCACTGCGTATTGTTAGGGGAAGGCTTACTGTACTGTGAGTAGGTGGAAGTCAATTCAATCACAGGATTATAAACTATGAATGGAGAGACACGGTCAGTTTATTTTTGAAGCTTTATTCGGTCATTGAATTTGCAAATAAACATCGTTGTTAAACGAGAGATATCAAAGAAAACACCGGGGAAGAAAAATGCTAAAACTTTTGTTGTATTTTAAAAGGAAAACCGTTTAAATGTTTAGCTGAATTAGGCGCCGTTTAAACGGCCAATCGATCGTTTAACCGTTTAAACATGACAGCCCTACAAATTTCATTTGCCAGGTCTGTGCAGTGACTACTGGGCTTCCCCATCATGTCAGCATTTTCGCTTTTTAGACATTTTGCAAAGCTGCCGTACAAAGTTAGTATATTTATTTTCCTTAAAAGACAATGTCTTCATCCCAGACCAGTTCTCCAAACTAAGTTATTTCTAGTCCCTCCCAAAACTGTGTAGACACAAACCCTGTTGATTGCTCAAAGCCATATCCTGGAGACCATACATGATCAATGGCTGTTGATGTGAGGTGGCTTGGATGTAAAATGGTGCTGGTAAAGCTTATACAAAGCATTGAATTGTTTAGTGATTTTTTTTTGTACTTTGGTAGGGATAGTTGAAGGAGATATTGACTAAGAACAGGGATGACACATCTACTCTTTGAGAAAGTTTGCTTATACTAAGTTTTCCTTCCAAAATGGTCTCATCTTTGGTCAAGCTTTGAACTGATAGCATGGTCTACTGATTTACTGAATTTTTCGGCTTTGGCATGCATGGCACCCTTCATGGCTGGCACCCGTTGTGGGTTTCTCCCAGTCGCTCTTAGTACGCCACTGGCGGAGCCACCATTGGATGAAGCGTAGTCATAGCGTAGGCCTTAAAAGAAAATGCTCGGTCAAAGTGTCTACCAATGGGGAAATGACACATTTTAGACTTTACAGTTGCATCTAAATATTCTTCACTTTAGATTTCATACTGTACTTTAGAAACAAATTTATATTTCAAATGAAAAGTTAAGATTTGATTTTAAGGGAAAATGCAGTCAACCCAATTTGAATTATTGTACACGGGTATCCTGTCTCATGAATGGCAGTAAAAGGAAATTTGAGAGACTTAGCTGTTGTTTATGCCCTTTTATTTAAAGTTACTTTACAATCTCATTGAGTTTAGCTATTAATTAAAAGCATTTATATGCTATATTATCTGTAGCCCAGTGAATAGTTAGTTAAAAGAGGTTTTACGGCTCAGTTTCTAACCAATTGGTTTAAGTCGGGCCAGCCACAAACTTTTTTCCAGTTGTGGCTCACTGGCTTGTTTTCCCTACTGCATTGCTTATGCTGAGCACCAAGCACAATGGCAGTAGGTTCCATTTTTAATGTCATTGGTATGACCCGGCCTTCCGGCTGCAAGTTGATGCTCTAACCACTTGACCATGCAGTCAGTGTATTCAAGCAGTGTATCTTGAATGAGGAAGGTGATTTATTCATCAGGAAGAGAAACCCACACAAGAACGCATCCACAGGGGGCTCCAGGAACCTCCCCAGGAAATTTTGGAGAAAAAGGAACATAGGTTTCTAGGGTCTTTATCATAATTTGGACAGCGAAATTTTCAGCATTTCGGTATTTGTTTTTTCTCAAGTAAGCCAAGCTTCATTTACAGTTTGGCAATTTCATGCCACCCCCTTGCAGGTTACGGCTCTGCCCCTTCCCCCTCTTGTCTGCCTACAGGCATGTTTGTAGATACGAGCTGGAAAAGGCATTTAACAATTGACCTCACCTTTTTAGCCTTATGTGCTTGAAGATTCGAGTTATGTCATCACAAAGTAAATTCCCCTCTTTTAGAATCTCTAGGTGAATGTGGATTCTTCCATGCAAAATTGCGGACCTAGTAAGTCAGGAAAACACTAAAGCAGCTATGAAAGCACACATATACAGTATTGTGCCAGTTTATGAAGGAGGGGGTCTAATTCCTTGAGGGGCAAAATTTGGCGGTGAGAGTGTTAAATGTACAAAGTCCCGATGGGGACAGAGGGAGGGACGGGAGACTGTTCAATGTTATTTCCTAGCATCAAGCTGAACAGAGGGGGGAGGCCGGAAAATCCTCAGGTCGGATCCACACCTGCAAAGACTGTGGTGTATTTATGGCCCACATCTTTTTAGATGACCGTTAGTTTAGAGCTTCATGTAACAAAACACAGAAGTGGGCTCATCAGCCACCTCATCAGACCAAGAGTTTTACGAAATGTGAAGAATTTCTCACCCGGACTTCGGAGACTGTGTGTGGGGGGAGGGGGAACAACCACTTCTATAGCTTCTCTTTAGTCTCACTATTGCTTTCTGTGCTTGATCAGTGAACTTATATAGATGCAAATAGGCAAAATAGTGTTCATTTGCTGTACCTATTTGTTAACCATTTAGACCGTGGATTCTCAAACGTGGCCATGTAGAGCCCTCTCTGTGCTGTCTGAACTAAGTTCACCTCCAAAACCATCGCCGAGTAGAGAAAGAAAAATATATCAAAAATTTGGGAAAGTGGAAAACCTCATGAAATCTCAGATTATGCCATTTGAAATTAATTTTTCAGGTGCGGATGGAAGGTACAGAGTCTGCAACTCAACAACATGAGCACCCTCTATCCAGAGATGTTACTTTCTGCATTTATTGCTGAGGAATTGCCCCTAAGAACCCAGGGAATTCGCATAGTAAGTGCTTCATTTTCCATTTTTACTAGAGTAAGTTTTCGCACCCTCTGCAACAAGGTATACCCAAAGTCTGGTACTCTGTTCAGGGCTTAACTTGGCATAGTCATGAGGTTATGGGTAGAGGGATGAAATATATTTATTTTTTAAATTCCAGCTTGAAGAGAACTCAATTTCCTTCTCCCATCATCCTCCTAGACTAATTATGTTCAGGGGGATCCCCCTACGTTAAACTGCCATAGCGGACCATGACTTGAGGTAGCAGTGTTGTAAACCGATGTACTGTGGCCTAAATGATCAGTCACAATTGGTCGGCAGTGCCCGGCTGTTGCTGATGCAAAATTTTATTGACAGCCTAATATCTCCCTGCTATGTACAGCTGTATACAGTTATATGTAGTACACCACCAATTCAAGGGGGGGGGGGGGGGTTTAATAGTAAATTCTTCCAATATGCAAAATGGCGTGTGAGTGTCAAAATAGGAACCACTACCCTTATTAAACAAGCTCTAATATTTCAAAATCTGTAGTGTACATTACAGCGAAAAGTTGCAGTTTTCTTTGAGAGCCAGCTTTAAAGTTTTCAGAGTGTTTGTATGGTTATGAGATATCACAAAGTTGGTCCCCTTTTGTTCCCCTAACGAATCTTCCAATCTTATGGTGGATATTATGTCATCCCCTGCTTCACATTCCTGCAGTGCTGTGCTCTGTATTTGTACATGAGCAATCGGCCTTGGTAGTAAGATCCTCACTTTTGAATATGCTTCAGATAACATAACAATTAGCACAGCAATGAGGTGAGGCAGTGTGAAAATCGATTGGGGGCTCCTGAATTTAATTAGTAACGTCTCCCCAAAGATTCCCCTTGCCGCCTACTCGTAACCTGTAGCCTGTAGGTAGCCATCACGACACCCCTTATTGCCTTGAAGCTTCCGGAGCAAAGATATTTAAGCTGTATGTCATTGCCGTTCCATATTGTCCTTTCAGTAGGGATGTTATTTCCTGGCATCGAGGGACGGAAAGGGTGGAGTGTTGGTCGTTGGTGTTGTTTTGCCCAAGAACCAACAAATGCTTCCATACGCCTGCCAAGAATAGTATTTAAATGGCCATATTCTATGGCAAAGGCGTAAATGAAAGGCATTAGGTGGTCCCAGGACACGCAGATCTACCATCTGTAAGAACAAAGAAGAATAGGCCTATTAGCGTCAGGTTAGGAGTGAATGATGGTTGCAACAAAGCATTCCCCAAAATAATATGAGCCATGCTGTGGGGCAGGGGAGACAACTCCCCCTAAAATATGTAACATTGACGGAACATTTTCTTGCAGGCTTATGCAACAGCACCAACCGATGGTCATTCCAAGAGTGCTAGGGAGAAGCGCACACTGGGTACCAGCCTTTAGGGATGCCAAAAAGGTAAACCATAGGCTATTTTAACATTCTATTTTATCAGTGTATATATGCTGGTGGAAAGACTAGATATATTATTATTCCCTGGTAACCCATCCCCTCAACACCCTCTCCCAGGATGGCATGCATGCAGAGGTCAGAAAGGAGGATTGGTGCTCCACTAATAGCTAGTGTCATGAACTGCCCCCCCCCCCCCCGATGTGTGACATCAACAAAATTCCTAGACAAACATATACACCAAAGCCTGGTGGCAGCAAGTCACCAGGCATAAAGCAGGCTTAGGCTGAGCGTAGAGCATTTTGACCTGGAAAAAAATGGTAGTAAGCTGAATTTTGCACCAGAGTGGCAGAACAACATATCCAAAATCCAAAATCCACAAAAATCTGCCTTGGTGAATTTGTTTTATCCAAGATGGCCACCAAAATGGCCACATGTAATTAGCCATATCTCAGCTTTTGTACTTTTCATATACTCTGGAACCTTTTCTCACACTGAAATCCAAGATGGCTGCCAAAATGGATGATTCGCTATATAACGTTGTTGTGTGTGTGTTATAATAAAATAAATGTTGACACAATTTCTTGTCCGGAAATCGTCCCCTCTGCCCACAGAAGCCCCTCAAGTCTGGTTGCCACTTTTTCCAACCTGACAGTAGACGTAGCCTATATGAGACTAAGAAGATCTATGACTGTGCATCATTTTTGTCATTATGGCTATCCATAATTGTTGCCCCTATTAAGTGTGTAATGATGTAGGCCTGGTTACTAAATGAAGGTCCATGACGCCTTTGACATCAACATTCTTGACTTGACCATAGATCTAGGATAGGCCTGGCTTAGGCTAATAGCCTAGCTGCCTCGGCTTGACCGAGGCTGTATAGGCCCATCTTGTCCAGCAGACTAGCTAGCACTGTAGAAACTTATAGGCCTACTATTTTAACTGACAATATCCTGTTTAGGGGGCCGGTTAGAATTTTGGTCTGGATCTTGTTATTTGGATCCTATGAGTAGGAATTCAATATTGCACTCATCTTCCGAGTGATTATATGTCCAATCTTTCATAACTTGTATGTTATGCAAGCAAAACATGAAACTTAACCGCTTGACCACTTTCCGTGACATAGTTTTCAAGTGATGGCCTTTTAAAGTTGGGTGTCGGTCAACGTTTTGGCAGACTAGTTTGACCATTATCACCTTGTGGCATGTTTTGGACCTAGTACATTTTTAGGGAAACATGACAAATGTCTACAAATGCCTCCATATACTGAATTTTGGTCATCAAGGACCCTAATCTGGCATCAAATTCGTGAGATATTCACATTCGAGAACCACTTTTATTTATAATTAAAAATAACTTTGGCCATCTTGGAGCTTTGAGTACACTGTTTTGTTCACCCTGTGGGGTCTCTTGTTATTGCAAAAATGCTATGAACAGACAGTATTAATGTGGATTTATTGTCTTTTTAAAGCAGTAAAAGTTAAAAGTGATCATTTCATTTGCAGGGTATTGATATCATATCCTGACCCAAAGCAGTTACATCCCAGCTTACACCAGACTTAAAGTAGGTAACATGTGAGCAAAATTTTGATATTAAGTTAAATATGGCCGAATGTGGTAACTTTAAGATTCCATAGTTCCCCACCTGGAAAGAAAAGTGTGGAAGGTATGAAATTAAATGACAGGACTCAATTACGAGCGTGAGGGATGGACAGGGGTGAATAATAGAAAAACAGTCCTATTAGATTTGATAACAGCTGAGATTTTCCAAAATGCACCATATTTATTGACAACTGTAATCATATAAATAGCAAAATTTTGTCAAATGAATTTAAAAGGAAATATTTACCATTTTCCAAGGAAAAACTTTTCTAACTTTGTTGTATGAGGGACGCACACATCTGTCACACCGTCACTTCACATAATTACATTAGAAATCAACTGCAGGTTTCTTTCAGAAATCATTTAGTGCATATCCATTCTCCCATTCTGTCATTTTAAAAGCATCAAATGCTCCTTAATTTCTTTCTTTCCACATTTTTCTTTCTTGGTGGGAACTATGGTACCTTACCTGCCATATTCGGTCATATTTAAGTTAGTTATTAATATTTCAAAATTTTGCTTTAATGTTACTGTTTTTTGATCACCCTCGGCAGAAGTATACCCTGCAGCAACTTCTGAAGTAACTGTTTTGGGTCAGGCTATGATATCAATTCTCTGCAAATGAAATGATCATTTATTATTTCTATTATTTTAAAATGACAATAACTCCACATTGATACTCTATTCATTTGATTCTTGCAATAACAGGAGACCCCACAGGGTGAACAAAAGGGTGCAATTTAAGGCTCCTGACTTTTTTGTCTACTGGAAGTTCCGAGATAGCCAAAGTAGTTTTTAAAATAAATTAAAAGTAATTCTTAAATGTGAATATCTCACGAACCTACCACTCTATAATTTGATGCCAGATTACGTATGGGGAGGAGGCATTTATAGACGTTTTCATGCTTCCTTAAAATGTATTATGTCCCAAACATGCCACAAGGTGATAATAGTCAGATTAGACTGCCAAAACATGGACCGACACCCCAACTTTGAAAGACCATCACTTGGAAAGTATGTAACGGAAAGTGCACAATAAGGTTTGCACACATACCTGTTTCATGTTTTACTTTCATAACATATGTTATGTAAAGATTGGACATTAATCACTCGGAAGAGTGCAATATTGAATTCCTACTCCAAGGATCCAAATAACAAGATCCAGACTAAAATTCCAATCGCCTCCCCTAAACAGGATATTGTCAGTTCAAAAGTTTATTTCTTTAAATAAATGCAGCAAATACAAGCTAAAATCTGAAGGTGTAACCAATTAGTAAGCCTATTCTATAGTGCTAGCCTGCAGGACAAATAAATGATGGGCCTATATAGCCTCGGCCTATCCTAGATCTATTGTCAAGTCTAACGTTAGGTGCAGCTAAAAATGTTGATGTCAAAGGCGTCATGGACTTTCATTTGTAACCAGGCCTACATTATTTATTTATGATTACACATAATTTACCTAAAATAGTTACCAAATCAACAGGGTTTACAATTATGCCTAGCAACTATGTGCAGCTATGGAAAGCCATAATGACAATGGAAAGCCATAATGACAAAAATGATACACAGTCATAGATCTTCTCAGTCTCATATAGGCTATGTCTACTGTCAGGTTGGAAAAGTGGCAACCAGACTTGGGGGAGGGGTTTATAACACACAACAATGTTATACAGCGAATCATCCATTTTGGCAGCCATCTTGGATTTCAGTGTGAAAGAAGTATATGAAAAGTACAAAATTAAATTCTGTGGTCCCCCAAACCTATTCAAAGACACAAACTTTCTTGTCAAATCTACTTCAGAAGCTGAGATATAGCTAATCACATGTGGTGACGGCCATTTTGGCGGCCATCTGGATAAAACGGAAGGCGGATTTTTGTGGATTTTGGATGTGTATTTAGTATATTCTGACACTAGCCAGATTTGAGTGCCGGGTAATTGTCTGATCTGGGGAAAGTACCTCACCTCACCCCACCCCCATGGCACCGACTAGGGCTAGTTTAAGGTCTCGATAGGCAAATTTGTGGTGGGCGGGGAGACATGTGTTTGCCTGGAGTGCTGGGCGGCAATATCGAGTGCTGGGTGTCACCACCCAGCACCGCCCACCGTAGCTACATCCCTGCTTACTACCATTTTTTTCCACGTCACATGCAATTTTTATCTTCAACGCTCAAACTAGCTGTCTGCCTGCTTCCCCTCCCTACCCTTTACCCCCTGACAGCAAAGTCCCCCACCCATAGCCTCAAAGCCAGTTCATGCACAAAACCCAAGACAACTAAAATTGCGCAATGTGCCCTTGACTTAACTGACCCTCCCCCTGCAAGCCCCATACAACACCGATTCAGACCCCCTCTGATGCCGTTCCCCACAAGCCCCCCCCCCCTGACCTCAAAGACACATTAAATATCCAACTTTCCCACCACGCCACAAACCAGAATTAATTCACTTCTTCCAAACTCCTACTGCCCCACCCACCTTCCCAGCTGATAACACAAAACAGACCCTACAAAAACCCTAACGTACACATAACAATCAAGTCCTGCCCTAACCAGAACACCTCCAGAACACCCTCCACACTACCACCAACTCAAATAGACGACGACTCCCCTACCTACATCTCCCACTACCGCTTCACTACCAAAATATGGAAAATTACACACAAGACCTAGCCCACAGAGAGTGCCTTAGACATTCACTCTTCTAACAAACCCAAGACCCTACAGTCAAAAAGCGGCTTACCCCATCTTAAGCCCCTCCCCATCATGCCTGCTGAAATTTACTCTGTCCTTAAAACCTAACACCTCCCTAGTGATTCTGCACCCAGTCTGTACCGAAATAAATGGCTACAGATCCACCCTTATGCCCCCAATCTTGTCCTAAACCCCCTACAAACCTATAACAGTCATCCGACCACTACTTCATTATGGTTGCCTCCCTAAAATACTGCTCTTACCACAGCCCTCCACCTGCTCTGCCTGGACCGCCACCCCTCAACCCTTTTCCACAACCAGCCATCATCAGGCACTCACCCTGCACCTCGGGGATAAATTTCTCAAAGTACCCATCTACACGCTGAAGCATCCACTGAACTCCCATAAGCTGACCCCACCCCCTCAACAAACTTCCCCCAACCTCCAGAATACAAACTTGCTGCCAAGTCTCAAATCACACTGGGCCCTCCCCAAAATGTCCCTCCCACCAGCCCCATGGCTGGTCTCCATCGATATCTAGAAAGCCCTACCCACCTTCCCGACCAGCTGATAACACAAAAGAGGTAAACAAGGGAGGGGTCGACTTCCTAACCAAAAACATTCCCTATGACCTTCTCAGTCTTCCCTTCACTATCAAACCTTAACCAGAATACCTCCCAGTCTTTACTCATGCAACTAGCCTCTACACCCGAAACCTCTTTCTACATTTCCCCTAGTAACTTCCAAGTACTCTCCGAACTCTCCAGCGACCAACTCTACCCAACACATCCTACAGACAATGATGAAAGAACAAAGCTCTACCAACAAACTCGAGACACAACAGTCAAATGAATGGCCAAAAATACTTCTGGTAATCCCATCCCTTTCAAGGCAATTAGGCCTGGTCCCTCAGTACTTACACCTCCCTTGCCACTTCCACCTGCGGCCCAACGAGTTCAAAAACAGAATTTACCATACAAAACGCTTCAAGGAAATAAACGGCTACTGATCTCCCCCTTACACCCCCGAGCTGGAGTCTCTCCACTTGCACTCCACAGGCTTCAATGCTACCATCCAAAATCTTGCAAATTAACAAATCCCCAGAATCGCCCAGACACTCAACTGGATGACCTACTTCACCAACATAGCCCACCGTATCCAAGGGTAAAGCTTCTCACCCTCCGTACAAATTCATTGATTATGGTTGCCCCTCACCCTCACCAAAACCTCCCGTCAAACTCTAACTGCTTACACCTTAACCACCATCCCCTAAATCCGACCTCCACAGGCAACCTCGCCTCTCCCCCCCCTGCCACACTCCCTCTCCTGCCACACTCCCTGTCCTTTAACCCCACAACAATCTCCGTCCCCAGGCCTCCGATTTTATTCCCTCAATTCAGCCACCCAACCTGCCTGCTCCCCTGCCGCTGCACCTTGCCCCTTACTTACTGCGGCTCACCTTTGCTCTGCCTCGACTGCCCCTCTCCACCTTGCTGTCACACATCTACAACCACATACCCCAGTATCTGACACCCAAGTTCTCAAGAACTAGGGGATTCTCTTATCGTCACAGAGGTCAGCGGGTATTATTGCAACGTTGTGCATTGCATTACGATGGTAGCCGTGTAAAGGGCCTGTATAATCTGGGGTCCATAGTAGGTATCGGGACTGCGCAATTCCTCCTTAAAGGCATTGTCTGGGGATAAAAATTTTTCATTACATGTCATTCAAACCCCGTATCAAAGCTCCATTCCTAACTCAAGATACTCTTCCTAAAGATTGGTTACTTTTAAAGGTCACAAAACGTGATCCAAAGTGGGCAAATTGCCTCAGATTCCTTTTGTTATTCTTTATAATTGGCTACCTTGTTTGTCCTTGTTTGGCTACCTTGTTTCATACCTAGGTGTTTTTCCGTGTAGATATAGTGAAAAACTGTTCCACAGAAAATGTAGTATTTCTTCAAAAATTTGTATCTTCCGTATGCAAGATGCTATTGAGATGGTATTGAAAGCACTAAATTTGGTCAACAGACCATGCTTTTAATGCCGAGTCTCTTTGATGTATGGTGGTGGTAGGGTAAGTACCGACAACCGACGACCACAGTTACCTTCTACCATGGGTGTTGCAAACTGGTCACCTTGGAGTCGCCCTCACCCCCACGTGCGAAAGCTAATACATCGCGGGTTCAGTATGTGCCCATAAAACTTGTTAGCTCAACTGTTGGATAGTAGCTCTCTCCCCCCATGGGCCGTTTATTCTTTTCTTAGATTGAAAACCATACCTGGTGCTAAACTTAGTGCATAGAATATGTGGTCAACGTCATATTAAGGTTATATTTAGCTTAGTCCTTTTCTTCTCCTGCAGAAAAGAAATAATACAGAACCGAAGACATTTTACAGGGAGTATGCAGAACTGAAGTTGCGTGACTTTGACCCAGCGGAAGGAAGGAGAATGAGAACTCGTTTTGTACCCCCTCCTATTTGGCAGGAAATTGCTCTGAGCATGAAAATAACACTGTCAGCACTGTCTGTTTTTAAATTCAGATGTCAATTCTACCATTTTAATCCTTTTTACAGCCCAACATGATTTTGCATATGAATGAGCTTTTTGTTTTTCCTCTATTTTCATATTATTTAAATACCTTCTGGGCGCTCCCGCGGAGGGTGCATAACTCACACCATATGTATCGGAAACTAACAATCGGCATGCACAGCAAGTGTTGCTGTGAGGACTTGTGATAGAAATTGATAATAGATCCATCTAAAAAAATGTTCCAAAAATTTTGAAGAAATCGACTGCCGGGGGTACACCATGGTATCCATTGAGAGGAAAATGTACATGACCATGACCAGGTCTGGGGGAGGGGGCTGGAGCCGGGAAAGCCACCCTCCGCATAAGCGCTTGTCATGGCACTAATTTCATTTAAAAAAAACTTTCTTCCCTTACACTGATTCCATGCTGGATGCTGACAAACGCTGTAGTCTTAAGCGCAGGTCACACTAGAGCGATTTCAGATAGCGTCCGATTTTTGTGAGTTTTCAAAATTGCCAGCCGGTGTAAATCTAATTCTTTCGTGACGTTTATCGGACACGCGTGCAAAAACTGGATTGATTTTCAAACAAGAGCGGCATTTCAATATTGGGTGGACATGACCAGATTTTCCAATAATTTACTGAAGTCATCGGCGATTTCTCAAATATTGGGGGGACATGTCCTCCTCCCCCACCCTCCCGATCACCGCCCATGCGCTCTGGTATTCATCAATAACAAGGTTCCCTTACTAGCTACACTGATGCCCAACCGTCCTCTCTCCGTAACCTTCTCGCCCCTTTTCGTGAACTATTGACTTATGTTCTCCCTTAGAATACCCCCACATAATATGTAACATTCATTTGCCACGGTTTAATCCCCCCCCCCCACACACACACCACCACCATTCCCTCTGTCATAATGCCAGTCTCATAAAAATACAACTTATCCCTTTGCAATATTTTTTGCTGCTAAAGCATTCATTTAGGCTTATTTCATCTTTGACTTCGCTGCACATACGAGGACATTTTTCCAGGGTACTCCACCATAAATGTTCTTCGAGAGTATACTCATAATCAATTTGGTTGGAGGTTCAAGTCGCTTCTTGGCTGTTTGACTATAATGTGTAGAAGCTGTTGTTTCTTTGTACTGGATACAAATTTGTGGTGCTTTTTATTACACATTTTCAGGCCAAGCAAGCGGACACGCAATAGTAGATGCGAATTTTCAGTGATGAATTAAGTGAAGTTTGAACAGTTGCCATATTTGCAAGTTCCGACCCTGCAAAGCTTTAGTTTCGTTCCTTTCAACCCAACTAAATTCTAATTTTCATTCAAATAAGATACCTCTATACATCTGAACCCCATACCGATACTAAAATATAAATTAAATAAACTAAATGCTCAGTATGTTAATATAAATTAACAAATCCTCTAAAATTTAACAAGTCACCATCACTAAATTTACATCACTGATCTACAGTTTCATTAGACTGCTTTCCCCCAGTCTTCCCCCTCTTAATTCTCACAGCTAAACCTGTCTCGACTAAATTTAAATCCTCTAAATCTCTTCTGAATATTATGCACGAATCAAGTGTCATAATACTACCTTTGGTAAATTTCACTAAATCTCTTTGTATTTTATTATGTAAGAATTATGCGCCCCCGTAACTCCCTTCTCCTGTCCCACTGCTTTACCCCTACCGCCTCCTACTCCACAGACCGTGCTTACTGTTGTTAAAGGCGTTGTTGCTAAAGTATTCATCTTACCTACCTTTTCCAAGAATTAGCCTTCATAACTTTTTAGTGCCCCCTCTCCCCATGGCTTTACCCCTACCCGCCTCCTCCCACTTCACATAGTGCTTGCTCTTGTTAAACTAGACTGATCACCCTTAGTACCCTATACTGGGAATGCAAGTTGCTTCTTGGACATTTGGCTAAAAGTGTGTGTAGTATCTCTTCTTTCTCACAGATTTAGTCGGTGGTATGATTCATTCCCTTTAACTCTTGTTCAAAAAGATACCTCTATACATCCATAATTATGTCTAAATCAATACTAAAATAATCGATACTAATAATGTATTATAAAACTAATAAGCCAAAAATAAATTTCCACAGTGCATGAATCTAAGTAAGCGAATCTTAGCATCTATCTAACTTTTTGTAGTTCTGAATCTAAATATATCATGACTAAATTTAAATCACCGGGCAACAGCTCTAATCAAAGGCCAATTTCTTTTTTAATGCATTCCAGTCTTTCCCCCAGTCGATCCTTTTTCTTAAATCTCACTGTTTAACCTGTCTTATGTCTAAATTTAAATTTTCCAAATAACTCCTAAAGTTGATCAATTGCACACATACATTACTGGTAATTCATCTCAACCAAATATTCACATATTTTCAAGTCTAGCTTTCAAAGTGAATTTTTTTACAACAAATTACTCACTTTAGTAAATGTATAATTACGGTTTCGTCTCTGAAAAAGCCCAAAAAGTTTCACAAATTAAACCACCACAATGTTTAAGTGCACGGAAAGCGATATCTTATCTTCCAGTATAATTACATGTATAATTTTAATTATTTTAATGTATTGCGTGCAGTACTCCCTTACCACAAATTAGCCTTTATCGTAAATTTAAAGTCTCCCCCTCCCCACCCGCCTTCCACTTCTCAGAAATGCTTTTACCGTTTCCCAAAATTTAGGCTAATTGGACCTGGACACAGATTTATGGGAGCGCTTTTATCCCGATCAACCCTGAGTACCCCACTTATGGGCGGCAATCCCAGAGGGACATGTCCCCCAATATTTGAAAATGGGGCCAGCCCCCCCCCGAATGTTGGCCGCCGTTGACCCCACTGTAGGTGAACCCCGTGAGATTACTCAGTCTGGGACTGCCAAGTCGCTTCTCTGATATTTGGCTAAAAGTATATGTGTAATATTTTTTTCAGTGGTATAAATAAAGCAGTTTCAATTCTGATTAAATTGAATTTATGTTCCTGGCATGTTACATCGCCCATGTTTTAATCGATACCAAAGCGTTCACATATCTTATTACTAAAATCAGGCTGACAAAATTTGGTAGATTTTGTGGACATTTTAAACAAGTAAAATATAATTTAATGAGGCATCTGTTATCTTTAACTCTAATTCAAAGTAGATACCTCTATACATCCAAATACCTTTTAAATTTTAATTCATGTTTAAATTGACACTAAAAATAAAAATTAAAATAAAATAAAATATAAACTTTTTGAATATAAATAAGCAAATCTTTAGTATCTTTTTATCGTTCCGAAAATAAACATATACTTAATTTACATCACCGAGCTACGGTACAGCTTAATATCTCTAATCAAAAGCCCAATTACTTTTTTAAATGCCTTCCAGTCTTTTCCCCAAGTTGATCAATCATGATATTTCCAAGCCTCGCAAAGTCTGGCTTTCAAAGTGAATCTTTTTACCACCAGCTACTGCTTTTCGTAATTTTCAAGACTTTATAGAGACCCAAAATCCTCCGAGGAGTTAGTTAGATAATGTTTAACGTCCCAGTTTCCAACCAATTGGTTCAAGTCGAGACGACCACGGCTTTTTTTCCAGTTGTGGCTCACTGGCTTGTTTTCCCTACTCCATTGCTTATGCTGAGCACCAAGCACAAAGGCAGTAGGTTCCATAAAGTCTTTGGTATGACCCGGCCAGGATTTGAACCCTAGACCTTCCGGCTGAAAGTCGGATGCTCTAATCCTCCGAGGAAGTAGCTTTGTTGCGGAAGGACAATGAGGACGAGCTGTCGGCCAAGATGGTGGAATATGAACTGTTCCGAGCAGCGCGCGAGAATAATGCAAATTAGATGTAGCAAGGGGTAAGTATATGTCAGGGACGTGAATAAGCTGATAAATCGTGTCCCTATATCTTATTGTGTCCCCATATCAAAGGATTAACTTTAAGAATTCATTTTTAATTTGATCTATTCACTTCAATCTACGCATTCCTTAAAGCTGAGTTCCTCTAATCTCTGTCTTATTCTTATTATTACCAGTACGGGTATATAAGCGAAGTAAAAAACTAAGTTATATATACCCACAGCTTCGTCTCCAAAAAAAAAGCCATAAATAATGTTTCACAAATTTAACAACCACAATGTTGTAAGAAAAACGAGATCTAAACAAAAGAATCTTAGACCTTAAATCTTAAACTTATTACGTGCAATTTAAATCCCCTTACCACAAACTAGCCTTAATCGTAAATTTAACTGTTAACATCACCTATGGTGTTCATTTTATTTCTTTCCCCTCACCCACTGCTTTACCTAACCCGCCTCCTAATACCCCACATATCGTTCTTGCTGGCTTTCCTGCAAAGGTGTTTCCAATGACTCCTGTCCATCCCCTGCCCCATTGCTTGACCCCAACCCGCCTCTGTCAAAACGTTCATCTTACGTGCTGTTTCTAAATATCAGCCCCATAACTACCTACTTACTTTCCTTCCCCTACCCCCAGTGCTTTACTCCCACCCGCCTCCACTTTCCCCACAGAAAAATTATTACTTTACCACCAAGGTGTTACGTATCGTTTCTCAATATAATTCACCTTACTTTCAATTCCTCATACTCCACTGCTTTACCCCACTCCCACCGCCTCCAACTACTCCACAGAACGTGTTTTCTGCTGAGGTGGTCATCTTACGTATCGTTTCCTCATATCAGCCCTACAACTTATTTCTCCTCCCTTTTCCCACTGTTGTTTAAGCAGGCTTTGCTGCTAAAGATGTTCATCTTATTTACCATTCCCCAGTATCAACCCCATACTTATACCCCACTGCTTAACACCCACCCGCCTCCTACCCCACAGAGCGTGATTGCTATTGTTAAACTAAGCACTATAAATACTACTTGAGCATGGGCGGCTCTAAGAAATTTTGTTTGGGGGGCAAACTCAAGTCCGTATTCAGTGAGATTCGGAAGACCCCCCCCCCCCCGCAATACCTATGGTCAGCTCCGGATAGTAATTATGGTCAGCTCCGGATAGTACAATAGGAGTACGGTTATTATTATGTATTTCAGCGATACCCCATGTAGTTTTCAAGAGCTTTTCAAAAAACATTTGGCAGGCAGTCAGTCATGAGCTGACCACTTTAAAAATAAAAATACAACCATATCAGCCGATCGCTACTCCATAGGGGGAGTGAGAGGCAGGTGAAATTGGCAAAGCGAGTTGATCCATTTGTATAAAATGAGCCCCACCTTTAAATATTTTTTTGTTTCTTTCATTGTGTCACAATATGTTTCAGCTTTGCCAAGAAGCTATAAAATGTTGGTTTTCTGGATTGTTTTCTTCAAATATCAAAAATTTCGAGCACTGAAGACACTTAAAATGATGAAATGATAGCACTATGTTGGATCTCAGTACCGTTCCGAAACGAATTTTTAAAGAGGAAGGGAGGGGAATTTTTCTAACTCAGAATGACGTCTCATCCTATACACAAATAGCTAGGCAAAAAGTCTCACTGCACTGAGCTTAGATTGACTGTTTGGTGTGTTTAAAATGAACTGAAACGGTATACTTTAGCACAGAGGTGGCGAACCTTTAACCTATAACATGCCATTTGACAGTCATAAGACCGCTCGTGGGCCCGAACGGTGCTGTCAGTTTGGACAAGGGAAACCTCTCCTTCTATGGGAAACACAATACGTTTAGGCTACATGCCCATTTCAACTTTTTGTAGACAGATACCTATGCTATTCTGGCCAGGTGACACCCGGGCAAAAATGCTTTTAGTCGTGGATGATAATCAACACGGTGTATCTAATGACACCGAAAGCTCTGAAGTGTCTGCAAAATTATGGGCATTTTAACTCCAGCATTACCGTTACCCTCTGTAAATGACATTATGATGCCTGAGCTAATCAGATTACAAATATCACAACGTGATCATTTGTTTTGATAACCTTAGCTCTCACTAATGGTAGGTCCATTTGTGATTTCAGAAGTACATATAGTAGCAAACAAGCAACCAAAAAAAAAAAAAAAAAACGCGCGCGAAAGCGCGCCGAAAATATGTTGTTTTGAAAGCACTTTATTAATGTTTAGCCTTGCATTGGAAAGTTATTCACTTCTTTAATTTTAAACCGAGTCAAGGAAAAGGGAGGGCCTAACCCATCTCGATTTACATGTTTTATTTATTTATTATTTTTTAAATTGGAAAATTGAAGACCATGCTTTGCAAACTTTTTTTTGGGGGGGCAAGTGCCCCCCGTGCCCCTATGGCGAGCCGCTAATGCACTTGAGAAATCCCCCCCTCCCCATAAACTAACAATATCTGCATCAGCCTTCTTTTAATTTTTTGTCACATCAATTTTTGGTCTAATATAAATCTCAAATAAATATCCTAATCGGCTTTGAAATCTCTATATCGTGATATCCAAAATATAAAGTTAGTCTAATACATCCGATTAAATCGAAGCATCTTAACCAATATATGCGTTCCCACCTAAGTACCTCATTGTGTCTACATTTCACAACTACTTTCTTAGTAGGCCTAAGCTACGGTTTCATCTTTAACCAACAAAACTAAAATGTATGTAGATTCCTAAATCGAGATCCCTAGCTATCTAACACGCTAAGTATAACTTATCCCTATAATCATTTTAACCTATTTCTAGAAACGTGCACAATCGAATATGGTCATTTTATCTGCCTAATAAGTAGAAACCAGGGATAAAATGGAAGTCTTAGTCATACATGTCATAACTGATTTGTATATCTACCAGTGCCTGATATCTACATTCCTTACGCTACTTTGAATTAAATTACTACAACCAAAACAACTAATTTTAGCCATCTAACTCTACAATTCCTAGTTTAAAAGTCAGCCTCTTTGTATCCGATGCTTCTTAGCCTTCGAAACATCAAAAATTTCTTTAAATCTCCTAGCCTTCTCTCTAATCATAAATCTACTTCCCACACTATCACTGCATTAAGTGTATAAGCAGGGAGTTGCTGTCAAATAGCAACTCCCTGGTATAAGCTACAATATTAGCACCACCTGCCAAGTTCAAAATCAATACCGCTGTTGAAATGTATCTCAAAAAAAGTGTATTTAATCAAATTTCACTGTTTTCAATATTATATAGTCTAAGTCTTCTTCTAAATGCTGATCTATATCCTAAATTTATGTAAACCTTATCTAATCCCTCAATTAAATCTTCAGCTCCCTTTCCACCTACGTCTAAAATAAAATAGGCCTACGTTACAACTAGTAACATAGTCCCAATATCAGAATCTCTGTATGTACTCCTTAAGCTTTATCTCTAGATATCTAAACGCTAAGTTTTACTTTCACCGAGTCAAATATGTAATCATAATCTACCCTACATCTATTTCCTTTCCTATATCTCCAGATATCTAAAAAGCTAAGTTTTACTTTCACCGAGTCAAATATAATATAATCATAGTCTACCCTACATCTATGCCCTTTCCTATATTTCTAGATATCTAAAAGGCCAAGCTTTACTTACTCCGAGTCAAATATGTAATCATGGTCTACCCTACATCTATGCCCTTTCCTATATATCTAGATATCTAAAAGGCCAAGTTTTACTTACTCCGAGTAAAATATGTAATCGTAGTCTACCCTACGTCTATGTCCTTTCCTATATTTGTAGATATCTAAAAGGCCAAGTTTTACTTACTCCGAGTCAAATATGTAATCATGCTCTACCCTACATCTATGCCCTTTCCTATATTTCTAGATATCTAAAAGGCCAAGTTTTACTTACTCCGAGTCAAATATGTAATCGTAGTCTACCCTACATCTATGTCCTTTCCTATATTTGTAGATATCGAAAAGGCTAAGTTTTACTTACTCCGAGTCAAATGTAATCGTAGTCTACCCTACATCTATGTCCTTTCCTATATTTGCAGATATCTAAAAGGCCAAGTTTTACTTACTCCGAGTCAAATATGTAATCGTAGTCTACCCTACATGTATGTCCTTTCCTATATTTCTAGATATCTAAAAGGCTAAGTTTTACTTACTCCGAGTCAAATATGTAATCATAGTCTACCGTACATCTATGTCCTTTCCTGAATGAAAGCCTGCATGTAAAATTATGTAAGCTACACTAGTCTTGTATAAGGACCTAACCATCTAAATCCATACCTAAGAGAAGCTAAATTCCTAATGTTTCTTAAATCTTCTAAAAAATACAAAGAAGCATTACACAGTCAAATTGCAATGCTTCAATTATAAGGTTTAGGTCCAATCAACCGCCTAAGTCCTCTCCTTCATGTAAAGTCAAACCTACATCTAAGTCTGCTCCTAAATGTAAACCATTATTAAAACAGTAAACTTCAGCCTTAAAATGTCTAAATTTCAATAAAAGCTAATTCTGAATTGATAACTCTATAGGAATTCATCTCTAAAGCTAAATATTACTTTATCGAAGTCTTTAAACCTTCTAAACTACATGTTCCTAGTATACTCTGTCTATGGCTACAAATACCATCTCAAACTTCATAAGCTACGCTAGCATCCACAACTTCTAAATATTTTGACAGAATCTCTACATTTTATTCTAAATATTATAAAAGATTTTTTACCAGTCTTATTCTAATCTCTGTCTCTTATACTAATCATTACAAATGAATATCTTTATCTTATTCTTAAGAATCTTTTAATCTTATTCTTAATATTATTAAAAAGTCTTTGTACCTTAATCTAAAGTTATGAAAATATCTTTATCTTGTGCTAAATGCTGTATTAAAACCTTTGCATCTCATTAAAGGTATTGAATTAGCTATCTCCATCTTATGCTAAATATTATACGTCTTTGTACCTTATTCTGAATGTTATGAAAGAATATTTTTATCTTATGAAAATTTCAAATAAATCTGTATCTAAATGTTTAAGAAATCTCTACATCTAAGACTAAATATTATTAAAGAATCTTTTCATATTAATCTAAATATTATGAAAGAATCTTTTACTAAATGTATTTTCTTATTCTAAATTTCATAAAGAATCTGTGTATCTTATACAGAGGTGCCGACAGCCGACCCGGGCCCCGGTACAAAATTTCAATGCTGGCCCCTCTCACTAAAGTAAGTGTGGTGTTCACGAGGAAATAATTTGATATATAATTTAATGACCAATTCTCCCGGGCCCCCCTAATTGCCCCGGGTCCCGGGACATTTGTCCCCCTGCCCCCCCTCCCCCGTCGGCGGCCCTGATCTTATGCTAAATTTAGAGAAAGAATGTCTATCTTATTCTTTTCAATGGAACCTTTCCTTCTATTCTATAAGACCTTCGTATTCTTAACACTATGTAAGAAGAACCGTTGTGTCTTATGATGAATATTATACAACAAGTTGCGAACAAGATTAAACATTAGTTTATGAATCTAAATTTTATTCACTAATTCCTTACTAAATAAAAAAGTATATAAGCATCTAAGTATGTATTCCAAATTTTTAAATGTAAATCTCTTCTTTTCAACCTGCTTAATCTTTGAATCTACATATCTTACATATACTGCAAATATATATGTGCAAGTTAAAGCTAACCACCTGCGTGAAAATACTGGAGTTAATTGTCTAACTATATATGCCTACATTTAAATATTAATGGTAAACTTTACCAAATCTATTTTTTTTATCTCCAGTATAAAAGTTCTTACCATAATATATTAACATAAGAGGTTAGTTGGTGAGATTTAAATCTATGTATGCATATTCATTTAACGCCTTGGCTGATCTATTATCTAGCCTGGGGTTCGATAAAACACCCTGTGCTCCTACACATATATACCAACAAACAAGAGGCTGCTGCAGAGCTCCCTTGGTATCTTATTACAATTGTTTTAATCTTATCCTGCTAAACATTTTCGTTGTCTACCATTGAACCTTTATGAGATGGATACAAATTGAAAAATCTACCGCTGGTAGCACTCTTGCCCTTAGTTTTTAGGCCATGCCATACAGCCTAGAGTATCTATGTGAAAATTTTTAATAAAAATAGACTAGAACCACATCTCACCTTAATAGCTTAATGTGACGGATCACCCTGACTGAGGTGATCCTTTCGAGTATTCCCATGTGTGATCCTAGAATAAACCAATTCGTTGGAGAGAGAGCTGGACTAGGCGTTTTTAGCTCGCGGCAAGTCCGTGGAAACTGTCATCCTTCCTCGTCCATGCGTCCGTTACTAGACGCTTGAAAAAGACCGCAAGAATAGTTGCTAAATTACACCCTCGCCATCAGATCTGCATCTGAACGTATTTTTACTTTCAATACGAGGAGGGCAGTTTTTAGTGTCTTGCAATTTTCGTGTCTTGTCTAGGTAATGTATCTCAAAATTCATGATGATATACAACGAGGATGAGGTATTCATGTGTCATTTTTATAACGTTTTTTAGAAGTTTTTGAGGGAGGATTAGTTTTAAGAATTTATCCGGCCTAAGCTGACCTGACCTGATTAATATTCCTTTTCTTGACCCGACACCAGGTGCTGTTTAGAGGATTTATCTCCGAAGAGGGTTTTTTCTTTTTTTGTTTGAACCAACCACTTTGAGAGGTTTTCCAATCTTAGCTCAGGATAAAATTGAAGAAGCCACCAATACTAAATCAGATGGGAATAGGAATATCCGTTGATAAAGAGGGGTCATGGGTCATGGGGGGCAAGGGACATGGAGAGGCTTGGAACAAGGAAGAGCTTGGAGCTGTATGGGCTAGGAACGAGAGGCTACGGGATACAACCCCCTGGGAAAGGAGGGGCATGGTCGGGTTAAGAGCTAGGGGCTGCAGTCCCTGGGAATAGGGTGTAACCACGACTGCTCTTGGGTGTAGGGGCAATAAATATCCGTGGATAAAGAGGTCATGAGCCATGGGAGGCAAGGGACATGGAGAGGCTTGGAGCTGTAAGGGCTAGGAACCAGGGGCTACGGGATACATCTCCCTGGGGAAAGAAGGGACATGGAGGGGTTAGGAGCTAGGGGCTGCATCCCCTGGGGACAGGGCTTAACCACAGATGATTGCTTTTCTCTTGAGTATAGGGGCAAGGAGACAGGAGGGGTGAGAAACCAGTGGGGATACAAACCAGTGGGGATACAAACCAGGGGCTGAGAAGTGGCAAAATGCCAAAACACTCTTACATTGAAAATTTCACCAGAGGTGGAAAGAAGAGCGCCCTCCCCAACAGGAGGGTTGGTTACGTCACAGACTGCCTTCCCTCGACGAGAGGGTTTGGTTACGTCACTGAATTTTTCTTTACCTTAGACATGGCTACAACAGGAATTGAAAACTAACATTACTGACTTATGATTACACGGTACAGTGCGGAAGTTGTTTCACCACAGGTTACAAGAGCACCCTCCCTGGACAGGAGGGTTTGGTTACGTCACTGTGAAGTGATCGATCTTTACTGTAGATAACTGACTTTAAGGTTACAACTGATAAGAAAACTGACGGTACTGACTTAACAACTACATTACAGCGCGTGATCGCCATCAAAAGTTACAAGGGCGCCCTCCTACGACAAAGGGTTTCGTTACGTCACTGAAATTACCTTATTTTTACAGAAGTGTCATTTTTTGCTGTACTGAAAAAGGCCTATACTACTGTACTGTGCTTACTGCAATGTACACCTCATCCGGACCATAGCCGTGGGGGGATTCTGGGGCAAAATCCCCCAACAAACTTGCAACTGTCCAAACGAACTTCCCCTCCAGTTTACAAGCAGGCTACGGGCCTGGCTAAGGTGTAACATTACGAGGATCTAGGCATAACGTTGATAGTCATGCCTAGTATGCAAAATATGAACGAATGATACACAAAATGCAAATACGTGCATACACAAATCAGTGCAAAGAAATAAGTGCAAAAAAATGAGGCGTTCGACAGTGGCGAATCCATGAATCACAAAACGGATTGGGCGCAGGATGCTAATTTCTTTTGCTGTGAAAATGCTTATGTTTGAAAAATAAAGAATACAGAGAACCGATGGCGCATGAGTTGCTGGCCTCACAATGGATTCGCTACTGTAGGACTTGTGCAAGGCGGGCCAACATTAGGGGGCAGGATCTGATCTTGGGCAATGGGACATGTTTAAAAGTGCATTAAATATAAGTCGTACAACCATTCTTCCCTTTCTCCAGGTGTTCCTGGAGTACTTACCGCATCCTTCTGCGAACTTCACCAGCCTCGTTGCTGTGGTAATAGCATATAATTTTTCACTACATATTTGTAGGAAGGACAGACCATGGGCGTGGGTCTTGGGGGGACGGGGGACGCGTCCCCTGACTTTTTTGGAAGGGGACATCTTCAATAAGACCCCCACTTTTTCAATAATATAACATACCGGTAGATAACGAATTGACACTACATTTTAAAAGCCAAATTGCGCCCAAATATGGCACTATTTTACATATTGACACCTTCCAATTTCTTTTTCAAAGGGGAGGGGATTATCCCCTTAGACCCCTCCCCTAGGACGGCGATTCGCAAATGGTGAAAAGTTCCCCCGCCTTTGGAGATGGATCCACGCCCATGGGAAAGACCAACATTAAGGGGCAGGACCCGATCTTGGACAATGGGGCATGTGTAAAAGTGCAATGGTCGTGCATCCTCCCCCTCCTTTCCCCCAACCCGGCGGGGCCCTGATGTACTTACCCCAGCCTTCTCCCACAGGTCGTCTCTTTGCTTGAGTAATAGCAAAAGTTTCTACTTACATACATGTATAAAGGGTCGGAAATAGACAGGTGATATTTTTTCAAAGTTAGGCGACGGCTATCCATGACAAGATCACTCTCCTTCACCCTTTGGATCTTGGAGCACAGTTCCAAAAATGTTCCAATATAAACAGTTATTTTGTTTCTCCTTTATCCATGTGATTCCAACTTTTAAAACAACATAAAGCGTGGGCGAACCTCTTTTTTTCCAGTTTCTTTTCATGTTTGGGTAAAACTGTAAGGCAGCCCCTAGCAAGTGTTTTCTCACTGACTGACACAGATAAGAGTCTGTGAAGACTACGCGTTGATTTGGCAGAAAATATTCCTTGTTTGACTTTGCAGCTACCAATGTTCCAGACGATTTGATTTTTTAAGACATTGCAAAGTCATGATTACTAAACTTAGTTCCAAAAATGTGCTCCATAAATGCAAGTTCCTCCATGAGAAGAAGCAGTTCCTTGAAGCTGTTGGAAATGACCAGAAGTTAAGTCCACACTGGGGTTTCCTTTTAGACAAAATAGTTTGTAAGCTTGAAACGTGCAACCCTTGTCCAAAGTCTTTACGTCTTTTCAGTTACAAGTTCAGAAAGTTTAGTTAACATTACCAAAGAATTCTCAAATTTACCGACCTACAATTTGTCCAGTATGCTTCATTTATCCGTCAAACGCCATGATGACATCTGCATATCCTAGTATCAGCGGTACATGGATAGGTCTTTGTGTGTGCCAAAATGTGTTGTATTAACATAAAAAGAAGACAGCTTCCCTGACTAATCCTAACAACTAACGCCGTACATTGGCTTTGGCTAGAGTCTCACTTCTCAGTGCAAAACATCACCCTTTCACTTTGCATTACAATACACGGATTGTGAGGCAGCTGCATTTTTATCAGGATTAACCTGCATGCTCTGGTTAATCCATATTGTGTTGCGAAGTACACATCTTAGGAATGCATCAGCCCCATAGGCCTAATTTACATGTCAATGAAAGTACGTGCTGCCTGATTCAGAGATCATAAAAGGCAAGCCAATATAAAGATATGATCAGTGTACCGTGGGGGTGGAGGAAGGGGTGGGTTAAGGGGCATTCGACATGTATGTATGTGTATTAAAGGGTTCTTAGATGCAAACTGGTGATATATTTAGTCGACGTATCTTCCACTTGTCAACTTTCTTGGCAAAAATTGTAAATAGACAGTTGTCTATACGGCACAACAAAAGGGTACCATGTTTAAAAGAAAATTCGATATTTCTTCGAGGATTGCCAGAGATGGTTGTACCTGTTCAGGGGCAGTGTTTTATGTCTAAGGGTGGGGTAAAATCCAGTGCGTTAGCGAGGGGCGTTCTTCAAAAATATGCCCTCCATGGGCCCAATGTAGGGCACCTGGGCTCTATTTCATAAAAGTTAGGAATATTCCTATCTTGGACTTAGGAAGAATTCATTTCTATCTTCATGCTGAAGTTGTTCCTAGGCTTGGAATGATCTTTGGTAGATTTAGAAATGTTCTTAATTGATTTGGTAGGAAATTACAGATATAAACAATGTCACTTTTGATTTATCCCTAAATATTTAAAGAAAGGAATGATTTCGGACGAATAGTTCCTAAGCAGTTTAGGAACTTTTATTTTGGGAATATTCCTAACTTTTATGAAACAGAGACCTGGTCGGTTTCAGGGACAATATTCCGGTGGGGAACCATGGGTCGAAGTATTAAAGGCATTGTCTGGTGGCATTTTGTAGTCTAATAGGAAAGATAAAAATTTTTCACCACATGTCATCCAAACCCCATACCAAAACTTCATTTCTAACTCAAGATATCCCTTCTTAAAGACTGTTTACTTTTGACAAGAAATACCTCCAGATTTCCTCAAGGTCACAGAACATGAGGCCAAGTGGGCAAATTGCCTCAGATTCCTTTTGTTATTCTTTATAATTGGATACCTTGTTTGTCCTTGAAATTTGATACCGTTGGAATGTTTAGATGCTTTTCCGTGTAAATATTGTGTAAAACTATGCCATACTTATCGTACAGCAAATGAAGTTATGGAATAATCAGCTTAGTGATATCAACATTATAAAGAAATACAAAAGCTACATCTAATGAATTTGCCCAGATGACATCACAGATTTCCCATCATGCACTGCAGAACATGAAAATAAAGCATTTCTTCAAAAAGTCTTTCTTACTGCCGAACACAGAAAATTTTTCTGCTTTTTTTGAAAACATCAAATTTGATCACCAGAACGTGCTTTTAATGGCGACTAGAATCAAACATTTGGCTAGCTTTAAATGGAATTGGTTAATCACATTTTAACTACGTTTTGTAATAGTCTATAACTCGCCCAGTCGGCAGCAGTGTTGCCACTCCTAGGTTTTTTCACTAGATCTATGTTTTTTTAGGTTCATCTGGGTTTCTGGGTTTATTTTTTTCAGAAAGGTACAAATCTGGGTTTTTTTTACAGTTTGTAGTTGAAACTCGAACATTTCATTGCATTTCACAAGTTTCATGTGAATAAACGTTCGCAAAACATCTGAAATATACTAAAAAGGCCTAATTCTGGAAGAGGAAGACAGTTTCTCAGTTCATATTTCGTATTCATGACCTCGAGCAGGGCTGCGTGTTGCAGAACATGTGCAAGGCATGTAACGTAACACACCGCCCCGGTCGAGGGGTACCGTACTTCCGTAACTATTCTACACTGGGTAAATGTATGCGCACTTCCATCAAAAGACGATACACATTTTTGAAACCACGGTATAAACTTGTAGGACCTAAGATGTAAATATCTATACGGTGATTGGTTGCACTTTAATATATGCTGCCCTGGAACAGTACAGGTCAAGTCCATGTGCCCGTCCATGCGTGATTCTGTCCATGTGCCCGTCCATGCGTGATTCTGACTCTGAGGGTAGGGGGTGGATGTTGGATAAAACATGCGGCTACCAGTACAAATGAGTTACATGCCTGTGGTTTTGGTTACTTCAGGCCAACACCTAAGAGCTATAGAAAAACAACCTTATTGAGAAGCCGACTTACAGCAGCCTACAATGCATCCCTGTAATGTAGGGGCCTATCTTCCTGTCAGTTCAACAGTCCATTCAACTGTTGATGATTGCGAGTTAAGAAAGGATGAGGGTGAACTTGCTCCAGGTTTACAAATTTCTCTCTGAAAATGAATCTTTGTCATCTTGTATAGCTACTTAAAGCTTCAGGGTGATTCTCAGGTTCGAGGTCATGGTATGAAGCTTGCCAATTGTTTTGTAAGGTTTAATGTAAGGAAGTTCCGCTCTCTCGTAGAATTGTCCGAATGAGTGGACAACTCTGCCAGATTGGGTAGTTAACTACGCTCCTTACCAAAAAACAGTCAACCAGAGTACCAGACCAACAACAAGCGAGTCAGTAAAATTAGATGATTCTACCACAATCATGGAAGAACTTGCAGTTCAACACTGACAAGTTTCTGATTTTACTGGACTCGCTTGATGTTGGTCTGGTTGGCTGTTTTTAATAAAGGGTTTGGTCTCCAAGGCATCTTATGGGGACTTAATAGCCAGCCTCCTTTGTTCTTTTATTTAACCTTACGTTATGAATGTATACACGCACGTACCCCAAATAACCGTGACTTTCCCTCCATAGGCTATGCGGCTGATCCACACAACAGGACTGCTCCTATTTAGCCAATAAACACCAAATAAAAAAGAAAAGAAAAGAAAATTTCATATTTTCCGCCGCAATAAAAACCCGCTCGTTTACCTTTGATTTTATCCATCATGTAAAGGTAATGCATCCTGCAATTACGTCTTTTGTCGGACTTTGCAGAAGTTATAGCTGATCTGGGTTTTTATTTGGCAATCTGGGTTTTTTAGGACTCAAATCTGGGGTTTTCCGTTTTCGTTGAAGTAATAACGAGTTGTGTCTTTACAACGGGTGTGGGCTAAAACCGCTACAAAAAGCACTAGTAAATATTTAATTTTATTTAGTTATTGCAATTTTAGTTGCAAAAGTTATTCAAAACATGTGAACTGCTTTCCAGTTTCTCCAACCGCCTATAAGATTTTTTGCTTCTAATTATTTTTCCAAAGGGTGATAAGAAAGAGTGTCCCGCATTTTTCATTACTGTGAGAAAAACCAATGTAGTTTCGAAAGTAGCTGCAATATAATTTTCTAAAGACGACCAAGGTTTAAGGGTTAGGCATACTTTCCCAAATCAACGAAATGTGACGAGTAGTTCATACGCATGCATGACCAGACAGGTATAAATCAATGGAGGCTGCATCCTAGAAAGGCGTGGACGGGGAAACTATAACCGCTGAGAGAGTCAAAGACGCATAGCTACAGGCCTGGATGGTATAAGGGACTTTCCCAACAGTTTTCCATAAAATGTGTTGGGTTTGGGGCTTTGTGGACCATTTCTAGATAAAATTCAGCGTCCTCAAAGTGGAATGAGCAATAAAGAGTGCTTAATATAACGATGGTTGTAAATTATAAATACACACGTAAAGCTAGTAATGTTAGTAACCCTAAATTTAAACCTTCATTTCATAAAAGTGGATGATGGGCGACATTAAAGAACTGAAAGAAGTTTTAAGTGAGGTAGCAAAACGTTTCGACAGCGATCTCCATTTTCTCCCCCCGTTAACTGAATGCTTTCCTAAATACAGTTAAACGGTGTCAAATGCAGTGTCGGCACCAGGATTTTAAAAGTGGGGTAAATGTAGGGCAAAAAAAAATGGTGGGGGCAAACAAATTTCGCGCGTAGCGCGAAGCGCGAGCTTTAGCAGGTGGGGTCAAGGGGCCTGTCCTACGGCCTCTGATGGGGTCCAGGAGCCGAAGCCCCCGGAAGCTCGGAAGTTTTAGTATATCTGGGTGAAAACATAAGTGTCAGGAGGGATATATTTTGGTTCATAATGCATCATCAAATGCAAAGATTCCATATAATTTTAATGTATTAGGCTTTTCCTCCCGTCAGGTTACTAAACATTTAAGCGGGTGGGGTCCAGGGACCCTTTTTAGGGCCCCTGGTGGGGGTCCAGGGGCGAAGGTCCAGAAAGCTCTGACGTTTTATCATATCTCTGGGTAAAAAAAATTAAGTCTCAGGATAGGTATATGATGCGGAGCACCAGGTGGCGTGCCCACAGATAGTTTACACCCGGGAGGTCCTTTCCTTTTCACCTGTGCATGATTAACATCCTAGGGGAGGGTCCTTAGGGGAGGGTACGTACATGTAAGGCCTGGCTCAGGTGCAAATTTGTGCTATAGTTTGGAAAATTCTTGAACTGATTATATCTTTACAAATTGTGATAACTTAGTGATATTCTTCCTATTTTTTTTTTTTTTTCTGGCTAGGCGTAAGTTTAAGAAGTGCGCACTAAGAGAAGGGGCTGACACTCTATATATGGTCCACTCTATACTCTGAGAAATCTTTGTCTTTGTGAGGTGGCTTGGATGCAAAATGGTGCTATCCGAGTTTGGTAAAGCTTCGAAAAGCGTTGAACTGATTATGTGCTTAGAAATCCTCATTATTTAGTGATGTTTTTTTTCTGTTTTAGTTGGATGCAGTTGAAAGGGATGTTGCCTCAGGGGAAGGATGACACCTCTACTTTTTGAGAAATTTTTCTTGGTCTAAGTTTTCCTAGATCTAAAATGGTCTTATCTTTGGTAAAGCTTTAGACTGATAACATAATCTGAAATTTTAATTATTTATTGAATTTTTCGTCTGTGGTATGGCACCTGCACAAGGCTAGTATGCTATATGCCATTTCCCGGGTTTGGGGGCCTTAAATCATAAGCTGGACAGGAAATTTTCAGCATTTCATTATTTTGTCACAAGTAAGCCAGCTTTTATTTACGATTTGGAAATCTCGAGGGGTTTCCCCTGCCCTCCGCAGGGTACGGACCTGTAAATCTCTCAGAATATAAACCTACATTTACATTCATGTCTACCTGCTACAACCACATTTAATCTTATACAAGATACAGTCCAGGGGTGGCGCCGGCTGGGGGAAGGGGCATGCCCCCTCTTCGGGGAAGGTTGGCCCTTGTGTGGGAAATTTTCCAATTTCATTGGGTAGCCTTCATGGGCACGATAAGGTATGAAATATGGCGACTAATCACCTGGACGGTTTATATAATTGTGGACTCAAGTAAGGCAGCTTCTTTGATAAATAACCTAAATTTTTTATTTTCTTCAACGAAAATCAACTATTTTCAAATTTCCTGTAATAAAACCCACATTTCCAAATTTTCCTCAACAAGACCCTATTTTTTCAAATTTCCTTGAACAGCAATCCCAAATTTTTCAAACTTTCTTGAATAAAACTCAGAAAGTTTCTGCGCGTTTCGCGCGGCCAAAATTTTTTTGCTGTCAGTTTGTCACCATCCTTCCGGCAATTTGCACAAATTGCACATTGACTCAAATTAAATTACAATGTTTCAAGTTTTGATTACAGTGTAAATATAATTAAGCCATAGATAATTGCTTATAAATACAGACCTATTATATCTATAACTAATCTCTTATAAAGAATTACGAATATTATTTATACTGCAACTGACGAATTGTAATCTTACAAATCAATCTTAAGTGCAAGTTTGACGTAAGCGTAAGTCTACGTCTGTTAGTAAAAAGTCAAAATGTTAAGTATGAAACGCATGATTTGAAAGAATTTTGAATGGGGAAATGGTGCCTTTCATTACTAACCTTCACAAAATGAGTGCAAAGAGGTGCCTCAGACAATAGCCAACCGCTCAGAAATTTCGGAAACTGGTTATGGGACTAAGCCTGGAACGCTGATTTCTTCCTTTTCTTTTTACAAATGCTGTGTTTTCGCTATATAAAATTAGAAGAGTAAAATTGAACAATATTTGGTTATTACATCAGGGAGGTAATATTAGATGGAGATCCAGCAAAAACTAATTTATTTATTAATTCAATTAGATTGACCTGAGAGTGGGGACTAAATCCTTTAATTAGGTATTATTGAACTAAAGGGCATTGACTTCCTTTCTCTAATATCCAAGCAACCTCATTTATACCTACAGCGACCCCAACAAAAAGGATTATTGGAACAATGCTTTAATGTCTAACTAGTTGCCGACAGTCAAGTACGAAACACTTTTCTGAAATTCAAAACAACTGTTTATTGCCAAGAAAACTAAGAATGCTGGCAGTAAACCAATAGTAATGATTAATGCAAATGAGCAAAAGAAGTGTAAGACTACACTTATCTGTCGGATTTTGACTTATTTCCGCATGTCCTCGCATGATTTAAAAGGCACACTTATATTGAGCAAGTTATAGGGAACTTAACAAGTATATTGTATATAGCGTCGAAACGCGTCGAAACCCTCAAATTAAGTTACAGCTTAAGCGACCGGCAATGTTAAGGCAATGGGAAGTTTCCCGATCTGCTCTTCGAGATGTAGCAGACGGCGTGCCATCTTCAATAACAACATACAAAAGGGATTATTTTCGGCAACGAGTAGGATTCAAAGAAATAGTTTCCGATGGATCTCCATCTAATATCACCTCCCTGATTAAATATGAATCTAATCTTAAAACAACCCGTTATATCTAATTGTAATTACTGAAAATAGGGGCCTAAAGCAACCAACGAATTATATACTTCAAATAAGTATTAAGTATAAGTCTAGCCTGTGGATAAGCCTACTCTACTCTCAGTCGCGGATCCAAGGGGGGGGGGGGGCTTCCCGGCCTCATCCCTCCTTTTTTGCCACATCAACAATAGCAAATACGCAAAAATTAGCATAATGTTAATCTAGGAGAATATTCAAGGGAGCTTTCACCTCCCCCCCCCCTTTTCGAAATGTCTGGATCCGCGTCTGACTCTTCTCCCTAATATAAACCATTCGTAATCTGCCCATTCACAGGCAACTGAAAGCTTCAGGCTACAACGTAAGTCTCAGTTTTGATTACATCGTTTATATAATTAAACTATAGATAATAGTTTATAAATATATACCTATTATTTCTGTAACTAATCCTTTATAAAGAATTAGGAATCTTAAATATATTGCGAACTCACGAACTGTAATATTACAAAGTGTTAAGTCTGAAGTAAGTGTAAGTCTAGGTCTTTAGTTAAAAGTCAAAATGTAATTAGGAAACTCATGATTTAAATAAAGTTTGAAGGGAAAATGGGGACTTTCATTCCTAACCACACAAAATCAGTGCAAAGAGGTATCTCAGACCAGGGAACTGGAAGACAGCTCCATGCTCAGACAGAGCCGTGGCCTGGGCAAAATCATATAGGGGGCAGTTCACGACAGTGTCCAGTGTGGCGTACCTAGTATAGTTGGCACCCAGGCGGATCCTTTCTTTGTCACCTAGTGCCGCCATAAAGAAGGGGGATCTGAGAGGAGGGCGTGACATGTAGGACGGGATTTATGCAAGGTCTCTTCGGTGCAAATTTTGGCTTATCTTTAACAAAGCTTTTAGCTGACTACTTGTTTAAATCTTTCACTATAAAGAGTCGTTTTTCTACTGGGGGTGGGGTGTATATGAGCCGGGGTGATACACCTATTCTTTGAGAAATTTTTGTGTATGTAAGATGGCTAACATGCAAAATGATGCTATTTTGGGGGAAATCTCGAAGTGGCTGGGTTTAAGGGAGGTGTTGTTCAAGGCCCCTCCCCTTTTGAGAAATTTTTTCCCCAGTAAGGTTGCTTAGACACAAAAGAGAGCTATCTTTCACAAAGATTTGAATTGATTATATTTTTTAGAAATCCTTTTTACTAAGGGTTTTGTTGGCTGTGGCATGGCACAGTGCAATATGCAAAGGCAGAATAATTGGTGGGGACCTTTCCCCCCTCTTAACTACTTGGACTGAGGCCACCATCGGTTGGTGCGTAGCTTTTAGGTCTATTTTTGATAAAACTTTTTAGACCTGCAAAGTTGCATCTAAATGTTTTCGAGACTTCATGTTCTAGAAACTAAGAATTCAAGAAGAAAAGTTAAAGTTGAACAGCGTATTCAATAAAATCACTTCGTACTAGTAAACCAGAAAACCCAAAGGCTTAGTGATTCCTTGCTAAAAGGGGGTGATTTGTTGAACTGAGTTCACCCCGCAAATTTATACTTCTTGACTACATCGTTTTTACGATGTTTTCACAACTTGACCTCTGTTGACCTCATATGACCTTTGAACCCCACCAAAAAGTGAGTAAGAAAAAATAAAAAAAAAACGTCACTTAGGAGGGCAGTACCGGATCCAGAACCTAATTCTACGGGGGGCAAAGCATGATCCAGAACCTAATTCTAGGGGGGGCAAAGCATGCGCAAGAAGTATGGATCTTTGGGGCTGATTTTAATTTTTCCCTTGCTCTGAAAATTCTAGGGGGGGCAATTGCCCCCTTTGCCCCCCCTTGGATCCGGCACTGGAGGGATTCGTACCCGGGCCGTCTACGTGAGAAACCGAGGTCTAATCCACTACGTCATCAAAGAACTCGTTCAGCGTGAAGTATTTCTAATCATCCTATAGTCACGTGTTCATAATTAGGTAATTTGAATTAGTATTGTTAACGTAACAGTTATGCTTGTGAAACATAAATGTTTATGTGGTATTCTTTAACTATCTTTGGAATGGTAGAAAAATTCAGGCCTAAACTTTTCGTTAGTCACGAAACGCAGGACGCAAATTGGAGGTACCGCCCACTGTCTATTAATTAAGTTTACGAAGTTTTCGTAGTTTCACCACTGATGGCCTCATATGACCTTAAACCTCCAGCAAATCCAAAGGATTCCATTTTTCTTAAAGTAATACATCTTTGTACCAAGTATGAAAAGGTTCCATCATCCCTAGCTTGAAATATCGTGTTTTGTCAAGATTTTCGGTTTTTTACCTCTGATGGCCTCAAATGACCTCTGACCGCCACTGAAAACAACAGGGTTCTTTCTTTCAAAATGATAAGTTATATACCAAGTATGAAGATTGACCACCATTGCTATCTTGAGATATCGTGTTGACAAGAAGTTTTTAAGAATTTCGTATTTTCACCTCCGGTGACCTCAGATAACCTTTGACCTTTACCAAAATCCAGGGCTGTAACATCCGAGTCCGGACTCGGACTCGAGTCTGTTTTTCGCCGGACTCGGAATTGGCCCGGAATGGGAAGTCACAGAATCGGAATTGGCCCGGAATGGGCTCATCTGGACTCGGAGCCGATTCCAGTGGAGTCCACAAAAATGAGAGTTTTATTAATGTTACAGAGGCAACTTTGTTATCGGTGCACAATTAAACAAGGAAATGGTCACATACAGTCAACTAAACTACAGGGTCAGCCAGAGTATGAATTTGACTCCTGAAAAGTGTCCCCTTTCACCATATGTGTAATTGTAAATAGTACAAAAGGCTTTTGTGTGAGGTGCTACATTGACTCGTAATTGGCCCGGAATTGGAAAACCTGGAATCGGAATTGGCTCGGAATCGGAGGGTATTGGACTCGGAATTGGCTTGGAATGGTAGCCACTGGAATCAAAATTGGCCCGGAATTGGGTTAGGTGGACTCGGTTACAGCCCTACCAACTAAATAGGGTTCATCTTCTAACTATAACGCATCCACATACCAAGTATAAAAAGCATCCATGCTTCCTACCTAGAGATATCGCGTTTAGAAAGTTTTCGGTTTGTGACCTCTGGTGTCCTCACATGACCTTTCACCTCTACCAAAAACAATAGGCATCTTTCTCTTAATATGATAATTCTATATTCCAAGTATGAAAATTTTCCATCATTGCTATCTTGAGATATCGTCTTTACAAGCAAAAACAAAGCGTCACAAACGCACACACACATATACAAGCACATACACAATCTCCCGCGTGATTGCATAGATTCCTTTTGCATTCAGCAATGAATCAAAAAGAGGACACAAAGTATTGCACAAGGTCATTGATTTTAGAAAGGCAATCACAGGCTATTCTATATAAGCATGCAGTGTTGCACATTATACATGAGGATGGAGATTCATGCGTCAGTGTGAATTACTCGCATAAGAGCCCGTGTGTTGCGGGGGTCCTGGGACCTCCCAGAAAATTTTAGGCGATTTTCCAGGTTCCTTGCGCCTTAAAAACAGAATTTTTATCGTTTTCACTATTTTTCAAGTAGGCTATTTTTTCATTCTGGGGGTTGGAAATCTCTGGGGGAAACTTCTCTGTTACCCTCCCCCCCCCCATCAGACAATAACAAATCATCCAGAAAAATCTCGGAGAGGTTATAAGACTAAGGACGATGATTTCTTTCTTTTCTTTTAACAAATTTATGCTGACTTGTGTTTTCCTATCGACTTAACAATCAATTAGTGTAATATAGCAGAGGAATGAAGAAGCACATGACGGATTCTGGAGCCGAGAATGTACGATAAATTTGCCAAAATCCTACATGTCTGAAGCCCGGCAAAATCAATTACATTAGGGACTAAAAACCAATCTTGGGCATCTTGACATAACGTAACAGGTTAAAGGGCAAAGGAGGACTAAGGCCCCATAAGATGCTCTCAAATCCATAACCCCTTAATTAACTGAACTTCCTAATGTCAAGTCTTGCAAAACACTGTACTAGCTTACAATGGCCACGAACCCGAGAATTACTTTGAACCTTTAAATAACTACAAGATAACAAAGGATTCCTTTCTGAGAGAAATTTGTAAACCTGGAACATGCCTCCCCCCCCCAATCCTTCTCAACTCCAGGGTGGTAAGACCAACATGTTTAAGTAAATGATAAGGTAGATTTCTCACCTCGGGATTAAGGCGAGTGGCTCTCCTCTGAACTTGCTCCAAAAGAAACTTGTCCCTTTCAAAGAAGGGACTCCAAGCCTGAGCGGCATCTTGAACAAAGGGCAGGTGCGGTTGTAGAAACATGCTTTTAGGGGGGGGGGGGGCTAGTTGCCATTGATCCTGCTAAAACCAGATAAAGAGCCACGTGGAATATTTTCTGAGCATATCTATGTCTTCAGTGCTCTTCACCACTACTAGCCTATATAAATTTTATGCACTTGGAGCGGGGGCTTAGGAAAACTTTTACCCCCTATCCCCCTGTAGAACCGCGCCTGACAAAGGGGCTATGCTTGAAAAGTACATTTGCATTAAACTGAATATTATTAAGGTCGTGCATTCCCCTCACCCTACTGGCCGACGGGATGGGGCCCTGAAGTACTTACCTCCGCCAACTACAACCTTACAATTTCGTTCGCTACGTCATGGCATACGTTGTTGCTTATATGGTTATGTTCGCTGATAAACTTGTTTCCATAGTTACTGTTTCCCATAAATGACATCTCTTGGAAATGAAAGACCTCTCTAAAGAAAACTTTCACAGTGATTGAAAATGCTGTTTTTAAATAAAAGGTTGATCAACCGTAAACTCCTCAATGAAAAAATTCCTTGCTTGTATTTGTAACTATCGGAGTTCCAGGTAATCTAATAAGACATTAGCGAAAGTCCACAAATAAAAGCTTTCCGAAGGGAAAGAAGAAAAAAGTCTCGAAAGTGTCAGACAATACCACACGTATATTCCACAGAGGTTGTCTTAAGAACAGAATATTCGAAAAGCTTGAAACTCATAACCTTTTCCAAAGATTCTACACCTTTCCAAATATGCACGTTCCGAAACTCCAGAACATGTTTTGCTCTAGTAAAATCAACCAAAATTTTGCAAGTTGTGGCGATATTCCTCATCTATGTCTAAGAGCTCCCTGATCTATCAAGGTGACACAACACAACGCCCCATAAAAATATCTGCAAAATCATATCCGAGGTACAAAGGTCTTTGGATGTATAAAAAGGTGTACTTTTACCAGTCGCCTCGATTCTCTGAGCCGAAGGGTGAAATCCCAACGTTTAGTCCCCAAGGAGTTCTACTCCCCAAACGGGCTACGTCCCCAAGGGACAACTTAGACTGAACATGACCAACCTCTTGACCTTCAGACATCATGGGTCTGTCATGCGTGGTCCCATTCTAGACTGGTTGAAAAGAAATAACGTGTATAAAAAGGTGCTAAGGAGGGTAAGCCCCTGCGTGTATGGCTTAACGGAACACATTTCAGCTCCTAGTACACAACAACTCTACCTTGCAATGCTTTACTATGCAAGAATAGGGAAGCAGTGGCATTGTTACCAGGATTAACGCGTGTGCTTTTGTTAACCCATATTGTTATGCTAAGGTCACATCCTAAGAACGTTGGCTTCTTATTGCAAGTATGGGAGGGGCTAAAATGAAGATACAGAGGTCTGAATATCATCCAGTGGATTTAACAGTTGGGGGATCTCCCAAATTTAAGAGTTCATAGATTCGATAATGTGCTATATTTAATCATTGTCCATTTTTTTTGTAGAATTAGGTGTCTATACTCAAGAAGGTGCAGTTTTTAAAGCTAAATATTTTCTTCGAAGACTGCAAGTGTGTCTTTGTGCAGGTTTTGATATGGGGCTTTGCCCCCCTCCCCCAGTAAGTTTATCCCAGATTTCTGGCCGGGTATAAAAAAGTGCAGAATGTCCGGTCTGAAAAATACTTTTCCCGCCTGGATATTGTTTTTGCAACCAATTAATTTATGGCACGCCAAAAGGCCGGTAGTACGTGCTAATCATTTAATTACATACTAAAAAATTCCATAGGTTGTTCTGTTAATGTTGATGAGTTTTATAATACACAAGACCATGTAAAATTCACTTGCTCAGCGTCCCTTTCCGACCTCGTTATTTATACTTTACTATACTTTAGAACACTGTTCGAATTTTACGAAAGAGGTTACAAGTTTGTCCACAAATAGTGGATGTACTCATAATCCTACACACTGTAGATATTCCAATATAAAAAAATAAAATTTGAAATAAAAACAGTAGTTGAACACATCAGACAGGAAGAATAGGCCTGGGTCCGTTTTTCCTTCCACTTTGATGCCCATTGGTTCTGACAAATCCAAACTCCCTCCAAAACCAAAAAAAAAAAATCCTAACCTGACAAAAGTGCAGTGGAGGGGGATCACCCCACCCCATGAGGGGAAGATTTCCCCCTCCCCTCCCCATGGGGGAATTTTCCCAATACACCAGAGTCCTTTATGGGGTACGATAAAGCTTTTATCCTTAATGACGACAGCTCGATGCGACGGTTTACACGGTTCTGCTAATAAGTGCAAATTCTTCAATCCCCCCCCCATCTTCAAATTTTCTTCAGCAAACCCAAAATATTCGCCAAGGGTAAACTGAATCCAAGCACAGGAAATAGTGAAAAGACATCAATGTTTCCATGTACAAATACTTTTATTTTTTGAACCTCACAAGGAAGTTTCATTAATACATTTTCTTGGAATGAAAATAAGAATATGGAAAATATTTTTCCCCATTTATTCACTTCTTATGAAAAGTAGCACCAGCATATACTAACTATTTTCTACAATCTGGTTCATATTTTGATACTCGGCTACTTTCATGTACAGCACAATGCGTCTATACAACTACAATAATATGACTAAGTCTAAGTTGCAAAAAATAAAAAGTTATCCTTGCTTTCAAGTAACCTGCTTTGTGATCTTACTGTAACAGTAAATGTCTTCTGTGACCCACTGCTTTTTTGGGTGGAAAAAGAAAATGGGATTTCAATACATGATCTTAAACCCTACAGCATTTGAAACATTATTTGAGTCAGAATCTCTGAGTTGCTCTTGAAGAGACAAGTAAAATCTGACTGTTAATCAGAGACAGGTAAAATCTGACTGTTAATCAGAGACAGGTAAAATCTGACTGTTAATCAGAGACAGGTAAAATCTGACTGCTAATCAAAATAAATAGCATATATTGATAAGTAAAGACTATTTATGAAATTTAAAGCACAACCTCTTGCATTTGTTTCATTCAAAATAAGCCATCCAAATTTGATCAGCTGAAAAAAATGTCAAAAAATATAAAAAGTTCAATGCAAGGGACAAAAATATTAACACAGGTTGTCAACTCATTACTAAAGACATTTTCTCATTTTTTTTTTCCATACCCACCCCCCTCCTCCTTCTCCTTGTCCCTCCAAATAGGGGATTACATGTTTTGTGCCAAATACGTTGTAAAATGACATTAAATTTAGCAGTGACTGTGAAGTGTGTGAAATTAATTCTTTATTGTCCATCTCATTAGTAAAATTGAAGGGACAGTTTTGGTGGTCTAGGATTAAAAGTCAACTAAACATCTGCAAATAATCTGTTGAATATTTCCTTCAGTAACTCAAAATGGTGGTATGAATTTTTTCAGAAGTTGAGGAGAAAAAGACTCATTCACCAAATAGGGGCAATAATAAATTACTACTGGTTGCTTGTGTACTGATATGTATCAGGTGTAACATGCCATAGACCCTTTTTCAAACAGCAATTACAAAAGATTATGAGAGAGAGTTCTAGTGTGTGTCATTTTTGTCAATGGTATTTTACTGTAACCAAAAATGATACCAAAACTCTATCCCACAATCCTTTGCCATTGTTATTTGGACATGGGTCTATTGACCAATCAGAGTGACTGATACATGTCTGGTACAGTTTGAACTTTCCCTCCTGCAAGTCAGTTCACCAATCACAAATCTTACCATCTTACCATGTTAACAAGAGTGTATTTTAGAGTGGTGACAGTCTGTAATGAAAAAGCACCATAGGCAAATTATAATTTCTTTTATGGGCAAGACAACAAAAAATCTCCCACTGAAGTTCACTGCTACCCTCCTCCAATCTGCACATTGGTGTGTGTGAGAGTGTGTGCACTCACAGACACCTCCTTAGCGGGTACATAGGCAGCCGGCGAGACCTCCGCTCTCGCACGTCTTTCCTAGCTCACGCGCGGCTCGTAACTAGAGTAGCTGCCCGAAAATTCGGCCACTGCTACGAGAAGTCTCGCGTGGCTGCACGTGCCTGCCTTGGCAAGCAGCCCGCCCTCCAGACACATACGTCTGCTGGGTTAGTTGGAGGTCAGCTAGGCTGATGGGGAAATCCCGTGAATTCCTTACCGGGTCCTTTCCTAGTAACCCGTAAGGCAATGAATGTGCGTATGGGTGTATGTGTACGTGTGTGTGTGCGAACTGTCTGCTATGGACTTAAAAAGCTTAAACCTACACTACTGATTGGTACACTTCATTACTGACCAATCAGAGTGAAGCTGTTGTTTGAGTTTACAGTATATCAATCAAAATGTAGTCACCAATTGTAAATTGAGATATCCACAAATTGCTACATATGGTTGGGGTGATGCAACTGACCCTTTACACTTGCTCCAAAGCAGAGCTATTCCCCATGAGTACCTACTTCAAAACCATGAAACTCACCCCAAACCTCTACCCTAAATCCAACATCACTGTCTTTTAGTTCAGGCAAGCATTCATGTAGCAGATAAACTAAACTGTTTGATGAAATTAGACATTTCACAAAATGACAAAAAAAGAAAAAAAAATGCAAAGAAACATGAAATGAATACCAAGCACTGGTACATGGTTTATATTACATTCTACAGTAAACTTAATTATGATTGGTAATCCTTGGCACACTTTCACTTATTTACAATCAGCTCACTCCATACACCCCCACCCCCCACCCACCCACCATCAAACTCACCCTATTTGTTTGTCATATTTACAAGGAAAGATATTTTGACCTATGTATTAAGCATGAAAATCCACTGTAATCTGTTCCCAAGTCTCCCCCATTGGCAAAGGTTTCATTTATTTTTAAGTCTCTTGATACAAAATTGTGAAGAACACACAGAAATGTTAGCATCGTTGCATCTATAATGTTGTATGATCAACATTGGTACTGTCTTGAGGTAGGTATCTCTAATTAAATAATTTGGTGGTCTTCTTTAGGACGAAATGACGAGGTGGGAAAAACACAACTTTTTCTTTCTACAAAAAAAGAATCATTACTTAACCTATCATATCCTTCAACATCCTCTTGTATCTCTCAAAGTAACATCATTTTGTACTTTTGGAGTTGATAAACCTAGGACACCAAAGAAAATGGGGTACTCCAGGCAAGAATGGTACATTTTAATGCTTAAATTAAAAAAAAGGAAAGTATGAAGACTTTCACATGAAGGGATAATATCATGCATCAGTTCAGTTCAGTTACAAGAAGAAATTTATTTCTAACCTCAACAAGCAAGAATAAGAAACAGGATTATGTTATAAAGTTGACTGAAAAAATATTTTGGCAATGTTGACAAACTTTTTTAAGCAGGATAAGAAAAAAGTTACATATTTATTGCTCAAAATTATAAACTGCATTTATAGAAATTCATTGTAAGGCAAATAGATAATTCATACTTACTAACACCATACAGGCCAATCCTTAAACTTTATAATGGGTTGAAGATAATTTTCTATTGTTTTAAATTGCACACATTTTTAATAACCATATATCATCAAATCTATTAAGACAATTGTTGGAATGGATGCCTATAATTTTCTTCCAATTGACCATTATCACTGGTTTCTTGGAATATTAAAATGATAGCCTAGGCAATCCTAAACAATTTATAACTAAATAGTGTCTCAACATGCTACAATTTCATTTCTAATTTTCTACTAAGTAATAATACTGATGTAGCCAGCCTCATTGCATAATATTGTCATCTTACATAATACGCTTGCTGGAAAGATAAGTTACTGCCTGCCAGGGCCTCAGATGCCAGGGGGTCATACTCCCCAACATATTTCAAATCACTTTCACTTCAAAAGATCTCTAGATCCAATACTTTACACCCCTTCCTCCCCCCCCCCCCCCCATCCTTCAAAAGTTCCTAGCCTCATCCTGTCGACCTGGACCAATAAAAGTCAGATGGCCCTGCCCATCACAAACAACCTCTGAAACTAGGCAACCTTTTGTTAAAAGTTGCAACCCCAGGTTTAGACAGTATATATGGCAATCTCTAGCTTTAACCTTGCTTTGCCCCTGTTAAATCTCCAGAAATTATTACAAAATCTGGAAATTACTGTGACTAATGTCATCTGAAATAATACTATATTTGGTTTTTCAAGTCAGCATTAGCAGTTTCTTTTACACTGGCTGACTTCTTTCAGCTAGCAAAAGCTTTCATCTTTGTCTGTGACATCCTCCCTCCTGTTTTCTTAAGGGCACTCTCTTCTGGATGGTCCACATTTTCAATAGTTCAAATGTCACAGAACCTAGACGTACACTTCATCATTGTAAATGAGCTCCTAATACCGGAGGGTAACCCCTTGCATAACTTTACTATATTCAGGGGGTCTCTCATCTTCTGACACATATCCCCCTGAGCGAAACCCACTGGAGGAATCTGATGACACTGACTCCTCACTTTTGCTGTTGTCACGATGAGCAAAAGCCTCCCCACCAGTTTCGAAGCTGTCCACATTTTCGACTGAACTAACGGAATGCCTTTCTGAATCTAACTGGTGGGCTGAGTCTGGCTCTGAATTTATCCCATCCTCTTGCAGGGGTCGGGTTATTCGCCCATTCATGCTAAGGCACACCGGTCTGGTAGCCTCTGTAATCTCCTGGTTACCCTTCTCACAAATTCCATCTTTGTTCTCTTCATCATAGCTCGTACAGAAGTCTCTCTCATCTCCGTCCACTGTCTGGGCATTCTTTTCATTATTCTCCAGGGCCATTAGAGGGTCAAATTCCCCAGGCTCTGCCTCTTCTGCCAAAATATAACTTGACAAAGGACTTCTGGTGTCCATTTCATAGGGCAGGTTAAGATCCATGTACTCCTGTAGGTAAAATTAAAATACTGCTTATTGGCATGTTTTTTTTTCAACTGCTAGGTACGTTTCAGATCAAACAATCACACATTGCAAAGTTTACATTAGGTGTGGATCAATCAGGGGTGGCACCAGGATTTGCCCAGCAGGCGGGCCAAGCTCCACGATGGGGGTGGAGGGGGTCTAGCAACCTGAAGCCCTGACAAAGTTGACGGGTTGCCAAAAGCAAGTCAAACACAAAATTCTTGGCACGCAAAGCATGCCAAAATTTTGGGGCTTCTGTTCACAAAAATTTGAAAACTTGGGGTTTGGGGGTTCTTTTATTGAAGAAAACTTGCAAAATTTGGATTTTTTATTAAAAAGTTGGACTTTTTATTGAAGGAAATTTGTATCTGGATTGTTTTTTAAACATTCAAAAAATTTGGGTTTTTTATTGAAGATTCTGCCCTTCCAAAGAGCAAAATCAGGCAGATCTTTGGGGTGACTGACTGTCCATCGTACACATCAAGGCTCCCTGACAAATTTGGAAAATTTCACCAAAGGGAAGGGGATGCATGCCTCCTCCCTGCTTAAGCCCCGTACCCCCCTCCCCCGTGATCCACAAGTTTTCGTTGTGGAAAGGAGTCTGAGACTGTTGCAACAAGTGGAAATACCTGGTAGTCCTCTCCCAGAATGTTTTTTAAGTTTAACGACTACAAAAATGGTGCTGAAAAACTAGTGATTGCTGAGAGTTGGTTGGAGGAGGGGGGGGGGGGGTTAAAACCCTGTGGATCTGTTCTAGGTCTTCATGCAGGAGAAAAGGTCCATTGAAAGAACCTTAACTATCTGAAAAATTCCTCAAACTTTAATGCTAGTAAGGTACGAAGACTTTGTAGGGATCTACCTTACTTGCCAGATATATTACACATCAATGGCTAGATCATGAAGTGTCTCTTTGTAATTTTTTTGAGACCTTATCTAAGACCCATCCTTCTGGCATACTGCAGCCAAACTCTATGACAGTGTTGCACAAATGAATACAAATCTTTTACCTCTGGTCATGACAACAACATTAACACAGGCTGAGGCTATTGTTACAAGTATGATTCCAAAACCCATTAAGCACCAGATTTCATTAATATTTATTTGAGTACAAAACTCATGCTATTGGGCAAACTCTTGGTAAGTACATAATCATACTCACACTTTGGAACATTTGTCAGTGTTTATACTGGAGAGAATGGGTTTATACTTTACACATACATATTTGTGAAAAGTAATGAAAAACTTTGTACTCCCCACTCATGATAAATAATGTGCACCCATATAAGTGTTTACAATGAGAGACACTCATTCAGTCAAAACCTATTGCTTGGACAGATTTTTGGAAAAATAAACGGCATTATTTCTTTCACATAATACAGGCTTTTCTCTGGAAAAAATGACTCACTCCTCCCCCCACCCTGCAACTTTTCCATGACTATCCATAAAAAGTTTGGGATCTCTCTCACCAGCTCTCACTTATGTTACATTTCACAAGAGTACTTACAACAAACTGTGCCACTGACATCATTGACAAGGTTGCCACAAACTCACCATAGGGGTATCTGATTGACCCAAATTTCACCAAAAGTATTTGAAATTAATAATCTTCATCACTCACACATAGCACAAGCCAAAAAGCATGTGCATTCACAGGTAAGAGTTTCTATGGCAATTCCATGACGTTTTGAGTTTTGTTTTGAAATTTCAATTTGTCATGACAATGTATAAAATGACAACATTTCATGACTGCATAACCATTTTAAATTCTACCATTTTGCATAACTGTACAAACTCTGACATATTAAAGCAAGAGAATGTTCTAAGTCTGGCTTTATTACATACCTGCTTAACACTGTTTTCTAACTGGTCTCCCAACTTGCTAACAAGTTCACTAAATGTTGGCCTCTCCTCTGGTTCTGTGTTCCAAGTGTCCAACATAATGTGGTAACTGTTATAACAAAAGTAAGATGAACATCAGCGAAGCTGATAGATATTATGGCAATGCAGTCACCAAAAACTGAATCAGTATCCCACTCCCCTATACAACCCACCCACCCACCACCTGAGGGATTCGTGAGTGGTTCTTTTTAAACTTGCAACAATATTTTTGTCACTGAATTGTTTACTCCATGCAAAATAAATCCCTGCTTTACCTTAAACAATATTTATGTTTTGACACAAGAAAAAAGTAGAGTTATGGGAGATTTGCAAACTTTAGCATATGTTTTAAAGTAAGATGGGGCAGAATGCTTATTCCCTTTCAACTGTGATAAAAAAATCTTTAAAGTGTGCATATTTCCTTAACTTGTTAAGCATAAATGCATAATTTGGGAGGGCTGATGTCTGCATAGTGCTGGCTGTCATGAGCAGTGAGAAATGCATCCTTGATCTTCCTGTGTTTCTTACATCTTTGTGGGAATAATACTTACACAGTCCCCCTCCTCCCTGCAACCCCCACCCCCTTCGTATGGCTAGCTGCACAAAGTTTATCCAAAAAAATTAGCAAGTAGCAGATGATGCTATTTATTTCCATAGTGTAAGATAGAATTAATCTGATTGCAAGACTGCAGTCTGGATCAGGGGTTCTCCATTTTTTTTGTCCCAGGGCCACTACTACTTTGACTTTTGTACTTTATAACAAGTCCAGAAGCCAAAACTTGAGTGAATGTTTTGTTCTCTTATCTAACTTTTGGGGCTTCCCCAATCTTTCATAGGCCATTTGTGTGCCCTTCACAGACCACAAATGGCCCTTGGGTCTGGATAGTCCCCCTCACCAAAAATGTCACGGGCAAGAAAGGGGGAGAAGGAGGAGGGAGGGAGTTAAAAATTATAATGGAGTTGGAATGTTAGTGTCCCAGTGTACCACTTTATCAATTCTTCATAACTTCTATACCTGATTTAATGTTATTGTCAGGCATGCTTAAAATAACATTTTAGACATCTGTACATCATATCTAACAGGGGGTACAACTTGCCCCTCCCAGCCCCTTCTTGTATGTACTTGCACTTTACAATCAAAACAAAGGAAAACATTTCTCACATGGACAGTGGTGCATGCTCTGGGGAACACATCCTGTAGCCATTCTTCAGTCTATTGTAGAATTCTTCATCCACAGGTACTCCAGGGTATGGGGATCCACCAAGGGAGAACACCTCCCACATGAATACTCCAAGAGACCAGCTATTAAAAAGATCATAAAGCAAACATATTAAGCATCATCAAAAGAAAAAAATCTTTAAGAATGTTAGATCTTTTCCCAAAACAAGGTGTGATATATTTCAAACGATACACATAACAAGATATTCAGTCTTTGGTTTGAGCAAAGTATCAGATTACTTTCATTATTTTTTTTTGTTTTTGTATTAAAAAATTCCAACAGGGTTTTATACAAATTTCTAAAATGAAATTTTGTTTTACTTTCTTACAATTCTAGGTAAGTGACTTTTAGTACACAGAAATGTATCATAAATGCACCTCACTGCTCTAATATGGAATATCTTCTAAGTCAAATTCTGCTTTCATTCCTTGGGAAAAATTCTGTGACTTAACAATTCTACATGACTGAGTCTACTTCTAATTGACATTCACAAATTCAAAATTTCCCCAGTGAAATCTTGTAACTTTCTGTAATACTGAAATTTTTCATGGTTTTTCAAGTCATAGCAATTACATTTTACATGTTTTCACATCTTTAACTGCTGCAGGAACTGTTTTTCAACTGTACAAATTTGTTTCTGAAGATTTTAAGGTTAGTAAGCTTTTACCTTTTTAAATTTTTTTGAATCTCTTCAAGTTTCTACTGAAACTTTCTAGAGCAACTGGGTTTAGGCCAGTTAAAGTAATTAAATGAAGTCATGTACTTACACATCACTCGATGAAGTGAACACCTTGTCAAAAATAGACTCAGGAGCCATCCATTTGATTGGTAAACGACCCTGAAAATCAGAAAAGTAATGCTCAAATTCTCAATCACTTTCAGTAAAAAGTTAATTTGAGTTTAAAAAGTTAATTTGAGAGTTACTTGTTACACTCAAAGGTCTTCGCAAAAATAACTCATGACCCCTAAATATCAGCAGCTGGCTGTAAGTGTATTCTTGACATAGCTGGTGAAGCGGTTTGGATACAAATACTGCTACTTAGAGTCACGTAAAGCTTCCCTAGCAAGAAGACCAATGTAATATACTCTTTGTGACATAATCAGGGACATGGTACACATTATGTGATAACGCCTTAAACAGGAGAGTAGTTTCACACACCCATAGGTGGAAATCCCAGGGGGGGGGGAATACCCCCAACTTTTTGGAAATGCTCCCACTGACTCACTTTTTAACAAAGTAAATGTTTCCTCAAGGACCCATTCTGCCCCATACTTTTTTCCACAAATCGCCACTACTGTACTTACCCCACTCTTTGTGACATAATCAGGGTCATGGTAAATGTCACGTGACAGCCCAAAGTCACAGATCTTCACTACATTGTCTTCTGCAAGAAGGACATTTCTGGCAGCCAGGTCCCGATGAATGCACTGCAAACAGAAGTATCACAAATGGTTAAAAAGTCACCAACAATCCTTGCAACATGGTATATCATAGATGTGTATCATTCAAGGCAATCAACCCCACACCCCTCCTCCCCTCTTCTCCCCCAAATTTCTTAAATATATGGTGTCCATAACCAATGATGTGGTGAAAAAATTGAAATGCCCCCTTCCTTAACTCTTCCTCAACAAACATACACTCTGCCCTTCCAAAACTGACAGGATGGTTAAAGACCCAGCTCACTCCCTGGGGTAGGGGAGATAACAGATCTCAAACAATAAAATGACTCTCCTCTCACCTTCTTTGATGCTAAGAATTCCATTCCTCTAGCCACTTGAAAGCAGAAACAGATGAGGTCTTTAAGAGTGAGTACCTCCTCCAGGAGGGAATCCTCTTCTTTGCTCACAGGATCAAATACATCATCATCCTCTTCCATTGCTACCGTGATGTGCCTACCAGTCACCAACATCTCCTCTCTTTCCTCCAAATCAATTATCCGAGGGTAAGTCTTAACTTCACATCCTGGGACAAAATATTTTCGTCGCTGACGGAGGTAATCAGAGAGGTTGCCATAACAGCAAAATTCTGTAATTACCACCAGTTCTGTGAAGAAAAGGAATAATAATGGTCTTGTTTTAATAAATTTGTTCACCTCAAATGGCTGATAACACTACAAGAAGATATTCAAGGCCCCTCTTAATACAAATGACACCACACAAAACAAAAGTATTTTTGGTAATGATCTATGAAAAGTGAAAATATTGAATTTCAGAGTTGAGCAAAAATGCCAAAGAGTTAAAAAAAAGCAAAGTTGATAACTAAACTACAGAATTAGGTTAAATGGTAACCCAAGCAGATGGAGAGTCATTTTTTAAGTCAGTGTATGTTTACATAAAATCTACTCTATTATATATATTAAAGGGCCAAGGCAGGCACCCAAGTTAGGATTATTATACCCTACTATCCTTATCTATGTATGGCTCATTGACAGCATGAATGACAACATTTTTATTATTAAATTGTTTAATTTATACAGAATAACTTCTAGTTTACCTTAAATTATCAACATTTACATTCTCAAAAGTAATGAAAATATTTGTAAGAGAAGATTTTTAAGCTAAACATAATATTTCAAAAGAAAGTTTGAGTGACCGCTTACTTCCTTTGAAAACAGTCATGAAACATCATTCCAAATAAGAGGGCAGTGTTTACAATAAGAACTTACCATCAGTGGTACAAGCTCCCAAGAGATTAACAACATTAAGATGAGGGCCGATGTGAATCAACATTTTTAATTCTGTCATCAAGGCCTTTGCTTCACTCTCTGTGGCATCATCTGCAAGAAAAAAAAAACAGCTTATTGTAACTTTTGACCCATCTGCTATACCCTATGTAAAAGGGGAAAAAACCCCAAGACAAACACAAAAAACCTCATTTGAAATTAAAATACTTAAAAAAGTGAATGTTTGTCACACAATTTACCTTTTAACATTTTGACAGCCACCGTACTGTAAGTTTTGTTCTTCTCTATTCCAAAGGCGACTGCTTTAAAGACCTGGCCGAAGGCTCCTCTGCCAAGGGGTGCCCCTGCAAAAACAAGAAATGAATGAGTAAAATCAGTTATTGTTCTGATGTCAATGGAAAGACAAAAGGCTCTGAAGAAGTATGTTTCAGGTAGTTTACCACTAATTATTTCTCCACTGACGAACACACTAATTATGGCCCATTTCCTGGCCTCTGGAACCTTGTAGAAGTTTCCAACAGGCACAAGCAATCCCTCATATGAAAAGCTCACCAGTAGGCCTTTCACAATAACTTCAAATTTGTGTACCATGACCACTGAGATTTTGAGCTGAAAAAGCTTGTATAATAGGGTGGTGATTCCTGCTTTTTCACTTCAATCAAAATGCCATTTTGCATTGTGGAATTGATATATTGCAAAAAAGTGCCTGAAATACCTTCAGTTTTCTTTATTTTTGCAGGATGAGTACTTCAATTCCTTTCCTACCACATACACATCACAAATAGAACACATTATTTCAGCAACATGCTCTAAACTGTCCCCAGCCCAAATTTTTTTCTAGGGTATTAAATTCGTGGGGTAAAATCCTCTGCGTGGATTCCCCTTGAATTAGTGGTCTGCTACCTTCAGTTGTTGCTTGTATACTCCCTGCACTGCTTTACTAAATCTACGTCTCTCTTGAGAACACAAAGTCTTTCCTGTATTTAGTTGCATGTAGGGACAAATCTTATCAATCTTATGACCTGCACAATTTCTGGCCCGGGCCCCAGGTCAGCATCAGTCACGCTCCCCTTTGTGCACAACCCTGAGTCTGTTACCAAACTATGCCAGTCTTTTAACAACTTCCTCAAAACAAGTCACTTTTTACCATTGAAAATTACCATACTTTCACCTCTAGAAATTACTTTCTGACCCAAATTTCAGTCTATCCCAGTTTGACACAATGCTATGCATTACATGTACAATACTATATTTAAAACCTTAGCCATGACAAAGTGGTACCTCTACCAAGGAACAAAAAAAGTCTGGTTCACACCACAGTTTGCAACCCAAGAAACCCCACTTGTGAATCAATTACAAAAGTTGCCGATCAATATTTTCTCAAACTCTGCCGCCCACAAGTGGATGTTTTTACCACTGATCTCAATAACTGCTACGATGAAGTGCTAATCAATTCAAACATTGATGTGCAATATTAATACTTATCTTCTCTCACAGTTTTGTCCTTTGGTTAAGTAACTGGGTATTAAACATCAACTAAACGTACTCAAAAGCATAAACAGGACTTGAGGTGAGATCAAGGGACCATCTCCATCTTATGTATAATTCTGATGAGCCCAAAGCACAATTTACAAACACTTATGATGGATCCATACAAATGCCCCTCCAAATATAAACTTTGCCCATCAAACCATTAACAGCAAGAAAATAATCTACATGAAATTTAGCACTTCACTAGCAAAGATATTGTGACATGACCAAAAGGAGCTATGAAGGAATAAGCACACTAGGCCAAGGAGGTGGGGGTGGGGGATGGTGGTGGTGGATGCATTTACCCCTAATACTTCCATACACTCTGATGCTGCATGCACCTTCCATTCAATGACTATCATACCTAGTTTCAATCTTTCTCTGGGAAATTCCCACTGCTTGTCATAAGGTAGCTGCTCACAGATGTCTTCTAAGTCTATGACATTCCCGACATTTATTGGAAGCAACATGTCATCACCTGCAGGGATGTACTTGCGATTGCTCTGAAAAAATAAAATAGTTGAAAAAAATCAGTTTTTCTTTAAGTGACCTTCACATTTTAGCTAGATTGCTAAAAAGCAAAATTAAAGAAACATAAAACATAGCTCAAAGTGATATTGTCAACTGTGATGCAGAGAAGGAAGCACTGTTATTCCCACTGCCCCTAATGCCCCCCTCCCAATGCACCTAATGCCCCCCCACCCATCCAACTCAAGACTCAAAATGAGAATAAAACAGGTGAAAACATTTCTTATTTCTACAGTCCACAAGCTCCCTGAAATCTTGAAATCCCCTTATTCTAAATGTTTATCACTACAAGAATGTTACTTGCCTATTGCAGTGTTTCTCACCCTTTCAAAGCCCAGGGAACCACTTCCTACCTCATGTAGAAAATTCACAGACCACTTCACCTATCACTTTTAAGGATACTGCATTTTGCAGACTATAATCATTGTTTGAATGACCACTTGTTGGTCCACCAACCAAAGCTTGGACAACAGTGGTCTATTCTAACAACTTGACATAAAAAGATCTTTTGTCCTCAATTCCAAGTTGGACCATCATGACTGGTAGTAAAAACTTTGTATGGTTTCTGTCACTATGGCAACATGGTTTCCTCCCACATCCTATAAAAAGGCTTGCATTCTCTGAAATAAATATTTTGCAATTTGTGTAGTAACAACTTCCAAATAGTACTTGTCAGTAATTAATGAGTAATGAATCCTCTTAAGATAGGTTCATCTGATCACTGCATCCACTTTAAATGGTCAGCTAGCTATATCCTAAAGCTTAGTCTTCAAACATCTCATTTATGTATTTCTCTAACAAGTAACATTCAAACCACACATTAACTTACACAAGTCATCTTATGACGATGACATAAAAACCTTGGACTCCTCATACAATTAAGCGGTCTCTTTACAACAGTCACATCTATGCCACTGAGTACCTCTTACAAAACTCACACCTAAATCACTGAGTTGTCCTACACATCACATTCAAACCACAGTTATATTACAACAGGCATACACCATAAAGTGAGTCAAGCAACATTCATATCCTAACTAGAGTCCTCTTAAAAAAGCCATGTCTGAACAATGGAGTCCTCAAAAATAGTGTCATGTAACCAGCAGTCACATCCAACTGACAGTGCCCTCGAGCAATGATCATATCCAACCCATAGTGTCCTCTATTAACAACAGTTACATGCTACCCATAGTGTCCTCTAGAAACAGTCACATCCAAAACATAGCATCCTCTATTACCAACCATCACACTCAACCCTTACACATTCAACCAACAGTGTCCTCTAACAAACCACAGCATCCTCTAACAAGTCACATTCAACCCAGTGTCTTCTAACCACAGTCACACTCACCCCCTAGTGTCCTCTAATAACAGTTACATTCAACCCACAGTGTCCTCTCAGTAGTGACAGTCACATTCACCTCATAGTGTCCTCTTACAACAGTCATACCCAAAAAATAGTCCTCTAAAAGCAGCAGCATCCCACCCATAGTATCCTCTAAAACAGCTACATCCCACCCATACAGTCCTTTAACAAGAGTCACATCCAAACCACAGAGTCCTCTAAAAGTGGCCATGCACACCTAAAGGTTATAGTATCCTACAACAGTCACAGTCCTCAAAGATATCTACACTATAGAGTCCACTCAACGTACCTGTTTGATGAAGACAAAGCATGGTACAATGATGAGTATTGAAACCAGAACAAAGCTGACAAGAATAATAGCCACTAGAATCATGTCCTGTTTGCTGTTGTCAGGTCTCTTCACAGACGGTTTACTTCCTTCACTCACTACCTCTGAAACTGGAGAAAAAAGATCCTTTGTATTTCACCTTAAAACACTATTTCAGATCTATATCTCCTCAAAAGATCAGAAAAATAGTCAACATTTTCAAAATCTCCCTTTAAATGGCATTTTATTTGGTGTGCATGTGTTGGGGGTGGGGGTGTGGCTCTCATGTGTCAAAAGAATCTTTTTTCAGGAATTCATAGCAGAGTTCTATCCTAGCTTACTGCTTGGTACCAATCAGGAGAAACTGGGACTTGTATTGTCCACCCAGTAGTTGGTGTGAATTTCCATTCTGGCAATCGGCACAGAATTTAATAAAAGTTCTTGGTATGGATGTGGAAAACTGTTTATACAAGAAATGATGATAAAAGTAAGGGTTTCCCCAAAAACGTAATTTTAGGTCGACAAGGTTCAGAAGGGACTCGAATGGAGGCCTTCAGCCTGGTCTTTGAACCTCTGTCAGGAGGTACTCCCTTTTTAACTCTACTTGGGTACAAACTTAGCCAGTACAAAACATAGCCTAGCTAAACCCTTCATTATTAGGATGCATTTTTTTGCATGAACCTTACCAACTAACAGCTCAACAGTGCTCTCAGAGACTCCCAACATATTTGTTGCTTTACAGATGAACAATCCACTCTCTGCTGTCGTAACTTTAAGCAAGATGAGGTCACCTTGAGGGTTGTTGTAGAATTCCTTTTTGATAGGAAGGATCTGCCCTGAAGACATGTTGCGATACCATTTTAATTCTGGTTTGGGGTTACCAACAACATTGCAGCGAAGGGTAGCATTCACCCCAGAAACAACCTGGATCACAGTTTTACCTGTTTCTGCTAAGGCAGGAGCTGAAGAGAAATTTGAAAGATGAGCAGCCAGTCATATTTAAGTTCATAAAATTAGGTTAAAAAAATAGGTAGGTTCAAAAAATAGGTTCAATTGAAGTAGTACATTACAAACAAGCATTCAAAAAGAAATATACCTGGAAATAACTCCCTGTACCTTACTAACTTTACAGAAATTAAACCTCCAAAATCTCAATTCCCATCTTTTTTTTTTTGCATGCTCCATTGCTGTTACATGTTTTCAACAAAGTTTTCAATTTGGAGAGTCCTAACTAGATGCCATAGGTCCTCAAAGCCAGGTGGAGTACTAATAGGGAAGATCACACTTAATCATAGACTGTTTCTCTAAAAGCATGTCTATACCAACTTTCTTAGTCAGTTGACTTTTTAGATTGCAGGTAGTGAACACACTGAAATGCTTCATGGGAAATATTTGTTTCACTACACACTCTAGTAATACTTCACATACTTCTGCTAATTCTTTTCAAACAGTTCTGGTAATAAATTTTCAACTAAACCAACATAAAATGAACCTAAAAAAGGAAATGGTTTTGTTCTCTTACTCAAGACATTCACACTGACAGTTTTTTCCACAGTCTCTCCAAGATTTTTGGCTCTGCAAGTGTATATGCCCCCATCAGAAAGATGAGCACGTCTTCTAAAGAAAACTGACCGGACCCTGAAAAATGAGGCAAAAAAAAAAAAAATGAAGTCAACAGTTGATCAATTTAACCATGTACAATTTGAAATTGCCCCATGGCCAGCTCCTTAGGTCTTATGGGCCAAAGTTCATAACTGAATGGCGAGGAAGGGGGGGGGGCACAGATACAGGTCATTTGCACCTGTAGCTGAGGTCATATTGGTGACCATGAAAAAACTTGGGGGCATTCCCATGAATGCCCCTGACTCATGAAGTGGGAACATTACACTGAAACCGAGAAGAACATACAGATAGTTATACAAAATCACTAAAACACATCTTTACCACATGACAAAAAACTTAAGTCAATGGTATGAGTATATTAGTGGTGTACGGATATAGCAAGTAGCCAATATTACCAATACTGATATTTTAGTCCTCAATATCGGCTGATACTGATCCGATGCCTATATTTGGGATATGAGCCACTCTCCATACTAACAATAGGAAAATTAGTACCACAACTAAGTGTTGTTTATCTTGATAAGGTAAAATATTGGACCCTGTATTAAAAAGTGCTGAAATAGTGGACCATTTTCATGACATATAGGACAATATATCAGTTTGGTGATATCAGCATTTCAGGTAAATTTTACCGATACTGATACTAGATGACCTATGGGAATATTGGCTAGTTCCGATGGTGAATACTAATAATCAGTCCAAGACTAGAGTATATATCTGCACATCACCAATGGTAAAATGGATCCATTTAAAGTTTTACCAAGATTTTACAAATTTACCTTTGTTCTCCAATCACTTCAACCTTCCTCCCAGGTGACAATGGTCTGTCATCTTTAAACCAATCCACGGAAGGGACTGGGTCACCACTGACAACACAGGAAACATTCAATGGTTCTACTGACTCCTGCACATTAATCTGACTTGGTAAATTAATGACAGGAATTTGCACATCTAAGGGGAAAATTAAAAAAAAAAATTATTTTCATATCTACCAGGCTTAACCCAACAAAACATACTGCATAGCTACCCATTACTTCACAAACTAAATGAGAGGGTATTGAGGGGTTTACGAGACACAATTTCCCACCTTGGGACCTCTTCACCAAGTTTGAAGAAAATCAGTCCAGCTGATTAGAAGCATTTTTTGACACAAAAAGTATATTTGACCTTCTGCCATGTAACCTTTGACCTCTGTTGCCATCATATGCATGAAGTTTCATGCCAGTGGGATGTTTCTTTTGGAAATACACTAAAAATGTAACTTTCACAAAATTTGACCTTTGACCTCTGGCCTTTTGACCTTTACTTCCAGTGGTGTTGCATTAGGATTCTACCAAGGGTACCTTCTCACCAAGTTTGAAGTCAATCAGCTTCATCATTTAGGATATATTAACAAAACAAAATTGGACACACACACGCACCCCTCACACACACATGAACATGTTTTGACCCCTCCCTCAGTCATGGACTTCTGGTCATCCTGGGGTAGACCCTGAGACTAGTAACTTGGAAGCATTAGCTGGCAACTGGCAAAGAACCTATAAGATCTCATCCCCCTCAAGGAGTGATGAGATGAAACCTTGTTCTCAGTATAAGATACTGATGTCAAAATAACCTGTCACCAATACAAATTGTAAAAAAAAACATTCACAAACATTTGTCCTGATGGGGAACCAAGTACCTGTAATATTAATTTTCAAAGGACTTAAACTAAACACTGTCACACTATTCCTCCTTTCTTTCAAATTTAAAATACAACAAAAGCAAACAGGATAAATCACTGAAATAATGACTACAGGTTTACTATGCCATACTTTTTTAAGGTAGGGGGTTTCATGGTTCTGATATACCACTCCAACCTCCTCCCTATCCAGAGATGTCCCCCTTCCTTGCCTTGTTTTGCATGATAAATGTTAAGAAGTGTATGCATAATTACATTTAATACTTGGCTCATACTAGGACTTTTCCCTAGGATAACAGAAGAGCCCCTTAGGTGACCCTATGCATACCACACCCACACCAATTTCCAGCTACATGCATTATTTAGGCATTTAAAAATAGGGTGGCGACATTTCTTACCATGCACAGTAATATTGGTCCCCACAGAAAAACTACCGTCGTCGTTCTTGTAACTGGCCATGCACCAATAGCTTGATGTATCATCGCTGGTGAGGTTGTGTATGCTCAGCTTTGATACCCAAGTGTTACCTTCAAGTTCCTGAAAGGGGTGAACAGTCAACCTATGGTCCGTTGAATTGCTTATCGTAACACTATCCTCGATGCTAGAGCCTAACCTCCAGCCAGGATTTTTATAAACATAATTGCTGCCCTTACAGGTTAGGTTTAGGGAAGACCCTTTGTATACCTTCTCTGGAGATGAGGTAATTGACAGACCATCTTGAGCAGCTGTAACAAGAAAGGAAAAAACAGTAGTCATTAAAGTGAACCTTTAGTCTAAAATAACAATGACAAAAATATGTAACAAAAGTTAGAAAATCAATTTGATCATTTATACTTCCAAATTTCCACATGCTATAAAGCTGCAAGAACCATACATGGTCATCCCTTGCTCTTCAGGGCCAATCACAGACACAGCTCTGAGTTCAACAGTGTTCAACTTTCATAGTTATATAGCTCTATACTGAAGTATGAATCAGTCTTAACTCCCATCTTCATACCTTATTCCATTGCTGAGATATTAAAAGAGAAAATTTATTCACTCCTTTGAAATGGTTGATTGCATGCCAATTTGTGACGTTCTTCTTGTACAAATCACATTGACCTGCTTTTATTTCCTTTTGAAATAGAAATGTTTATGTGACCTTGAAAAAAATTACTCTTTTCCGACATAGCATATTATAATGAGAGATCTTGCTTAGGTCATTCTATAACACTAAGACAGTGATCACATGTTGGAACAAGGTGTAAGTACTTGGAAAAAAGACACAGAGAAGCAAGGAGTGTAATTCAAGTAATACTTGAGTGACATCACAAATTATTGTGCAATCAACTATTTCCTACTGAGTGAGCTACAGCAATGAAGTACCAATGTGTGCAAGACTGCTGACATATGCATACCAGATACACCATGACTGACAGACCCTGAAAATTGTTAGCATGAATCTCCATATTTGTGGGAGAAGCAAGGTTTTTTGTCCAATTATGCAAATCATGTCTAACATGGACAAATAAAAGCCCTGCATTAGAGAGTGAAGGTCTGTCACATTCATGGCAGCCCTTGTAAATGAAGAGTTTTAAGAGTGTATTACCACTTTTCAACAATCACCCCACAATATATCAAAGAAAAGAATTAGTAATCAATGTGAACAAAAACAAAACATTTTTTACCAATGTATCTGAGCAAATTATCAGGCAACTAGTAAAATGCCACTGTTAAATTAAATACTCTAGCACGGGTTAAAGTGCCTGTATCAGAAAGCTAGTAGCAATTTAAAAATGGAACCCAATCCATAAAAAGTAGAAGCTAAAATACCTCCACCAATCTTAACTTTCTGAAGTAAATGTTCTGAGACAGAATTATATGTAAACACATTATTGCACATGACCACTAAAAGTTACCTAGTGCTACATCATTCGATACTTGAGCAAAGAATCTTATAAGAAATAGTTGTTAAAACAAATTGTTTTATCCATCAAAACACTCTTCAGTCTTCTTTTCTAAGTTCACAGTGTATTGTAAAACTAAACCACGAGCACGATTTCCAAACAGAATTTTGGAGAACGATGACTCTGTTCCAGTTTAAGAAGGACTGGGTACATGGGCCCAGGAAAATTGTCAAAGAACATCAAATCAACACTTTTGCACTGCTAATAAACACCCCCCCCCCCCCACCCTGGCATGCCCCTGAGTTATTACTGCAGTCAATGGAATTTCAATGAATCTAACCTACTTTTAGTTTCAATCAATCTAACAAATTATGAACATACTTGCAAATTCCTCTTTGGCAGTGCATTCACAGAAAAGATGTGATTAAATGGTTTTTGAACAAACCTGTTGGAAAATAATGGACATCTTGAAACACTGGATCAAAGCCGTCTGCCTTTGCAACACATCTGAAAATACTAGGGGGAACAGACCTGCCTCTGTTCATGGCAAAAACCTTCTCATTAACAGGTGCTTCTGGTAATTGCTTGGAATTTAGTTCGCTCCACCTGTCAGATGGGATCATAGCAGCTGAACAGTCCTCACTGCTTAGATTGCAGGGAGCAAAAGTCCAGCTCACTCTTGGCTGTGGGTAACCCTCTGCCTTGCAAGTCAAGGTGTAGTCTTCATTCACGTTAAACAATGGTGGGGAAGTTGCAGTGCGTTCTGGGGCAACCATGATTGTAATCTTTGGTTCCACTATCAAGAATTGAACAGAAAATTATTTTGGGACATTAGTATGACTTTTTCCTTATAAAATGGAAATGCCCGGTCTTATGAATACCAACCCTAGGTTCTTTTCCCCCACAGGCCAGCCAGTAGCTACTCCCAGGTAATCTTCTCTTCCCTGCCCCCTTTTTTTAAAGTTTTTCTAAAAACCAGAATGCAAAAATGCATTGAGGTTTCGATGATATATGTTCTATTCCAAATAATGCCATAATGTCCCATGCCTTTCAGGCACTGGTCAAATGCTATCTTAACATTTTGGAAAAATAGTTTTGCATTCCTATTTAATCTTGGGAATTCTTGGGAAATTGCATTTTGACCTCTGGTGACCCCAGATGGCAATCTTGGGAATTCTTGGGAAATTTTACTCTTTGACCTCTGATGATAAACCCACATAATATTCTTGGGAATACTTGGGAAATTTTGCTTCTTGACCTCTGGTGACCCCAGATGACCTTTGACATCCACCAAAAACAATAGGGTCCATCTTTTCACTGAAATGCAACTACATACTAAGCATGAAATCTATCAAAGCTTCCTGCCTTAAGATATCGTGTTAACAAGGCTTTCAAAGTTTGACCCCCAGTGACCCCAAAAGACCTTTGACCGACACCAAAAATAATAGGATTCATCTTCTTACCATAATGCATCCACATACTAAGTATGAAATCTATCCAAGCTTCCTACCTGGAGATATTGTGTTAACAAGATTTTCAGAGTTTGACCCCCAGTGACCCCAAATGACCTTTGACCTCCACCAAAAATGATAGGATTCTTCCTCTTAATATAAGGCATCTACATACTACGTATGAAAGTTATCCAAGCTTCCTAACTTGATATATCGTGTTAACAAGGTTTTCAGGGTTGACCCCCAGTGACCCTAGATGACCTTTGAACCTCACCAAAAATAATAGGGTTCTTCCTCTTACTATAAGGCATCTACTTACAAAGTATGAAATTTATCCAAGCTTCCTACCTCGAGATATCATGTTAACAAGGTTTTCAGAGTTTGACCCCTGGTGACCCCAGATGACCTTTGATCTCCTCCAAAAACGATAGGGTTCTTCCTCTTACCATAACGCATCTACATACTAAGCATGAAATTTATCCAATCTTCCTACTTCAAGATATTGTGTTAACAAGTTTTTCAGGGTGTGACCCCTGGTGACCCTAAATGAGCTTTGACCTCTACCAAAAATGACAGGATTCTTCCTCCTAATATAAGGCATCTACATAGTAAGTATGAAATTTATCCAAGCTTTCTAACTTGAGATATGGTGTTAACAAGGTTTTCAAAGTCTGACCCCCTGTGACCCCAGATAACCTTTGAACCCCACCAAAAACGACAGGGTTCTTCTTCTTACTATAAGGCATCTACATACAAAGTATGAAATTTATCCAAGCTTCCTACCTTGAGATATCAGGTTAACAAGGTTTTCAGGGTGTGACCCCCAGTGACCCCAAATGACCTTTGACTTCCACCAAAAATGATAGGATTCTTCCTCTTAATATAAGGCATCTACATACTACGTATGAAAGTTATCCAAGCTTCCTAACTTGATATAGCGTGTTAACAAGGTTTTCAGGGTTGACCCCCAGTGACCCTAGATGACCTGTGAACCTCACCTAAAATAATAGGGTTCTTCCTCTTACTATAAGACATCTACTTACAAAGTATGAAATTTATCCAAGCTTCCTACCTCGAGATATCATGTTAACAAGGTTTTCAGAGTTTGACCCCTGGTGACCCCAGATGACCTTTGATCTCCTCCAAAAATGATAGGGTTCTTCCTCTTACCATAACGTATCTATCTTCATACTATGAAAGAAATTCATCCAAGGTTCCTACCTTGAGATATTGTGTTAACAAGGTTTTCAGATTTTGACCCCCATGACCCCAGGTGACCTTTGACCCCCACCAAAAACAATAAGGTTCTTCCTCTCAATATGGGGCATCTATGTACCAAGTTTGAGAACCGTTGCAATTTTCGTTCTCGAGATATCGTGTTAACGAGCAAAGTGTCACAAACACACATACATACATACACACACACACAAGTCGATTTTACATACAATCCGAGGACCTCATTGTTATTTCCTTTGTGTTTACTTCCTTAACCCTAACCTTGACAATAGACTCTCTATTGTTCAAACTTTCGAGGACTTGACAAATCTATTGAATTTCCTTCAGAGGACCTCAAATCCATTGTTCAGGTCCTCGGTCTGATAGGAAGACAAGTTCACACCCACACATACATACACACATGCCATCATGAATGCATAGGTTTCTCTTACCATCGAAACCAATAAGTTTTGGGGTCATCCAATTTTGAATTTTGCTTAAATGTTCAAAACTTTGCAAAAGATACTAAACATTTGTATGCACACCCCTTAAAGAAAACTTTGCAAACCACCTCCCCAGGATAGTCTAACACACACACACACACACACACACAAAACAAAAAACAAAAAAAAACAGCACAAACACCCTGCCACCTGAACCATAATACCCTATGTAATTCCCATTCAACAAAATTTGTAACATGAAGTAGGCATATTGAATATGGCAAAAGCTACTTTGTTAACGTATGACATTTGTGTATACTATGTTAAACCTTAACTTGATATATATATGTATCCTTTTCCTTGAAAGTGAATCTATTTTTTTCAAAACAAACCTTTGACTACTACACGAAAGGTCACATTCGTTGTTTCATAAGCATTTCTTCCGATAAGAGAGTAAGTTCCCGTGTAAGATGAATCTCTAACATTAAGCAACTTCAGGAACACTATGTCATCTCGTAAACGTGACTGGTAAGTCTCATCAGTATCTGTTTGGATCTGTTGCCCATCTTTGAACCAAAAAAATTCAGCCTGGAATGAGAAGTAAAGCATTTGTGAGACACTTGAATAAGATTCCAACTCTTTTAGAAGTCATTTTCTACCTGTGTAGGCCTCCTTTAACAGACACTTCTTAAAGCTGTAGAAGAAAAATAAAGCTCCTTTTCAAATTTCAAAAGAAAGGACTTTTTCTGCAGTAAAGAAAGCCATCAGTTTTCAACTGCATAAACAACAGTTACATGATGTAAATATGCAAAACAACAAATCACATACCTATTATTGAATAGACAAGTAGAACTGGTAAATACTTTTTCTCCAGTTTTCAACATCCTATGTTTCCAAGATATATAAGTTTTAATACACATCAAGGCCATCATACCCGGTGTGTAGAAGCGTACATGATCACAAAACTTGAAAGTTTAGTGACAATAAACATAAATGCTTAAAGTGGTCCTAGACAACAACTTCAAGGTCTTAAAAGTTTTCCATACTAGAAAATAAGGTATCAAAGGCATGGGGTCAGATTCTTCTTAAGCATTAAAAGATGCCTTGAAAATTGTTAATTGCTATTCATAAAATGAATATTGTGAGATTTTAGGCAATTTTTCAGAACTTAAAAGTAAAAAAAAGAATGTACAAGTAACATGTTGTAAGGCACATAATTTTACTGGACGGAGCACAATCCACAGTCAGCAATTTGCTGCATGTGAAAGTATAGAAGACAACTAGACCTGCCAACATTTGAAGTTGCTTTATATCAGAAACATTGAAAAATTAGAATTATCGCAGTAGGTTACTGAAGAGGTGCTTGCGAATCTTGAGGCCCTAATGGGTGAGGTCCAGGAGATTCCTTAGGCCCCCTGGTGGTGGCCCAGAAAGACTGGAAGCTCTGGGGTATAAGAATATTATAAACAGAATGAGGCTGTTGAACAGAAATGCTGGGAAGAAGATATTCTGGGATATCTGTAAGTGGAGTGCCACTGACACCCAATTTTTGCAAGCCCCCTCTAGCCTATCTGCTTTCTTTTTCAAATTAATAAAATAATAATACAATAATAATAATACATTGGACTTATATAGCGCCGAATCAGGAAATAAACATGACAAATGAATTAAGTCAGTTGGGGGTAACCCAGGTGAGTAGGCCAATGGTTATAGCCTATGTGGACCTTTATGTGTAAGTAACCAGGGTTTGATATGAGACGGTCAAAACTATGGAATCACTGGCATTCAAGACTATCTGTGCCACACTAATGCTTGTTCCATTCAAAATTTTGGAGGTTAGGCTACCCTTGAATGTTTCCCCCTCTCTCATCATTTTGTCTGGATCAACTTGATCCTGTAATATTTACTTGTAACAGAGATATTAATCCTATAGGCTATAGTGAAATACTTCTCAGTGAAGGGGGGGGGGGGAAAGGGGGGGGGGAGAGGTGCCCATGACTTCTTTTCTTTACCGTATTATGGGTTCAGTCACATCAAGATTGGGAGTAGTGTTAAGTTCCAGCAACTCTATTGGGTTTGGATCACTTTGAGACAGGTTTTAGCTCAAGTAACAGTAATACATGTATGGTAAAAACAATTATTAGCTTTTAATGTAGGAAGTTTTGACTTGAAAAAGGCGCCAGCCTGACGATAATTAACTCACCCTATGCTTAGCAATTTGTTAGAGATCACATAACACATTTGTGAACACTTTGGAAAAAATTTACTTCAAAATGTTTAGCCCTGTTGCTCTACATGTAAGGGTATACACAGTGTCCAGGGGTACTGGAGGATGGTTAGGTTCTTAGTGAAGATATATGTATTATACATTAGGCAATGGCAAAAGTGCCCAGCATCTCTAAAGAAAAATGCACCATACGGAAAAAATATTGAACTTTAAAGTTTGCAAATGTATTGCGAAGTGTTATTTGAGGGTCTTTTGCACATGTCATGTAAATGGTTTTGGCACTCTTGATTGATTTGGGTTCTTTTCGATATTTCTGACAAACAAAATTTCTACCTGTACTTAATGTACACAGTACTTCAGTGTAGAAAGTTGTAGCTTATTTATATTGTAATGGAACCACACTATTTCAGGACTAAAAACTCTTCCTTTGGGAATCAAAGAACTTGTGCATATATAAATCAAATGTGCCAAAAACTACCACTGAAATATTATCAGTGACTCTAGTTATTTTTTCAAGCCATTTCAAAGTGATACAGTCTAAGTTTTAAGTGAAATCTCATGGCTTCACTAATATAACAAGCCATCCTGCAGCGTAGAGCCATGAAGGCTTGAGGAAAATCACACTCATTATACTCCATCTATTGACAAATCAAAATGTAAATCCAGTCATTCTGCTCGTAATTGAATGCTTCACGTTACCAATATATCCAGCAATTTTCTCAAGAGTCTGCTTTAAATTATTGCTTAAGTACTAATGAATAAATGTTGAGATATTTAAGCCTTAATAGGTGCAAGTTTGAGCTGTGCTGGACAATTCTTAAGTAAGAGAAATGTTTCAGGAGGATTGTGCGGTTTTGTTTTCACAGTAATATCATACAACTGGAAAGTTCCATTTCCATACCTCTAAGATGCTCACAGGAATTTTCAAAAGATGCATAGGAGTGTGGGGTGGTAATTATTACAATTTTCTGGCTAGGTGTTCCCAAAAGGCAGCAAAGCACCTGCCTCTGGAATCAGGTACCAGAAGTAACCCTAGCCCTGTGATGAAAGTCATTCACTGTACGTTTCCCCTGGCAACCGCATTTAATTTACATATTCAAACATGTATATCAGAAGTTACTGTAATATTTATTGCTCAACAGATCCCTGGTCACACACAATTAACTCAACAGAGAAGCCTTCAATATGGACTTACTGTGTAATGATGAAACATTGGTTGAAATAATGACCTCGCAATGGATTTCAATTTTATATGATGCATACTGGGAGGATATGGAATACATTCATAAGGGCAACAGTTTTGCCGAATTATCAGGAGGCTCCCAGCAAAATCGCAAGGGTTAGCAAGTCTGGAAAACCAGTCCAAGTTCAGGACAAAGACAGTCAATGTGATTGGCTAAAGATGTGTCAGGAGCAGATAATAATGTACACAAAATTGGTCAAGTATTTTAGAGCAGTTTATTTGCTGTGCATCTTTTTGAACAGAAGTCAAATTTTCTTTTCTAACTTTGATCAGTAACCATAGGAATATGAAACTACTTTCTTTTTGAGAAGCTGAGCACTTTTTTTAGAAACAGAATATTTTTTGCCCCAAAATAGCAAATATTCTTCCCAAATGGAGGCTTCCAGCCCCTCAATGACTCCCCCCCCCCCACACATACACACACCTCCCACACCTTCATGTCAGTAACTACCATCTTTTGCATCCTTTTTTCTGTAAATAGCATTCATGTCTCAAAAGCAAAAATACTAACCTCCGGTAACATAGACACACCAAAGCTTATCTTGTACGTCTTTCCGTTGGCCACTACTTTATCAAAATCACCACTGAACAAGGGGTTTATATTCACATATCCTTTTTCTAGATAAAATAGAAAACAATGACAAACACATGACAAGTAAAATGACAATTAAGCCAATTTTCAAGCTGTGGAGGTGGGGGGTGAGGAACTACATTTTTTGTCGGGTGGGGAAAGGGGTGGGAGTGGTGGTGGTGATGATGAGATGGGGTGGAAGCATTTAGCAGGAATCAAGACATCAGATTCAGGACATCACTTGTGACCCTCTTAAATCTATAACTTGATATAAAAAGGGGCCATCTTGAAATGGGGCCATCTTAAAAGAAGAGTTAAGGTTCCAATCAAGTTATGATATATGTTGGGTTCTCAATCTAAGCATTCTGGTGAAACTTGTTTGGAAACCTGATGTGTGATTCTCGAGTTATAAGTATGTGAAACTGTCACATTTTCAACCCCTAGTAAACTTGAAGCAAGCACATATGTCATCATTTTGTCACCTTAATGAGCTCTCGTTTGTACATTTTCTTTAAAGTACAACCAATATATTCCTCCGTACTCTCATGTTATCAGAATGTGAATCCATGAGAGGTATGGGAATTTCACAAACTTTAAATTCCCTATGGGAAGCTCATATCCTCATTAACTCAAGGTAAAAATAAGAGATTGAAAAACACAGAAAACAAAGGAATGCTCATCAATGTGAAGGGATGATATTTAATACCCCTACTTCCTTCAAGCTCTTTTTTGGTCACAAATGTAGTAAATTCATTTGCTGATTCCTTGAGGACAACATGCTGAAATCGTATGGAAATCTCATCATAATACTTAGAGTAATTTCCTCTTTTACATTTCAAAATTTTGTTTGGCTTAAACCCTTCCTTTAAGTTGGGGGAAAGGGTGCACAATCACAAAACTTACCATCCAACAGTGGTAGGTTAAACAGTAAGATATGAAAATGTCTAAGATGATATCATCAAAACATGAATATTAACAAAATTATTCAATAGCTTGTGCATTCTGTTACCTAGTGAACATTCATCAACTATTCATCAAATCTGATTACAATACACAGTTTCTAACAAAAAGAAGAAATAAAAAGAAAGCAGGTTTTACCAATCACCCTGACTCCTACAGATCCACTGCCAGGTCCTTCTGCATTCTGAGCATTACAGGTGTACGTTCCATTATCAGCGAGTGATGCATTCCTCACCTCAAGAACTGAGGACAATTCTCTTATGCGTTCCTTGGTAATCCTCGATGATCTTGTTATTAGATGGGTATCATTTTGGTTTAAATTTAACTACAGAAGAAAAAGGAAAAAAAGGGGCATACAGCCTACAATGTATCACAAAAGTTTTCATTACTTGCATTTGAATTAGGCTTGGGCGACTCCAAAATGTTTGAAGTCCCTTCTCTGCAGTCTTATCTGTCCCAACTCCTTCAGAGTCAAGACTCCTCTAATGATGTCACAATTGATACAAGAACATATATACCTCATCGGCAAGAAACTCTAAATTACTACCCTTATCAATGACTATTAATTTATTAGTATGCTGGCACCACAGGCTTTTCAATGGCGGAGATGCCGCATTCACAATGTCAGAGAATCATAGGGGCCAACTGAAGAGAAAACTTGCTAATGAAGACAGAAAAAGATCAAAAGAGCCATTCCTTTTGTACTACTACATTGAACCCTGCAAAATAACACAGATGTATTGTAAACTCTAAAATGTAATTTTAGAGCATACTTTTGAGAATACTGAAAATATTCCAGGAGTCCCAATTCCATGGGAATTGGAGTTGCTTCCCAACTCCTGGCCTACCAAAGCCTAGCTTGAATAATTACAAGACTAAGCTCACTGCAAAGAAGTGTTGAAATAAATGTCAAATTTCCATTGATTTGTGTACGTTAAGAAAAGACATGCGGGACTGATGACACCTGCTTAAAACATAATTATGTCTTCCACACTTTGAACTCTGATGGCTATATTATGACCTTTGACTTCAGTCAAAACCAATGAGCCTCTTAAAATCCATATGAAATATTGAAGAACTATTCAAATAAGATGTCCACTCACCCAAGGGTGGTGATTTTGTGATGAGCATGTAGTGGGTGAGGATGGAGTTGGTGGGGGGGGGGGGGGCTGGGAGACAGATGGTTCAAAATGACTGTATCCTGTATCCCTAAACTTTGATACTTTGAACTTCCTTGAATTCAACAAAATAAAGAACAGTGCCTATCTGATATGCAAAAAGAGCAGGATACCCTTAATAAGAGGCCAATCTTATCAAAGAAACACTCTCTTAAAATTTTCCAGATACAATTAACATTTACTTTCTGTGATTAATACTTTCCTTTAAAAATTACCTACCCCACTTAGACGTCATGAACTGATTGAGAAGACATCTAGAAGATCCAATTGATAGAAAAACAGCTCTCAATTAGGAAATTGCTCAAACTTTTTACGGGTAATTTGTAGGATCAGGGTTCAGTGACCGGTGATCACATGACATGAATGCATGATACTTTTATATAGAATGTAGCTAACAATAATTAATGCCTTTAGGGCCCTCCTTAGTTTCTTTACCCATGTGGTTTGCCTGCAGAGAGTGAGGTACCAAAACACAGCTAATCTTTTGCAAGTTTTACGTAAGTCTCTATTTCTTTAAAGGGTATGAGAAAAGTGGCAAGTTTCCCAAATTGTGTAAACTTGAAATTTTATTTTTTGACTTACTTCTAATGGCATGATCCTTGTGATCTGAAAAAGTTAAGGAGCAATTTTTTTTTTCTTTCTTCCATCAAACTATATATTCTACTTCTGTTTTAGCCTTACAAGTTGTATCATTTGGACATATTTTATGTGAAGTACAACCTTCAGGTTTATATTCATGATTTTTACTTCATTTCTTCCTTCTTCTATGTCTCCCTTTTTTTGGGTGTGTGTTTTTTTTTTGCACTTTTTTCATCACTTTACTTTTTTTCCTTTTCTCTACAGCACTCACAGCAGACTTGTTACTTCAAGCAGTTACCTTAATTTGGGCATCATCTAAATCTTTTAGTATCTTCTTTTTTTTTAAGTTATCTTAAATGATGTTTCAAAACAAAATACCAACAATTTTGAAAAACTTAAAAGTTTTTATGTTTTTAACCATTCAGTAAAAGAAAAATGATGGTCACATAATTAAATAGAACCGTGCATTAATTTGGACAAAGGGATATGTTTAGTCAAAGGGTGACTGCATTAAGGTTAAACAGGAAATTGCAGGAACAAAAATAGAAACCTTTGATTGCTTAATGTTAAGTCCATATCCGTTCATTTATTGTAACCACTTCTGCCACTTATTGTAGTTATAGCCCAAGTTAGTTACAACCAGAGAGGGTCTGAACCCCCCCCCCTTTATAGAGAGTTCAAGCCATTTCTTAAGCGTAAACCTACTTAATTTTTGCAAACTGTTGCATCAGTTAGTACATGAGTATCCTTGATAATTCTACAATTCACAATGTAACCTCCCTTAGAAAACACCCTACCTCTAGACTGACTTCACATCTATAAATTTGTTGAAATTTTACAAATTCTACCTCACATTCTGTTCTGAATGTAAAAAAGACTTCCCACTGGACAATCCTCCTGGTTACATTTCTGTAGAAGGGCAGCAAACAAGGAAATACTTTTAAAGAAGGGTCTAAGCTCAAATCAAGCTTTGATATATTAGAGGGGTACTTATTCTAAGCAATCTGGTGAAATTTCAATTAAAATCCAATGTGTGGTTCTCAAGATATCAGCAGATAAAGTTGTTACATTTTCAACACAAAGTCAACTTGAAGCAAGCACATATGATGTCATACCCTCACATTAATGAGCAGCTTTTGTTTTTCTTTAAATTTTATCACCAATTTTCTCCTCAACAATTAAATGTTATCGCAATGTGATTGCATGAGAGGCATGGGAAAATTACAAACTTCACATTCCCCATGGGGAGGTCCTATCCCTATTAATTGCAAGGTCAATACAACAGACTGAATAAACAAAGGAAACAAAGCATTCCTTATCAATGTGAGGAAGTGATATCAGGGAGCTGCCTTCTAATATAACTTCCACTTGCCTTTGGGTCACAAATATTGTAACTTCTTTTGCTGATATCTCGAGTAATTCAAGTCCGATTTGAATGAAAGTTTCTCCAAAATGCATAGATTTAGTTCCTCTTTCACACACAAAAAGTAAATTTTTGCTTAAACCCTCCTTTTAAGTCACTTTCTACCCAATTGTTCAACTACACACAGGCCCGAAATTACTGAAAGTATATAATAGCACCAGGGTTTTGACTATGCTACCCCTGCCCCCAACCCCCTGTCCCCAAACCTACCTCCTCACCAGCTGTATCAGCACTCAAAAGCTGGCTTCAGCATGGTACACATTAACATATCACCAGCTGGCCCAATGCTTGATTGAACATTCTACAATCATGGGAAAGTACCAAGCTTTTCAAATTATTTTGAAACATTTTTTCCCCAAGTAATACATGTTAACATTTTGAACACCCTCACAATTGGAATGCTGACCAAGCCACATTTTGTGCTGTCTATTTCGGCCTGCCATCATTTTTGACTAGCTACAACGATGGCGCCATTTCAAATTAAAACTCAGCATAAACTTTAGAAGCTTGTGATATACTGTTAGTTACATATCACTTTAAGCACAGCTCCACCATCTCCAACCAATGACAAACAAACAATGCAGTAATAATGGGCCAATTACCCAGGCTTTGACAAATTCCATTTTCCTTACTCTCTCCAATCAGCTAGCTCTTCACTAAATCTACTTGTCCATATGAATATCTACTTGTCAAGTTCTAATCCGATTAATAGCATTTGAACTCCTTTGTGGGGAAGACATCGCTAGGGTTCTTGCCCTTCAGGCTACTATATTGAGCAATGCACTTGCCTGACTGATATTTTCTTGCTCTAGACTGTCGGGCAGGGGATTTCTCAAAGCCTGCATAATCAGTTTTCAATGTGCTATACTGGCCGATACTATTCATGTTCATCTTCTTTGAGTCTATCAGTATCTATGAGTCTTTCACCAATCTTCCTAGGTCTATACTCCATATAGAAGTTCATGATTCTTTTAGGTCTGACTGTTATTCCAAAAACTTTAACCACAAGTAGATTATACTTAATGGTAGCCTATGGTTTTGTGTACAGAATGCTCACTTCAGGGACAGCAGAGTCAACTCTGAAGTGAGGGGACTAATCATCGAAGCCGCCCAATATGCTCAAGAAAATAAAAGCCTATCGCTCCAGTTTAAGGCACCCCAAAATGCCCACGGCAGAAACAGTGGGAGGACTAAAGCCCCCGTAGCCCCCCGGCTCCGCTGTCCTAACACTTCCAGAATATCCATATTGGATTAATATCAGCCAATAGTCAGAATGAGAACTGAAATATAACCTCCAGGGACCTGTCATGCATAAACTATTTTTGTTAGCAAAAATTCATAATACCACCATGCTACAAATTTCAATTTTGAGGGGAAGGACTCCTTGCAACATGCTTTGGAGAAGAAAATCAACCTCCTATTAAAGTTTACTTGGGCTATTTTGGGGGGGGCCACAGGGGCTTTTCTATTCTTTTTGTTGACGATTAGGTGGGGGGAGAGCAATTTTCATAATGCTAGGTATTTTTTACCCTCCCCAATGTCTTTGTGGGGTGATTTTGGCATACTTGCACAAATTTCACAAGAAGGGAAAAAATTATGATGCTTACACTTTTTGCTGGGAAGTCCCAGTAAAGCTCACTCATCACAGTGTTGAGAGGTATTTTTACTTTGCAGGTCAAGTTAAAGCCCCCCCTGCCACTGATGACAACACTGTGAGATGATGCTACCTCCACCGTTGGCTGAATATGTTTTGCTGTAAAGAACAAAAGGGTGTAGAGTTTATAAAAGTGTCTGACGTAAGGAAACAAAACTTATGTTTCCACATTTTATATAAATGCTACACATCTCCAAATGAAAGATTGCACAACTTTGTAAGAACTGTGTCATAATATTTTTCTTTAATCTATTTAATTCTTTGCATATTTAACAGTTCACATTTAAAGAGGAGTCATGTAACAATGTTAAAAGGAATAAATAGTTACCCACAATTTATTTTGAAACAGTTGCTAAATCTTACAAATATCCTCTTATTTTCCTTACAAGCATCCTTCATGATGATTCCAAAAGTAAATATAGCATATTTAAGTTAAATTAGCTACCTGGAAGGAATTTCCCCATCCAGAAACATAAATATTATCACATGATTAAAAAGAGCCATTCGTTAATTAGGAGAAGGGGCTATACAAATTCAAATTGAGGTGACTGCCATTTTCTGCAATATGCCAGAATGTGAGAGTAGCCTACAAGGGCAAGGGCTGGAGGGTTAATACATCTTAATCAGTTTCACATCTTTTTATGATTTCACATTCCTTTTGTCCCGAACTTTCAATTGCTCTTCCACACTTGCTTAATTTTTTGAAAATATCAAGGATTTTCATGGCAACGGGAACTAGTTTCAAATTGCCATACTTACTCTCATACTTCACGATAACTGTCCTATCTTCTGTCATATTTCCTAAGGTTGCAGCGCATGTGACAAGCCCATTATACTTTGATTGGTTTGCTGTAACATAAAATCCGCTGCGTGGATTGTAGGTCGGTTCTGTCATTTCCATCGTGCTGGTGGCTCTGAGTACCACATGGGCCTCAGGATTGGTGACACGGCACGGGATGTAGGCAGGGTTGTCGCCGTACAACTCAAAAAAGAAACCATCATCAAGAAAAAGATGTCTAGGATCTACAAAAAGAGTCAAATGGAAATTGCAGGAGTGATTGTTAAGCTTCACAAGCACTAAATTTAATTTCAGAAAAACAATTTCTTTTCAGAATCAAGTATGAGATTTGAATGTTACTGGATAGAAGACTAACATGAACTTTGTCTTTTTGAATATAAATTCTTGAAAGACTTACAGGAATACACAAATGTTATACTAATTCTCAGCATCACTTAATTTTGCTTGGCTTTTTTTCCCCCGTAATTTCCCTTTTATTGCTTCCCGAAATCCTATTCCTTACTGTTATCATGGTAAAAGTGTACATCAGAATGCAGGCGTGTATCCAGGAATCTGCCAAGAAGGGGGCAAAGCCTGTAGGCAAACTATCTAGGCGTAGCGCCACCATAAGTTGGCATGAAGCATATGAGAAAGTTTTGGCCGGAAATGTCTCCCAGATCACTGGAAATGGCACTTCCCAGGCCTTGTAAGTTGCATCCAAACATTTTTTTATTTTGAGTTACTAGCAATATCATAAAAAATCGTTAAAAAATACAAAAATATGCTCAAGGAGGGGGAAGGCTGCCTCCTCCACCCCCTCCTTGGCTATGCACCTGTTAGAGTGCAAGTTTTATTCATAATTGAGGAATAAAATTGCAATCCTTTTGGAACAAGAATTTGTGACTACCAAGAGGCTAAAGTAAAGTCAGTGGAAGACCCAAAACTGAATTGGAGATCATTGACTCTTCAACATGCTGACCAAAGACATGCAGAACCCCTTTGTGGAAGGAGGGGGGATTCTAAGGACTAAGCTCTGTACCCTCTCCTTCTAAAATGTGATGTCCTCCTGCACAACCCCATGGCTACTGGATGGTTTCTGAGATGGATGAGGTGGGGGCAAGGCTGAGGTCTTTATCTCTGGGACTTCGATATTTTCTAAGGTAATTTTTGGCAGTCCTCAGACACAGTTAAAAATAGTTTTGGAAGGAAAACTCCCAACTGCAATTATGGGTAGGGGAGGGGCCTGGGGACTATAGCCATACTCAGTTCCAACCACCCTAATACTTCACTACTCCCAACCCAGATCCACCACAGAAAAGTGAGGATATATGACTTACTGTTGCTGGTAACATAGACATACATCTCTGCCTTTGTAGTTTCATCCAGTCTATCAGCATGTCGACTGTAAACACAGGTGTATAGCCCTGTGTAAGTGTAGACCATCTCTTCAACATAGAGCACGCTCTGGTAGAGACTGTCAGATGAACAGTTAGAGCAGCTGGTTGTATTAATGCTCACATAGGACCGCACAGCTTCAGGCATTTCCCAGTCAAGAGGAAATGACCCATGACAATGCAGCTCAAAGGGCTGACCCTGTCTAAGGATCAAGTCAGCGTCACCTGGTATGAGCTGAGGAGGACGGTTGCCAGATTCCTCTGGAGGTTCTACCACCATGAAGAGAGAGTGAAAGAGGAAAGATGCAAGAAACATTAAAAAGATGGATTACCATTATTGCTTCATTGGTTTCATTTTATCTTTGAAAGATTGTTTGACTGTAGTATGGGCCTAGTAAATCTGCTTTTCAATTCCTTGAAGACTTGCCATTCACCAAAGGTGTTATATTATCTTCCTGTTCACACCTACAGAATTGCTTGTTTTACCCGCGCGTATCATAAATTACCAACGAAAATTTGACAAGGATGAATGACTCACATGGAAGTAAGACTTTCAAAAGTCTGGAGCAGTGGGGTAATATTTTTGTAAGAAAAAGTGGGAAGAAGTATTAAACATGGTTTAAGAAAAACCAGCACATCCTGTTTGAACTACAAAAAAAACCTGTCGTAATAAGGTGCTATAATACTGGGACAGCCTGCAGGAAAAAATTTATTATGAGACAAGCCTTTTTGAAATATTACAAATATAAGAAGAGACATGGAAAATCTTGCAACATTTTGCACCTGTTTATAGTCCTTAAAACAGGCAAAATTTCCACTTCCCCGGCTGGCAAAACTCCAACATCGATGTGCCCCCCCACTGGTTTTTCTGGCTATGGACCTGGTTTCATATGACATACTGATAGTTCAACATAAGCTACGAATGATTATATACCAGGAGTTTATACAAGAAACATAATGCAAAAATCCATGACTCTCTATGAATAGCCCATGCTAAATTCTTATGCCATTTTTACCATTTTTAACCTTTCAGGTATCTATTTACACCTTTCCATTCAGTCATTGTACCAGAAATCTCTCAAAGCAATTTAGAGCAATACTTAAGGTTCAGTTTCACACATCACTCATCTGATAATATGAATCATCCACCAAACAGCATGCATCAAATGTTGCACAACCCATGCATTAAATGCATGGGATCATCTGCAACATTCAATAATTTTCCCTGACATTTTTCATGCAACATCTGTTTTCCATGAGTTCTTATCATATGAAATTCCAGGAATTTTCAGGGTTTCCAAGACTGCACAAATCTTGTATATGCCCTTTAAATGTAAAGGTCCTTATCAAAAACTATTCAGAGGGGAGCTTAGATCACAAAAGCCTATCGTTGTCATTATGCATAACATGTGAATAACACTTAAGTTCATCACATCTTTAAAGCTGTACTGAATTATTAAACATGTCTTTCTGAGATAGCGACAGGAAGTAGGGTTCATCTATGACATCATTTTCTCTCCAATTAGAACATCCTCTAGCCACCAGTGTGCTCCTTACCCTCCCTCTTCATTTAGATTAAGACTTTCATTGTCATGTCAAAGAACTTTTACAGAAGTACAATAATCAAAACAAAACAAAAACAAGAGAGATAACATCTATCAGCATTCCAACTTTTAATCTTTTACTAAGAACCTTGCACTTTCAGTAGTAGCAATGGCACATATCTATGATATACTATACAAAGGTCCCTCTGTAAATGTACAGTGAAGCATGCTCCCCAACCAGCACAAGCATGATTCATAAGACTCAACGTCACTATCTTCACTTTTCCTGTTTCAAATTAGCAAAATTCTCTAGAGGTTAAGTGTGCAACTGCGAGTACACTAAAGCAGCCCTAAACCAGCCAAGTGAGTAACTATTGAAGATCGGGAGATTGCCAATTTCCAGGCCTTTAGAACTCTACTATCACATGAACTTGTTCTGTTCTATCTCGTTTACTTGTGACAACAGTCACTGAAAAAAGCAGAAGGTAGGCAGGATTACACATAAAACCATCCTCACACCTCCCCTACCCACTCTGAAATATTTTATTTATAATTTTATGCCATTTTTGTAGCCTGCTATGATTGCATTTATGACATATGCTCCCAGTAATATCTCTTTTATTCTTTTTATGCTGTACTGTCTTTACGATTTGATACCTCCACGGATACACCTCAAAGAACACTTTCCTTCCGGGTATTTTACAGTTCCTGTCAAGGATATGGGTTCCCTACAGCTGTCCATGATGTCAAGTTTTCTCTAAAAATGTTATCTTTTTACAACTTTGTTACATTTTTTACAGTATTTTATGCTTTTTGTCTATTTCGACGGAAACATGAATTTTATGATTTTATGCCCTAGTGGGGGCTCTATATCAAACGAGGAGAAAGAATAATAAAACAGGAATAAATCTAACATTCAGTCTGAAGATGATGCTGTTAATATTTTTGGAGATTCTTAGACATTCCAGGAATTGAATGTTTAAAGCTGCTCACTAAATGAAATTTAAGAAAAGTAGGTATAAGAGTAAGTTTAAGTGTCATCTGAGGCTTTAATACAACTTTCAACCTTGCAGAAATATTTCTGCACCCTAAATAAAGCAGAGACACCTCACCCACAGACAGAGATCATCACCTAATGCCTAGTTTCTTAAGTACTGCCCCAAAGGCCATTTGCCATCTGCCAAACATTTGCTGCCCTCAACATGCACAGCCCACACGATTCAAGCAGCCCAAGATATAAATGACAAAACCAGTTAAGCTCTCGCAACTGAAGTTATAACAAAGCATGAGCTCAAATAAAATTAGCCCTTTGCCTGAAAACCTAAGATCCCCTGATCTAAAGTTTTGGCTTCTCACTTGATGTTTTCAAACACTGATTCCATAGGTATTTATCTTCTTGTGGGGATAACACACTTTCATGAAACCATACGTACTATAAAGTCTTGATTTTGAAAGGGATTCACAGCTACTGCCAGACAGATCACATATCAAATGTATATGACAGCAGTACTCATGTAACTCAATGATTCTAATTTATCTGATAACAAATTTAATTATCAAAGATAGCACTTTTGGTAACACTTTTTTGTTGCAAATGCATGTCTTGTGATTCTTGTTGTAGATGATCTTGGCAAATTATTTTTGTTTTTAACTGCACCTCCACGACCACCTTGGGGCAAACGTTCCAGAAAAAATTTATAACAGCCAATGATAGGATAGATATGTCATTCATACATTTCAGTAGAGCACAGTGAAAAGCTCCTCTGTCAGCTCGCTCTGCGTGAGAAGTTACATGAATATTACTTTAGCAAATGGTAAGTATAGGTTTACAAAATGAATGAATTCCTCTCAGATTCTCCACTTTTAACTTCAGAACGATCTTTAATCCATTCAGCCACAGTTATCATTTAATATTCATTACAAAATCACCAATCAGACTGTATGTTTTGTTTGTCTACTGATGCTGCAAAGATTGCCAGGAACCTGCACAAAAATGTGTTACCTTCTGGAGTATCCATGACAACGGATATAACAGCAGTTGTTGCATTGTTCTGATGTCCAAGGTAACGGCTGTAAAGGCACTTATAGAGCCCACTGTCCCCTTCAACAGGATCTGGTAAGATTATGGTCGACCGGTATCTCTCGTGTCTGTTGCAGCGTCCACAGTTGTGCCATGTCTCACGTATGCGCATAGCAACTGCTGTGGGGTACTGCCACTCGAGAGCAAATCCTCCATGACACTCTAGCCGAAGAGTTTCGTTGGGTAAAATGGTCACAGATGTCCTTTGGGTGGTCAAAGTTGGAGGACCAGAATTCAAAAGTTGAGTGGCATCTGTTGGACATTTCAAAAGAAATTATTACATTATAACCATAATTTTAACTCAGACATCAAACTACATTAAGCAGTGATTTCACATGGCCATAGAACCACTAATAAGAAACTTTCTTCGACATTCTGTCTGTAGTTTGCTCCATACATACTGTAGTTCTGGGCTGATGTATCATCTGGTACATAGCTATCCTGTATAATTCAAAACATTACATGGTGACATCTGTAACTGTGACAAATGAAACTTTGAGGCATTCATTATGTGTGAAAACATCTATATTCATTATTACACAAACAGAATGAAAATATTCACACACCCACCCACATACAAATGACTGTCAAGAGCTCCTGGTTGTTCCCAATGTATAGAAAAAAATGTTGTTCAATTGATAGGTGGAGATGAAAATGACATTTTTTCATATATTTATTCACAGGTTTACTGCAACTATTGTTGAATTTTGCTAGGAAAGCAAACAAATTATGATGATAGCATATAAGGCAGGGCATAGGAACAGGGTAGGGTACTGTGCCTTCCCAAATATTTGGAAAACCTAACATTAGGGTTGAATCTGTGGAAATATTAAGGCCCAGAGATTTAGGGAAAAAAGTTGCATTTGCCTCCCAAGCACAGCCTTTGCCCCACTCCCCCCCCCCCCCACTTCCCCTCAGTCCACTCTTGTACAAAGGTATACAGTTATGAAGAACAATGGGCATAAACAGCATTTTGCCACCCCCCCCCCCTTGAAAAAAAACTCTGCTTGCCCCCTCACCCACTTTTGAAATCCTGGTGCTGCCAATGACAGCAGGTACTTTCATGTAAACTGTCATGACTGCATTTCCCCTGACACTACTGTTCCTATCCACAATATTTTTACATCTGATGTGCATTTTCAACTCATGTTGCTTTCACCTTTTATAAGAAAAGTATCTTTCTGGGGTCACAAGTGTGGACATAAATGGTTAACCAGAAAGCCAAAAGGCTTCGTGATTCCTTGCCGAAAGGGGGGTGCTTTGTTACACTGAGGTTCATCCATCAAATTTATACTTCTCTACTTCATCATTTTTTATGATGTGGTCACAATTTCACCCCTGCTCACATCAGCTCATGCCACATGACCTTTAAACCAAAACTTGAATAACCAAAAAAATGAAAAAAAAAAACCCCAAAAAAAGGTTTTCGGACTTCCACCTCTGGTGACCTTGAATGACCTTTGACCTCTGCCAAAAACAATAGGGTTCTCCCCTGACATGACAAATCTACATACCAACTATTAAAACCGTCTGTCATTCCTATCTCAAGATATCACGATTACAAGGTTTTTGGACTTCCACCTCTGGTGACCTTGAATGACCTTTGACCTCTGCCAAAAACAATAGGGTTCTCCCCCTTGACATGACAGATATACATACCAACCATGAAAAGTGTCGGCCATTCCTACCTCGAGATACCAAGATTACAAGGTTTTTGGACTTTGACCTCTGGTGACCTCGAATGACCTTTGACCTCTGCCAAAAACAATAGGGTTCTTCCTCTTAACATGACAAATCTTCATACCAACTATGAAAAGTATCGGTCATTCCTATCTCGAGATATGGCGATTACAAGGTTTCTGGACTTTGACCTCTGGTGACCTCGAATGACCTTTGACCTCTGCCAAAAACAATAGGGTTCTTCCTCTCGACATGACAAATCTACATACCAACTATGAAAAGTATCGGTCATTCCTACCTCTAGATATTGCGATTACAAGGTTTTTGGACTTTGACCTCTGGTGACCTCGAATGACCTTTGACCTCTGCCAAAAACAATAGGGTTCTTTCTCTTGACATGACATGTCTACATACCAACTATGAAAAGTATCGGTCATTCCTATCTCGAGATATCGCGATTACAAGGTTTTTGGACGTCGACCTCTGGTGACCTTGAATGACCTTTGACCTCTGCCAAAAACAATAGGGTTCTTCCTCTCAACATGACAAACCTACATATCAAATATGAAAAGTATCGGTCATTCCTATCTCGAGATATCGCGATTACAAGGTTTTTGGACTTTGACCTCTGGTGACCTCGAATGACCTTTGACCTCTGCCAAAAACAATAGGGTTCTTCCTCCCAACATGACAAATCTACATACCAACTATGAAAAGTATCGGTCATTCCTACCTCTAGATATCACGATTACAAGGTTTTTGGACTTTGACCTCTGGTGACCTCGAATGACCTTTGACCTCTGCCAAAAACAATAGGGTTCTTTCTCTTGACATGACATGTCTACATACCAACTATGAAAAGTATCGGTCATTCCTATCTCGAGATATCGCGATTACAAGGTTTTTGGACGTCGACCTCTGGTGACCTTGAATGACCCTCGACCTCTGCCAAAAATAATAGGGTTCTTCCTCTCAACATGACAAACCTACATATCAAATATGAAAAGTATCGGTCATTCCTATCTCGAGATATCGCGATTACAAGGTTTTTGGACTTTGACCTCTGGTGACCTCGAATGACCTTTGACCTCTGCCAAAAACAACTGGGTTCTTCCTCCCAACATGACAAACCTACATACCAAATATGAAAAGTATCGGTCATTCCTATCTTGAGATATCGCCATTACAATGAGTGTCACAAACACACATACACACACCCAAGTCGATTTTACATACAATCCGAGGACCTCATTGTTATTTCCTTTGTGTTTACTTCCTTAACCCTAACCTTGACAATAGACTCTCTATTGTTCAAACTTTCGAGCACTTGACAAATCTATTGAACTTCCTTCAGAGGACCTCAAATCCATTGTTCAGGTCCTCGGTCTGATAGGAAGACAAGTTCACACACACACGCACACACACACACATGACATCACCATCGCATAGATTCCTTGCCTGCCTACGTCAAGGAATCAAAAACAAGTATGTATGGTACCATTTTAACTGTGTAATGTGACTTCTCACAAGTACAAAAAAAATGTATCAAAGTGGTGTAAGTACATGTCTATTCTTACAAGTACAAGAACAGACATATGCACCAAACTATGAGTACAGATATGTACTTACTGCAAGTCTACACACATTATGCAATTATATGAGCAGGTATGTTGTTAAGTATATCTTACCAAGGACTGTCACATTGATCATGGTCCAGCTTGTTCCATGGTCTGTTATAACTCCACATGAGTATGTCCCATTGTCATATACGTTGGCAGTTGACACCCTAAAATGACTATGATAACGAATCACGCCCTCCTGCCCTGGAGTAACTTCTTCACTCTCCCTCACAGAATAAAGGCTATGGTTTCTCTCTGGAGCCTGAAATAAAATTCACAAGATGATGTAACACCTTTGTGTCACAGGCTACATGAACAAGAAAATGATCGTAGAGTCGTCAGTCAATAGTCCCAGGGGCGTAGCTAGGATGAAATTTTTAGGAGGGCCTAGGTATCAAATGGGGGGTTCCGGCATCGATCGCCATCCTTAATTCTTACACATTTTATTACGACACGCACAATTTTCAGGGGGCCTGGCAAACATCTGGGGGCCCAGGCCCCCCATAGCTGCTTGCCTGAATAGTCCTCACCAAATCGTTTATAAAATAGTTGGATTAATTACTTATATCACTACTGGCCTATATTTGTCTAATTGGTATCTATATTGGTACTGGAAACTTTTTCAAGTGGGATCTATTTACAGAGGACCCTCTGCCTGAATACAGTTTAATTTTCAAGAATGCTAGAACTCCACAAAACTCATCTGGTTTTGTCATCTATAAGCTCCAATACTAAACCTATTTGCATTATGTAATTTCCCTACATACTAGTCAACAAGAGGTAATGAGAAGCAAAATAGACTAATATTTTAAAATCCAACAGTGCTTCTCTTCATTTATCATCTCCTAGCCTGGTAAAATTTTAAAGAGAATCCACTCCCAGACTCCTGTTATTTCAAACACTTTAATAGTAGATAGTGGATGCACAAACACCTAGATACATTTTTTTTTTACTTTTGGCAATATACCAGAACACACTAGCTAGTGTAATCATACAAGAGTTGTATATCATCAATCAGGGCAAAGGAAATTCAGACAAAAAGTAAAACACTAAGTGAACATTGCAACAGGAATATGTTCCTCTCAATGCTCCTGAGACCCACACGTACACGATCACTTGTTGTGATATGGCACTACTGCAAAGACAACTAATTAAAGTTGGCTACAGAATTTCTTAAACATTCTAGTCACATCTACAGCAAGGCAAGGATGTGAGTGAACAATAAATGCCAAATGCAACATGTCTCATCTGCAATTTGATGGGAAATTCAGCAAGAAGAGAATTTTTATTAGAGTAAAGAGATTTCTCTGTATGATAATTTATTTCCATCAACCAGTATAGACTATCCTCTCACGTTTCAAATAAAACGAGGAAAAACCTGGCAATGTTGTTAATACAAACGTAAACTCACTTTTCAAATCAAAACAAATTATTCCTCATCAAATTAGTATTCTGCTGGTCAATTGTCAAACAGTAAATTAATCATCCCATTGATTTTCTTCATAATATCAATGGATGATCTGAATAAACAGAAACCCTATATTATTAGCCTACAAAGTTTTATGTCTTTCCATGGGTCTCTAGCATTTTGAAAGCCACAACAAGTTTGACAATATTTATAAACTTTTCTTTCTGAGGGTACAAACCTAATTAGTAAAATTCATTAGTTCTGTATTGTTTGATCTTCCCGACTAAAAGCCTCTTCACATGGGTGTCATGTGCTGACTGGAAAGTGAAGATAGGGACACAATAGGACAAACCAGAAGTGCAATTTCATAGTCTTGAGTTTGTTTCCATGCAATAAGTACAAAACAATAATCATCCATTTTGGTCAGCAATACGTTGGAGGATTAGTAATGTATAGCAGAGATGGCAGACTTGTAAATTGTTTAGCTAGAAAAAAAACCCTTGTCTGTCTCCGAAAATTTCTAATAATTAGAAATGAAACATTAACAAAAAAAAAAAAAAAATACCTTCCGGGCACACTACGGAAAATGTGTGCGGTTTGAAAGGTACATGATCTTCCTGCATTATGGGAGTATCACACTTAAGGTATCAATATGTTTACCACACCAATTTCCAAATTTTCCTTGGGCACACTTAACTTTCTCTTTATTAAACAGTTGTGCAAAAGCGTTGTTTATAATTTGCTGACTTTTGTACGTCTATTGGAAATGTTGATATTATAACACTTCAAGGTAACTTCTTGTTTTATAAATCTGTCTGGAAATCAGATGAAGCGTCTACTGTAACTACAGTACTAGATTAATCCACAAAAAGATTCTCAAGTGGCTGCAAATGCACACTACCACAAACTAATTAACAAGAGTTTTTAAGAAATTGTGAAGACGTTCTGCGGAGGCGGAATGGCAGAGTACTGTACTCGTTTGCAAACAGACATTAAGCTTGCATTCATGGTTCAATGATCTTTACTTCAAGAACATGAATTTACTGAGAGATGAGTACCTACGGCAAGAACACTTACAACTTCAGCTGGAAAATCCCATGTTAGGGTGATTGTCTCTGTGCCTGGGGCTTCTACAGTGCAATGCAAGTTTATTCCTTCAAATCCTTCTAAAACTTCAAAAGCATCAGCAGAGACCTCCGCTTCCAATGCTGGCTGGTCGCAATCTGGACAAATAATATACAAATTCATTATCCAAAAACTTATTGCAAATAGGAGAAAAATTTTAAGAGCAAAGAATTTGAAATTGCTATAGTAGGTGCTGCTGCAGGGCTCAAAATAAGCTTGAAAAAGGGCACAGCCAGAATGAGTAAATTGGCTGTTGGTCTATGTTATTTCATAGGACATTGACTGAGGGGCACCACAGTCACAGTAAGGGCCCAACAGCCATGGCTATTGGTGCTGCCAGTTATTTCGAGCCCTGCTGCTGTCATTTTTGCTTTTACAACACATGCATGGGATGATCAGTTTTGAGCAGCTCTTACCTTGGCTGGATGGATCCTGGACATAGCTCCAACAGACTGTCATAATTTCATGTCACTGTGGATTCCCCACTACCCCTTTTCCTTCTCTTCCTCCCAATGTGATCTCTAATTCCCCTCCCAAGACTAATAGTCCTTATGTGTTCAGTAGTAAGACCCTTCTCTCTCCCCTCTCCTCTCCTCCCCTCCCAATTAGATCCCTATCTCCCTTCTCAATGTGATGCCTTCCTTTCCTCAATCCCTGCCTTCCACCTCCTCTGTCTCTCTCCCAAAAGCCAGGGAAGGTAAAAATGCACACTGGATCACCACCAAACCAAAAATGGTTCTCATCCTATGAAAAGCATCCTCAATTTACTCCATTTGGTTGCCATAGCAACAGAAATTCAAAATGAGAGAATACAAAAATCACAACTTGCAAAAAACCAGTTACCTAGTAACCTTTCAATAATTCTGTTTGCCAATGGAAAAAGTTTAACATACCCACACCCCTTTAGTACTTGTTATAAACTTAGTTTTATCAAGTTTCTTTATAAATATTCAATTGAAAAAGTTTTAATAAGCTTCAAATAAGTATGATAGTAGCCTTCAGTATTAGACTTATTCCCACTTCTCATTTTTATAATAACTGATAATTTTCAAAGCTCTGAGCCCAAGTTAATTTCTTTCATTGCAATTTCAATTTGCAGAGAACCATCTCCACAAGAGGAAAAAAAAACTTTCATTTAATTTTGAACCAACATAACAATCTCCACATCTATGATTACCTCTCTTAAGACCAAAGCAATCTTTCTGACTACAACAAATACTCTCAGAGGATCAATGAGAATCTGTACTTTATTTCCACAAAATTGCACCAAAATATTAGTAATTGAGTTTGTCCCAAATCACTGGATTAGATGATTACATTTCACACACAATAATCACCATACAGAGATAACTAAGCCTGGAAATCTCTTCTCAATCTGACAGGTAAATTAACTGTCAAATCAACTCAATCCAGTGATTTACATCTTTTAGCTACAGAGATAAAGAAACATTTCTAGCGATCTGAATAGTAATAGCGATTCCATTATTAGCCTGGGAGTATCTTTATAAGTAGCCTCAGAATGTCTCATAGCTGATATTCTGTTTAATTGACTACTTCAAGAAGTTTTTTTCTTGTGTGACTGATGGCAGTGACTGCGCCAATCTAAAAGCAATCAAACACTACCATTGAGTACTTACACCATGTATGAAGGGGATAGGGGTTGGCTCTATTCTGCTTTTTGAGTTACCAGAAAGCCATACAACCTCTATTTAAAGGGAAACAGTCACCACTGTTGGTGTACTCTAGGATCCTAATTCATGTATGGATCTTTTATATCAAGTGAAAATATTTCAGTTAAAAATTGTAAACTTCATGCACAATAACTAAATTGGTTTACCTTTAACAGTCAATATTTTATGTTTGAATACATCATGCAAGATACTTATGGGAATAAAAGATTTGAAAGATTCATATCTGATTTATGATTTTGAGGCAAATGCTTATTTCCCTGATTACCGACTTTTGCAACTGAATGTAGGAGCTGTACTGAATTCTAACATTTCTGCACTGATGGATAAATTTGAAAAAGTATTACACTGGTCTCAAACTATTATAACATTGCAGCTCTGAGGAATGGAAGATTAAGAGAGGGGTTTAACAGGGGATGCAACGTCAGCTGCAAGTCCTCAGTGGGTGCCCTACAAAATTTTTACCATACTGAATCCCCACACTTTGAAAAGGAAAACTGTAGTGATGCATTTGAGTTTTTAGAGTGAAATTTCCAGTAATTTACCGTATGTGGGATGAGAAAGTTTTTGACCTCAACCCCTTCCACAGTTGAGAAAAGTCACCTTTGGTCACATCTCTTGCCCCTCTTTAGAAGAAGTGTTCCCCACCACCCTTAAAAACTTCCTGAATCCAGTACTGACTATGATCACACATAAAAAATTGACGCTTTTTATTCACCCCTGAGAATCTCTACAAGTATAGGCCTACTGTACAATGCAGGAGGCGGGGGATGAAGATACAGTCCCCTATCCCTGTTGCCCTTATACTCCCTCCAACCCCATTTGGGCAGAAAATTTGCCATTTGGGGCAAAATGCATGCATACATACATGCATGCATGCATATTTTTGGGCAAAGATATATTAAAATTTGGGGGAAAACATGCTACAGCACCCCAATCTGATGTAGTTCCGTATATGTCTAAAAGTCTAGTACTTAGTAAAGTGTATGAGGCACTGGCTATAAAAGAGATTAAATACATATGCATTTTCTGACTCTATAGAGTACTAACCTCTAATGATATGAAAGTACTGGCGACTTGTAGTAGCCCCTAACTGGCCCAAACACCAGACTGGACCTTCTAGTGGAGTTTCAGAAGACAGACTGAAGCCATCAGCCGGACTGTACCTGCTGATGCCCCTAGACCTGATGACCTGATCTTGCGAATCCACCAAAGACACATTTGTAATAGGGTTGGTTACTCTGCATGGTATTACACCCGCTGAAGAACATCCAAACATTAGATCAGTATTGAATACTGGGACAAATAAGGTATCTACGAAATGAGAGAAAGACATAATCATGCATAAAAATCAAAGAAATGCAAACCTAGCACTAAAACACAAACCAAAAACAAAGGGTTGCTTGAAGTAGCCAGGATTTTTTTTCTTTATCTCACTTATTCAGTTCAATCAACGTGAATAGCATATGTGCAAATTAATAAATGAATATTTTTGTACTTTTACCATAACAAACAGAGGCCAAACACTTGTAAGGTATACAAATATAAATTGACAAAAATATACAAAGGAAATAAACAGTAACCAATCATTTTCACTGACAATGCAAGTGCAGTTGTCTTTAGAGAATATTAATACACAGAAGTCTGCTTCAGATGCTCTTTTTACTGGTGCCTGGATAAATGCATAATACAGTTTTAATAATTGTAGACAAAACATTTCATTTTGGTAAAATAAAAGAAGGCTTTGCCTACCGCATACGGCTACACATGTTTAAGATAATAGCAATCTCATTAACTCCTTCCCATGTTTGGGAATGACAAAAACAAGAGAATTACAACCATGGAGTGTTGACGCTTACATTTCTAAAGCACCAATAGAAAAAGAGAAGCACTTTTTAAATTAGAATATCTCTCACAGTTTTTTTTTTTTTTTTTTTGGAGCATGGGGCTTTCAAGCAATGTGATTCTCCACTTTTAAGGCAAATTTGACTTTACAGAAAAACTCCCTACAATCTGGCAGAACATTAATCAACTTATAATTATAAATGTAGTTCTTACAATGAAGTATAAAGAAATTCAATGGATGATTTATAGAGTTTTACCAAAAAATAATTCATCTTAGATAACATGAATTGTGTGCCAAAGAACAGTTGTTCAGAGTCTAAGAGAAATGCAAAAGTAAAATGACACTCCCAGAATAAGTGTTCTATGGTTTCAACTGCCACATTGCAGAAAGTACAGAAAAAAAAACCCTGGTAGTAGCCAGGTTACAAAAGGTAGATATAGGGAAAAGGGCAGGAAAATTACATTTGTGATATATATATATATATATATATATATATATATATATATATATATATATATATATATATATATATATATATATATATATATATATATATATATATATATATATATATATTACTTGAGTACCATACTTTAAACATTAAGTAACCCAACCCTAGTCCTCTCTGATCTTCTCCACCTGTAGATCATAGGTATCTTCAGGTGGAGGACAGACGGAAATATCCTCCTCCTCCCCCTTTCTGAAGGTTTAGGGCAAACTTCACATTAAATCCTACACTATTTTCATGTTCCACCATTGTCCCCCCCCCCCCAAACCACCTTTCAATTGACATGGACAATTACTGTCTTGGATGTCTAAACATGAGATTTCCAGGGGTGCAGATAACAAACTTACACTTGGCTTTGTGACAGCCAGCTCATACACAGGAATGGGCAATAGCGTGTATGCAATTATCAAGGTTTCTCAAAAGAACAGTATGGTAACAGTGTACTTTTTGACTCTGTATGGTAACCCGGTAATAATTTAATAAAGAGCTGTTTGGCATAAATTTACAACATCCTGTTTTCACTGAAAGCAAAAATGGTGTTATGTATTTTAATATCAATATTATACATAAACTGCACATGCAAAAGGAGGCTATAAAAGCTCTTCTACAGGCTCTTCTACAGGCTTGAGAGACTCTGATATGTTTGGAGTCAGGTACCTGTGGCCTAAGGCCGCGACTCTGAAGCTAGTCGCGATTCCTACTTGGTATTGGTTTTAGTGATGTCATAACTGCCACCTACACATGTTATATTTTGAGCAGGAATTATCCTATACAGCAGGGCTCGAAATAACGGGGGCCCGTGGGCCCGATGCTCCTAGAAATTCGCTCGGGCCCGTAACTTCTACTGGGAAAGGGCCCGGTTGGCTCCTAAATATTTCAAGTCTAATTGTACAGTCTGCACGTGAACCTCTCCATCCACAACTCAAAGATCTTATATCTCGCACAGCCTGTGTATTCCTATACTAACAGTCACTAAAAACCTGCAAAACACACATTATTTCTGAAATCAGTTCACATCGTTCATAAAGAGTCTGCTTTGTCACAATACGGAAGATCACTCTTGCATACACCAATGTCAGTCATGAGTAATGTAGGCAGAGCCTCACAAGATCACCTGACGAAGACGGTCGGCGGGAATTGAACAGTGCCCTTCATTTTACGGGGTAATAACTTCCGGATCAAGTTACGAGAAAATTTTGAAAATGTGTACTAGCTTACATGCAACATGGTCTAAGAGGGTGTGGACAGATTGGTTTCAGGCTACTTTAGTTTCAGCCTCAACTTGCTTTAATCATACCCATACGTTTTCAAGCACGTAAAAAAGCACCCGTACACTTTATCAGTCCTTTTTTATTTGTAGGTTTTGGGCCCCTTGATTTCTCATTTGGCCCCTAGATTCCATGGGCTAGGGGCCCGGCAGGCCCACAAAGGTTGAAGGCTTATTTCGACCCCTGTACAGTGTAGGGCGCCAAGCAGTGTTGGTGGGTGAGAATTGGGCTTCTCACTAATAATCTAAGTTGTCAGACATACCGTAGGCTAGGCCTAATTGGGCAACAATAAATATATGAAAAAGTTGTATTAGATTTGTTTAACGGATTCAAATTTACAAATGTTAATGAGCATACAAAAAAGCAATCTTCATAAATGGTTTTTATAGTTTTGAACATTCCACAGGAGTTGTGACTCCAAAGAAAAGGGGTGTCAAGTCTCGACTCCTTGCCAAGATTCGCGACCCTGAAGTAGAGTTGGGTAACCCACCCAAGCCTACTCTTCTACACATGTACATAAGACTTGGGTGAGTTTACCTGACTCTATACTTCAGTCACTACTCCTGGCCAGGAGTTGAGTAGCAACTCCACTTTCCTTTGAATTACAACTCCTACAGTATAGGAAATTTTCAGTATACTGTCATAACAGTCATATATCACAAAAAGTGTATTATGCAATTTGCAACTGTGTCCACAAAATGGTTCCTTTGAGTATTTTTTGTATTCATTTATGAGTTTTCTTTTCAGTTGACCACTACAATGCTCTGACAATAAGTTGGCTGGTTGCCACTTCAGCCATTGAGATGGCTGTAGTCTGTCATAATACTCATTAGTGGGCTATTACTGGACAGTTTATAGTTGCTGAGGTAGATTTCCTGCCTCAGTTATAAAGTGTTTGTTGGGAGTCGAGACTCCATTCACAGTCACGACTATAAGGGCCCCAAATAGTTGACACCAAACATGTTAAAGTCACCCCAGTCTAATGTATATCATTACAGGTATTTCATATTATTCAAGTAATGAATGTTCATGAGTGTGATGGTATGATTTCATGAGTTGAAAGACTGAACATTCCATTCAACAAGGCAAATCTGAGTTGAATAGAACTTTCATCTTTCAAAGAATGAAACTATTCATGATACCACACGAATTGAAAACATTCATTATTTGTTTTATACAACACTTAACTTCCTAAATAGGCCAGATTTTGGTCAAAATTCTATTCTAGTAGCAGAGAGAGCCAAACACTTTGTGCTGTTCTAGACTAACCCATGATGGATAACGAACGACCGTGTGAAAGTGCTAAATAACCCATGGCAAGTGACCACCAATCCTCCAATCAGATGTAGAGGAATTGATAAGGTGTAATGTAAAAAACCTTGTTACCCTCTTGAGTAGGAATATACAGCTGTACAATATCTTTACACCATTTATGTACAGCAGTTCCTGAATCAGTGCTGTGATATGCAGAATTGCAGCAGTTTTACCCTCAAGAAAATGTGTAAGATACAAGCTCCATATGCATTTAGAAATTTTTTTCTCATTTAAGGACATATCATGTTTGTTCCAAGCTATTGTTTGAAATTCCACTTGAACTTACCAATTACATGAAATCAACTGCTTACCCCGTAAGAGCCTTGCATAATAATAAATGAAATAACTATTCAAAATAAAAAGTATTTATAATATAGTGCAAATGCACAACAAGGTAATTACTCAATGTTTCTAGAGAAGGAGCTGAACAAAGTATTGACTAAAGGAAACATGGAAAAGCAGTTTTAGTGAGTTCATGCAATACCAAATATGTACATTTGTGATACAGTACAGTAAGGCATCATGTCAAAATGGCAATGCTGCAACCGCCTTTGAAATGCACAACCTGCCTCAGGCAGTATATTACAGACATATTACAATAAGCTATCTGGCTTGCTGAAGCAGCTGTACCCTGAGGTATGACATTTTGCCTAACTCAGAAGGGTAGGTAAGTCACTGTCCAACTTACCCAAATTCATGAGTGGGGAGATACTGTAGGAATGGGGCTAGGGAGGAGTATTTAAGTAATTCTACAGTATCAAAAGGTACCACTGTCAATAAGCTAATTTGGGGCACTTTTGTTGTCTCTTCACAAAAACAGGTCACAGCAGAAAAAGCTCTAGTGCTTATATTTTACGTAGCTTTTAAAATAACAGTCTACAATCCTACAGGTCAATTTCTGAACCTCAAAACAAGCACATTAACAGATGGCACTTCTTCATGTAGCTCATAGTTTTGTTACACAGTCCCAAACATTAAGGTTTGACTGTTAAGTACAGTGAACTTTTAGAACGTAGACTTTATACTATAGAAACAAAAATGCCTGGAAGTAGCAATAAATCTGTAGTTAATTGGCCGGATAATCTGCAGCATTAACTTTCAGCTCTTATGATCATTTGCAACAATTACAATGCTAGGTCATGTGATATGAAATGATACCGACATGATTTTTCTAGTCTAACTTAATTATGATTGTTATAAACACTAAAACAGGGATAGAAGTAGTGGCAATTATCTCTACGATTTCACAACCGAGCAACTGTACGACTGTACTTTCTTGGAGATAAAAATGGTGTTGATCAATCGCAGAAGTAGTGTCACTGGTTACAGATTTTAGTGTCATATAGAACCCTAAATAGTACATACAGTACCACTAACACAAAAAGGAGCAGCTAAATCACCAAAGCTCGTCTGGCTTGGGAGTCTATGAGCGATGATACTTACCTCCTATTTACATATGTATTAAACCATTATTGCCTGCAATAACTGTCTGGCAAAAAACTAATAGCACCGAGGTAACCCCTACATATAGAGGGCGCCTAGAGCCCTAAATAGTCCTGCATTTAGCGAAATAGACACATATTCTCTTATTTTCTGAAAACTAACTTTGTGATCAACTCTAAGTCAAACCTAGGGCCAATGATTTTCCGCGATCGCGGAAAAACGCGGATAAAAACGGAATTTACTTTTCTGCACGGAATTTCACGGAATTAAGCAAAAATTATCAGGCTCAGAATACATGTAAAGTTTTGACAAAAAAGTGAGTTATTTTCTTCAAAACTATGCCAAATGAATGCCTGCATATACCAAAGATATACAAAGGGATTTTCCATCTAAAATGGTGGCAAATTTCAAAACACCTTGAAGTTACGATCGCGGAAAAACGCGGATAAAAACGGAATTTACTTTTCTGCACGGAATTTCACGGAATTAAGCAAAAATTATCAGGCTCAGAATACATGTAAAGTTTTGACAAAAAAGTGAGTTATTTTCTTCAAAACTATGCCAAATGAATGCCTGCATATACCAAAGATATACAAAGGGATTTTCCATCTAAAATGGTGGCAAATTTCAAAACACCTTGAAGTTACGATCAGAAAACAAGTAGGACATTTACGAAAATCGGCAAAATTTTGCCGGTATAGGCTCCAGTTTGCCTATGCTGTAGTGTGTTAGGCTAGGTTGCTTGTGTATTACAAGTGTTTGCTACCTTCAGGATCGTAACCAGACAAGTGTAGGACTTGTTGTCAACATAATTACTCGAAAATCACGGAAATGGGTTATGCTTGAAACAGAATTTTGCGGAATTTGGAAAGTTAAAACGGAACTTTGTGATTTGTGAAGCGGAAAATCATTGGCCCTACAAACCAAAAAGAAAAGAACACATAAAAACATTAAAAAAATCTTACGACAGTTATGGATAGAGTGTAAAGCCAGGCAACATATTTTCTATAACTTGCATCGATAAAATGAAATATTTCATGAGTTCTGTTCCCAAAAGTTTCCAATAGTGGCTTTACAACCAGACTATTAAGAGTGAAGTAGACAGTTCAGATTCATTAATAACTGAGTGGATGATTGCAACAATAGATAAAACTAGCAACATCAAATGCCAAGACTTTATCATCCACCATACCTTTAATAATTCCGAATTTACTTCTCAGTACGGGGACGTTGAGGATCTTGCTAATGTACAATACTTATTCAATCGGCTACATCAACCTCACTCTATAGATCAGTTTTCTAATTCAGTTGAACTTGTTACATTAAACTGACAATCATCGCTGTCGCTTATGGCCCCTTGGGCTGCTGGTGTTATCTTGTTAAGTTTTGCACACAATTACCATCTGTAGGATGTCTCAAATGTCATTCATGATGGCAGAGTAAAATCCTCACTTCACGAAACCCACACAAACGGAAAAAGGAGATAAACCAGGATTGCCTTTTCACCCCATGGATGCTGATACATCAAAATTTATTCATGGGAAGATCATCAAGATGACGTGTAATATTTCTCACCAGTCACTTTTTTGGCTTTGATTGCTGTTTTGACACAACTTGAGTTTACTAAGAACAATTTCACTTTATGGCTTTAAAAATAACAAATGCTTTGCTTTATACACTTGAGAAAGATTCAGCAGGAAAGAAAACTGATGTCAAGGGACTCCTACGTCAGAATTCAAAGAAGAGTGTACAATTCTGTAAACTTATTGTCCTAATACTAATTAAATACATGCCAATTGTGAAAGCATTCCCAAGTATTTCATATTTTCCTAGAAGGAATGAAAGACACTGGTAACTTTGCTATCTTTTGCATTAATGTGTCAATGGCTTGGAAGCTTAAATGACAAAGCCTACCCACACATACAGATATGGGGATGGGGAAGTCCCACTAGACCAAAAGGTCACCACATCAAAGATCCACTTGACTGAAAATCTACTTCACATCAGAGCTAGTGTTAGGATTCCAGATAGATACATAAAAGGTTTACAACTAAGTTGATCATTAGCCTTGGGTATAGAAGTAGGGTTTGGATAGGATTTTGGTTAAGGTTTAGGATTTCCTAGGGTTAGAGTTAGGCTCTTTGGTCTAGTGAACCTTCAATCTAGGGAACCTTTGATTTAGTGAAGCTGCTCACGGGTTTCATACAAGCGCAAAGAAAAGAAAACACGCTCCCAAAGAGCGTCCCGCTGTCTCTTCAAAACCCAAACTCACTGTCTCTTCAAAACATGTCAGTAGCTTTCCTCACACTGTGGTGATGTCACCATTTTTGACCAAATTCACTTTTTGACATTTACAGGATCTTTCAATACCTCATCCAGCAAGAGAGTCCCAACTAAGGCTCCATTCTAGAAGATCAAGTACCACCTTTTCCACCAATCATACCACAAGTCATAAGAATAACAGTACTGCTGGTTTCCTTTTGTGATAGAAAACTTACTTTCCTTCTTTCTTAAATTAATCAATAAATGGCAGGAAAAAATTCATATTCCCATATTAAAAACTTTTGGACCGATTCGCGCAGAAAGTCCTCTCCGCCATGGCACATATTGAAATGATTATTTACTTTGACAAGCATGAATGAATGGCCACAGAGTTTTTGTGTGAATTAGCTTCCCTATTAAATATGCAATAAGAGATATATGTGTCACTAGGATCGATGTACTCAAGAGAGAGAGAGAAATCTTTCGGGAAAGTTACCTGATTGGAGGGCATTTAACAAGATGTTCACCTACTTTGATAAAGTATTGTCTTGCGTCATTGGCGAGAAAATGAAACAGACTTTGTCTTTGATTGATGGTGCAAGACAGGTATGAAGAGCACAATGACTGTTAAGACAGGGCTCCATTTTAACAGTCGTCTGGTCACCCGTGATGACCAGAACTTGTGACAGACAACCAAAGAGTGGTGGATCAGGTGTCCATCAGACAACCAAAGTGCATGCAACAAGTAAACAGACTGCTTCTATGGTTACTGCAAATTTCTTTGTGGACTACTAAATTTTCTTTTGGACAACCAAAAAAAGGCAGACAGGTTGTCCAATTGACAACCATAAGTTTCTTAAAATCGAAGCCTGCAATAGCACTGACAAGTGTGACAAGCTGACAATCCCACAGCAGACACTGCTCGTTGCCATTGAGATGGTGATTATCAGCAAGGGCAGGGCGTAAATTTGCTTCATTTACATGAACTTCCTGAAGAAGGATGGATTTGAAAAATATATTACTGGAAATACAAAGAATTACCATTTATTCAAAAAACTGGTGTGACAGTAATTGGCTACCGCCCATGCTGTATGAACTGGTGACAAAAGTATGTTGAAGTATCAAACTGCTAGGAAGGACTTCACATGCAAACAATGACAGTGATGTGAGCACAAGCACATTGGACCATTTGGAGGTGTGTTTTGGGCCGAATCTCTGAGGCCTTTTTTGACAAGTTTTCCCAAATTTCTACAGATTTTGCCCAAAATTTTGAGGTTGTTCAAAAATTGGGGGGAGGGGGAGGAGGGCACAGTGCCATCTGCCTCCCCTGCCTTATATGCCCATGGATGTGAGCAGACAAACCCTGAAAGTTTCAAAATGTCAATCACAAGATTATCATGTGATATCACTTGCCAATTAAGCTTTCAAGACACCCCTAATCCAATCATGTATACATGAGTTCTCCACCTTAAGACAGATGGGGAACTGATATTTTAACTAAGGGGATAAATTCTTGGAATGACATCACCCAACTTCAGCATGCATTTGCAATATTTCTTCACATGCAAATGTCTTCATTATGAAAGTAATAATTTCACTTCCAGTGTTGTTTTCATACACAAGCTTACAGTAGTTTTATTGTCAAGTTTTCATTCCAAACAGACTCCTTACCAGCTACCGTACAACGTTCAACTGGTTTAACCATGGAATAAACATGGGGTATAACCTGCATCAGGGTTGTCACCAGGTCAAACTTAGTGCTGGGTAATTCTTGACATTGACCCTTTTAGTGATCACCGTCCTGGGATTTAGAGAAGGTGTGGATATTTTTCTACACTCTAAATTAATGCTCCAATTGGCCATCTCATTCTGAGACTAATGTTACATCCAAATTCCTTTCATAAATCATACAATTATAGTACAATTATTGGGAAAAAATGCTGGGCAGAATGTTTTTATTTAAACATGAGAGGTGGGTGCAATTTACCAGTCCTGGGCGGCACCGCCCAGTGCCGTCCAGTGTAGTGAGTGACATCTCTGACCTGCATACAAAAACTGAAAGTAAGGCTGCAAACTTCTCTGACATCACCATGCAGTTGTATTCCTGGAAATATTGTAATACATTTTGTTGACTGTTTTTACAGAGACAAATGGTGCCAGCTCCCTAGTTTGGCCTCCTAAACTACTTGCACATGAATTCTCACAGTGAACTCACAGGGTAATGTAACTTTTACCCAGTCAAGCGTATCATCAAGTCCCAAAGCACAGTGTTGCAGGCCAAAATTTTTCTATAAAATCATCATGAAGGTTTGAGAAAGCATTCCGTCTCCAAGGCAGACAAAAAACATGAATTGTAGTCGCCTCAGCAGCTAGTCATAACAGCAAGAAAGGTCCCCAAATCTCCAAGCAAACTAAAAATTAATATTACACAATGCATCAACAAGAAAAGAACATTGCATGTGTCCCATTTATCAATTTTACATAATGCAGGACAATCCTTTCCAAGAAAATACTGAACATTTTTTTTGGATATTTTCTTCCAGTCAGCAAAGCATAATATCTTGTTTTCTTTGTTTTATTATACTCTAGTGTTGGACCAATTATTGGCATTCAACATGGGTATAAGCTGATATTTGTCCTGTATTGGTATCAGTAAAAATTTACCTGAAATGCAGATATTACCTAACCGATAATAATATCCTATACATCATGAAAATGGTCCACTATTTGAGTACTTTTTAATACAGGGTCTAAAATTTTACCTCATAAATATGAAATGACACTTAGTAGTAGTGCCCAACAGCCTGGTAGCCCATCATTAGTATGGAGAATGCTTAATTCCCAAATATCGGTATCAGATTGGTATCCGCTGATATCGAGAACTAGAATTATTGGTTTGGAAATATCTGTTTTTTGCACAATCAGTATAACACTATTTTATTATTCCAATGGCAGACTCGGGGGGGGGGGGGGCCAATCGGGAATGCGCCTCCCCTATTGGCCATCATGCGTGACAAAAGTTGAGGCAAAAAAAGAAAATGCTTCAAAACGTGTCAAATATAGTACCATTTTGCATCTCGGCCCTCTTCCAAAAGTAAAAATTTTCCAAAGGAGAAGGGTACACCCCCTGCCCATATACCCCTACCCCAGGACAGTTATCAATCAAACCTTGCGCCCCCTCTATTGAAAATTTCTGGATACGCCCCTGTTATTCTGTGCTGAGCTTCAAATACCCTACTGTTGTACACATGTCAGCTGTTACACACATCTATACTGAATGCACACTTACAGGGTGTAGTATAACTTTGCAGCATTTGACATATATGGCTTCAGGTAGCACATCACAAAGCACAACACACTCTCTTGGACATGCTTAACAATCCTCAAAATATAGCACAAAAGTGTGATGCAGTCTGATTGCCAATCTATAAACAAATATTGCAAGAAAATGAGGCAACCACTTAAAAGTGACCAAAAACTTCTACACAAAATCATTTTTGTGCAGCATTTTTTGCTATGCTAAAAACTGCACTACAGGGGAAGCACCAGTGGGGAAATTTTTCAATTGTTGGGGAGCCATTAATGTGTACAATAAAATATGTAATATTGACAACAGTCAGTCGTCCGAACAATCTGCTTGATTTTGCTCTTAGAAAGGGCAGATCCTTCCATAAAAATCCTAAATTTTTAATTTTCAACAATAAAAACCAAAATTTTCTAATTTTCCTCAATAAACACTCAAATTTTAAAGTTTCTTCAATAAAAATCCAAATTTTCTTAAATTTCCTTCCATAACACCCCAAACTTTCAAATTTTTGTCAACAGAAGCCAAAAAATTTTCTGCGCACTTTGCGCATCGAAAATTTTGTGTTTCATGTCCTTTTGGCAACTCATCTACCTTGTTGGGGCTTTGGGTTGCTGCCTTCCCCCCCCCCCCCCATCCCCGCACATTGGGGAGCTGGGCCCTCTGTTGAACAAATCCTGGCACCACCCCTGTTGCACTAATTTGGACACTGAGTATTTAAAGCATAAATTTCATGGGGAACAATAAAAGATTGTTGTATGCAAGCTCCCAATCCCAACAGAGCTCAACACTATCCACTTAGGCCTACTGTACCATGAACATCTAGTGTGGGTACATGTATACACACAACATATGGATTTAACACATTAAACTTGTCTGTCTCCCACACTGTCCACTGGCCAGTGCTAGGCTTAGTGATAGGAAGTAGGAGAAGAGAGATGGGAGGGGAGATGAGGCTGCATGCATGCGCCCCTCATTCAGGTACACTATGTTATTTAATGGGCACACTTGTGACAGTTTCTGCATTAAAATTTCAGGCACAAAACACTCATCCCTTGACCTCCACAACACTGAGTCCTATAAGCTTATGCATACTGCATGCCAAGAAAACCAGGTTAACAGTATTGAGCACCCTGTGTGGTACTATCAACCTGTCCATCATGGTGACTGAGATCAGCCAGCTAGTGATTAATAGTGTGAGTCCTACATGTATGCCAAGGCAGTGAGGTTCATCTGTTATGCAAAAATATATGTGTACAAAGAAGGAGTGAGGAAGGGTTATACTCCTACCCTTGGAGTCAAAAAGGAAAGAAAAGGTGAATCAACAACATGTATACATTCCTACACAATACCTTTAAACTATGGGAATTTGCAATAAATTCAGCCCTAGTGCTAAACCTGACATAACAAACAGCTGTGTACCTGACTCATTAGGAACATAAAGTACAGAAGGACTTCATAAGTCTGTATGTGCATAAGTGTATGGGACCATTCCAATTTGGGGGGGGGGGCAACAAGGTGTTTTTGAGGGAATGTCACAGCTATTTTAGAAAAACTTTGCCCGTATTTCTACTTTCTGCTCGAAGTGTGGGGTTGTCCAAAAATTGGGGGTTCAAAGTACCCCGTCTCCATCTCATATGCCTACGTATGTGTTGCATGCAACGCAAAACACAGTCATTCAGTGCACTTCATCCCTGCAAATTGAATCAACAATTCAACTTTAAAAAGAAGGCAGACTTAATATTCCGATGGCCCTGAAATGGGGCAACTTAGTTGGAATTAGCATCCTGTGAAGTATGAAGGGCCCCCACCGAATGAATAGGGATCTAAAAGAATGGCCAGTGATTTTGCATTGTACAGTAGATGAGATTGTCCAGGAGAATTTTGGTTTTCCCCCAAACAGGAGAATCTCCTGAAATGGGGAAGAAAGTAGGGGAGTGAAATCGATGTAGTCAAATGTGTAGTCAAATGTGTAGTCAAATGTTCAAAGTATGTACCCAGCCCTCTATTTGTGTTATCCCTGATTTAGTATGTTACATAAAGGCCACTTTTACTCTAAGATAGTTCCAGGACAACAGATTCTGTAATCCTGCCTGATCTTATTGATACATACAGTTCACGAGTAAAACTTGTCAGATAGGGTAGTTTCACTTGTTATTTCAAAGTCAAAGGAAGCACTCCTAGATACCCAAGAGATTAAATGGGCGAAACCTCTGCCTTGGTGTAAAGAAACTTACATTTTTTCCAGGGAGTTGCTGTTTGACAACTCCCTGGTTTTTCAGAGCAAGTGGCATCTGATAAACTTCTAATTAAAATTTAATTTGTACAGACAGAAGGAGAAAAAACCTTGGTGCCTCACCGATGAAAACCAGTCGAATCTCAGAGAGTCTGGAGTCTGTTGTCATACATCAAAGCCATCTTAAAATGGTAAGAATGCTTAATTTTATTGCTTGTAGGAGTATAAAAATGTGAGGTGGAAAAAAGGTGATACACGTAGATGATCTTGTATTATTTCTCATGTCAATGTATAATTGTGTATGTATCTATGAGGAACTTTGTTTCTGATGAAGTTCACATCCTACCTAAAAATGTATACCAAGTAAATCTTGAGAAGTGTTAAATTAATTACAGTACATATGTAAGGTATGTAAAATGTTAGGTATGTCAAGCAAGGTGTGTATAAATTTGTGTGTTCTTTATATGGCCCAAGTGCCAGTACTGCAAAATTTGTATATATTACTGAGTACTGACCTACTGTAGCACAGTTGTAAGTTACACTAGTTGTTACATGTCAATTTTTCAGTTGTTCAAGTGGGTTGAGCAAAAATCTTGACATCCCAGGCTTTGCATGTTTCAACCAGTCACATGCCAAGGGGATTACCAACTTGTATTCCGTGACTGTATCCCGACCTGAAGAGCAGTGGTCACTGACAGTCAACCAGACCAACCATTTATATTCTAACCTGCCAGGGATAAGCCCGATTAAGGAGCAGTGGGTTGCATTCTGTCAAAGTAGAGATCTCAAAGATGACAGATGGGGCCAGGCTACGGGAAGGACATTGTGAAATTGACAAAGGCCTTAATTTACTTTGGGTGTAGCCAACACCTCTGCATACTGTATTTTAAGATTTAAGGGCCCATATAAAGTATAATTTTGATATGCAGAAAAGGGATGTTTTTCTTTTCTTTTCTTTTTTTTTTTGGTGAACTGGAGAAGCTAAGTTAGTTCCAATAGCCCTCAAGCCAAGATTTTTTTTCTCAAAAGATTTCAAAATCCAAGAATATTACATTTACGTTGAAGTAAGACAACCTTTCTTTTGTGTGTTACTTTGAGTACCAGTATTCCTCTTACACTCCAGCATTTAGAAAGGAAACAGACCCCTGTCCTGTTTGGGAAAAAACAGTGACAACCTGAACAGTTGAATTCATTTTCAAGTTGATTCTTGTGTCTCACAATGCTGCTGGTACAGTATGTCAGCTTAGTTTAAAGTTGAATCATTCTTTGGATCACAGAGATGGGGCCCAACTGAACAGGTAATTGACATATAAACAACAATCTATCTCACCAGAAGATGAGAAGCTTTAAAACGATATTGCATGTACTTTAGTAAAAGATGAAGGGATCTTCTCCGCAGTCTATGCATGTATCTAAAAATAATTCTTATCATCATTCAGACAACATACACCTTGTGAAATCAATTTCTTGCTTCTTGAAACCAATCTCTAGGCAAAAATAAAAAAACCAGAATGCAAAAATGCATTGAGGTTTCGATGATATATGTTCTATTCCAAATAATGCCATGATGTCCCATGCCTTTCAGTCGCTGGTCAAGTGCTATCTTAACATGTTGGAAAAATAATTTTAAGTTCATATTTGATCTTGGGAATTCCTGGGAAATTTTGCATTTTGACATCTGATGATGCAAGATGATGATCTTGGGAATTCTTGGGAAAATTTGCTTTTTGCCTTCTGGTGAACTCATGAGACGATCTTGGGAATTCTTAAAATTTTGCTTTTTGACCCCAGATGACCTTTGACCTCCATCAAAAACGATAGGGTTCTTCCTCTTACCATAATGCATGTACATACTAAGTATGAAATTTATTCAAGCTTCCTATCTTGAGATATCATGTTAAAAACATTTTCAGTGTTTGACCCCCGGTGACCCTAAATGACCTTTGACCTCCACCAAACATGAAAGCATTCATCTTCCCACCATAACACATCCACATACTACCTATGAAATCTATCCAAGCTTCCTATCTTGAGATATCGTGTCAACATGGTTTTCAGAGTTTGACCTCCGGTGACCCCAGATGACCTTTGACCGCCACCAAAAATGATTGGGTTCTTTCTCTTACCATAACACATCTACATACTAAGTATGAAATTTATCCAAGCTTCCTAACTTGGGATATCGTGTTAACAAGGTTTTCAGCATTCGACCCCGGTGACCCCAGATGACCTTTGACCTCCACCCAAAACAATAAGGCTCTTCCTCTTACCATAACGCATCTACATACTAAGTATGAAATTTATCCAAGCTTCCTACCATGAGATATTGTGTTAACAAGGTTTTCAGAGTTTGACCTCCGGTGATCCCAGATGACCTTTGACCTCCACCAAAAAAATAGGGTTCTTCCTCTTATCATAACGCATCTACATACGAAGTATGAAATTTATCCAAGCTTCCTACTTTGAGATATTGTGTTAACAAGGTTTTCAGCATTCGACCCCCGGTGATTCCAGATGACCTTTGACCTCCACAAAAAACAATAGAGTTCTTCCTCTTACCATAGCACATCTACATACTAAGTATGAAATTTATCCAAGCTTCCTAACTTGAGATATCATGTTAACAAGGTTTTCAGCATTTGACCGCGGGTGACCCCAGATGACCTTTGACCTCCACCAAAAACGATAGGGTTCTTCCTCTTACCATAACACATCTACATACTAAGTATGAAATTTATCCAAGCTTCCTAACTTGAGATATCATGTTAATAAGGTTTTCAGCATTCGACCCCCGGTGACCCCAGATGACCTTTGACCTCCACCAAAAACGATAGGGTTCTTTCTCTTACCATAACGCATCTACATACTAAGTATGAAATTTATCCAAGCTTCCTAACTTGAGATATCGTGTTAACAAGGTTTTCAGCATTCGACCCCCGGTGACCCCAGATGACCTTTGACCTCCATCAAAAATGATAGGGTTCTTTCCCTTACCATAACGCATCTACATACTACGTATGAAATTTATCCAAGCATCCTATCTTGAGATATCGTGTTAACAAGGTTTTCAGAGTTTGACCTCTGGTGACCCCAGATGACCTTTGACCTCCACCACAAACGATAGGGTCCTTCCTCTTACCATAACGCATCTACATACTAAGTATGAAATTTATCCAAGCTTCCTAACTTGAGATATCGTGTTAACAAGGTTTTCAGCATTCGACCCCCGGTGACCCCAGATGACCTTTGACCTCCATCAAAAACGATAGGGTTCTTCCTCTTACCATAACGCATCTACATACTAAGTATGAAATTTATCCAAGCTTCCTACCTCGAGATATAGTGTTAACAAGGTTTTCGGAGTTTGACCCCCGGTGACCCCAGATGACCTTTGACCCACACCAAAAACAATAGGGTTCTTCCTCTCAATATGGGGCATCTATGTACCAAGTTTGAGAACTGTCAGAGTTTCCCTTCTTGAGATATCGTGTTAACGAGCAGTGTCACAAACACACATACACACACAAGTCGATTTTACATACAATCCGAGGACCTCATTGTTATTTCCTTTGTGTTTACTTCCTTAACCCTAACCTTGACAATAGACTCTCTATTGTTCAAACTTTCGAGGACTTGACAAATCTATTGAATTTCCTTCAGAGGACCTCAAATCCATTGTTCAGGTCCTCGGTCTGATAGGAAGACAAGTTCACACACACACACACACACACGCACATACACACATACATACACACATACGCCATCACGAATGCATTCTTTTCTCTTATCATCGAAACCAAAAATCAGTCGTAAATCAAACACCACTCTCTTACCTTATGGACAAGTTTTAGACTTTCAGAATGTATAGATCACATTACACTTTGTGCATTTTTAGTTCTAAACCTAATCCATGCGCATAGAGCATCACACAAGAAGGAGTGAAAAGTAGTAGATACATAGTACCCAGTATCCTTTGAAAAACTGTCAAAATTGAAATTATGTATATATTCTATCCGGATACAGCATGAATCACATCCAAGCAAATGTCTTTTCCAGCAACTGGCAGCGGAAGACAATATGTCACTACCAGACAATTTATTCCAAGCCAAGGGTCAAAGTTGTCAAAATACTGGTTGTTCCTTGAATTGCTGTGGCCACATCCACTTTGTTTCCGTTATAGGATGACTTTTACAGAACATGCCATACCACAACAATACTCATCTAATACACACTGTGTAATACAATTAATGGTTTAGATCTACATACAGTAAAGAATACACCACAGCCTGTAAGGACAATTCCTATTACAAATATCTATTAAATTATACAGTCAGTGAGATAAAAAGAAAAAAAAAGACATGCCATGTGAGTAGTACAAGGAGAGAATTGCAAATGACCATGCAATGTGTCATTTTAATCAATGAAAACATTTTAACACTTTGTATCTCTGAAGCAGAATAAGCTATTCAAAGCATTCATTACCAGGTTTCATCATGGAGACAAAATATTTTTGAAATTTGAAATTTTTTGTCCCTGTGCATTACCAGAGTTTTTGCACAAATGCATACATAACTGCCACTAGTATTACAAAAATATGTAATTAAGAGTGTTCACCAAAATTACAATTGTTCCGCAACATACTGATCATAAACATATGGGACTATTTGGATTTGGTAGGGGGACGTTTTTTGCCCAAATCTTTGCATCCTTTTAAACAAAATTTTGCCCGAATTTTTACAAATTGTGACCAAAATGCTACAAATTTTGCCAAAATTACTAAATTTTGAGGAAGTGCAAACCTTTGGGGGGCACAATGCCCCCTGCCCTGCTCTCATACGCCTATGATACTAACGATCCATTGATCAATATTCGATAGTAGTAAAATTCTTACCTTGAGAAGCAACATATACATAGATGCTGGTACTAGTCACATTTTCTTCTCTGTTTACTGAAAACTTTCTGAACACACATTCATATCTTCCAGTGTCAGATGTTACCGTTTGTGAAATCCTTAAAGTACTTGTGTGTCTCTGTGCTACATTGGCTGCATTGTCACAGGAAGATTTGCAATTAGTCGCGGTTATCTGCTTACGGTCTCTATCCACAGATGTTGGGATGTCCCATTCAAGTTTATAGCTTCCAAAACAAGTTAGTTCTAGGGCTCCATTTTCAGCAACAACTTTGTATTTCACTTCAGGATGTATCCGAGGTGGCCCCCACCTTTCCAATCTTTGGCCATCTACAAAAATGAAATGAAGATTCAAGAATATTGATCACTAATTTTCTCACAAAAAAACAAAGTATCTGCATGTGACACAAAATTAGTTTATGCAGTTGTCTTAACAAAGAGCACGTACAAGTTAGTGTTTGCACCTGGTACCCGGGTACCCGACCGACGATGTCAGGACCCGTTTCTGAAATTGCTACCAGGACCTAAAGTTTCACTAACATAGATTGCACGTGTGACAGAACACCTAACATGTTACTCTTTCCTGGCAAAATTTATATTGCACATGCCTAAGAACACTTGTCATGCCCATACGTAAGATACGTTGGTGTTATATTATATCAATGTGCAAAGCAAAATTTCTTATTATGACTTTACAAACCAGAATGCAAAAATGCATTGAGGTTTCGATGATATATGTTCTATTCCAAATAATGCCATGATGTCCCATATCTTTCAGTCACTGGTCAAAATTTCCCAAGAATTCCCAAGATCATCATCTGGGGTTACGAGAGGTCAAAAAGCAAAATTTCCCAAGAATTCCCAAGATAGTGATCAGGGTCACCGTACCAAAGGACAAAATGCAAAATATCCCACGTATTCCCAAGGCCTAACGTTACAGTATAGCCTAGAGGCTATGCTAAATACTTGGCAACTCCCTAAGTAACATTAGCCTAGGTCTAGCCTAGGCCTAGCTATAAGTATAAACCTAGCCTAGGCCTATGCACAGCTGGTCACAGAAATCTCTCTGTAAATACTACAAACTTAGATGATGGGTACCAACATTTGACAGGCAATAACCGCTTTGACTAGCCCTAGCCTAGGCCATAGCTATTACAGTAACCTAGGCCTACCTCTAATAAGTAATATCAGCCCATACATACTGTACTACAATTAGGCTAGCCTGTACTGTGGCAGTTAGGCTAGGACTTAGTCACAGGACTAGGACTGTCTAGGCCTAGCCCATAAACCTGGAACTCTGCAATAGATTTATGTACTGAGTCTAACGTTATTGTGTGGTGTAGGCTAATGTTTGTTGTTGGTTCTGTAACAACACTTAGGCCTAGGCTAGGCCCTAAAACTGTTAGGCCTAGGCCTACGTTAAAACTTGATCTGCCTGGTAAAAATTTTCCACTAAAGTTACTCATACTACCTCTGCTACTCTGAAGAGGAGCCATATTACAAACATACTGTGATATTCCTGCTGTAATTTTTATATTCGATTTCTTGGTGCTATTTTTCCAATTCAGTTACAGTCAAATCTAACATTAACGTTGGGCTACTCAGCCAGCTCAAACAGACCTTGGCAGGAGTCTGTCACTGCACTCAGAAACTAGCTTTTAACACAGTTTTTGATTGGTTGAAAGTGGATCTGTTTACAACTGATCAACCAATGATATGGTAGCTTATGGAAGGTCATGGATCTGCTGCAAACTATCTACTGATGGTTTAACATCAAAACTTGTTGACAAAAATTTAACCAATAACATAACAGCATAGATTACTGGGCTCCAAATAAATACACTACAGTACTGTACAGAAAGTGAAATACTGTAGTCTATTCTCAGTCTTTTGATATGTTGGCTAAAGAATAATAAAGTTCGTGAAAGGAACCTATTTACCTCATTCAAAATTTGGATTATCAAGGAAAAATCCGTATTCCCATATTTACAATGATTTTCCGTACTGAATATGGAAAGTCTGTGCTGGTTGGGAGCTCTGTCTCAGGGTTTGACCCCCCTGGTGACCCCAGGATGACTTTGATCCCCACCAAAAATGATAGAGTTCTTCCGTCTCTTACTATAAGGCATCAAAATACAAGGTATGAAATTTATCCAAGCTTCCTACCTTGAGATATCGAGTTAACAAGGTTTTCAGAGTTGACCCCCAGTGACCCCAGATGGCCTTTGACCTCCAACAAAAATGATAGGGTTTCTTCTCTCACCATAACGCATCTACATAATAAGTACGAAATTCATCCAAGCTTCCTACCTCAAGATATTGTGTTTAACAATGTTTTCAGGGTTGACCCCCGGTGACCCCAGGTGACCTTTGACCTCCACCAAAAACATTAGGGTTCTTCTCTCAATATGGGGGGTATCATGTACCACGTTTGAGAACTGTCAGAGCTTCCCTTCTTGAGATATCATGTTAACAATGATTTCAGAGTTTGACCCCGGAGACCCATGATGAACTTTGACCTCCACCAAAAAGTGAAACGGGTTCTTCTTCTTACCATAACGCATCTACATACAAAGTATGAAATTCATCCAAGCTTCCTACCTCAAGATATTGTGTTAACAATGTTTTCAGGGTTTGACCCCCGGTGACCCCAGGTGACCTTTGACCTCCACCAAAAACAATAGGGTTCTTTCTCTCAGTATGGAGCATTTATGTACCAAGTTTGAGAACTGTCAGAGCTTCCTTTCTTGAGATATCGTGTTAACAAAGTTTTCAGGCTTTGACCCCCGGTGACCCCAGATGACCTTTGACCTCCACCAAAAATGATAGGGTTCTTCCTCATACCGTGACGCATCTACATACAAAGTATGAAACTCATCCAAGCTTCCTACCTCAAGATATTGTGTTAACAATGTTTTCAGGTTTTGACCCCAGGTGACCCCAGGTGACCTTTGACCTCCACCAAAAACAATAGGGTGCTTCCTCTCAATATGGGGCATCCATGTACTACATTTGAGAACTGTCAGAGCTTCCTACCTCAAGATATTGTGTTAACAATGTTTTCAGGGTTTGACCCCCGGTGACCCCAGGTGACCTTTGACCTCCACCAAAAACAATAGGGTTCTTTCTCTCAGTATGGAGCATCCATGTACCAAGTTTGAGAACTGTCAGAGCTTCCTTTCTTGAGATATCGTGTTAACAAAGTTTTCAGGCTTTGACCCCCGGTGACCCCAGATGACCTTTGACCTCCACCAAAAATGATAGGGTTCTTCCTCTTACCATAACACATCTACATACTAAGTATGAAATTCATCCAAGCTTCCTACCTCAAGATATTGTGTTAACAATGTTTTCAGGTTTTGACCCCTGGTGACCCCCAGGTGACCTTTGACCTCCACCAAAAACAATAGGGTTCTTCCTCTCAATATGGGGCATCTATGTACTAAGTTTTTGAGAAAACTGTCAGAGGTTCCCTTCTTGAGATATCGTGTTAACGAAGTTTTTAGGGTTTGACCCCCGGTGACCCCAGATGACCTTTGACCTCCACCAAAAATGATAGGGTTCTTCCTCTTACCATACACGTATCTACATACTAAGTATGAAATTCATCCAAGCGTCCTACCTCAAGATATTGTGTTAAACTTGTTGTCAGGTTTTGACCCCTGGTGACCTTTGACCTCCACCAAAAACAATAGGGTTCTTCCTCTCAATATGGGGCATCTATGTACTACGTTTGAGAACTGTCAGAGGTTCCCTTCTTGAGATATCGTGTTAACAAAGTTTTAGGGTTTGACCCCCCGGTGACCCAGATGACCTTTGACCTGCACCAAAAATGATAGGGTTCTTCCTCTTACCGTAACGCATCTACATACAAAGTATGAAATTCATCCAAGCTTCCTACCTCGAGATATTGTGTTAACAAGGTTTTCAGGTTTTGACCCCCGGTGACCCCAAGTGACCTTTGACCCCCACCAAAAACAATAGGGTTCTTCCTCTCAATATGGGGCATCTATGTACCAAGTTTGAAAACTGTCAGAGTTTCCCTTCTTGAGATATCGTGTTAACGAGCAAAGTGTCACAAACACACACACACACACACACACATACACACATACACACATACACACACACACACATACACACATACACACACACGCACATACACACATACATACACACGCCATCATGACCGCATAGGTTTCTCTTTTCATCGAAACCAAAAACTTGTAGCCTACCAGAAGTTACATTTTTGGGTACCCGGGTACACAGGTACCCGACTGACCATCGACTTCGGGCACCCGGGTCCGAATTTTGGACCCGGTGTACACACTAGTACAAGTCTTACTGAAGTTGCTTGAGGCACTGCAGATATCTACTTGGAGGAAGTGCAGCATTACAGCTTTTACAGAGAAATAACCTAAATTCAGTAAAAGTTTTGTGAAAACTTCCAATTTCAAAACCAGCAAAAGGCCATAATGTCTGCATTCACCAGCACATTTGTGTGGTTCACACCCTTTCTTCAACAATCTCACAGATTGAAAACTGCACTCATGAATCCCCCCTCCCCTCCTTCCCGGCTTTTGAGGCTTAGTGCCAACAGTGGTCACCCATAAACTTAATTACATAAAAGTCTTATGTCAAAAAAGTTTATGAATAACACTATTCCTATCATTCCAAAAATCATGGTTGATCATTTGGAATGCATTCTTAATCATGGAATCAAGAATCATGGTTGATGGTTTTGAAAGGATTCATAAGAAACATTTGTCCACGATCTGTCAAGATGGTCATTATGACCTGAACACTTGACCCTTTGACTCCCGAGTTGATTGAGAGAAAACGAGGGGGCTATTCCGGAGCGTGTTAAACAGGGGTTTCCCTTAACTTTTTTTTCACTCGCCAGTGATCCAAAATTCTGGGTAATCCGCAAGCTGTTTTCACTAGCCTGCCTATTTTCATATTCAAAATTTGTTTTGTTCATTGTTGAACAACAATGAATATGGATGACAGGTAACACAAAGGGAATTCAAAAAGCTTTTGAATTAGTAGAATGTGGAGAATCTAATTCAGGGAGTTTGGAAATGTAGAAACGGATAAGGTATGTTGAGAATGATGTCATATTTATAGTCCGTCACATCGGTGCGTAAGGACTGGCAGTATCCTCAATGGGAAAATGAGTAGTAAATAACGAAACTAATCGTGACAGCTGGTATATATTTGAGCTGGAACTGAGATCATATTTTTAGTGATATATAGGTCTGATTGTGCATTTTATAATAAATATTTTTTAACTGTGGACAGGAGGTAGATTGAACTCCCCAACCAGACTATCGAGAGGAGAGTTTTCACTCACCCGTGGATGTTTTCAATCACAAATGGCCATTGGGCGAGTGCTAATTTCGAACCCTGGTGTTAAAGCGCTTCTGGGCTTCAAAGGGTTAAACTAAATATAAAATCTGAGAATTCCAGAGTCTGTATACAGTCTTTTTGATGGTCATTTCAACTAACATGCATAAATTTTACAATGAAAGCATGACCTGTCTATGCAGGCGTGGTATATATATGTATTGTTCTTGTACTCTTCATTTTGCACATATACCTGTACTAGTGCTCATAAGAATGGATGATTTTCTACTCATACCTTAGAAAATTATAAGTGACACATAGAATTTCACATAAATGTTAATTCCAGGTGTGAAATGAGCTGCTTACTCTCACACTTTTGCAAAATTGTATTTACTGTTATTCATATGAATAGACGTGTACTCTTGCTCCTAGGGATAGGAAGCAGAGTGGGGGGGGGGTTAGCCCACCAGTCAAAAATGTTGTGGGGCAGAAGTATGCTTCTGCCCCCCCCCCCGATCCAAGGACGAAAACCCCTTATTTGTTCCCTCTGTAAAAAATGTCAAAAAATTGTGGTAAATTTCCTTAAAATTTGTCTAACATGTTGCACCAAATTGTCAATGCTCAATACTTTCCCAAAGGGGAGGGGGACACCCCTCCCTCCTCTTAGACCCCTCCCCAAAACAATATTCAGGCCCCCAGTCTAAAACAGCTTCCTACACCTCAGCTCTTACTTGATGAATTCATAAAACATAATCTCACAACGATACACCGTACTGTACATGCCAGGTGTGTAGAGTACTACTGAGTATGTAATGAAATCACACTTTTGCATAATTGCATGCACTGATACTCATAAATAGATTTGCACTCTTACTTGAATTCATAAAACAGAATCTCACATGGATACATGACAGGTGTGTTATGAGTACATACTCATTCTCACACTTTTGCACATGCCTGCATATAGGGATACTCATAAACAGGGCTGGAAGAAATGTTTATTTACTGGGAATTAAGAAAGTAATGTTTCCCACAAAGCCTTCTATATTTTCCTGTACAAAAAAAGGTAAATTTTCCTCCTGACCAACTGCCAACATCTTCCTCCAAATCCCCGGAAGGAGCCTCCCAGCTTCCCAACTTTAATGATGCCCATGAAAATGGATTTTTACTCCTACTCTCTCTCTCGCAGAACTTGATATTCAGTGTTGTACTATTGCAGAATCGTATACTTCATGCGAACCATCGATCTGTGACGGAAGCGCCAGAAAATCTAGAAAAACAAACTTATACTCATCAAACTTCCATAAGTTGTTGGAGAACTGCTTCTAGATCCAAGGGAGCAGAAGGGGAACTTTGGGTGGCCAAAGCCAGAAGAAAAATACGCAAAAAAAAAGAGCTAAACTCAGAACAAAGTGAACCATTCCACTGGCGATGAAACAAGGGCGAGTTAGCATAATGTTTGCTGCAGGAGTTAGCATAGCGCCACCAAATTAGGGAATTTCAGTGATCATTCCGCCGTAGATGGACTGTCCAATAGTAGTAATAGGGGAGGTAAGTAGGAGCATAATAGATTTGCGTATGTCATGGAAAACGACATGGTCACAACCAGAGACTCTGCTTGTACATGTCCCTACAACATTTTATTCACAATACAAGTGTAAGTCTACGGTGTTTGACTGAACCCTGTTTTTCTTACGTAATATGTTTTGAAACTTTAGGAAGAGATAAGTATACATTTCATCTTTTCATTTAAAATTCATCCATGTCTGGTGTGCACATGTACTTATAGTAACGAATATTTTGTGGGAGAGGATCTGCCCTAGAAAAGTATACCACTAAGGAACCCTATATGGTCTCTCTAGCAATCTACTTAGTTCTGTGCACTGGCCAGGATTCCACAAATGCTTGTTACTACATTTGAGCTGATAAGATCTGCTTCTCAAGCTCACTGAAATACTACCCATGTACCAAGGCTGGCAACATCTTCATAAGTTTACTGTATATAAATATTTTGAAGAGGGGAAAAGTTGCTCTTGACCTTTGATCTTGTAAATAAAAATGTTTTACCCCATATAGTATCACCAGTATAGTGTATTTATGATGGGGACTTTGCAGGTGTCCTGCAGACTCTACCCAATGTCTCATTCTAGACAGTTTAATAAGTTTAATTTTCTGTTCCCCATGAGAAAGCAAAATTTATGAAGTGTCAATTTTCAATGAAAACAATATTCTAGCACCTTGAAAGGTAAGGAAAGACTGACCCTATTTCAAGTGCCTTGCAGTGAATGGCATAACCATATATGCAATGAGAGGCCAGTAGCATAGCCAGAAAAAAATTGTGTGCATGTGCTCCGGGGAAAGGGGAGTCCACCATTTCCTGGGAGAGGGGGTTTCAAACATGGAATCACCATACAATTATATACATTTTTCAGTCTTGGACCTTCCAGTGGAGGGTGTCTGGGACTGAGAAATTTGTGGGGCTAATGCCCTCCCCTCCCCCCAGCCCCCTTTGGCTATGCCCCTGGACTAAGCTACTAAATTCTTAGCATTTTTGGTTTGCATAAAAAATTTCTTATACAGAGTGAAACCACACTTTTACTTCAATATTTTGCAACCTCTCATTTTTGGAACCCAGATTCTCAAAACAAAGGAAAACAACAAAGGATTACTCCTACTGAAGGCCAATCCTCTTTCCATAATGTCAACTGCCCCACTTTGAAATTTGAAACTTGCAAATAAATGCCAGTGCATCAGGTTTTAACATACATCTCTATTAAATGAATTGGGGCACCTGGTATTTGTCACGAAAAAAAATGTGATCATTGGCAAAGAACAGTGTGTAAGACAAGAAGGTGAACAGTAAACAAATATTAAGATGAAAAATAAGTGCTTCTTCAAAACAGAAACCTGCAAAAGGATCTTGACAAAGTAAACATGCAGTTTAAATTCAAAACATGTAAACATATTTTAAAATAATAAATATTGAAAATTCAATGGACTTGCATGCAAAGAGCACAAGGTTGTTACCCATTAAATTCAGACTTTCTTGTGAACGCAGGGAGAAAGAAGGATAAGAATCAACAATAAAATTGGTATTTTCAAGACAAAATGCAGGATAAAAGTAGGACTTTTCCAAGTGTAACCCACAGATACTTAGCAAATTTGACAGCATCATTTTATTGTTACACACATATTTCCAATAAATTTAATACACCATTTTACTTGCCCGCCCAGCATACGTATGTATTACTCCTGCACCCATACTGGCTGTACTCATAATACCAACGTCCGCAAACTTTTGCAAGAATTCTTCATTGATCTGCTGAAAAACTGGCATTTTAGTGTGTGATTTCTCTCACTTAGGGTGCATTTACACTAGATCCGGATCTGATCTCCTGCGCGGGGTCAGATCCCCTGCTCGAGATCAAATTTGTAGTGTAAACGCAGATCAGATCCGGATCTGATCGCCCTATTTTGATCCTGGTAAGAGGGGAGGATCAGACCCCGCGCAGGCGATCAAAACTTGTAGTGTAAACGCTCCCCGGATCAACGGTGACTCGAGATCAACGGTAATTCAACGTAAATTATTTGGAGGTCACTTCTGCAAAAACACTCATTATGCAGGGAGGTGGATCAGAGTACGAGACAAGTGTAAATGCACCAGGATCAAACCATACACGTAATTCGATATGCTGATAACATAGGGCGATCAGATCCGGATCAAGTGTAAATGCACCCTAAAAACTCACACAATGAACACCAAATTTTGACTTACTGAGAAAAAGCATGGAGCTGTGAGAAGGTCATAAAACAATGTTACAGTTTAAGTTTGTCTTGCATTATGGAAGTTTATTTATTGAAACCAATCAACAGTTGAGAAATAACTTTATATTAGGCTTATGAATACAGTAAAACTGCATGATCTCTGTCATTGTTCACCGGTGTTAGAGTATGCCAAACTAGATGCCATGCACATTCAACACCTGCTAAGAAGGTAATCATTTTACACACTTTAATTCGAAAAGTAGGACAATCTAGGAAAAAAGTATGTTTTTCAAGGAAAAAATAGAAGAGTTACGAGGAAGGCTGGAAAAGTAGGAGAAAGCAGGAGTCACTTGAAACCTGAATAAAGGGTGCAAGACCTCATAATGTGAACTCATGCTTATGATTTAGTATGCATGCAAACTGGCCATAGGGGAGGGGGAAGGGAGGGTTGTAGGAGTAGGAGAGGAGACAATACTTGTCATCAGTTACACAAATGTCGGTGCAGGAATGGGTACAGGTCTGGTATAAATACATCAAGATATAGTTCAATGGTATCTATGGCACCATCCAACTATATCTTGATGATAAGTGGCCTACATTCTACTATAGGGTCACTGTTTTGTACCTTACGTCAAGTTACATGTTTCACTTTGCGAGAAAATACACTGAGTTTGCAAATTCTGCACATCTGGTTCATTTCCATTCAACAGTGAAAAATTACAAGAAATGTGGTCATAAGAAGTAGAATGTTAATTTATCTTATTTCTATCAAATTTTGCTTCAAAGTTGGTGGAAGTAAACTTTGTAACTGTCACTGTTATTGTCAAGAACATAACCATAATATCAGCTTCCTATTTTGACTAGCAAATGTACATAGAGTAATACAATGGTTTCAAAATTCACTGGTACAGTCTGCAAAAAACTTCTGGTTCCTCTTCCGTAGCATTCATCTGTATTCTTTTATTGTATTACACTTTTCACACTAGCTTCCTGTGCACCATTTCTCTGATTCATAAAAGCACTGAGTATGAAGCTTTAATAAAGTAAAACTACATTTCATATAGTATTCACAACAAATCATAATGTATGCATGCACATTACCTACTCTAAAGTTAAAGCTACTAGGCCATAATATCTTAGCACATGTCTGTAATTTACCAAAATTGGTAAATACTGCATTTTGAATGAAATTTGAACAAATGATGTCAATATATCATTCCACTAATTGGATACAAATGGGAATTTTAGAGTAACCCAGTTGCTGGAATTATTGTGAAACATGCGGTTTGTTATATCTACAGCGGCACAGACGTGATTTCCAAAACGGAATTTGAACCCTGAAATCTAGTGAACAACACTTTGTATTCCAATACATTTACAGGGTTAAAAACCTTAAAGAGGTTGAAGGGGTTCATTCAATATCTACCAAAGTCCCCTTCTCCCAGATGACCCCCATACAAGGTTAATCTTTACATATCACCAGCATCTATCATGTTTACAAATTTAGTTAATGCTGGTCATGCATCATTTGTATTAAGATTAACCAGCAGTGTTCAGATGGGGATCTAAGGGTAAACAGACTTACTGGGGGGCAGGGTGAGGGGGGTTGGGTTCCGAAAATAAGTCTCATTAACAAGTCTGTGTTATCACCCTTCATAGTTGTCTATTGTAGGGTACCTTTCAAGTAGAATTTGGCAGTCTTTTACTCAAACTTAAACTGAAGCAATGAATTCACTAAATCCATTACCACTGACTGTCAAAGGCACAAGTTTCATGCTTACGTTTGCCCCCCCCCCCCTTTTTTGTTTCATTAGCAGAATTTCTGAAGGAATGAAGGAGTGAGTGTGCAAGAAGGAACAGAGGAAAATAACTACAATTCCCTTCAGAAGTGGTGTCACACATCCACACAATGGAACTTTCTTGGAAACAAACATTCACAAATTTTGTCTGGGTGGTAAAATAAACCATAGATTTTTTTCTGTAGCTAACAGACTCTATGTACAACACTTACAAAAGGAAAAATGCAGTTACCCCAAGTTGAGTTAGTATATCTGGGTATCCTAAGTCATGAATGGCTCCTATAAATCATGTGACAAGTTTATGACTGAATTTTTAAATTTATGCACCACAGCCCCTTTGTTTACATTGAGGATGCCACTTTTACATTCTGAAACATTATGAAAGATACTTCCAACAGAAATAAGAGGTGATTTGTACCATTCAGTTCATGTGTCAAAGTAAGTTTGAGGCGACTGTTTATTCCCTTTAAGGTACCGGGTTTCCTGTTATACTGGTAAAAGCCTGAAAGTACCTAAGTATGAACATGTCAGTTATTGTCACAATGTATCCTGCTAGAAGTTTTAACAGGTCTTAATATTGTCTCTAGGCTGTAATGGCTTTCCTGACTCCAAGTATTCTTCACGTTGGCCCCAAAAAGAAAAAAAAAACTGAAATATCTGCTCCTTCCTGGCCAATGATAATTAAGAACATCCTGTAGGGGACGATTTGTAAGATGTTATCTTAATTATTCTGTTCTTGCCACAGATATGGTGAAAGCTGCAACGATAGATTTCTAGTAACCATGCAGTTTGAAAAAAAAACTTGAAAAATGCAAAGTACTAAAAGACCCTGTAGGTGTGATTCAATTAGGATCGTATACTGTACAGTACATTTTGCATAAATTTATTATTTTCACTGGTAATCAAATGCAATTGTTGTTATCAAACCCCTTAGTAGAAATCTTAGTTCCTCATTATTTGAAAAAGAAAAAAGAAAGCAAGTGTGTTTGTGCAGCTAGTATCATCTCACCATCATCATCGGACATACATAGTCTTGAATACATTTTAGGTTTGGGGCTAGCAGAATTCACAATTTGGTGACTGCACTTTGATTGACACATCAGCATGAGTATACGATGTAGGCCTCCTTGAAATGTGGATACTAGCTAAGTGTCTTGTGTCTTGTGTACAACTAAAAATCCTTACATTTTACCTCACATAAAATAATCCATCCAAGGTAGTGCAAAATAGCCTTGGTTTTGTATATAGCACAGTATCTAATTCCTAAAATCACAGGATTAGCTACAGTAGTATTGAGAATGAAAGTCTCAGATACTGGTACATCAGCAGAACACTAAATTACGAGGTACTGAAAGAACTGAAAATTAACAACTGCAGGTGTCAATTGACATAATCTTCAAGATGAGTTTTAGATATTTTACACCCACAATTACCATATATACTCACGTTCCTGGAGAATAACCCCTAAACAATTCTCATCCAGACAACCCTCCTGGACAACTCTACTCACAATAATTAGCCCCTGGACAATTCCTGCTCAGAGAATTCCCACCCCAGGCGATTTTCCTCAGGACACTACCAACTTTTATGGTGGGGAAAATGTCCGAGGGGTAATCGTCATGTGTGGGAAATTGTCCAGGGGCAAATTTTCCCAGGGTAATTGTCGGGGGGGGGGAGGTGGTCTGGGGAGTTGTCCTTTCATGGTATAGCTACTATGATTATTCTTTTTCCAAACCATCTAATTATTCTTTTTCCAAACCATCTAGGCCTATAAAAAGAATTCCAAAATTTTAAACAGTTTTAGTGAAATATTGAACGAAGTATTCCTCTTCCACTTGGGCTTTTTGGACACAGAAGACACTGTTTTCTGTACAGGACTTCTACCTAATGGTCATTAACTAAAATCCTTTCTAGCTTGAAAAAAGTTACGAGAAAATTTGTGGTGAAGGTAGTCAGGAAGTGTCCAGTTAAATCCATTATCAGGTCACTCTAAGGGTCGAGCTGGCAGCTGCCCAGCAGAAGTTGTTTGTTAATTGGCAGGGTTGCATATCAGCAGTCTTGCTGACATAGTTACAACTGAAGAGACAATTCATGTAAGTTTACAGCACAACACATACTGTAACCGTTAGACTTGCGCAGGTTACTGACTCCACTTCACAGTTGCAACTCCTTGCTGGGAGTCCAGTGGCAAACCAATGTCCTTGGAATTGCCATTCCTGGTAGTTACCAAAATCATGTTTTTGAGTTCAGATTTGTGTTATTTCTCAGGTTTTAATGAAGTATAAAAACACAGGCAGCTCTGTTGAATTTTTTCACACTTCAGTCTCAAGTTCTCCTTTCAGTTGGCTTCTACGAATCTGCTAATTAGGCACCTCTGCCATGTAGTGTAAAGCTACTCATTGGTATGGCATGAATGCATGTACTGGACAGCTCTGCTAACGTATTATATCTCTGTGTCAGTTATGACATCAATGTCAGAGCACACGGCTCCTTCGGAAATGGGACCACAAGGGCCGCCTGGCACTCGACTCCAAAAATATTGGAGTCTGAGGCCAGTGACCCAAACCTCTTAAAGGTCAAAAGCAGTTGCCCCAAACTTATTTTGAAACAATGGCTAAATGTCACAAATTTCTTCTTATTTCTCTTTCAAGTATCTTTCATAATATTTTAGGGCATAAATATTGCATATTCAAGGTAAACCAAGCAGTTGCTCCTTGTAATTTTTACAACTGAGTGAGAAAAATACTGTCACATGATTCTCAAGAGCTATTCAGGAAATAGGATAGTCTACTATACAATTCTTTATTGGGGTGACTGCATTCTCCCTTTAACTGCCATCTCTCTAATCATTCAGAAACACTTACAATTATGCAATGGAATCAACGAAAACTTATCATGGTTTTTTATTTTATAAGACCTTTACTTTTATACCTCACCTATTCCTACAGACTTGCATTACAGAAGGTGGGCAAAAGGGAGGGGGCATTATTCCACATAAAATTACTCGAGGTAAATTTACCTTGAAACTTTCCACTGACTGTGGAGTTAAAGAATTACATTTCAGCACTGCTAAACTTGAAAGTTGGTGGTGGTGGTGGTGGGGGGGAGGGGGGGGAGGGGAGGAAAAGCAAGTAAAAGTGTATCAATGCACAAAATGTTTGTCATAATCTGAAATATGCACATATAGCAGGTAGAGGTAAGATAGAGTGGTGGTGAAGTGAACACAGCAAACCTTTTTTTTTTGTTTCACTTCACAGCCAGTTGATGTTCAACCTCATTTCTGTTTTTTTGTTTTCTGTTAACAATCAACAAAATTGTGTAATTTTGTACTTCTCAAACATCAGTAAAAGACAGTACTACTGGTAAAAGAACCCAACAGTTCTCAGTTATGATCAATCATGGAAGTACTACCTAGTACTTCCATGGATCAATCAACAAGAAACTTTTGACAGGTAAAATTCAGGAATATTAGTACAAATACCTAAATCTGTAAGTTGACACCAAGGTGCTCAATCAATCACTGTCTTACATTCTTGACATTAAGGTCCTCCGCTCCTTTATACTAACAAAAAAAAAGGAGATTTTGAACTTTCTGGGACCTTCCTGTGCCTTCCACTAATGTATAAGCTACTAAAAAGCTCTGCTGAGAGATTTGTGTTTATCTTCCATGATGACAACAGCAACCTACACTGGAAGCCTCTTCTTCAAACATGACCCACAGTACCACAGTGTTAAAATCCTATCAACTATTCTGTACAGTTCTAGGAAGCATAAATAACTGTACCTATGCCTCAGCTGCACTGGCATCACTCTCTTAATATAATCAATTCAACTGACCCCACTTCTTTCTAGTGACATAGGTGCATATCCCCTACCCCCTTACCCTTCCCTCTTAATGCTAAACACAAAGTAAAGTATCTTACAGACTGATACACTTGTAAAATGAAATTTGATCCCCTTCATGGAACACAGGATTTCACAAGATGGCAAAAGTTCCTAGCTGGACGGGTGAAGGAAATTGTGAGTGCTTCTTCTTAGCTACAGAATGCACAAAAAATAGGTTTTGGAGTGATCTGTGATACGAAAGGCTAGGAGTAGATAAATATATGTAGCTTACAACAACAAATACAAACTGTTCCTAGAAAATATCCATCCGTCTCAACTTGCCAATTAGGACTATATAGTGCTCATAATGGGTAGGCACACATGGGAACCTTGGGGTAAGAAACAAAAGAGAAAGGGAGAGCACGTCTGCTCTCCCTTGCCTCCTTCCTTTCTTGCCATAAGGTTCAAAGGGAGAAGGAGACGATTTCAAAGAGTGTCTCTAAAATAAACCTGTCTTATCATCTTCCATAATGATTGAGTTGGAAGGTCTTTCATAGTTCTCTCCCAATCATCTTATGATAAAATCAATTAGAATTTTACCTCTTGAGAGTATGAGAGAGGAAGGAGGGTTAGGATACCACTCCCCTCCCCCCTTCCACCCCAATCAGATTTTGAACACTGGCCAAGTGCCCAAAACAATTCAGTAATTAAAAAGGGATGATAACTACTGTATGACAAAGTCATAGATATTATGAGGTATAATTAGCAGGGTGTTTACCACTACCTATCACTGTGTAAACCCAGAATGAAACAACTATAAACCCATCACAGGGCAATCCACCATAACCCTACTCTTCTTGATAACACCTACCCCTATCCTTATTGCACTCTCAAAGTTCAAAGATTACTCTTCACCTGTGCCCCATTAACTTCTCCAGTAAAATAAACATAACGACTTAAACACCAAATATGGTTTTACCAGAAACTCCCAGCAGCTTAAAGTCAGAAATTTAAAAGTCAGTCATAAATTTTTAAATGGAAAGTTTCATGTATACACCAAAGTACACTTTACTTTTAATATTTAACCTTTCTTAGATGTAAAGCTCTCGCATGATATCAATCACTCACATGGTTTCTCAATTATGAAAAGAATGTAATACTCCCTCTACAGCAGTTGCTGAAAGTGTTTAGTAAACCTCTGCTAAAAAATGGCGTTCATTTGACTGTATTTTCATTATCACTGATGGGAGAAATGAGCTTTTCTATCGATCAGTGAAGTATGACCTTTGAAAACTGAGGCAGCAGCAGAGATTTGACATTCTCATTCATTATTGATAAAAGCATAAATAATTAATATGAATATCTCAAAGTGAGCATGGTATCCTTGTCTTCAACTTTTTAAATGCAAATATGAAAGATAGCTGGCAACACGAGGCAGACACTAATTATCTTAACAACTCTGGCAAAACATGAAACCACTTTAAGTGTTCAGTTAAAACTTTCAGCAAAACTTCAACAAAATCTATAATTTACATCCATACAGTATCACAGGCAAATTGTAACTGCAACAATGTTGGGAGCTGTACTTGACATTTTCAGATTTTCTCAGATGCTTCTGTCTTGAGTATTATCTTCTAAAAACTGACACAAATATTGAAAAGGTACACTTTTCTGATGCCAAGTGGGTGTGTCATAAAACCTTTACTCAATTTCTGCTAATGAGTTCCTAGGTTCCAAGTGCAATAAAAATTAAACATACAATGAAAAACACTGGCAACAAATCTGACACTAAAACAGACAAATTGCCACGTTAATGGATGTTTATGATCCATATACCTTTGAGACAATTTTGGAGAAAGCATAAATTTATGCCACTTAGCTAATTTAAAAAATTAAGCTTCCTCAAAATTTTGGCTTCTTGTTCACTGTAAAAAGTTATTACATCACAATCGGTGCTTCCAAGGGCAGTGTGCAGTACTTGCTTGAGTATTTAACATTACCTTCATACTGCAAATAAATAATATATAATACTTACTTATTATAGCACTGAGCTTTTTTAGTTTTTATTTTGTTTCCTAAGAAACATTATTAGGTGTAAAAACGTGTTTCCAACCCATTAACCTCTGCTAAACATACAGACTATAAAAAGGCAAGTGGCAGAAGCAATTGCTATAAAAATTATATTGAAGTCAGCAGGCATGGCCTCCCGCAAAAATAGTGACACACTTTTCACGGAATTCGCATCTTGAGAAAACACCCACCATCTACCCAGTTTGACATTTTGAGCTAGGACAGGAATGGATTTACACAGCTTAGTTGATTTACTTTTCATGTGTAGTGTTGTGTGTAGGCCTATGCTGTGTGGGTGTTTGTAATATTTTATTAATATTTTCATGTGACACAGCAAGTATTTCTGTATGGGGGAATGGCTTAATCCCATTCCAAAGTTTAAATGTATTGACATACAATCTACAGCAGTAAAAATTTTCTGAGAAGAAACCTTTTTTTCAAGTCAGCTTGTGGATGAGGTCCACATGCAACTTCCTGCATCAAAGTATCAGAAAAATGAGTGAGATGTGGACTTTCCCCTCCTCTTCCCTACTCTCCCCCCCCCCCACACACACACACTTAAAAATGATCAATAATGCCCAACGGATCTTTGTACCTATTAGTTTCAGTTGTAGGCTCCTAATGTGGACCATACAATCATCCCTCCAAAAATAAGTAATGGTTCTCTAAACTTTGAGTAGCTGACTCTGTTTGAACAGATGCCACGCAAGAAGAGGTATTCAAAATTCTTGAGTGTGTGGCTTAGTTGGGGATGAAGTGAGAAAATTTTCAATTGTCCGCCCACATATAAAAAAATTAAAGGTCTGGTGACATGAAAATTACCTAGTTGGATATTTGACGAAAAAAGCATTAAAAATCCAGAAAATAGCCACAATTCCCATTAAAATCCATTAAATTTGACCATTTTAAGGGGCAATTTCTATTTCACACTTGTATTTTGAATAAACAAGAGCTACAACATACAAATATGTGACATTGAAAGATGGACATACCATATATGGCTAATTATGTTAGCCTTTGTTTTTTCAACCTTAATTTCAAGGACATGATTGTATTGTTATCCCCTGAGGGACTTAGTATGGACTTTAAAATTGTTTCCCTGAGAAATATTGATATCACTCACCAAACTGTAAACTATCTGATCAGTAATTAAGAGATAATTTATATAAGGTTAACAAAAGAAATCTCAACACTATGCAACACTCCACATCATTATTTTTGCATAGGTAATGAGTTACTTCAGAAATCATCAAACTTTGAAGATGTGTAATTTGTGAATGGTAAAAGATATTGAAAAAATTCCAACAGATCTTTCATTGGAAGACTTAATTCTTTAGCTGACAAGTGAAACAGCTCTTTCTGGTGGCATGTCACAAAACCTTTAAAAAAAGGGTTTAGGCAGTTTATTTTGATATGTGAAAGTGTGGCTGGTTCTGTGCAGTGTAGTGAAATTTTCATTCAATTGCAATGTGAGGTTTTGGAAATGTCAGCCGACAAAGTTTAAACTTACATGAACTTGAAGCCTCCAGGAATGATGTCATCTCCTCAGTTCAGGAACAGATTTTAATCATTGTTAAATGCAACCAAGCAATCATGGGAACTGGAAGTATAAACAATGGGCTAACTTAGCCCAAAACTTCAATGAGAATTTCAAATAACCCCCCGGGACTCACAAGGAGTAAATGGGAAGAGAATAAGATTTGAAATATGATAACAACGATAGTAAGTGACACTTAGCATAAACCAGATGATTTTGAAGAAACCAACGGCACTTCGTAGACCCAAAACCCTCCCAGCTATAGAGAATTGTGCGGCAGGCAAATGAGGGCGATCTTTAGGACAAGATGGCAGACATACGGGGAGTGGAACTCTGGGTAGCGCACGAAGCACGAATTAATGCAAAATAGATGTAGCAAGGGATAAGTATATGTCTGCGATGTGAATTATACTAATGCTTTTTGTTTGTTTTTCAAGCTAATGACAAACCTTGATATAGAGACGGCTATGAGTTTAAGTGTTTAGAATACATTCACATTAAGCATGTGATTATGGGGAGGACAAAATATGTTATGATGTCACAGGAGCCTGCATCAAGTTCAATAAATTTGGTGTGAAAATGTAATAACTTCATCTGCTAATATCTGGAGAATCACAAACAGGAACAAAATGCAAATTTTACCAGAATGCTTAGATTACATACCTCTCTAACACACATTATCAAAACTGAAATGATTCCTAAACCCTTCTTTATACTATAAGACATAACCATTTGGTCAATGATTTTGTGAGATTTGGGGAGGATTTCTATGAGACTGTAGTAAGGTTGATTTGGAGTTCTTGAAACTCAGAGAAAATCCTTGGGATGTCTTAATATAATACCAGCATTCACATGTATCCTTGGCCTACCCTCTCCAATCATTTACTCAGTCCTCTCTTTTAAATATCATCAAACCCAACTTTTTCTCAAGTCTAACCACATATTTTAGAAACATATATCACATAGGAGCTCCCAAATTGTGACAGAGACCTTGCCTTTTTTTCCTTAATTAACCCTTGTTTAGGAACCCCCTTCCCCAATGAGTTATTTCAACCTACAGTGTAGAGTACTGTTATCTAGTATCAAAAGTGATGGCAAAGGATATCAAGACAATCTCTTCAAATACAACACCTCTACTACCCCTTCTCCACTCCCAACTCTCCCTCTACCCCCCCCCCCCCACACACACACACAGGTTTAATTTTCAAACACAAGTTATCAACAGCACTATCACATCACCTACACCGGTGAATCTAATAATGAACAGACTAAAAGATTTAAGAGTCATTTAATTTAAAGACATTGCATGTGAAAAATTTAAGTGGTTTATAATTGTAATAACTTTGAAGTAAAATTAATGAAAAGCTCATATCATTATATAAGTGTTTATACAGAGCCCAGTAAATGCTTACTTGTTGCATAGATTTACAATTAATGATATCCATAAACTGAGTTTTTGATTGATGTGATGAGATAACTTCCAATAAAACTGTCCATAACAGTCTATAATAGCGGCATTAATTTTCAAATGCAATAAACATGTCAGACAACCACACAAAGTCTATCAGCCAAACGAATGCCAAGATTCAAATGCCTACTGAACATCAGCGAACTGCACTACATATGAGCACACACTTACCCTTAAATTATTGCCTTTGAGATTACAGAGCGTGAAAATGATGGATGCTTCTGTGTGCCCTAGTCTATATCCATATATAGCCCTTGTAATACTAAGGGGTAGGTCACACAATAAAGGGTACCATATAGAATCATTAAAATAAGGAGTGGTTAAACCCACAGTACAGTATCCCTAATGGCTTATTCACAATCATGTGACAAATGAAAACTCATGTTATTCTCTCCTATACATTATGAGAATGCTGTTCATTTAAAGGGCAAATAAAAGCATCGCAATATGATTTCATATACCTTGGTACCCTAATTCCCGTATAGCTCTTTACTATTTATGTGACATTTTGGCAAATAAATTGCCATATATTTCATATTGAACAACAGCTCTTTGGTTTTACATTTGACAAACAACTTATAAATTTACGTTCTGAAACAAAATGAATAACGGCCTGCATGTACAGTATACATAAAATAAGAGACTGATAAGCCTTACCTGATGTGTCAAATGAATGGTGGGGAGAATGCAGGTTCTTTTTTTTCCTTAAGGGTGGTAAACTGCTATGGCAAGGTGTCAGGAGACTGGGAACACCTCCTCTAATTTTGTTTATGTGAGGTGGTGTACATGTAAATTAGTGCTATCTTCAAGGGCGGATCCAGGGGGGGCAACTAGGGACAACTGCCCCCCTATGACCAGTCTAGCGCCCCTCAATACAAGAAAAATGCGCCCCCTGCGTCCTAAAAGTTAAGTAAAAACTGTCCGAAAAGTAAAAACAAAAAAAAAAAAAAAAAAAAAAAAAAAAAAAAAAAAAAAAAAAAAAAAAAAGGTCCTCAGAATTTCGAACCGTATAGCTATATATAACTATGGCAATGGGAGTTGGTCTCCGAAATGCCCCCCCTTCAGCTAAGGGCTGGATCCGCCCTTGGCTATCTTTGTCTAAGCTTTCAATTCTTAAAAAAATTCTAACAAGACAAAATTTCCGGGGAAAATTTCTGGAGGGTAGAAACCTCTCTGACAGGATATTCCCCCAGCTGGCCACGGAAGAAACCTAGACTGCATGTATGTTCCCTTTAAATAAAGCTTAACAACTACCTCTGAAGAGTGGGATCGTTCAGTTCATACTGTGAAAAATTTCACCCCTTAAGAGAAGATAGCAACTTACTTCTTTTCATCTGAGTAAGCTTGCTTGAATTTATCTGGTCAGCTACCTCTATTTTACACTGTTCAGTTTCTTTTTCATCTTTGCAACTTTAATAACATACTTTCCAAACAACATCATTTCCCAGACTTACTTCATGCATAATGAAAATGTAATGTAAACTTAGTAGTGACAACTGGCATTGCTTCTCCTGGGGGTTTTGAGGCTTCAAAGTGGTCTTGCAAAAATGACTGATATCCTATCCGAGTGGAGATAGTATCCTAGACATTTCTGAGAAGGGATTTTTCTTTAAATGCTAAGCCTGTAATTAGAATGCTCTGTTATTGCCAGGTGATAATATGAGAGTATCTAAGATTTGGCTGTCATCTTTTCTGCATCAATGACACACAGCAAACTATCCGTCAGATCTGCTCTTCTTAATCTCCAACCAAAGACATCTGCTCAATATATCCATTCTTTTACTTAATTACAAACTTGGATTTTTTTCTAGAATAAAATGAAATTTACCATAGACAGTACTTCCTTGTAAATTTTGCCGATACTGCAGAAAACTTGCATGGTACTGTAGTTTTCTTTTTTTTTTTTTCGTTTCACATCTAATGTATTCAAGACAGGCCCCAAAATGGTAAGCTTCAATTTTCAATGGATGATTTACTATTTGAATATAGCATGGACTTGCTCATGCGTTAAAACCATATTAACAGGGGATCAAGAAGTGATCAATTTTCAAATTGGCTAGATGTTCACAGTATGCATTCATAGATGCCATATCGAATGTGTTGTGTCGGTTGTGACAATATCAAGAAGATGAGAACTTTAATGTTATATAAACTCATCATGGTTTAATATGTTAAATCTATAAACAATGCCTCCAAATTTATTTGAAAAACTGAGGAAAGATGCCTGAAAATACTCGTTAAACTTACTGGTCTACAAAATTCAAAGAAAACCACTTTCTTGTAAATTCTGACTATACTGCAGAAATTCACTCATAACAATGTATATCTGATTTGTTGCTGGTAAACTGCCACAGGCAACTAGAAGAACAGTAAAACTTAGGGCCACCGATTTTCCGCGATCACGGAAATTGTCACGGAATCGCGGAATTTAAATTTTTTCACGGAAAATCACAGAACTTCAAAAATCTCTCAGAATGCTAAAGAAGTCTGCAATCAAGTGAGCAAAATGAAAAAAAAGTTTAAAAGTCTGTATGTAACAACACTGGATGGCTCTAGCAGACTACAACCTGATAGAAAACTGTTGAAATCCACCCCCTCCGATGCTTACTGTATGTGGGACCAGGTGCGAGTTGCGCATTTACTAGCCTTCGGTGGGTCTAATGTTGCTCAGTAGTGCCAAGTTTTCCCACAATCCTGTTGCCTGTAGCTGATTCATGTTTATACCCGTACTGTATCATGTACTCTATGTATGGTATACTATGCATGAGTGCGTCATAACAAACTGTTGCGCACTTTACTCAAGTTTCATGTTTTGCTCTGTTGTTGCCACGTTCATGATAGAACGATCATAATGTTCTGACTGACAAGTTACACTTTCAATTGTGGAATAATTATTGGATTTAGTACCTGCATATCATTTGGATATAATTTTATACGTATCTTTAACTATGTAAGAAGAACAAGGGACCCACACTCAAACAATCCTAAGTCAAGTTGTTTTAGGTTTTTTTTTTTTTGTCCATTACATATATGTGTAGATGTTAGGCTGGTGATTGGATTTTATCTGGTTAGGCTGCACTGGCCTAACACACTAATCAATGCAAAACAGAAAGTCACGGATTTGGCAAATTGCTTGCACGGATTTTCACGGAATTTGGAATTGCTGTAACGGAAATTGACTCTTTTTTTCACGGAAAATCGGTTGCTCTAAAAACTATACCTCAGGTTCCTAATTCATCTTGGACTCTTTATAATCAATTCTACCACCTCTAGCCATCTGTTATTGAGAATCCTGCATTCTGATTGGTTAAACACTGACCTGCTATTCCACAACATACGGTCAGTAAACGTAAACGCTGATAAAAATGAAGTTTTTTCACACATTTTCGGGCGGTAGAATAGGAATAAACCACATTTGTTGGACTATTATTGTCTCATAAACCATCTCGACTCCAATTTGCAAAACAATGGACTTGGCTTTGCCTCGTCCGTTATTTTGCCAATCTGGAGTCTGGACGTTTTATTCACTAAGAACAGTCTGTCAAATGCAATTTATTCCTGAAGTCACAAGATTTTGATAAGGCCTACTAAATTGTTAAGTTTATGCAGAATAAAGTATTGGTTTGCAATGTTCTGAAATGTCATGAAAGAAATAAGAAATTTACAAGATTTAGCAGGAGTTGGGGTTAAGGAAGGAAGCCCATTTAACTGAAGGTCTACCAAACTGAAGGTCCACTAAACCAAATGTCTGCTTACAATAAGACCTGGGATCAGGGGTGTAAATACGGGGGTGTGTGAGAGGGGGTGTGTACTCTTGGTCTCTAAGCGCCAAAAAGTCGGTCTCAAATCCACTTAGTTAAAAAGTTAATTCATCTTTTTACCTGCCCTGATTTTCATCTGTTCCCATGGAATAATAGAGAAAGTTGTAGTTGGTCCCAAAATAGTTCACCCCCAGCCCCCCACAAATTCATGTATATACGCTCCTGCCTACAATTAGGATTAAGAATAGAATAAGGAGTACAGCATATAATAAGTGCTAGGGTAGGATTTGGGTTAGTGTGTTAACACCCAAAGGTGATGCTGAAAATTGGTCCAGTGGACCTTCAGTGTAGTAAACATTTGGTCAAGTGGACCCTGCTCGATTCAGCTGGCATTTTAAAATAATATTTATATGACTGTCTACTCTCTGTTATTAAAAACCTTTCTGGAGATGATGATACTGTCATGATCTGATATTGTTTTTAAACCTGGTCACAGTTGCACTGACTGTAGACGAAGTTTATATACTAGCCCAAATGAGGAGTTCTAAATAGAGTGCTATGAGTAAAGTAACTATAACAATTGAAAGAGTGGAATACAATATTACTTTTATATTGACCCTACATTGTGGTATTATGTGCAAAATACTACAAAATAGCACATTTCAGCCACAGATTTATTCAAACCAGTTTAAATCACTTTGTATTACTACACTGGTAGTGCAGTCAGTACATGCAGTCCTGGGTAGTACAGGGCTATATGGGCATGAATGCCCAGGTGCAATGGGCAGTCCCTGCCAGTACCACCTAGCTCGGTCCACCGCAGATACATCCCTACTCATGATGATATGATTTGATGCTTCACCCATTCATCAATCATCTGGGCCTCATTGCCCAAAGAACTGTACTCCATGTCAGATTTGATATAACTCTTCGGGGAACAAGGCCTAGATCATGATTCAATACCATACATAAATATCAAATACAGAATGCAAGCTTACACTCCAGCTATCTCTATTTTCCACAAATTTGTCACATGCAAGGCAGAGAAGAAATGTTGGGAAAAGGTTCAAAGCAATTAACTACACAACTTCATGCTCTAACTGCTACAGCTACCACAGCTCCAAAAACAGAAAATTCTATGTTCTTAGAGACTGAGAACGGATAAGTATAAATGCCAGTGGAGTCATTATATAGTCTGTACACTTGCTGTAAACTTCCTGTGGGTTACAAGTGAGGATATATGATGGAAGTACTTCTCCAGGAGTGGAGGATGTGTGACCTCCGATCCTTTACACTTATAAAGCAGTCACCTTTCCTAAAAGATGCCCCTGCACTCTATGGATTATTGACATCGAAGCTATTAGCATCCTGTTACATAAAGGAGATGATCAGAATGACATTTAAAATGGTTCAATATTGTTAGTTTCCTTAGGTATTATAGGCTACATGTAGATGAAAGACAAAAAAATGATGGGAAGCTTTATACAATTAATTTAATGGCTTCCTATCATTTTTTAAAAGAACATAAACATCATGAAAGTAATCCAATTAAGATGAGAATTTTGTTTCCATGGCAATCAAGACAAATTGTGCACAAGCCCCACCCAAAAAAAGAAAAAGAAAATTATATGTTCACCTTACTGCTGGAGTTTTTCTACCATAGGCCAGGAGGTAGGCCAGGCCTTGACGAAAATTCCCAAACCAACTTGCCATTTGGTGTGTAGGTTTTAAAAACCCAGTAGCTATTAGTGTACTTGAGGCTTTATACCATTAGCAGACTGCTACTCCCCAATGAAGAGTTGGCTAGCAGTTTGCCAAGATGTGGGGCAAGCACCTACCTTCTCGACACAGGTCTACAAAATCACAAAATTAATTGCCAAGACAGCACTGGTTCTAAGCCACCTGAAATAAAAAAGGTTTTGCAAGGAGAGAGTGGCAACCATTCTCTCAGGATGCTCTACCCCTCCCTTAACCCCCCCCCCCCCGAGATGTACATAACTCCTGCATCTATCTTTGTTGCACTGGTAATTTGCTATTTGACAAATAGCAACTCCCTGGTTGCACTCATAATACCACTGATGTTCCAGATCTTTTGCAAGAATTCAGAATTCCTTATTAATTTACATACAGATTGTATGCTAGTCATGAATATGATCACAACATGGCAAAAAGCATTAATTTTCAACTAAAAAAGTCTGTTTGCCATACATTTCGCACGATCAAAGTCAAGGTTGTAGTGTGTGATTTCTCCCACTTAAACCTCAACCAAGAAAGGAGTCCCACTAGCTTCATGTGTAAAAATCAGGTCGTAAACTCCTAGGAACATTTCACAGTTTAAGATCCACCTTGTAATATGAATATTTACATAACCAAACCAAAAACATGTTGTGAAGGTTCCCCTTACCAGGAGCCTTCTCCTACAAGACCTTCAGTAAAACCCTGATTGATCAGTTGACAGCTTCACTGCCTGTCAGTGACTTACTTTAGGGTCTATCAAAATATGAAGGACAAATAACATGCCAAATTACAGTAAAAAGAAAAACAGAAAAACAAAAGTCTTTCAAAGATTATCTCTTAAAATACAGCATTCAACAAGTGTAATGGAAATTATTAACATAAAAAAAGTTTTTATGTTTAGAACATTTAACAAAGTTTCGTGGCACAAATTCCTTGTTTTCAGTAACAATTACGGTTTCAAGGGTCTACTCTCTGTGAGTTATCAAAACTCATTTCCTATTTAACAAAATCTTCTTTCTCTGGCTGAGGGCTACCATCACTTATCCAGTTGCCGCACCAATTAAAGCCATGCACGTAAAATCTTGTTGCCAAGTGATGATGCTTAGTTTACATTTGTACACATCCTGTTGACTATTGTGCATATTTAAGGCTACTTATTGCTAGAAACCTGGATAACTTACACAATGTTCAAGTACTACAAAATGCATATTTGACTTAAAATTTTCTGCAGTCAATTGCCAAAATATTTTAAAGGGGCTTACTGAGTTGGTTCATGAATTTCATGATTTTCTTGTCACACCTGATGAGTTTTACTCTCATCTTGATGGTAAATGGTCAAACTAAGAGATTCTGATTATCTAACACACAACTAAAATGACAATGACAGGGTAATTAATGATTGATATCATTATTACAAATTCATGACCAGACACTTTTTACCATTAGGTATAAATCATATATACAACCCCTGTCCAAATACAACCAATGAGTGAAGCTCATACCTACTTCACTGACAGGCTCTCAACTCCTCATACGAACAACTGTTATGATCAAGGTATCAGTTGTAAATTCATGTTGTATTTCCAGAGAGGCTGATCGATCAAGGGCTTGGACGAGCATTGCAAACTACAAGCTCTTAAGCCCATAAAAACTATGATTCTGCATGTTTTCAGTAACTGCAGTGAATGAAAAATGGCTAATGAGGCTAATTAGAAGCACTGTCATGCAATAATTTCATTCAAACGTGTCACAAAATATTCAATGTCAACTTAATGAGCCCCTTTAAAATATTACTGCATACCATGTTCTCTTAAAGTGAAAAATACCTGAGGCAAAATTGGCTAGGTACACAATTCTCTAAATTTCTAATGTGTAGAACATATAAATTATGTACCTGGAGGCAATACCAGGTCTGTATATTAGGCCATGCAGTAGAGGTATGTTTATCCAAAGCCAGTGAGACACTTTGGGAAGTTACAAAGGTGTGAGCCGACTGCAACCTCTACTACTCTGTGTTAAATCAGGTGTTAGCTGAATGGTAGACCATGGGTACATTGCCATGAGTACAATTCCATTCTCACCAATTCCAGTACAGGCAATTGTGCAAAACTGTGAGTATGAGTCTGTACTCACTCAGTTCAAGTGTGCTGAATGGTAATAGTACTAGTATAATGAAGAATACTGATGGTTTTCCTGTGAAAAGTGGAACATTGGTGCTGATACTTTTGTTGGCCTGTAGGCCCATTTTCATTTCAAGCCCTGATGGAATCTCAATGTTTTATCTGTTTTTTATTTAATGCATAGCCATATGATGTATGGGGAGGAGGTGGGGAAGGTAGGGAAATGTGAGGCAAGACAACTCCAATCCCCAAATCAGGCAGAAAATATTTGGGCTAAAGGCTCAGAAACTTGGGCCTATAAATAACACTCCCCACTCTCTCCCCACACCAAGTCCAATGGTCCCTTAATGTGCTAACGACTTCATGAACTATCTGGAAATTATTCTATGAGCAGTAAGTGTACTGGCCTGCAGGGTCCTTGGAAAAACTTTATGCTACTGTACAGTGCTACCAGAAATCAGCTGACCAGTTCCCTTCCCTGTTTTTAATTGTCTCAAATTTTAATTCTCATCATGGGGAGAAAAAGCACAATTATATTAACTTGAAATGATGAATGGGGTGTCATTCATTGAAGGGAGTGCAATCGCCACAGCCATATTTGAAAAATCAGCTAAATCTAACAAATCTCCCTCAAGTGGCCCATTCCATACTTAGAACGTAATTTAACCTAAATAGCTAAAATAAGAACCTAATCTACATGCAGTTAAAAATTTAATGATCAAATTATATGTCACACAGGGATGTAGCTACGGTGGGCGGCGCTGGGCGGTGACACCCAGCACTCGATATTCCCGCTCGGCACTCCAGGCAAACACATGTCCCCCCGCCCACCACAAATCTGCCTACCAAGACCTAAAACTAGCCCTAAATTTACTCCCTAAAGTAAAATGAGGGAAAAATGAAAAATTAATGGCTGAAAAATGGGGTAGATGCCATGGGGTGGGGTGAGGTGCTTTCCCCAGATCAGACAATTACCCGGCACTCAAATTGTGCTAGCAACATCCCTGCTGTCACATGATGGAAGGATACATGAATTAGGATACCTGGACACACTAATTCAATTTGAGGTGATTAAATTTGCCAAATTAAAGATAACAGAACATTGCATCACTTATACGGCATACTTCTCACTGTCTTGAAGATGAAGACAAATAATTTGTACTGTTACAATAAGTACAATTTGACAAATTTATAACTTATTTATACTTTCCTTTTAAATATTCATCAATCCTGTTGATTTTCAATTCAAAGGCTTTCCAAAAGACAATTGGTAATATTTCCAAATTTACCATAGCAATATATTAAATAAACGTAACACATAAACATTTATGTGTGACAAGTAGCAATCACTGTGCCAATAAGCTCTGCACCGTAAACAATGTCATACTTGATTGATCACCTTGTAATTCAGTTTCAATAAAATGGAAAGCATTGGCTTGGAACCTTCATTTAAAGGCTGGGATGGTATGTGTGAGGCAAATGGGAGGTCAGCCAAGGTATTGTCATTAAGTATTTAAAGGGTACATGTTCAGTCACCCCAATCCTCTGCATTTAGCCACCAACCTCTCATTAATTCAGTTCCCAATTTTGGCATGTTTTACCTTTATATGGGTTGTATGTTTTAATGTGTGGGCCATACAAGTGGTTCAGTTCAATAAGAACTCTATGTCTGCAATGTGAGTTTCTGCAGAAGATCTACTGTACCATTGCTTTCAGAAGAAATCAATAAAGTTTGAAACTGAATTTTTATTGCAAATCACAGTTCCTAACATCAGGGCTCAGTTTTTAACATTTGTCTGGTTGTGCATGGCAACCAAGATTTGTGATGGACAGCCAAAAGTATCAGGCTGGTCGTCTGATAGATGGTCGCATTTCACAAAAGCTGAAAATAGATGGCATTACCAAGGGCATCTTTAATGGAGACCTACAGTACTCTGCATCTCATGCAGTCAGAATTAAAACACTGTACCTCATTGCTTGGAAAAGCAGAACATGGGCACACACAGAGTTACATAAGTCTTATATTTGGACCCTGAAAATACGGAGGATGAATTAAGACATTGTGACAAACATCAGAATCTATAGCGATTGTGACTCAGACTGCTATGTTTAGCACCTGTATTAGTACCAGTTGCAACTAAGCATGGAACTCATGCCGCTAGAATTCAATAGGCTCATTTCACCAAAGTTCCCCGAGAAAAGGCCATTTTCCCAGGTGAAAAATATAGACATCTTATGTCGCCTGATGGCAAAATCCTCCTATTGAATTCTAGCTTCATCTGTAATTTTGACTGCAGGTCTACGCCAGTGGGGAATGAGGTAATGGTACAGTATCTTAGATACGTACAGTAATATTATGACAAATGTACCTGAAAATCTGCACATGCCGCTAGAATTCAATACGCTCGTTTAGCCAAAGCTCCCCGGGAAAAGGCCATTTTCCCGGGTGAAAAATAAAGACGTATTAAGTCGCCTGCAGCTTATGGCTAAATTCTCCTATTGAATTCTAGCCTCATGAGACAATTCTCAGTTCAAACTCCTGTTTTGTTCAGTTCTTGAGGCAAAGAAAAAGGGACAGTGCATAATGACAAGGGGGGTACTGTAGATTACAGAGTCATGCTATAGCAACATAAGCTGGTGAGTTATGTGAACCGCTAAAATTGTTTGAAACTGCTGAAGCTGGTAGCAATTTAGTCTTAGGTTAGCCTGATGCCAAGGCTAGCCTAGGGTATACACAGTTTTTAACTGTAAGGAGGCCTTACAACCTGTTTCTGTATTGTTTAGTGTGGAAGTTTTTCATTCAGTGTGCAGTGATTGAGATACTGTATTGTACCACTAATACAATGTGGCTCTTTTACATTATATTTGAAGCGCCCTCTTTTTTGAAATTGAGAAAATAGCTTATTAACATACTGTAAGTGAAAAGATAATTGCAAACGTTTTGAAAATTTTGGAACATGGTGTTTTTGCTGGCCTGTTTCTGAAACTGTATTAGAATATTAGACTCTACTAGTGGTTTGCTGCAAAATCCGAGGGTTGATTTGCAATTTGAACTCCTTGTCTCACAGCCAAAACTCAATTTACTCAGTTATATGTGACTTACAAGCCTTGCTTACAGGTCAGCAAGCTTTGACAATCACAACAGTAGTATCAACTTACAAAGAAGAGACAGCGTTTGTCAATAGTAACACCCTGAAGCACTTAAGCTGCATTTTGGGATGCCTTTCATATGGAAGTATTGATTTGAAGTTATTGAAAAATAAGTAGACATTACATGAATGGACTAGAGACTGCAAGCTACACCTGGCTGAGTTTTGGGAGTTACTATAGTTACTTGCAATTGACTCTACAGTTAAGGCAATCACTGTTTGGTCTGTTAATTGAAAAGGTCTTATGGTGATGATACAATAACTGACTGCAAGATGTAATCAAAAGCACATTATCAGGTGTTTCCAAAAAGTGTGCAGCCTACTGTTCAAAACTTGAAAGAAATTCTACAGACTTTTTATAAGAGAAACTGAACAAAAATATCTATAAATAGCTGCTTGAAGTGTGGGAGTAGGTAAATGTCACAGGCTAGGGCTAAGACCATGGAAGTTTCTAAGGTTACATAGCCAGTTGACTTGGCCAAGAAGCATAGGTTTTAATATGCACAGACTTCTGCTACACACAGGCGAGTAACAGTACAGTAAAGGACATGTACATGTAATGTGGCACTATCAGTTACAGTCCAGAGGAAGGAACACAGGTGTTGTGGCACCCTGCGGCTGACAGGTCTCGATTGGCTCTACCTACCGGTTCTGGGGAAGGGGCAGGGGAGTTATGGCACCCAGTAGAGTCTTGGCCTATCCCTATACAACCTGTATAAAAATGTGACTCAATGCTATAGCCTGTAGCCAAGGAGGGGACGGGCAAAGCCCCCCAAAATTTTATCCCCTTTTGCATTAGGAATAATGCATTTTGTACATCTCACCCCACGAAAAATTTTCACCCCCTGGAAACTATCTTACCTCTTCAGGAGGCTTTTCTTGCCTGCAGGCTATGGGCCTGCTCAACTCTGATATAGTTAAATAAGGTGAAGGCATCGCCCTTGCAATGACAAATCAAGTTGTATAGTCTAGCTGGGCTACAGTTGTGATGTTAACTGAAGGCATACTGCATGGCCTACAGTACATCTAGGATTAACCTAGCTACTGTATATCCCATCAGATTGCCTACCTGGGGGTAGGCCTACCCAACGAAACAATCTCCATCAACCTCTCTACAGTTAGAATTAAGTGCACTTTGGCCAAGAAGTTTATGCCTCACAAGTACATGTACTCTTTCAACTTAAAGGGGAATTTTCATCATCCCAGGCAGTTACTATTCTCCCAACTATGCAACTTCTAGCTCCTCCCATAACTGTATGAAGCTCCTCCTTGTGCAGGAATAAACCTATTTTATTGCTTAAGGCTACGTATGTCCTGGTGTACAAGGCTATAAAATGTAATAAGAACACTCTCTCTACCTTGTGTGGAAAAATTGTGAGCTACTCTGTATCTTTTCGTCAAATTTTCAAACTTTGATGTCAATCAAAGAGCAGTCACCAACTGAGAATTTTGATACCCCTACACTAAAAATATACTTTGGGGTGATGACTGTCTGTCTTTAACCCAATATTAATGCGTGACTCTGTAAGGTACACAGCAGCTTACAGAACTTGCAGTGGAAGCTCCCTGGTTCAGTAGCACTGAAAACAATGTAACAAACACTCCATGATATTACAGTATACAAATAATTAATGTTTATGACTGCGATAGTATAATTTATTTCATGCATATCAATTCCTTACAAGTTTTTCTTTGCAACACAAACACCCCACTGACAAAGCTACTGTACCTGAGATGCACATTGAATTCTTACTTAGCACTCTTTTTGTATGGCGGTTTATACCACATATTAAACCTCAACTCTTCATTTTGTACAAAACGGTATTGTACTTGTCTGCTTGTTTTCATTCATGCAACATATCTTTTACTTTGGATGAGAGCCTATACATGTCCTATGGACAAACCTTTTAGAGAGTAAGACTTCAACACTCTGCTACTGTTTTTTCTCTTTGCACTAAACCATGTTATTTTTCATTCAGAGGGTCTCTGGAATTTCTCTTTTTTCACATAGATTACAGACATCCTTTAAGAAAGCCTATCATGGTGTAGGCCTATAAATCGTCTTTGAAAAGAAGATAAATTCTTTTGTAAGAGCTCAACATCAATTCGATTGGTCAATTCTCCCGGTCGGACAAGCACATGTAAATTAAAGCAAGGTAGTCAACAAGACACATGCCTTGCAACCAACTAGATTTTGCACAAATTTTGCACAAATTTTCTCCCAAAGTTTCATTTTGAAAGTAAAAACCATTCAAACATTTTCTGTACACTTTCAAAATTGATTTCATTCAACATAAGACATAGTTTTTTATTCATTTCTTGGTGTAAAAGATTCGTATGTAAAACAACCCCTCTTGGTCAACACACAATCACTTTGATTCACGTACAAAAAGGATGAGTCATACTTCTCCGACTTTGCTCGTATTTCTGTTGTGTATTCACTGGCATTTAAGAGGAAAAGGAATTCATATGAATTGAAAGATTGAATTTCTATTCAATGAGACAAAGCTGAGTTGAACTGAATGTTAAATCTTTCAAGAACGAAACTATTCATACTATTGCACAAATGAAAACCATTCATTATTTGTTTTATATAACACCTTATAACTATCTAACGTTACCTTTATCTAACACAGTCGTTGGTTTTGGCGGTCACTTTAGTTTGCATCTGTCCTCTGTCCGTGTGGTAGTACCATGGTTTGTTGTTTGCTAGCTCCACGTCTATGTGCCTATTACGTACGATATGCAATGTGTGATACTCAAAGCTGCATTGATCTATTCAGTTGTGGTATATTTTGTACATACCATAGTGATAGTGACATCACAGCCGTGTGTTACACTAGACTATTGCATGAATGTGTGTTATACTAGACTATTGCACAATAGATATCACCCACGGATGTGACCACCAATCCTCCAATCAAATGTACAGAAATAAATAAGGTGTTAGTATGCAATAACTTACTACAGACATGACAACATCGCGCTTTTCGACTTAAGATAACGGCATGTCTATCTTTCCATGTTCAACAAATTATTTAACCACATGCCACTCAGTAATAATGGTAAGATTAATCAAGCTGACAGCTATACCCAACTTTGCAATTTGTATTTATAACATTCATTCAAAAAATTCGCCCACTCGGCAGGTGTGCATTACTCTTGCACCTACATTGACTGCACTGATTTATGGACATGTATCCAAGTCAATTCTTCACTGGTTTTTCTGTTTTCTTGAATATTGTTCAATTATCAAAACCCCACAAATGGAAGGGGCGAAGGTGATTGGGACTGGTGTTGGGAAGTCATGTTGCATTCTATGACCATATATACTATTAGGGAATACCCAAAGTCCATAGGATCAATACATTTTTACACTCACTGTGCTTCATTCTGATTCTTGAAGCAAGAGGAAAGTGCATCCACTTTCCACCCTCCCAATCCCCTCCCGCAGCTTTGACAACACCTAGTCCCAGTCAGCTGTCTTCCTGTTCACGTCATGTAGCCCAGTAATGACAGTATGGCAGTTCATGAGACAAGTGGAGTACCAGTAGTAGTACAAGTGAAGTCTTGAATACATAACCAGATTAGAAATGTATGAGATACTGAGGGAAATTAAAAAGTACACTTGAAGTGAAGTTTACTGTGGGAAAAGTGAAAGTTAAAAATAGTTCCAAGCATCTCCAAAAAGTGGGGGGATATTTCCATTTTCCACCTACATATCCTCCTGTCTGTAACAAATGTACGAGTACAAATTTCTGAATGAGTATCAAATGCATTTACTTACATTTAACTTTCAAAATATGTGAGTATGTGTACAAGTTCAAATCTATTCTCACAAATTTAACTACAAACACCATGCCAAGTGTCAGTATGAGTTTGTACTCACTATCCAGCTGCAGACTTACAGTGAGTAGCCTACATACTCATACTCACATTTCTGCACAATTACGTGTATAGAGAATGGACTTGTACTCATACTCATGTACTCACACATTTTAGAAGTTATGCATTGGGGCTAATGCAAAATTTTGTACTCATACTCATGAAAAAGACCATGAACTCATACTCGTACAAGTCGTACTCATACTCACAACCAAAGACATTCCACTTGTACTCATATTTCTTGTCTTTGATCAAATGCTTTATCAAGCTCCCTAAGGAGACTTGCTCCACAGATGTAGCCACTTGCAAGTTGCAAGTGTCATGGGTGTTTTGGTACTTGTCCTATTCTGATCTTATCCATGTCCCCAACTCTCAACCTTCAGGAAAGTGGCTGAAAAGACTGGGATTAAGTACTCATGTCCATCAGATGCTGATCATGATAAACAGCAGACCATAGAGCAGGATCTTGGTTTGTACACCCTGCCTTTTGTCATCCTCTAGAGCTCTGAACAATAGTGCAAAAGAAAATAACCCTAGATGCAGGCGCGGTTTTACGGGGGGGCTTTGGGGGCTCAAGCCCTCCCAAAATTCGCTCAAGCCCCCCCAAAAATTTTCAGAGGTTGTGTTATGCTATATTTGCGTGTACTGAGAAAAACAAAATTTGCAAAATACACTGTGCACATCTTGGTCCAGTTGATTTAATTTGTCAAGGGAAACTGTCGTCTGTCTCGAAATTACATAATAGCTTCACGATCTCATACAATGGAAGTTGGGTCAGATAAGTAACATCTATGATAGTATGTACGTACATATAAATCAAGTTAACGGATTAATCATCTGTTGGAAGTTCAAAACGAGTCATTTCGTCGCTGATCTCGTCAAACTATACTAGCAGTCCTTTTAAGCCAAATCTACAGGCCGAATCGTTCTTCCCATTAATGTGAACAGGTACAGTTGCTTGTATTTCTCAGTAACGTTTGCTACATTCTTCCAAATAAAAAAAAATATATGCCTGTATATACGTTACATCTATGTCGTGGTCAGGGGCAGTGCCACTCGGGGGGAAGGGAGGCCTATATCTGATCCATATAGTTAGTCCAGAGCTTCCAACAGGCCATATTCCGGTTTCTACCAGCTTCAGATACGATTTCATAGTGGACAAATGAAACAAGGCAAATTTTCTTTATAGTTCGAGAATATTTCTGTGGACTACACGCACGTATTTTTGCGTAAAACTTTCCCCGACTAGAAGGTAGTAATGTGTCCAAAATGGGACTTCAGGAGGTTTGTTGATACATACCCGTAGACAAAAAAGGCTCCTCTTTCACCTAACCAAAAATATTAAGAATGTTTTGAAACCATATGATTGGGTCCAAAAATATCCCAAAGACAACACCATTTTGCATCTAAGCAACCTTCAAGTAACCAAAATTTCTCAAAAAACCCCTCTTTAGACCTGTCCCCTAGAACAGCCCTCTTTTACCCAACCAAAAAATAGAATTCACGAAGTTATGAACATTTTCCAGCCATATATCAGTCAAAAATGTCCCGAAGACCGTACCATTTTGCATCTTAGCAACCTTAAAGTAACCAAAATTTCTCACAGGAGAGGGGAACACCCCTCCCTTTAGACCTCTCCCCTAGGACCTCCCTCTTTCCCCCAACCAAAAATTAGAATTCACAAAATTATGAACATTTTCAGCAATATACAGTATATCAGTCAAAAAATAACCCAAAGACCGCACCATTTTGCATCTTAGCAACCTTAAATTAGGAAAAATTTCTCAAAGGGAGGAGAACACCCTTCCCCTTAGACCTCTCCCCTAAGAAAGCCCTCTTTCCCCCAACCAAAACTTAGAATTCACAAAGTTATGAACATTTTCCAGTCATATAGTCAAAAATTACCCAAAGAACGCACCATTTTGCATCTTAGCAACCTTAAATTAGCAAAAATTTCTCAGAGGAAGGGGACACCCCTACCCTTAGACCTCTCCCCCAGGACGGCGATCACTCAACCCATTTCCCCTATCAAAATAACCTTCGCCGTCCCTGGTGATGGTATTGTTTTTTATTATCATTGGTTTCAGCGTGCGCGTGGCCAATTTACATATTTGAGAGAAAATTTTATGATTCTTCCGTTTCAAGTCCCCCTAAGCCCCCCTAAAATTCTCGGTCTAGAACCGCGCCTGCCTAGATGGCAATCTTCCTAGGGTTTTACTTGACCTGACCCCATGATTATTCTAGGGTATGGGCTTCAGACCCAAAAATAAGTTAAATAGTAGCTGGCCTATATCGTGATCAGTGCAGCATGTGCTGGATTATGCTACAATCTGTAATCGTCCAATGTGAAAGGTGACTGCTCAAAGACCTTGTAAAATGTCAATTTTGCAGGATTATTCCAGTTTATGTGCCCAAAGAGGTATTGGATGTTCTGCTTCAACAAAAGATGTGATTGAAAGATTTAAAATGAGTTTCACAGTATTGGCACTAGGCCTAGGGCTCAGAATTTTGGGGGAAAATTTCCCCCTCCCAAAATATTTGAGGGGGATTTTGGTTGGAAGGGGTGAGTTATCTCTGCAGTAGCATCATAAAAAGTCAACTTCTTCCCTCACCTGATTTAAAAACTTGCAGGATTGCTGAGAAATGGGCAGGAGTCATGAAATCCCACTGCCTATAAATGCAAACACTGGTTCACATTCAGCAGAGGAATGTAAAAATAGACCATGTTTTCACCACTGGTTAGCATTATAAGCTTACCAGTAGGGTTTGATCGAAAGTTGCTCCCATATGCCAGAGCATACATACAACGTCCATCTGGGCTAGCTGCGCTGCACTTTTTCCTGAAATTGTTAGGCATGTTTGCCCAAATATAGCATATTTTGTCCAAACACAGCAAATTCCTGCCCTAATGTGCAAGGTGCAGTCACCCCCTCCACAATGGCACCTGACCCTAACATTACTCATTACTATAGGCCACCTGTCTACTGTGTCTAGCCCATTTAAGCCCCTGGATAAGATTAGACCTAGGCCTAACAGTTAGTCTAGGGGATTAGGCCTTGAACTATCTTTAGAACTTATTGCCATATTACAGCCTCCTAGTCCTAATTCTAGGCCTGACTTAGGGTAAGAGCTATTGGTTTGCCTGTCTAGTCCTTGAATACGACCGTGTCCTACGTTACCAGTAGATGTTACTCCGTAACACGACGCAACGAAGTGTACGTAAAGCAGAGTCGTGTTCAATCAAGGACTAGGTAGCCTAGGCCCTGTTTATCGAAATGTGTAGGCTAACTCCGACATTCTGCTCAGGCGAACTTCTAAAGTCACGGGCCCTCTAGCTTTGCTGTCACTGCGATGCGGTTTTACGAATTCGAAAGAAATAGCTCGAAGCCTTACCTAGTAGACTGGAATCAGCTTTTTCGATTAAAGACACCAGCAGCAGTACACTTAGTGTGTGAAAAGAACATATTTTCCAACGTAAACTTCCCATGTTTCCGAGAGTCCAGTTTGAACAGGGTTGGTTAATAAGTTGAAATCCTAACAGCTGCTGAGCGGTGAGAAAATGTAAAGTTAAAAGGATCACATTTCATAAACATCCGCCGGTGATCACATTTTGCACAATCGTGAGCATGTGTCCCAAACTGTGAAGCAATCTTTTATTTATAGAATTTTTAAAAACAATAAACGACCCTCTTCGAAGTTGAACCATGAAGGAACACAAGCCTAGGTTACAGTCTCACAACTTCTGTTAGTGTTGCATTACGTCTGAATACGGAAGATCAGTTCCATCTCGGCATGATGGCATACTATTTCCACAAGAGACTATAATTCCGTAAGGGTATGACCCAGTATTGGAAGTAAGTGGTACATTCCGACAAATGCCACCCATAAATTGTAAAAATTCCTGTTAGCAATCCAGCCTTCGTAACAGTGTTCAGTCTTAGCAGTAGACTTGCAAGATCGTTACCTCAGTTTATGTCGTTCGCCACTTCGATCGTATCAAGCAAGCAGCCTATGAGTGATCTGATTGAACGGAAGTGTCCTGCACTTGTCTCAGAAAAAACACTGAGCTGGCTGTTCCAAACACAAGACACACTCCATGACAGGATGTAACCACTTCGCGTTGGAAACTCGGCACTGATGATGAAGGAAGAATTAAAAGTAATTAAAACACCAGAGTTTACACAAGTGCCCGGTTTGGTGTTATTCCAAGCGCAAAGCCTAGGATATATCTACACAATCATTAAAGGGAAAATGCGCAGTCAACTCAATTGGAATTAGTGTACCCCCGGTAACGTAATACAAGAATGGCATGTGACGGATGCTTTTGTTACTAAATTGCAGAGCTGTAACCGAGTCCACCTAATCCAATTCCGATCCAATTCCGATTCCAGGTTTTCGGCAATTCCGGGCCAATTCAGAGCCTGAGTCCGGCCATTTGACAATGTAGCGCCTGTCGCAAACGCTCTTTGTACTATTTAGCATAGGCGTATACGAGGCGGGGGTCTGGAGGCTGCAGCCCTCCCAGAACAAGGAAAATGCTTATAGTTTCATGGCACTGACACTTGTATTTTCAGGACAAGGGGGAAGTGCATTGTGCAGTGCGGCGGTCAGCGGCGTTTGCAACAGGGCAAAATGCTTATTAGTTGCACCAGGGAGTTGTTAGTCCTAACACCTCCCTGGTTGCACAACAAAATATCTCCCGAGATAATATCTTTCTTTATAGTTTGTGGGGGGGGGGGGGGCGAATCCATACCCGTCCTGAGTGCTATCGTGGTAAAAGGGGAAAATCAGGGCAATTTGCAAAATTTTCAGGGCAAACACCCTCCTTCCCCCCCCCCCCCCGTGAAATGTCTTCCCGTACGCCTATGCTATTTAGTGTTTACAATGACACTTTTGATGAAAACGGGCACTTTTCAGGAGGCAGTTTCATGCTCTGACTGACCCGGCCCTATAATTCAGTTGACTGTATGTGACCATTCATTTGTTAAATTGTGCACCAACTTAATAATAATGTTGCCTCGGTAACATTAATGAAACTTTCATTTTTGAGGATTCGACTTGAATCGGCTTCAAGTCCGAATCCACCTGAGCCCATTCCAGCTAGGTCAATTCCGATTCCGTGACCTACCCATTCCGGGCCAATTCCGAGTCCGGCGAAAAACGGACTCGAGTCCGAGTCTGGACTGCTCGGTTGTTACCGCCCTGCTAAATTGTTCAATTCATGCAGAATAACTCCTTATTTTACCTTGAACATAGCAAGTAAATGGACAAAGGAGGCTTACAGCCCATAAGATGTTCTTCAGTCCAGAGCCAAAACAAAACTCAAACCAAACCAATAACCCAACACGGCCCAGAACAATCAAATTCTACCAGTCAAAATAGACTGAAGTGAATTAACAACCCACTAACAGACAGACTATTCCACTCATTGACAACTCTACGAGAGAAGCTGAACTTTCTGTATTGCAAAGCCTAGAGAATAACTTCACCAGCTTCTAAGGAAATAGGCTAAGAGGAAGCAAAGCAAAGTCGACTAGTTAACTGATCCGCCCGGTGCGCTTCAGTCCGGCGCGCAACCGACTTCTTCGGCTGGGCAACCGATTTTAGAGGCAAGCCTTTGCCAAGTGGGAGGAAAGTCGGAGTAGCCGGAGAAAACCCCACGTACATCGAGCGGGATTCGACCCCACACACATGTGAAACACATTGGTGCACAGCAGGGGCGTAGATTTCTTTTCAACTTTGGGGGGGATGGGGTGAACTATCGCAAATGTGGAAAATGTGCACGCAAAGCGTGCACGGCGAGCACGAAGCGCGAGCCCATGACGGGTGGGGTTCAGGAGCCCGCCTTAGGGCCCCTGGTGGGGTCCAGGTGCAAAAGCCCCGGTGGGTCCAGGGGTGACACCCCCGGAAGCTCCTGGGTTTTAATGTCTCAGAAGTGCCAGGAAGACTGTTTTAAGGGGTTAGTCTTAGCGGTAATGTTCTTTGGCAGGCTATTGGTATATTCATATACATTAAGGAAATGCTATTTTGAGCACAAAACTCGTTGATAAGCTGCACTAAATTGTACAAGAGCAACAATGTCCTGTTATCCTTAAAAAGGCAGGGATCAACATATAGGGTCATCCCAGACAACTGGATTTTGAATTCGGAGATCATTACAAGACCTGCAAGTTGGCTTGAGGTCAGTGGCGTCGCCAGGTTTTTTTGTGATTGGGGGCACCATAGATGATGTCGTAATAATACCTCAGTTCCCCCAAGTCTGCGTAAATTACACCTTTATTTTTCATGCGTTCCTGCATTTGCATGCAGCAGTTTTGATCTTTCGTTTGTCACGATATAAAGGTGTCGTCCTGGGGAAGGGGATCCCCCTCCCCTTTAAGATTTTTTTTATTAATTTAAGGTCTGTTAGATGCAAAATTGTGCTATCTTTGAGATGTTTTTGGAACTGATCATATATGGCGGAAAATGTCCATAATTTAGTGAATGTTAATTTTTGGTAAGGTAAAAGAGGAGAATATGTTGTCTATTAAGAGACAGATACGTTGTAAACAAATCTCCTGAAGCCCCCTCCCTTCTGTCTATTTTACTGCCTTCTATTTCGGGAAAGTTTTTACACAAAAATATGTGCGTAAAGTCCACAGAAACATTCTTGAGTTATTACGAAATATGTCCTTTCCTTCATTGTGCATTATGAAAGGGCATCTAAGGCAAACAGATACCTGAATAGGGCCTCCTAGAAGCGCTGCATTAATCATAATAATTGGGGCGGAGGCGGGGGGGGGGGCAATGACATAATGCGTATACTACCTGACATCCAAATGATAATATAGAGTACGACGCCGAACACTTTACAACTATCGTATTTTTACTACTTTTGAACTAAAATCCGGACGAACAGTTGCCAGCAATGGAAAATGAGAGGGAGGGAGAGCATAGGTGCAGGGAGGTGATATTAGACCTCCCTGATAGATGTAGCAAAGGGGTGAAGGACTAATAAGAGCGTTGTTACAGAGTGCTGTCTTCGTCATAAGTGTATTAACAATCACCATCTATACCGAATATGGCTCAATGCGAACTTACGAAGCTCTGGTAAAAATTTTTGAAAAAATGTATAACGGCAGATACGTACTTTAAACCCTCTGCATCAAGCTACATATTAGATTGAAAGATCCCATATTGATGCGAGGTCCCCACAGATGTTTGGAGATGTATCTTTAGTATTCGGAAAGTGTCGTGATCAGAACAGTTTCGTGTATTATTACCTTAATAATGGTCATGACAGAGTGTAAACAAAAAACAGTGATGGATAATACTTCCATTACCTGATTACAAAACCTGCATTCAGACTCTACATCGAGACACTTTCAATTGCCCAACAAACCTACATGCCACTGCCATAAGCCAGTCTTTTACCTATTAATTCGTAAACTTTCAACTTTTAGCTGCTGTGCTTCTCCGAAAGTTGCTATCAGAAGATATTGATAATATGAGTGACACTGACGTAAGGTTGGAAGCCAGCGGAGCGCGCGAAAATTTTAATAGATTGCCAACGATTTGCTAAAATTCTGATAGTTTGAGAAACATTTGTGATAGAAAGTGAAGTGAGATTGAAAAAAATTCTTACGAAAATGAAGAATAAAATATACTTTCCATCATACACGTATCTGTAGACTGAAACATTGGGGGGATGATTACATGGGCCATCCCCCTAGTCAAATGTTGGGGGATATATCCCCCCATCCCCCCGGGATTTACGCCCATGGTGCACAGCAGCTGGAATAGACCACTCTGCCACTTGACGACCCTGGCTATAGTATATTGTATATAGTAATTTGTATAGGCCTATATAAGACTTATCTGATGATTTCAAAAAAGAAGTATTGGTGGCTGCTCTTTCCCTTCAAGGTAAGTATATCCCAGGGCCGGATCCAGGAATATGAAAAACGGGGCGTAACCGTCTGCAGAAAGTGCATGGTGCAGAAAGATGGGCTTTGAGACGTAAAATTCTGTACAAAAATCATTGCTTTGCCGAAAATAGGGGGTAGGCCCCTTGCGCCCCTTAGATCCGGCCCTGCTTACAGGGAAACACAAGACGTCCAGGAGGAGAAAATGTGCATTTTCTGACACAGGAACCGGTGAGATATCCAGGCAGCTACAATTAATTTAACATCTTTCTCATTGCCCAGAGTAGTAATTTGCATAAGCGCCTCACCATAGTGGTACGGGAAGGGGTGGATTGCCCCCTTAAAGTTTCCAATATATGGTCCTGATTCATCAAAATATATACATAGCCTTAAAATAAGAGATTATTATGTTATAATAAAAGAATTGCTTATTTGGAAGACAACATTCCTTCCTTCTCAAAGTGTCATGTACTTTTTTCACCAGGCAACTCGACTACTGGGATGGTTAATGTGCGAAATGTCTTGAATTCAAGTAATTCTGCCTGATCGAGACAAAAAATTCTTACAGCAGATTTAAATGGTGATTTGTATAAATAAAATACGTCCCTGGCCAGGAATCATCCTTATCTTAAAAATCAGCCTCCAAATTTAAGAGGGCGCCACTGTAACTTCTTTAACGACAAAAAGTTTTCAGCCCTTCAATGAAGCTCTGGAAATGAATTGATTTGATATGCACCAGCTTAAACTGTTTATGCAAACAAAACATAAGGTGTAAGGGCGACATAAAGGTCTACCAGCAGACTTATTTCCATTGTGGTCCCTGTACCAAATACAAAACAATAAAACAACACAAAGATGACGTCACTCCTACAAACAGCCGCAACTCGGAACCTCCTGAACTTGACTTCAGTCGTGCGTCAAACTTTATTTACACTCTACCCCTAGCAACAACAACCAAATGATTGCAGGGCATCTGCAATTTTATTTTCTTAGGGTAAAATTCAAATGATGACTCCTTGTCAACCAGGGGAGATTCTCAACCTAAATACTATCTGTCCCTGCAAAGTGTTTTTCATACACCGGAGAGCACCAAAATTTCTCAAAAGTAAGGCGCCATCATGCCCTTTAACAGAAATAATTCACGCAAGAATCGCAAATCTCCATTTACAATGCATCCGGGGTCCGCTAAAGATCCTCGAAAAATTGGATTCCAGGTTGTCTGTGGTGTAATCTGAGCTATTTCCCCACGAGTTTGTCATCCATTACATAGTTGTTTCCCCGTTTTCGTTTTATTTCATTAAATCAGCTATGAAATCAAACATGTGCTTCCTATTTCGGGGAGGGGGAAAACGATATGATATCCCCTCCACTTTCAAAAGTGGGGACATGTCCCCCTGTTCCCACCAGTGGCGTAGCTCGAGGGGGGCAGGGGCGGTTGTCCCCCCCCCCAAAGTCTCCGAAGGCTTCTGTCGGAAATTTCTCGTCTCTGTCGTAAATGAATAAAAACGATTCATTTGAAACACTTAGAACACTTCTTACGTTTTTAAGCAGAATTACACGTCGAAATGGTTACTGACAAGGCCTGGAAGTGTCATTTAAGGCAATCTCGGAGATATTTTAATCTAATTTTTTCCGTGAGCTACACGCCAGATGATGGTGGTGCTACGCTTAGATAGTACATCATCATTACTTCAAGATAATAATCTGTCGGAAATTTTTTGCTTTTGCAAATATCTATCCCCCAAATATCTAGCTACGCCACTGGTTCCCACCTATTGACGTCCATGCGTACACAAAGATATGGGTCCTGAGAATTTTCTGAACAATATCACCAATTGAATTGCTAGAATTCAGTGATGTGGCAAGATTGCTCACTTTAATGCCCCCCTGAACAGGTATTATGTGGGCCCGTATGGAAGGTGAGCAGGGTCTACGGAACAGAAGCTGAGGGCTCTGTAGCCCCCAATAAGGGTCCCCCAAAATAAATTTCATTTTGAAAGTTTTCCACAAATTTTTACCAAGCTGTGTCTTAGAACCGCTAAAAATAACTTCAGAAAATAACCAGAAAGTACATGGTTCATCCCCCACCCCCAATCTAAGACACCCTTTAACTTTGTGACTGCGTGATTGTGCTAAAATATAGCCACACCCTGTTTGTCAAACCTAATTGGCTACCATCCTCTATACCGAGATGTAACTCAAAGATTTCTTGTTTTTTTTTTTTTTTTTGTTTACAGCTCTTTCCTGGCAAGGCCAGGGCACTCCAGCACAGGTGGCATTCCGGGTGCCCCTCCCAATTTTTGATCACTCCGGCCTCTATCAGTTTTGACAGAGACGATTTCAGTTAAGACCTCTGTGACTAATGACGGTCCATGTTGCAAATGTCCCTTCTAAGCATAAACTTGCCCTCTCATCTAACCAACTAACCAAAAAACCCACGCAGCAGGCTACGGGCCCGATTAACAGATTAATGCTGGCGGCTGGGTTAGAACAAGGCTGCGATTAAGACGTACTCAGTACTCAAGTTCCACGAATATCAACACCCTGTTACAACAATATACTAATATAAGACCGTGGTATTTTTGCAGCAAAACGGGCCGTGTTTTTAGGAGAGAGCCGCTAAGCAGGCGAAGCAGAGGTTAGCTCACGTGCCTACCAAGTTTATTTGTCGAATCAATAAAACCGATTAATTACAACCATTCCATGATTCCAACATAAACTACGAGGCATTTATTCTTTTTTTTTTTTTTATTTTGTGGACAGGAAATGCTTACTGAAAGCAAATTAGTTTGTTTATACTAATTGTATATCGCTTCCGCTGCAAGCACGGGCTTCGCAAACCCTTGAACCATAGCATCAATTAACCATTGAAATGTAAATCGGCGGTCTTTTCGCCCTATGTAGCCCGCAAAGTTTTCCATGTACGGTGTTTCGGTTTCCTAGAATGTAATTTCAGTGTGTTGGTTTGTGAAATTAACCATGTTTTGGAAAACTAATCCTGCTTCGCACGGTAGTGTTAGCAAAATCATCGGTGGGCCTCTGCAAGGAGACGGAGAGGGGTCCGATTTTCCCAGGGAGTTGCCAACTCCCTGATTTTCCCTAATAAGGTCTTTTGAGTGGGCGCCTTTTCCCACTATATTGAACGGCAAATGCAGGAATATTAACCCCGGGGCAGGACTTCATTATTGTGATAAGCGCCGAGTGTAGACAACTATGAGAGGTTGAGGCGACTGGCAACTCCCTAACACCCCTTTCCGGATACGCGCCTGATATTGTCCCCCTCCCATGAAACGGAAAACTGAGTAAGGTGACAAATGTACTGGGGTGCAGTGATTTCCTTTTATTCTTGGAAGCTTTTGTTGTCATATTTGCTGAACTCGTTGCCGCTGTCATGGCGGGGCTAAGGTCAGTTTTATACTACAATCTTGCATCCTACTTGAACATCCCCCATAAAAAAGATCCAGGGCGGATCATGCATGGATATTCAGGGGGCCATAGGTGGAAATCCAAACAAAACATGGTATTTAATCCTCTAATCCTTGGTTAAACCTACTCCTTGATCACATTCCCATCGTAATAAGCTGTTTGTCTGACTGTCTGAATGCTTGTTCAAATATGACGATATATGGGGGTGCTGGATTTGCCCCGGCCAACATTATGTGGGTGAGCTAAAAGTTTCATGCAAGTGCCCTTATTCAGGGCCGTCGCGACCGGGGGTGTGTGGGGGGGTGTCTCACCCCCCCCCCAAAGTTCGTCAGAGCGACGATAGTCGGAAAATCTGAAATGCCAGTTGGAATTTCTGATATCTCAGTATAGCACATTCTTCCGACTGAACCTATGTCAACTTTGTATATATTTTCCAACTAGACCAAGTGAGAATAATACCAAACGTTATTTTCCTCACGTAAAATCAAATCAAAGCTGTCCTTTTTCGCAAATTCTTCTCAAACTCTCAAAATTTTCGCGCGCTCCGCGCGCTTCAAACCTGACCTCAGTGTTTTTCTTATTATCAATATCTTCCGATAGCAACTTTCGGAGAAGCACAACAGCAGAAGTTGAAAGCTGTTTACAAATTACCAGGTGAAAGACTGGCTTTTTGAGTGGCATGTTGGTTTCTTGGGCAACTGAACGTATTTTGATGGAGATTCTGAATGCAGGTTTTATTATGAAAATCTTATTTAATGAAAATTTGGGCGTGCTTCGCGCGCATGCGTCACGATTTACAATCAATCTCATGAACATTATTAAGGTAATTATACCAGACACAGTTCTATGGGAGCTAGGGCGCTTTAGCCCCCCCCCCCCCCCAATTTTTTTTATAGACTAATATTGGTGAAGACATAGATATACTCAGAAAATATTCCAAACGTCTATTTATCAGGTCCGTAGCTAGTAAGTTCTGATTTTTTCTATAACTTCAAAAAATTTCGCGCGCTACGCGCGCTTTCATCTCTAGTTCTATCTAGTGGTAACGCCCCCGTTATAAACATATTGGATTTCAACGTTTCCACAAATGTTGTTCTTCCGTGTAGGCGTGATTCTAGAGAAACACGAAAATGCATGCATCATTCCGAAGTTCTTTCCTCTTTTTCCTAACTTTTAGAAGATTCTTTCTTCAGGCTCGCTATCGTGGCAAACATATTTTGTAAGAAAGAGATCTTTCAGTTTCGTAGGAGATCCTTATAATGGGTAAGATGAAGAATGTAATCCCCGACGACGACCATGCAGTCATCCGAATAAATTTCTTGGTTTTGCCCAAATTCTTCAATAAAAGCCCAAACTTCTTCAACTTTCCTTAATGAAAATTCAATATAACCCCAAATTTTTCGGCGCGCTCCGCGCGCCTTATATTTTGAGTTCGGCAACCCATTGCATCTGTCGGGACTTAGAGTAGCTGGCCCCCGGTCAGGGCGCTTCCCCCCATGTCGGAAAATCAAAACACCACCCTGGCTGAACCTGCGTGCAGGTTTTTCATTTTGGCATTGAAGTATACCCCCAAATTTCGGCGCGCTTCGCGCGCAATCCTCACAATCCACGTTGCATCACTTATGAACATTATAAGCACAACGTACCTGTGAACTTTCATAGCATAAACTATGTGTACATTCTGAAAACGCGCTTGTTAGTCCTAAACCCTTTTTGCTATACCTGTCTGGGAGGTCTAGTAAGATTTTTCTGCACCTATGCTCTCCCTCCCGCCCATTCCCCATTGTTCGTCTCGATTTTCGTTCAAAATTGGTAAAAATACGATAGATGTAAAGTGCTTGGCGTCATACTCTATATTATTATTTAGATGCCAGTCATTGTCCCATTTTATATTATTCATCCAGAGCTTCCAGGAGGCCTACACAGGTATATGCCAGCAATAGATGCCAGAATAGAAGGCATTAAAGTAGTCAAAAGGTGTGTGTGTGGGGGGGGGGGGGCTTCAGGAGGTTTGTTGACAATGTATTCTTCTCTTTGACAACGTACTTTCTACTTTCACCAAATCTTAGTATTCACTAAATTATGGACATTTTCCAAGATAGCACCATTTTGCATCTAAGCAACCTTACCTTAACAAAAATTTCTCAAAGGGGAGGGGGACACCCCTCCCCTTAGGCCTAACCCCCAGGACGGCACCTTTATGAAGTGACAAAGGAAAGATCACCACTGCTGTATCATACAAAAGTAACGCCCATAAAAACGAAAATGCAATTTACGGGCCGCCACTCATTTGGAAAAAGAATCAAACCAGTCGGAGACTGGAAAAATTAGAATTCATTTAATTATGGACATTTTCTAGCCATATATGATCAGCTCCAAAAATATCCCAAAGATAGCTCCATTTTGCATCTAAGCAACCTTAAATTAACAAAAATTTCTCAAAGGGGAGGGGTCAACCCCTCCCCCCGACGGCACCTTTATGTAATGGCAAAGGAAGGATCCTCATTGCCGTATGTAAACGCAGGGCGCATAAAAAAATGGTGCAATTTACGCGCCACAATTCAGTTGGAAAATATATCTATCCAGTCGGAATTTGGGACCTTCACACCCCCCCCCCCCAAACATATGACCCTAGCTACGGCCCTGCCCTTATTTTAACTACTCGCAGAGCTTCTAGGGTCCTATCCTCATGCATCACTGTCAATGGTTATTTGGGATGTACCCTACTTTTCAGAGCGGCGAAATGTTAAAACCGTTTCCGGTGTGGGGTGAGTTTATCTTTTGAATTTAAGACTGCCATATTTCGCATATTTACGAGTTGTCATGGTCTTAAAACCTTCAAATTTCCGCTAACTTCGCACACGATGTTGCTACCGTCTTTAATTGATGAAACCTGTGATGGATGAGTATGAGACTTCCTGTGTTTAGTCCAATCCCTCTGCTGGCAGGCTTTAAAGTTCAGGTTGTTTCCAGATCTAACCCATGTGCCTTTTTAAGGGAGTGGCCTCTCGACCCCACCAACATAAAAAAATCGGCTAACTAATCATCTCTGTGGTCTGTTCAGTGCGCATCCAATGTCCTCAGTTTAGTAGTAATTGCTTACTCTAATGATAACAGTTCTGTGTATACCCCAGAGCTTCCGGGGGCTTCGCTCCTGGACCCCCATCCGGGCGTTACTCCTGGACCCCACCAGGGGTCCTAAGGTGGGCCCCTGAACCCCACGCCTGTAGAGGGGGAGCGTTTCGCGCTCCTAGAGGCCTTCGGCACCGTTGGCTTCTTTCATCCTCAGATTTCTGAATAAGTCTCCGTGAATGCCGGGGCTGCATGATATTTGGACCCTGTGCTTAAGTCATCGACCATAAACTATGTTTTTAAAGCAGCGCGGTTGACGATTGTTTGACTGTGAATAATAGTTTTGTTGTAATATGTCTTAAAATTTCATAATTTGTTTTTTTTTATGATAATTTCGAAAATTTAAACCGTCAAGTCCTAGAAAAAAAGCGTTACTATAAAATTCAGGCTTAAAAGTGAAGATCTGTTATCATGAGAAAGAGCTATACTGCCGGTCTGAGGGAGGATGTCTCCACGTTCCAAGTTACTTGAACAAAGTGCACCACGTGACAAGCTGTAATTCGCTGACAAATGTATCCTTCATGTGTCTGTCTACCATCTGCAAACTTGTGTGAAGTCAATATACCAGTTGTAGAAACTTGCCTACAGTTTTGTGTTTCTGAAATATATATTTAGCTGATGGCCGGGATAAATCTACCACGGCAGGGGCGGACTGACAATGAACTGGGCCCCCGGGGAAAATGGATATGGGGCCCTCTTCCTTCCCAGCATGAATCAACTGAGTCCCTCACCGACACTACTTATAATGGCCACAACCTATCCCACATACCGGTACGTTACCAACTCAATACCAGTCTTCACATTAACAAAACTCACTTTTCAAGAAAGTCTAATGTTTAATTAAAGTAAACAGATCATGTTATGTTAAGTACCATATGATTTAAATAAAACAAAATACACATTTATTATACATGCATATTACTAACAGTATATATACATTTCCGAATTTTCCGATTTTCATTAAAATTTCCGAATGACAGTGTGGGCCCCCTATCTGTATGGGCCGTCGGGCAGTAACCGGTTGCCCGACTGCTCAGTCCGCCCCTATACCACTGCATGTAAAACAAATAATACTAAGCTTACCCGCTGATGATGTAATCAGGGTGTTCCCCCAGCGGCTCGGATCATTTACTCACCCATCGGCCCATATAGAGAAAATTATCCTCGTCATGTATCAAAGTACCTCATGCTATCGGACGCAAGAATATAAGAAGAAAAACAATGGAATTTGTTAGACTCAGTGGAAGATTAATCCAGTCCCACACTTGTATTTAACATGTTAAACAACAACTTAATATAGACATTCTGGTGAAATGTAATAAAAACTCATAAAACATGTTTTATTTTGAGATATGAGAAGTTGAAATTTCCACAATTTTACGACTTGAAGCAAGCAGGTTTGATATTGTGGCTTTACATTGATGATACATGTTTTGATTTTTTTTTTTTTTTTTTGAAGTTTACATTTAACTTTACACTAAAATGTGATTCATCCATTCTGTGGATACATCCTGGTCATTGAAATTGGGCGATAATGTGACATCATGACGTTAAATTTCTTACTCCACTTTCTTGTAATAGTAAAAGAGATGAATTCAACTTCTAATATCTCGCAAACCATCGAACTTAACAACTGAATAAAATCGTCATTAGAATGCTTAGATCCCTTTCCTCTTTAACCAGTTAACATTATACAGGCCCGTAGCTGGAAAAGGGCGAACTGCTGAAGGAAGCGAGGTAAGTTCCAGGGTCGACAACATTTTGTGTGGGCAAGACATGCTAAAATGCATGAAGGCAATAGAAACGCCAATATTTTCATTTTCTAGCAAAAATTTTTCGAGGAGGGGCGGCCCTTACCACTCACCCTCCCCTTGGCTAAGGGTCTATGAACATTTCAAAATAAATTTGGGCCTATTGTATTCTTTCAGTTATGAGGAAAACTCAGTGCATGTAGGGTACGGTACAATTCGATAAAAACAGTGAATGTACGATGAACTTAAATGGAAAGTTCTGCAGTACGGTTTGAAATATGTTAAAAGCATGCTGAGGTGATCAGATTTGATGCTTTCAACAATGCAGTAAAATGTCCTGTATTAAGCAGTGAAAAACCCCTCTCAATAGCATCTTCCATTCGGAAGATACTTAATTTTGAAGAAATGCTACTTTTTCAGCTTCCGTAGTGCATGATGGGAAATCTGTGATGTCAGATGGATAATTGATCAGACATAGTTTTTGTATTTCTTTATTATGTTTATACCACTGTATGGAATACGTCATAATTTTGTTCGCTAAAGTATAGATAAAGGAAACAGTTCCTTCACTAGATCTACACGGAACGTAACTAAACATTTCAACAGTATCCAATTTCAAGACAATCAAGGTACTTAATTATACAGAATAACAAAAAGATGATTCTCAGGTAATTTGCTCACTTGGCATCACATTGTGTGATAATGAGGAAATCTGGAGGGAGTCTTGACAAAAGTAACCTATCTTCAGAAAGGAAATCTTGAGTTAGGAATGGAGTTTTGGTTCGGGGTTCGAACGACATGTACTGAAAATTTTGCCCCTAATGTAATACCCTATAAAATGCACCAGACATCAATATGTGGCGAGATGTGACGAAAAAAAAGATGGCGGTACCCCCCCCCCCTTACTGGACTCGGAATTGGCCCAGAAAGGAAGGTCCCAGAATCAGAATCGGCTCAGAATGGGCTGCAGCTGGACTCGAACTCGTAGCAGATTCTAACCGCAAGTTAACAAACATGAAACTTTCATAGATGTTACTTCAGGCTTCATTGTTATTGGTGCACATGAATGGTTGAACACAGGTGTGGCCAGACTATGAAATGGACTCCTGAAAATTACTTTTTTAATTGATTGTACGTGAGAAATAGCAGGGAGTTGCAACAAACTCTGGAAACAGTAGGCCTACTGGTATAAAAAGCATTTGCCTGGTATGCTACATGTTAGAGGACCTGACTCGGAATTGACTCAGAACTGGAGACACTGGGGTTGGCTCGAAATAAGAAGGTACTGAACTCGGAATTGACCCGGGGATAGTGGCCACTGGAATTGGAATTAGCTGAGGAATTTGGGTTCGGTGAGCAGCCCGGTCAGTTTTCATATGACACTCGAAAACCAAGTTCTGCACCCACTGTAGGTGCCTTAATTAAAGGCAATAGGCAGTCGCCACAAAATTGTTTTGAAAAATCAGCAAACTCTTGCAAATCTACTCTTATTTGCCAAGGGAGTTGCTATTTGACAAATAGCAACTCCCTGATTTGCCTAGCAAGTATTTTTGAAGATGTTTTGAACATAACTATTACAAACAAAAGGCATTATAAGGAGTTATTCTCTATGAATTTAACAATTCAGTAAACCGACTGCAGTGGCCAAGTGGTTAGAGCATCCGACTGGCAGCCGGAAGGTCTAGGGTTGAAATCCTGGCCGGGTCATACCAAAGACTAAAAATGGAACCTACTGCCTTTGTGCTTGGTGCTCAGCATAAGCAATGGACAGATGGAGTAGGGAAAACAAGCCAGTGAGCCACAACTGGAAAAAAGGCCGTGGTCGTCTCGACTTGAACCAATTGGTTGGAAACTGGGACGTTCAACCCTAACTAACAAACTAACTAACTAACTAACTAACTAACTAACTAACTAACTAACTAACTAACTAACTAACTAACTAACTAACTAACTAACTAACTAACACAATTCAGTAACAAAAATATTATCACATGATCAAAAAAGCCATTGATGAATTAGGATGACGGGGTATACTAACTCTGATTGGGGTGACTGCATTTTCCCTTTAAATTTAGATTTTGATTTAAGTCTTGCGGTACGATGTTTGGATGGTCGAGGACCAGAAGGGTGAGGAAAGGGGGTAGTGAGTTGCATTGAACCAGGGAGCTGGAAGCTCCCTGATTGAACCAAGTGGATTTAATAGCAAAATATCTCATAATGATGTGATTCTTACCCAACCGTTCAGGAAGTTGCTTCCGCTAACAGAGCTGAAGAAGCCCCCGCAGGCAGGCAAGCAGGCAGGAAGTCATCAATGTTGATGCGTGAGAAAATTTCTGGCAGCGAGATGTCTTTGTACCCTTGCGCATGATACCTCAAGATCATTGATATTGCGTAATTTCGAAGATGTAATTTCATGCCAAGGATGACCTCCTCGCGTGCAAGACTGGACGTGAAAATGAGCTTTGTAAAATAATACAAACATGCTAACTGCCAACACTTTACTTCGTTAGAAGTTCGAGTAATCTATCAAGGGAGTGAAGTTTCCCGAAGTAACAGCGAAAAGGGGTGGGAACAGGTGGTTTCATAAAGTTTTTGAATTGTTATTGCGTGTGCCAGACTCGTGGCTGTGTGGTGGATGCTCCGCTCAGGATCGATATCATTCACGCGCCATATCCATGTACGGTAAAGACGCTGGAAAGAAAATAGGTAATATAATGTGATTTAGTTGATTGATGTAGAGCACGCTAACGAAATTGATCAGAGAACGACGAGAAACATGTGGAGTTGATTTTCAACAGTGTTCCTATCGTTCACAGCACGCGAGATGCATCGTCACGCTGTCACTGTCGATTTGCTTCAGATTAGGGTTTGAAACCTTGGCTTTTTATGGTTTTACTTCTTTCACTCTGTGGACAGACGAGATAAGCTTCTCTTCCGGATAAACTTAGGCCAAATAAATCTTAGAACAGTTTTTGCTATGTATTCGAAGTCTGTCATTTGTTTAAGAGATTAGATTTCATTGGGCCCACCGTCCCTATAGTCAGGTAAACAAGTTATGATCAACAAGTAGGCTATCAAGCAGTACGACCTTGAAAAGTTAGGAATAGTGCATTTGAAGAGGGCAAGTCAAATGGTTAATCCTAACATTGAAAAAATTTCCGCTAGTTTGTTGTCATGGTTGAGCTAGCACGAGGTCTATACACCAGTAAAGGGTAAATACTACGTGCAGTGTAAATACTACGTCTAGACAGTGGCAATACCTCAAGCAGCTTGCGTAACGGATGTCAGTTGCTTCCCCGTATGCAGGATTTTTTAACTTGTGTTGAGGGGGGGGGGGGTGAAATCAATTTTGACAAACGCCGAGTGGAACGAACTATCAGAGAGTGGAAGCAACTTTTCCTTTTTTCAACGGGGGTGGGGACAGGCCCGTAGTCAAGGGGGACGTCCAGGGTGAGAAGCCCCCTTGGAAAATTTTTCGCCCCCCCCCAGAAGATCAAAAATTAGCATCGCCGTAATGCATTTTAGTATGTTTCGCCCCCTCTGGAAAATTTTTCTCCCCCTTCAGCACCTTGTCTGGCTACGGGCCTGGGTGGGGATGGAGAGAGCGGCTCACCAGCGGTCACCCTTGGATATATGCGATGGCTTTATATAGGAGCGTTTGCGGGAAAACCTCATCCGCTTTGCGAAGCAAACTGACAGTTGGGTTAATGAGCAGATACAGCATCCTCAAGAGAATGAAACCCTCCAGCTAGGCCCTAGGCCCATATATGAGTAAAGGTGATTTCTGAGTCCCTGCTCCCCTTCCCGAACTCCAAAGAGAGCGTTTCAGTGCATGACCTTGGATATCTGACCCACCGAATTCTTTCGGAAATTGATTGAACCATCCGTTACATGGGGCAGAGGTAGTGGAGAATGGATTTCGTATAGATTCACTACATATTTTTCAAAGTTAGTCTATCTTTGCTTGCACTTGCCCCTCCCTTCTCTTCTTCAAATAAGCCGTTAATGACATGCAACACAAAATCTTTACAAACGTATTATTAACCATATTCCTACCGACAAACGTGCATTTGGCTAGTCCTGTACCAATTTAGGATAAGCTGCACTCGACTAGGGGTATAAGGCGGGGTCTGGGCGGCAACTCCCGCTCTTGGCTCCTTGGGCAAAATGGTTCGATTTTAGGGCACTATCGTTTCAAGCGGAAAATCTTGACATGATTGTTGAACAATGCGGGAATGCGGTACTTCAGGGCAAACACTCGATCCCTCCCCTCGTGTCTTTCCATATACGTCTTTGCCAATATGTGCGTTGTGTAAGAAGGAAGAAGACTTAATTCACACCTGCTGCGGAGGCTATATCTTCTGCGGCGTTATCAAAAAGGGCCTTACAATCCCTCATCCCTCCCCCCCCCCATTTTACTCTAGGCGGTAAATTATAATTATGTTCAAGTTGTATTAGGCCATGTAGCCTCGTGCAGTTGTCTACTATCAATCGTTCCGATATGTTTTATAACATGCTGATCCTGAACCAGCTGCTACGAGCTTGAAGGGGAAAACAAATGTTTAGGGTCAATTAAATAGATCCAAAATTTCTAGCTCGACAGTGTAAAAATCTGAGGATTGCCTCAGAATTGTCCCCTCCAAGTATCGGGAATTTACTATACGGAAAAGTGGGGAATAAAGGACCCTTGAAGCAAAATTTACAGGTATGAATAAGTGAAAGTCAATGTGAGCATCTCCAAAAGGTTGGGGACATATTCCCCATCCCCTGGGATATCCCCCTATGCCCCTCCTGTGGCTGCGAGCCGACAGCATTTAGGTTCTGCGCTTGCACCAACTGTCACACGCTAGCAAACTAATAACAAGCCCATAATCAGAAGCGCACGCGGGTTAATAAGTTGAAGGCCAACCTTTTTCAACCAACCTAATTTTTCGGAGCATCAGTCACATCTTATGCCGAACCTCTTATTACAACCTCCTTCTGCAACGAACGCTTTTTCTTATACTCCACGAATAAGCAAAATAATGATAGATTACATCCATAAGCTACCTGCTTTCTTTTTAGTATATTTCATGAATAAACAGATTTATTTACGTACGAGACTCAACAAAATTCATTAAAAAAGTTGTAAACCCAGGTTTGTATAAATTTTCTGGAAACGAGACCGACTGTTCGTGGAGAGTACCGTACCATTCCCGAGCTCAGCCTTGTTCTTCAAGTGGGCCTGTGCAAGGGAAGCAGTAAGAGGTATCGTCTCATTTACCCCGCACCCATGGTTATACCGAGACTTGACAGCTCAAGTCTCAAAGGAAAAAAGACTTAGTTCCTTTCTTTCTCCCATTACCACCCCATGTAGGAATTATTATTATTAATTTGTAGTAAAAATCTAGGATACTAGGAATTTCCCCAACTTTCCACCCTTGCCCCAACTTCTATGTCCCCTCAAATTAAAATATTTTCGAAACACTGCAAATCCATGGCTCTGCATGGTCGCTTTCTCATTTCTCAAGGGAATGACATCGAAGTGAGGCATTTGAAAGGGGTAAAAACTTAGATTTTTATCGTTCATGGAGAGAGAAGTACTATGCCATTTTAATATAACATTTCAGTGGATTTTATACAGCGCTTTATCAGCAAAGTACCAAAGCGCTTCACACAAATATTAGATTTGGTGAAAGAGAAAGTCCTCGAGACGGCCGCAGCTACAAAAAGCTCCAGATGACAAGTTCACTCACAGGTACAGGTGACCTATTTAACTCCAGGTGAAGAGAGACATTTGAAATAAAGAATGGTGCCCCAGGATACAACGTAATGAAGCCATGGAACCAGCAACCTTTGGGTCACAAGTCCGACAGCCAACAGCTCCATCACGTCCTACATTGAAGCTACACGCCCTTCATAGGAGGTACAAGCTGACAAGAGGGACTTTGAGGTGTAGTGGTACATGGTACAGCGAGGTACGGTGTTGCTACAATAATTGAACGCTGGAGTCCCTCCGAGAAAGCCTGCGGTAGTGGAATTGTGTTGAAAATGTTACATGCGGCCGAGACGAACCTTAACTGCAGCAGCAGGTGTGAATATATATCACTTTCTAACTTATCTATTACAGGGGTGCAGCGAATATAGCTGCAAGAGAAATTAACGCCCGTATAAGGAGCCGTAGAGGAACATTTTTGTAACTGCTGCACAATGGCCTGCTGTATTACGTCATGCAGTCTGTGTATAAGCAAACAAAGTGATTTTTAGTTTACCAATCCCGACAACAACTTAGGGGTTCATCTCAAATAAGTTTTAAAATGTTAGAGGATTTCATTTTCTTAATCTAAAAGCTTTCGAATGAAATCTGCATTCCATCTTTTATTGTGATTCTAGACGCATTAGCAAATAAAGTTATCACATTTTTACCACAAAGTGAACTTGAAGCAAGCACAGGTGACATCATAGCCTCACATTAAACAGCACTGTTATGTTTTCCTTTAAACAGTTTTCTTCTCCATAATCATATGCTTTCCTAATGTGAATACATGAGTGGCGTGAGCAGTGTGCAAACTTAACCTTTCTCACGGGAAATTCATATCCTTATATCTCTTTTTGTAAACTGTAAAGACAAAAAGCTTTGCAAACACTCCTGCTTGTGTCAAGATCACTTTAGGTCACAAATGAAGTAACTTCATCAGCAAATATCTCAAGAACCACACATCGAAAATGAATGATGGGAAATTTCAACGGAATGAGCAAATTTCCTCAGTTTCTCCCTTCCAAAACCCACCCTCCCTCAGTCGCATATTTGACATTTTTCGTATTTTTTGTTTCACTCAAACAGGGGCGGATCCAGGATTTTGCAAAAGTGGTGGATAGGGGCTAATTCCGTGAGGGAAAAGTTCCAAGCTAGGAGCGTCAAATGTAGGAAGCCTCAATGGGGACCGAGGGGGGGGGGGATTGTGGGGAAAAGTTAAATTAAACGCTATTAAATGGTATTTCATCATCCAAATTAATATACCTAAACTTTTAAGTGCAGCTTTGGAACCGTCTCAAAGAAAAAAGCGATGCCGAAAAAGGGGCGTGGGGCTGAAGCTTCTAAATCCCCCTCTGAATGCGCGCCTGCCGGGGACTAGCCTGGCACATACAGGCCTTGGATTTTTTTTTTTAATTTCTCCCCTTACCTGCTTCAAAATCCCCTCTTGGTTCGTTCGCCTATGAATCAACATGACAGTTTCTTGTGGGCCTGTTTATTTTATCATTGGGAGCCATTGCACCTTCTTTCTCGGGAGATGAAACACCAGGTGTCTAAACCTCGTATAAAAAAGGGTGAAAACTGAAAACATTTTAACAAAGCCACAAAAACAGGAACCGATTTCTCAGAAAAAACAACAAATAAAGCAAACCACTAATGATTAAATTTGATCGCTCTAATCATATCTGTTAGTACACGGCATTTATGTGCATGCAAGTATACTTTGGGTTTCGGGTGGATCTGCATCCTTTCGTTTGTATTTACTGACGGAAGACCCTGTTATATTTTGGCCTTTGAGAGCGGAAGGGAGGATTTTCTTCATTAACAAATTTCTTTATTTATTTCAAAAGGTGAAAGTGACCACAGGAAGCAGCCATGTTTGTTCTCTACCACTATAAACTAAACATGATATGGTAATGTATGTTTAAAGGGAGAAGGCAGTCTCCCCAATTTTATTTTCAAAAATTTGCAAAATCTTACAGATCTCCTCTTATTTTTCTCACAAGTATTTTCATAATGTTCCTGTATAAAATTATTGAATATTGAGGGTAAACCACTGAGTTATTCTGCATAAATTTTCGAAATAAGTAAGAAAAATATTGTCACATGATTGATAGAAGTCGTTCCTGAACTAGTGTGACGGGGTACACTAATTCAAATTGGGGGGACTGCATTTTCCCTTTAAGCGGTGCGGTACGTGGCGGTATTGTATATATTGGGCCCGAGGCTACGAAATGGGGTGGGGTCCGAGACAACCCCCCATATTTTATTTACCACAAAACTTATTTCACAGATTTTAAATACAGATGTTTATGATCTATCCATGCAAATGCATGCCTCGCATAGAGTACATTTCTCACCTAAATCGGTCAGCAGTCGAGGGCCCGTGTCATATCACCAGGAATAACAGATGAAGGGGTTGCTATGGTTACCAGTGTGAATAAGAACGTCGAAACTTAACATCAACATTCTGGTTAATGTAGGAGACGAGGAAGTGGGTATTGCTATGGACAGGGTGCCCAATTAAGCCGGTATACAGTACAAGCACCAGTGGCGTAGCTACGGGGGATCCCCCTATAAAATCGTCGCTCTCCCCCAAGCTCCCCCCCCCCCCACTGGCGATCTGGGCCCAAAAAAAATCACCCACTTTGAATACTTTTGAATAAATTCGGATAGACTATGACAAACTTAATGTGTCAGTTGTCAGACTTTACATTTTTTCCCCAAAATTGCACATCTTGATAAGCCTGGAAAGTGCCATCTCCGACGATATGGGATGTATTAGAATCTCAAATTTTCTTGGTACGCTCCGCGCCAACACATGGTGGCGCTCCGCTTAGATAGTAAACAAGATTCAAACTTGCAATCCTCGGACCCCAAGTCCGGCCAGCTGAGCTAATCCATCATCACAGAAATGTGTTGGAGCATAAAATAAAGTAAAACTTAACATTTTTTTCACAAAAAATTGCATATCTTGATGGCTGCAATCAAGCCCGGAAAGTGCTATTTCCGGCGATCTGGGATGTATTAAAATCTCAAATTTCTGCTGCCCCCAATGTTTTCAGTCTAAAGGTTTTGTTTAGTTTTAAAGCAGTCAAAATTACCTCAGAACATGCCAAAACTCTGGAGCCGAGTGGTTCGACCACCCCATATTTTTGCAGAGCTAGCTGGAATATCACCCTGCTAATGACTCTCCAATATTAGAAACCTGTCGATGGTACTGCATGTATGCATAGAGAGTCAGCAGTACTCCCTAAATCTTCCGTTAACCATGGCAATCAAAAGTTTAGGCAATTCATCAATGTCTGGCGATTATTATCTGTTGATTGTTTACTCGAATACTTAACGATGGAGGATGGTGCTAATTGGATATACCTGTTAGTATAGGCTATCTTTTTGGAGATGCTCCCATTTACTTCCATTTTATTACACAGTAATGTTGGCGAGCCCTGCATCCCACCACCCACGCTACTGCAAATGCAGCAATAATGATTTTCATAGGTGTTCAGAAATTCAAAGTTTCCTTGTAAGTTGCAACAAATGCATTTCGCCAACTGACCAATCCCACTAATACAACCTAGGTACATCAGTGGACGATGATTTCAAGTGTTAAGCAGCCAGTAGTACACTTGCATGTTTTTCCTTTCCCATTCCGTTCATGTATTGTTTTGCTAAAAACCCGGTCATGTATTCTGCTTTGCTAAAAACATAATTAATACTGACATTTCCACCAAAAAAGAAGTTTTACAACTTCCAGGTTGCAGAACATTTCCCCTTTGAAAACTGCCTTGGAAGAGTATCAAACAATAAGGTTACAAATATTTAACGGTTGGTGATAAACCGCTGCGGACAGCAGCCAGCCGTCCAAGTTCACCGGATGATTTAATTAAAAGACTACAGGAGCTCACCGAAGAGGGCAAGCCCACTTCCGCTTGAAATTTGATATCCATGGACGCCCTCTCTCACATAGTTTGGCTGGAAACACAAATCGATCAAGAGGAGCACATGCAGTGACATAATGATAGATTACACAACGAAATCAACTCGATGCATGAGTGTTGCCAACTTATCTCCACATTTGTGAAACACATCAATCTGCATGAATTTGTTTCAACTTAATATTGTTAAGTGGCTTCCAATTCAACATTTAAAACTCGTTTCGTTCGTTCGTTTTGTTATTTTTTTTTTCGCTTTACATATTTATAAACAAGTAAAGAATATGACTTTAACATAGGAATTTATGTACGTACATAAACTAAAGAAAGTACACAAAAACTTCAGAGGGCTTGAGAACGTGCACTCCCTATAAAGAAAGAGAAAAACAAAACAAGCAAACAAACAAACTGCTTCAACAGTAGCAAAAACAAACAAAAAAAAAACGAGTGATCAAAAACAGAAAAAATGGTCAAAAGAAGAGAAAGGACTACCCCAACGAGAAACACATCCCCATCCACACCCTTCCCCCACTACCCCAACGAGAAACTCAACCCCATCCACACACAACTCAGATATGGAATGTTTTCATTGGAGATGGTTATTTCAGATGGATCATTGCAAATGGCGTCATAGGAGCATGAGCCGGAGGGGTTAGGGCTGAAACTTCCGGAATTCGGGCCAAACCTATTTCTCGGGCCGAATTTTGGGGAAAAACTCGGGCAATACTATCCGATAATTAGGGTTTTTTTTGCAAAAACGGGGATAACCCCCTCCCGAAAAATAAAACCTCTTATATAGGCTACTTTCTGGAGGGCACTTTGGGGAAAACTACCTTACTTTGACACGGCAAAGGATCAAACCCGAACCTCCCACTTGCTAAGCCACATTGCTTGGAATACCACCGCCGTTATCCAAAATTGCTAGCCTGCTGCAGGACTTACGCCTGACCCTCAGGGTATTTTTGAACGATACCTAGTTTCACTCTCATATTCACTTCTTACTTCGGGGTCAACCCAAAGTCTGTATCCTTCATTAAGATATATGTGCCCAGTTACAATCCCCATACCCCCCCCCCCCGACCCTCGAAAAGAAATTCCACTATCCAGTTTATCTTGTGTTGCGTGAAGGTCACATGCTGTGGCTAGTCAATCATTTATGTGTCAGATGTAAGTATGAGTGCGACTGGAAGTGAAAGGCAGGTGCTTCCTCAGCAGGAGATAGAGGGGTGACATTTCACACCCCCCCCCTCAATAAGAAATATTTACTAAATACAGAATTTCTAAGCCTAAAATCAATCCAAAGCTACATAAAGGAGGGCACCATTTTGCATCTGAATCACCTAATATATACAAAAGCTACACTCTTCCTCAGTTCAAGACAACTTACCCTGCAAACATTTCTGTGATAAAATTACCGGATCGGCGTTGTCAAGGATCATGTGGAGTTATCTTTGAAGAACTGAGCCTGTTTCAAAAAAAAACAAAAAAAAAACTATGGTCATTTGGAACTTCCAAAAAATTTTTAATCAACATCTGACATTGTTCATCATCATCATCATCATCATCATCATCATCATCATTTATATGAAAAATAGGATTAAGTATGCTTAACGGTTGAGAAGTCGTGTTGAGGATAGTCTTGACCAATATAGTCAGAACATTTTTCATGGGGCGCAGGTGTGGAGGTCTGAGTGCACCAGTTTGGAAGGCTGGGAAGAGACACTTGTGTGGGAGCAAGTCCTCCCTCTAGCTACGTCGCTGGTCTCATTTGTATCCTTTACATGCATCCCAAGGTACAAAAATTAATTATTATTTTCACAGCCTTACAAAGAAGAGCCAGTTACAACTTCTCCAACCCACTCTACTCCATGCAAAGCACCCTCCTTGCTTCAGACCCTCTTTCATATTAGACTACTTGCTACAAGATGTCGCACAAAACCGATCTATCCTTTCTCTTGCATTTGATCATATAATGACTAGAAGTAGACATGCAACTTTATCAAACATAAGCCAGCTGTTCATGATAAATTAATGTTTCCATTTTAGAAAAGATAAGTACCTGTCAACTAGCCGCTGCCAAATTGGCGGCATCAGCGGAAAAGAATCAACCTTATTTTCTAGAACCGTTTCGAATGAAAACAAAAGAACTAAAGGGTATAAGTAAACATAATTAGGTTCTTTTGCAAAATTACTTCAAAACTTTCTCACGACGTCCGGTAATCTAAACTCTTAGTCTAATGAAACATAACATATCATCACGTGCGTCTCGGACTATCCGCTCCTTTATGTAGTTTTGTGGATTAAAACATATGATTGGAATTCAGACAGAAGGCATGCTATCGACTATAGCAATGTCAGGCAAGAAGCAAAACTGCGAAGTGTGTTCTATCCCGGAACTGGCTGCCAAATACCCTGTCACATTCTCTCATCCCAAATGGTTCAAACTCTCCCAAGATAGTTATTTTAAGCCCCTCCCTCAACTCTGACAACTGTCTTGACATCTTGTACTAAGCAGTTTCACTAAAGCAAAGTCGGCTAGTTAACTGGTTCACCCGAAGGCACCAGTTTCACTGCGGCCAAGACCAATCTTTTATGAAGACACGACGGAGCTTGTTACACCTTTTCAAGCACGTAAAAAGCGCTACATAGCTCAGCAACCATTTCAAAATAATGTGCTTTATATCCCCGTTGTAATTTTAAGATCTGAGTGTTTCTTTGTGCACGAAACCACTCCGCAGCTAGTGTGCAATATACCTCTAATTGATTTGTACATATTAATGACCAATCAGAATGCTTACATACCGATACACATGGAGGCACAGCTTGAATTTGCCAATTTCATGTCAATCGAAGAAGGGTAATCACAAGCGTAAGGATGTAACTTCGATTGTATTTTGTAGTGATGGGAGTCTGCCATTCAGAAACAAAGTAACGAACACAACCAATCCAGATTAACGATGCGAAGAAGTTAGATATAAAACAGTGCCACATTGTCTGATTGTGATCTCTGTTGATCTCAACATGACAAGTGAACTGTCCTGTATGTATACTAGGAAACTTCTATTCAGTAGAAATTTTTCCCCCATTTAGCCAGTACTGTCCATTTCTTTCCCCCTCCCTGCCCCGTGCAACCCTGACCCCTTAATTTAAAACCAGGAATGCGGTCAAAGCGGTAACAGCTAGTAATCTCATGCATAACAATGTACCGTAAGTTGCGCCGGTATATTTGTGTCTGCAATACAGCACACTTATCTCTGTAAAATGTGATGATATACGAGTACAATGGTATAGTTTCCTTGTCAGTCCCGTAGCCAGTAATTCTGACATGGAAGAAGGAGTGGGGCTGGCACTTTAAAAGGGAAATTGACCAGGTTTTTTTTTATTATAGTCTTTGGCAGTCAATTTTCCAATTGGGGAAGCGAAAAGATGGCTTGCATGTGGGCATTGCCCCGCCTGGGTAATTTTTTTCCTTGGACGAATGGGTCCAACTAGAGTTTTTTTTAACCCTAACCTTGACCTTGACCATAACCTGAAGAATATTTTTCACTTTTCCTGATTTCTTTGGAAATTTTCAAAAAACGCCCTCATTAGCCCTAGCAAAAATTTCGCGCCCCGCCCACTGGCTGCGGGTCTGATCGTTGTGTCGAGTACACGAGTAGGTGGCTTTTGTCATGGATACTAGTACAAAATTGGATTACTACTAAGTATAACTTTGAATAATTATGTGATTGCATCATGTACAAATACACTTTTATGAAAGTGAAAGCATGTAGGCGAATATGTCAAAGTGCGCCAGTACTAATACACCTTACAAGTCTACACGATATATTAAGTGATTATGTACAGTTCATATAACATACCTTGAAAGAATTACGGTATGAAATTACAAGATAAGATGTTGCAAATTGCGTCATTACAACAACATCCTGAAACATTATAGAGGCACCGAAGACAGATCCGTTTGAAAACTAGGAAGTTGCATGTAAAAACATGTATTGACAATGACGAACCTCCTCAAGGTAAGATAAGATCGATATTTAAGTTAAAGACCCTTGCGACAGTCCTTCGATAGTCGACAATACGTCGATAGGATTGCTTGCCACGGCTGCATGAAGGTTAACTACAAAATGTTAACGACCTAGTTCGGATATTGCAATGTCTCTATTACAAAAGATCGACCCGTTTTTAACAAACGAACTATTTTGGAATGAACCATCATATTTATCGAAGTGATAAAGTGCACTACTCATTACAAACTGGGTCGTATTTGCTTCGATGATATCAAATATCATACTTGGTAAGAAAGCAAAGTATCGCAATAACGGCTACTAAAAACATAAGAATTGACCAATGCTTCAAATATTCGGTAAATTTTCAGTAACAATGCTCTTCATAGCAGGTGAATTTAGTTCTACGTCCATCATTGTTTCAGTATCCATTAAAAGAAACAAATTACGTAAATCGTGATTTAATGTCGTATAAGAACAAGATAAACTGAATAGTTCTCGCCCCTAAAAGAAAACGGAAACAATAAACAATGAATCAATATACCGACAACGGGAAAACATCTTCTATCCGTGTAATAGCTTCAATCGCTTCCAATTTAACTCTAGAACAACCAAAAAAGCCAGCTCGTAGTCAGACACCGCACTGAAGGGGCGAGATCGATGGCTTTTATAGGGAAAAATATATTTTACGGGGCGACATATGCTACGATGTAATAAGCAGATAGTAATTTCTAATTTCCAGGGGAAAAGCTAAACGGTGGTTCCTCATCCCCCGTACCCACCTTTGGCTACGGACTTGAAAGAGAGAGGGTTAACTCAAACGGCCTGACTTTTTGTAGTGACAGTTATGATGCTTCCTGCTGAAAATATTTTTTATCCCCGCCCTGACAAGCTTCATCTGCATTTGATGTCGAAAAGCAATTCCTTTAAATTAGATAAAGACAGTAATTTTAACAGAATTTCATATCGTTTGCGTCAACTATTTTGACTAAAAATTTCTTGAAAATCTAGTGATACCAAGTAATAAAAATATTATACACTAGCAAGCAAAAACTCATAAAACCAAACGGACAAACAAACAAAACATAAGTAGAAGCCGTCTAGGCATATTCAGTACTTAAAATCTGGAAACCCGTTGAGGAGTGGTCTACACCCTCTCAAGACATTCTGCCAAGTTAAATTAACTCAAACATACATCATGTAATCTTGTCCGGCAGTTTATTTCCTTAGTTCGTAAATTATCTCACTGTCATGGCTACCAAGGGAACTTCTTCTACCAGTCTCGTTAAATTAGAAATCAGTTGATGGTCTCAAAAGATGTCAGAACTAATAAATAAGAGTTGATTTATGTTGTTTGTTGCTGTTTCGCCTTTTTCGATCATTTTGACAGTTGTTTTCTCCTTGGAAGTAGAAACTTTAAAAAGGCAAGGTCTGTTCTTCTACTGGAACAATGTAACTCACCTACGTGTAGGCACGAGTCCCTGGTGCAAGTGTTTGGTAAGCTAGGAAGTAATCCCATGGTTAGTGAGTGGGGCAAGCTCGTCGCAGCATGCAACATCGCCTACGCACATGAAGAACCATTAAAGAAATACTTTCTTTACTTAAGAACTAATCTTCTAGGAACGAGGGTGCCGCGCACGCCCTTGTCTGCCCGGCGGACGTGTATATCACTCCTTTACCTATAGTGCTTACACCAGTAAAGGTTACACTTGCAAGTTGCAATACCTGTATTTGAGACCTGCTGAGAAGGTTATACCACGTCCCTATAAAGCAGGGTTTTTCAACCTTTGCAACTCGAGTTTTGAGTTTTGAAAATACCTGAGGACCACCTTTCGCTATTACTTGAAAAATTAAGTTCTTAGAATTTCACCGTATCAGACAAGTTTCATTTCAGTTCATGGTAGCTTCTTATTTACTAATTTCCAGCACTTATCAACGTATAAGCCTACTACTAAGATTCTGTTTGTCCAGGATGGATATATGAAAGGACAAATTTTGCCATCCCAGACAGTTCCAGTTCCCCCAACTAAGTTTCGTCTAGCCCCTCCCAAAACTGCCTTAAGCTCCTTCCTGTGTAGACACAAACCTAATTTATTGCCATGTCCTGGTGAGCATAGAAAGCCCTAATGTGTACGGTAATCAGAACACTCTCTGCATTGTGTGAAATGTGAGATACTCTGCATCCTTTCAATTTACAAACTTTGATGTCAATCAAAGAGCAGAGGCCAACTGAGAATTTTGATAGCCCCTAACCAAAAATGTACTTGTGGTGATGAGTGTCTGTCTTTAAAGAATGGTGATAGCCTAGATATAAAGACCAGCCAATTGTTTTTTCTTTTCTTTTAATTTTTTGGCCGACTTTTCGGCCCACCAGATGATTGAGGAACCCTGTTATAAAACATATTCCACTCCCCTCTCGATAAAAAAGTAGGGTTGAAGTGGGATCGTGTCCACACTATTTTGTGTTGTCATGTCATTTTATTTTTCACTTGGCATATGACTACACATAAACGTCGCTTACAGTGCTTTCTGAAAAGTAGAGACAAAATACCAACACAAAGGAAGAAGAATTTGAAGTGCAAGGTTGAAGTCCTGGACTCAGAGTGGGCTACTCAAGTGTGGAGCACGAGTATACAAGGTGAAGCTACAGATGGGGGAGGAAGTGCGAGTACATAACTTTCAATAAATATGAATTACGTATGTACACATATATGTGTATGCAGATAAATGAGTACTATACATATTTTGTTGATTCTGTTTTATGCTTTGTGCTTGCAATAGTTCATTAGTACAGCAAGTAAGCATTTCAGCAGCTATAGCAGCCGGTCAAGGTATAACAAGTTGGATTCCATGGTCTCCAACTCCCGGGAAGAGGGAATGATTTTCAGTGAATACTTTTATCAATGAAAGAAAGGCGCCTTTGACCAAGTTGATCTGTAGTTCCTCCAGTCCAGTGGCTGCACTAGGGTTTGAGGTTGGTGGGGCAGAGAAATTATAATGGGTGGTGGGTGGTGGGGAGTTGAGCAGCAAGCCTTTTCAATATCATCTTCATACTTTAAAATTTTCAAGAATGACTGAGGAACGAGTCTTCTCTCTGAGGTACGTCTCCATGACCAGATGATCCATACCTGTGTCCACCCACCTTGATCTGACCTGACCAGAGGTACAGGGAACTGAATGACGTCGAGTACCGAAAAGCTGGACTACATCCTTCGATCGTGTGCGAACCTGAGAAGATGACAGTTGCAAGTACTCTTATGAGAACCGTTGTGTCCGATATAGCGCTTAATGGCCTCTAAACGGTAATTAAAAGTCAAGCGTGTCGTTTAAGACTTTAAAGAATATTTTCTGTGAATATATAGTAAGGGGGCTCCAAGCCTGATATAGCTTTTGGAGTTCTACAAGTCTTAATCCAACCCTAAATCGAAATGGTTTAAGTTGTGAAACCAAGCGGCTGTCGTTATCACACAAATTATACCCTCCACAGTGATAGCATAGTATTTTGCATATAATGTTCCCAAATCTCTCTACCTCAGACTGAAGCCGGAAAAGACACCCCCCCTTTCGGGGCGGCTCCTACCTGGAGCATTCCTTGGATGACTACCTCGGGGCAATTCCCAGCCCGGAAAGCTCCGTCAACCCCGACATATACGAATCAAGACAAATGCCCTCTGGCCCAGTTTACTCCCCACCAGGAAATTCGGAATTGTCAAGAATAGAAAGGCCCCACTGAGAATTGTCTGAGGGGTAGAAGTCGAGGAGGTGGCTACCTCGTCAGGTGGAAATTGTCCGGAGAGTTGTTTAATTTGACTATGAAATTCTTTGTGGAAGGGAGAGCTCAAATTCTTGGTCCAACATTTCGTGTGATTGATCAGGGCTTCCGGACTTTGACCTTTCATTCTTTGACCCCAACACTTTGCCCCCCCAAACGGAGGGGGGGGGGCAAATTTATCGTCCGAAAAATAAGATGCTGTTAATATGAGCAACTAATTACTGCACTTCCCTTCCTTGGTGTAATGGCAGTTTTATGGCAATTTAAAGTAGAAGCTATAATTCAGAAAGCGTCCCAAATTACTTTCATTAGCACATTTCAAATGCAAGTATACGCCTGTGGCATGGATAGATTGACTTAGGTCCATAACCAGACAAGGACGGTGCTTAAGGGGTAAGATAGCTTCCTGGGTGAAATATGTTTAGGGGCGAGGTATTACAGGGGCGGAATTTTCCATGGGATACTGAAAATTTTCCTTTAATTTAGAGCAAAATATAGTAAATTGTGGGGGCGACTGGCTGTCTTCTTGGGGACTTTATGATTTATCGTACCCCTTACGGCTCCCCGACGAAAGTGGAAAATTTCCCGAACTGGCGCCAGCCTTCCCACACGAGGGCCATGCCCCCTTTCCCCTCCCCCACACTTGGGGCAACCACTGCAACAAACAGAAATTACTTATAGAGTGTACAGACAATTTATCTGTGTTTGAATGGCATGTAACTAAGAGAAATAGTTACCTTTACTTTACCGGAATATTCCTGCTATACGATAATTTTCTCACTTCTATACGTAGTGTGCTGACTCCGCACATTTGCTGGAGGAGAAAAGCACATGAATAATAGCCGGATGTATGCTGCCATTATTAATTCCGTTCTTCTGTGGTAACATATCACGGTACCGAACCATGTATTTATATGTCTAACCACAGAAAACAGAATGACCATTCTTTTAATAAGTTCTACTCTCCTTGTGATAACACGATGTCAATGTCACCTAGACATCAAGCCATACACGTTTCCTCAGACTTGAAGTAAGGGTTCACATTTGGAGTTATTAAGGGGATGTCAAGGGGTCCATCAGGTCCTGTAGCTAGATGCTGAACACTAAAATTTCTGCTTACATGAATACATCTTTAGCGCTTGTAAAAGAAATTTTGGCACATTTTATTGATATGACTCACTATTTTTCACATGGGCAAAGAAATATATTCTATTAAAACACCATCCACATCTCTATAATCTCCCTTCCTTTCCATTTTCCTTTTTAATATTAACATTAATTTTTGGTGCAGGTCTGAGAAAATGTGCGTGTGTGTGTGTGTGTGTGGGGGGGGGGGTTGGGGTGGGGGAGAGAGGGTGGGGAGTGAGTCTATTTTCCTCTTACTCCTTTCCTCCTTGCCTCGTCAATCCTGCAATCGAGTTACAGTATAATTTTCTAAGGATTACCAAGGTTTGAGTGTCTATAGTATACTTTCAGAAGTAAATGAAATGATTTATGAGGCAATTCCTATTTTGACCGAACCATGGTCAAAGGCAAAAAGGAGCATTTGTAACGGAGACTGCATCCCTATAAGAAGTGGTATGAGGAGCTATCGCCGTGAGCGCCAAGAATACAAAGCCTGTTACCTGAGTGTTGGGGTCCTCCACTAGGATTTGGGAAATAAGGTAGCTTTTACGGCCATTCTGGACAATGTTCAAAGTAAATACTGAATGTTGATGTTTGGTGTTGACTGGAACTTTGCATTCCAATATGCGAAGGATACCTCCTGTAGAGCTTTTCGCCCCTGCCAGCGTACGATTCAGGAACCACCCTACTACCTATGTGATTAGGGCTAACGTCCGGTAGGGTCCAGGGAGGGAACTCCAGGAACCTGAGATATTAACAAAATTATGTGCATGGGACTGAAGTTATCAACTGTCTATCCCACAACATTGGATACACACGGTGCAGGACACACAGATCATATTTTTATCATATTAATATAACCCAGACTAACGTTCTGACGGGGACTAACGGGGATCGGAGCTTGCCTTGCAATTATAGGCCGGTCAGTTTAACCAGTGTTGTGTGTAAAGTTATGGAATCTGTAATCAAGGATTGTTTGCTTAAATATCTTTTAGATAATGGGTTACTCAATCTGTCACAGCATGGTTTTTTACCGAGTAGATCTTGTGTTACTAATTTACTAAGCTTTCTTGAGGATGTTTCCTTATCTCTTGACTGTGGTCACAGTGTTGATGTCATTTACCTTGATTTTTCAAAAGCCTTTGATAAAGTTCCATTAGGTAGACTTATGGTTAAACTGCATAGGTTAGGCATCAAGGGCAGTTGTGCTGACTGGATAAATTCATGGCTCAATGGTAGATCTCAGAGAGTTGTTGTTAATGGTAATTTCTCTTCTTGGAAAGAAGTTACAAGTGGAGTTCCACAGGGTTCTGTTCTTGGCCCGCTTCTTTTCTTAATTTTCATCAATGATATTGATAGCTCTCTCACATCTAGTATTAGTAAGTTCGCTGATGATACTAAGCTCTATAGGAAGGTTAGTGATAAGGATGATGCCTCATTACTGCAAAAAGACTTGGATAGGTTATTTTCATGGTCTCAGACTTGGCAAATGTCTTTTAATGCTGATAAGTGCAAAGTCCTTCACTTTGGTCCTAAAAATTTCAGCTATGATTATAACATGAATGGTAGTATTCTGAGTGATGTGACTTTTGAGAAGGATCTGGGTGTAGTTATTACAGGTGATTTAAAGCCATCTAGACAGTGTGCAGCAGCTGCTGCTAGGGCTAATAGGGTGCTTGGATTGATCAAGAGGAATTTCAGTAGTTTTAGTAAAGAAATTGTACTAAATCTGTATAAGCAGTTGGTAAAACCCCACCTCGACTATGCAGCCCAGGCTTGGAGTCCCTTCTATGAAAAGGACAAGCTTCATTTAGAGCAAGTTCAGAGGAGAGCCACTCGCCTTATACCCGAGGTGAGACACCTACCTTATCATGTTAGACTTAAGCATCTTGGGTTTACCACCCTGGAGTTGAGAAGGATTAGGGTGGACATACTTCAGGTGTACAAATTTCTCTCTGAAAGGAATCCTTTGTCCTCTTGCAATTATTTAAAGGTTCAATGTAATTCTCGGGTTCGAGGCCATTGTAAGAAGCTAGTTAAGAATTTTGCAAGGCTCGACATTAGGAAGTTCAGCTTTTCTCATAGAGTTGTTAACGAGTGGAATAGTCTGCCTGAGTGGGTAGTTAACTCCACATCTGTGCACTGCTTTAAGGTTAACATTGACAAGTTCTTCCATAAGTGTGGTAGAATCTAATTGTGCTGGGCTCGTTTGGTGTTGGTTGGCTCTTTGTTTTCAGTTAAGGTTGTATGGACTTCAGGGCATCTTATGGGGCCTTAGCCCTCCTTTGCCCTTTAACCTGTTATGTTATGTTATGTTATGTTTGGTCAAGTTCGTATGTTCTCAAGTGGCAACTCGGGAGCCAGTTGCCCAAATCGTGCACTAAAATGGCCTGCGGAAGATTCGGAGAGTCCAAAATTTTAATAAGAGAACAAGCCTTTTAATGACTTCCTGTGTCACGGTGCTAAGGAAAATTTAAAGTAAAATTAAAGTTAAGGTGACCCTCATCCCGAAACACTCGAGAACCGATGGCTTAGTTGATGAGGGAATTACAGATTGACTTTTTTAAAAAGAAAAATGTAGATATCCCCCCCCCCCAAAAAAAACCCGCCAAGATGTCAATATGCACGAGTGCATGAGATACTTTCTCAAGCTCGTAGTCAGGGGAGGCTCTCCTAGAAAAGTTTTCATCCGTCCCGTATATGATGAGAACAAATAATATTAATGCCTTAACATTCTTCGCCCTAACACAAAAATGTCCTCGGTAACTAACCTTAAACACTTTGTATGGTTATATGCCCGTATTGGCTCTTTTCCCTGTAGACTTTCCTGAGAATTAAAGGTTTTTCGCCCAATGTGGAGATTCAAAATTCGAACTTTTAGGAACAATAATATACATTCATCTTGTGGTGAAACAGTGGTAAATATGCATGTGAAAGAGGATGAGGGGACAAAATTTACGGTGTGAAAATGTTACAATTAAAGGGACCATCTCAACAATTAGCCGCCAACCTTGCAGTCTTATATCCAATAATATTACATTTACCATAGGAAATATTTTACAGCTCCTTGAATCTACATAACGTCGATACGGTACAATCACGTTCAGGCCAAGATAGCGTGATAACTAGTTTAATACGTCTGTGCTACCTCCTAACGTTAAAGAACGACTGAGTTTGCAAGACTAACACAAACAGAAAATGACTTGCGAAACGTGATCAAGCAACACAAATCATAACACTAGGACCATTGTTACCCACATAGCCTAACATTGGCTACAGTCACGTTACGATATTTGACATTCAAGAGCTACATCGTATAGTCGTATGTGTGTTTACAGTACAGCCTAGGGCCCCACTTTGTTAGTCTAGTACTAGATCCCGTACAACTGTGTAGAAACGAAGTCTTTATCAATAAAGACCTGATAAAGAAGAGTGAAAGGTTTGATACATGTTTTCTTTGTCTTAAAATGGTTAACGTTAGGTGTGTCTCAGGATTTGGAAATTAGGCCCTAGGCTAGGCTTAGGCCTAGCCCTAGCCTAGGCCTAAGTGCAATAGCCTAGTAATAGTATAGGCCAAGCGCTTACCAGTCGAAACGTCCCCTGACCAAAACGTCCCCGTACCAAAACGTCCCCGCTATTGGTCAAAACGTCCCCGTGCAAAAACGTCCCCGGATTTGGTAGCCTTTATCTTCCCACAGTAGGCTATGCCTACTCTGAAGTTCAAATAATTTTGTAAAGTACAGTTATTGGAATGAAATGGAAATTTTCTGGAAAATTTAACCTTTTATGTTAAATTCCAAAGTGTTTGTGGTAATCAATCATTCTACGTTCGTCTGTTGTAAAACTAACAGTTAGGCCTAGGCCTAACGTTACAGTGGTTAGTCGGATGGCATCTCAGTTCTCAGTTCTAACGTTAGTAGGCCTAAGTTCTAACGTTATCTTAGGCCTAGGCCTGCCTAACTTTATCGTAATCGATCCTCATACACTCAATTTTTTTAACATGTCTCAAGTTTTCTTCAAGTTTCCAACCGATAGTTTTAATTTGGATTCCTAAAATCATGTTCAAAGTCTCTATGGCGGGGACGTTTTGACTTCCCATATATAATAGTACAGGGACGTTTTGGTAAAAGCGGGGACGTTTTGGTAGCGAAAATGCGGGGACGTTTTGGTCTGGGGACGTTTTGACTGGATACCGGCCAAGCCTAAGGTAAGGTAGCCTAAGGGTTTAGCCTACTGTCGCTAGCCTGATTTTACTAGGATGGATGCATTCCAGAGGACTGGAAAACAGCTAGTGTCTTCCCCATTCAGAAAAAAGTGACAATTCTCTAGCCGAGGCCTACCATATAACTCATACTATTGGCCTGGCTAGGCTAGGCCAGTTTCTCTAAATTCTAATGTAATGTGTCTATTGTAAATTGTTAGAAATAAGGTTAGAACTGGTAGGATACAGGAACTAGAGTGCGCACTCCTAATACCGCATATATAAATGGACTGGGATTGCATGGGGACCACTGATCAGTACATGTAGATCAGTGATGGGGACCAGTCCGTCATTATAGGTGGAGGCAAGAAGCTATGCTGTGTGCGAGCATTTGTGTACAAACTGTATGAGGGCCGAGTCCCCATGCGATCACAGCTGTTTCGGGAAGTGAGCACTCTAGTTCCTAGTATATCTTACTGTATGGTTAGAACATAACATTAGGCCTAGCAGTATTAGTCTATTGCCTCAAATCTCATGGATCATTTTGAAACCAATTAGGCCTACTTACTTTCTTCCAGCCAACATGTCTTTAGAAAGTCTCACGGTTGTAAAACACAAGTTGTGTCAATCATTGATGACTGGGCTTCCTTTCAGGATGCCCATAAACATAGTGACATGTTTAGCTTAGACTTTGAAAAAGCCTTTGATACTGTTCCTCTCTTCCTCATGACTTGCTTAAGACCATGTAACATACGCTCAGTGTTTCAAAATAGATTCTCCTGTGGGTTGATGAATTTCTTGTTGGTTGCAATCAGACTTGTAGTAAATGGAACTCAGTCTTTCTAGGAGGTTAGCCTATGTCTGGCGTTCTCCAGTGTCTGTGTTAGGACCAATTCTCTTTTTGGCAGATGTTAATGACATTTAAAACATTGTTACTTCAGAGGGCCAGCCTTTTGCTGATGATTGTGTCAGTTATTGTATTATTGAGACAGATGATGATTGTCCTAAACTTCAGGATGATATTGAGCACTTAGGACATTGGGATACTACATGGAGTATGCATTTTCAACATGTATGGATTAAGGGTTGGTACTCAGGCTCTCTGATAGCCTGTGGTATTTGACTTCTGCTTCAGTACAGTACTCAGCAGGTTTTACAGTAGACACTCCTTTGTGTACTATCTCAATCATTCAGGTGTACCCATCCACAGTGAGAGTATGTATGTCTGGAATGTCCCCTCTTGTGATTGGCACATGATTGATATTGTTACTGTAAATAAAGGCATGCTGCTACAGGTGTTCTGTATTCCATGTGTTGTACTGTATGAAGAGTGGAGACTATGACTAAGCCTAATTTGAATAGTGATTTGGTTGGTTAAGTTATTTCTACTTTATTTGTGGTTGGTTAATGTATCTACTTTATTTGTGATTGGTGACTTTAAACGATTTTTGACCTTGTTTTTGGCGACGGGGCTAGCAATTACCTGGTGCAGGAGTATCCGTGATCACAACGGCAGAGCTCCCAGTCGGGACCTGTTCTATTCAGCCAGTCAAGAACGGGACCACTGTCGGGTGGTGTCAGTTAAGTCAAAGTTTGTCCCTTGGGGACGTTGTTACTCCTTCGGGCAGCAGAACTCCTTCGGGAGTACTGTTTGGTTTTCGCCAGGGCTGGCTCTTCGCCAGAGAGTTGAGGGGACTTTTGGAAAAAATTCTACTTTATTTGTGATTGGTGAATGTTTATTTGAGCTTTGTTAGGCCCAGACAGGCTGGAGATTTAATTAAACAGAGTTGCATTGGCCTCCAGAGTGTGCAAATATCTTCTTTTACCTTTGTGTTTCTGTGTTTGCTTTCCTTTGGCTCTGTTATATCCCTCGGTCCCTACAAACCTACCAAATGCAATACTATCACTTTTGCAAGGAAAAACCCTGTCTCCTTTAAGTATGCTTTAAATAGGGTGGAGTTACCAAGGATTGATAGTAGGCCAATGAAGTATCTCATAGGAGTTACCATCACTAAAAGACTTAAACTGGGATAAGCACATCCAGAATATTTGAAATGAGGGGAATAAAACTCTAGGCATCCTGTATGAAAATCTGTCTTTTTGCCCTAGAGCAGTAAAGATAGTGGTGTACAAAGGCATTTGCCGACCGGTATTAGAGTATGCTAGCACTGTCTGGGACCCTTATCAGGTTTACCTGCATGACAAACTTGAGAGTATACAGAAAAGATTGGCGAGATTTATTGCATGTGACTTCTCTAGAGAGGGGGGATACATATAACTGACCTTAAGGAACTTGACCTCACCCTGTTAGCTGATCAATGAAAACAAAGTAGACTGATTCTTTTCTCTAAAGGTGTTTTTGGCCAGGCTCTTACACCTTTTGGCTGCCTTCAGTACCCTACTCGTAGAACCCGCTTGATGCACAATCTTCATTTCTGCCATCAATACAGTATGCTAGATCAAACTGTTATAAATTAAGGATGGTAGATCTTGTCCTAAATTTTGCTGGTATCTTGCCGGTTAGTACAAACTGGCCTCAACTATTACACAAGCAGGGGTGTGTAATATTTCAAGTTCACATTTATGATTATTCAAATGGTAGATGAAGTGTCATTCTCAAAATAGCCCTTCTGGAAGTATTTTTCAACATTTATTAAATAAGTAGGTAACAACATTTTGAGAATGACTCTCACCCATGGCAAAAAACATCCAGAGTGAAGCCATTCCTTTATACATAATGAACTAGCAGTGCCTCTTAGATGCAAACTGGCAAGATCTGGGACAAGATCCCAAATTTAGCTTTTTACCCTAAACTGTTAAGGATTGGAATAGTCTCCCCTACAATTTAATTAGTACTCTCCATAAGGACCGTTACTTGTATTGCTAAGCATGTTTAGCCTTGTTAATCCTCTTGAGGAATGCATGGTGAAAGAATGTCCTTATGGATGTATCACCTGTACAAGAAGAAGAGGCTAGTCTGCATTCTGCTGACCAAGTATTTGGGTTGCTTTGGGGCTACCCATACTACGTCAGCAATATATGCCATTGAAAATGGACACTAAATCCCAGAGAAGGAATATATGCAGAAATTTTTGTGCTTGAACTGTAGGGCTGCCACGTTAATCGTGATATCATCGATATACTTTTGCCCGACGATATTGACTTAAGTTTTTTCAGGATCGATATTGTAATAGAATCAAATGACCAAACCTCTTTGAACTCTCTTTTTCCTCTAATTTCTGCTTCTTCAGACAAAATCTAATGCCTTAGTTGTTATCCCGTTTGTAGCAGTTGCCCAAATGATCTGCTTATTACTAAACGATATGGCTCCACAAATTGATTCAGTTTAAACCATAATTGTAGCCCAAGTCTCTCACAGAATGAATGGTAAAGCATAAATACTTAGAAGTCTGCAATATTCAATGCATGTACTTGGACATCCTACCATGCTTTACCTGTTCATAAACAGAGTGTATAGGCTTACACGTGTTTGTTTTGAGTGTTTCATATAGCAGTACTTTATGCATGCACACACTATATATCCATACTTAAATATCTGTTCATTGCATGCTGGCTGTGCTTAAATCAGTTGAGCTAAGTACGATCGAGTTTGGTATCTTAAGTGCACACCTCATCAGGTTTACATTTCAGACATTGTTATTGCCTACTGTTAATCATAAATGTACATGGCACACTTGAATTTCACACAAATTAACATGCATGGTTTACATAAAAGCACCAGCCATTAACTATTGCAAACTGCAATGTAAAAACTGGAAATTTAGCCAACAAGCAGTGATCGACAAAATCATGCTGTAATTTGCCGTACCATGCTCAGTGTTCTTGCGATGTACGTCAATTTCTGTACAGTAGGTGTGTAGCCTAATGTCTTAGTGTTTGCATGCAATTACAGACCTATACACATGGTCTGACTTTACTGTGCTTTCATCGTGACAGTTTCAATGGCTAAACAAACTTATTGGTGTTTGTGTACATTTCGGCCCTATATCAAAAGTACAATTAATGTCTGCAAATTCGACACTTACAGCAGTTTTGTTATGTGGTAAATTTAGGTGAGTTAAACAAGGGCGGTAAAGGTGTGCACAGACTGCCCAAAACCGGGACCAAACCGAGACTGCCCGAAACCGAAGTCGGTTTCAGGCGGTCTCGCTGAACTCGGACCGACAGTTGGGTGGTCTGACCATCATCGAACCGACATCTCTTCCGACCCAGGCGGTCTGACAATTTTCAACCCAAACCGAGAAAAACCGAAAAAAACCGACGCAGATTTATGCACAATTCCACCCAAATCTACTCTGCCACTTCTGAGAGGTGCTTCTCCAATGCCGGGTATGCAGATACATTCGTAAGACAAGGCTTAATGCAAGTAATGAAAACAAATGTCTCTTCTTAAGCAGTGCCATGGGAATGACAAATTTTTCAGAAGAATAGATAGATAATATTGTAGACGCTTGAGAACTTCCTTTAAGTTTTGGTTTGCTCTTATTCAAAGGCTAATTTAATTGTTTGATTTGATCGTTATTGAATAATAACTATCCATGAAGTGATTTGCTGGGATGGAGACATGATTTGAGTTCAAGTTCTAAACTAACATGATTACAATTGTGGGATGACTTCCAGATTTTTCTCATTCATATTTTATGTAATGCTCGATGGGAAAAAGAAAACGTGACTACCTTAATTATGGGACGGAATTAGGACAGTTCAAGTCCATTGGACATGCCTAGAAGACCGATTGAAATATTCGATGATCTCCTCTGAAATGTGATTAACTGATGAAATGTATGCAATGATATCCGAAAGTACTTACAATGAAAACATAGGATTGGAAGAGGCTCTTTAAAGTGTCATTACTTTAGTTCTGCAACAAACTTGTCCAATTAGACCTAATACATTTTTTGGTTTTGACATTTTGGTGGTTTGATTCATAGTTGTGTGGTGTGGTTAGTTAATATTGTAAACTGATCTTTATTAAATCAGCATTTTGGCTCTTTTTTATTATACTTTGATATCAGGTTTTATCCTTGAACTTTTGCTTTATCTGAAAGTCACTTTATTGTAAGTTTTATATTTTCTAACCCTCCCTAATATTGATTGCACCTTGATCTTAGGTTTAATGCAAGGTTACACTATTGTCTTACTTGAAAATCAATTAAACTCAAGTTTAATCTTTATCTTCTAAACTATTATCCGGTTGATTATTCTTTGATCTCAAGTTTAATCCCTTAGCTTTATAACTCTCTTGATTTTAACTTAATGCCAAATGTGATAGTCCGCAAATTGTGTGATCTTTCAGTAGTACAGTAATAAAGAACATCATGCTAGTTGTACGTTTTTGTAGTAAAACATTGCTTCGGGTTTTTTTCGGTTTGGTTTTGGGTGGTCTGACTTGAAAGCTTCATCGGTTTGGGCGGTTTGACTACTTGAAAACCGACATCGGTTTGGTCCCAGGTGGTCTGAGAAGGAAGGGTTGTCGGTTTCGGGTGGTCTTGGTCAAGTCCAAACCGACGATCGGGTGGTCCCGACATCAAAAACCAGACCGACGCACACCTTTAAAGGGCAGTGAAGTGATCGCTAGATCTCAACATACAGGTTTTAAAAAGCTTGTGCATAGTGCGAATGTCTTTGTGCATGGTCAGTAGAGTCAGTAATGCATTACACTGTTGATTACAAACATGGACACCATTTAAACAGTTAACAAACGTTTTTTTTTTCTTTTTTGAGGTTAAAAGTCAAGGAGATTCAATGGAAATTGGCATCAGCCTAGTTAGTTACATTATGCTGTTTCTTTGTTTGTTGACACTAACCATTTGCAGACAGATTTATCTGTTTCAGGGTTATTACTTTTGTAAAGGGTCTTGAAATAAATGTATTTTTATGAAACTTTAAGCTTAAAATTGAATTCTGTTGGGTCTAGTCAATATAATATACATATACACACGTATGTCCGTCCTTGATATGGATAGTGCGATGATAAGCATAATTATGGCAAATGTAAAGGTTAGGTACGCAATTGTGTATTGTTGTGGAAATGTTGGCGATATCGATAAATGAAAAATGAATATCATGACAGCCCTATTGAACTGTACATGCATGATGCACCAAATCAAATTTGTACTACACTACATAGCACCTCTCTGTGGCTACAGCAACCAGAACTGCTGCTGTTGTATTGACCTGAACTAAAGAGAGTGCTTGCTCTGTAGGTATACATACACATATAAACATCCTGCACATTTTAACTGTATGTGGTAATCAGTAGTCACAATACTCATTAGCTAATTACAGTATGTGTATGCAGGCCTGATTTTTAAGAAAATTTTCAGGTCGTCCTTTGGACAACCTGACAACAAAATTTTGGTTGTCCAAAATAATTTTTGGTTGTCCGAATGAAAATGACAAAGACAAATAAATTGTGTTTCATGTTACTGTGTCTGGTGTTTTTATTTAACTCTTTGCCCCCATGGAGATTGGTTTGGCCATTAAAAAAGACAAAATATGTGTTCACTTGCACGTCGCCTTGTGGTGCTAGCAAGCCGATTGTGTATACTACATGATCATCACACAGTTAACTATGTAGTCTACAGTAGGGTTGGGCGGTATACCGGTATTCAAGTGAATACCGGTACTGGTGGTACCGGTAATGAAAATACCGAAGACATTTGATGTGTTACTAATACCGGTTCTTGTAAAATTACCGGTACTCGAAAAAATTACCGGTACTCATTTTAATTCCCAACGAAAATAAATATGATTCTTATTTTACTCAGGCTGAAACTGAAATCAAATCATCCCGTCATCCTTATCAACTCGCAAAATCCCCACAAATATGTCTTGCCCACGCAATATTATCTGCAGTGTATGCACCGTTCAACAGTGCACGGGCCACAGACGGCGAATTCTTTATCGCCGGCGGGAAAACAGACAACCCGTAATTTGCTTCGTTCCGTATTACGGTTTCTTCCGGAGTTCTGTCAAACATCTCCCTGTGACTGTTTAGGCCCCATATTTTCATAAGTCTAGGTTACCATTTTAAAAATCATACAGGATCACAACTTCCAAAGCAATTTTGCCAATTTTGGGAAGCTTCGCAGTTCGACTGTAGCCTACAGTCGATCGATCGTTCACTGCATCGTTCACATATGAACGTGCATGGGTTGCCTACTGTCACTGTTTAAGATACTCTTTTTGTACGTAGTATATACAGGAAATGGCGACTAGCGCGACAGGGCGCGTTCTGTTGATCACTGTACAAACACCGCTTCAGGTAGCCATCACATTGGTAAATTGAATTACGGATGCCTAAAAAGTATGCACAGAAACGTCCCACCGTAACACGACACAACAACACGTTGTACATGAACTGTTATTTGATCTGGTGTGTGTAAGACACCGTAAGTTCTCCCGGAATCGTGAAACGAACGTTTTGCATGTACCAAAGAAGGCAGCACATGAACAGTGAATTTTTCTAGGCCGGAAATTGACACGTTGGGTCCAGCTAGTCGCACTGTCAATAGGGTTATGTTATCTGATATGAAAATGATGGAATCAATTTCCGAAGAAGAAATGGATGTCCCTGAAATTGAAGATGATGAAGTGGACTCAGTTGTCCTCCAAGAGAATTTCGAAAGCGATTTGCTTCCCGCAAGGAACAAAAAATCTGCAGTCTGGGTATATTTTGGTTACCGTAGAGGTCAAGACGGGAAACCAGAAGATGTTGAACGTGCGACTTGTAAAAAGTGCAAAAAACAATTCTGGGCCAAAGGGGGGAATACTTCCAACCTTTTTAAACATCTTGAAGTGAACCACCCTGAGGAATATGGGAAAATAAAGTCATCCACCTCCAAGGGTAAGGGTACATCAACAGTACCGCAACCAGTTCATGAAAGATCAACCGGAAAACAAGTAACTCTTACATCATTCAGTAAATACAACAGGGAAGAAAAAAAATGGAAGACACTAACAGACAAAGTCACATTTTGCCTTGCGAAAGACATTATGCCGATTTATTCGGTAGAAAAGCGAGGCTTCAAAGAGATGTTACAGGCTTTTGACCAGCGATACGAACTCCCCAGTCGCAAATATTTTTCGCAAACTGCTATCCCCAAATTGTACAACAAAACTCGAGATGGTGTGAAAGAAAGTATTCAAAAAGAGATGATTTTTTTTGCAGCCACAAGTGACTTATGGTCTAGTCGAAATATGGACCCATACATGAGCTTTTCAGTTCACTACATTGATAGGGAATGGAAATTAAAGACCCATTGCTTGGAAACAATTTTCCTCCAGGAAGATCACATAGCCCCTAACTTAGCAGATGCTCTCCGAGATATTATGCAAGACTGGGACCTTCCAACTGATAAGCTTGTAGCAGTCACAACGGACAATGCAGGTAACATAAAAAATGCAGTGACTCAATTAGGAATAACTCATGTCTCATGTTTTGGCCATAACCTGAATTTGGCTGTGAACAAATCTTGGAAGAACGAACCCCGCACCACACGGGCTGTTAGTGTGTGCAAAAGTATTGTGAGTCAGTTCTCACATTCCTGGCATAAAAGGAGAGACCTTGCTAAATACCAAGAAGAACTTGGACTGAAGACAAAGGCATTAATCACTGTAAGTATTATTGATCAGTTTGCATGCAATCATCACCTTTCAGATAGAACTTGCATGGCTCATTTGCTGGGAACGCACTTGGTATCACATCTGATGTTTTTGGTGTGCAGACTAGGTGAGACTTTATAATTGCCAGCACAGTTTCCAGCACATTTCCATGACATTGTAGTTTTGCCGATTCGTTTAAAATGCCAATGGGAGAGAACTTAATTACCCTCTACCCTAGGATCCTACCCTATACTATAGCTAATGAAACCAGTCACCCAAATGTGCTGAATTTGAATATTACATCACTATAGAAAGTTTAAAAGGTATATCATTTATTCTACCACCTATAGCCATCCGTTATTGAGAATCCCGCATTCTGATTGGTTAAACACTGACCTGTTATTCCACAACACACGGTCAGTAATCGTAAAAGCTGATAAAAATGCAGTTTTTGACAGACTTTTGGTGGTAGAATAGCTATAGGAATAAACCACATTTGTGGGACTATTATTGTCTCATAAACCGTCTCGACTCCAAATTAAGCAAAATAACGGACTCGGCTTCACCTCGTCCGTTATTTTGCCATTTGGAGTCTCGACGGTTTATTCACCAATAATAGTCCGCCAAATGGATTTATTCCTTAAATAACAACACTAAGTTGCAGTACTGTAAGTGCCCCTTACGAGGGCTCATATTTTTCATTTTTATTTGAAGGAGAACGCTACACGTTGGGGTTCACGACAGGCCATGATTCATAGGCTGCTGGATCAGGAACAGCCAGTTCGTCGTACCCTCGCAATGGATCCCAAATGCTCGCATTTGTTACTTACCTGGCAGGACAAACATGTCCTAGAAAGCATGGACAAAGCTCTAGAACCGGTGTCCAAATTCACAGATCTTATATCTGGTGAAGACCATGTGACTAGCAGCACTATTTTACCAACATTAGCCCTTTTTGAAACTGATATTATGGCTACTAAAGAGGGAGAAACAGAGCTCACAGCCGAAATGAAAGGCAAAATGCTAGCTGATATAAAGGAACGGTACGAAGGGAAACCCTTCACGGCTCTTCTGGAGAAGTCCACCTTCCTCGATCCACGATACAAGACAGACTACATGGATGATGAAAAGGTGGAAGAGGTCAAATCAAGTATAGTCGAGGAAGGGGCCAAATGTATTACGGATAAGATCCCAAATCCATACGTGAGCGGGGTTTCTGACACAGAGGAACCACAGCCAGTTCAACAGTCAAACAAAAGAAAGTTCGGACACATGTTAGCAAAAGCTAAAAAACGGAGCCAGGCAGCAGGGGTATCATGCCAAGTACAAACTGACAAAGACATTTTGAAAAAAGAAATCAATGGCTATTTGAGCCTAGACACTATCCCCTGGGAAAGCGACCCACTTGTTTGGTGGCAAGGGCAAGCGAAAAATTTCCCATGGCTTGCTCTTCTCGCACGAAAATATTTGTGTGTTTGTGGTTCGAGTTCGTCGTCAGAAAGACTGTTCAGTACAGCTGGTGATATTGTGAGCCCAACTCGAAACCGACTTAAACCTGAAAAAGTCAGAATGTTTACTTTTCTTGCGAAGAACTTAGAATAAATGTGGTTTGAATCTAAGTATTCGGTATTTAGTACAGTAGTACTGAACCCAACCTTTGTCACACATTGTCTGTACTAAAGTAGTACTGTTACTTTTAATTACTTCTTGTCTTTAAGCTTTGATGGTTTAGCCTCAATTGTTAGTGAGTTTATTCTTCATATCATTTCATAGGCCTAAAAGGCTATAACAAGTACAGATCAGGGGTTATGAGGGTGTAAATTGGAAGGGGAGGGGGGGGGATACAGTGTTTGTATTGATCATTTAAGTTCAAGTTGTCTTAACTAATTGTTAAGGTACTTTTCAACAGAACTGAACATCAGAGCATGGGATTTTAACATGCAACAAATTGAGTATGTCTACTTATTTTGTCTCTTCCTTTCAACCTATTAAGCATACCAGCTGCGCCGGGTGCCGATACTGAAAGTTTGCTATCATTTTCGATCGGGTATTTTCCGTCATACCGAAGAACTGTTACAGTACATCGTATACACTAATTGTATCATACTAATACTGTGTGCACAGGCATACAGTTACCTACGTACGCTGAAAGCAAAATACTGGGATTTGTGTGTTCTTGGATTTCTACAACGCTGCACTCTGTGCGAAAGCAGTATAATGGCCGGAAAATTCTGGTCTTCGCCTTACGAAGACCATGCGATAGACCAATATCAATCACAGCAGAGATTTTTGTATTATAACTCAAGGGACGTTTTCTGCACCGTTTATTGCTATACTGTAGTGCTTTACTGCTCGCTGCTTACCACGTTTGTCACCCATGCCCACCCTAGCATCTGTACAGTCAGTTCAGTAAATGCGTCGTATCAGTGTCGTAACGTTCATGGCAAGCTGCGGACGATCCTATTGTGGAGGGAAAAATCTTGAAAATTCCCAATGATTTCGTTTGCTTTATAATTATTACAAGTTTTAAAGAAGTAGTATATGCTTGTCTTTTTTTCTTTCCAAATAACAGTATCGAACAGCTCCCGATATGATAATTTTCTTCCACCGATCACCATGGTGTTGAAGTGAAGGTAAATCCCCCTTCAGTAAAAATGGATGAGTCCAAATAGGCCACTGAAGCAATGTCAGGAAATAATTAACGATTTGTAATGATTTTAATTAGTTTATAAGTTTGCATGGAGTAAATACACCTTTAATTCAACTTTTGACACAATTTTTAACCATTGCAACAGTTTGATGTGCTGTAAAATGATGGTTTCACAATATTTGCGTCCATGTTTCAATATGCTTAATTTCACTATATCCAAATGTTACTACAACATTATTATAAACCATGTTCTCACTTTCACGTTAGCGGTGTTGAAGTTAAGCCTTGCAAAGAGTTCTGTGTTTGAGGTTCACGGATTAAAACGTTCTCCAGGATACCGCACCGCAAACCATGTACAGAGAGATTATGTGTTGAGGAGAGTAGGACTTCACACGTATTGACAGTCTTACCATAAAGGTGCATCGACCCCTTTTCCCGCCGGCTGTTCCAACCACGAATTGCGAACCGGTACTGTCCGTAATACCGGTTCTGTGTAGTTAGCGGTACCGGTACCAAAATTTCATGGTACCGCCCAACCCTAGTCTACAGTACTGTTAGTTCTGTAGATCGTCCATAGTATAGTGCCTGTGCATGTTACAATGCAAGAGTTATTGTTTGTTAGAACTTTAAATGGAACAGCCCTCTCTGAACTTGCACCAATGAGAATTCTAAGACAACTCCCTACCCATGCGGGAAGTACCAAATCGTTTCTCTTTTAACTTTATTTGTTCGATCATGAATGGCGGACGATACCATTGTCTTACTATCACATCTTTGGGGGATTTTTGGAGTTACAGTACTGTTTTGCTTGATGTTAATGTTTTGAATTATTTAGTCACTCGTTTAAAATCTACTCGTCCATCGGACAAGCTCAAAGAGAGAAATTGGTTGTCCGATGCATTTTTTACTCGTCACGGACGATCGGATGACTGTGAAATTTCAGCCCTGTGTGTATGTGAATAGGCAGCTGGATGATCAGACTGCAGAAATATGCACACAGTCCCTTCATATGGGATTGTCTGGTTTGTACAGACCTACAGTAATGTTACTGACAACCTTGATGTTGTAGGCCTAACATTTGGCCTGATGAAAGGTTTGTAAGAAAGTTTCTTCTTGCATGAGAAATTCTGTGTAAAATTTGAATTTTTGGCACAGATTTGAAGACAGCCAGGGACATCGGATGGAAGGAATATTGGCCATTTCTGTGTGCACGGGCCAAACTTTACACTCTGGCACATGTTGACTTGTTCTCAGAATAATATCTTTAGGAACTGTGGCCACTGGGACTATGTCTCCTTGTTTTCAAAAGTGTTTTTCAACCATGGCGGGGTATTTTATAGTTACTCGTTAGCAAAGGTGAAATCAGCTGGGTGCCAGGTGCTATTTGGAGCTCGTTTCCTGCCAAACAGTGCCCATTAGACCCTGAAAAGAATGTTACCAGGCACCATTTTTTGGTTTCGATGAAAAGAGAAACCTATGCAGTCATGATGGCGTGTGTGTGTATGTATGTGTGTATGTTCGTGTGTGTGTGTATGTGTGTGGGTGAGTCGACAAATGCTGCCAACCGGGGACGAAAATGTGAATACACACCTGACAACCGGGGACACCACTGAAATTGGGGACCGTCCCCGTTTGAAACAGTGGCTTTAAATAGCCTCTTTGTGCTATATGATGCAGCAATGAAGATGTCTATTGATTCCAAAGAAATATAGGATCAGTCCCCATATAGGTAGTGTTGTGGTACGTCCTCGTTTGCAGGTATGCGTGTGTATCCTGTTACGTCCACGGTTACCTGTGGAAAATCATATACACACTTACAAAAAGATAGGTCTATGCTGATTGAAAACATTTTGAACGCCCTCGTTTTTTGCTGTTGCAAAGCACATCTTTTCCTATCAGTATACATGCTACAAGGTTTTTCTATGGACGTCCACGGTTGAATGGTAACATAAAGGGGTCCCCGTTTGGCAGCATTTACAAGTATAGGTGGGTATGTATGTGTGTGTGTGTTTGTGACACTTTTCTTGTTTACACGATATCTCAAGAAGGGAAACTCTGACAGTTCTCAAAGTTGGTAGGTAGATGCCCCATATTCAGAGGAAGAACCCTATTGTTTTTGGTGGAGGTCAAAGGTCAAAGGTCATTTGGGGTCACCAGGGGTCAAACTCTGAAAACCTTGTTTACACGATATCTCAAGGTAGGAAGCTTGGATAGATTTCATACTTGTTGTGTGGATGCATTATGGTAAGAGGAAGAACCCTATTGTTTTTGGTGGAGGTCAAAGGTCATTTGGGTCAATAGCCGTCAAACTCTGAAAACCTTGTTTACACGATATCTCAAGGTAGGAAGCTTGGATAGATTTTATACTTGGTATGTAGATGCATTATGGTTAGAGGAAGAACCCTATTGTTTTTAGGGCAGGTCAAAGGTCATTTGGGGTCACCAGGGGTCAAACTCTGAAAACCTTGTTTACATGATATCTCAAGGTAGGAAGCTTGGATAGATTTCATACTTGGTATGTGCATGCATTATGGTGAGAGAAAGAACCCTATTGTTTTTGGTGGAGGTCAAAGGTCATTTGGGGTCACCAGGGGTCAAAGTCTGAAAACCTTGTTTACACGATATCTCAAGGTAGGAAGCTTGGATAGATTTCATACTTGGTATGTAGATGCATTATGGTAAGAGGAAGAACCCTATTGTTTTTGGTGGAGGTCAAAGGTCATTTGGGGTCACCAGTGGTCAAAACCTGAAAACCTTGTTTACACAATATCTCAAGTTAGGAAGCTTGGATAGATTTCATACTTGGTGTGTGGATGCATTATGGTGAGAGGAAGAACCCTGTTGTTTTTGGTGGAGGTCAAAGGTCTTTTTGGGTGACTGAGGGTCAAAGTCTGAAAACCTTGTTTACACGATATCTCAAGGTAGGAAGCTTGGATAGATTTCATACTTGGTATGTATATGCATAATGGTAAGAGGAAGAATGCTATCGTTTTTGGTGGAGGTCAAAGGTCATCTGGGGTCACCAGGGGTCAAAGTCTGAAAACCATGTTTACATAATACATCACAGTAGGAAGCTTGGATAGATTTCATACATGGAATGTGGATGCATAATCTTCAGAGGTACAAAGCATACAATTTTTGGTGGAGATCAAATGTCATTTGGGGTCACCGAGGGTCAAAGTCTGAAAACCTTGTTAAACAAGACATCTCGAGGTAGGAAGTTTGGATAGATTTCATACATAGTATGTGGATGACTTATGGTGAGAGGCAGTACCTGATATTTATTGTGGAGGTCAAAGGTCATCTGGGGTCAAGCTCTGAAAACCTTGTTTACAAGATAGCTCAAGTTAGGAAGGTTGGATACTTCACATGATGTATTTAATCAATCAGAAAATCCCTACGAGTTTTGTCAGAATCAGAGGCTAGTTGAAATCACCAGAGGCCAAAAAGCAAAAATTCCGAAGAATTCCCAAGGTCAAATATGAACATGAAACTGTAATTTTCCAGCTCTTTAAGACCACATTCAACCAATGACTGAAAGAAACAGGACATTTTGGCATTATTTGGGATTACACATTAAGTGCTATATTCATCGAAACCGCAATGCATTTGTGCATTCTGGTTTTCAAAAAGTAGTGCCCGTCATCTTGGAAGTCCCCAAGGCTGCACACAACTACAAAGTTTGTGAAGCGGCTGTTGCAATCTCTCCATAATAACCAACTGCAAATGGACAAAGTAATGGTGCAATTCACATGGTATAATCACAAGAGTATTCACAAAAATATGTCAAAATGAAATTTATGACCAACTTGAGGAAAAATGGAATAAACATTTTTAAAATGTAGCAATTTTCATTACAGATACTTTTGCTTCCTTGTGAATGAATTACACTTGGATTTCCGAACTGATGGAATCATGTAACACCTGACTGAAGTTGCCTGAAACATTCGACTCTGTGTACTGTGTGCACAGTATTGTTTTGTTGAGCCCTTGGAATCTCGATTAAAATCTTTACCAAATCATTTTAATGGGGGTGGAAAAGATAAAATAAACCAATGCTATACTAGAGTGAAGTTCTGGCATTAACAAAGAGTATATAGGCCTACACAAAGTTTCTATGTAACTCCCCAACAGAAGAAATTTTAGCTTGAAATGCATGGTTCAATTGAACAAGCGAGCTACTGTTCTCTGCATACATGTTTGTACTAGTATTACAGTACCTTCCTTCCATGAAGCTAGATGGATGATTGAAAAACGCTGACAATACTCCGTGCGGTCAAAAACATTAAAAGCATTTACATGGCATGTGCAAAAGACCCTCATACAACAGTCTGCAATACATTTGCGAGCTTTTGGTTAAAACTTATTCCCAGTTATGTAATTTCTTCAGCATTTCTTGGCACATTTGCCATTGCCTAACATGTAGCACATAGTACATTGAGAACCTAACTGACACATGTGTAACTGCAACAATCTCCTTACTTGCATAGCTGTACAGAGATAAATAACAAATCATGTCGTGACTCTAGTCTCAAAGTTGATCTAAAATCCAGTGGAGTTGCTGGAACCTTGCACTACTCTCAGCAAACTTGAGTGCATAGCCATGGGGCAGGGGATAGGATTTACAATGCAATCCCCCTCCCCCTCCCCCTGCTGTCACCATTCAAGCTGCAAAGAGAGAAATCTTAAAGTATGCCACACACACCAGACCCAGTTCATCTGTCACATCCAAGTTTTCAGAGCTGGAATGACAACACCATGCTTAGTACTATGAAGTCTCATTTGTTTTACTGGGATCTCTGGACCTCACAGACAAGGACTTCAATCCTTCTATTGTCACTTCCCATATTTCTTTATTACCGTACCACATTTACGCTACAAGCGATTTTTTTCTTCTCGAGAATTTAATCACGTTGAATCGTGGCAGACTCAGAGAATGTATCAGATCAATGAAGATCTATGGAGAATGCCAAAATTTGGGATTAACAGCCACGTCTTTAAGGATCACCATCCTTCATGGTGATCAAGCCTGTGCGAATTAACAGTATATCTATTTGACACAGTAGACCATATGTTAATGTTAAATATGACATATGCATACATCATTGAAATTGGTAACTGTCCACTGGTAAACACAAAGCGTCTCCTGGTTGCACCAAAAACCTGGAGGCATGTTTTGACTGAAAGTGACTCCTGGTTCAGTGAACCTTAATTTCACCCTTGCTTCTAAGTTGGTGATCTGGGCCAGTGTTAGTTTACAATGAAAAGCCCCATGGGCTAGTGCAGTGGTATATGTTGTACAGTACCTAGCATTTGCCTTGGGGCTGGTGCAAATATCCTTCAGGCTAGTGGAATAAATTTGCCAAATGCCTAACATGCTAGTAATATATACAGTACCTTTAGAAATTTAAAACCGTGTATGAAAACAGATTATAAAAACAAAAGGAGCCAAAATTAGTGACTCTGAGAATGAAAGAGATTGGTTTTACGTTTCCTTTTGAAACTTGTATACTGCAGGACTAGCCTGATCTAATGTTGAGGGGGGGGAGGGGGGTTGTTATCTTTTGGGAGTATGCCACGGAAGTAATCCTCGATGATTTCAGTGTTCTTGTTTGAATACAGGACATTTCAGACTGACTTGATTGCCCAGCATTTGCTTAAACATGCATTCCCTCAATACTCATTACAAGTGATCTAATAGCCATCCTGTTAGTAACACCCTGTCCTTGAAGTTCATTTTACAAATATGCTAATCTGGTTCAATGGTCATTTCAGACTTATATAATTTGAAAAAAATTTGACTGCAATGCTCTCCCTGCAATTTCACTCTCTGGGGTACAGTTATGCATATTTATTACATTTTTAGGTTCTATTTTGAGTATAGTTGCTTACAAGGTTGTAGCTGACAAGGTTGTAGCTGGACCAGTTTTAGTGTCGGGCTCCAAGTAGAGCTCCAGAAGTGCATAGCTAGTGAAATGTCTCCTTGTGGAAAAAGTGGGGTATATTCTTAATTTATTGGCCCTTTATTGGGGTGCTCTGTCAACAAAACTGGGGAAATACAACAAAAAAGTTTGATTTTCTTTCCAACTTCCACCAAAACCAGTTGAAGCCATCATGATTACTATAGTTGTAAGTGAAGTTAGAAACAGGCAGTGCCAGGCTTAATGACCATCAGTCCTTGGTGCTAAAGATCATTCCTTGGCAGTGCCCCCCACTGGCATAACCACAACCCTGATTGCTGGTTTAAGTGTATTTGGCTACATGTTACAGGAGTCTATGGAAGGTGCATAGTGTGTAATATGTACAGTATGTTATTCATGTATACTTACCATGGTACATACTTCCTTATGGTATTTTAGTAGATTAGTTAAAGTCAAGTTTTAGCATCAGGCCTAGGATCACAAAATCTTATCAGTAGCTCTTTGACAATTATTCATTCCCCACTTACCTGAAAATTGCACTTTTAGTGTGGGGTGGTACTGTATGTATGGTTTGTGTAACATACATGTTACATTGTGGCAGCTGTAGTTCGTACATCATCATCTATTTTCACCATTGTTTTGGTTTACAACTCCAGCTTTCATGAAGATTTGAGAAATTCAGGGCTCGAAATAACTGGGGGCTTAGAATGTCATGGGCACTGGGCCCACTCCACTTGCTTTGATGCCCCACAAAATTATTGTCACCAAAGGCCATATTGACCTTGATCATTGATGCCCTCGTGTAGTATTCTATTTGGTGCGCTTGAGTTTTCAAGTTTGGATTTAGTTTCTGTGTTGCTTTGCCATGATGCCCTGACAAATATCTGCCAGTCTAAGGCCATTCCATCTTGCCCTTTCCACCTCTTATTTTGAGCCCTAGAATTTGATTCAATATATAGCCCCAATGGCACCATTTTGTAACATAACATTCAACTTGGTTGTTACCATTACAAACTTCTGATGAGTTGGTTGTATTTGTTGTAATAATTTGAGGGCAAAATATTTGTAAATTAAAGCTTTTTGTTGTGAAAGCAACAGTAATAGTGAAAGTAGGAATCACAGTTAAATTTGAAGCTCCTGGAGTTATATTCCTAAAATGAGTAATTTTCTTTTTCCCTTTGCAGAAAAACATGGACAACAGAGAGGTTCTTCTCAACAAAGACAAAAATTTTGGTGTCCCAGATCTCCTCACAACTGGGTAGGTGAATGCACTCACAGAGATACATGTTAAGGCCTAAAGGCCTTGTACTGACAAAATGTGAAAACCTTTCTAAGTACTAATCATGTAAATTACAACTGTTCTACATTCTGACTCTTCTCATTTGCTTGTAATGTATTTAATCATTGTAAAATGTTAGCACAGTTGGATAGGTCATAGGGCTGATAACATGGTAATGTATCTGTCATCCAGTCTATCTGGGTCTCTCTGGCTATCAGGGTTGTAGTTTGACCAATTTAAGTGGTGGTTCCCAGGTCTAGAGTCCGAACAGCAAGCAGGGAGGGAAACATCTAATGTTTGACCACAGAAAGGTATATTCTCCTTTTTATTGACCCTAAGTTGTCATAGTTATGCTTGAAAAATACAACAAAAAATAGACCTTTCTTCCAGGTTCCTTCAATTCTAGTTCAAATCATCAGATTTACTACAGTTGGTAGTAAAGTCAGTACAGGATGGTGCCAGGCTTAATTATGGTGAGTACCAGGCGCATAAGGGCAGTCACAAGTGGTCACACCCAATGCCGCCCACCATAGCTAGAACCCTCCTGTCCATCCGTCCATCTGTCTGTTAAAGTGCCCTTTGCATAAATACAATTCTTATCGATTCAGTTCAAAGCTTGGAAGTACCAATAAAAAATAGGTCAAAAGTCATTTGAGGTGACCACAAGTCATATTATCAACTTCTTTAATATATTGCTCTAACTAGAAAGTTAAGAACAACCATTCATTCAAATTGACTATACACCAATTATGGTTTCACAATTTTATGTAAGTGGCCATACACTAAAAATTTTTGTGACCCAGTTTTAACTCTGGGCTGATACTAAGGTAACCAGTACTTTACTAAAAACACACCAATCAAAAGTAGCAAGTTCAAAATTTATGCTGGGGAAACTAAAAAAATATGGCAAAATATCTAGTAACCTTACACAATTTCCAGGAAACCCCAAATTAGGTAATACAGTATGACCCATATTTTGAGAACCTTTGCTCCAGTATGCCCTGTTTTGGATACATGGTGGTGCTATGAAAGTCTCAGATGTATACTGGTGGTTAACAAGGTACTTAGAATATTGTATGTATATATTAGTTCTTCAGATCGATGTTTGGTTTTGACAAGTTGTGAATACATGTGTGTTTGTTAACACTTAAGCCCATGACCTACTGTACTACTTTGCACATTGCAACTCAACTAGCCTGTCGTTGTTATGAATAGTCATAATTGTAAGTTTACCTGGAAAGGTTCCCACATACTATACTAATGACTAACCTGCATTGATGTGTTTGCATTATGGTATTTGAAAATTCTCTACCACGAGCTTCATGTGTAACAGGTGATACCATCAGGCTACTGGATGAATCTGCTAAAAGTCTTATGCCTGGCTTTCACAGACCTCCATCAAGAAAAGTGAACATGGTTTCCCTTAATTGCTTTGTGATGCAACTGAAAATCAGCCTTGAAACAGTTCTCCTTAACCATTAGTCAACCATACTACACAATTTTGACTTAATATGCTACATTCAAGCTGAGATGCAGTGTACAAAAGTTGTATAATGTATGGTTGGCACTATATGTGTTTGCATTGCGGCACAAATTTTGGTTTGAATGTTGTATTGAGGTACTCTAATGTGATGATCTTAATGAGGTGACCAAGGTTACATTTTGTGGGAACAGAATTCCTGGTTTCATGTGGCAAGTTTCTTTATATTTGTAATCAGATATCCATAGGACCACAGTTGGTACCACAGTTGGTAGAAGCAAGGGTAGAATGTAATGGTCAGTGGTATTGGATATCAATCATACAGGTGTGTAAGGGAAGGGTTGGAGAGGGATGAAGTGATTGGGGAAGGATATTGAATCTTTTGCTTTTTGTCTTACAGTAATTATCTTTTTTTCTATTTTTTTTACTGGTCTTCTTTGTGAAGCTCATAATGGCATTTAAGTTCACTTCCATCTGGTATTATTCTTTTTGACTATTTCTGTTTGTAATCAACATCAACAGTGATGATGATGATCAGGCTTAAAGGTACTGTAGGCTGCACCACCCAAGTTTGCCTGTATGCTACTATGTGCCCTGCTCATATGGCTGGTGAACCTGGTACTGTCTAGTACTAATTGACCACCAAATGTAGTATGATGATTTTAATGGGTTTTGAGGGAACATGATGGTAAAATAAACAAAATTTTGTGTTATTTTCCAGGTTTTATTCACATGGTGCACAAATATTAGGGCCATGGTTTCAGAGTATACCCAACTCCTTTCAGCTGATAGATTTCTCTCCCTACACTCTTAGCAATTTACTCGGAGCCCACCTCTAAAGTTACTCAGATAGCTACTACCTAAATTATGATGAAGAAGCATGATTAAGCATGTACTCAGGTGTGCAAAGTAGGGGAAAATACAGATGCCCTTTAAATGTTTCTTGCCACCCCCCCCCCCCCCCCCCATTTTAGGTCCAAGATTAACAAATTATGGGACATTGAAAATATGTACCTCTTTTTTCTTTAATATAATAGTAGACTTATTCACAATCAACACTAATAATTTACGAATATATTAACACTGTATACAGATGTTCACTTGAAAATACAAGATATGCCCTTAACCTTGACTACTTAAGATTCCAATGGTAGAGGTACTTGAAAATATACAACATAATAAAATTGCTCCTTAGGTGATCTGAAGCATAATTGTGCTCAGTTTATTGTACCTCCTAATTCTTAGTCCAACTGCAGTACAAAAAAAAGTATGTTGGTAAAGCATTTATAACCTGTCACATTCATTTCAAGAATTCTCAGACATTTCTATGGAAGACTTTTAGTAGGCCTATGTGATACAGCCAATCAGTCAGGCAAAATAACTTAATTAATGTGCGGTGATTAATATCAGGAGATTCGTTCAGTGGTTATCTTATGTTCAGAAACACACTACCTCCAGCTCACAAGTCAGTCAGATATATAAATCCTCAATGACATTTACTGATTCAGGTTGATGCTGATAGTCTCTTCCCAAGTCACTGTGGGTGATGTAAAACAATTGTGACTTACACAGTTAGTGAGTCTCATGACCTCTGACCTTGTTTACTAGCGCTTCATTGCAGCTCTCTCTTCCACCTGTCTCTGTACACTTTAAGAACTTGCTACAATCCTGGGAAATTACATTACTCTTGACTCCAAGAAGTTTATTAACACAGCTGTGTGTTGATCCCAACAGTATATATCTAGATGTAGCACTGTGTCCTCTTGAGGGAAGAAGTCTGTTAATGAAGTAGTCTTAAGTAGAAATTGATAAGTCTAGGGTGAAATCGGGTTTCTTTTTTTCTTTTTTTTTTAAGGGGGATTTTTCCAACTGTTTTGGAAAGACTCACCCTCTGACAAAATTTGTGGGAGCTATTTTGGCATCCTCAGAGGCTGATTTTATAGTTTTTGATGACAGTTATGAAGGAGGGTTGAAGGTGATTTTCATTATAGCATTTACCATTTTGTTTTGGTTTTTGGCGTTCCTATTTCCTGGGGTCAGTGTTTGCTGTTAGGAGGGGGAAGTCACCCACCAGCCTTGTTTATTTGAACAGTGGTTGAGACAGTGCTGTCATGGAGAAACCAAGGTAAACACCTGCATTTTGATTTCACAATAAGAATACTCACCATGGACACAAATATAGTTAGGCCTTGATTTTAAGAAAATTTTACGTTCATCCATTGGACAACCTGTCTGCCTTTTTTTGTTGTCCAAAAGAAAATTAAGTAGTCCACAAAGAAATCTGCAGTAACCCTAGAAGCAATCTGTTAAGTTGTTGCATGAACTTTTTTGTCTAATGGACAACCAACTCACCATATTTTGGTTGTCCATCACAAATTTTGGTTGTCACAGGCGACTGGACAACTGTTAAAATCAAGCCCTGATAGTTGGTCTTCTTGTCATATGATTTTTGCCAAAAGTCGTGATTTTATTTATGTATATAGTGATCTTACTTCAAAGTCCCATAACTTGAAAGGGTGTCCCACTGTATGCATGTTAAGAGTTTTCCAATTGAAGGAAAGTGAAAATATATAAGTAAACTTGTGGTCTCTATGGGACATATTTCATGTTTAAAAGTTGAATTTTAATTCAAAGTATTTACACCAATTAATATTATGTCTACTGTATTTGCTCTTCAGTTATTGAATGATAAAGTAAAATTTGGAATCAAAAGCTCCCTCATGTGATGTTGCAATTAACAAGTCTGTACATATTTCCCCATGTTGTTAGCAAACATTTACAGTAACACAAGAGAATTGCCTTTCAACCGTTTGCTGTGAAGTACAGTGAAAACCTTTAGTAAGGTACACTCTTATGGAGAAACATTGGTTGCCATAGAAATGTATCACCAGTAATGTTTCATTTCAAACACTCTTTATGAATGTTATAGTATGTATACCATCTAGCCCTGTAGCAATTCAGTATTCATACACCATGTATACATGCTGTAGCTGGAAAAGTCATCTAGCATGGTCATGCTAAATCTCAGGCTGAACAAGATTGGTTTACTATTTATCCAGAAAAAATAGAGACTGACAGATAGACCTCCTAATTCTGTAGAATTATTTAAAGTAAATACATATAACCCAGTTGTAATTATATAAACAGTTGTGTAAGAAGTTAAACCTATTGGAGCTAATCCAGGAGGAATAAGGATTCAGAAATTCCACTTAAAGGAAATTTATATGTAGGTCATCCATCTGTTAGGGAAATAACTGGAGGGGAAATGTTTAATGTATGAAGGTTACTCCGATGCTCTAATTTAAGAATTTGAATGCTTTAGTCCATTATGGCATTATCTATTAAATCTTGACAAAGCTGTTACCAAATAAAGACAAAAGTTTACAAAGCATTAGCAATGAAAGAATGTATTTTAAGCCAACAGGTTATTAAGGTTCCTTGGTCTAATTTTTTGTGGAGATATTAGCTCACTGAGCATATTATGGCTTTGTGGTGCTAGGTACTATAAGAAGAAATAGGTTGGCTATTGCTCTAGGTAGGTTTGTGTAACATTTCTACAGTAAGGCAGTATTGGTAAGTTGAGAATTGATCAGTTTGAGCCTTGGTAGTCTGGTAGCCAATAAGGCTCATAGCTGATGGTTAACCGGGGGCAAATAAGAAACCTAGGGGTCAAAATATCAAAGATAATGGAAAAAACTCAAGAGTTATTGATCAATTAATTAATAATTTGGTGTAAAGTAAATATTCCATGTATACATTACACACTTTTGCATAATTTAACATGTTAGTATTGTTTAGGTACCTTTGTTGGTATCTCTGTATGAACTACAGCAGTGACTATCTGCTGTAGTCATAAATAAAATTGAACATTTTCACAAACATGTTTGATTTCATGAATATTCAAGGCAACAATCAAGCTTCTCTCCATTGAATATCTATTAGCCTGGGGGTAGACTTATTAAAACTAGCATCAGGGCTGGCTCTCTTGTTATTTCCATTCCAGAGAAATATTAAATTCTAAGAGGGAAGAGAATTGCTACATTTTAGCTTCCTGCATAATGTCCTTCTCAGTCCCTGTACAGTAATTGGTTGTCAACTTCTCCACTCAGCCAACTGCTCTAATTATTCAACTGATGGGGAAAAGAAGATTCAGTATGTGTGTTTATTGGGTATATGCACCTGTCTCACCTTCCCTAGGGGTCCTTGGAGTAAAGAGATTGGTGGGAAAATGGGTAAAGTGTTACAAGTTTAACAATGTGACCAGCATTTGTTTAAATGTTTAATTGATTTTTATGAATGAAACAGCTTTGTTAGATGTCAGGAATAGTAGTTTGGGGAGTTGACATTTTGATTTTCAGGTAGGGGAAATTTCAGAGCTGTTTGCCAATGAGCATTGCCAGGTGTGAATGTCATTGGGGCTTCCAAGTGACACGTGCCATGAGGAAGTTTGGTAAGAGAAATTCATAATTATTTCAATGCAATGCCTGCACTAACTACTGAAATCAAACCAAAGTGTGAGATGTTTCTCAACAGGTCATACAGGCCTGCATCTTAATCAGTCAAATCCAAAATGGTCATTTGGAAAACCAAGATGGAGCATGTAGAAACATTGTCCAACCCATGGGCCTTCTCATGAACAACCGAGGTGTTACAGCATTTCAAATAGAGATAGTGTCCTGTAGGTGTTGTAAATGTGGAAGCTTGTTTTATTAAGTGGAAACAATGCACTTTGTAATAAAGCAAAAAACCTTAGCTAGGGCTTGACTAAGGCTTCATGTGTTGTGTGGAAACTCCCAGGAAGTGCCAGCTGGTATCAGTTCCCTGCTAGAAGATTTTAATATGCAGCCCCTTCAGCTATTTACCTGGTTGCTGAAAATGACAGGGTTGCTGCATATCTGCATTTTGAAGGCCAAAAACGCTTAACTTTTTGGCATTATTGAAGATTTTAATATGCAGCCCCTTCAGCTATTGACCTGGTTGCTGAAAATGACAGGGTTGCTGTATATCTGCGTTTTTGAAGGCCCACAACACTTAATTTGGCATTTTTTAGAGTGAAGTGGCTTGGAACATTCTAGAACCAATGCCAAACAGCATTTTGACATAGTTTTGGCATTTTCATGTCAATTACCTAATTTTCCTTCAAAAAGTATATTTTTTCCAAAATTTACCCAGAAAAATATGGTAAAATGTGTTGTTTATGCTAAAAAATTCTTACCAGCAGCATACATAAGCAAATAAAGTTGTTTATTTACAAAAAAAAAAAGAAAAACACTTCATAACCCACTCACAATTTTGTGCAAGTGATGCATACATGGAGTGTTTGTACCAACCCTTTATGCATTTTTTTTTTTACATTTTCAGACCACATGAGATGCAAAAATTTGGTCAGTACTCAGTAGCCTTACAGAAAAGCTTCTAACCTTGGATAGGGACTAACTTGTTTTCTCTCAGATGTGGAAACCAAAACTAGCTACATTAATGATGTCCAAACTCCTTGTTGTTTTGTGTTTGCTGCCATATTATTTTCAGTGTAAAGTAATGATGTGGTCATACTAGACAGTTTTAAAGGGGCTCACTGAGTCGATATTGATTATTTTGTGATGAGTGTGAAGGGAATCATGGCATGACAATGTTTCTAATTAGCCTCATTTATACTCATGTATCACTACTTAGAGAACTTTACCAAAAATGTGAGAAATTGTAGTTTTTGTGGACAGAGGTTGCATAAGAATAATACCTAATGGTAAAAAGTGTCTGGTCACGAATTTGTAATAAGTTATTGCAAGCATTAGTTACCCAGTCATTGCCATTTTAGTTGTGTGTCAGATGTGCAGAATTGCTTAGTTTGACCATTTACCTTCAAGATGTTAGTAAATCTCAATGGGTGTGAAAAAAATCATGAACTTTGTGAAGAAACTGAATAAGCCCCTTTAAGGGAAGTAAACTTTGTAAGTTTACAGTTCCTTTCAGAAGTCATGAAACTCACATTTACTATAATGATAACAGTTGAAGCAAGGAGTAAAAGGTGGAGGCACGTAAAGGAACTAATGCAGTTTCATGTTTAAAGTTTACCAGAATTTTATGAACTGTTTTATTGGTTACATGGATGTGCACTGGAGCGTTTAGGTTAAATGTTTTGCGACAATACATTCAACGTAGCAAGACTAGATTTTAAAAAATGGCTTGGAAGACAATGCTGAAGGTTCTTTGAACATGTTGAGTTGATTAAATGACAGATTTCCCACTTTTACGGCCCCATTTGTTGAAGGTTTTCTCCTTTATCTACAGTTAAATCGAGATTCTGTAGCAAAGTACCATTAATTCTCTCTAACCGGACAAACAAGTGCCGTGTAGTTAATATAGGCTCCAAAACTTGTCTGTAATATGCAAAGCCCCTTTGGCATCATGAAACCAGATCTTTCCCTTACTTTTATGGTTTGTTGTTTTCTAGTGATGAAGTTCATTTAGTGGATGTCATTGTCATTGGCTGACGTGAAAGGATTACATAGTACAGGACTCCAGAGATATAGGAAAATCAATGCAGACATTTGGGGATGACGGTTGAAAAACCTTGATTATGTTTTTGAAAGTAACATGTATGTGAAGAGGTTTCTTCACTGACACCACCATATTAGGCCTCACTCTTTTTTGCGGGCATAGGGGCATATTGACTTTAGAGCGTGCACATTGTATTACAGACATGTGAAGGGTCCTGTGGATCATGCATACCAGTAGTACAAGATTTGCACACGAGCTGTAACAAGCAGCATGACAGCTAGAAATTCACTGATGTCACTCTTAAATCTTTGTTACTTAATCCATGGATTATGTCATACCATAGAAATAAAAGTAAGGGAGAATGACATCTGCCGATCTGGACTGAAGCCATTGATTTGGCAAGGCTGTATGGCCACAGAGCACTGCGCGTAATACAAATATCACGTCATTGCTTTTGCCCCAAATATTGGCAAAGAAGCTACAAGTTTTCAAGTTAGGAGTATAAAACAAAATACTTAAGGCACCATGACTTATTTCTGTTGTGAAAATTACTCCTTATCTTTCGAAAAAACGGATAAAATAAGCTATAACCTCTGTGCAGCAGAATGCACACTGTACGTACGGAGACACACCAATCAACTGGACTTATGCTGTACAACGAAAGTGCTCTCACAATTTTCGTAGGTTCACCGGTTTAATGTGCATGGATGCATTGTGTCAGCATTCTTCCTTACTTTTATTTCTATGTGTCATACTGGTTGCAATTAGTGTTTGAGATTTACTCTTCTCTACATGACAGAACAAGTGTTTGAAAATTGTCATTGATCAGTTTAATGTAAATTTGTTTGTGTGAATATAGTATGCAGAGTGTGCAGGTGATAAAGTCCTTTAGGGTGGAAGTGATGTCACCTTGTTTGGTCCCATTTCTTTTGTTTCTCTTATCATAAATAGTGATAAGTGGATTGTGTTTAATTTGGAACTTATATTAAAACTTATCATTATGTTCCAAAATGTTGGTCAGATTTGCTTGGGATGTTGGTGAGTGGGACTTACCTCATCAATATTTCGGCCATATTGTTAGTTATTGGATAGAACCATATGTGATATTTTGAGAAAAGGTTGTTAACAGGTAAACTTGCAGGACAGTGGGAACTACTGTATGTCAGTGTTGGCCCGATTATCAGTTTTCAATCAGTATCAGCAGTGGTGAATTTCCTTGATTTTCACCCTTTTTCAGTATTGGTAAAACTGACCTTAAATACTGTTACCATGTAATGATATTTCTGGTCCCATAATTCATTGACATGTTACATTACTTAGTATGTATGGCTGCTAGTCCCAACTTTTTTCCTCATGAAAATGACACAACACTTAGTAAGTTAGTTAGTAGTGCTCAGTAAATGGTTTAGTGTGTGGCTTGCTCATTTCTAAAATATATTGCGGTATCAGATCAGTATTGGCCAGTGTTGAGAATGACAATATCAGAAGGCTATAGGTAATATCAGCTACATGTCACATTGGTACAACACTACTACTGTATGTATGTTGCTATCATACTTAAAAGAAACAGGTTTAATCATGGACATACCATAGTCTTTCAAAGCTGTTTTCTGTTGCTGTGTTGTTGCTATACTCACACATTTATGAGGTGGGACCTAAAGAAAAAATTAAAATGTTAGGATTTCTCTGTGAAGTACCAAGGAGATGCCACTCTCCTAAGAAGCCACATGCTAATATAAGCCGGACTGATGTTGCACTGAAGCTATTACAGTCAGGTCTTGTCTGTATATGTAATTTTCTATCCCCACCCCCACCCCCAGTTAGCCTTGGCACTTTTTTATGTCTGTTATGGTATGATAGAATTCTGAGAACATTGTTTTGAATAAGGATTCAAATAATGTTCAAAGGAGGAGTTCACAATTGGGGCATTTCAGCATTTGAGAGAATTCTTTAAGAAGTGTACATTTACGATTTCCCTACGATGCCATTATGGAAATGAAATGTCATTTAAAATTATGTGTGATAAATAAGCAAAGTAGGCCCTGTTGTTTTAACCAAAATGCACATATACTTACTGCATTACAGTAGAAAATTTGTAGATCTGTAGAAAATTTGGACATGAGGACTGAAAATTTGAAATATGAAACTTTGAAGCTGAAAAAGTGGAATTGTTTATCTTAAATTGAAAAAAATGCATCCCAGCATTCATTGTTGTTTATGTCTGATACATGTCTTTCAACCTACCATGTAAGAAATCACTTCAAGGATATCGTACATATGTATTGTATAAACTAGGAAACATTAATAAAAGACATGAGTTTGATGTTTTGCACATTTTTGAAACATTCAGGTTCATTATCCAACTCACAAACTCGAATCCAAGGCTTCTGTTACTCTTCTTATCTCAATGTTTCTTGGTGCTGTGTTAATTGATTTGGATATTACCCAGTGACAAGCCACGCAAGCACTAAATTGATGCCACCTGCGTCTCCCCGGGACCAGGGGTCAGGGTACTAACCTCTGTGCCATATCCCGCCAGGGAGATGAGAGATTAGAACTAGATACCCTCTGTGCAGTGTGAAAAACCTCTGTGAAGCAAAAGTAATGTCCTGCTTTTTAACTGCATTGTTTCTTTGTAAATGTTTGTATATTTCTTTGGTTGTACTCAAGAGAAAGTTTTGAATTATTCTTTCAGTAAATGACCTTCAGTTGTAATTTCCTTGGTTGGTGGGCATATCATTGTACAATATTATGTCTAATTTATTAATATTTACCCATGTCAGTATTTATAAGATCTTTAGGAGGGCAATATTGAAGCAGCATGGTCTTTCATTGCTAGTATGCCACAGGGACCTAGTGGACATCTGCAGTCAGGTTGGTTTTGGTGTGTATGTGTGCTATGTTTGGCTTGTACAAGAAAAAGATGACTTTTTTTTTTTAAATCATTGATAAGGTCAGCCTGTCTGGGAACCTTTTTTGTTCATATGTGTTGATGGTGGTTTGAAGTTCATCATTACTAAATGTGGTGTTTAAATCTGACATTGTCCTCAGTTTAAAATGGTTACTTTTTTATATCATCTCCCCCCCCCCCACCATTTGAAGGGGGGGCATAGACTGCACACTGAAGAATGTTGGATATTTTGGTATCTGCTTTTGGTCCCCCATTCAGGCTCCCCCTTCTAGAAATTATGGATCCAGCACTGGGGTATTGGTGGGTACAGTTGTTTTCTTACTCATTCCTGACTTCATGTCTGGCAACTCATTGCAGACATTTAAGCTGAGTAGTGATTTAGATATAGGGTGCATTTACACTAGATCCGGATCTGATCGCCTGCGCGGGGTCAGATCCACTGCTCGAGATCAAATTTGTAGTGTAAACGCAGATCAGATCCGGATCTGATCGCCCTATTTTGATCCTGGTAAGAGGGGAGGATCAGACCCCGCACAGGCGATCAAAACTTGTAGTGTAAACGCTCCCCGGATCAACGGTGACCCGAGATCAACGGTAATTCAACGTAAATTATTTGGAGGTCACTTCTGCAAAAACATTCATTATGCAGGGAGGTGGATCAGAGTACGAGACAAGTGTAAATGCACCAGGATCAAGCCATACACGTAATTCGATATGCTGATAACATAGGGCGATCAGATCCGGATCAAGTGTAAATGCACCCATAGACTGCACAACCTGCTATGCAGGCTACAAAGACAGAGTATGTTTACCTGTCAGTTTGTAGTTCCTCCCACTGGGATAATTATTCCTATGTGAGGGAATGACCAGCATGAAACATCCTCTTACTATACTACTATACAATACTTGACCTTCACAGAGTTCGACTGCATGGGAACCAAACCCTGAATTTATGAATGAATCAAAAATAGGATCCTCATTGAGCACCTCAAATTTCATGCCAACTGTTTTCACTCAGTGGCCCTGGGGATAAAACTTACTTGATTTTTGTTTTGGGATGAAAACATATCCATCCATCATCCCTGAAAGTTATTGTAGATTCTAAAACTAAATTAAACAATTAAGTACAGCTTGAAATACTCCTTCCACAATTATTTCTAATATATGACTTTATACTTGGCTTATACTACAGGGATGGTACTGTGAGGAAATCTCTCACTTAAGTTTCAAACCGCAGTTAATTTTATTGATCATTCCCAAGAGAGAATACTCTGGGAGGTTTAAAATATAAGTGTCAAAGGTCATGTAACAGGTGCTGTTGGTGATGTAAGGAAGTAGCTTGTATTATGCTGGAGTAAGGGGTTCATTCACTGAAGGATCTTTAAAAGTGCAACAAGTTAGGTTGCAGCCTTGACATAGGGGGTTTTACAAAATGTTCTTCCATACACATACATTCAAGGGAAAATGCAGTCACCCCAAGTATCCAAGTACATTCCAAAACATGAAAGTTTGTTTTCCATCATTTGACCATATTTATGCTTATGAACCATTAAATCTCTTTCCTACTTAATTCATCTATTACGCAAGTGAAAACACTATCTACTGCGGTAAAAGTTTTGTTGAATTGATGCAAGATTACCCCCGAGGATTACCTGTTTGGCATCCTGCTGGGCAAAAGTCCAAATGTGACATATATTCATGTTTGTTTGTGTGGGGGAAATTGGAAAGCTGGGAAAGCTAGATTTGGTTAATGTAATTATAACTGCAGACTTATGAAGGTCATTGACATACTACTAAGGTAGGATTTCTATGGTTTGGGACTTTTTCGTTGTGACCTTGTGATAAATGGGAAATCTACAGTTCTCCTCAGTAAGGGGGTGATTCTTACAGGGACCACGGGGCCAGTTTTGAAGTGGGGGCTAATCATCGAAGCGGCACAATATGTTCAAGAAAATAAAAGCCTTTTGAGGCGGCCCAAAATGCCCATGGCAGAAAAAGTGCGGGGGCTAAAGCCCCCGTAGTAGCTCCCCCTCTCTCCACGGTCCTTGTCTCATTCGCTGTCATGAGCCTGGTGGTTGCAAGGATTTATTGTAAAATTTCACAGGATTGCCAAAGTTCTGGTTAATACTAGGTCTATGCTCCACCAGTTACAACTTGAACAGCCTCCTTTTGAAACAGTATTAGTTGGCAACAGTATAGTATTAAGTGAATACATCAATTTTATAAAAGATTTGCATAATTTGGAATTTTTTGTCCTCATAAATCTATCTGGTTCTATTCTCTCATTAAAACCTTTTCCAACCAACAGTGTAATTCTCTGAGAAGTTCGTGTCTAAAGAGTATGGTGGAAAATATTCATAGGAATAATAAGTAATAATAATAATAATAACAACAACAACAGCAACAATGCAGTGTCAAATAACTCAAGTTGTTTGAACTCTGCAAAGAATTTTGTGTCTACATTTGGAAGGTTGCAAGGCAGAAATTGAAGTTTAGATCTAGGGAAGGACATGACTGGATTATTGGGAACCTTCAATCCTGGACAAATTGACATGTGAAAGCAAGTGAAAGATGATACTGAATAAAACAGCACATTCCGCACTTTCTCAACATTGAAGAAGGTCTGATAGAGTACATGCCCTGAAAATGTCTTTTATCCTTTATGTAGGAAATTGTCACAAAAGGTGTGTCCAGGATTTAGTTAATAACCTTAATACTAGTATGTCGGAGTGAGTGTAGGCTACATTAGAATATGCATGTGACAAGTTCAGTGAACTGTCAGTGATCACAGCTCGTTCAGGTTTGTAGAGAATGAGATTTTAGTTCAGAATAGTTGGATGTGGCTGAGAATGGGGTCACATGAACTACCTTGAAGCATTAGAAGTGGGAGTATGCAATAATGTTAAGTAAAGTGATTGATTGGAATGTTGCTATAGACTAGGTAGCTAAATTACATTTCTGATCACTTGTTTTCTCACCATTGATACATTTTTTCTTTTAGACCATCCAGTGTCAAAAATGATTTGGTGTCATCGCATCCGCTAGAGAAATCAGAGAAGAATGTAAGTATCCTAGAATGCAGTCATTGTCGTGGTATAAACCTTATACTGTACATATGATGTTGCAGAACAGAAGTAGCGCCCTCGGCAGAGATAAGCGCGTATCATTGCAACTTTCACCAACATGTGCAGACAGCTAATTTTGCATGTGCACACAGTATGTGTACCAAAGTCATGTACCTTATCTAACGAGCCTCATTGTTTGTTCTAAAATGAGGTCACTTAACATAATTGCATTATAAGGTCTATAGTGAAAAGTGTTTGGGGAACCAGGCGATGGGCAGTATTATAGTATTTAGCTGATGTGTCCATTCTGCTCAAGTTTCTCTCTTATCCCCAGATATTCTCATAGGCTTGTGCTCCTGAATAGAGAGAACAGTCTTAGTCACAGAGCATTAAGGAAATAATGCTGTGCCAATTTGAAGTGCAACAATTTATCTGAGATAGCCTACATGTCAACAGCAAAGTTGAAACAGGTTTGACTTGCAGCAATGCAGCGTAATAAACACCTGTTGCTCTTAGTACATCTTACTGTAGTACATAACATACAAGAGAGTTCAGTTGCAGAAGAGTAGTTATTTACCACTAATAACCATCCAAGCTACTGTATAGGGTTCATTCTCAATAGTGTGTGTGGACTTTTAGGTTGAACGTGTTTTTGCTGAAGTTTGGTGAGAAGAAATTCATCAATGTGTCACTCATTTTAAAGAATTGTAACAGAATATTCTAGCTCTTAGGTCAAAAACAGTTCTACTGACTGAGATGGGGAGCTTGACACAAAAGATATTATAAAATACATCACTTAAAAAATAGAAAAAAGTTCAACTGAGGATAATTTCTTTTGCAAAGAACGGTGAGACAATAATCTCCGAAGAGTACAATACATGGTATGGGGGGGGGGGGGGGGAAGGTCCATCAGTACCTGAAATTCTTTTGAGCTTTCAGGTGCTATTTTGAAGGCAAAAATCTGCTCCCATAAATTTTATTTTAGGAGCTACTATAGGAACTTTTGGTACTAGTGACTCTTGTACAGTGTGCATACTTTCAGGAATTTAGGCAGGAAATATTCCTCATGTGTCAATACTTTCTGCCCCTGCCAATTTAATTTCTGAAGCTCTTCTTTGGTTGTTTGGGTAAATTTTCACCCTGCCTCAGTGTATTTTGGATGCTGGCTGGGTAAATGTATATCATCTCTCAAAATTGATCATTCATTAAGAATAAACTCAGGTATTATCATGACACCCTGATAAATAGAATGATATCTTGCAGGTGGAGTTCATAGACGTTATCAATGTTTCCATTTGGGTATGTGACTTAGAAACAAGATACTCCCACGCCTCCCTCAAATTATGATTTATGCACCAATGGCATGATACTCTATCTCTTCTAGGGACTGTGAAGTAGATAATGATAAGACCGTTTGGTAAACATTTGACCTGTGCTCTCTTGAATGTCAGGTGTTATTAGTCTGTGGGGTGTCACTTCTTGGAAGGAGATTTGAATGGACAGAAGATACTCATTATGTAAATTATACTGTACAATTCAATTATTACTCAACAAGGAAATGCCAAAATGACCATTGGAGAGAATTTCATGGTCAGTGTTGTTTGATATTGCATCCTTTACTTGTTAAAAGAGTTTCTTGTGGAAATTGATATGTTACTGTGCCTCACTGTTTCACACATACTAGCTGCTTATAAATTCGTTTGGTGAAAAATTTCCACAGGGTGTGAGCTGCTTGGAAAGAGCCTTGGAATCAGGTCACTCAAAAATGCAAAGCTGTTACAAGCTGTAAAAATTTTTTTTTTATTTGATACATTTTTATTTTTTATTACAAAGTGACGAGGCTGTGAGTTTTATGAGATTTATTACCCTGTCTTATGTATCTCATCATTTTTGCATATTTTTACATTTTGTTCTGGGTCTGATTCATGCACAAACTTTCATCCGTGGCATTTGTGCAGTGTACCTTGATGTATTAGTATTCACAAATTTTGTAGTGTGTCAATTTTATCCGGCATTAAACTAATTCAAGCTTTAGAGGTGAAGTATGTACAGAGAGCCATGGCAACACATGTTGCTCAGGCAAAATATTGTATAAGCATGCATTATATATTGCAAGATAAGCAATTGGTTGTGTGCTGTAAGCACAATGAACTAGCAGCATGTTGGTTCCAAATGCTGCTAAAGTACAGTAGATAGGACAGCAAACATTTATTGGCTTGGTGCAGTCATGGCAGGTACATTGTTTATTTTTGCAGACTTCGTAAGACAGTTTTATGAATTCCATCCTTGAAATTGCCCATGAAGGTAGTGATCTGTTTGACATACATGCAACTTCTTGCCCCAGTGAGAAAATTGTAAAATAAAAGACATCACTTGTGTGAGTTGGAAAACTTATGGTACCTTAACAGTATGTTAATTCCAGTGGAAGCCATGTTTTTGCCATCTTTGCACTTATATAGCTTAGTCATGTTTAGAAGGTCAATGAATCGTCCAACATTGAGGTCTTAAGTATACCTGGCCATGTTATATTCAGCATTGCTGATGTTTGGCCTTGTTTTATTTTTTTATTTATCTACTTTTTTTTTTTTTTGGTTTCCTAGTACATGCAGAACAAGCAGTCTCAGGAAATGCTGATCCTCAGAAAGACGCAAGGATTGCACGCACCTCTAAAACTTAAGATGGAACAACACATAGTGCAACAGGTATGAAATACAGGCCAGTAGTCAGAATAACTAATTTGGGGGGCATTTCTATGGTGGAGTTTCGCTGTCGTGGGAGAGGGGTCTATGGGGAGGAGTCCCCCCCCCCCTTTGAAAATTTTTGCCAATTTTAAGGACTCTAGATGCAAAATGGTGTGAGATTTCCCATTTTTTCTTCTGATATTTGCATTCCAAAAGTGCTGGTCTCGTAATGAATTTTACCTCCTTCAGTGCAAGACATTTATTGAAAATTTTTTGAGGGGCTCGTGCCCCCGTGCCCTGCCCCCTTTGCCTATGTGCCTGATGAAAAATAGGAGTCGCAGATCCTGTCAGATGTATGCAAGAGAATTATTGCACTTATTATAAATTATAGTTGAAGGTTTGGGAAAGAGTCCAATTTTCAGTCACTCACATCTTTGTAATTCTACTGTTTACTCATTCAATCATGTTTCTCTTTTAATGCAAAACAAATATGTATTACCTCCCACCTTACAGATGGAGACACGCTTTTGCTGTCAAGGTGTTCTTGTTACTGCTAATGCACGAAGTGATATTTTAAATGTTACAGTGTTAGACAAGAGCAAGCAAATTGTCAATTCAGGCTAAATTAAACACACTACAGTATTCCCTAGAAGTGGTGCAACGTGGATATGAGATCAAATTACTACGACCTTGGACATTCCTGCAAAGAAAATATTCTTTTGCAGAAAATTTCCGTGTAGCAAACTCAAGTTAGCTGTTAATACAAGTAAGGGTTCATACACGTTTAAAAGATCTTTGTCAAATCAACAAATTTCTGTAAAATTTGTATAGGAAAGGGGAGGAAGAGGTGGGTACAATTCCCCTGAAATTTACTTTCTGTTTTGAACATTAGGGTATCTTGATCTGGGTAGCATATCAAAAAATACTGAAGAAATAGTTTAAATAAAAGTTGTAGGACATTGGGTGCAGGCAGCACTGTTTTAGTTAAACTTTTTTTGAGATAAGAATGTTTTAAAAATGTACATTGTACACATTTGAAACTCCTGTTTGTATCATTTTGGACTTCACCACATGAAAAGAACCTTTAACAACAGTGAACATTACACAATATTGTCATAAATGGAGTTAAAATATGTATGCAGTGTGTGTGTATTGTGATTAACTTTGTTGCATAGATCATCTTCTAAAAAAAACACAATTAGAAAGGATTTTGGGATAGAATTTTTGTATGAATTGATTTTGGCCACAGTAAAAATGTCATTGACAAAATCGATGCATACCAAAACTCTCTCCCATAATTCTTTGTAAGTCCTGTTTGGAAAAATATCTTTTCCATTTCTCAAGTTGTCAATGAACACTAGATCAGCAGTGCCCAATCTTTCTTGGACCAAGATGTACTTTGACAGTTGCAAGCCTACTGAAATCTACCATTCCAAATAGTGTTTTATTACTAGTAATAGCTGTGTCACAAAAAATTGTGAAATCGTCATGGTCAGCTGGGAATCTGTCAACAACTGTTCAGCACAAATAAGGAGCTGTAATATTGCTAATGACCTCCGACATATTTAATGTGCACACGAAAAACTGTAAAACAATTGTGATGAACTGTTAAATAATTTTATCAGTTCACAATCACTTCTTTGACTGGAACCTTTTGTAGAGTAAGTAATATTACAAGCTTGATTGTCTTTCATTGGTTTTATCTTGTAGATCAACAGAGGTCCGTCACTCACTAGCTCTAATGCTTTGTACGATGCATTGACAGGCAATGATGAAGATATTGGATTTGAAGACTTTTTAAATGGTAAGTGTCCCTGGATATCAGCATGGCTGCTTTGCTAGTACTTAGATAACATGAAGGAACAAGATCGGTGGATATTTTTTATCAAAGTTACAGCATAATTGGAAGTAAAGTGTACTGTTACAATTACCAGTAGCCAATGTTACCCATACCAATATTTCAATTCTCAAGATTGGCCCATGCTGATCTTTCACCAGTATTTGAGAATTAGTTAGTTAGTTAGATGAAATTTAACGACACACCAACACAAATGTGTTATATAGTGTCAAGCAAAGTTTAAATACGGTGCAAGTCCTTCCCTTTAGTCGCCTCTTACGACAGGCGGGAAATACCGTGGGCATATTCTACAACCCCTAGCCCACAGGGGGCCAGTATTTGAGAAATGAGCATACTACACACTACATCACAGGCTAATGGGTACTACCACTGAGTGTCGTGTCATTTCCATGGGGAAAAACATTGGAACTTACAGTGAAACATACAAAAATAAAGTGTAACATTAATATCTTTTTTTTTATGAAGCGTAAGATGAAAAATATCCATTAGCAGGCTTCAAAGTGATCCTATATTTCCTATAATTTCCTATAAATTTCAAAAAAACCTATATTTCCTATATTTGTATGATTTTAGGCTTGTTTTCCTATATTCTCCTATATTTTTCTGATCTTGTCCAAAAAACATTTTTCTTTTATGTGATGTTTTGGTGTGAAAATTTCAGATTGGATTCTTTTTCCAAGATACTTTTGTAGACTCAGAGTGTCTTAGACTCAGAGTGGCTTATTCAGACAGAAAGCAGTGTATAGATCCCAAGTATCTTAATTAGATGCAAGTACACAATGTCCAATTGTAGGATTCAGAAATATTCTCATATGAAACAGCATTGGGCACTAATGAACACTTATTTCATCACCCATAAATGTTCCACTCTCACACCTGTTATTTTAAGTACTCTATGATTTCATCTCTTTGAGGGAATTTTAGTCGTATTGTAAGGGGGTGGATTAGAGCCCTTTGCCTGGCATCCCCTGTAGTCATGCAATCTTCCACATTTTAAAAGCATGCTTTGTATGCACAGATAGCTGGTCTGCGATGTAACTGATTCTTTCATTCAAAATATTGTAGTACAGTGGTTTGAAATACCAATATTTTCCCTGTCACCTTTCCTCAAACTTTGTTAACCATTAGATCAACTGATTGTCCAAAGTGTTGTACAATTTAAGATTTTCCCCTAAAGAATAAGAACTTAGTGCTTTGAGAAAATTAAGAATCTCACTGTAATGGTTACAAGTTTACAATGTGCAGATCTCTAAGCAGGTTTTCCCTAAACTCCACTAGAAGCTCTGTGGTCGGTCTCTGGATGCCACACCAATTTGTCCAACAGGCCAAAGTGAAAAATGTAATCCATGTATGGGTCTGGTGCTGCGGTGCCCATCATTGGTGACGAGTAGGGGCACTTGCCAAGTTGCCCTTTCCCTAATTTTGTCATGTAATTTCCTCAGTTGAGATTTTAGATGTTAAGTATGTTAATGCACAGACAGTTTTGCACACTGTAGGCATCTTGACATATGTGGACAACACTGTTCTGCCAAGTTGTACAGATTCAAAGTGAGCAGTCAGCAGTGGCATTTTTAGGTTGAGGGACCATTGGGCCATGCCCACTTTCCTTCCCTAATGCTGAATTTTTTTTTCTTTTAATTTAGTAACCTAAAATCTGATTTTGGAAATAAATTTTACTTCAAAAAGAAAACATACTTAGCACCAGATTGCATGTAAGTGCAGCACCCAATCATTCAAAAAATTTTCAAAGGGGAGGGGGATACCCCCTCCCCTTAGACCCCTCCCCATGTTGGTAATCAAAGAATTGACTGCATGGCCCCCATGAGAAAGTTCTGGTTATGCCACTGGGGAAGTGAGCAACCATACAGTTGTCATAGGCCTGTGATTTTGGTCTATCATCGACCCAATTATGTCACACTTAATATCAAGATTCACTACTAGCAATACTGTGTGTAGTTTATAGTGAAATGTTGTACTTAGAGACCATTTTCTTTTATTTAAGCAGCAAAAAATTCAAAAATTTCCTCACCTCAACCCCATTATTATTGGAGCTGAGGTGAATTCTGTCTGTGTACTTTAGGACATACTGTAAGCAACAGTTTATTGTCCACATTAACTACCCATCCATTCAAAGCACCATCATGGTCCCATTCTGTGTTCTAACCTTCTGATATTGCAAATTTTGGTGCCTTTTTGGCATGCACAAATAATAAGATTTATGGATGCTTTATTCCGGGGTCAAACTATGCAAATACACCACCTTCAGGTGATTTACTTTTTCCCTTCCACCAAAATATTTAGGTGGTTTTCTTAATCCCTTGTTAATGGTAGAACCACACTTTTCTGCCACATAGCCCACACTTGTGATACTGTTAATCACATTTGTATCATTTAAACAGCATAGTTCATTAGTTTCCTAAGGTACCATGTTTTCCTCATCCACAACTTGGATGAATTTTGAAGATAATTAGAATGGTTAGTGTATGACATTCCTATATTTACTCTATATTTTCCTTGAAAAATCCTATAAAACCCTATATATTCATCAGTATCCTTCCTATAAAACCTATATTTCTGTGATGGACCACTTTGAAGCCTGCATTAGTTAGTATCAGCATTTGAGGTTAAGTTTACAGAAACTGACACAGGACAAAAATAGGTAATATCGGCTGATATCGATATTTAATACTGATAATCAGTCCAATACTGTGGTATGAATGTGTTGTTAACAAATAACAATATGGCTTACAATGTGAAAATAAGCATCTCAAAGAATATGTAGTTTACTGTTTGTTCCCTGTTCAATAGATAAGGTTCTTATGCAGAAGGAAATGTAGGAAAAGTGGGGAAATTTTTGAAGGTCTTGAAAGTACATCTTCATTCTTATTGTACAGTAAGTGTATATCACGGACTTCTCATATATATGGACAGAGGATCTCGTGACCAATACGGTCGCCACTGTTCAAATAAATTTAGGCTTACCAAGATGGCAGCCAGGCTACTACCATTTGCCCAATTTGAAGATGAATCTGCAACATTTCAGACAAAATATAAACATGAATGGAACAACAATATCACAGTCCTTGGTTTTATTTGTTGAATTTGACCCTAGCTTGCATTCTTTCGAAAATAGTGTAAGTTTCTCACACAATCTGTCGATCCTGAGCCACTTGAGCAAGTCCAAACTTTTACACACAAGGCTATAGCAGGCAGCCATATTGATAGCCTACTTGTGTACATAAGGTGGCGACAGTTTACACATACGACATTAGTGCAATGCTCTGTCCATACATATAAGAAGACTGTGGTGTATATATGTACATTAAAGGGTGCATACAATTGCAATTGTTATTTCCCAGCATGAGTTTTGTTGGGTCTTCTTCTTGAAAGAGACATAAATTTCATTCTCTCAGAAGTGTGGAAACATATTTTAGAGAGATCTGGTTGGAATTTTATTGATTTAGAGAGATTCTGCTCATTAGTACTCTTGGTCTGCATTTCATGTATAGAATGAGTTGACAAGCCACAATCTTAAAAAAAAGTGTAAGTTTTGAGTCGTAGGAGAAGCAGTTGATCTCAAATCTAGTGACAGCTTGTTAAAGAGTGAAACATTTTCATGTGCTTGTCAAATTTCCACATTAAATATCCATGAGAAGTGGGGTCAATTTCAAAATTTATTTATTGAGAATGAATTTTTACTTATGGCAGTTGCAAATGTCATTTCTTGTTCTGCATTACCCATCAAACTTGTTGATGGTAGGGCTTTCTTTGGAAGTGCATTGTAAAAATTGCTTGCACTTTGAAAGGATTAGCTTTTGCTTCTGCTATCATGCACCTTTCAGATGGCTTTTTGTTAAGCCCCATATCCCTTCTGGGTTGTAATAAATTTTGAGATTTGATAAGTTCAGGTTTTCACCTGCAGTGGGAAATAGCCCTCAGGACTTTTCTTAAAGAAGCACTAAAATTGGTGTACATTCTTGACTCAGAGATTTGTTAAAACTTCTGTCATTTCAATGTATAGAGCTTCATGTTCAGTGGTTGTACTAAACTTGTTAAGTTCATCATGTGAATTTTAAAGCTGTCGTTTCTGCTAGACTGGGTTGCTGATTGGTTGAGAGTGTGGTGTATGTATTGTTTTTTGCTGTTTTATCTGTTGGTTCTGTTATATAGGAGAGGCAACTAGTAGTACCTAATGTAGGGATGACCACTCTCAAAAATGTTTCTTAACCACAGAAATTAAATAAGGGAGAATGACATTTGGCAATCTGGACTGAAGCCTTTGATTTGGCTAAGCTGTGCTTCAACAAAGCAACGACACATAATACAAATATCATGTCATGCTTTTGCCATCAGTTGATGACAGAGAAACTACAAGTTTTCAAGTTAGGAGGGTAAAACAAAACACTTAAGGCACCATGACTTCTGCTTTTCAGAATTACTCCTAATCTTTTGGAAAATAGATAAAATGACTGCATACGGAGACACTCCAATCAACCAGCTTTTTACCTTACAGCGAAAGCGCCCTCACAATTTTCGTGGCTTCACTCATTAAACATACTGCAATACACTGTGCCAGTGTTCTCCCTTACTTTAATTTCTGTTTTTTTTAATATATGGTGCAAAGGGGGCAGACAAGTCAGTGGGTGTGAATCACCCAAATATGCAACTGTACCGTGGGAACTATCTCATAACTGATTATATCTCCTCTAAGTCAAAATATCCCACAAACTGAATAGTGTATATACCAATGGCTCTGTTTTAGAAAAATGATTTTGATGGGTTGTGACTACAGGAAGAAGATCATTTGCAACTCAGTTTGTATTGACTTTATATAGAGGTACATGCAATGTGTTCAAGTAAATTTACCACATGCAGGCCAAATTATGCTAGTTCCCTGTTAGATAAAAAGTACATTCAACTTGTATGGAAAGACAAAGGATTTAGGACTAAAGAAGTATTGTCCATATATAATGCTTCAGGGAGGAGTAGGTGTGATGGAAAGCAGAGCCATTTTATATGAATATTCAACTCATTTAAAAGGAAAGTGGATTTAAATCACAAGCAAAGTGTGATCATTAGAAGAGAGTTCCTACCGCCTGGAACAGCTAACGGGAAAGGTTGGATAATGTAGTTTTCTTTTTCCCAGGACTTGAAAAAGTCATGACAATTGTAAAGACCTAGGACTCATTTTTATTTAAGTATGTGTTACAAGCATAATTTTATCCTACATTTTCATACCCAAGAAAACTGTTTTCATATGTACTTCAGTGACCTTTATCATGGATTTAAATTACTTATGAATAGGTCATGGATATTTATGATTCATAAGGGTGCAGGAATTTTGTTACAAAGGCATCTAAAATGATATTACAGCCAGTCACACTCTAGCTAATATATCCCAAGTGTTGTCTGAAACAATTGTTTTAGTTCTGGAGTATCTTAAACTTGTGTAATTGATTTAGTATGAGGGTCTGTTTGAGTGGCACCTTGCTTGTAAAAAGTATAGTTGTGTCAGTAATCAGTTTCCATGGGCATTCAGTTGTCAATAATGAATGGTTCTTATGTAGCTGTTTGAGTGTAAGAAAGAGAATTTAAAGTGTTTTTTTGATACCAAGTTTTTTCTTAGTAGCCTGATATTATTTTGAGAGAACTGCATAAATTTGGTAAGAGTTAATACCCTAGTAATACAGTTATATCACTTTGTACAGTTTCAGAGCTGTTTGTAGTTAATGTATGAGTACAAAAAGAAACAGTTTGGACTGCCCTTCTAGGTTATAATTTTGATGATAGCCCCCTGAAGCATTCAGCAGGTACTCACATTTCCAGTTATATTAGTTTTATATTCTCAGTTCCCAAAAGCCTAGTTCAGTTCAGTTCAGTTCAGTTCAGCTCAGTTCAGTTCAGTGCATTGCACTGCAATACAATACAATACAATGCAATGCAATGCAATGCAACACAAAACAATTAATTGTTCAAATATGCTTAAAAAGTGGTACAAAAGCAGATAGACAAGGCCAAAAGCCAATTGTAGTAAACCTCAGAAATTGTGTGTCCAGCAGCTAGTATTCATAGCCTGTTTAATTGTTATCATGCACAGCAAATGCATCAACTTTTAAAGTATTAAAAGTGAAAATAACAGCTTCATAATAAAGATCTTTCCTGATTGGTCATATTATGGCACCCCACTTTTTGCATTATTTTGATAAGTGAGGGCGACCTTTTTATTTAGAGCACAGCAAAACTGATTGACAGAGGAATAGCAACTGCATAGGCAGTGAGTGATATATTGCTTACTGTTGCAGAGACAGACTGCTTTGCAGATGCTTGTATTACTAGGAGTTGAATGTATTTGTCATTTGTATTTAACAACAATTCTGGAATGATGATTTGTCCAGGTGTTCTGGCAGTAGGCTTACCTCAAAGTGGTTTCCTGCAGAGAGTAATATCCTTAAATCTGGGATTACAGGATGGTGAGAATTTATGGAAATTTGATGAAAATTTTGGAAACCTTATTTCATGGAAGGAGGTAGTTATCTCTGGCAACTCCTATACTGAAGAAGAAAAAGACTGATGGCATTTTAATGTTCATTTGAGGAGTTAATGATGTTTTTGCCCTATTATCAAACCGTAGGATCGATTGTAGATATTACTGAAAGTTCCCATACAATAGAACAAGAAGTTTATAAGTTTTTCACAAATAAGTGAAAAACATGTACATTAAAACAGTAGTCCTTTTTTAGGTTAAGACCATTCAGATGATCGCTGAATATTGTTATTTCAGCGCAGGTATTAATGCAGACAGTGTAATAACTCAAAAGTTTGTCCATGGAATTGAACCAGTGTATGTTTGTAGTGTGTCCTCACATATAAATGTGCCACCTTGAAATCCTATGGGCAGATACAGTGTTTTTGCAAACTTTGTTTTTCTGTGACTTGCTGCAAATAGTAAAAGTTGCCGTCAGCGCCCTTCCCTCAGACTCAGTTTTGCAGCGTGCTCTTTGAGGCTTTTGTCAAGCCTTGCCAGTTTACCATTGATTTAACTTCTGTTCTACTGTGTAGGCTGTTATCAGTTAAGTACAGGTGTGATAGTACTTTGTATTAAGTCATATTTATTGCCTTTCCTTTCAAAAGTTACATTATCGTTATGATTACAGGAGCTGACATGTGTACAACGGCAAAGCTAGCGCCTACTTGTCTTACATGCTCTGTGTAGTATATCCTTAGTGCCATGTTCAGAAGTGTGTGGTAATGTTAGTACCAGGATTGTCATGTTAGCATATAAAATGTACAAAACCACTGACTTTAGTGTTTTGAGGCTGTTGGCTTGGAACATTTTAAAATGAATACCAAACAGCATTTTGGCATTGCTTTTGCATTTTCATATTGTGACCACCTGTTGTCCCAAAAATGCATGTTATGTATGACAGTTTTCCATGGAAACTTGGTAAAATGCATAACTTATACTTATGAATTCCCACTGGCAGCATAAATGAATTTTAGAACATATTCAATTAACATTTGAAAGTGGTAATTTTACAATGCACACATGATTTTGAAGGAGTTGGTGCCTTTTGAGTGTCCATGCCAACAAATTTGCATTTTGTGATCCCTTTGGATGCCAAATTTGCCAGTTTACTAACAAAAATATCTGGTCTCTACATGGTGGAAGGTGTGCTTACCAGAGACTTTGATTACACATAGTCCTGAAGAAGCTTGTGTCATTTTGCAAAGGTCAAAAGCCAATAATTCAGTATCTTTTCCATTTGGGAAATCGTAATAAGGTCATGAAAAGGAAGGAAAAAGCCGTGACTGATGTAAACTTCCTGTCTATACTCTATAAAATTTTCAGTTGCTCCTTGTAATTTTTACAATTGAGTGAGAAAAATACTGTCACATGATTCTCAAGAGCCATTCAGGGAATAGGATAGTCTACTATACAATTCTGTATTGGGGTGACTGCATTCTCCCTTTAACCCAAGGGACATTGTTTTAGTGAAACAAGTTGCATTAAAACCTTTTATGAAAAAATAAGTTGTTGCACTTTTCAGTGTGATCTTTATAAAGTTAAGACATTATCAGTTGGAAAATTTTAAAGAACCCTGAAAAAATTGTTGTCATAATGCTAGCATGTTGTATTCTTTTCTCAGCTGACTTGGTGTGATTTGACACCAAAAACTGTTGCTGCTTCTAATTTTAGTCAAAGCTCACAAGTTGTAGAATGTTTTTTACACTACCAAGTTTCATGATGCTAATGTGCTTCTTTAAATATTTTCACAGCACCAGAAGATCAAGAGGTCGTAGGTCAACCACATGCTCTACAGGAGAGACTGGATGGGTTGCTTTGAGAGTGAAGCTGAGTTGCGGTCATGTTGTTCTAGCTTGCCACGTGGCAGGTGAACTCAACCAATCAGAGATCTTGGATTTATGAGATACGGACCATGAATGGACAAAACATAAGTTAAAACTGTAACATTACTACACTGGGGTGGAATCCCTCAGAGTGTAAGAACAGGTGTTGAGGTCAAAGGTGACATTTATTCAGTGTAATACTTCCTGTGAATGTATATATGATGGACTTGATGCCATCTAGTAATTGCTTGTTGAAAACAAGCAGCACTGGGTGGGGTAATTGTAAGGAGATATGAGATGGCATCAACATTATGTCAAGTTAGAGCATTGTGTTACTGACAGCTGTGTAAATTAAAGACTTTTGCATACAGGGTGTGGAAGGCACTACCATAAAATGTAAGATCCTTTGATTTTATAGCTGTTGAGATGTTGCTGTGAGGATGTATGGCAAATGTGGTGATGTTCTGATGTTGTACTGCAAAAATTCTCACATGTGAAGTGGTGTTTTTCATTTTTTTTTATATTTTGGTACTTCGTAATGAGTACAGTTACTTTCCATTGTTATTTGGTGTAACAGTTTTAGGATTAGCGGCAACAGTAGTACTAATTTTATGCACAGAGATGATGCTATACTGTGACTTATCAAGTTGCTGGCTGTCATGTGCTGTGTACAGAGATTTATGTATGCTGGGCAGCACAAGGAAGCCCCACCCCGCTCGAAAGATTTCCATGTGATTATAAATATTGTCTTCCCCACATTATAATTCCACCTGATACAGGTCATCCACTATCAATGCATTATTCCTTCCTTAAGTCCCTTCCCTACTCTGGATGGTGATCATATGTACCAAACACTCAGAAAATCCTCTGCTCATCCCTGGTTTACACGCAGCTTGAAGAGAAGCACTTTGTGACGTTCTGATTTTACCCAAGTGTTACACAGAGTGAATGTGAAGGCCTAAGGTTTCATGTTTTTTCAAAAAAGTGCACTATCGCACTTTACTATTGAAATTATAATTTATTATTTACTTGATTTGGAGGTATTCAATATGCCATGTACATATTATATGGCTTGAAGTTATGATCCATATAGTTTATGGCATAAATTTTACTGAAACAGTTAACAGTAGTGTCTAAGACACTAACCGTTGTTGACCTAGAAACAACCCAAGTGCAAGTACCATAAATTGAATTTTCTGTAAGTGCACTAAGGGTATTGGTAACATCCTGTTTATTAACGGACTATACTTTATCACTGACATAAGGAATTCATACCCTAGTGAAGAGATGATCGTAAATTGGATTGGAGACAAGATTGTGTGCTAGGTTAAGTCGTTAATTTGAATCCAATGTCCCTTATTTCCTGTGGCTCTTGACTGTTTGGCTTACACATTTCCTAAGCAGGAATCTGATGCTGCGTGCAATTAACAGCAGGATGTCGACTGGGACAGGTTTTTCAGCAAGTTGCTTGCTGCCCTCCAGTTATGCTCACATGATTGTGACATATTAATAACAAGGTTTGAAATACTTTGAGAAAGGTACTAAAGGTTCATTAATTGATCTGACACAGTTAATTAGAGCATCAGTGATGCAGTATCTCCTCATTGTGGTGGGGTGTGAAGTAGTACCGTATAATGTGGGGGTGGGGGAAGGTGGGGTGGTGTGGGGAGAAGAGTGTTAGGCCCCTGTTCTAACGACACATAAGTTACAGTGGTTTAAAAAAGAAACTGATTAATGCAGGTTTCCTTCATAGTATGTATCCTTAATGTAGATACTATGTTAAAATTTATTGGCACAGCTGACATCACATTAATTTGTGATGTATCCAGAGATGCTACCAGCATTTACCCAAAAAATCGGAAAATTTTGTAAAGGTGTCAAACTGCCGGACAGACATCACAGTAAACTAGTACACAAAGTCTGTCCAGTACTTAACGGTTCTCCATGCAGTGCCATCTACATAAGGTACTTATTACAACAAATACGTTTGCTACTATCAGTGGTTTATGTTGGACTAACTCTCAGATCATGCAAGAGAGTAGACTTTTTTCGTAAATTTGGCTAAAAATTTGGGAATCAAAAAAGTGTTTTCTGATGTCAAAAAAATCTGAATTTTTGATGGGCATTCCAAAAAAATCTGAAAAGTGGCATCTCTGTGTATCCTTTCAGGTTCCCAGACAACACCCCCCATCCCCAACAGTTCCTGTAGGATAATTTGCTGTGGATACCTCCCCGAGGACAATTCTCAACCCTGGTAATCCCCATGCAGACAAATTCACAGTTAACACCTACAACAATTCCAAATTTTCAGGTGGGAAGGGGGGGGTCTCTGAGGGGTAGTTGTGGGCAGGAACTGTCTGGGGTGGGGATTACCCAGAGGAAAATTGGTAGGAATTGTTGAGGTGGAAGTCGTCTCACCCTTTAAGTGCATTCATAATTCTCAAAGAAGATACTAGAAAATTAATGCAATATTATTGTATTGAAAATATACTACTTGGAAATGAATGCTCCACTGCTTGTGACAAATAATATCTCAAAGGAGAATGTGCCCAGTATATTGTTCTGTTTGTTCATTGTGTTTACAGAGTGACCTCAATTTCAGTTTCGGAATAAAGAATGAAAATTTGATGTGGAGTGTATGTACCATTGTCAAGTGTTGTGAAACATAAATGCCAAGTATTCTGATTAAGGAGGAACAACCCCCAATCTGTATGTTAAATTTTGTCTTTTTCTGATGTTTGTTGTCATTTTCTGCTTTTCAGTGAAGAAGATATAACATAGGTTTTTGTTACATCAATCATATGTGACTTATTTTGTCATATTGTGAATTGTTTACCTCTTTTCCTTTTGGACACATGGTAGCTGTGATAAAGAATCTGAAAGAACAAGTCTGCCAGTAAATTACTGTAGGGCTTCAACACTTTATATTAGTCCTAACATTTTAACCGTTCATTGTACTCTATGAAAACATTGAAATGGACTTCAACAATATCACACTGAAAAGAATAACCTTTGAGGCCCCTGTGTACTGGGCAAGGATTGCTTGCTTAATTAACTTTCACAAAAATACTCTAACTTGAACAGGTTTTTCTCTACTGTTTAAAATCTTCTGATTTAGCCATTAAAACATGCCAAAATGTGTATTACAGAGATGCCACCAGCATTTACCCAAAAAATCTGAAAATTTTGTAAAGGTTTCAAACTGCCAGATAGACAATCACAGTAAACTAGTCTACAAAGTCTGTCCAGTACTTAACGATTCTCCATGCAGTGCCATCTGCATAAGGTACTTGGTACAACAAATATATTTGCTACTATCAGGGTTTATGTTGGACTAATTCTCAGATTATGCAACAGAGCAGACTTTTTTATAAATTTGACCAAAAATTTGGGAATCAAAAAAGTGTTTTCTGATGTCAAAAAAATCTGAATTTTTGATGGACATTCCAAAAAATCTGATTTCAGACTAAAATCTGAAAAGTGGCATCTCTGGTATTAAACTTCTAGGATGACAAACATTTGGTAACACTCTTGCCAGTGTGTAGTCCTCATATGGTTACCATTGTACAAAATCTCGATTCTATGCTCACACTTTGCATTGAAATTTGAGTTAACTTATATTGTCACTGAAGTTACAGCGCACTTGCCCTTCTGCCCATTTAATTTAAACAAATGTGTGAGCTGGTAGCTTTTGAAAGGGATTCATCAATAATCAAAGAGTTAGTCAAGTTCATATAATGATGTGTAATGCTTTTATGATAATTCAGTGAAGTCAATCCTCCCATTAGCATACGAGAGGTGTCCAGGAAATACATCAACACCTGGCTTTGAGAATGCTCAGTATTTTCCACACTAGACTGTCACAAACATATGCGGTTATGTCAACTTCAGTTCACTTCCCCTGCACCTAGAATAGGACTTTACTCTGGACACTCCCAGGTACAGCATTCTAAACATGCATATTATGTGCAGCTTTTGCATTGGTGGGCACAGGATTCAGAAATTTCCAGATGAAGGGGAAAGTTACCATTCCCTCCTGACTACCATACCCTCCTTCCCTACTTTCTCAAATCTCTGACCCTTGTGCATATCACTGACATTTGTCTCTGATTCCATAAAACTCTTCAAACCGTCATTGTGAAATGGCAATGTAGGCACCTCAGCCTATGAAATATGCTGACGACTTGCAATGATAAAACACAAATGAAACAAACGAAAACTAAGAAGTTGTAAATCACCATTCTATCGATGTACTAAGAGCTATTAAACATATATGTTATAGCCAGTCAGTTAAATTTCAAAAGTTCTATCCAGTTACAAAATATTTAAAGATATATTTTGAATAGAATTAAACAACTCTAAAAACAAAATTAAATTATACCTGTAGCTGAACATGATACAGAATGGATCATGAAGTATATTGCTTTTCAAGAAAATAAAGAAATTAGAAAAATTAAACTCTACTTTTCCATGGCCATTACTAAACTGATCATTGCCTGCAATTTCACATAGACAAAATTCCACACCTCTTGCAGTTTACAAATTCAGCTGGCTTACTCTCTCTTCTAGCCAGTTACTCTTATTTGCATCATTATCAAAATTCCCAAATAAGATACAAAATTTTGATAAATCTCTTTCACTAAATCACAAAAAGCATAACATCTTCCTCAAGTGTAAACAGTAATAATATCCTTCTTTCTCTTCTTTGTAGAAAACATGAAAAAAAAAATATGTACTTCATTGTCATGTTAATTTCTAATGTAAGCACACAAAGCTTTCTGTTGTAAAGTATTAATCACTCTTTTGACATCATTGTGATATGCACCATTGTTTAAGCATTCTAGGAATGATAAACCCTGTTGGTTTAAGGTGAGTAGGCTTAAATGTAGAGGTACTTCATGACATGGCAAGAAAATAGTAGTAAAAATAAATGTAATAACAGATATTTTAGTTCAAACATGATTAACAAAGTAACAGAAACAACTAGAACTTCAAAGCATACAAAATATCATTCCTTTTTGAAGTCAAGGTTGATTGAATCAAACCACTGTTGGCATACAGGCCAATTTTACCTCAAAAATTTTGGGGTAAAAAATAGCTTAAGTTTGGGCCAAAACCAGCACAAGCAGGTACTGGCAAAAAATAAAGTCACAAAATTCCTAAATATTTGCCTGAGATTGTTGCCCCTTTTGGGCACTTTCTGCACTTCTGTTTCTTTTACACATTTTCTTCACAGTAAAGTTTGGGCAAAGCTTTAAAATTCAGGGCAACTTTGTTATGCCCTTCCCCATACCAAATCAGAAAGACCCTGTATGCCTTTGTTACAAAGTAAATGGACACAAATTTCTTTAAGTCAAAATATATTCAACTTATAAGGAGAGACCTTTGAAGCTGTTCGTTCCGATGGAACTCATGTGCAAGACTGACATGGCTTTGAACAATGGGAAGATGCCCTCTGTAGTGCTCCATTATAGTGAAACATCTACAATGAACAAGAGAAGCTGTTCTACACTGGTTTGTGAGACTAAGACACTAATGTAAAGTATTTCAGTTCTAAAAATTCATATGAAGCTTTCAAACACCTGGACAATGCTTGAATTTGTTGGATGAGTCCATCTTCAAGGCCATAAAATGCTTCAAAATTATTATTACAATACCTTGGTCAGCACGGAAAACTACTTAAATTTCATTTGTAGAACACATTTATATATTGCAGTGTTAATTTGCTTATCTTCAGACAAAATACTACGATCATTACGAAAAAGGTGGTGGAATATCCAATAAAGTGTGGTACTGAAGAAAGGGGCTTGAAAAGTTCTCGATTTACCTCTCCTGAAGAAACCTTGTACGAGTCTTCAGTTTGATCAACTTTTTCATTTCTTTCAAATCTTAAGTGTTGTGGGTTTTCATACCAAGAAATGTACACCGTGAATGGGTCCAACAGAGGTTTTAAAATGTCTACCTGAGATGTTTTACTTTTCTACTCAAAGTTTCTCCAAACAAAATAATAACCCAGCATGTTAGTGGGACGAATCTTCGTGTAAGATATGTACGTGCACTTTGGTTTAAAAAAGAAGTGGTTAGATTTACAGTTCAGACATGCAATTCAAACTTTGTTCAACCTGGAGTTTTATGGCCCAGTTTCCAACCAATTGGTTCAAGTTGAGCTGGCCACTGCCTTTTTTCCAGTTGTGGCTCACTGGCTTGTTTTCCCTACTCCATTGCTTATGCAGAGCATCACGCACAACGGCAGTAGGTTCCATTGGCAGTAGGTTCAACTTGGAAGTCACACGATTATTGGTGGCTGTCTTTGCAAATTATGAAGAGCAACAGAAAATTTGACGTGCACATGTTTACCGACCATCTATGTATGTATGCTTTTATATGTAATAATATACTTGTTTGTAGCAATATTTGTCAGACCCCCTACCCTTTCAAACATTTTGAGAAGTTCCTGTTTAAAGATATATTTTAAATCCCTGTTACTGTTTTTGTCCATTCTTACTGTTTAAAGGAGACTTAATTTGAAATGCTCACATTTTTTTTCAGTCAACTGAGATTGGCAGTATATGTAAGGGCTACCACAGGTAATTCTAAGTTTCCCAAATAGGAACCTATAGTTTTTATCTAATAACACTTGCAAAATAATGGTAGCTTTGTGACTGTACCATGTGGTCTGGGACTCTGGCTCTGCACAGTAACATTACCACATGAAGTACAGTGGCAAGCAAAACTTTCCAATATGATATCACTGATATGTATGGCTTGGCTAAAAGGTGCAGCAACCACAGACAATCACAGCAACTAAATCGCTCTTCAAATAAAAAGTTCTCATCTGTCTTGTGTAACAATTACTGATAACAGCTTCAGAAAGAGAATGGATAGAGTCATAGCTCCTGCATGATTGGCTTTCACTTTATCAGTAAACAAGAGGAACTCTCTGATAAAGGGACAGTCTCAAGCTTAAGTCCAGCTTTGCAGTCTAGTGCACTGAAGTAATGCAGCACAATTTTGGCAAACTTCTCAAACCACATGAGAGGGTCAAATAGAGGACTTCAATACTAAGGTAACATGCCAAAACAATGAAGGTGCAGCTGCCTCAGCCATGCTGCAGCAACTGCAGAAACACTTTGTTTAGATACCCACTACAATAGCACGACTGACTTTATCTTTGTACTCAAATGTGTATATGAACAACACGTCAGTACTGCAACACATGGCTGCAGTTCCTGCAGCCTGGCAAACACAGCTACAGCCTCGGGTTTGAAATGAAGCCTAAGCAGTTTCTACAACACTATTACTACAGGACTGGATGGTTATCTCAACACCCACTACACTGCATATTATATCCCCTCATTTCCTATATCTATAATTCAATCTATACAATGACCAGCTGTCAGGGTGTTCTTTAAAAGAGTTCCATTTCCTGGTCGCTGTCATCACTTGCATTGCCAAGCAAGTGAAGTTTCGCATCTTCACGTTCACTTTCACGTGATGGGGCCACTCTGTCTGTAAACCAAGAGAGAGGAGAAATACTCTTTTTGTGTTGTGACTCGACATCTAGTGAATATGACGAGTCATTGACAAGCAAGGTTTTAGATCTCCTTTGAGATAAATCACAATCTTCATTTGGAGTTGGCTTTTTGTATCTGAAGAAAAAAACAGAAAAAGTTAAGAATGTAGGGAGGAATAACAAATCTAGTGAAATACTTGGCAAGTTACAAAAACCATTGTTCCCAAAAGGGCATTTTTCGTCGAAATTCCAAAGACTAAAGCTGAAGGGTAAAATAACCATCATTCTCTCAGAAGAATGGTCAAACTATCAACAATGATGAATACAATTTTACAGGCAACTTTATTGCTTAAATTGTCAGTTATTAGATTAAACGAGGAATAATTTTCACAATTTGACTTCTTTGACATTTTCAATCTTTCCATTATGTGACTGTTAACCCTTTCTCACATACACGAGATGTATAGAACTAAAACCACACATACACAAGCCTATGTATGATATAAATTGTCTTCCTTTGATGCTAACTAGCCCAAAACTGTGGCCATCATACATTTTCCAGAGTCGTATTATTGTAAATATTTTAACTTCTATGCACTCACAATTTTAACAGAAGTGATGATGTCACAACTGACACACTGGACATAGCCATAGCCGCTGCTGCCATCCAGGGTTGGAGCGCTATTCCATACCGCATCAGGGCTCCTGTAAACACAAAAGATTACCAAGGTGAAATGACAACAACTACTTAAAACTTTTCAGATTTTCCTGATAAAATTTTAATTTCAATTGGCTACCTTCCTGCCATAGTTGCAAAGTAATGAAATGTGATTTACGACCATGCTTAAGTGTTACTATACTGAAGGCAACGGTGCACAGTGCTAGCCCACATATACTGCAGCCCTGTCCACAAACTTCACTACTTATCCCGTAAAGTTATGGGGCAACTTCAATTATCCCACTGTGAATAAATGACCAGTGCCCTCTTTCATAAAGTGTTATGCTATATATTAAGTTTGAGTTATCATGCAACAGTCTACATAAACTTAAAAAAGAGCATACCTTTTCATGAAACAAGGCCCAGTCCCCTAAAATAATTCAACATGTTTTTCACTTCTCTAAAAAATTTGTTTGTGTCACAAACTTTTTAACTTTTATACTGGATGCTCTCTTGTATCCTGTACATCACAGTGATATGCCCATGCATGTTTCAAGCACTGGGTGGCACCAGGTGATCCACTTGGCACTAAAAATCTCCACCCTGCACTAATTAAAAGTTGTGAATCCTGGCCAGCACTGTATTTCTTCTTGGCATAGGTAAACTTTCAATATTTCCCCAGACCTCACCCACAGGATGCCATCAATGTGCCCAACACCAAGGAAATCCTGGGAATATCTCTTCGTGATTTGAATCATCAAGGTGGGTTACTACTTGTTATTAATTGCTAAGCCAAAATATACTTGCAGTGACTGCAAAACAGAGGCTTGATGGCCATTTAACCCTTTCACAGCCATCCCAATTTTCCTGTTGTGTACTGTACAGCCAACTAGGTTAACTCAGTTCTTGACATTATCGGCCATCTATTTGAAATGTAAAGTAACGTTTTCCCTAAACAGAATTCGAAGACATGAACATAAAAAATGTAGAAAGTACATGTCACCAACAGTTAAGATTGTTTAAAATTCAATTCAATTAAATTCCGAACTAACAAATTCAAAATGGCTGCAGATTGCCTTGATTCGGGAAACTAATCCCTTAGCTAATGCCTAATCTTGATCCAACTCCAGATCGCAAATTTTGCCATGGAAAAGCATCCTAGCTATTGACAGAGCTCTAATCACTATCCAATATGTTCAGGGACATATCATCTGAATCAACTTCACAAACTTTTTCTTTCTGGCCACATTTAGAGCTTCCTAAGCTGACTCGCAAATACCATTGCTGGGTCTGACTTGCTCTTGAATGCTGCCATTTTGTTTGCTCTGTATATCGTCACTAGTTCAAGGTATTAAAAAATTTCCAATTGTGCCACCCTTTCAAATTATGTGTAGAAGCTATTCAGAAGCAACATCAACTTCTGGGGGTATGTTCATAGCTTGCCGGGTCATTTAAGTGTGGTAGGTTCAAAACATAATAGTATGTAAGTGGCCATGAATGGTACACTAGCCTAATACATAATATTGCATATCTGGCTGTGAAAGGGTTAACTACATTGTTTAATGAAGGATGTCCACATAACTTTATGGACAGGTATGGGGGTCAAGCTAGGAGGGGGGGGGGGGAGGGCCATGTCTATTATATTCCATGCACTATGAGCATGATCACTGAATGTAGAACATACATATTGACATGTCATTACATTATTTATTTTTCATTTACTTATGCCCTTCTATCTTCTAGTGAAGGGATTGTCCCACTGAGCTCATAATCAAACTGATAGACTAGCACACTTGCACATCCATTTAGGGTGAGTAAACACATCACAGCTTCCTTAAAAATTTTGATGCCTTTGGTTTCATATTGCATTTACAATAATGAGAAAACATTTTATTCCTGACTGTACAAATCACATTACTTGGACCCAGCTATTGATAAAACCAGCAACCTTCAGACTGGCTGACTTTAGTTTCATTTCAAATTTAAACTACTACATTGTCTCACTGCCTCTTTATGGATATATTATACCTATGAATTTAATAAACAAGTACATGAGGATTAAAGATATGCCTTCATACTAGAGATTTCTATGAAATAGTTTTCAGATAAGAACGATTTTGTGCCAGATACGGAGATGAGCAAAGAACTTAACTTACCACTAATAAGTTTCAAAGGTCTACGTTAACACAAGTGGAGGGAGCAAGGGAGTATGGCAAATAGGCAGATTGTCAATTTTGGAGGAACAGTATTCGTAAGAAGGGAAATCCCCCAGCCCCCACCCCCAAGAAGGAGTGTCTCTACTAGCTGTTACTTATGTCTCCCTTGAAGGAGAAAATCCACTGTAACTCACTTAAATGATTTTTAAGTCAACTGATAAATCATCATTTGAATTAGGGGGAGACATTTCAGAATACCACTTAAACTTACCTGCAGCAATAGGAATGGCAATGGCATTGTAAATCAAAGCAAAGAAGAGATTTAGACGGATTCTTTGAACTGTCTTGTGAGACAAATCTATAGCTGATACAACGTCATGCAATTTATTCTGTCGGCAAAAGAGAAACAGAGGAGAGGGTGAAAAAAGGAATTTTCAAGTATGAAAAATGATTATATTACTATACTGAAAGGGAATGTGATAAGCACAAGAAAACAATAACATGATCACAAGACATATTGCAAGGTTCCCAAATTTCAGAGATATTAGCAATCAAGAATTTTTATTTTCAGTCTAAAGAATGTACATTGGATAAAACATACTTGTGTTCACACATTTACAAACTGTACATATATGTTGCAACATGATCTCATGTAAAGAAAGTGTAACTTCTTCATTTACCAAACCAATGATGGCATTTTTTGACAAAAACCACCTGAAATTCAATGATTTTTACCACCATACAAAAATTTCCAGACTTTTCCCCATTTTCCTAATCCATAGAAGTACTGATCCTGTGTGTGTTTGATTCAGATTCATGTCAAAATGCCTTGCAGGCAATATTTGACAATTTGACGTATGTAAGATATGGTGACAGTGGTAATGATAGAAATATTCAGCTTGAGTATGTTCCAATAAAATAGTTGTCCTGGGGGGAGTTGTTTGGGGGAATTTTCAGGGCAAAGGGGAGTTTTCCCAGTGCCATGGTAATGAATTCATGTATTATGTAATGGTACTATACATATAAACTGGACATGACTAATGAATTAAACCCTTACATTTATTAGAACCACTGAAGCAGCCTCCACAGCAACATCAGTACCGGTCCCGATGGCAATACCAATATCTGCTTGTGCTAAAGCTGGAGAATCATTGACACCATCACCCACCATGGCAACCACCTCCCCCTGTGACTGGATTTCTCGGATCTTGTCCACTTTGTGTTGTGGAAGGACTTCTGCATAAATTCGTCCAATACCAACCTGAAAGGAGAGAAACAGGAGGGGAGGCAATTTTACTGATGGATATTAACTCAAAAAGCACAAGGAAAGTTGCTTTCATTACATAGGATACTGCACAGCTTAGCAATCACAAAGACAAGCATGTCTTTTTTACTTTTTCAATACCCCTCTTATGTCATTGTAGCTTTCCCACGTTTGTCACAACATTAGCACTTACACTTGGCCTACTTAAAGTGGACCTAAAGTCCAGAATTACAAGAATATATATTTCAGAAATTGGAAAATGAATCTCATTCATCCAACTCCCATTTTCATAGCATACTCCGTTGCTGAGATATAAAATGTTGAAATTTATTCACTTAATTTGAAATAGTAGATTGTGCAATAACTTGTGAAGTCCTTCTTGTTCAACTCACATTACCAGCTTTTGTTTCCTTTTAAAATTAAGATGCTTATATGACCTTGAAACAATTACAGTTCCCTTGCATGGTATGTTCCACATAGAGGGATTTATACAGCCAAGTCACCCTGTAACAGTAAGACAGTGACCACATTTTGGCACAAGGTGCAATGGCTTTCGAAAAAACAAAGAACAACAAAGACTGTAATTTGAGCAGTACAAGAATGACATCACAAATTATTGTGCAATCCATCATTTTAAATTGATTTAATAAGCTTCACCATTTTATATCTCAGCTCAGGAATGTCCTGTGAAGATGGGAGTTGGACCTTTTGGTTGCATTTTTCAAGCCTTGTGACATATATTTTTGAAATTTTAGACTTTAGGTACACTTTAAAGGCTCTTTAATCTCACCCCAGAGAGTAACAATTCTCCCTACTAAGGTAACTTCTAGCCCCTCCTCCAATTTAAACCAAACTTCCTGTCTAGTACACCTCTAAGGTAGAGCCACAGCAGCCTGTACTGGGTGTAAATTGCTTGAGGCAATACTGTCAAACACAGAGTGTGCGAGCTAAACTGCGAACACACTGACTTTACAAATCATTGTTCACTAACCAGGGTGAAACTGTATTGTTTGAATGAATGTCAAGTGCCGTTATCAACTGTATTTAGAACTCTAGGGCTATTCCTAAGTATGTCTGGGCAGAGAATTGCTAGCAACTACCTGGTTTGGGGGAATGCCACATCCCCTTTACACATTTGCAATAACACTCCAATGTCATTTGTCTTGCGACATCTACAGCCATAAGTTTTCAAGTTACCTGTCCTGCAATTGCTTGTGCAGTTTTTGTATTATCACCAGTTAGTAACACCACATTGAGACTCTTCTGTTTTAAAGAGTAAATTGCGGTAGCAGCATCAGTTTTGATAGTATCAGCGACTGAAATTACAGATGCCAACACACCTACAGAAAAACATAGAAATTAAAGAAGTAATAAATATATTAGCAGCATTGTACCTACAGTATTCCCTTGCACAACAAAGAAAAACTACCATTTGCCAAACTTTGTTAATACCATTCCGTTAGATTTTTTTCCATGGGCAATCAAAAGCATGGCCCAGGATGGCTAGGGAGGGGTGGGAGGGTGTAGGGCCCTGGTTACAATTTTCAAAGCAACAATATTTTCCAAAGATTTTATTGACAAACGGTACTGGAAGCCTCTATCCCTCCCAAGCCCCACCCCCACACATTCTTGTTTCAAAGGCTTTCAAGATGGATAGCACTACATTGTACTGCTGTCATTTAAAGGCATAAGTAGTCACCCAAACTTACTTTCACAAATGAACTAAACATTACAAATCTCATCTTATCTCTATTGTAAGTATCTTTCATAATGTTTCAGAACATAAATGTGGCATTCTCAAAGTAAACAATGGTGTTATTTTGTATAAATTTAAAAATTCGTTTACAAAATTGTTGTCACATGATGTAAAAGGGCCACTAATGAATATGGATACCCGGGTATACTAATTCAATTTGGGGTGACTGCATTTTTCCCTTTAAGAGAAAGATTGAAAATAACGAGGAATCAACCTACCATTGACAGCTACCATTACTGCTGTATGACAATAAAGAGAAATCAACCTACCATTGACAGCTACAGCTACTGCTGTATGACAATAAAGAGGCATCAACCTACCATTGACAGCTACCAGTACTGCTGTCTGACAATACAGAGGAATCAACCTACCACTGACAGCTACAATTACTGCTGTCTGACAATAAAGAGGAATCCACCTACCATTGACAGCTACAATTACTGCTGTCTGACCCATCTGCTCTTCCACTTGCATAATGCCATCTACTTCATTGGAAACTGTCAGTCCATTGCGGTGCATCCACTCACGGTTGCCAATAAGGACTTCATACTCGTCTACATTAGGAGGACCACTGTTTTCTGCAAATCAGATAGTAATACCACAGTCAGCAGCCAGTTAGTTTAACGCTGGTCCAATGGTGAACGTGGGATGAAAATGTCTTGAATATATGTAAATATTTTCTGAGAATGTCTCCATTGTCTAAGAAAGTAGATGGCGAGTTTCTGCAATCATACCAGTACATTGTTATCATCAAATATATTCACACCAATATCCTGGATAGGTATTATTTTCGTAAACTAACATTAACACAAAGTGTGCTGACAAACATCACTGCTTCAAGTACCTTCTGGGGCAATGTCTGCCCTCCTCTAAATATCCTATCACCCCCCCCCCCCCAATTGTCACAGCTTTGGTTTCAATTACAGACCCTCATGCAAATGCCTCCAAAAACATTAATTCTAAGCAGCTGGTTACCACCCCCTACAGTTAAGGTAAGTTTACCTGAATCATTTGCTATCATCAGAGCTGGACTGGTAGACTCCAAGGAATCCACCATTTGATCCTCTACTTTGACACCAACATTATCACGGATCAGTTTTGCTTGACGAGACTTTTCTAAGAGATTCTCAATACTGCACACATCAATGGAGCACTTCAATCCACAGCCTGGTACAATCTGAAATTCTTTACTCTTCACAAGGGTCTGGACCCCTAATTCCTGTTCAAGTGTTAAGATGTAAATAGATCTGAGAATAATCTAACACGAGTGATACGGAAGATTGAACTGCTTTTACAAGGAGCTGTGTTTCATGTTTCTAGAGGAGTGAAGGCAACTTGTATGTTATATCTGTGTCTCATTTACAGTATCTCAACATCACACTCAAGCCTAACATTTTAAAATTTTAACGAAATAAATGAATACAAGAAGAATCAATTATCTATAACCAGTGCTCATTTTGAAGAAGTATACACAAAAAATCTACGATCAAGTCTAACATTTTAAAATGTAAAAGAAAAGAATGAATAGAACATGTGAGCAAATGAATCTTCATTTATTAATACTTACTTCGAAAACTTTGAACCACACATGTTCAAGTTTGTCTTCTTTATAACTGTAATGTGAAAACATACCTGTTTTACATAAGCAGCTATAGCTCCACCAATCGGATGTTCGCTGTCTGCCTCTGCAGTTCCAGCAATGGCTAACAGTCTGTCCAGAACTAGCCACATCTTGGCTTGGCTTTTCAACACGATTACTCTTGTCACTTGCAAAGACCCCTCTGTAATTGTTCCAGTTTTGTCAAACACAACAGTCTTTACCTTTAAAGTAAACACACACACCTCAGAAAACGGATTCTTTATTTCAAGGTGGCATTATGACTACGTAAAAGATAAAACAATTGCCTCTATATGTCTCCTCCTGCTGCTATCCACATTTCTTAGAGACTGCATCTCCCCCCACCCCCTCCCTCATAGAAGAGTTCTGCTAAAACACCGTGCTGATACCAGTGTAAACTTTAACAATAATGACAGACAGCTTGTACAGTAATATTGAGAAGAGTAATTTGTTAACTGAGACACTACGGACAGTATTACACCAAACATTAAATTTTTATTCATTGGAAAATGTTACTACTTACTGAAGCATGACCTTACCTTATGAGCGAGCTCTAATGGTTCACCACCTTTAATCAAAATCCCATTGATAGCACCTACTCCTGTACCCACCATGACAGCAGTAGGGGTGGCAAGACCCAGGGCACAAGGGCAAGCAATACAGAGAACAGCAATAGCACACTGGAAAGAATTTTGCCAAATGAAGATGGTCTGATGACTATCACTCCCCTCCTGAGGAAAAAAAGTCCACAGCCTCATTCAAATTTTCTTGTCTCATGTAATTTCCATGTATTTACAAAAAAATTCATTTGGAATAATAAAATTTCAACACAATGACCATACTCAAAGAAGTGTTGGTGGGTGAGAGGATGAAACCATACAGGCAATTTCCCACCTTCCAAAACATTTTTGAAGGCTATTTATCCAATGAAGGAAATTTTGTACACCCTTTTGTGTACATAATAGGCTAACTTAAAAGAACCACGACATTCCCACTTAATATTTCTTTTGACAGGGTTTTGGTGAATGTTGCAGGGTTCTCCTCATCTCATGTCCTAATGTGGATGCTACTCCCAGTAAAAACTCAGTAATAATGTATCAGATTTAGTATAAGGAATCATAGGATAGTGTGTCATGTCAAGGGGTTGATATGTTGCATAGATATGTTGCATCAACAGGTTACATCAATAGGTTGCATTAAATAAATTAAACAAAAAAACAAGAAAGTTTTCTCATCTTACTGTTGTGTTGAATTGAGGTTTATGAGCGTGCATCATGTGAGGGTTGTGGTAGCCAGTAACAAGATGGCAGAAGAGTGTCAAGAAAGAGACCATCACAATAAAAGGAACAAAAACACCCGCAATCTTGTCAGCAAACCTTTGAATCGGTGCCTGTCAAATGATAAATACATGAAACTATTTCTGAACACAATTGATGGCTATACCTGACGTATGCACAACAGAAATGAACATTTTAGTACAATTACTAGAATGAATTGGAAATGAATACATGAATACATGAATGCTTGAATACATGAATACTTGAATACATGAATACTTGAATACATGAATACTTGAATACATGAATACTTGAATACATGAATACTTGAATACATGAATACTTGAATACATGAATACTTGAATACATGAATACATGAATACTTGAATACATGAATACTTGAATACATGAATACTTTTTACTCAAATGTTCAAGAGAGGAAGTGAGTCAGAATCTACATCATAGGCAAAGCAGTGGTTCAAATGTTTGAGCATTCCCTTGGTTTATCTCTAAAAGAAAATTAACAAATCCAGAAAACCAAAAGTGCTAATCTTCTACAAGCATTTTGCAACCACAAACAGCAATAAAATATTAATTTTAAATAAGTTCAGCTAAGCAAATGTTGCTGGCTTTAAACTTTTGCATCAAATTAAACATAAATGCATAGAATTGAAAATTATGTCCTACAGATAAGGCAAAAAAAAGTTACCTTGGAAGTTTGGGCTTCTTCTACAAGCCTCACAATGTTCGATATTGTCGTGTCTGAACCCACATGAGTCGCTTTTATATAGAGGGAGCTGTTTTGGTTTATTGTTCCACCAATAGCAGTACTTCCTAATGAAATGAAATTAAACGAAAAAAAAAAAAACAAATGTAAGAGTGTCACTTGAAAAACTTTCCTTACCATCATCAGCTATGAAATAAATGCTTACATATCCTGATGGAGACCAGGGCCCCATTACATAAAGAGTTACAGTCAATCTTAGTTTGACTTCAATATGACTACGGCATGATAGGTCAAACTTGCGTTCAATCACAACTTTATATAAACGTAGGTTCCTGAACAGTATTAAAAATTACACTTAGAAGCCAAACATAAAGAAATGCTGTAACAATAAAAATGTAACAGCTTTTAGCATCATGTAGTGAGAGCCATTTAAAACAGAGGACTATGTTTCATAGAGAGTTACGACTGATCTTAAGTTTGAGGTATACAGACCTAACTTAAAGAACAAACGTAACCCTCTTTGAAATGGGGCCCAGGCCAGTGTCTCCAAATTTAACTATTGCTTTAGCACTTCCATGTTAAGATGTTCTATGGAATATACTGGCTGGTTATAGCCATCCTCCTGTATAAAATGAATGCTTTCTTAGTTATGTTCTTGGCAAATGTTGTACCAAATTTTACACTACTGGTCTGACAATTTGAGGGAGTAAAGTGGTGTGTCTTTTGCACAAACATGACCAGTCTTCTTATCCCTTCTATATACCTCCATGATCTATGGTATAAGCTGACGGTATCTCACCTATTTGCTATCTCCTGTTACAACTAACTGTTACAACTCTACTGTTAAAATGACTCATGATCTATAGTATTAGCTGATGGTATCTCACCTATCTTTTTAGAGACTGGTAATGACTCTCCTGTTATAAGTGACTCATCAACCATTGAAGTTCCGTCTATCACATTCCCATCAACTGGAATCTTCTCCCCGGGAAAGACTTTCACGATGTCCCCTTTCTGTAGTAGCTCAACGGATACAACTTCCTCCTTACCGTAAGTACCATCTTCATTTACATTAACCAAGGTGGCATCTGTTGCTTGCAGAGAGATTAATTTTGCTAGAGCTTCAGATGTTTTCCCCTGAGGGTTTGGAAGCAAAAAGCCAATCTAAATAGTCACATCACATTTTTATGACAGTAAGGTACTTATATATTGTTACTACCCTTCATATAAATCACTTACAAATCTTCAAGCCAACTGTGTTCACCAAGCAAGTACATTATACATTACCTCCTAGGTTCTCAACTGGAAGCCCAAGGGCCTTTGCAGCCTGAAACTGGCATAAAAATGGCTCACGGAAAATTCAAGGATGCCAAACACTTACAGTATTACTGCACGGATATGGATTGTGCCCAATACTACAATTTGAATTATTACAAAGCATACAGCTAAATTCAAAGTGGCCATCGACCCAAGCACTTGAGCACTTCTGCCTGACATGAATCAACTAAGATCCCCCACCACCGGCTTCTCTATCGTTGTCAAACTTAACTCTCTGATTTTACTTTTCAGGAACACTTTGCTGGTATTTTATTATGATGCTTCTCCTTCCACTAATAAGTATCACAAAGCACTTTCAACATAATGTAGATTGACATGATGCAACTCATGGTGACACAATTATCCTTAGCATCATTGAGTTTGGGGACCTTGCAAATGTTTGCAAACAGTGGTTCAACTCTTGTCCCCAGTAAACCTTCCTTTGCCTCTGACCCAGATGCCTAACTGAGCACCATAAAAGATAGTCTTGTCACAGTTGTATGTGTCAACATGTTCCTTGCATGACAAAAAGTTTGACAAAACTATTGCACGACTGTTGACTTCTTTAAGTTAATACTAGTCTGTGCTGAAAACAATTGTGTACTAATTCCTGAATAAGTAACTGCATTACTGCATGCTCATAGTGAGATATTCTGCTAGCAGAGCCTGGTTTTAGTAACACAGGCTATAGTAGATGAGCATTTCCCACGAGGAGACTTGGATAACTGAACTTCTTTGACACTGTGCCAGAAGATTTAAGAAGTTAGAATCTACTTCCAGGATTCAAAGTAACTTAAGACTCACTTCTTCAATATCGCCCCCCAAGTGTGAATAATTTAAGCACTTCAGTAAATACATTACTATGACGACGACAATTGTTATTATCATTACAGAAATACTAAATATTTACCTTAGCTAGATGTTCCAGCCATCTACCAAGTGTGACAAATATATACAGCATAGGAGGCTCATCAAAAAATGTCACTGGACTGGTAGCAGCACTACTGAAAATGGCAATCAACACAACGGTTAAAGAGTAGAGGTAGGCTACTGACGTTGCCATGACGATGAGAACATCCATGTTGGCTGCTCCATGCTTCAAAGACTTGTAGGCTTGTATGTAAAAGTATTTACCTGCAACAAACTGTACAAACACTTCACATTAAATGTTACTGTAGCAATCCAAAATTTTTTATTAAATGAATGATTTTCTTTTCCTTTATTTACTTAAGCACAAACAAACATTACTATTTTGTAAAATTGCATTACTGTATTTCACCAAATGCTGCATCCTTATATTTTGTGAGGTGTTTGCTGAAGTACCACTGTGACAATAAGTTCCGTAATGCTGTGCGCTGTGCTTGTCTGATCAGAGACACACAGGATTACTTATTCATTTCAAACAAGTCAGAGGTATGCAGCAAACTGAATATTTGTTCCCTTTGGAAAGGCCAGAGGAAAGGAGACACAGAGATGACCCTGTCCATGAAGTCTGCCATTTTGTGTCATTTGGCAAGGAAAATGGGCAAGAATTCCTAAATTTCAGTGTAAAGCAAAGTCTGAAAGTATGGCTTTGAGGATTGAACAGAGTACCATAAGAAGCACTACTACAGTTTTGTGATGCTAAGGGTCTTACTAAATATACCTGCAAACCGCGACAGATATTATGAATTGCAAATTTCACTATATTTATAAACATATGATATCTGCAAGATAAAAATCAGAGGCCAAATGTTGTTCTTGACTGGTCCTTCACAAGAAAGTTGCTATGATTTTTTTAATTTTTCACAGTACCTCAATGGAACTTCTGCACTGAGTTAACTGCTCATAAAGGGAATCACACTTTGAGTCTATTAACCTTGTGACATTGAGTCATAGTTATTCAGTCAATACTCAGTAAAAGATTAAGAAGATGTCCTTTTTTGTTTTTTTTTCAATATTCACATTTATGAATATATCTATACGCAATCCACTTGGAATTCCTTCTGAAGTATTGCAAGCTGTGATTATATGAATGCAGCTGACTGGTGCAGGAATAACACATGCCAAACAGGCAATTTACTAACCTGAACTGGTGTACACAGACAAAACAGGAGCAAGTTTCTCAAAGAAAGACCAGGAATGATGATAATCTGTTCCCTCTCCACACAGATACTATATATCAACATGGCTATAACAGGGATACCAAACAGGGCAGATATAAAGAAAGACCTTCTCCACCTAGAACAGAGGAAGGAAAAAAAAACAGTTTAAATCTTACTTAAGGACAAATAATCAGTTCTGCAAACCAAACTATAACTGATATTATGAGATTCACCAGACAGGCACATTTCATGTATGTCATGTTTCTAATGGCAACGGAAAAAACTGCCATGTTGGGAAATAAGACAAGGGCAGATGTACTACGGGTGTACACAAAGTAGCCAATCAATCAGCCAGACAGGAGTGCTGCTGGTGCATGTAAAATGTTCCATGTAAACATATTTCTGCACCTGTGCCTCCAACGTAGCCATGTACACAGAACATGACATCATATGAAATAGGTCTAGTCTGCAATCCTACTATACACTCATAATACATTTGTAAGGTCTTATCTTCTTTGTGCCTGCCTAACTACTGTCAGACCAATCAAGCAGCATTTTGATCGCAGGAAACTTTCAATACAAAATATGTGGGTGGTATATAAAAGAATCAATGTCCCCATCACATCCTGGAAATCCTGGTAATACCGTGCAGTGTGATGTAAAATACACAAACATATGACTGTGAAACTCTGATTTTCAGGAGAGTGACCACCAGGACTGGGCAATTCCAGTATGTCTGAAGTTCAGGTACCTGCAGCCTTATGACTGACAGATCCTTGGACAATGACGTCACAACTGCTACAGGCACCCTTTCCCACAGCACATAGTACTACTGTACTAGCCTATCAATGTGTAGGCCAACACTACACATGGGGCTTTCCAACAATGGAGATGTTGAACTGTTGACATCTCAGAATTGTAACTGCCAGCTGTACTGGTGACATAAAAGAGAAAAGGGCAAACAGAGCAAGTTTTGTTACAATATTCCAACAAAGCTTACCAAAGAACACAAATGTAAACCAAACCATATCATTTTGTACACAATTTTGAAAAATGTTGAAAACTGTCTGCATTAGCCGGTAGTGGAGTCACTACTCAATTTCAGGCCAGGAGTTGTGCCTCTGAAGTAGAGCCTAAAAACCCACTGAAGCCTAGAGGCAACCCTGTCTGTTATCAGGATAGAGCATGGCAAATTACATTTTATACTCACTGATGAATTGTCTCTGTGTGGTCCACTGCAGAAGTTTTCTTCTGATCAGCTGTGAGGAGTTTTGCATTAAAACCGATGGACTGAAAGAAAGGCACATTGAGGGACATGACTGTGTGTCACTTTGAAACCCACACCCCGAAACATCTTTTGAACATCTAGAAGTTCATTTCCCTGTTCCAATGCTCTATTTCTTCTCTATTTCTATGGTGAAAATACTTAGATTGTCTACCAATACCTTGAAATACCATGAAAACCATGAGATTCTGCATTAAATAGCATTATCTTGTTAATGAATAGTGGTATTATGTTTCACAGAACCAGATTGCTAATGTACATAGCTAGTTAAAAAAATAAAACAGATCCTCCTTTTTCACCTCAGTAATACAAAAGACTTCCCCAGCTTTAAAGGGAAATGTAATGTCAAATTGCATCAAAATAGAACACAGACAAAGTATCTTTCATCAACATGAAAGCATGCAGTCTCACCAATATGCTCTGGCAATTACTTTTCTTCCAACAAATATTAAACATATATAAGAGTTATGAATGGAGCATCTTTTGAAAATAAGACAATTTGGATGAACACATTATTCATGCTCTACAAAGCAGTAAATTTCTTTCTGTGAGGATATTAAAACTACCAAGTTTCTTCACTATGACTCACCAGTCATTCTAAATCTTCAGTTATGGTTTGGAAAATGTCAAAATTTTGTGAACAATGAATGCAATATATCACTTTAAATGGGAAAGTAAAAATAAAACAAGGCAAAACAGATATTGCTATGGTTCAAGGTTTGGTTATCTACCTCTATGATCTGAATGATGTCTCTTGGTCCAATTACATCAGGGTTGAACTCAAAAATCCCTCTGCTAGTTGCCAGGGCAACTGATGCCTTTATCACTCCTGGCTTTTTCATCAAGGTGGATTCTATCAGGTTGACACAGGATGAACAAGTCATTCCAGATATCTATATGGAGAAAAGCTTACACACATCAACATGAAAGGGAAACCTATTTTCTGTTTTATTTGCAACATTTATCACATAATTTGTGAGTGCCCTTTGAAAAGGCAATAGACTCACCTGGAGCTGACAGGAGGAGAAGAATCCATTCAACAGGATTTCTGACACCCCCCTCCCCCCACTCCCATGAAATGTGGTCAGTACTTTGAAAGACTGCACTGAATACTAGTGCTGTGCACATATCACCAATAATTCATATGACCAACATCTGATATTTATTTTTAAGTATCAGCCAATACCAATGTCATACCAGTATTTCTGCAAAACTAAAGGCTCCTGTACGCTTCCATGTAATGCCATTTCATTTACGAAGTCAGAAACAGGAAAATGATTTAATCTTTGTATGAAGTATAGGGGTGGTAATATTATATAATACTGGCATTTAAGTGAAGTTCACCAATACGAATTATAGGACAGATATGAGCTATATCAGTAGATACTGATACGGAATACCAAAAATGAGTTTGACACTACTGGATACCACCATGTTTGGTCCTAATGTGTAATTTGATTCATACGTGACATGACAGGAAGTCATCATAGAGGAAGTAGACTGATTCATCATACGTCGTTCCACTGTCTATGTTTAGGTTGTCGGTTTGATGATCTATTACTCTGCATACTCGCTTCATATCACATCAATCTCTTCAAGAAACCAATCAGAAAGCAAGTACATGGGAACTGCACTAAGTGCACAATTGTTTGAACTGAAATCAGTCCTGAGTAGGTGGCAGCCACTCTCTCCATAGAAGATTAATTTTTGAGAAGACAGAATTAGAACTGTGAACCAGCCATTTAGTTTGTTCCCTTCAGGACTTGCAACTTAATAATAATGGGCAAATTTTCAGCATGTATGCTGTACTGTTAATTCAAAACCAGTTTGGGATGACCAAATATGCCCTTTCAGGTTAAGTTTCCTCCACGTTATGTTACTTAGCACCCTTCTCACATACAGTTGCCTGCCTAACAGCTGTCTTTTGATTTCTGCGAAGGGGTTGCTGTCCCTTAAAGCCTGCAGGGGATGGTCAAAGAGCCCCAAAGATGTTGTACTTCATGTTAATAACCTTTATTTCATTTGTCAATCCCTGCTTTACAAAAGTGGTGAACTGTATGCAGGCATAAACACTTTTGTTCTCTACCAGGCAGTAGCATGGGAGGGTGCCAAGTTGCAATGATCTTCCTGGCTATACATAGCACTGTGCGATGGCAGTGTCCCTGGTTGTACATGGCACTTTACAATGGCAGTACAGCTTTCCTCTGTAAATAAACATTACATTACCTTTACAATATAGCGAATCACTTTTTGGCTATATCAATGAACTTTGCAACAGATTTCTGACTCAAATAAAATTTATTGGCATAAACTCCAGGGGAGGGTGGTTTTTGCATAGTGATGAGCTGAACAAAACAAACCTTTTCTACTCTTTATGAGACTTTTCATTCCATTCAAAAATACTTACATGAAGCTCAACCACACCTTCCTTCTTAGCCGTAGTTGACTCCAATATAACTTCTGCGTCAAAGCCAAGGTCACTGATCATTACTGCTATTTCACTGGGAGTCACATGACAAGTGTCAAAGGTTACATCTGCCTTCTGAGACATCAGTGATACTGTAATATTGCAGATTCCTGCAAAAAAAGCAGAAACAACTTAAACATTCACTCCTGATACAGTACGATTTGCATGTAGTGAGTTTAACACTTAAGATAGGTTCACACAGTATCGTAAACATGACAAACGAGTTTAATAGGTGAACACTGTGTTCATGTTTGACTCAAAGTAACATGGGACAAGTGGGGGAGTCATGTGTATATGGATTTAATACCATTTTCAATGCACATAATCCTACAACAAATTATTACCTGGACTTATTCTCCATTTTTTATGATTTTATTAAGTTGTACAATTTTTGTGGAGTTCCTTTTTCATTTTTTTTTTTTTGGGGGGGGGGGGGCATCAAGCCAAATAAAAAATAAAGACCATTAATTACCACTATCGCTATTATTATCTGTGCAGCATCCAATACAACAGACATATGAAGATATGGATGAACTGATGAAAAAAAACTATGTACTGTAGCAATCCACTGTTGGAAGTTTCACTATCAGATCTATACAACACTTCAGGGGCAACTGGACAGCTCTTTTTGCATTAAACATAAATCTCATCATCAATTGATACATCTTTAGAGTTAACTCATTAATACTTCAGGGGAAAATTTATCATGACTACGGATAGCTTCTAATATTGTATGTACTGTAACAGACTTCTGTATTGTCTTAGTGCCAACTAAAACATCATAGCAGCATACTGTATGGTGATACATACTCAAGAATACCAACTCAAAAACAAAATGAAATAAAATGTTTGACTAAGACAAATACAACAAATTTTCTGGGCATAAATAGCTTCAACTAACTTTCACTTCATAGTTAACATAATGCTTTGTGTTGGGTGACACCTGTCATGCACATGACAAATTGGCCTCCTTAAAAAATGGTCAGATGGTGCTCTCCAAGTTTTGCCTATGGGTAAGCAATTTAGTAAAGCAGTATTCTTGAGGACACAGTTGACTGACACAAATATCTTCCATTGAAATGTATTTCAGAACTCCTTTCATTTGCATCGATACTATAGGCAATGGGTCGGTTACATTATATACCCCACTAAGACAATATAATGGTTGGGTTTGTAAAACATCTATTTTAGTGCAGTCAAAACAGCATGCATGATTATCATATTGGTACAAGTATTTACCTTTTCGTTTACTAATTTTTCCTTCAATTAGAGCCACACATGAGCTACAGGTCATCCCGGTCACTCTAAGTTGACATGTTTGCTCCTCTCCATCCAATGATGTTGTACTGTCCTGCCTGCTACTACGACGATGCCTATCTACTGTTGATGCCTCCAAAGGTGGGGTTTGGCTTGACTTGGTATCATCCTTGTCATCTAGAAAAGAATATTACAAATGATGGACTCAATTAAAATTAAATGTATGTGCCAAGTTAAAATTTACCCATGCATAAAATTTACTCTTACAGTACTAACCTACATGTAAGCTTCACTTTGACCTGCAAATTTGCATCCTGTCAAAGGCCATCATTTCAAGGACATCACTGCCAAAACTGCAACTTTAAAGAGCAATTCTCATCATCCCAGACATTTCTAATTCTCTCAACGATGCAACTTATAGCTCCTCCCATAACTGTTTAAATCTCCTCCTTCTGCAGACACAAACCTATTTTACTGCTTCAGGCAATGTCCCGGTGAGCATTCACGGCTATAATGTGTAATGTAAGCACTCTCTCTGCATTGTGTGGAATGTGAGTTAATACAGTACTCTGCATCATTTGATTTTCAAACTTTGATGTCAATCAAAGAGCAGGAACCAACTGAGAATTTTGATACCCCCACACCAAAAATGTCCTTTGGGGTGATGACCGCTTGTCTTTAATAGATATTTCTTGCATGATGTCAGCTTATCTCCAATTGCTGAGTTGCCCATCACAGCTCACACAAAGAAGCATTCAATAACAGTATAAGCGACAACATGACAAAGATAAGATTGTTATACAACAAATGCTTTGATGGTTAAAATGTCCATTGAAGGAAGAGCCACGTGATACGATGACATCAGTAAAAAAAACTTCATACGTACTGTACTGTACATGTACAGAGAAGAACCTTTCCTTTTCTTGCAGGTCCACTTGCCAGATACTGTAAACAACATGCTTCTGTACAGTGGATGTGTTCCTCACAACAATGCCATTTAATAAGTTTTTCAGCCATTGTTTAAGCCAGGGGACCACACCCTACCTCATGAAAATTTCATCAACTACCTATTGTAACATACCAGTTTTACATACCCACAACATTTAGAACCACCATCATTTTTTGGCAGACCACTGGCTGCATATTACACTGACTTAGAAGATTGAATTCTCATCACAGTTTGTTGATTCTTATACTCCCCCCACACACTTGGAGTGTGGAACCACTTGCGAATGAACTGACCATCACATCTGGATTCGATCCTAGACACAAGCAGGCAACCAATTTCTTCGAGGGAAAGTTCTCAGTCCTGAAATATGACTCAGAGAGTATGGAAAAAACTCCATCCTCCATCCATTATCTCCCCCCCCCACACCCGCGGCAGGATCACAACCTCTGCTGGTGATCAGAAACAAGTCGGAATGCCTTGAAGATCAAGGTACAGTATAGTAATATCTGAAGATGAGCTCGCACACCATCTTCTTTAGTTCCATATGTACATTGTGACTACATAACTGTACTCCCATAGACAATTCCCACCTCAGACAGTTTGCCTCCAGCCAATTTCCATCCATGATAACAAGTACCACTAAGACAGCTCACCCCACTAAAAATGTTGGAATTTCCAGGGGGTGGGGGGCAGAATTTTTGGAGGAAAATTGTCCTTTTTAGGAGGAAACTGTCTTGGAACCATGTACATAGCAAACCTAAATGTACAACTTTGAAATTCATTTGTAAGCTATGCATTCATAAGAAAAATTAAAATTTGAAAGGAATGTTATCTTGCAGCCTTTTCCATTGCTCAGACTACTATACTGTACTGTATGCCAAAATGTTAAGAGCCTGGATAACATGAAACATCCACCTGTTTCATTACTTAGACGAAGTTGTAAGAACTATTTATTCAAGAGATTTACAAAAGTAGCGACTACATCAACCAGGTATGTGTTGGAGTGAAGCCAGTATGTTTATAACTCAGCTGTACAAGCAGACTTTACATTTTGTTTACAATGTGGCTGAGTGATTGAATGGGGCTTCCCTCAGCTAACATCGAGGATCAATGTCTGCGACGAATGGTTTATGTCCTATTGCAACAGTAAAACTGTACTTAAGGTGAAAATGGAGGAGTACATTCTCACTTTGGCTGCAAGCTGCAGACATCATGCTGTCTCCAAATTAGGGTTATTGAAAATCTAGCTCTTCAGTTGTGTCTTCAATGGTATCTGAACTGTTAATGTCATTGTTAATCTTTTTTTCACTTCCTCTTTTGTAAGGCCCATTGGAATAACATTTTTAAATAGTGTACCATATAAATTTATTGAACTTAAACATTACACTTGAAGAGCTAAGAAGCAAATTATATGTAACCTAACAAAAGCTTGTAGCCTTTTGTAGAAACAAATTTATGTGGGCTGAAAAAACTTGTATATACTGCAAAGTACAATTTTGAAGATGTTCACATAAACAGTTCTTTTTCATTACAGTATGTGGGGAAGCAAAGTACACACCTCAAAAGTGGAAAGTGTCAAAATTATTACCTGCAACATTTTGTCCATTCTAATGTTCATACTACTGTAGAAGGACCACAAAGCATAATTTTACACTTCTATGACAATGAAAATGCAAATTGGGAAAGGAGAATTGTTCAAGAGGACCCAGAGACAGCTGTCTTGTTCCCATTTCCTCCAAATAATAAAAGTATTTCCCTTTAAAATGTATTTGAGTACTGGTACCTTCAAAGATAAAAAAAGCCTCCCACTTACGTTGCTTGTTCCTGGGAAAACTGAAGAGTACCTTTTCAAGTTCAAACACTTAACTGTATTTTATCTCTCACAAGTTAGTTTATAAAGTTACAAGCTGGAATACATATGATGCAGTAAGCTATTGCATACAAATACACAAATGTTTATTTAAGCCAATTAATATACCAAGCCTTGTTTTTAAAGAGTAATTAATGGTTCAAATATTTGGTTTTACATAGGCTAATGAATGGCACCCACTAAAAACACGCAATGGAAGTGTTAACTAAGTAAATGTGTTACTGTGAGAAATGTAAGCTTCCAGCACACTCCCTCTGTACAGTATGATGGTAGCACTTTAGATGCACTGGAGGTCATTTCTTGCCTGTAGTGCTGTGTAAGCTTGCCATGAGTGGCCAGAGAGTTTTTCACCAGTTTAAAGTATTTCTACCCATCTGTTTTTTATCATTTAGGCCACATACGTAAAGAGAATAACTTGATTCTCATCACTCACATCTGTAACTTTCTGGGCCCTATTTCATACTATACATCATGTATCCAGAGTGTTCTTGTCAAGTCGGCCTAGTCGGTCGCAAGTACGGGAGGAACGTTTGATTGTGGGATTTGGTTGGGGTGATTTGAGGCATATTTAGGCTAATGCAAAAACCATCAGAAACGGTATTTGAGATCAGATTTTCTTTATAAAAATGTGCATGGAAACGAGTACATCGGCCCAGGAGGCTTTTATTCATTAATAAAAAATAAAAAAAAAATCCACCCAGCATCCAAAATCAGCCTGGCCAGTGACAAGAATCAAGTTATTTTTCTTATGAGGCCTTATATGAAAAATAGGATACAAATGAGCCTATGTTAAATGTTGCTGAAGGTCAGAGCGATACACTTTTGATGCAGACACATATGCAATTAACATCAGAAGCAATTTTAAGAGGAGCAAAACCCCCAAAACTTCATCAAGATAAGCCTTACTTCTTCTTTTTTTTTTTTTTGAACAAAATTTCTGTGTTCAGCCCTGGTACCAAAATTATCAAAAAGCAGCAATTTGAATGAACTGAGGCCAAAGGATAAATTCACCTGGTATCCACAAATCCTGATCCCAATATTTTCACCTAGGCATTTTTCTTCAGTACTCCCTATAAATGTCTGTTGAAGATCATTCTTTACAAGTAAAACTTCAAAACAACAAGCAATATTTAATGAACAAACCAAGGTGAACTACTGTGCTGAGAACAGTATCATCACATACAACGAATTTATTAACTCACTGAAGAAATTGGTTTACAGTACATTATACTGTAAAGTCAAGACTTTGGATAATTCACTAGCTGGTCTTTAAAATATGATGTGAATCGTCAGGGTCATCTAAGAAGGGTCTTGCACAGAGCAGAAAATAACAGGCAGGCCCAAATTGGAATGAAAATAGGATTGGGGAGATACATTACCTTTTGCACGAGCTTCAAATCCCATCTCTTCGATGGTTTCTGCAAGTTTCTTAGAGTTGAGACGACTTCTATCAAAGACCACTTGGCAAGTTTTATCTTTGAGAGATATCTCCACGCTGTACACAGCTGAGTTCTCCTTCAATTTATCAGTGATTGTCTTAACACATGACTGACACGTCATTCCTTCCACTATTATTACTGTCGTTGCCTTGGAATCTTTCTCTGCATCATTTTTCTCAGTATTCAAGAAACAGTCAAATCCCATATCATATATAGCTTGACGTAATTGCTCAGGAGTTTTTTCTTTCGGATTAAAATGTATCCTTGCCAATTTTTCTTCTAGAGAGACTCTGATGATATGCACACCTATAGAATCTGATAGCTGTCCCTGAATAGTCTGCACGCATGAGTTACAAGTCATCCCTTCCACTCTCAGACACACAAACTCTGACTGAAGGGAATGTTTTAACTCTGTCTCAAATCCCATGTTGTATATAATTTCTTTTAAGCTAAGAGCAGATATTTGTGAACTATCATGGATAACCCTTGCCTCCTTTTTCTCCAAAGAAACAGCAACATCATCAACTTTCTCGGTATTGTTCACTCTTTGTTCAATGGACCTAACACATGAGTTACATGTCATTCCTTCCACCCCTATAGAACTACACAGCATTTCCTTCCCACAATCAATTGTGGCATCAAATCCCATATCATACACAGCAACTCGAATTTCTTCAGGAGAAATTTTTCGAGGATCGTACACAAACTTCCCATCCATCTTCTCAAGAGAAACCTTCACTTGATAAACCCCATTGCATGAAGACATGTTTTCCTCTATTGTCCTAACACAAGAGTTACACGTCATACCATCAATTTTTAACGTAACTTCCATTTTTGTATCATTTTCCTTTTGCTCCAATGAGGCTTCAAACCCCATCTCTTCAATAGCCTTGCGCAAGTCCTCTAATGTGATCAAATTCTTCTGAAACTGGACTTTTGCATGTCTCTCCTCTAGAGAAACCTGAATAGATTCAACACCAGGAAGTGATGTGGTTCTTTCCGTGATTGATTTCACACAGGATTGGCAAGTCATTCCTTCAATAAGGATAACGCCTGATTGTGTTCCTCCCTTTTCATTCAGCTCCATGGTAATCTCCTTTCCTTGTCACCTAAATGAAAAAATAAAAAACTTTGGGGGTCAGCACACCTAAAAGGAAAGTCAAAAACAAACTTCTGGGGACAGCAGATGAGACAAAAAGGGACAAGCAAAACTCACCAGGAAGTAACAGTCACACATACTGCTGTACTGTATGATAATTCATTCAACCCAAATGCAAGAGCATCTATGCAAAGTGCACTTAGATCAACACTGGTTACCACCCTACTCTACAAAATAAAATATTAGACAAGTCTTATTTTATGTTAATGTCAAACATTTTGATGTCATTCATACCCTTTCCTAGTTTCTAAATTTAGTACACATTATTTTCACAACTTTTTGCTGCATTGTCTTTTACTCTTTTCCTCTTTAAAACTGAAAGGTCATTAACAGTATAGGTCACAATTTATTTATTCTTCTAGTATTTTCCAATCCTTTATTCCTATTGATCTGGGGTTTTTTTTTTGGTATATTTTTTTTGAAATATATACTTTATAATGAAATGCCAAATGGAGCAAAGCATCTCTTTCAATTTGCTGCAAACATGCTGGTTATGCCAACTGTATGAGGCAGCTCCATATTGAGGATAAAATAATTTCCAGTGTTGACTGAGTACAAAATAGTTAGGTACTGGTACTGTCTACAAGGTATCATCATGACACTATGACTTACTGCAGTAATGGTACCCGAATTGTCCATTAAATCAAGCACTTGACTAAGCTATCCGGTATGCAAATCCCAGCATAAGTTTTGTTAAAACTTAAATGATACATAGATATATATACCAGCTATGAATTCCATGTTTTCATTGTATTGGCTAGCATCCAACATCTTTTGACAGCACAAAGGTATTATTAAGATCTTGGATAACATGAATGTTTTCTAAACAGATCTGATAGGATCACTTGAAAGAAGCCCTAATAGATATGGACAATGATGAAGTCTTTCCTTTCAAGGTACTTATGTTTGGTAATACTCTAAGGTGTCCTGAATGTTTTTTTTTTCACATTAACGGTTCTCTTAATCAGTTGCTTAAGAAGGTGAAAAGGAAGCACAAAACAAGCTCTGACATACTTTGATTTTTATGAATTTCTTTGACCAATTTAAGTTGAACCAGTCACTAACATAATACAACACACTGCCAATTTACAGATGCTGAAAAGTTTGGAGATTTGAACTGACATATATATAAAGTACACAAACAACTGTATAATTTAACTTGAGGTTGGGTTATTATGGTTACAGTATGTCTGGCTAAAGGCCCACAGTATCATTCAGAAGTGTCATATGCAGAGGGCCAATAATCTGCCGGTGCTGGTCAGTGCAGGCTGGGGCCAACCAGAACACAGAAAAGCCGACCACCACTAAGCTCAGAAACTGTTATTTCTGGCTGGCACTAATTTCTGATAACAAAGTACGCAAACTAAAAGTTTCTTGCTTTCTAGGATACTGTATGTACAGTACCTTTATCCAGCCCTGCATGACGCCATGTCAATAAACATTCACCAAGACACTAATCATCAACTTGTTATGATGAAGGCCATGGTGAATACTTTATTAAGTGTTCACCATAAAATAAAGTGTTCACCATAAAATAAAGTGTTCACCATAGTTACTGGGAATTTTAAAGTCTGGAGCATTTTCTTGTAATTTATTTGAAAGAAAATTTGTAATCTTTACCTTCGGCAAGATATCCCAAACCAATTTGGTGTGTAGGGCAACCTGCACTACAGCCTATTGTTGGACCCTTGTTACAGACCCAGGAAAGGAGCTGCTGACACTCTAGCAATACTGGTCAGCCTGGTCGGGACCCTAGAGGGCATAACACAGCATATTCAGAATTGAACGACTTAATGTAAATGTAGGGTACATAAAAACATAAATTGTTATTGTATGTCCCAACATCTTTGGTTAAGTATAAACTGCAACCCTCACTAAACTCTTTCTGGAATTGCTACTTTTAAACATGCCACACCTGACTTATACTCAACTTAACAATCATTGTAAGTACTGTAGCAGCTTTAACACCACTCAGAAGTTACCATCCACCTAAATACATCATCGAGTCACAAGGAGTAAACACTCTAGTTTACCGTTCTCTCAATCAACCTTTTATATTCAACCAAAATAAGCACTGTCTGCATGTAGAGCTGATTAACTACTCATATGTAATAAAACTTGCCCAGTTGCTTGGGGGAAGTAAAAATCATGTTGGAAAAGCTTGCACATATCTCTCCTCGCTACAGGTCTGTTCTTGAGTGTCTGGAATAGCCAGTATTGCATCAGAAAGTGTGACACTCTTTCTCACACATATGCAATACAATTCTCAAAATGTACAGCTTCAAAATATTATGCACGTAATAGCTCACACGGTGATTGTCACTATATATAAAGAACTGCAAGAGAATGAAGTATGCATACAGCAAGGCAAAAATTGACGTTCAAAACTGGAAACTTGCTACACAGAATCAGTCTGTGTATGACTCTTTCCTGTTGAAAAATTGTACTCGTTCTAAAGCTGCCCAGTTAAGTAGTGATTAAGACACATATTATAAAACCTCAAGCATTAATGAAGTACCTTGTGTGCTTTCAAATATCACATTAAGCACTAGAATAATCAAGAAATAAGAAAGAATATTTAATTACGGCCACAACTAAAGATACAGTAACCTTGGTTAGTATAATACAACATATTCATATTGATACAGTAAGTTACAGACAGTATAGCAAGACAAACATTAAATTGATCATAAACACAAGGTTACAACTTGTGGGGAGAACTTTCTACTGGTACTATCAACAATAATTCCAAGGATAAACTTGCAGTACAATCATTGTGAGAATGGCATTTTTAAGAAAGAACACTATCTTTCAGTTTGTATATAAACTTGTACCTGTATGTACTACAGTTCTACACTATTCTTACTGCAAAACTGCTATAACTTACAGTGATGCTCCTAATGGTCTGAATGAAGGCACTCTCACAAGAGGTGCTGCTCTTTGCAACATGGTACAATATGATTAAAAAAAAAAAATTCATAATGTGTTTGGACCCTTTCATAGTAGGTCCAAACATGATGCATGGAGCAATAAAAATGAAAAGAGTTGAAAAAAAAATTAATTAATGTTACTTGTGGCCAAGCAATAGTTCTTGTGTGACCAATCATGAGATGGAATATGATTTCTTTTAATCACATGACCAACTGGGCATTAGAGTATCGGTTTGCAAAGAAGAGCCACCTGCTGCATGAAAGGCATGGCAACTTTTTACTGGGTTGTATGGCATCAAATAGAAAGTGGCGTACTGCAAGGGAAAACTATATTTAAAAAGGCAATTGCACCTAGTCCAAAGTATGAGGAGTCTGCATCCAACCAATGTGAAATGGAAAAGATGAGAAGAAAAACAGTGACATACAGAACGAGTTTTGGGACTACAAATAGTAGAAATGCGATATAAATCGAGAAAATACAACAAAGCGTGTCTATCGTCATTGTATACATACAGAGTACTGACATGACACTAATTCCCTGTTTACCAATCAACTAAAACTATCGCCTCTCCTTTTAACTCATAAGTTACATGGCTAAGGTTACAGTACATACATTTTTTTAATGGATGGAAGGAGGATGAGATGGATGCATGTAAAAAGTAAATCAAGTTTGTAATAAATCAATTAAATAAAAACAAAATGTACCATATTTGAAGCTCAATTCCTCAGTCCAACTCTCCAGCATAACATGTAAGGTTATGAAATTACTTTCTAAATGTAAAATTAGACATTCAAAAATTCAGATAAATATAGGCGTGTTGCCTATATTTATCTGAATTTTACCATAAATTTACCCAAATGCTCAGGTATGTAGATTGTAAATAAGTAAACATTTGTCAAGGAAACTTGGGCATACTTTGTGGTACTATAGAACAACAAACAACACAGCCATGCATCCGGGTAGGTATGTTATTTACAAATCTAAGTTGCTGTACCAGCCTGTGAAAGATTACATTTTGCCGATGTAACAAACTTTACAAAGTCCAAAGATTTCCATGTTTACAATGACAATCAGTACAGCACAGTACAGTACATATAGTGCAGTGCAGTAAAGTACAGTACAGAGCAGTAAAGTTCAGAACAATACAGTACCGTACCATACCCCACCATGCTTTACAATGCAATCAAATGCCATTTAATACAGTACCATATGATACCATACAGTACAATGCAACAAAATACACACGTGATCACCAAATTGACACAAACAGGTACAGTAATTCAGCTAATACAGTAAGTGTTGTAGGCACATTTTCTTTGCACCTACAGGTATGAAGAAAATTCTGTTCTAATGTTCTTCACCCTTCTTCTACCAAAGAAAGCTGATACCCAGTTAATTCTAAATTTTACTAGAAGGATTCCATAGCATGGTTGTCAGTATGTAAGGTGCCCTGTTAGTTTTAGTGATTACAGGCCACTGGTGAATAGTTTTATAGTAGGACAGACATGATGACTGTGGAAACAGGACTGAGCACTATTAAAGGGCAAATTTCTTCATCACAGACAGTTAAAATTCTTCCAAGTTTCCTCTAACCTCTCTTTGAATTCATGACTGACACCCAGGCCTACACCTGTAGCAGCTTCATAACCACCCAAGGCCAATTGAAGGGTGTTTACACTATTGCTATCCTTAAAACTTTTACTGTACTTCCATATTATTTCTGTTCTTCTTGAATATCCCTCCAACTGTCTTGTCTTAATGTCTTTGGTCTCATCCTATTATTTTTCTTTTCTATCAACACCTTGCATACATACTTCACATGAAAATATCTTTGTATCACCTTTCAATAATAGTACTAGCACTAAACCAGAAAATCTTTAATGGGCTGTCTACCTCGACCTCACCTTCAGTAACTCTTTTCAAAAATTCCTTTACAATGTCCCCAACATTTTCTTTAGATCTCATGTGGTCCTAAGTAAGTTCTAAATGAATATGAACTAAGTTACCACATTTGCAGACAGACTTCAGTTCTATGTATTTCATAAAAACATGGGAAGTCTGCCTTCAAATCATTTACAACCTTTGGCTTGTCTGAGGAAAATTAACCACATGTTTGATGTCATACTAGAATAAGAAATTGCTCCAAAAAAGATAAATGATTTACAAAATGCTGTATCCTTAACATATAACAACTCTGGCTGTGTTCCCACTTGAACCCCATTGCTGATCCCCCAAGCTCAGTCAACTGGAAAATTTTGTAGCCAACCGCAAGAGTGTTCCCATTTGATCCCCGGTGCAAGATCTGAATGCCTCTTCCAGTTCAAGTGACTGGAAGTTGCATCATTGAAATTATGTTTGCAGGTCATGTTTGTTTACACAAGTTTGTGTGGTGCCGGATATCAGACTACGGGGCACGCTGTGCTACAATAGTACAGTCTGCAAAGTACATCATTCGTTTGTTTTGATCTTGGGTCACCTTGATCCTCCACTGTGTTTCCACTTGTTTTTTGATCACCTGTGTGCTGTCTGATCCTAGCGATGAAGCTCTCAAGATCTGATCCTGGGAACAAGAGTATTCCCACTTGCAAATTGATCCCCTGGGCAGGGTCAGATCCAGATTTGATCTCCTCAAGTGGGAACACACTCTTTCTCTTTTCCATCACCTTCAAAATGCAGTGACCTTGGTATTATTTTTTGTAACACCACCTTTAGTAAACAATACTCTATCTCTAAAACAAGTCATTTCTATCAACATGAACTGTAGACTTTCTTATTATAGGCTGAAGAAACTTAGGTCTGTGTGATGGCAATAACTTGCAGATGTTGAGAATGTCCAGGAAAAAAATTCAAGGATGTATCAGAATGTAATGTATCATAATCTACTTTATCATAATCTAATGTACCCTAGTCTAATGTATCATGATATAATATAATAATCTAATGTGTCATGATGTAATGTATCATAATCTAATGTATCATAATGCAACGTATCATAATGTAATGTATTATATTGTTATGTACTGTAATGTAAGGTATCATAATCTAATGTATCATAAAGCAATGCATCAATAATCTAATGTATCATGATGTAATGTATCATGATGTAATGTATCATAATCTAATGTATTGTAATGAAATGTATCATAATGTAATGCATCATAATGCAAGGTATACTACTACAATATACAGTGTCTAAATATAATGCATTAATGTGCCTACACTCTGCCCGGTACTGGATTTTTTGTCTGATAAGATTATGAGAACATTAGCTCAGTAATGCCTTCATACTCTCACCCTGCTCAATGAATGGTTTTCCCCACACAAACTCAATACATATCTCAGTACTGTAACAGGAATTTTAACACCTTTCGAGCTACTTCCAAAGTATGTTCTTATTGTAAATCAATCTTGTATTCAATAGTACAGCCATCTGTAAATCTTCAAGTACAGTATTTCAATAAGTTTAATCATTGATAATAACCTGTCCTGGGAATCTCATATCAAAGACCTTTGGAACCCTTCAGTAATGTATGTTTGATATTGTATGTTCTATGATCTTAAAATCTGTACCCTGAAAGCACTCCCTTCCAGATATTTGTCTATTTGTTAACTAAGGTACAACAATTAAGGTTTCTGAAACAACAAAGGAGGCCTATTTAGCTCCTACAGCAGGTTTTTTCTTCACATTTTTCTTTCAGCATAAACTGTCACAGGGAGGGGGTATCAAAGAAAGGGGGACACCTTTCTTTTGCAACAATTTGTTTATGTATGGTGGCTTGCATGCAAAATAGTGCTATCTTTGGCAAAACTTTGAAAGCTTGAAATAAATTATTTTACTCATCTGCTATTTAAAGGAACTTACCACATTGATACTTATGAAAAAAAATTCACGTCTGTTGCATGTGTAATTTGATCCATAGATACAGTAAAAACATACCACCAGATATTTCAAATGCAATATGTCCATCAAGATCCAACTATCAACTAAATACTAGTTTAAGCAAAAGCAATAATGGAAAATTCCTTCACAACAACTACTGTTGTTGTATCTTAATAGAAGTCGCTTCCACCTAAAATTAATCTAAAACCAATGGCTTCCAAGCTTACCAAAGTCTGAGAAACAAAATCAGTGTAACAGGGTGCACATTCCTTGCAGCAATATGGCTACTTTTCTACATGCAGGCGTACAAAGTGGGAAGGGGCAGAAAGGGAGGGGTGAGGGGCTGAAGTAAGCTCCCCCACTTTTCCAGAAGGAAAACCACTTATCTGTCCATTTTGTGCCATTTTCCAAACTTGTTCCATAAAATATCAACCTTTTCCAATACGTAAAATGCACAAAATGTAGCATAATATTGCATACGTGGGCCCTCAAATACTCAAATTCTTTTCCAAAGGGAGGGGGACCTAAGACCACTTTCCTAGTCTGCCAGTCTGAAACATTCAGCCATAGGCTCTTCCTATTTGGGGGGGGGGGGGCAGAAAATTTTTTGCCCGAATCTCAAAAAGTTGCCCGAGTTTTGTTGCAGTTCAGGTGCATAAAATAGACCACCAAACCACTTCATGCACACAAGGTGCACGAAAATTTTTGCACGTTTTTCGGGCATTCGATCAAAAATTCGGGAATTCATTAAAAAATTCAGGCAACCTTTTACTTTACTTCATCTTAGCCAGAATTTCACCTATTCTGTGCCCAATTTTTTGTAATTTCCTGCCCGAATTTGTCTTCAGAAATTTTTTTTGGAGGGGGGCACTCTGCCCCCTGCCCCCTGCATTGTACGCCTATACTTTCAGCCTCCTGTTTAACAGGAACAAACAGGAACAGAGCAATTTGCTGGTAAATACTGTACTGTGTGGTAGAGTGAAACGACTACCATTGTTCATCTGTTCAAGACAGTTGTTGCAAGTCATACCTCATATCCCAAAAGCTATCTTGTATCGCTTCTGTGCTGTAGTTACTTTGCTGATTTGGTGACACTACAACCAAAATTGGTTGGAATAGTAGTGGAGGACAATATACTTAAAAGAATCCTTAATGGTGCTTCAACTGGTTTTCGACAGAAAATACACTACAAATATAGTGACAATATTTTTTGCTTTTGTTCACGAGGAGTACTTACCTGTTAATAAAGTATAACCAAACTGTGAACATTTTTAAATGGTATTTCTGTGTTTAGTCACTTTCTTTTATCCAATTTATGATACATAGCTGGGCAACAGAGAAATCATCTGCTGTAAACTTGTGGCACTGTGGCACATGATATGTACAGTGTCAGTAGGCAAACCTGCAAACAGTGGGTACAGTCATAGGAATTACACGACGTAATCACTCATGCTAGGAAGCTCAAATTTCGACACAAAAACATCCCATAAAATCCACACTAAAGGTGCCTGCTAATATTTTCATATAACCAGAATGCAAAAATGCATTGAGGTTTTGATAGTATACATTCTATTCCAAATAATGCCATGATGTCCAATATCTTTCAGTCACTGGTCAAATGCTTTCTTAACGTGTTGGAAAAATACACTTTTGTGTTCCTATTTAACCTTGGGAATTCTTTCGTTCTGACCTCTGGTGACCCCACATGACCTTTGACCTCCACCAAAAACAAAATGATCCATCTTCTCACCATAAGACAACCACATACTAAGAATGAAATCTATCCAAGCTTCCTACCTGGAAGTACCATATTAACAAGGTTTTCAGTGTTTGATCCCGATGACCCCTGACAACCTTTGACCTCCACCAAAAATGATAGAGTTCATCTTCTCACCACAACACATCCACATATGAAGTATGAAATCCATCCAAGCTTTCTACCTTGAATACATGATAACAAGGTTTTCGGTGTTTGACTCTGGTGACCCCAGATGACCTTTGACTCCCCCAAAAATTGGTTCTTTGCTTTACCATATCGCATCCACATACTACGTATAAATCCAAGCTTTCTACCTTGAGATATCATGTTAACAAGGTTTTCAGTGTTTGACCCCCAGTGACCCTAGATGGCCTACCCCCCACCAAAAAACACTAGGATATATCTTCTCACTGTAATGCATTCACAAACTACGTATGAAATTTATCCAAGCTTCCTAACTAGTGATATCTGTTAACAAGGTTTTCAGTGTTTGGACCCCAGTGAGCCCAGATGACCTTTGACCTCCACCACAAACAATAGGGTTTATCATCTCACTGTAATGCATCCACATACCAAGTATGAAATCTATCAAAGCTTCCTGCCTTGAGATATCGTGTTAACAACATTTTCATTGTTTGACATAAGATGACCCTAGATGACCTTTGAACTCCACCAAAAATACTAGGGTTCATATTCTCACTCTAATGCATCAACTTACCAAGTATGAAATCTAACCAAGCTTCCTGCCTGGAGATATTGTGTTAACAAGGTTTTCAGGCTTTGACCTTTAGTGACCCCAGATGATCTTTGACCTCCACCAAAAACAACAGCATTCATCTTCAAACTGTAACACCTTCACACACAAAGTATGAAATCTATTAAAGCTTCCTGCCTTGAGATATTATGTTAATAAGGTTTTAGTGTTTGACCGCTGGTGACCCTAGATGACCTTTGACCTCCACCAGACACAGTAGGGTTCATTTTCTCACTATAAGGCATCAACATACCAAGTTTGAAATCTATCCAAGGCTCTTGACTTGAAATATCGTGTTAACAAGGTTTTCAGTGTTTAACCCCTGGTTGACCCTGATGACCTCTGACCTCCAACAAAAACAATAGGGTTCATCTTTTTACCATAACGAATCCACATACTAAGTATGAAATCTATCAAAGCTTCCTGTCTTGAGATATCATGTTTAAAAAAGGATTTCAGTGTTTGACCCCAGATGACCTTTGACCTCCACAAAAAACAATAGGTTCATTTTCTCACTACAATTCATCAACATACCAAATATGAAATCCATCCTAGCTTCTTAATTTAGAATATTGTGTTTAAAAGGTTTTCAGTGTTTGACCCCTGGTGACCCCAGATGACATTTGACCCCACCAAAACCAACAGGGCTCATCTTTTTACCATAACACATCCACACACTCAGTATAAAATCCATTCAAGCTTTCTATCTGGAGATACCGAGTTAACAAGGTTTTCACTGTTTGACCCCAGTGACCCTAGATGACCTTTGACCTCCACCAAAAACGATAGGGTTCATCTTCTCACTATGAGGCATCAACATACCAAGTTTGAAATCTATCCAAGCTTCTTAACTTGAAATATCATGTAAACAATGTTTTCAGTGTTTAACCCTGTTGACTGCAGATGACTTTTGACCTCCACCAAAAACAATATGGTTCATCTTTTTACCATAACACATCCACATACTAAGTATGAAATCTACCAAAGCTTCCTGCTTTGAGATATCGTGTTAACAAGGTTTTCAGTGTTTGACCCCTCCAGGGAGACCCCAGATGACCTTTGACCTCCACCAAAAACAATAGGGTTTATCTTCTTACCATAACACATCCACATACTATGTACGAAATATATCCAAGCTTCCTATATGGAGATATCGTGCTAACATGGTTTTCAGTGTTTGACCCCTGGTGACCCCAGATGACATTTGACCTCCACCAAAAACAACAGGGTTTTCCTCTCAACATGAGGCATCTATGTAGTAAGTTTGAGAACTGTCTGAGCTTCCCTTCTTGAGATACAGTGTTATTGAGCAGTGTCACAAACACACATACACACATATACACACGCCATCATGAATGCATCTAGTTCTCTCTTATCATCGAATACTGCATCTTTACACACAATTGAACATTTCAAAATATATTTGTGAGAATACTGCAGGGGATCACTTAATTTCAATGGACTTTGAAGTCTACATTAATACTTTGTGTAGTAGGTGGACTACCCATATAAGTCATGTGACACAATTTTTCCAGTACTGTGCATGTTTGCAGATTTAAGTAGTGCCTAGCAAAGCCCCCAGTGCTTAAAGGCACATTGTTACTGCAGAATAATACATGACATCTTTTGTAGGCTGTTCAGGCATGTTTCAGCAAAAAGCTGCATGAATTTGAACAAATTCTTCTAACACTTCTTTGAATCACTCTTTCTTTTTTGCAAAATTACACTAAAAGTTCCACAGAAAGAAAAACAGTACACACATTCAGCACTTCCTTTGATTTTTTGTAATGGCAGTCTTTGTTAGGAAGTGAAGGGAGAATCCCCCATTTTTTTTTTTTTTGTATTCTACTGTTTGATCATGATGCCATTGCAGCTCCAAAAGTAAGTTACAATAACAGAAGTCTTCTAGCTATAAGCCAACAAACATGTACAATTAATTCCTTGTCAGTGTCAAATCTGAAATTATCACTTCAAATATCTATAATTACTGCATACACAACTTAATTCATGTGTCATGTACACAGATTCTCTACCATAGATCTGATGTTTCTGCAAACCTTCATTCATCTTCTTCTCTTTCTTGTCTTTTCTCATTTTTTCTCTTTCCTCTCCTAGTACACTAATTTTCTAATATATTTATGTTAAGTTTTCTTTTTTTCACCCCTTCTTATTTTCTACTTACAGCTTGGTTCATATTTTTACTCACTAGCTCTATTATTTATTTTTTTGTTCTAACATCCTTCCTACATTCTTACACAACTACTGGTATATGTCACATTTTATTTTATTGTACATATGAGAATGAGAAATAAATTTAACTTCAACTAAAATCAAATTAATGAATGATTTCTACAGTACTTTGTGAAAAATTAAGAAAGAGGTATTGCTGTTCTCCACTGTAAAATACTTAATCTGTCCCATATCTTGCCAACTCGCATCTGAGATTGCAGACTTGTAGTGCCAGTACAATGTCATGAGTATGAGTACAAGGGCAGTGTCTGTGTTGTGAGTACAAGTACGAGTTCACATCTTTTTCATGAGTAAGAGAACAAAATTTTGCACGAGCCCCTATGCAGAGCTCTCAAAATCTGTGAGTACAGGAAAGAGTACAAATTAATTCTCATGAGTACAAGTACAGGCAATTGTGTAAACCCATGAGTATGAGTACATACTGTACTCACTACAAGTCTGTGAGATTGACTCATCACTGATAATGGATCTAATGTAGAGGGCATGTGAACTTACAAAAAAGACATTTTTGAACCTGAAAGTGACTACACCCACTCTGTTGTAAAAAACACTTTAAGTATGGGCTGTCATTAATAGATATTAAGAAATGTAAAAAAGCCAAGTCAAATGCTTCCCCCTGAAGTGACTACATCTGCTACACTGTGAAGTATGTGTGATGACATATTTGGCTTCACCTTGGACTTATTTCACCTTTAATTTTATTTTTACATTTAATAGCTAGGCTTAGGCCTAGACTAAACACAAATGCATGTTTGTGTTTCAAATAAACGGATATGAATGAAACTTTTAACATACATTATTGATCTTTCTGTAAATAAAACAACTGAAAGCAAAACTGACCAAAATGATTTCAAATCTTTAACTTTTATACTAACTACAAGAACTTTAGCATGCTCACAACTTGAGCTACACTAGTCTCGCCTGGGTTACCATATTGTTTCTTTAAAAAGAGGACATCACCAATTGCCAACCTGGGTAGGGTCTACAAGAGGACAAAAACCATATCTCCTTTGAAGTCCTAAAACATGATTTGAAGGGTGTCTTCATGCAAACAGATCACTTGTAGTAACATTACACAGGGTTCTTGCGATTTTGATAAAACAAATCGTCATGATCCAGTACACGGGCGTAGCCAGGTGCTGGCAATTGAGGCTTTAAGTGTGCACCAGTGTGCAGAAATTTTTGGGTCTCCCTAGTGGCAAATTTCATCATCCTGTACAGAGGCATAGGAAGCAGGGCCTCTTTCCAAGTAAATTTTAATTGGGAGCAGGAATTTGCCAAAAAGTACCATTACCACACTACCTAGCTGAGCACCAATACTGGTTGGTGCACCATAGTGTAGGTAAAATTTCTGCATATTAGTGCCCTAATAACGGTCATGAGAAGTCACTGTGCGAACTGTGACTAATGTGCACAAAGCACACCAAGTTTTGCCTGTAAATCATTTCCAGGAGAAAAGTTTCATGCAGACACGTCTAATTCCCTAACAAAAATATGTCTGCCAATAAAAAGTAGAGTCTACTGCCTGGTAAATCTGCCCAAATGTTTTTCCAGTTGTGTGACAAAAGTTAAAAAATCCACACATTTTAGGACAATGTCAATAACCTACCCTAGGACATGTCTGGGTAAATCTGGATGTCTGGTTACCCTAGCCCTGCTTCAGTCAGGGCTTTAGGTATAAAACAGAGCAAATTTCATCCATATTACCTCTTTATGTACATGTTAACCTATCCATAATATTGACCCATAGAAGCACTCTCAGGGTGCATTTACACTAGATCCGGATCTGATCTCCTGCGCGGGGTCAGATCCCCTGCTCGAGATCAAATTTGTAGTGTAAACGCAGATCAGATCCGGATCTGATCGCCCTATTTTGATCCTGGTAAGAGGGGAGGATCAGACCCCGCGCAGGCGATCAAAACTTGTAGTGTAAACGCTCCCCGGATCAACGGTGACCCGAGATCAACGGTAATTCAATGTACATTATTTGGAGGTCACTTCTGCAAAAACACTCATTATGCAGGGAGGTGGATCAGAGTACGAGACAAGTGTAAATGCACCAGGATCAAGCCATACACATAATTCGATATGCTGATAACATAGGGCGATCAGATCCGGATCAAGTGTAAATGCACCCTCAGATTTCTCCTTTCAGTTGCTCATACCCTTGGGACCATCTCAGGTGATGGAAGTAACCAGTGTGTCATCAATTCTTTGTATACCTCTTGTGTAACCTTTTCCATGTCAGGCACAGAACACTTGGAAGCACAACTGTTGACCGAGAGGATTGTTTTATTTACTTTGGTCACTAAATCCAGTGTCTCTGTGGTGCAATAACTTAGCTATGTATTCTATACCAGGTTACATGGAAAGTTGCACCTACTCAATGTGTGCATACCTGTAGGCCTAATTCCTAGGAGGAGTGAAAGAATGATACATCCTAGAATTGTAACGTAACTTAAATGAACTCATGTTAACTCTCTTCCTGTGTTCATGTTGTCCCTTTGTATCCTATCTCAATAAAAACTTATGATTTCTTGTACATGAATTCAGTTCTGCCTCAGACATGTAGCAGGTGACACCACGACTATAAATACACCTTTCTACAAGCTTAGCTTTGTGTCTGTCTTCATTTCTTTTGGTCACCATTGTAACAGGTATACAACATGCGTTAGACTTTGCTCCATATACATGAAGCGTAATGCCATGCCAGTGGAGCACTGTGTACAGAAGGTAATGCTTAAAGTAGAGCTCAGCTAGCCACCAAACAAAAATAAAGGGTTTTTTCCTGATAACATGCTGCAGTACATGCAGCTAAGGGAGGAAACTACGTAGGCCTATTTTTAGGCCTAGGCCTAGAAGGTACTGTTGAAGAGAAAACCCAGATTGGAAAGCTTGCAAAGGCACACAAGGGGATTTTAATAATGGCCAAGAGAACTGCACAGCCAATACTACTGTATCTAACAGGGTTGGAAATTCGCCAAAAAATCTGGTCAGCAAAATTGACTTTAGTGCTGACCAACAAGTACCCTTTCCCCAGGTTTGGTAAGCCTGGGTAAGATTTTAGTCAGCCCTTATTGTTGAGGAAAATTCAACGGATGGAGAGTGCACATATCAGCATGGCAACTTTGCAAAGGTTGTTTTAAGGTACAGTATTTCATTTTTATTTTAAATTATAAACAATGTACACAACAGTGGCACATAAAGTGCACAGAAAAACCAAAATTAGCATTCATCAGGTATTCAATGTTGTAATCTTTATTGAACTACTGATTTGCAGGTAACAACTAACAACTTTACAGCAGGATCTGAGTTAAAAACTCAAAATGAAATACCAGCTTAGCCAAGTGCTCATTGGAAACTGAAGAGGATTCAGCTGATAAAGAAAATTTCATGGTTGTTTACACTTCTACAGTATTTTATTTTCAAGAAATCAGTTTCATTGCTTAGACTTTGCAATGATTTCATTGTTAAAAACTTTACAATGATCCCTTTCCTGAACCTTGCCTTGCTTTGGCCTTGCTGTAGATTGTGTTGTTTCTCCTATTTCATCTGCGCTAGTGGTGGTTGTACAGGTATCAACGTTAGGCCTTTTACTGTCACTAACAGTAACACTACTGCTCGGTGTAGAAAACATAACATTAGGCTCCTCGGAAGGCTCGGACGTCACACTTGCATGCTCACACGAACTTTTCCATTTCTTAAAACCAAAGTTTTCTAACGTTGAGAATCTTTTTATATTGTGTAGGCCACTAGGCTGTCTATTGTTGTCTTTGCTGAGTATAAATGTAGACCTATATACCGTCAGGTAAGTTTAAGCCAAGGTATCGAGAGATTTGTTGGAATATTTAGGGTTACGTTTTGTACAATCCTGTAGTACTCACGGCATGTAGATGCACGGCCGAGTGTTGCCACGTCACTCGGACCATTTCCCGCCCAATTTTTTGAAAAAACCCGCCCAAAACCGCCCACATGTTGCAAAACCCGCCCCAAACCCGCCTAAACGTAAAATCCGTGGTAAAACAACTAAACACATGCAGCTACTTGCATATCCATCAACAGTCATAGGCAGTATAAGTTATGAGTGATCTGTGGCCTTTCTACTGACTTTAAAAATGTGGAAAGAGGGATGATAACAATTCGACTAGTCTCCTCAACAGTTCAAGGCCTTCTCGGCCTTTTGGCTGATCTGAGATCATGTGTAATATCTGTCCTTTTCAGCCAGTTCAACGTAAACAGGACCACACATGACAGACCCTTAGTGATGTAGGCCTGGAGGTCTGAAGGTCGGGAGGTTGTCTAGTTTGTTGTCCTCCCGGGGATGTAGCTCCTTAACTTAAGGGACAGAACTCCATCGGGAGTAATGTTTGATTTCGCCCCTTGGCTCTTCGCCAGAGAGTCGATGGGACTTACAAATTACCCACCTATTGTGCAAATTGTGCCACGCCTTCTATCAGCCTGTACTCAGTTATACTCCAGGAAACTTCAACACTAAAATATTATGGGCTGGAAGTTGGTAAGGGAGAATAAATGTTTTAATTCCAACTTGATGAAAATTTCAAGAAAGTTACGTTTTCAGAGATATTTGCACATCATTGTAAATTATGATGTAAACATCGTTGGGATAGGCATAACTTAAACATACGAAAACGAAAACCCTTGAAACCAACTGCTTGAAACTATTATCTTCTTATGTTTAGAACTACATTAGAAGTGTTTCTCATACCATAACTACGTTTAAAACTTTTGTTTTGTGTGTTCTGTAACTTTGTGGGACTAGGTCACTGTGTTCCTTTTTTCCTCAATGTACGTTCGGAAGCTGGCAACCAGCACGCACACTTCTCGTCACTCCAATGCAAGTCAGTGACGTACTGAGCTACTATCTTTGATTCACATGATGATGAACCATAAAGCCTAATTAACGTTCACAAGTGGATATATGTGCAAGAAAATGGTTGTACAGGGCTAAGGAGAGTAGCAAATCTACCAGTTACGTAACAGAAGTTACCATGAAAGCAAAAGCCGCCTAAAAATCCGCCCAATTATCAAAAAACCGCCCAAAAACCGCAGCCCGCCCGAGCCTTAAAAAACCCGCCCAAGCGTTTAAAAAACCGCCCAATTGGGCGTGAAAACCGCCTACGTGGCAACACTGCCGGGTACCCGTACGGTACAGCACGCTGTACGCGTACCGTACATACAGAATCCGCTCAAGCAGCGCGGCGATCACATTTCATGGTGATCTTAATATAAAATTACTATAGAGCTACTGTCTACAGCATCGTGGCTCAAGATGCGCAGTGTCGGCCGGTATGTGTATGTTCATTAATACTGTTGATTTACGGCATTACTGTGATGCGTACATGTTCGTTCATTGGTGGTTTTGAACTTGTGATGGGCTTACGCAGCATATAAACCTGTTATCGGCAAACATTTGATCATCCTTTGAAACTCTGCATGTGGGTCATTGCTTTCAATGTTTTGGTACGCCACTTGCGTACCGTGGGAATACATGAAAGTAATTTTAGTAAGCAGTGGTTTATTTTTAGTACGCTGGCGGACTAGCGGACCGCGAATTTCCAACCCTGGTATCTAAGCAGAGCACCACCATCTGTGGTTTTCTCAGTACGCTCTGTTGGCACGGAGCGTACTGAGAAAATTTTTGCCAAAACTACGTCCTAGATTGCAGAAAATCGCCTTTCCCAGGCAATGTGCTTACCTCTTCTACCCTCCGTCTTTACAAGTTTTTAAACCGCCAGAGTCGAAAGATACGTACGTGCGCTGTGAGATATGCCTGGCTTAAACTTGTATGCTCTGTGCATGTGTAACGTCTAGCTAGCTATCAGCCTACGTTCGTACGGCCCTACCAAACTGCCAGCGGTAAAACTCAATGCCTGTACTATTGTATACGGTACGCAGTACGCACACCAATAGTCCAAGTCTCGTACGAGACTCCGATAAATTGCGTGAGAAAGTACTGCAACGTAAACATACTGGTGGTGCAAACTACACTGCAAGCCAATTTGCCTTATACGCATATCATACCTGGTTGTAACACTTTAGAGAGATGTGTATAGCTGCATAGTGACTACCGAGGTTGAGAAACTGCTAAGGTACCTATGTACATCGGCAGTCTATGTTCATGCCTTCTATGCGGTTACAGTAAAAACCAGTGTTGACGACAGTACTGGATCCAGAATGTGTGGAATATAAACTTTTGTGTGGTATGGTTTCAAGATTTTCGAGTGATGTACCTTTTGTGTAGTTGAATTGCAAATGTGTTATCAAACTTGCTTGGCTGCTGCCAATAAGTTTGTGCGGTTGCAGCTGTCAAATTGCGCAGCTAGCAACTTCGAGATTCATACTTTTGTGCGGGAGATAAATCCCCTGTGCAGGGCAAACTTTCCAATCTGGGAGGAAACTAACAATTTTTGGGGAAGATATCTAACAGGTCTGGAAACAAATGATGTCCTGGGCCTGAGTAAATTGGTAAGTTACTACCTACATGTAACATTAGGTCCCCTCTTTAGTGAGGTCATGTCATAGAAATAAAAGGGATGCAGGGATGACACAATGCATCCCTGCATGTTTAACCGGTGATGCCACTAAAATTGTGAGGGCACTTTCGTTGTACGGCAAAAGACCCATTAATTGGTGTGTCTCCATACGTTCTGCTGCAGAAGTTGTAGCTAAATTTTATCCATTTTTCGAAAGATTAGGAGTAATTTTCACAACAGGAATAAGTCATGGTGTGTTAAGTATTTTGTTTTACAGTCCTAATTTCAAAACTTTTAGTTTCTTTGCCAATACTTAAGGCAAAAGCAATGACATGATATTTGTACGCGCCCATGCCTAGCCAAATCAATGGTTTCAGTCCAGATCAGGGACATTCCACAGTAAATTGGACAAGAATTTGAAAATTTCAAATGCAAAGTATCCATCAGTTGTTGATCAATTATTCAAGTCCAAGTCCATAAGTCACAGTTTAAAGTTATAAAAAAATTTCTGGAAAAAATCACTCTTATGTTAATTAATTAACAAACAAAGTAAACAAACTTGGAAATAGTGTCGCGGACGGGACATTACATTTCCTTTTAGTAGAGAGTGGGACAGAACAGGAATGATGTAGAAGTAGTCAGGACATCTTTAGCATGTTATAGGGCACATCATCAATCAACTTGATGACCCAGTAGTACTGCTAATTAATACTAATTAATTAGTAAAAATTGAAATGTCCTGTCCGCGACAATTTGAGGACGATTTTCAATTTAACTCATCAATAATTGGTTCAATATCTTGTTTTTGAGGATTCTCTTACTTACTACAATACAACACCCCCCTGAGACTCCCTTTTCTCCACTGCATATTTTAAACCCGAGTAATTAATTAAATGAAAAATGTCGCGGATGGGACATTTTGTCGTGGACGGGACATTTTCCAATGAAAGTGTACACATTGCAGTGTGTTCATCCACTCCCTACTTGCACTTAAATCATTTGCCAATGAAGGTGAGACTTGACAGATTACTCTAAAAGCCTCATCATTAAGTCCACACTGAAAATCTATTTGGCCTACTGTATAATGGCACCTGGACCTACCTATGAGTTCATTTTTTGCAAAACAAGGAGATCAAAATAGGAGGGAATCATGGCTAACATTGTCATGGCTAATGTTGTTAATCACTAGGTTAACCATCTGAGCTTCATTGTGTAGAACAGGCAGTCTCAAAGTGAAGTGCCATTTGACTGACCAAAGTACAGGGTGTTACCATCCAACTTCAGTACGAGCCCACCGCTAGAGTAATAAACCAGTTTGGGAAAGGGAGCATATCAATGTAAGTTTTGTCAGCTGTGGGAGGGTTTGGCCTTTTTCAAGATATCCTAGATGCTAAATCATTTTTTACCCTTCAGTGCAAAACATTTTTATTTGGATTTTTTTGTTAAGGGGAAGGAACAACTTTCCTCATGGTCCCAGTGGTATGTGCAATAACCTGCCTACAGTACTACATTGCACCACATTATGTAAGTGTGTGGGCCATGCATGGGACAATTTGACTGATCAGTGTGTGCATGTGCCTGAAATTGACCACAGGGGATATCAAAATGTTTATCACAGTGTTCACTATAAACTGTACATACAGTAGTGTTTTGCATTGTAACACTTGAATACCAGTACATATCGTACTGTATCTGTAATGAAACTTTTAAGCATGAGACTTTCAGTACAGGATCGAGCTTCCCCACTGTGACCCCACCCTTAATGGTGTCACAGGGGATCAGTGGGCTGCACTCCACCAGGTGAGAAAGCCTGTTGTAGAGTCATGCTGTGGTAAGCATTTATATATCAGATCAGTAGACCTACATGACCATTTGCCTGCAGTGGATATCCATAATTGCTGTACAGGGTCAATACTTAATAGTACAGGATTACCAGGGTTGAAACAAGTGGCAGAATAGAGAGCAGGGAATAGGGGTGGCTGGGGGTTGTCTTGAAAACATTCTCATGAAAGTGAAGGCCTACTGTGCACTCTATGCAACCTTTTCTCTTTTCATGGTTTATCTTAATTTAGTCATGGACACATGGTAATGGAGTACTACATTGTCCTTAGCAGTTGCAAAAAGGAGCAGTCTGGGGGTGGGGTTGAATGTATATATATTCTTTTACAGAGGAGGCATAGACCCCATTAGCTCACAATGTTGGTCATTGTTAATGTTCATTCAGTCAAGGACACAACCACAAAACGGTTACATAATGCTGTCCAGTCCACGACATTGGAGAATGTCCCGTCCCGACACCATTTTTTTTCTTGAACCTTAATTTTTCAGTCTAAAGAGTAGTCCCTTCAGATTTGCAGGACTACTTTTCAACTGGAAAGAGGACCCTGAATGAAACTTGCATACACCATACCCACCCAAGCCTACCGACATTCAGAGCGATTTCAGCTTCACTTTTACCCTCAAATTTCCATGTCCATTTTCTGCCCCATCCATGACGCACACTAACGAGGTTATAATTACATGACCATTAATGTTATTACTTAAATGGAGACAGCTTAGGGCAATTTCAGGGATTCTGATTCTGAAAAAATATATTAAACAGCCATGTTATTCATCTGCTATGAGTAATTAATGTTTTAATTCTGCAAAATGTCCCGTCCGTGACAGAGAAATACTGTGGAATGCCCCATCAGCAGACGTCCTTCTCCCTTATTTTAATCTTTATGGGTCATGTTCAGTCTTGATTAGCCTTGGCTATCAGCCTGGTTATACTATTGAGTACTGATACTAGGCTAATAATAGTAATAGGTAGGCCTATGGCCTAGCTCCCTAACTGATGCCTCAGTCACATTACCGCCGGTCACCCACCGATGAGTAGAAATCGGCCCATGTCTGACATGGACGGGGTGCCGGGGGATTTTCATCCATTCTTACCAACGTCTTCGATGTGGTCACATTGCTCCGGTCACAGTGGGGCACCACCAGGTGACCGGCTGATGATTTCTCGATCAATTTCGCCGGGCTCCTGCCGGTGCCCTTTGGGACGTCTTCAGATCACCTCCCGGACACCGGCAGGGCATCGGCAGATACCCGATGGGACATCGGCCGATTTTAACCCATCTGCCAGTCCCCGGCAGGGTGCCGACCAGGCATCTGACGGTCGCCCTTCATATCGCACAATGTCAGGTCAGGTGCCCACCGATATACATATTTTTCTGTGTTTGGCTTTCAATGTGGGTAAAACATCGACTTCCATAAGTTTTAGACATCATCTACAGCACACAGCCATCATGGCCATACCCCCAAGAAGACTGAAGCTGATGAGACTGTGCCTTCACCTTGAAAAAGCCCGGCTTCACATTGCTTTTTTTCCTGGGGCTACTTCTGGTGCCTTTAGGGGCCTTAGACTTCTTCCCCTTGGTGTTCTTCTCTCCCTTCTCCATTGGAATTTTAGGTGGTATTTTCCAAAATATCCTCAAATGTTCACAAAAAGTTTTAACGATAATGATATTGAAATAAAGTAATAAGCTCTGATGCGTAATGAATGAAATTCAAGTGGCAAATGAGATGCATGCTCAAGAGAGGCCTGATTTGTATACCCATCTCGCCAACCACCAAAATACATCGCCCGGGCGCTGGCCACACATCTTAACTCATCGCGCAGCAGCCAGCCAGACGTCTATTGCAATTGTCAGGGCACCGGTAGGGTGCCTGCCGACTTTCAACAAACATCTGTGGTGACCGCTCAATGTCTTTCAATCGGGCAAGCGCTGACAGGCCTACTGCACACAATCGCTAGGCTAGACCGTCTGTTGATAGCCAGCCGGGCGCCTGGAGTAGTCCAAGTAGTCTGGCGGTTACCGGAGACACCCTGGGAAAATTTATATTGCAATAAATCAGTCGGGGACTGGCCGACATCAAAGACTTCCACCCAGCGCCCTACCAGCTTCCGGCAGAGCACCGCACGGAAACCCTGCGATCTCCAGTAGGCTAGCCTAGGCCTAGATGCTTCGGTGATGTGTCCACCGGTGCCGATCCTACCAACAGATGTCGGCGACTGATCTGAAAGTTTTAGCTCTGTGCTAAAACTTCACTGGGTGCCGGCCGATGTTTAAAAATCGTCGGCCAATTAGGCCTATCTGCAGGGCGCGGCACAACTGCAGAATACCCTGCCCCAAAACCCTTCTCACCAAGACTCCTGGAGTCGCGGTCGCAGTCAGCATGATGATGATGTAACAAGCTGCAGAGTCACATCTTCTCTTCACTGAGGACCAGGACTGCGACTCCACTTCAGACTGGAGTCCCAGTCGCAGTTGAAGTGGAAATCATAAGAACACCGAGGACTGGGACTGCGACTCCACCCCAGAATGGAGTCCCGGTGGCTGCTGAATAAACGGCCACCGGGACCGTGACTACGACTCCACTTCAGATTGGAGTCCCGGTCGCAGTTGAAGTGGCAATCATAAGAACACCGAGGACTGGGACTGCGACTCCGCCCCAGAATGGAGTCCTGGTGGCTATTAAATAAACGGCCACCGGGACCACGACTGCAACTCCACTCCAGAATGTAGGTGCAGTGGACTCAATTCCACCGAGGACCGCGACTGCGACTCCACCCCAGAATGGAGTCCCGGTGGCTGTTGAATAAACGGCCACCGGGACCGCGACTTCGACTCCACTACAGAATGGAGGCGCAGTGGACTTAAAATAATTTTTGCAAAAGTGTTCCTAGGATGTATGTTGAGTCGTTCTCAGAATGGAGGCACAGCTAGCGGACTTAGAATAATTTTCGCAAAAGTATATGGAGGATGTAGGCCTACGTTGACTTGTTCTCATAAAACCATCAAACGGCCACTACGACCGCGACTCCAGGAGTCTCGGTGAGAACGGTTTTGGGTACAATTATAGAATGCAGGTCCACAGTTTATTTCTTCTCGATTTTTCATTCTTAAATAGCCTAGAGTGTAGAACTAAGATTGTATCCACGAATCCGCGAATCCACTCAGGAAAGCTTCCCTGGAGTTCGTATTAAATGTGGAAGCAAGATCGTATCCACGAATCCGCGAATCCACTCAGGGAAGCCTCCCTGGAGTTGGTAATATAATATTTTGTCTTTAAACCCAGTGTGTTGTGTGTCGTTCTCAAATAGCTCAGGGTGGGGAAGCAAGATCGTATCCACGAATCCGCGAATCCACTCAGGGAAGCCTCCCTGGAGTTGGTAATATTTTGTCTTTAAACCCAGTGTGTTGTGTGTCGTTCTCAAATAGCTCAGGGTGGGGAAACAAGATCGTATCCACGAATCCGCGAATCCACTTAGGGATTCCTTCCCCGGACTTCGTAATATTTTGTCTTTAAACCCAGTGTGTTGTGTGTCGTTCTCAAATAGCTCAGGGTGGGGAAGCAAGATCGTATCCACGAATCCGCGAATCCACTCAGGGAAGCCTCCCTTCAGTTGGTAATATTTTGTCTTTAAACCCAGTGTGTTGTATGTCGTTCTCAAATAGCTCAGGGTGGGGAAGCAAGATCGTATCCACGAATCCGCGAATCCACTCAGGGAAGCCTCCCTGTAGTTGGTAATATTTTGTAAAATCGAAATGACAAGAGCTGTGGGATTGCTATCCCGAAGATCGTATCCGCGAATCCACGAATCCATTCTAAGAACATTGTCACATGTGGACCTGCATTCTATAATTACTCCGGGTTTTGGGGCAGGGTTTTCTGCAGTTACTCCCAGGGCGCCTGCCAATGTCGCCAATGTCTGGCCGATTTGGGTCCAAACGGCGCCTGGCACCCTTTCGGACATTGGTGGTAATGTGACTGAGGCATTAGGTCTTGGCTTAGCCTAGCCTCTTCCAGTGCTTCAGCTAGGCTAGGCTAGGCTTAGTCCGCAGTCTGCTGACCTAGTATTTGGGTCGCTTTAGGGTTTCCCATTACTAGTTAATGGGAGCAAAGTGTACGTGAGAACTAGGCCCTAGGTAGGCTCACAGGCGCCCCTTAACATTGTATAGTATACCATATACTATGTATTATATAGACGGAAAGGTATGTCACAAAAATCCTAGCTCGAACAAACAACTTACGTTTCTGGCACAATTACTGCACTTTTCTCGCCAAATTTGTCTGTGTCGAGACTTTTGATCAAAAGGTACCTCAAGGCAGCTCTTTTTCCCGAATGATTTCACTTGGCATTGTCTGAAGAATGAAAATTCGATGGAGTAACAGTATGAGGATGGTAGCTGCTGATAGGAGAGCATTCAGCACTTCCACACTATATAATAAAATACTCCTAAAATATTCTCTAAAGTTCTCTTAACTTTCTAAATTTCTTCCAAAAATTTGTTTAATTATGATTCACTTTTTATTATTGCAAATCTTGCAGATATATATTAGCATCAATATGAACAATTTTTGAACATTAAATTTCATAAAATTTGAAAACCTTTTGAAAAGTGGAAGGGCTAGCATTTTCTACAATCACTTGTGGCAGTTGAACTGTAACTGTTGTACAGTCTTCAACTGCCACAAATGCTCATAGTAAATGCAAGCCCTTCCACTTTTCAAAAGGTTTTCAAATTTTATGAATTTCTGTGTTCAAAAATCTTGCATATTAATGCTAATATGTATCTGTAAGATTTGTAATAATCAAAGCAAAACATAACTGACAAATTTTGGAAGAAATTCAGAAAGTTAAGAGAACTTTAGAGAATATTTTAGGAGTATTGTATTATATAGTGTGGAAGTGCTTAATGCTCTCAATCAGTAGCTACCATCCTCATACTGTTACTCCATCGAAATTTCATCCTTTAGACAATGCCTAGTGAAATTATTCGGGAAAAAGAGCTGCCTTGAGGTACCTAATTATGATCAAAAGTCTCGACACAGACAAATTTGGCGAGAAAAGTGCAGTAATTGTGCCAGAAACGTAAGTTGTTTGTTCGAGCTAGGATTTTTGTGACATACCTTTCCGTCTATATTACTACATAGTATATGGTATACTATACAATGTTAAGGGGCGCCTGTGGGTAGGCTAGGCTTAGCATACCGTAGCCTACGTTACAGTATTTAGCCTAGGCTAGGCTATTTCAGTTCCCAACTAGCCTACCTCCAAAAAAACACCTAAAACATCCTCTAACTTAGTATGAGACAAAAAATGCATCATTATGATTTACTTTCAAACATACCATGAAGAAATAAAACAACAGTAACTCTGTCCGGAAAACTCGTCCACTCTACCGTCCAATCTCTGATGACAGAACTTGGTCATCAACCGTACTTATTTCTATGGTTGTCATCCACTGTTTACTTCTTTCAGTTCTGCTGAGAATTGAATACAGTTCATAGAGTTAGAGCAGGATATATATCCTGCTCTATGATAGTTACATATCCATGCCGTCAGTATAGTAATGCACGTACTGTACCGGAAGTTGCCGTACGTATTGCAGTGCCATCATTTAATGTGTGACTTTGTATGGAACGCTGAAAGGACATGTAGTGACGAAAGAGTAACTCCATGTGTGGAAAACATTGTGGTGATGCGCAAAACCATCTTTGTAACATTGTAGCTTTGGGCGAGACTAGGTCCTTGGCGGGGACATGGTCGTGAGTCCATTGCAAAACTAAGAAGAAACAAGAAAAGACAGAGTAAGCTCTCAGGTTATATTGAACAGAAACTAATACTCCAAGGTAGTCTGGCCATGGCGCCCTCTAATCCTCTATACACAAACGAGGAAGAAAGGGAGAAAAATTTCAAAATGCACTGTAAGAATACAGAACTGCTCTTTTACATGAGAAAAAAAGTTTTTACTGTTCAGCCTTCCTTAAAGGGGAATTTTCATGATCCCAGACAGTTCCAATTCTCCCAACTATGCAACTTCTAGCTCCTCCCATAACTGTATGAAGCTCTTCCTTGTGCAGGAATAAACCTGTTTTATTGCTTGAGACCATGTCCTGGTGAGTATTCAAGGCTATAAAATGTAACAAAAGCACTCTCTCTGCCTTGTGTGGAATGTGAGCTTCTCTGCATCTTTCAAATTTTCAAACTTTGATGTCAATCAAAGAGCAGTTACCAACTGAGAATTTTGATACCCCCACACTAAAAATATACTTTGGGGTAATGACTGTCTGTCTTTAAGGGTTGCAATCCCTCCTTCAACAGTACAAAAAATATCTGGAGGACGGCTTGAGTTAAATCACCTTTTTTGAAGAGAATAGGTATTGGTAATGGTAACAACATAAGAAAGGTGTACACCGCTCGAATTTACGCAATGCGAAATTCCTCTACCTTTTCCTGTCCCTACCCTGGTCACTGCAAATGCAGGAGGGGTACTGAAGGAGAAAACATAAAGGCTCATCTTCAGTGTTGCAAGCTAGGGTGAAGTCCAGGGGCAAAAACTTCCTTAAACTACGGAGCACTTTCAAAATGGGGACAATCGATTTAAACTAACCTTGAATTTAATACTACAAGTGCAGAGTGCTAAGTTTACTCATTTTCAATCATTGAAAAGTAAAATTAAGAGCTTGCGAGCGGAGAGGTAAGCGGGCATCCAGGAACATTACAATGGCAAAAGGAGTACAGTAATAACAATTAACTCAACGAATAATGCACGACGGTACCAACCGGCAGTAACAGCTAGTCGATTGGACTGTGAAAACTTGGGTAGCAAATCCAGCTTTTTTGGCTTATGTAGACCCTCTTCGTTTTTCCTCCAGGACTGGGTCTAATACAAGTTTTAACTCGATTCTGGACTCGGGTCCGTTCAGTTTGTCTTTGGACTCGGAATTGGCCCGGAATGGGAGGTCACGGAATTGGAAATGGTCCAGCTGCAGCTGGAATTCGTTTCGGCGCCGATTCCAGCAGAGTCCACAAAATTTCACGTTACATATCCCAGGGCCATATTGTTACTGGTGCACAGCTAAACACATGAATGGTCACATACAGTCAACTAAATAACAGGGTTAACCAGGGTATGAAATTTACCCCTAAAACCACCCGTTTAAATTGAATGTACAAAAATAATACAAAAGCATTTGTACGAGATTCTACATTGTCAAATGGCTGGACTCGGAACTGGGGAACCTGAAATCGGAATTGGCTAGGAATCAGAGAGTACTGGACTCTAAATTGACCCCAAATGGTGGTCACTGAAATCGGAATTGGCCCGAAATCGGGTTAGTTGGGCTCGAATACAGCCCTGCCAAATTGCTTAAAAATACCTTTGTAATTTAAGGGAGTTTTAACAATCCCCTTACCGTGGATGGGGTTGCCTCTCCTAGACCACCCCTAATTAGGTGTTGGAAGGTGTTGCTACGCATCCTTGATGTAAAAGTTTCGGGCCAGTGTATCTTCCTTGCAAGTAACCATGTATGCACCACTTTGCATAATGTAAATAAAACAAGCGTGTATTTCACTGGTTCTTGGTTTCTGAAACAATAATATTCTCTGCTATAGGCCGTAATTGCTTCGTAAAGATTGCTTACTTTTGCCAGGATATTATAAACACACTGTGAGAGGGACACAACTAGTGGCGGCGTCTATAGAGGCACTGATGGGGAAGTAAGTTTCTCCCAGGTCTAACCCTAACCTCTCATTCAGGCTCCCAACTACATATGATATTTATAAAAAGAAAAAATACAGAGCTAGACTGCTCGCTCATAGAAAAAGCTTTTGATGAAACCATAGAAATAAAAGTAAGGGAGAATGACGTCAGCCGATCTTGACTGAAGCCATTGATTTGGCTTGGTTGTACGGCGAGCATCTGCGCGTATTGCAAATATCACGTCATTGCTTTTGCCCCAAGTATTGGCAAAGAAACTACAAGTTTTCAAGTTAGGAGTATAAAACAAAATACTTAAGGCACCATGACTTATTTCTGTTGTGAAAATTACTCCTAATCTTTCCAAAAACGGATAAAATAAGCTATAACTTCTTCAGCAGAATGCACACTGTACGTACGGAGACACATCAATCAACCGGTCTTTTGCCGTACAACGAAAGCGCCCTCTTTTTTCGTTGCTTCACCGGTTGAACATGCATGAATGCATTGTGTTAGCGTTCTCCCTTACTTTTATTTCTATGGATGAAACGCATTTGATTTTGGATTACTAAAATTTTTAAAACAACATTTCTCGGAGAGCTTTGCTCGTACCCATCGCCATTAGATTGTCCAGTAATTACTTCATTTAGAACAGCTTGGATGTTATTATATAATAAATTGTTCAAATACCCATACAAACCCATTCATTCCTCCTGTTCGCAATCTCCCCAAACCATTACATTCAACGTCTGTTACTCCCAATTAAATTTAAAAGCAATCACTCCAAATTTTTATCTGAATCTGCTAAATCTTACAAATCCGTCTTACCCCCTCCCCTCCTTACAAGTATCATCATAATGTTTCTTAATAACAAAAATTACTTGATATTAGAGGCAAACTACAGAGTCATCATTTTCTGCACAAATTTGGCAAAATTTTATACAATACAATAAGTAAAAGGGTTTGTTTCCTTGTGAACAAAATTCTTATAATCCCATCTTAACGAAGGATCAATATCTTGTGTATTCTACATCCTCTACATAAAAAAACGATTAATTAAGTTTAATAACAGCCCCCCTGATAAAAGACCCAGAAACATTTTAATAACCCCGGGCTTCTTGGCTATGTTGTTGTCAAACATGTTGGCCTCCGTATGGAAAGACGTTTTAGGAGGCGGCAGCTGTTTCTCGTGAAGTTTCTCCTCTTTGGGTAAAAAATATGACATGGATTTTGTTATAAAAATGACGTATTTTGCTCAGGAGGTTACCAACCTTAGAGGTTCTGTTAGAACCCGCTTCATACGCCTATGCTTTAAGGTGCTCCTACCCTGCTGAAAAATATCTTGGCTATAAAACACTTTATCTTTTCACATATGAAATGTGCTGAATTAAGGGTTCGTTAATACTACCACAGGATGTAATAAAATAGACAATTTCTCCTTAAACCCCGTTTCTTTGGCATAAAACGACGAGTATAAGCAGTGATTGGGTTTCTTCTACAAATCTACAACTTGATTTTCTTCGAAGAAAGTTTGCCAAACTTATTTGTCAGGTAAGTTTGAATGTGTGAGTCATAAGATACCAAAATCATGTTCAGATGCAACTAACATAGCCTGTGAAGTGAAACTTGCTGCATTTCAGTCTTGAAGTAATATTTAGCGCACTTTTCGTTGGTTTTCTATGTGCCAGCTAATGACGGTCCTCCGCTGAGATGGTGAGGCTGTCTTCAACTGCCCCCTCTCCCCAGAAAAATGAAGTTACGGGGACAGGTAGAAACAATTTCCATCTAAGTCAACTTCCCTGAAAATTTCTCATCGTAGAGGAATGAGCGTAGGGGAATAACCCTAACCCTTCTCTTTCGTCCAGCCAAAATCACAAAAACAATAAGTCTAGAATTTCTAAATAAATCACAAAGTCAAACCTTCCTCAAATATAACTCCATTTTGCATCTAGGCCACCTTACATAACAAACAATTTTCAAAGGTCATGGTGTCTCTTCCTCCCCTTAGACGACAACCCCTTTCCTTAAACCCAGCCCGAGGCTACTGAAAAGACTAAATTCTTTGTATATTGATATAACCAATCGTAAGATTTGCCGAAAAGGCACCATTTTCAACTTAAGCCACATCGTGTAAATGTCACTTCTTAGAACCTTACTCAAAGGAAGGATCTGTCCGATTTCCATATATCCTAGGTACGCGACTGCACTCCCCCATTAATTTCGTCGTGGCCAGGGCCTGGAAGTGCAGTTCTTCCGGGGGATGTGGCCGAGTGGATAGAGGCGGTGGCATTTGAAGCGATCAAGCAAGTTGCCAACCGGAAGGCTCAGGGTTCGATTCCCGGCAGGGTCAAAGTAAGGTGGGTTTTCCATCCAAGAGCAATCTACGGTTTTCCCATCTGAACTGGCTTTCCAAATTCAAAAGAAACCAAATTTGTCCTAAATTGTAGAGTTGGCCAACCGACGTGAAGTTGTAATTCATAAGCCATATAGGCTGTTTCCATATTTGTGGTCGCTTAGCGTCGTAATCAACTGCCCTTCAAGGCCTGATTTATTTACTTCCAGTGTGCTTGCCCTGTCGATCTTTCACTAAAGTAGAGATTGTGAGTGGGCGGTAATCTTAGTTAAGATATTTCTTGGTTCATCCGTTCTTTGCCAAAATGTTTTAAACTATATAATCGGTGTCGTGTTATGAGAACTGAAAAAACTGGGGACGTGCCCTTTTCATGTTGGACCACCCCCTTAAAAAGACCCCAGATTTGCCCCTGATGAACCAATTCAAAGCTTTCCCAAAGCTTTACCAATTTGCATCTTAACCACTTAAATACACAAAACAATCTCAAAGATAAGGTGTGTCACCCCGCTCTTAGATAAACCCCCTCCCCCAAATAGGACAAAAACATGACGTAATGAAAATTTCTAAGGATATAATGAGTTCAAACCTTAGCCAAAGACAGCACCAATTTGCACCTAAGCAACCAAGCTTAGGCCTACATAAATATGACGTCTTCCCTATGAACCCTCCTCTTAAACTCCTCCTTCAGGAAAGCACTAGGAGGCAAAGAAAGGGATCCGCCTGGATGCCAGTTATCTTTGGTACTCGGCACTGGACGTCGTCATCATGAATTGCCCCCTAGAAAAATCGGGGAGCTTTCGTTTCCTGGAGCTTTCGTTTAGGCTACAGCCAGGTATGCAGGGGTGATATATGCATATTGTACATAAATACAGAGTAAAGAAAATGTACGTTACTTTTGTTTGTAACGGTTACTAGTGACAACTGAACCAGCGCGCCCCCTGATTTGAAGAAAAAGAAAAAGGAGCGTTCACTCAAGCCAGGTCGCTATACACTTTGCGCATATCAAACTGACGTCACTTCCGGTAAAATTTTTGGTAGAACGTGGGTGAGAACCCATCGTAAATAAATTTTCTTCGGTATAAAGCAAAATGTTTGCTTCTTTCATTATCATCCCGTGCAGCAACCTGTCGCCTTTGTCAGGGCTTCAGGCTGCTCCCCTCTCCCTTCGATTTGGTTAGATGAGGTTTAACGTCCCAGTTTCCAACTTAAGTCGAGACGACCACGGCCTTTTTCCAGTTGTGGCTCACTGGCTTGTTTTCCCTACCTCATTGTTTATGCTGAGCACAAGCACAAAAGCAGTAGGTTCCATTTTTAAAGTCTTTGGTATGACCCGGCCAGGATTTGAACCCCAGACCTTCCGGCTACAAGTCGGATGGTCTAACCACTTGACCATGCAGTCCCCCTCCCTGCGAGAAGCTCCCTATACAATGTAGACACAAACTACTTAAATTTCCCAAAACTAAAGTTCCAGCTCATGTTTTACTTCTCACTACCTTATTAGCAGGTGATATTGAAAGTAACCCAGGTCCAGGACGGCGACCTAAGTTTCCGTGCCAAAGTTGTCATAAAGCAGCTAAATGGGGCCAGAAGGCCATTGAGTGTGACAAATGTCAGGGCTGGTTCCATGTCACTTGTCTCAACATGAATGAGATGATTTACAATGTTCTATCTGAGCACCCTTCATTTTCATGGTCATGCTGCAACTGTGGCTTACCTAATTTCTCCTCCACTTTTATGGAGAGTCTATTAGACCTCGAGCTCTCAAATAGTTTTTCTTTGCTCTCTCACGATTCTGTTGAGCATAGCATACATGTCATGAGCCAAAATCCGGGGGTGCCACTGTCTGCTTCTAGTCCTAAAATTGATAGACGTAACGTTAGGCCTAAGTTAAACCCATCATCAAATCCAAGGACCCTTTCCACGGAGCTGTCACGTAGACGGTTGCCCACTAATCTTAAAAAGCTTAAAATCATTAATGTAAACTGTCAAAGTATTAGAGCTAAGCTTCCGAGCTTTGAAGTCATGCTTGCCACGGAGGACCCCGATATTGTTATCGGTACTGAATCCTGGCTTAATGACTCTATCGCTACAGGTGAAGTGTTCCCTAATTCGTATAATGTTTTTCGGCGGGATCGCGAGGCCTCCAAGGGAGGAGGGGTATTTATTGCTGTAAAAATACTTTTATTGTAACTTCTGAACCAAACCTCATTACTAATTGTGAAAGTACATGGATTTCGTTGCACGTTAAGGGGCTATCCCCAGTCTATATTGGGGCTTTTTACAGACCACAGTCAACAGATCGGGACTACCTGTTGCAACTTGATTTATCCCTATCAAAGATTCCTAAAAATGCTGCCGTGTGGCTCTTGGGGGATTTCAACTTACCCAGTGTGGATTGGGATACTATGTCATTTAAAACTGGTGGAAGCTATCCTGCCATCAGCAACCTTATGATCGACATCGCTAATGATTTCAATTTACACCAGATTGTCAAGGAGCCTACTCGTGAGTCTAACATCCTGGACCTCTGTTTTACAAATAGTCCAGCCCGGGTTGATTCCGTCCACGTTGATAGTGGCATTAGTGATCATGACGTAGTCATCGTAAATGCATTGTTTAAACCAAAGGTTTTCAGACCACCTAAAAGAAAAGTGTTCTTGTACCACAAAGCTAATTTCTCAAATATTGATAATGATATGGAAGAGCTCAATAGCAAGCTAACTCCAAAATTAATCAGTTCTTAATCCATGGATGAACTATATGAGTTATTCATGACTACACTCTTTAACTCTACTGACAAGAATATTCCTGCAAAGTTAAGCTCAAGTCGTTTCTCCTATCCATGGGTTAACAGGTTAATTAAGAGGGACATTAGACGAAAACACAGACTTTACAATAAGGTCATGGTCAGTCCTCCCATAAATTTGAATTTATGGGAGAAGTATCGATAGGAAAATCAGAATGTCTCATAATAGCTACGTTAGAGACATTATCGGGGGTAGCTTGAAATCAGATAATACTAAGCCTTTCTGGAATTTTATTAAATCCAAGAGGACTGATACTTCTGGTATCTCGCCGCTGCAGGTTCATGGAAAACTCCTGTCCACTTCCAAAGATAAAGCCGAAGCCCTGAATAATCAGTTTTGTTCTGTATTCACAAAAGAAGATCTAAATAGTATGCCTGTTATCGATTCTAGTCCCATCCCTGTTATAGGGGACATTAAGATCTCAACCACCGGTGTCCTTAAATAATCTGTTAACTGATCTTAAAGTGCACAAGGCTGCTGGGCCTGACAATGTCACTGCCAGAGTCTTAAAGTCCTGTGCCAACAGTATTGCCCCCATTTTTCAGAAGTTGTTCCAAAAGTCGGTGTCAAGTGGATGTTTACCAGCAGCCTGGCTTGATGCTAATATCACCCCCATCTATAAGAAGGGTGAAAGATCGGACCCTGCGAATTACAGGCCTGTCTCGTTGACATCCATCCCTTGCAAGCTTTTAGAGCATATTATTCACCGTCATATTATGGATCACTTTGACAAATTTAATGTACTTGCTGATGTTCAACATGGTTTTCGTAAAGGGAGATCATGCGAAACTCAGCTTTCTGCCCTTGTTGACGATATAATGAAGATTTTAGATAACAGAAGCCAAGCTGACCTAATCATAATGGATTTTAGCAAGGCTTTTGATACAGTTCCCCACCAGCGACTTCTTAATAAACTTAAGCATGTTGGAATCCGTAAATAACATCTTAAATTGGATTGAGAAATTCCTAACTAACCGTTACCAGAGGGTGCTAATTGATGGAACGTCTTCAGACAAATCTAAAGTCATTTCTGGTGTCCCTCAGGGCACTGTCTTGGGACCCTTACTCTTTTTAATCTATATTAACGACTTGCCGGCAAATATTCAGTCAAGCGTCAGGTTATTTGCCGATGACTGTATCCTGTATCGTGAAATAAAAAACATAGAGGACACAAAAATTCTTCAACATGATGTTGACAATTTGTGTCAGTGAGAATCAATCTGGCAGATGGGGTTTAATAAATCTAAGTGTTTTACTATGAGAGTCTCCCATAAAGCAAATCCAAATCCTTATTTTTACCAAATGGGTAATCATACTTTAGAGCAGGTTAATCACCACCCTTACCTAGGAGTTGAACTCTAGCTCTTCTAGTATGAACTGGGAAAGACATATTAACCAAACTGTATCCAAAGCAAACCGGACATTAGGCCTATTGAGGCGAAACCTCTCGCACTGTGATAAAGATACTAAGACTGCAGCGTACTTTGCTCTTGCCTGATTATGAGTTTGAGTATGTTTTACCTTCAATCAGATGTGGTGGTGCTGGGATTTATTACAAAAATGTTTTCAGTTTACGTCAGGTGAGAAAGCAAGTTATTGCCACTCATATGAACTGCTCATGTTCTAATTGCCAAGTTGAGGATATCTGGCTTGAACTCAGTTATAATAACACTTCCTATAATGTTGCATCTTGCTACCGCCATCCTAAAGGTAACATTAGGCACTTTGTTGATGCCCTTGATAAATGTCTGGATTCATTCTCTGTCACTCCTCTGACTATTTTGGGGGGTGATTTCAACATCGATTTACTTAAGTTTGAGGATTGTCCTATCATTAATGATTATGTCAGTGTGGTTTTGGGTCATAATTTTATACCTACTATTAACTTACCGACTAGAATGAGTGAATCTAGCTTTACGCTTATTGATAACATTTTCCTCAAGTTACCTTCAGACTTACTTCATAACAAGGTCTCTTCTGGTAACTTCTACACAGATATAAGTGATCATTTGCCCAATTTCTGTATTATTGAAGGAAATGAAAAGTCAAATAATATAGAAAGACCAATGATCAGATGTTATAATCAACGAAACTTTAATAATTTTATCCAGGCAATTGAATCTGTAGATAATACTTCTATTTTTGATACTACGAATGTCAACAGATCTTATGACCAGTTGAATGTGGTTTTACAATCATATCATAATGTATATTTTCCTCTTAGAAGATTGTCAAGAAGAAAGTTTAACGATAAGCCATGGATAACTCAAGGTATCAAAAAGTCTATATCGCATAAAAATATTTTGTATCGGAAGTATATCAACAATCCTACCAACAACAACAAATCAAAGCTATCTTCTTATCTGCGTGTACTTCATCGGATTATTCGTAGTGCCCAAGCATCACATTACAAAAATATTTTGTTGTCTAGACAAACCAGTTCAAAGCAAGCTTGGTCACTTATCAATTCTTTAGTTAAGGGTAAACAAAAGCGTCGTTTTCCTGTGAACTTAATCTGTCATGAAGGTACAACGTATTTCAGTGATTTTGATATAGCCAATGCTTTGAATGACTTCTTTTCTTCAATAGGTCGCAAGCTTAGTCATGAGCTGGATTCACCCATAAGTCCTTCTGATTTCCTGGGCAATCCTAATACTGATTCGATTTTTCTTACACCTGTATCCGAGTGGGAAATTCTAAAACTTATTCATGCCCTTAAGGATGGGAAAGCTCCGGGTGCGGATGGTATTCCTACTAAGCTTGTAAAGTCTATCTCTCACGTGTTAGCTCCCATACTTACACATATCTTCAACAACGTATTTACATCTGGTGTATATCCAGACGCACTTAAAATAGCAAAGGTTATTCCACTTTTTAAAAAGGGTGATCGCTCTCTACCAGAAAATTATAGACCCATTAGTTTACTCCCTTGCATAAATAAAATTCTTGAAAGTGTTATAGAAAAAAGGATGAGATGTTTCTTAAACAGACACGATGTTATTTATAAATTTCAGTTTGGTTTTAGGGAAGGTCATTCAACATCTTATGCATTATTAGAAATTGTAAATAATATTCGTTCCCAATTGGATAATGGTAATAACGTACTAGGACTTTACTTAGACTTGAAGAAAGCATTCGACACAGTCGATCATGCTATTCTCTTAAAGAAGCTGTCACACTATGGTATCCGAGGAACGGCATATAACGTTCTGTCAAGTTATTTATCCAATAGAAAGCAATGTACTTTTGTTAATAATACGTACTCGCATTATACTTATGTCACCACTGGAGTACCACAAGGTTCTGTACTGGGACCGCTCCTTTTTCTCCTATATGTTAATGACATTCAAAATGCTGCCCCCAATATATCAATTCGCCTCTTCGCTGACGATACCAATGTCTTCTTAACCAACAAAAATTGTACAAAGTTAATTGAAATGGCTACTAAAACGTTAAGCCTATTAAATATCTGGTTTGAATCCAATAAACTTACACTTCATATCGGCAAAACCACTTATACAATTTTTCATGCAGGTAAACAAAATAATCACGAATGCTTTGAGAGCTTTTGCTTTAACGGTACTCAAATTACCAAGTCACCTTATACAAAGTACTTAGGACTGACCATTGATGAGAATTTAACTTGGAAGCAGCATGTGAATGAATTATGTAACTCCCTACTTAAGTATATTGGTATTTTCTACCACATAAGTGGCATCCTTCCAGTTGATACGGCAGTACAGATTTATTACTCCTTTGTTTATTGTAGGCTCTCCTATGCTATTGAAGTTTATGGCACAGCCTGTGCCACTGTACTTAAACCTCTACAGACTATACAAAATAGATTACTCAAGCTGCTTACTAGAAAACCAAGGCGTTATTCAACTGATCAGTTATACTTGGATAGTAACCTATTAAAACTTAAAGATATTCATATGTATTGTATGGGGGTACTTGTATATAAATATGGTCATAACTTACTACCAAATGCATTAGCAAATGTCATAAAACCCCCACATTCAACTGAAGTAACGATGTTTACTCGTAATAATAATCTTTTTTCTGTATCACGTCACAAATCTGTGCATGGTAAATTACTTCTTCGAAATTATTGTTATAATGTTTGGCACAACCTTCCCCTTGATGTAAGATCTAGTACTTCACTTCGTTCTTTTCAAAAGAATCTTAAATACTCACTCATAAGCTGTTATCACTTTTAAGCTCTAAATGTTTATCTGAATGTCTTAGAAAAGTGTTCTTTCTATTCTTCTGACCATCTCTTCTTTTTCTTTTTCTTTTTTTTCCCTTTTGTTTCATGGTCACTAGCTTTGATGAACAGTAATGTTTTTTCTAGTGTCCATCACATGTATGTAAACTAATTCATTTGAATGTAATTTTGTTGATGAGAATGTACATATGAGAAATAAATTGAATTGAATTGAATTGAATTGAATTGTTCGACCCATTCTCGATTATTGTAGTGCGGTATGGGACCCCTATACCCAATCCGAAAAGAATTCTATAGAAAATGTCCAGAGGCGTGCTGCCAGATTCATCTTTAACAACTACAGTCGCCAATCAAGTGTTTCTGAGATGATTAAAGATCTTAAATGGGACAGCCTTGAAACTCGACGATTTAGGGCTCGTCTTGTTGTTATGTATAAAGAAACGCATGGATTACTTCCAAGTAATGTAAGGAATCATCTTATTGACCCTTCAAATCTTAATCGACGGACTACCCGTCGTACTAGTGAAAGGTATCTATACCATTATCCCTCCACTAACAAGCTTTGCTATCAGAAATCTCTCTATCCAAGAACTATCCCTAGCTGGAACCTATTACCGGAACAGGCTCGCTGTGCCCCATCAGTGGACAGCTTTAAAAACCAGCTCTTAGCCCTTGATCAAAATCGCTATAGCTAGTTATTCTATTCATCCGACTCCCTTAGCCCTAGTTCAACAGCACGGGATAGCCTTGTCTGGCGTTTGTGCTGCATTTGAAAGAAGAAGAAGAAAGAAGAAGAAAGAAGAAGAAAGAAGAAAAGAAGAAGAAGAAGAAGAAGAAGAAGAAGAAGAAGAAGAAGAAGAAGAAGAAGAAGAAGAAGAAGAAGAAGAAGAAGAAGAAGAAGAAGAAGAAGAAGAAGAAGAAGAAGAAGAAGAAGAAGAAGAAGAAGAAGAAGAAGAAGAAGAAGAAGAAGAAGAAGAAGAAGAAGAAGAAGAAGAAGAAGAAGAAGAAGAAGAAGAAGAAGAAGAAGAAGAGAAGAAGAAGAAGAAGAAGAAGAAGAAGAAGAAAGAAGAAGAAGAAGAAGAAGAAGAAGAAGAAGAAGAAGAAGAAGAAGAAGAAGAAGAAGAAGAAGAAGAAGAAGAAGAAGAAGAAGAAGAAGAAGAAGAAGAAGAAGAAGAAGAAGAAGAAGAAGAAGAAGAAGAAGAAGAAGAAGAAGAAGAAGAAGAAGAAGAAGAACCCAAGGGCACATGGGCTAGGGGCACCCGGCGGCCGGGTCTGGCACCCACGATGATATTTGCAATGGAGGCTTTTGGACTAAAGTGGGAACCTTTCCCCACCTGGGCTTGGCATAGGATTACACTTTTGACAATAACTATTGAAATCTGCTTTCGGAGGCGACCTGCCTTTGTCCCCCCTCCCCCGTTCGCCCCAATCCCGTTTCCGCGTCCGATCCTAGTAGACGCAGTGTCACGAGCAAAGACAGTATAGCGCCGTAAGGCGCAAGACCGGTTACTCACACGAAAGTGCACACAAATTTTCGTAGTATGCAATGGAGCAGATCGCCCGCCATTTTAGTAAGCAGCTTTGATGCATCGTATGGAACGCGAAAAACGGTGCGTGTTGTAAATGCGTTGACCTGACGTTCATAAAATCAATATCTCGATAACCAACGATGCTACGTCAATGGGAGTTTCACTGTTGGGTTTGGTATTTTCATTTAGTGTTAGACTTTTCTTTTAAATACTAATTCAAAGAACAGTCCAACACTAAATGAAAACTACATATATTATAGGCCATGGGCAAGAAGCACCTCAAGGCACTCCAACCCGCAACTCTCCGACCCAATATTTTTTTTTGAAACCTTAGGGTCCCCTGAACGCAGAATCAAGTGGTAACAGTAAATATTTTGGGTCTCACTTATTCAAAATTACTGCCAAAACAAAATGGTGGCAAAATTCATGAATATTTTGTATTAAAATATATTAAAACTAAATATATTCCTGAAAATATTTTGAGGCATCGACTATTAAAATTTGGTCATATTTTATGACAAATATTCCAAAATTAATTTTTGAGACTGTTTTAGTGAGATGCAGTTAACCAAGATGGCGGAATTTCCAAAATGGCTGTCCATGTAATTATTATAATATATTAAAATAATGTGAAAAATATTCATGAAAAATATGTTGGACGCACCGACTCTTAAAATATGGTCATGGTTCATGCCAAATAATTAAATATTTTTTAGAACATTTTTGTTGGAATTCAGGTCAACCAAGATGGCGGAAAAAGCAAAATGGCTGCTTATGGTATAGTAACAATGTAGCATAATAATAGATAATAACTTGTAATCATTAAAAATATTTTCAACACATTTACATCTAAACTCTGTCCATTTTTTGTTATAACTATTCAGAAAGTTTATGGATAGATTTTAGGTTTAAAGGTGTTACAAATATTTTTTATGGATGATTTGTCTTATTTTTATAAAATATCACTGACAGCCATTTTGCTTTTTGCTCCATTTTAATTGACCTAAATTCCAAGAAAATGTTTTGAAAAATACGTTCAAATTAATTGGCACAAAATATGGCCAAATATAAAGAGCAACTGTTACAAATATAATTTTAAGGATGATTTTCCCTATGATTGTGATATATAGAAATTTTAACATTACAGGTCATTTTGCTATATCCGCCATCTTGGTTGACTCAGATCCTAAATAAATGTCCAGAAAAACTTTTTGCATATTTACAATAGGAAATGGACACAGGTTAACTTTGCCTGTGTTCAAAAGTATTTTTAATGAATATTCTTACTATTATTATGTTATATCGGCATAATTATTGCATTGGCCGCTATTTGGTTTTTCCGCCATCTTGGTTAACCGAAACCTCACCAAAATGGTCTCAAAAATTAATTTTGGAATTTTTGTCATAAAATATGACCAAGTTTTAACATTCGATGCCTTAAAAATATTTTTAGGAATATTTAAATATTATTATTTAATACAAAATATAATTTTTGCCGCCATTTTTGGGAGCCATTTTGAATGAGTGAAATCGAAAGTGTTTGCTGTTACTTCTTGATTTCGTGTTCAGGGGACCCATAAGGTTTCCAAAAAATATTGGGTCAAAGATTTGTGCGGAGGGGGGGGGGGAGGTTGACGCGGGTGCCTCTGGCCCATGGCCTGCTCCTATTATGGAGCAAATTTCCACTACCAGTAGCTGAAAACCGCACATGAATCCGTTCGGTAGTTTTGGACAGTGGCGTACGTAGCCACGGGGAGGGTTTTGGGGGTTGACCCCCCCCCATGACCCAACCTTGAAAAAAATAATTGCAAAAAACACATGATCACTATAAACTTTATTGCATTTGAGGCACAAACATTGCACCATTTTGCATCTGGAGACCTAAAATAGCCGTTTTTCTCCCTCCTCTTAGACCTTTCCCACTTGTCGTACTCCAAAACCCTCCCCATGACACAATCCTGGCTACACTACTGGTTTTGGAGTTATCTCCCTTTGATTAATTATCAACGAACCAAATAAACAATGTTTAGCATCAACTCTCTGACATCACGGTTAAACTTTCGTCAACAATAGCTTATAATTTTCATTACATTTAGGTGACTAATTTTTCTTCCATTTTTGCAATTTTGACCAATCAGTCGTCTATGACTTACTCGTACACACTCTCGGTACGTTACGTACATATCAGCGTCCCGGTGTTTGCTTACTAAAATGGCGGATACTTCGCCCCATGACGTACTACGGTTTTGGAGGCAGAGTAACCGGTCTTGCGCCTACGGCGCTATAGTGTCTTTGGTCACGAGGAAGCTGCAGAAGCACCTCCCTTCTTTTTAACTCCATTCCCGGAAACGTATGATCAGATCAACATGCAGAATTCTATTTCATAGAGGGAATTTTGGGGGGCGACGACAAAGGGAAACCTTCAAATTGCTTTCTATAATAAAAGATGCCAATCAAATGATTTTTTATTCTGATAAAGAATTTCATGCGGTGGGTGGGGAGATGGGAGGGAGAGGTAGGAAGGACGAAGGAAGGACGAAGGAAGGATTTCCCAAATTGTGGAAACGGCAAGATACTGCTTGCTTTGTGCGTGGATATGATACGGCGAGATGGTAACTGTGTGGTTGTGCTGGCTTACAAACTGTGACTTTACGTTGCGATTTACAGAAGGTGAAAGCAACCTAGTTGTGAAAAGCACGCCAAATCTGATGGTAAATCTGTGAAGGTAAGTAGAACATTACTCAGTTTGCAACTGAAAGGTGGAAAGTTACCCCTTACATTATGTGATAACATATGCTAGCCTAGGTTTTTGTAACGTTACACGCCAAACGTTTCTAACTAAGGCTAGGTGTAAGTTACGTGGGCCTACATTGTGAACAGTGAAGGTAGGCCTAGGCCAATTGTAAAGGTACTACAACTAGCCTAACAAGTTAGGCCTTATTGTAAAGTAACGACTCATTACTCTAGCCAATTTGCTTAGCCTAAGCCTAAACTAAGTACTGTACAGACCACAGGCGTTCGAAAGTACATATACTAGCCTACACACTATATATATTATATATAATAAGACTTATTATATGATGGGGTGACCGTCGACTGCGCAGGCCCGTCGAGTGCGCATCTAGCATAAGATACCATACAAAAAGCTTGCAATGGTAGGGTTCTTAAGTGCGCATTCGACGGTCAACACACTATATATAATATATATAGTGTGTAGGCTAGTATATGTACTTTCGAACGCCTGTGGTACAGACTAGGCTTGTTGTATATTACGGACAGGTCTTTGAATTGATGGATGTACTGCAGCGGTACAATTTCAGACATTGCAGATTTCCACATGGGCGTAAATCCCGGGGGGGATGGGGGGATATATATCCCCCCAACATTTGACTAGGGGGGATGGCCCATGTAATCATCCCCCCAATGTTTCAGAGTACAGATACGTGTATGGTAGAAAGTATATTTTATTCTTCATTTTCGTAAGAATTTTTTTCAATCTCGCTTCACTTTCTATCACAAATGTTTCTCAAACTATCAGAATTTTAGCAAATCCTTGGCAATCTATCAAAATTTTCGCGCGCTCCAACCTTACGTTAGTGTCACTTATATTATCAATATCTTCCGGTAGCAACTTTCGGAGAAGCACAGCAGCAAAAAGTTGAAAGTTTACGAATTAATAGATAAAAGACTGGCTAATGGCAGTGGCATGTAGGTTTGTTGGGCAATTGAAAGTGTCTCGATGTAGAGTCTGAATGCAGATTTTGTAATGGAAATATTATTCGTCACTGTTTACACTCCATGCCATGACCATTATTAAGGTAATAATACACGAAACTGTTCTGATCACGGCACTTTCCGAAGAACAGAGATACATCTCCAAACATCTGTGCCAGTCTGCATTCCATGCACTACAACACGAAGATCTTCGGCGTGAGCACCGACTTCTTCTCGGCGTAGCGGCGGGCAAACGGTAGTCCCGGCGTACCTGCGTGCCGAATCGGTCAACTCCCGCCGTATGATCACGTACAGTACTGTGCTATATACCTGTACTTGTATTACCGATGCATTACGTACATGTATACATACATACATACAATCGCTTAAGGATTGCTACTGACTTAGTTCTAACGTGTGTGTACTATATACCTGTACGTGCATTGTCAATGTATGGTGACCGTGTATGCATCATGTACATGTATAGTGTACGTACGTACGCATGCCTACGGATTGCTATTTACATGCATTGTATAAGCACAGTACAGAAAATCTCGGCGTACATCCCGGCGTACGGTCACGAAAACCTCGGCGTACCTCCGGCGTAGGCTTTACATGGAATGCACCCTGGCATCTGTGGGGACCTCGCATCAATATGGGATCTTTCAATCTAATATGTAGCATGATGTAGAAGGTTGAAAGTACGTATCTGCCATTAAACATTTTTCCAAAAATTTTTACCAGAGCTTCCCCAGTTTGCGCCGAGCCATAATCGGTATAGATGGTGATTATTGACGAAAACAGCACTCTGTAACGCTCTTATTAGTCCTTCACCCCTTTTGCTACACCTATCAGGGAGGTCTAATATCACCCCCTTGCACCTACACTCTCCCTCCCTCTCATTTTCCATTGCTGGCAGCTGTTCGTCGGGATTTTAGTTCAATAGTAGTAAAAATACGATAGTTGTAAAGTGCTCGGCGGCGTACTCTATATCATTTGGATGTCAGGTAGTATACGCATTATGTCATTGCCCCTCCCCCGCCTCAATTATTATGATTAATGCAGAGCTTCCAGGAGGTCCTATTCAGGTATCTGCTAGCCTTAGATGCCCTTTCATAATGCACAATGAAGGAAAGGACATATTTCGTAATAACTCAAGAATGTTTCTGTGGACTCCACGCACACATTTTTGTGTAAAAACTTTCCCGAAATAGAAGGCAGTAAAATAGACAGAAGGGAGGGGGCTTCAGGAGATTTGTTGACAACGTATCTGTCTAATAATAGACAACATATTCTCTTTTACTAACCAAAAATTAGCATTCACTAAATTATGGACATTTTCCGGCCATATATGATCAGTTCCAAAAACATCCCAAATATAGCACCATTTTGCATCTAAAAGACCTTAAATTAATAAAAGAAATCTTAAAGGGGAGGGGAAACCTCTTCCCCAGGACGATACCTTTATGTAGTGACAAACGAAAGATCGAAACTGCTGCATGCAAATGCAGGAACGCGTGAAAATAAAGGTGTAATTTACGCAGACTTGGGGAAACTGAGGTATTATTATGACATCATCTATGGTGCCCCCAATCACAAAAAACCTGGCGACGCCACCGATCTCAAGCCAACTTGCAGGTCTTGTAATGATCTCCGAATTTAAAATCCAGTTGTCTGGGATGACCCTATATGTTGATCCCTGCCTTTTTGAGCCTAACAGGACATTGTTGCTCTTGTACAATTTCAATCCGGTGCAGCTTGTCGACGAGTTTTGTGCTCAAAATAGCAGTTCCTAAATGTATGAATATACCAATAGCCTACCAAAGAAAATTACCACTGAAATTAACCCCTTAAAACAGTCTTCCTGGCACTTCTGAGTCATTAAAACCCAGGAGCTTCCGGAGGCTTCACCCCCTGGACCCCCACCGGGGCTTTGCCCCTGGACCCCACCAGAGGCCCTATGGCGGGCCCCTGGACCCCACCCGTCGTAGGCTCGTGCTTCGCGTGCACACGTTCCACACTTGCGATAGTTCACCCCATCCCCCCCAAAGTCGAGAAGAAATCTACGCCCCTGGATTTACAGATTGGAGGATGGGATGTTGCCATGGTTTCTTCTTTTGGGAAATGGCGAGACATCCAGAAGGACATTAAAACACCACATACACGCCATGTGGTCAGTCAGGCCCTCAGTGAATTGGTCAAAATTCCACTGGCGACTAATACATACATGTAGCCCCCTCAATAAGACTGTCAGGGAGGTTATTACAGTCATGACTAATAATCAATGTTACAGAAACGGTACTGTTACTTTCTGCCCATGGTAGTTTTACCCCTCACTTTCTGCCCCTTCAAATGTTGGTGCAGAAAATAATGTAATTTTAAGGGGAGAATGCAGTCACCCCAATAAAGAATTGTATAGTAGACTATCCTATTTCCTCAATGGATCTTGAGAATCATGTGACAGTATTTTTCTCACTCAACTATAAAATTTACAAGGAGCAGTTGCTTGGTTTACCTTGAATATGCAATATTTATGTCCTAAAATATAATGAAATATACTTGGAAGAGAAATAAGAAATTTGTGACATTTAGCAATTGTTTCAAAATAAGTTTGGGGCGACTGCCTTTGACCTTTAAAGACAGTCATCACCCCAAAGTATATTTTAGTGTGGGGGTATCAAAATCCTCAGTTGGTGACTGCTCTTTGATTGACATCAAAGTTTGAAAATTTGAAAGATGCAGAGTAGCTCACATTCCACACAAGGCAGAGAGAGTGCTTTTATTACATTTTATAGCCTTGTATGCTCACCAGGACATGGCCTTAAGCAGTAAAACAGGTTTATTCCTGCACAAGGAAGAGCTTCATACAGTTATGGGAGGAGCTAGAAGTTGCATAGTTGAGAGAATTGGAACTGTCTGGGATCATGAAAATTCCCCTTTAAGTATTAATAAGTGCAAGTCAAAAAAGCAGGATGAAATTTGTAGGACATTTTCTGAAACTTTGTCGAGGAGAATGAATTGTATGGTATGATCTTTGTTTTATGTAGCCTAGTGAGTAGTGTAGTAGTACTGTACAGATGTGTATAATGGGGTGACTGTTGTATGTGCACTTGAGAAATCTATCATTCTAAAATTGTGATATGGAATATTACTATTAGGCTTAGACACGCACTCGCCGGGCCCACACAGGCAATGGGTGCCCTACGATACACTTCAATTTCCAAATGAGATAGTATCATACGAAGACAGGTTAAAGCATTTTAGTATTATCAGTATCAAGCACAACCTTGCATTACAGAGACTTGCTCTTGGTCATAAAATTGTTCATGGGTACTGTCCAGCTGAATTTACTCAATTCATTAGACCTAGCACTCGTGCCCCTGGAAGGCTTCTTCACTGGACTGCGAAGACTCAGACTTTCTATAATTCCCCCTTTGTTCATTTTACAAGACTTTGATATGATCTTCCTCTGGATTTGCAGGAAATTCCCTCTGTGAGGAGCTTTCGTAAAAGACTATCTGATCATTATTTATCTATGTATTAGGTATTCTTAAGATAGGGTAAGGGGTGCACTCACTTCACTGTGTGTGTTTCAGATCTCTGGTCTATACCCACTTACCTGGTACCTTCACTATTGTTTGTACCAAATATGTAATAATAATAATAATAATAATAATTGAATGTTCACTACACTGGAAATTGTGATATTCATATACTACAGTGATGAGACTATGGCTTGGGAAGTTAGCATGGCATCATAACGTGTAGTACCCTATGATCACTACTGTTCAGGAGTACGGTTCTGCATCTTTGTGTAGTGCTGTGGTGATATAATTGGTCAGCATACTTGCCAGTTCATTTGAAAGTGGCAAAGTGGTAGATTTTGAGCGAAGTGAGACCGATCGCACGAGGGGCGTGGTGTGGGAGGGGGTGTCCCCCTCCCATGGTGCAAGACTGGTTTTTAATGTGAAATTATGTGATTTGGTCATACTTTATGTGGTACTTTGTATGCATAAGAAGAAATATTATGTATTTTATGAACTATTTTGTAGGAATAACCATATAGAAATCAAATACACACATGCAAAGACTGTATATCAGTGGCAATAACTGCTGCACTGCCTCCAGATTGATATTTGTGTGATGTGGAGGTGATGGGATTATTGTCACGTCCAGTCGTGAGCCCCCGCACGATCTCATCGCAAAAGATGTAAACGAGTACAGTACAGTCAGACTGTCCATGTGTGTTTGTGTGGTACTTAACATTATATTGCAAAACACAGTACTCACGTATACATGTACGTACATATATGCGCTCGGGTTTCGATCGGTCCATATCTCCCAGCTCAAGCTCAATCGATGAATTGTATTTTTTATCAACATTGCCTAAGCCGTTTTCGGGTGAATTATGCAAAACATGGGTTTAAACAGCAAAGTGTTACTTAAATCATACTTTCAATAAATTCCCTGTGGCAAATTTGCCAAAAATCGGTAGATTAGAGTAAAAAATTGGTAGCCAGTTCAAATCTCTAAAAAGCGGTGTGATACCAACCAAATCAGTAGTTTTGCATTATGGTTTTATTGATTCCTTGCCGAAGGCAGGCAAGGAATCTATGCGATGGTGATGTCGTGTGTGTGTGTGTGTGTATGTATGCGTGTGTGTGTGTATGTGACGCCTAGCTTGTAAACACGATATCTCAAGATAGCAATGACCGACACTTTTCATATTTGGTATATAGATTTGTCATGTTGAGAGGAAGAACCCTATTGTTTTTGGTGGAGGTCAAAGGTCATTTGAGGTCACCAGAGGTCAAAAACCGAAAACTTTGTAAACACGATATCTCTAGTTAGCAATGACCGACACTTTTCATATTTGGTATACAGATTTGTCATGTCAAGAGGAAGAACCCTATTGTTTTTGGTAGAGGTCAAAGGTCATCCGGGGTCACCGGAGGTTAATCTGCGAAAACCTCGTAAATGGCATGTAAACACGATATCTCGAGGTAGCAATGACCGACACTTTTCATATTTGGTATATAGATTTGTCATGTTGAGAGGAAGAACCCTATTGTTTTTGGTGGAAGTCAAAGGTCATCTGAGGTCACCAGAGGTTAAACTGCGAAAAACCTGGTAAACATGATATCTCAAGATAGCAAAGACCATCACTTTTCATATTTGGTATACAGATTTGTCATGTCAAGAGGAAGAAGCCTGTTGTTTTTGGTAGAGGTCAAAGGTCATCTGAAGTCACCAGAGGTTAATCTGCGAAAACCTTGTAAACGACTTGTAAACATGATATCTCAAGATAGCAATGACCGACACTTTTCATATTTGGTATATAGATTTGTCATGTTGAGAGGAAGAACCCTATTGTTTTTGGTAGAGGTCAAAGGTCATCTTAGGTCACCAGAGGTTAAACTGCGAAAACCTCGTAAACACGATATCTCAAGGTAGCAAAGGCCGACACTTTTCATATTTGGTATACAGATTTTACATGTCAAGAGGAAGAACGCTATTGTTTTTGGTGGAGGTTAAAGGTCATTTGAGGCCACTGCAGGTTAAAAGCCAAAAAGGCTCGTAATCAAGCTATCTCAAGATAGGAATGACCGACACTTTTCATATGTGGTATATAGATTCATCATGTTGAGAGGAAGAACCCTAAAATTTTTGGTGAAGGTCAGAGGTCATTTGAGGTCACCTTGGGTAAAAGGCCAAAAAGCTCGTAATCACTACATCTCAAGATAAGAGTGACCAACACTTTTCATATTTGGTATATAGATATATCATATTGAGAGAAAGAACCCTATTGTTTTTGGTGGAGGTCAAAGGTCATTTGAGGTCACCAGAGGTCAAAGACCGAAAACCTTGAAATTGGGATATGTCAAGATAGGAATGGCGGATATAGATTTGTCATGTTGAGAGGAAGAACGCTATTGTTTTTGGTAGAGGTCAAAGGTCATCTGAGGTCACCAGAGGTTGATCTACAGAAACATTGTAAATGGCTTGTAATCACGATATCTCCAGATAGCAATGACAGCCACTTTTCATATTTGGTATACAAATTTGCCATGTTGAGAGGAAAAACCCTATCAATTTTGGTGGAGGTCAAGGTCATCTGGGGTTACCAGAGGTCAAAATACAAAATTTCCCAAAAATTCCCAAGATTGTCATCTGGGGTTACCATAGGTCAAAAAACAAAATTTCCCAAGAATTCTCAAGATTGTCATCTGGGGTCACTATAGGTTAAAAAGCAAAGTTTCCCAAGAATTCCCAAGATCATCATATGGGGTCATCAGAGGTCAAAAAGCAAAATATCGCAAGTATTCCCAAGATTGTCCTCTGGTTTCACCAGAGGTCAGAAAGCAAAATTTCCCAAGAATTCCCAAGATCGTAATCTGAGGTCACCAAGGGTCAAAAAGCAAAATTTTCCAAGAATTTCCAAGATTGTTATATGGGGTCACCAGAGGTCAAAAAGCAAAATTTCCCAAGAATTCCCAAGATAGTCATCAGGGGTCACCAGAGGACAAAAAACAAAATTTCCCAAGAATTTTCAAGATCCAAGATCCATTGGAGTTGAATTCCTTTCAAGACACTTTCGTTTTTCTTTTTTGTTATATTTGGTGGGGTTCAAAGTTCATGTGAGGTCAGCAGAGGTGAAATTGTTAAAGTATAGTAAAATGATGTAGTCAAGGTAGATAAATTTGAGGGATAAACCTCAGTACAACAAAGCATCCCCATTCGGCAAGGAATCACTAAGCCCTTAGGCTTTCTGGTTGACCTTATTATATAATCTAACTTCCGAGACATATTGCACACAAATAATTAGTGCACTGCCTTTGATATGCTTTTCGTAAATTCCTGCCCTGTCAGCTCCTGTGAGTCAGCCAATTGGCTGGTTCCATTCTTATGGGCACAATTACCTTGCTGCAAGAGCTTTGAATCCCTCTGTCTTGATTGCTTTTTTACCTAATGGACAAATTGCCATGTTGCCATTGTGATTGCTGCACTGGTATATAAACGCATCTTACATATGTAGGCAGGAAGCTTACAGAATTTTTCATGTTTTCAAAAATTCTTATTTTCCTCAGGTACCTCAACACGACATCATTGTAATTTGCTTGATTGAAAAGAGCTGCACAATGTTTTGGGGTATGTTTTGTTGGATACACTTATTAATCATTTTATTGTGATTAGCAAATCTCGAATCTTCATGTGATTCAGTGCAATGAATTAAGCCTTTTAAAGTATTTTCCTCACAGTGTCTTAAATATTAAAGAACTTAGGCATACCTCTAGCTTGACAATATTCTGTGGGGCCTTTGTTTTTTGGCGATCATGGAAAAAAAAAACAGGAAAAAAGGGAAAGAAAGTCACTTTTCTGCACAGAGTTTCACTGAGATCAGCACAAATTGTCAATCCATGTTACATGTCGATTTCTGATGGGAAACAAAGTAGTCTCCCAAACCATGTAAAAGTAGTGGCTGTGTTTACCAAGCACATACTCAGACATTTCATTATCTGTAATGGTGGAAAATTCATCTTAAAATCATTAAAAACCCTTGGAGTTATGATCAGAAAAAAGCAGGGACTTCACAAAAGGGGACCAAATTTTGGGGTTTAGGCTCCAATTTACATATATTCTACAGTGTGTTAGTGGCTTGTGTAAAACATGTTTGCTAAATTCTGCATCATAATCAGACAGTTTAGCACTTGTTTTGGGCATGCTTACCCAGAATAAGGTGAATCAGAGAAAGGAAGGTATTTTTCACTTAAATGTCAACTTTTTTGTTGAAATTTGAAATGCTCAGTGCTGAGGCAAAGGCTTAAGTGTCCCTTTCCTAGACATACCACAGAACCCTATGTTGGATAGGCTACATTTAAATAGCCCTCTGTTTTCATTTTCCCATACATGTACCAGCACTGCTTCATAGCTATAGTGCATTTTTGTTCAGCTTAGCTGCAACTTCTCTGGGTAACATACACAGTACTAGTTCATCAAATCTAGAATTCCTAGAAATTTTGAAAGTTGCGAATGTAATTTTTCGATTGGTGAAGTTGAGAAACGGTGGCCCAAAGTTTGTTCTACAAAATTTGACTAAAAGTGTGTAATTACGTGCAAATCCATGAATACTGCAACTTTGACAATCTAAACTGAATGTTCAAAGTAATACTTATTAATAGATGTATATTACAGTTTTCAGCGTCTGATAATTTTACCTAAACTGCTGCCCTCTATTTCTAGGCAGGTTTTGTGACAACAGTCATGTGTGTCATGGTTGCAAAAATAATACGCTGGGCCTTAAATCTTTAGGGCCTAGGGCACTTAAGGTTACTGTAGGTTGGTCTTTGAGGCACCAGGCACCATTGTAGGGACATTGTGGGGTGGGGAATGAATATTTGGCACTATGTATGCAGGGTTTGGTAAGCAAATTTTTGCTGAACCTGCCCCCCTCCCCTGCCCTTCTTTACTGCTAAATTGGTATTTCTGGAATGATTTAACTTACATCTGATTATATTATCTATCAAACTAAAAATACATTCTTTCTGTGTCAATGCAGATTCTGCTCTGAAAAAAAACCTCAAGGGATGACTAAACATTTTACATTAATACCTTTTTGTTTTTATAAGAAATCATTGAATTTGAGAATAGTTGTGGTAGAAAGAAATTATGGACAACATGAAGTATTGAATGGTGAGTTTGCATGAATGTTTGAATAGAAAACAAGAAAACAGACAGGTTTAATGTGAATCCAGTGGACGACTCAAAAGTTGTATTTCCAGGAACCAGGAGCTACTTTTTCAGTATAAATTAAGCTCTGGATAAGGTGTTATTTTCATCCACAAACTAAGTACATGTCAAGAGTGAATTACTAAAATTTTATCATTTATTGTAACTTTGTAAGGTTATTTAAATTTAATATGTAAACATTCTCAAATTAAACTTCATATTGCAGGTTTAACTCTCAAGCCAGGGAGGCGCCATACAGAGGTGTTTAGAGAGGAAATATGCTTGTCTATGGCAACCCTGGAAAGTAGGAAAGATTATGGTAAGTTAAAAACTGAATTGAGTAAACTTTAAAAGCAAATGCAGCTATCACAGTTTGAATTAATGTACCCTAGTATGCTAATTCATGAGTGGCTCTTTTTGATCATATGATTATATTTGTGATACTGAACTGTTCCATTCATGCAAAAGAGAAAAAAAACCTCAGGGATCAAATGTAGAAAAATGTGAAAATTTCAACAGAAAAATGTTTTTTCATGCCCTCAAGTCTTTGTCAGGACAGCACTTTTCATCTTATGGCATGTTCTGCCAATGAATATTGGTTACTGTATATGGATACACTAATTATCAAGTGGATGTCAGCCTCATATAGTTAAAACAGCTGTAACAAGTTGTGAGAGCAAGTTCAAGTTCAGTAAATTTTTATGGCATACTATTTCTTAATATTTCTTAATAATTAATCGAATGCACCTTACAAAAGAGAAAGTAAAAAAAGAGCAACAATGAAATTAAGGGTTCAAATACCATCTAAAGATACCAACTAAAGCGGTAGGTTTTCAACAATCTTTGGAAACATTCCAGCATGTATACTGTGTTCCATTGACACCCCCCCCCCCTGTTTTCTTTCTCCATTCATGTTTAAAGCAGTGGGTGTTTCACAACACAAATAGTGCATGCCACAGATAAAGAAGAAGATTGTTGTCATTTAAGAATGAACCAAAATATTGTCACATGAGTAAAGATAACCATTGCTGGATGCCGCATAATACTCAGGAACAGTTTATGTAAAATTCAGTTGTAGTTACTGAATGGACCCTTTACATTTTGAAATTACAAATTGTGTGAGATCATTTGTAAGATGTTGTGGATAACAGATTATCCAGGAACCTGATTTATTTATTTATTTTTTTTTTTTTGTCTGTAGGAGAGAAACCAGACAACTACTCCCATGTTGTTGTGAAGACTCAAAACTCAGACTTCTTACTATGTACTTTAGTCCATGGATTGCAGTTTCAGCAGAATCTTAACATCAAGCTCATGCCAAAAGAAAAAATTACATTTCGGGTTCAAGGCACAAGTAAGTATACAGCCTGGGTGGGTTTTGTTTCAGCAGAGAGTAATTTAACTTTGCTCAAATGAAATGCAATCCTCCGTAAAGTGTTTTGAAGTTACTTTTGTTGCTATGCAAAGTGTACACCAATGGAAGAAGTGTGTAGTGTATAAAACTTTGAAGCAATTGTGTATCAGACATGGATTATTCAAGTATAACTTTAAAGTTTGTGACTCAGATTGCACTATTTTCGAACTTGTAATGTAAATTAGTGCTTTACTGTTTAAGGTGTGTTTCAGCTTAAAGGCTCAAATGAAGGGCTTTGATATTACATAACAGGGGTTAAAGATATGACCAGTATAGTATGTACCAAATTACACAGTGCCAGACGTTACCATTCAAAATCTAAAACTACCAGTGCTTTTTTAAGTTGGGTTTTGAATTTCCTCACCTAGATTGCTTTTAGTTAACCGATTGGTGTTCTCACTTCCTAATAGTTAAAACTCTTGGTAATTACAATGTTTATGATAGAAAAGCTGATTGTAAGTTTTATATGTAGTCCACTGCTTATTAAACTTGTTTTGAAACAAGATGTAAGATAACCATGAAATAAAGGAAATGGCTGATGTTCCTCTCTTCAAGTTGTGATAAACTTAAAGAAAGAAAAGACACCAGCAAAGTGTGTGGGTTAACTGTAGATTGTATAGTGTTACCACATGGAATTTCTGAAAAACTGACCTGACAACTATTTCAGTCCCTTCATCCACATTTGGCTCTTGGATTCTATGAGCAGGGCTGGGTTGGCGACCAGTGTTTCAAGATACGAGTTTCTACTCCTGATTTTGACTGTTTGTACTCTACTGTCTTCTGTTTTAGGCAAAGTTTACCTGACAGGGTTCACCCCAGCTTGCCCTGTGGGAGACGAAGATGAAGAGGAAGCAATAGAGGGGCAGGGAGAGGAGGAGGAGGAGGAAGGAGCAAAAGCAGATGAAGAATTGGTAGAAGAAGAAGATGAAGATGAGGGATGGAGAGTGGATGATTGCCGTAAGATAGTTTTTACATCATTTTCATAAGATAGTTTTTACATCATTTTGTGTGGAAATTTTGAACCATCCTTTCATTTTTATGACCATTGTATATCTTTGTGACTAAGTATATTGAAAATGCCTTTTTGTTTATAAATCACAAGCAACATTCTAGGAGCCTGTGATTGGGAAAGTTCACCCCCCCCCTACCACCTCTTCCCCCTTTGGTAGTCCCTTAGAGGAAGATCCCCAGGGTTGTGAATTGTCCTGGGGAAATTGTTTGGGTGAATGGTCTTGAAGATTTGTCCATTTATCAAACTTTGACAATTTTTCCTCAAAAAATGAGCATATATTCTGCCTAAAGCTAAAACAGTTCAAGCCAGCCTCCTCTCTCCACTAGTATACCTCAGGGGTAGTACCAAGATTTGTCTGACAGGGGCCAGTACCGCAAAGCCCAGACAAAAATATTTGCCAAAAGGATGAAGATTGGAAGAAGTTCTTTGTAATTTTATTGCAAAAAATTGAAAATTTGTGGTTATTATTGAAGAAACTTTGGGATTGCAATTGAAAATTTTACACTTTGGGTTTTTGTTGAAGACTCTGCCCCCCTCTCCATGAGAGCAAAATTAAGTAAACCTGGTCATCATCAGGAACTACATACTTTATCGTACGCACGAAGGCTCCCATACAGAAATTGGAAAGTTCCCCCAACAGGGAGGGGGGAGCAACCTCGCCCATCTGGTGCCATTCCTGCCTCTGTCGTTATGGCTGTGAATTTTCAGCAGAGGGAAGATTTCCATTTGAAAAGAAGTGAATGGCTGTACAGTTGGATCAAGTAAGAACGGTGTCCCCTAAATAACAGTGTAATGTCCTCTACTCTGTTTTCTCTCTTAGAGGATGCAGAAAACAATGAAATGGCTGAAGATGATGTGATTGAATCTCTATCTGGAGAAGATTTCAACAAAGTGGACAGTGGACTGAGACCCTCAGCAGTATTATCCTCTAAAGATGATAACTTTTTGTCAGTAGCAGGTACGTAAATAACTCATAAATTAATGTTATCAGAGACCACTGTACAGGGTGATGATTCTTCTTTGCAACCTTTGTCCTGATTTCAACACAGTACAGGGCCTTGTCACTCTGATGTCCAGAGGATGTATACAAAAGAGGGTTTCATTCACCCCTCAAATTGGTACAAGGTGAAGGACAAAAAGCAATGAAATTATCAGTTATGTAAAGGTAAAGGCCGACCAGTCTACCTTAACCTTAGGAATATCTTAGGAACCTCAGTGGGTGCAGGTCTGTTGACCTCTTAGTCCCCCTCTTTGTGGTCCTTAACGTTGAGTAATTGTAGCAACAATTCAGAGCTTTGGGTGACTGCTATGTACTTTATCTTTTGCAAAAATTTACCTATAGTCATAAATTATCTTTTGGCCAACCCAAAGCCTATCCAAAGTTCGTTCAAGCTGAAAAACAGAATAATCTAAAACTACTTTCTCAGGTAAGCCATTCCAAACAGTAACATCTGTACTCACAAAACTAAATTTTCTTAAGTTGAGTCTACAAAACTCTTTCAACTATGACCATAGGTGTGATCTAATAAACAAACGCAGCATATCCATCAGCAGACAGAAGCTTTAACTGCAGAGCTTCTAGGGACTTAAGCAAACACTAGACCCTGGCTTTAGGGGCTTCACATGTGTGTGCTATGGCAACATGCTCCTTATTTAGCAGTGAGTCATATGTTTAGATATTGTTCAATTTGACTCAGTGAATCATTACTTAGAGAAAACACCGAAGAAGGGAGTGATGGTAATGGTTGGGATGGTTAGAATCGGTAGTTTCTTAAACAATCTTAGTTTCTTAAACCAACATTGTTTATTATTCAGTCATTCTGGCAATATGGCCCACACCTGTGCTTGGACCAACTGGCAATGAGGCTTGGCAACTGCTTGGTTTGTGATACTTTCCTCAAGTTGGCCTTGTTTAGCTGGTTTTTTCATCATTCATCAGAGTCATTATTTTCCCATCTGAACTAACCTTCAAATTAATCCAGTTAGAGCTAGACTGTTGAACTGAAAGCCACCTAACTTAAAATTGTATTTAACAAGCACTTACACGCTTCTCTCAATTATTGGAATAATGAGGGAAATTAACAGTGTTATTACTGTGAGTGGAAGTGTTGCAAAAAGTAAGTAGAAAGTTGTGAATTTCTAACATTTGCTTTAAATACTTTTGATATGAGGTTTACTTCAGTCGTGTGAATAAGTAATTTACGTAAAAGATGAAATATGGGGAATACTGATCTAGAGCTGCATACCGTATCATCCCCATTCATATCTTATGCATCATTAAAGAGAAAATTGGGAATAAGTATGTTGCATAATGCTGTGAAAAAAAATTGAATGAGATTTTCTTGCTTAAATTTTAAGTCAGAAAATGGGAGTATGTCAGTGTGACCGGTAGAGGTAAGAGTGAAGAAAGTCTTAAATTGTTGATATTCTTGGTATTGGACAAATTTTTGCTCCGCATAGATAAGTATGCATTGGAGTGGAAACAATGTTTAGTACTGTGCATATAGTGCAGTTTAGTGATATTCTTCTCTCTTGTTGTATAGGGAGCTTGCACCAAAGGTCAAAAGGTCAACAGGGTTCCCACTCTTTTCTTAAATTATTTTTTCATGACTTTTTCATGACTTTTCAGGACTTTTTATTGAACTTTTTAAGGACTTCTCAAACTAATGTTGACCAGAAAGAATTTAAAAGTATAGTATTAAATAGGGATAACCATCTCTTATATCATTTGAGTCTATCTTGCACATTTATGAACAGTACGGAACATTTGTTTTTTACAGCTCATCAATAGGGCCACTGATTTTAAGCTTCATAAATAACAAAATTCCCTTTTCAACTTTCAAAACTTTGGAAAATACCATTTCAAGCATAAGCACCTGACTTCTAAATGAATGGGTGCTTGGTTCATTTCGCCCTGGACCCTTTTTTCCTGAATACCCTGAAGGTACTACAATCCAAATAAAATTATGTCAAACTATCAACATTGTACAAGAGAATCTGCATAAGCAATTTGCATAATTTTATAAAAAGGTCCATAAGGCCCACATGAGAACTCAGACCCCCCCCCCCCAAAAAAAAAAAACATAAACAGATCACTAACCAAGCATCATTATGACAGGATGTCAGCTCTAACATTACTGTAACTGGAGGAATGGATGATCATTTTGCAATCTTTCACAAAATGGACCCTTGGGTACATCTTGGGCCTTGGACCCAAAATTTCTGTATGTACCCTACAAGAATCAGTAACAGAGCATCATTATGACATATTATCAACATACTACAAGACAATTTGTAGGCGGGAAAGCATTTTGCAGAATTTCATAAAATAGGCCACTGGGGCCTACATAGGACCTTGGACCAAAATTCAAGACTACCATAAACAGATCACTAACCAACCATCATTAAGACAGGCTGTCAACTCTGTTTAAAATTAAATGCAAAAAAAGTTAATCACTTTGCAGTATTTCACAAAATGGACCTTAGGGCCCATCTTGGGTCTTGAACCCAAAATTCCTAAACACCCCAGAGGTACCTCTAGCAGAGTAACATTATGACAAACCATCAACATTGCACAGGAGAATCTGTTGGAGGAGGAGCATTTTAAAGAATTTCATAAAATGAGCCATAGGACCCACATGGGACCTTGGACCATACATTACTGATCACCCTAAATGGTCCACCACCTAAGGAACATTGTGCCCAAGTTTCAAACAGATCCATGAAAGCATGTGGGAGGAGTGGCATTCTACATAATTGTGAACAGATAGATCTAGATCTATAGTGATGTTATCACAATACAGTAGCTCACACCAGATCCTGGTGTGAGCTACATGAAATAAAATTGATGAATTTTACATTTTGGGCAGAAAAGTACCTTTCTCGGTCAAAGTCATCTTATCCAGTGGAAATTATGTTGAAAGGAAGTGCTTAACATACCTGATTACGATCATGTACCCAGCGGATATTTGTCACACACAAACGACCTAGCCTAACACACTACAGTATAGGCAAAATTGGAGCCTATACCGACAAAATTTTCCCGATTTCCGTAAAGTTCTTACTTTATTTCTGATCGTAATTTGAAAACATTTTGATGATTTGATGGTGAATTTGCCACCATTTCGGAAGGAAAAACGTCTGAATATGTCTTTGATAAATGCAAACATTCATTTAACATGGTCTGGGGCAACAATACTCCATTTTCTGTCATAAATTTATATGTATCAAGAGATTGATAATTTTTGCTAAATTCTGTAAAGTTTCGTGCATAAAGTTCAATTCCATTTTTGCGATCGCAAAAAATCGGCGGCCCTACATCAAAACTGCTTCAACAGATATATTTTTGTTAAAAACACAAGAAAATTCATGACTTTTCAGTACCACAGACCATTATTGGTAAAATTTAAGTACTTTTCAGTCCTGAATTTTGAAGCATCAAAATTTAAGGACTTTTCAGGTTTTTAAGGACCTGTACGAACCCTGGTCAAATTCAGTGGACCTGCTAGTTGTTCTGGAGGACACTGTTACGCACCACATTGCTTTTGTACATGACCTAGCATCTGCGTGTGTTTGTTTGTGGTTCCTTAGTTGACTTTTGCACGTGTGAAACCTCCCTATATAATGTGCAATAGTTGGGATACCTAAGGTCACCTATTCTAACCCAGAGAATTAAACATACATACAATTTAAGTTTCTGCTTTGATATTCACAGAACTAAACAACCTGCCTGTCAAGGAAGAAAGTAGTACAGACCCAAAGCAAAAGACAACACGTAGAGATTCAGAGAATGGTATGTAAAACTAACTTACCTCCTACCATAGTTTTAAGTGCCAGTAGGGAGCATGTGTCTGTTGTACCCCACCCTTGTAGCCACCACTGGTTATAGCAGATCATAGTAGGCATGTAGCCAGCTTGTCAGTTTTGCAGGGCCAGAGTTTTTGTTTTGAAAGACACAGTGTTGGTTTAGGGGACATTTTCGTGTATTCACCTTGGCCTGGTATTGAAACTGCAGATTTGGAAAAAAAATGGTAATGGGGCCATGTTACTATACTTGGGGAGGATGGACCCCAAGTGGAAGTTTAATCAGTATTTTGCACAGGCGTTTTAAGCTGGGAAGGATCATGATCAGTTTAATAACAAAGTCAGACAGTCTGTCTTAAAGGAAATGTAAAGCCTAAGATTTCAAAAACATAACGACAGCGGCTGAAAAATGATAATCATGAAGGTTCTACATTAATGTACTTATATAACCAAAATCCTACAGCCCTCAGTGCATGGCTGCATTCTTCTCTTATTATTTTTTCCTCTTTTTTTTTAGGGGGGGGGGGTGCAGGGGTGGGGGTGTTGAATGATTTATTCAAACCAATGATACAAGTAAAGTAAGTAACCGTTAAAGTTATTTTTAATTATTCAATTTTGCTCATAGTATGCAAGTTGTTTTAATGCTTTCTTTTGTTTTATATAGTAACAAGAGAAGGGAATAACAATGAACCAGCTGAAGCAAATCATATCGAAGAAGGCGGCTCGATTAGTCAAGAGGAGTCAGGAGATGAGTGGATTCTTGATGGTAAGTATGTGCTCATAGTCATATACTGTATCATTAGCAAAGGTGTACATGTCAGGGTGTTATGGGCCCCCTGAAGTTTTATTTCTTGGGCAGAATGGTGGAAAAAAATTCAGGCAAATTTTTGTATTGATGTTTGTCTGTTAGTAGTAGACTTGAAGTGAGTATGTGCACGTACTAATGTTATATTGTCAAGAGATTCATGGATACTTGATGGTAAGTAGCAGACTTGTAGTGTGTACTCATAGTCATGTATCCTTGTCTGTAGGCAGTAGACTTGTAGTATGTGCAAGTACATGTTACATAGTCAAGAGATTCATGGATACTTGACGGTAAGTAGCAGACTTGTAGTGACCTACCCATACTGCTTTATAGGCAGAAAATGAATATATATTGATGGTAGGTGACAGACTTGTACTTACACTTTGTCACATTGGCCTGTACTTGTACTCAAAAGAATGGATTTATACTCATCCCAATACTCATGGATGTTTGTTAAGTATTTTGAGAGTGGTTAAAATTATGTGCTTGTGCTCTTCATTAAAACAGTGTTCTTATTCTCACAACTTAGAGACACTGCACTTGCAGTCGAACGCATCACTTTGTAGTCACATGACAAGTCTGGTAAATAGTTCACAAGAATACTTGTTAGACATACAACTTCCATGAAACTGCTGAGCAGGAGGTGCTGAGGCAGGTGTTGAGGTTAGTGGAGAGGCTATAACAAAATTGTGGATAATTACAACCATTTGGGAAAATAAAATTGGCCGTTTGAAATATTTTATGAAGTACTTGTTTTAATGTATACATTCATTTTGAATTTCCTCAGATGCAGAGGGTGGTGATCAGGATGATGAGGAGTTTACTGAAGTTTCAGACAGGGGTAACGCTGAGGATGCAGATGTGGCCGTCGATTTTCAGTGCGATCTCTGCGACATGACATTCAACACTGAAGAAAAGAAGTGTCAGCACGAAAGTACACATCACATTTCTGAAGGTACCAGTTACCATAATCCTCATGTGTCTTCATCTGCCTCAAAACAACAGATTAGGTTTCCTACAGCCCAGAAGAAATATAAGAAATACAAATGCAGGTATTGCAATAAACTATTAGCTGGCAGCACCAGTCTACGACGACATGAAGCACTCCATGTTGGCAACCGCAAGTTTTATCAGTGTCAGTTCTGTCCCAAGACTTTCTCCCTCAATGCCAACAAGTTGCGACATGAGCAGTTGCACACTTCCTCTAATGTGTACAAATGCCTGATATGTGACAAGGGCTTTTCCACTATACCAAACAGAGATAAGCATGTCTTGAGCCATTTTAAGAAAGACGCTCAAAGGTGTGACTTGTGTCGACAGGTTACTTGCAAAGGAGAATGCATGCAAACGGAAGAGATTCTGAATGCACAGCAGGAGGAGGTTCAGCAGGCTCCTTCAGAAATGAAACAGTTTCGGTGTCAGTTTTGTCCTAAAGTTTTCCAGTTGAAAGCAAGTCGAAACAGACATCAAAAGACGCACAGCAGTGGCACATCTTCCCCTGCTTCACAGACAAGTAAAAATGCAGAGAAGACTTCAGGCAAGCTTGAATGTAAGTATTGCTATCAACTGTTTACCTCAAAGGATGTCCTTGAAAGTCATGAAAGAGCTCATACTAATGAAGAAAGACCATTCTCATGTAAATGCTGCCAAAAGACATTTCTGAGCCATTTTGGACGTCGCAAACATGAGCTTCGCCATCCAGAGATGAGGCAGTTTGTCTGTAAGTTCTGTAATAAGAGATTTTCTCAACCAAATCTGTGGAAGATCCATGAGACTACCCACACAGAAGAGAGACCATACAAGTGCCATTACTGTGATCGCACTTTTGCAAACAATGGCTGTCGAAAGAACCATGAAGTTGTTCATAAAAAGGGTAGTAACAAAACTCCTCAGGGTACTGCAGAAAGAAAGACAGAAAACTCTCCAAGCAACCAGGTTAAATCCTCTCCTAGCATGGCTGGTAGTAGGCTTAACTGCAGGTACTGTGGTAAATTGTTTAGTAGCACTGGTAACAAGTCTAGGCATGAGAAACTTCATGAGGGTTTCAAGTTAAAGAAGGCATCCTTTAAGTGTAGACAGTGTAGTAAATCTTTTAACAATTCCACAGATTTAGAAGAGCATGGTTGTAATGCTGATACCATACAGAAATACGAATGTAACAGCTGTCATACATCATTTGCTGATCAGTCTGCATTAAACAGACACAAAGCAACTCACACGACATGTTCCGGTCAGACATTCCGAAAAACATGTAGGTATTGTGGGAAGAAATTTTCTGCCAACTCAGCTCGTATAAGACATGAACGTATTCATACTGGAGAAAAACCCTTTGTTTGTAATCATTGTGACTTCAAAACTGGTGACCCAAGTTCTTACTCTAAACATATGAAGCGACATGTAAGCCATCCATTCAAATGCCCATACTGTCCATTTAGGTTTACTTCTTTGAATTCCCTCAAATTGCACGAAACATCACACCAAGGTTCAAAGGATGTTTTCACCTGTAATGAGTGCGATCGGAAATTTCCCTCCAAAAAATTGCTTCAGTCTCATGAACAGTCGCATATAGATTTTCGCCCATTTAGGTGTACCGACTGTAGTAAAACATTCATAACAGCTGATACTCTGAAACGTCATGAGCAAGTACATGAAAAAGACCAACCATTTAAGTGTAAGCAGTGTGGCCGTCATTTCAAGACGAGTAGTGGCCTACAGAAGCATGGTCAGTTGTGTGTTGATGGCAAACCCCATAAATGTAGATACTGTAGTAAATCCTTTAGTTCTGTCAATGGCTGTCATTTGCACGAAGAGTCGCATATTGTTGATCGACCATTCAAGTGCAACCACTGCGATAGAGGGTTTCTGTCAAACCATTCACGGGAAATTCATGAAAAAACCCACACTCTGTAACTGTTGATTCTTATGTCTCTCATTTCTTTTTTTAGCTCATACCAGCATGCTGGTGTGAGCTATTGTGATCACGCGGCGTCACTCTATCTATCTATCTATCTATCTATCTGTCCACACTTGTTCAAAATGCTTCTCCTCCCACAAGCTTTCATGGATTTGTTCGAAATTTGGGCACAATGTTCCTTGGGTGGTGGGCCATTTGGGGTGTTCAGGAATTTTTGGTCCAAGGTCCAATGTGGACCCTAGGGCCCATTTTATGAAATTCTACAAAATGCTTCTCCTCCTACAGATTCTCTTGTACAATGTTGATGGTTTGCCATAATGTTACTCTGTTATTGGTCCCTTCGGGGTGTTCAGGAATTTTGGGTCCAAGGCCCAAGATGGACCGTTGGGTCCATTTTGTGAAATATTGCAAAGTAACTAACTTCTTCTCTATTTAATGTTTAAAGAGAGGAAACAGCGTCTCATTATAATGCTTGGTTAGTGATCTCGTTATGGTGTTCTTGAATTTTGGTCTAAGGTCCCATGTGGGCCCCAATGGCTCATTTTATGAAATTTTACAAAATACATTTTCTCCTACAAATTGTGTTGTACAGTGTTGATGATTTGTCATAATGAAGCTCTGTTAATGGTCCTTACAAACTACTTCTCCAATTTGGGATGAAGAATACTTTTGATACCTTTCTAACCAATTTTGTGCCACCCCACTATTTTACCAGTCTCACAAAATCACTTTACTACCTATTTTTCTATGTACTGCACCCTCTTTAAAACTGTCTGTGTAGAAGAGGTCAATCCTGTGCAGTTGTTTAGGTTAGTTTAAAGGGAGCTGCTTAATGGGATTTCCATTGGGTGTTTCCATTGTGTGTGCATTGTCAGAGCACGTGGGTGAGTTTGTCGTAGTGATCCTCTGTTAATGGTTCTTTTAGGATGTACAGAAATTTTGGGTCCAAGGCCCAATGTACCCTAGGGTCCATTTTGTGAAATATTGCAAAATGGTCAGTTCCTCCTCCAGTTAATGTTAAACAGAGTTGAAGGCCTGTCATAATGATGCTTGGTTAGTGATCTTTTTATGGTGTTTGGTTGGGTCTAAGGTCCCATATGGGCCCTATGGCCCTTTTTATGACATTTTGCAAATTTCTTACTCCTGCACATTCTCTTGTACACTGTTGATAGTTTGTCATAATTATATTCAGGTAGTGGTACCTTCAGGGTGTCTAACAAGTTGGGGTCCAAGGTACAAGATGGACCATAGGGTCCATTTTAAGTAGTATTGCAAGTGATTAACTTTTCCTCCAGTTAATGTTTAACAGAGTTGACAGTCTATTATAATGATGCTTGGCTAGTGATCTGTTTCTGGTTTTGTGGAATTTTGGTCCCAAAGCCCATGTGGACCCTATGGCTCTTTTATGAAGTGTGCAAAAGTGCATCTTCAGCTACAGATTCTCTTGTACAATGTTGATGGTTTATCATAATGATACTTGAAATATGGGGTCCAAGGCCGAAGATGGGCCCTAGGGGCTTTTGCTTTCTTAAATTGTATTCATGAAACAACTTACAAAGCAAAGATAGCATGACAAATTTTTTGTGACATTCAGGAAGGTGCCATCAGGGTATGTGAGATTTGGGGTCATAAGCCATTTGACGTCATTTAAAGTCATATGATGCTTGTACTAACAAAGACTAGAAGCCAGGGACCCTTAATTGGTTGAAGGTATGAGCTTCAGCACCATTGGTGCTCTAGTTTTTTTTATTTGCTACAAAGAGTAGAAAACAAGTTTATCTGTGAGAAAATGCTTTCGTTGTAGTAGATAGCTTTTAGACTGATTATATCAGGCCTGGGTGACTTCTTGGTTGTAGCATAGTCTCAAGATTGTTTTGTCCAGAATCAGAGATTAAAGACATTGAATGACAGTTGGTATTACTGTACACTGTTGGTCACAATTTTGAAGTGCACTAAAACAGTAATGCCTAGGCAGCTATCAGCTAAGTATAGAGAAAACAAACAATGAAACATTACTTTTGCATCATCAAAAGTTAAAAAAAATACTTTAAGGACATTTCTAAAAATAAGCTGTAATGTATGGAAATTTATGTGAATACTTATCAAAATTAGAACTATTTAAAGACACCTTTTAAGGAATCAAACTGAATTCCAAATTGTAATTTTGGCAGCTGTGGATGGGTACTCTAAGTCACAACTTTGATGGGATTCATCCAGTTTAGTTTAGATGTAAGAAACATTAGCATGTGATGGGCATTTGTGAACTCTTTGGAAAAATAACTGTTTAAATGAATAAATGTTTAATCAAATTCATTGCAGTTTGTTCTTGGGATTTCCGTGTTTTGAGGCTAAAATTTGTGGAGGAGTAGGTATGAACCTGTGATTATTCTGAAGTCATTCTTTAATGGAAAAGATAACTTTTGGCACAATAGGCTAACGTTTATGGGTGAACACCATTGTTGTAAATGGAAATACATTTGTACAGTAAAAGGTGTCACATTTAATTGGTTAGTAAGTTGAACAAAGTTAATCAGAATGGAATAATCATCTTAAATATGATTGTGGCACTATAAATACATTATTGAAAGCACCAGTTACAAAATTATCGAAATTTAACATTGTTATTTACAGTCAGAAGCACGAATTACAACCAGAATGTTCGACTTGTCAAATAAGAATTGATTTTTGCAATGTTTTATGAAAAAATGAGAGTTGGAACAATGGACGAAATTGTATAGTCCATGAAGAATTTAGTGTTGAAACCAAAGGTGTGTTGCTTTATGACTTATGTAGTAAGTATTTTTGAGATGGAGGTCTCAAGGGTGTAAAATGAATTTTATCTTTCAATCGTGAATGGAGTGATGACATAAAGGGGAACATGTTACGTTTCTTTATTGAGTGAAAAGATTGTTTTATTGGAAACAGGTTGACCAGTGAAAATGTAATGTTTCCTTCAGGGTTTTTATTTTTTGTTACGATAATGTAGCCTTGAGCCTTTGGTTGCATGTGATGTTTCTGTAATTGTGTTTGTTAGTTTTATACCAAGTGTCAGTATAACAGAGTAAAGATCAAAGAAAGATGAAGCTACAGTGGCATATTGTATGCCATGGTAAAATTGGTCCTTTCTTCTATATACTTAGCCTAACATGTTCCTGCTGTGCAGTGTGCTTAGCCTAACATTGATTCATTATGACGAGTAATTAGCCTAACTTGTCAATCAAATTGTCATTTGTGTATCAATTCATTGTTGTTCTGATCAGGTAAGGTGTAGATTTCTGTTCTGTAGGGCATGGCCTAATTGACACACGGAGGTACATCTATGTTAAATTTTACTTTTCATTTTAAATAAAGAGATAGTTTAAGCTTTGTTATGTACCAAAATGATTGGTTCATCTTTGTAGCTGATTATGAACCATAGAAGGCTGGCAGAAGACTTTTTAGTATAATCCATAGAAGAATGTGGGTGGGTAGGGGGATGCCCCTTGCCAGAGGCAACTAGAATCTATGCAGTTGAGAGTCACATTTTGTGTACATCTCCTTACATCAGGGAAAGGCTGAATACTCACAAGTAGCTGTTTTATTTTGTACCATGTCAACTTTCAAGGTCAATATTCTATTGAAAGTATGGATGTAATACATTATAGATGTGGTTAATCAGAAATTTGGTCATCAGTTATAGGTTTAGTTATGACTGACCTACAGCCAGCTGGGTGGGGGGTATGGGCTGGCATGTATCCATCAGGACAGTATATAATTGAAACTATGGTTGTGAAAACATTTTCTTTTGGGAGAGGGTGGGGTGGAGGAAGAGATGGGGTAGAAATGCTGTCAGAGGTTGACATAAAGACAGAAAAGTAGACAGGTGGAAAATTGCAGCTTTTTCACTTACTCCACTTGTATTAAGGAGCTAAGATGAAGTATCATTCAGTCAAAAAATCATGAAATATTTTCAGATCTGTAGATCTGGTATAAGAATACTTGTTTGTAAGATGTCTATGAAATGTTGGCAGACATGTTTGTGTATCTGTATGAGTGTAGGGCTTTTAAAACTTGTTAAATGCATGCTCGCTAGAAAGTAGGGGAGCTAGGGCTCATGAGGCTTTAACCCATAAGGGTTGTCAGTCAAAATTATTAAATGCATGTGAGCTAATGTTTCTTAGCATGGGTAAGAGTATTTTTGCCAGGATGTAGCAGGGCCTTGGAAGTGCCATTTCCAGTAACCTTTGTTGGTATGTTTTTTTTTTTTTTTTGTACACTAAAGGCCAACAGATGGTGGCTTTCACTGACCTGAAACTTCATACTTAAAGGGTTAGAAACTCAAATTGCCTTTCTGGTACTTTATCACATACTGTTCATGATGATGTTACAGTGAGTAGTGATCAATAATATAATTGAAAATTTGGACAGTAGAGAAATGCTGTGAAAATTCCCCATAAAGAGGAAGGCTCTAGCTTTCATGGTTATGTAATGGTTACAAATATAGCAGGCACAACCTTCATACAGAAATATGTGATTGATTTCTGATAGAAGACACTTCAGTACCTGTGAAGCTAGCCTTTTCTACATCCTCTTGTAAAAGTCAGTGGGGCATCATTTCTTAGAATATCCTTGTAGATGTAACCAAAAGGATGGTTTTTGCTACCATTATTGAGTCTTCTTTCACATGATGTAACACTTTGGTGCACTAACAATGTTCACTGGGCTGCCAGTGATGTATGTAAAATTATTCTTACCTATGTGAAACCTTCACCTTCTTTTATAGATTTTGTAATTATTTTCTTGAGAGAAGTGTCCCTCTACAACAGGGATAAAGTTACATCATAGTTGGCTTACTATTTTGAAGACTTCAGTCATATCTCTCCTTAATCATGCAGAAGTTTTTTGAAGCGCAGTTTCCTAGTTGACCCTGGCATCAGATTTATTATAAATGTAGTAATGGAATCTGTATCCAAGTCAAATTTGATTTGACCAGTTTAAAATTCCTTTTGTTGGACCTGAAAGTTATGTAGAAGAATAAAAGAGAACCAACAGTTGGAAGGTGAGCATTGATGTTGAGTTTTGTTCAAAATTAGTCAAGTGTGACCAATTTCCTTTTAATACTTTAGCAATACTTTCAATTGTTACCATATTACATTGTTACCATATTACAGCTGTAGTGATGTTACTGTGCTATTCTAAAATAGTACATCAGACATCTCGCATCTTTTGATGAATTTTTAATATGTGCCTCTTTTCTATGGCAGTTTTTTTGTCATTGGCATCTGTTGCTATTCTTTTAAAGCAGTTGTTACCATACGTATTAATAAATTTTTTTCACGTGTACTCTACAGTTGGCTTCTGTCGTTTTTCCTGTATGTTGAAGGCTTCAAAATTTTTCAACAGATTCTGCCTTCAGGGTCAACAGAATCTTCAAATTGCCCTCACTGTAATGTAAACGTTTCTCAGAACAATCCATGCAAAGTTCCTAACTGAGGTTGTGTAGAAACCTTATCAAGTAGATGAACCCTGTTGTGTGGGGTGGAGGTCAAAGATTATATGGGGTCAGCAAAGCTCTAGCTCTGAAACTGTAAAAATGATATCTCAATGAAGGAAGCAAAGGTATTTCTCATGTATGATATGTGGATGTGTCATGTTGAGTATATAACACTTTTTTTCTTTTTTTGTGAAGGTCTGTACTGCCACTATAGAGTTTCCTGCTGTATCCATCAGTCCATACCATATTTCATTAACCAAAAAAGATTGCTTCCATTTGTGGCATTTGACTGAATCGAAAAAACCTTTTGAATGAATAATTTAGTTTTACAGTGAGCATTGGAAAGTAACTATGTGTTTAGAGACAGTACAGAGAAGTTGCTCGAGTTTTCGCGAACCATCATCTTTTCCACGATGTTAATAAAGTTTTTTTTCCAAAAACCAAAATTTGCGTACTGGAGAGGTTCTCGTGTGCAACATTTTAAAAGGAGCCCCGCAGGTTGCTGGTTTTAAACATAAGTAACGGCAAAATGGATGTTTGTGTTTTCTATTAATTTTATTTATGATTTTATTTATTTACTTTTTAATGAGAGTAAACTCCGTCAACTGCAAGCCAATATTCCTGAGGCCCTCGTCAAGCACACACAGTACAAGAAAGTACGATTTCAGTTAACATAATTTTTCTTCACAACAGCAGAAAGACACATGTGCACGGTAAAGTAAATTTGACTTACACAAGCAGTTGTGCAAGCAACAGGGGAAAAAAAAAAGATAACTAGGAGAATAGGGAGCTTGCACCAAAGGTCAAATTCAGTGGACGCACTAGTTGTTCTGAAGGACACTGCGCCACGCACGACTTTGCTTTAGTAAGTTTAGTACAATACCTAGCGTCCCCGTGTTTGTTTGTCCTTCAGAACGTGGTTACGTTAGTTGACTTTTGCACGCGGGAAACCTCTCCCAATAAGGAAAAGGACAGCACAGATAGTTTGAAGTAAAACATGCTCAGTGAAATGCTTTGTTTAAAGAAAGCTTAGTATTACTATTTTGCAAACCTTTTCCGTAGTAAGAACTAGCTTGGAGTATCAAAATAAGAATTTCAATGCATTGCTTATGAAAGATACTAAAACAAATGTTTATAATCAATTTAGCTAAGAAGTTACTGTTAGTGCAATACCGCAGAAAATTACTGGTACAATATGAGCCGTTCATTTATGTCCTAGTTTCTCAATCTTCGGGTTTGCGAGAGTACCGTATTCTGTGAGGTCGCGATGCATACTCAACAAGTCATATGAATGTTAGATTCATAGGCGTAGGAAGCGGGGGCTGAAGTATGCTTCCAACCCCCCCCCCGGCCCCCAAGATTCAAGGGCAAAAACCCCTTATTTGTCTCTTCTGTAAGAAATGTCAAAAATTTGCAGTAATTTTCCTTAAAGTTTGTCCAAAATCTTGCACCAAATTGCATCTGAGGACCCTCAAATACCCAAAATTTTCCAAAGGGAAGGGGAGCACCCCTCCCCTTAGACCCCTCCCCAGCACGGCGATCCGAAACAAGGTTCACCCCCCCCCCTCAGTCTCGACAAGCTTCCTACGCCCATGGTTAGATTTCATGAGAAGCATAGCTTATTATTAAATATACTACGCACTGGTACTACGATCTCGTGAAAGCAGTAAAACACAAAAAATGGGTAAAAAATATCACCACCGCTGGACACCGTACACGCTTGTGAAGATATTGAAATTGGGTAAAATTTGCCCAATAATTGGTGATTAATGGGTATAAAGGCTTCGTAGGCCAAACCTTACGAAGATGCAGCCTCCAATGGAAATTGCTGTCCCGGCACTTTTACTGCGGACGCCCACAGCCATGTCCCTTTAAGAACTACCCATGATATTTCATTGATTTTGGAAGTATTATATTACTTCTAACCGGGCCTCACCTACTTTTTTTGTTACTTACCCATCCACTTTACCCACTAACCCTTCTTTGCTTATTAATTTTTTAAGTCACGTATCTTGTCGAACACCAGTTATTTCAAAGCCGGTAGTCAAGGGGAGGGGCGGAGGGCGAAGCCCCCCCCCCCGAAAAAATTTTCGCCTTCTAGAAAATTTCAAGTTGCCATGGACTAAACACATCTTTACACAGCTTGCTCCCAAAATTTCACTCCCGAAAGCCATCCTCCCCCCACCCCCTTAGTACCTCTGTCTGGCTACGAGCCTTGTAATTTCATAATGAAGACGTTGTCTCCTATGTCCTACATTGAAATTAGATGGTTGCGCCAAAATAAATAAATGAAATCTTAATTTGCATTTTATTTCTTTTTGATTAGTGTATAACTTATTTAGACACAATTTCAATGTAACACTTTGTGTAAAACCATGTGTGTTTCACTCACCCGCCGCCGCATTTCCAACGTAAGTTACTGCAAGAAAAATTCACATACCGCCTGTAAGTGGGTGTTAAATGCGAGCCTTGCCTATAGCCCTAAAAACTTTGGTCGTCCTTGTAAAATGATACTTTAACCTAGTGGTTCCCAACCTTTTCCAGCTAAACGCCCCCTTTCACCAAATGAAGATGGGCACCCCCCCCCTCCCCGTCTATAGCTTACTATTGCTCTGGATGAAACGACGATAATAAAACAAAACATGCTGAAATAAAAGGGTAGACCTAGCACCGTGACATACATCGTTTTTACGTGTGACTTCGACCCAGGGTAGCAAAACAGCAATGCGGGACGTAAGAAACTGACACCCTTTTGAGATGGCGAATTTTTAACCCACGATTTACAAAAGCTGGACGGTTTGATCGCGGTCAAGAGTGGAGAAACGTCTTTGGTATTTTACTGACTTTGCCAAGGCCCCATCCAGTTGTGGACTGTTCCCCAAAATGAGGCCAAAGGTCAACGTCCCAGTGGGCGACTGGGGGGTTTGCCCCGGAAGCTGTGAAGTATTTACGATATTGTTGACACGAGAATGACGTAGTGTCAGTCAAATTTTGGCTATCGTCCGATTACCTAATAACCTTAAATACAAACTAAAAAGATTGTAAAATCAGCCTTAGACTAGTTTGTATTTCAATAATAATAACGGGAGTTCCCTTTGATGCTGCAAGAGGCTTGCCCTGTCACGGGAGGAAGAAGGATGGAAGGGGTGGCGTGGGAAATTGAAAGACTTGTTCCAATCAAGCTGTCCAACAGGTAGAAATAATGAGAAAGCAGAAACTGGCTCACCGAAAAACTGCATTTTTGAAAACATTTTAAAGTTTTACTTCATAGTACATTGCCAAAGTTATCTATTTTGTTAGGTACCTACAATTGTCACTTCTGTCAAAACGTCATGTTTTTGGACTGCAAGGAAGAAAACTACATTCAAGGTTAAATTTGCAGGACAATTTTTAGCTATGACCCCTTTGGTTACCGTTTTCACTGTCACCGATGGGAATGTGAGGGTCCTTGCAGGAAAAATTGAAATGAAACACTGTTACAGTAGATGCGATTTTGTGGCATCTGGGAAGGGAATATTAGACCTACTCAACTTGTTGACTCTATTCATCTCCTTTGTGTGCGAACCAATTTGAGAGTTCAGCTAGAGAAAAGCTTTTGGAATCTTGTAAAGCCTTGGTTTAAATTGAGTATCCCATTTTTCCACCCCCCCCTGCCACCCCCTTAGCGCTCATCGTCCCCCTGATTTGTGGAGATTTTATCATTTTGTAAAAAAAAGGAAAAATTAAAAAATAAGACCTTTTTTTTAAATCGGAGTTTTATTTAAATCGTCATTTTTATTTTTTGTTATTACAATGTCGTGTAACAACACATGCATCTGAATTTATTTTACTACATATGCTCCCTTTGGCTGGTTTTATAAAGTTTCTGTCCATCATAGATCTTTAATTCACTGCTAGCTTGTGTGCAAGCGAGTAAAATTTTTTCAAAGATCTTCGAGTAGCAAGGCTATTCATCGGGGCATCCTGTGAATGTCACTAAAATTCTCTTTCATATGTTGTTACTCTACGTACCGTAAATCTTTCAAGGAACAAACGTTAAGAACCATATCTGTGATCACTATTTTTAGCAAGGTATTTCTGTTGTTTGTTGGATCCCAACTACTTAACCTTTTCCTTCCAATTACAATCTTAGAGAATGGAATCAACATTCACCCACCACGGGAAGTAGGAAACAACACGAGAGACTTCATACTGTCATACCCAGTAGGGTTGGGCTGCAATGGCCAGCACACTGGTTTGTCTTTGTCCCACACGTGGTCAGAAATGACACCCTCGGACTTATTCGGACATGACAGTGTATAAAATTCCCTTTTAAGATCGTAGACCCCTTGTCCTTGTTCTTCCCCACCAATGTTGTGCTGAATATCCCTCCCCTCCTTTCAGTTTGTATCAGTAGACCCCAGCCTGAGAAACTCATGTTTGCCACTACTTTCCGAAGGTGTTTTATAGAATTAAAGTTGTACCGTATAGAATGTGGAAATGCTACATGCAGACAACTTGAATCATAGTCAAAGTGAAAAATTCAGTTGTTCTCAGGTTAATTGACACTTCTTGTTTGAATGTGTAGCCCACATCCTGACCAGGGAGTAGCTAGACACCACCCCCTGCCCTGACAGAAACAGTTACGAATACATCACGACACAAGTGCAGCACCCATCAGTGACACTTGATTTGATACCATGCTCATAGTACATTTGCTTTGCGTAGTATGTAGTCTAGAACAACAGATGATATTGCTGATAGGCTGCATTACCATGGAAGTCTTATCAAATAACTCTGAACACAACTGAAGTCAGGGAGTGTACTTGACGTCCTTGACTATGACGAGGTAAACGTATTTGGAAAAAGACGAAAATGCTAGAGGGGGGGGGGACGATTCTTGTCAAAAATGTTCTGAAGCAGTAAACGTCTTACGTATAAATGAAATGAGTATAGATCTACAAAATCTAAGCATTTAGTGTTGCCCATTAATTACAGAAAATTTAAACACATTGCTTAATTGAAATATCATGATAAACAAGTTTTCTTCTTAGATAAACCACTATTTGATGAGTTCTTACATAAATTCAAGTTTCATTATAGGCAGTGGTGTAGCTAGATACTAGATATTTTTTTTTGGGGGGGGGGCAAGAGCAAAAAAGTTCCGACAGATTATTATCTTGAAGTAATGATGTACTATCTAAGCGTAGTGCCACCATCAACTGGCATGTAGCGCGCGGAAAAAATTAGATTAAAATATCTCCGAGATTGTCTTAAATGACACTTGTCAGTAACCATTTCGATGCATAATTCTGCTTAAAAACATAAGAAGTGTTGTAAGTAAACCCCTAAGAATATAATTTTAGCTACTAATTTCCGTTGTAAGAATTTTTAATTAAGGTGGTAAAAATTTCCGACAGAGACTAGAAATTTCCGACAGAGGCCTTCGGAGGCTTTGTGCGGGTGGGGGGCGAACGCCTCTAGCTACGCCACTGATTATAGGGTGGAAAAGTTCATTCTAGGGCAAAAAAGTTCACGAAGAGGTTTAACAGTAAGTCAGTTCAAAGAGGCATTCAATAAATTTCCACTTCGTTCAACTGAGATTTTTTGTAGGAAATAATAATTTAGAAGCATTTTTTTTTTTGCTTTTGCTAATATTTTAGCGTAATGTATGTATTGATAAGTTCATATTGTTTAAATTATGTGCACATAATTTAAACAATATGAAGGCATGCCTTGCATGCAAAGTTAAGAATGCATAAACCATGTAATGTGATATGTCTGAACGTATTATGTAAATATAAAATATAGTGTACATACGTCATGATTGATTTACAAAAAGTATGAAAGAAAAAGGAACAATAAAGATGGAGCAAAAAAAAAGTTTGCTTCTCAATGTAAGTACAATTTACCAAGATGAAAAACAGACTGTACAAGCGAGACTACCTTTGGGTACTATCCATTTTGTTATTCCGGGTAAGAAAAATTTGAAAGTAGGCTATAGTCTCCTAAATTGCATTGTTGTAAAACTTGTGAAGGTTTATCAATAAAAATATTTTTATGTCAACTAATGAACTCGTCACCTGCAATGAATGAAATGATTTTTCCCCCAGACAGAATCACGTGACACATTACTTAACTGCTTACATTCAGGTACGGCACTTCTATTTTTAAAGAATCCCTCCGCCGAAAATGTCCCAGACGAATGTAGTCCCTTAATTTTTCCGCGTCCAGGAAAGACCAGACTATATCACTAAATGTATGGGTATATAGCTTGTGATGAAAGCTCCCATAGCTCAAAACGTTTTAATGGAAATAGTATAAAAAGGCTTATACGTGTGAGCTCTCCGATATGAGATACTGGTAGCTCGTATGAACCTGAAATATGATTAATGGATATAGAAGGCGTAGAAGCCACAGAAGGAACCAAATTGATATGTAGTGGACAACTTATCTATTGGGGTAGTTCTTTACAGTATATTCAAATTTCTTGAAAGTTAGTGGACCACTATGATTTTGAATATACTATACATAAAGAGAAAATTGTGACTTGTAAGTCGCTAGCAGTTCAATCATTGTTCGTGTGCAGAGGGTCATTGAGTGGTACAAAGGTTACTCCAAACTGGTCCGCTCTGAATTAGAAAACACTGAGTGTATTGTTTCACAAAAGTCACTAGTGAGGAGTTACACTTCGATGACCCCTCTAAGGTTTTTAACTGAAAGGCCTAGTTCCGAGTTAGGGTGACACATACAACTATGACAGCTATCAGGATTCCGATGCCGAAAAACGAACACCATATGGAGGCTACAGCCTTTGATCGTGAAGCCTCGGGATTATCGGCGTAAGAGGCGAACGCCTGTCAGGAAGAAAAATATAAATGATTTGTAACTTTAGTTTTCATTTCAAACGCATGTGGGAGAGTTTACCAAAATGTAGGATTAAAGTTCCAATTTATTGATCGATATTTGTACAGAAGAGGTACTGGTGGGTTGTACCAAAAAGTGAGATTTTTTACAACTACTCGCCCACTCGTCCACTCACCCATTTGCTCACTAGTCTCGCTCACCCACTCACCCACTTACGGAAGCCGAGGACATCGCGGTGGTGTGAAATCTGATATGCCAGTTTTCCCAACCCCTTTCTTCGGTAAACATGGGAAGGAGAAATCAAGATACGATTTCTCCTTACCATTATCCACCGATAATGTGGAGTGGAGAAAACCAAAGTGGGTGAGGGGGTACTTCAAGAAAGGACCATTACACAGTGTCCACAAATGGACGCGCCCGCACATGACAAGGATTGGCGCTATATAACTTTGGTTCTATTATTACCAACGTGGGATGATCCCACCGTGTTACGGAGAAATCGTCGACGAGCGAGCTAGCTATGTTTCTTAAATTGA